>CP136064.1:235150420-236440295 GCA_032622095.1 Siphonodentalium dalli
TAAAAAAATGCATCGAAATGACGAAATAGCGCGAATTATAGAAATAAGAAATTAGTTTTATTAACTAAATAACGGAGATATTTGAAAAAGTTTTTTTGACGGAATAACGGAAATATTTGAATGACTGTCTTAAAGAGGGTTTCCCAAACCTCCCCCAAGCCCACTCACCCTATAGAAGAATTTGACTTATATTTCACCAGAGTTGATCTATTGTGGTGTTGTAATTTCTCATACAAATCGCCGTTATTTCGTAAAGTTACATTCTTTATAGAGTTATACCCTTTGGCGATGTTAGGATTTTAGCTTTTCAAAGAGCCTGTGTCATGCCTCAACGGCTGGCGTGGCATGCCACATACCCTATAACAATGAGAACTTTTAACTAATAGTTTTGTATTACTATATATACAGAGTAACATTGGTCTGTATCAGGTGATAAAAACACCGAACACCAGCTGAACGAACTCGCCTAATTCATTCAGGTACGCCCACTTGTATACATAAATGTGTATCTGCGATAAATAACCCCCTCACTTAACATTAAGTTGGCTGTACCATCATCTACATTTTGCAGTATGTCGATCCATAAACGACCACCATCTGCTTGTCGAGTCACGTTTAATTCTTTTTCAAGTTTCGAGTCACAAAATTGAACAACAAAACTGTAACGAGTACTTTGCCATACTCACATAATGAATCGCCACTAGCACTAGATATCAATGAAGACGATTGAAGTATCGATTATTTGCACTTTTGTATTTTATCAAACACACGTTTTGAAAGTAATGTAAGTGTGGCACCCGTGTCAGCAGTAAAAAAAATACTTTGACACATTGTATGGTCCCCCGACATAAACTCCATCCAAATTAGGCAATGGCAATGCACACTTTCACTATCAGCAAGGATACTCACTGCATGGGGCAGTATTAGAATGTATGTATTTGAATCTTATATCGATTATTCAAAAGTAGTTCAAGTATTCTAATTCCAGAAAACAATTCTCAAAAATAAATTTATACCAGATATGTATAATTTACACGTCAGTGAAATGTTATGATGTTTAATGCAACATATCCTTGTGCAAATAGGTTCATATTGGAACTAAACATTCACATATGTTCATATTGGACTTATTTGATTCTGAGATAAGGCTATAGTGGACTTATACCCATTATTCAGTTTTACAGCGTGCATCTGGTAAATAGATTTTGGTTCATTAAAGAGTAATTCAGATTCAAATAAGCCTGATATGGGCTTATTTATGTTTTCGAGAGGAGTTCAACATGAGATCATTTTCATGAGAACAGGCTGTTTAAAGCCACATGGTGGTTTGCGCTCCAAAATGCACATGATATTATTCGCTTTTGAATTTTTCTCAGTATCGAAATAGGTAGATAAATATCTGAACTACCTTTCTACGAGCATTATGTAACCGAAAAAAGACGCATTGAAGTAATGAAAAATACAACTGTGAATACAGTGTTTGGGTCCCAAACACAAAACAGCCATTTGCGCGACATGGAACAGAAAAGAGCGTTCCTTGGTAGTCAATTCCTGATATGGTAGCAATAAAGAGCGTGTGTCTGACTTCTGGCGAAAAGTTGAAAATGGCTGAAAAATGGCTGTGACTTTGGCAAGTGTTTTTAAAAGCATATGATTCCGGTATATCAATAGTTTGTTTATTTATCGACCTATCACAGCCGTCGCTCCCAATTACGTAGAAACAAAATTTGGAGGTTTGAATGAGCCATGTCTGTTTAATGATAAGGCCTATTACCTCCCAGACAACTGCTTCATGAATAACTTTTGCTCCGGGGATTTGCATTAAATCACCATTCAAACTTGGTCAATTGACCTCACTCTAAAGTCGCAATGACACTGTGATCAAAGGCGATCAGCACAAGATAGTAACAGGGTTAACGCGATGAATTGTGATTATCAAAGGTAGATAACGTTTTTATCGCATGTTGTTGTCCATCAAATCACCACTGTGAGTGGAAAATTTAACAGCGCGGATCTAAATCACATAAAGATTTGGCCGCCGGGTAGGAAATAAATGCTCCATGGTAACTCACGTTTAATGAGAGCGAATAACATGTACTACTATATTAATATCAACCTGTACATCCTTATCAACGGAACTTGTGCCCAACAAGACATATAGTGTAGGACTCCATGACATAGACAATTGAAATCCAATGCATCTAGTGTTGTTTCTCATCGCCACGCTTACCTCCATGCCACAACTATAACAACTGTATTTATTCATTAAAGCCCCATGGTGGTATGCGCTCCAAAATACACCTAATAATATTCGCTTTTGATTTTTTCCCGGTATCGAAATAGATCTACAAATACTTTAACTACTTTTCTACAGGCATGCTATGTCATTCTGACACATTGAAGTCGTAACAAATACAACTTTGAACATGATTTTTGGGTACCAAAAAATCAGTAGCCATGTGCATGAAATGGAACATAAAAGAGCGTTCCGTACGACTCTGTTCTTGGTAGAAATAAAGAGCGTTTATTTCTCTTATGTGCGAAAAATTGAAAATAGCTGTAAAACGCCTGCGACAATGGCAAGTATTTTTTCGAATCCGACATTAAATAAAATGTGTCTTATCTTATAAACAGCAGGAAGACGTGGTCTTTGTTTGAGTACCTCACACGTAGCTATCTCTTGTGCCAAATTCCGGTCACATTACGCGGTTCAAAATAGGTCGACAAATGCGTGTTATGTTACGTTCACTTGCCGCCTGACTCACACTTCCATAATCAATGGAGGTAAACCATGCATGTCGTTTGAAATAGTGTAAGACTTATTCAGGTCCAAGCTCCATTAAGAGTGCAGTCCCCTACCACTCCCCGCATCGACACGTTATGGTTACACTGGTGTAAATGTTTTTCACAGGACTCAGTGCTAACGTTTTAGCATATACTGTTGACAATATAAATTTTGGGTCCAAAATTTTCTTTAAATCTGAAAAATTGACATTTGGGGAAACTTTTTACGCAAAAACTCGTGTCCGTCTAGCAGGGAATTCGCCTTTAAATCTTGTGTTTTCGTAACTATAGTGTCAGAACCGCATAAAAAATACTGTCATATTTTAGACCACACCAAAAAATTCAAACTTCACTACAAAGGGTTCATTCCTGTGCCAATGGCTATTTTACCTATGGGAAATCATAGGGATTTCTTTTATTGGGATTTTGGGACTGGGCCCAGGGAGGATTTGAAAGGGGCGGAACCCCTCTCCTACAACCCATTTGGGAGTGATATGATGAGTTATGAAATAACAGTGAATCGTCGAGCGTTGCTGCAATTTGCCTGTCTGTTTCTCCATTTAGCTTGTCTTTTTCTTCTCATTTCTTTTGGTATGCTTCCGATGCTGCCAATACCTCTTCAATGGTATGGGTGGAGCTGGCGCTGTTGTTGTTGTTGCTGCCCGTGGAGATGGGGGGCACCGGGTTTAGATGGAATTCCGGTGTCCGAGGTGGTAGAGTATCCATCTCCACATCGAAGCTGGCGGCTGGAACATCGGGGTGGTATCCGCGTCCCTGTCTCCGCTTGCCTCGGTGATGACAGCAGGGACCTCCGGCAGATCAACGGCGTCCCTGCTAGCTGGTGTGATGTCGTCGACGATCGCTTCAGCCGCCAAGTGGGGGAGCTGGACGTATCTCAGCTCGCCCCTGTCTCCACTTGGCTCTTCTTTCGGCATCCCTTCTCTTCCTGGAGAAAATCATAGGGAAGAGGTGTGATGATTTTGTTATGCAAAAAGCACACAAGGCTATTGACCAATCGGGGCCCATGCAGTGTCTATTTTATTCTCTCCTAGATGTCACTCCGAACCCTATTTACACCAGTGTATATATATAACCTAAAGTGAAGAAATGTCACCTCTATTTATTTGAGACTTTGTAGATTACAATTCATTCTGCATTATATTCTGAGAAACTGAACTGTCCGTATTCATTTGAAAAGTGTCTAGATCAAACCAGAATGAATTGTAACTAACAAAACACTTCAATAAAAAATGTTAGATTTAAGTAAGAAAATACACATGACGGTAGCGTTCATACATAGCATAGCGAGGGGACTGAACTCTTTTCTCCAGATTGATTCAGGTCATGGAATTTTGATTTGCAATCAGCATTAAACAATAAAGAGCGTTATTGTAGACTAATTCATGGTATGGTAAAATAAGAGCGTTTTTCTCACTTCTGTGCAAAACAATGGAAAGCTTGAATAATGTTAATACTTTGGAAAACTGTTGGCCCTACAACCAAATTAATGATACATTAGCTTTGACGTGCAAATGGACCATGTCATTTGAAGTCCACAACATTGCGCAAGAAGCTAAATGTTTTCTTTCTTTTAATTAAAAAAATATTTTATTCTAATTTGTGCGAGCGAATCGTTTTTGATATATCTGTTCCTGCCTGTATAACTAACCAATGTCACTGTCAGTCTGAGTTACCTTAAAAGTATTACGTCGTTGCCAACCATCACAAATCGCGGCATTTGCGACAGGACACAGCAAATCAGAAGATAGTCGTATGGAATTTCCAATGCGAAGCGTAGATATTGATTTTTAAATTCTGTTGATTTTTCAAATAGCAAATATTCAACGAGCGGACCGACATACTCTCGATATATCAAATTGCGTTGAACAAAATGTTAATATATAACATGTTTTGTGAGATTTTATAATATAGTTGACAGTGGTTAGCATTACTTTTGGTAATTAATCGACTCTGAAAACTGAAGCGTCATTTGAAGAAATGTTGTTGGAATCTAATGAGTGTCGGAGTGTGAACCATTAAGACTATCGAACGACTAGCTATCGAATATTTCGAGTCAATCTCACTGCGTCACTATCAGAATTACCGCTCCGATCATGTTACCCACATTTTACAACCTTGTCGACTGCGGGTATTTTTACATTTCGGGTGTTAATTCACCAGCTAGGATGGAAATTGATGCCGGGATTGTTAACAAATCAGTCTGAAATCGCAACGGATGTCTCATACAGATATATTTAATACGCACATAATTGAAAGTTTCTTTCGTGTGTGGTCAGATTGTTCTTAATACTCATTACCGTCAGTATGAGTGTACTGATGGCGCGCGTTAAAGACTTTGTATATGCATGTCCCTGGTTTCTACAACTTTGTATTTGCCCTGCAGACGCGACGCGCTGTCGCCGGAAAGTTGAAATTCTATATAAGAAACAGCTTGTTCATCGCACTATATATAGTTGCCAGCCAAGGTTACGAGGAGTAAACAGACCGCGGAGTAATCAGCGCGGCGGTTATCTGGCTGATTCCTGATAAAACTATTCGTATTTACAGGTTTTATGCAGTTGTCATGTCCGCTGTTTAACGACAATCGCAAGAGGAAGATTTAAAGCCACATGGCGGTTTGTGCTCCAAAACACACATAATATTATTCGCTTTTGAATTTTTCTCAGTATCGAAATAGGTCGATAAATATCTGAACTACATTTCTACGAGAGGTGTTAATTTGGTCCCAAATACAAAACAGCCATTTGCACGACATGGAACAGAAAAGAGCGTTCCGTGGTAGTCTATTCCTGATATGTTAATAATAAAGAGCGTTTGTCTGACTTCTGGCTAAAAGTTGAAAACGGCTGAAAAATGACTGTGACTTTGGCAAGTGTTTTGCAGAGCATATGAAGCCGGTATATCAATAGTTCGTTTATTTATCGACCTATCGTATCCGTCGCTCCAAATGACGTAAAAAAAATTGGAGCTTCGAATGAGCCATGTCCGTTTAAAGTGACATAATTCACTAGTAAACTTATCACTCGAGAAATCAAGGTAAATATTGTAATAAATATTGATTTGTAAATATGACACAGCAGGAACACTATTATTCTAAACGAAGCGTGTCATAGTTGTATTTATTACATGATCCTATCCTTATTCCATTCAATAAACCAATTCTATAAATTGTGATATTAAACGTTCGTTTAACAACAGGAAATAGTGCCAGGTGACCATTCACTTCCGGTTTGTCGTTTGTTTACATTCCGTACGCTACGTCTCAAAATAATATGGCCTCCAATATTTTTCCAGTAAACTATAATGAAAGAAGAGTTTGAAAAGTGATGTCATTAACCCTTTGAACCATGACGCCCTACCACGGCTGACACCCTGACCCTGGGCTCCTCGTGGGATTATCCTTTAAATGTTATAGTGTCTTGTTGGACGATGTTGGTTATGTTTAATTTGTGAACCAGGTATGAAACTTTACAGGTCCCCCTCCCCCCATTGATCACTGATCATTATAAAATCGGAAGACTTTGCCACGCGGCAGCGTCTTGGTAACGGTTGCTAGGCAACTACCCCGAATTGACTGGAAAAGGCAATTATAGCATGGTATGTCATAACTCAATGCCAGTGATTGCGTTTTTGATGACGATAATACCCTAATGTGAAATTTGAGATATATCCGACAAGAATTTAAGAGAGATCGAATGAAATTAATTATTTAAGGTAGCAACGGTTGCTAATCAAGTACCACAAATGAACGGATGACACCACTGCACTAACCATTAAGTGGTAGTGTTCCCTTAATTTATACAATATCTAGTCGCATAATGCTGTATATGTTCAATGGTGCACCTGTTTGAAACTGTGCATACATATGTATGTTATGCATGGACCATTCTATGATCATTAAAATATAAGGACACTTTGCCACCCAATCTCTCCTTAGTAACGGTTACCAGACAACTACCCGGCATTAGCAAGAAACTGCAATTATGATGCAGCTATATGTCCTATATATAACACCACATTTCGCTTAAAACGCATGTTTTTGTCATTTACAACCTATGTTCTGCGCATGCGCATATATTCCTACCCGATACTATAGCGGGTAGACATTCCATATACACACCCTGACCACCGCCGATGTCTATGGTGCCATTTAAACATATATTAGTGGGTATGTCGTGCATAAGTATACGCTATAAACCATTTATTTCGCATATCGCTGCTCTGCGCATGCGCGAAGAAATCAACTTGATATGCGATCAAGGCCCTTCACCATATAAATACAAGAAACCCATAGTCAGAAATGGTAACGCCACCAAGATCGTATTATTAGTCATAAATATAAATCATAATATAAAATATATTGGTTACATGAATGGACCGCCTCAGAATTCCGTTAAGACAAGTAATTCTTCAAATTATTACAATGAACTACGGCTTATAAATTACTGCAGGTTTCTCATTCGCCACACCAGAATGCTTCTAAATGCGGATCAAAGCTAAGAGTGCATGGCACATGCAGCCATTGTTCATAGACATTTTACAGATAGCGAGAATGATGCATGCTGGGAACGAAAGTATCCACAGCAAAGCCATGTGCTTACGGAGGCATGCGTTTATTATAGGGGATTTATGGTGGGCCTATAAAACTAATTATAACTTTGTTATCTGTCATAGTTTATGCGTGAAATTTTAAACATATATACCATGGACATATACCCCTTCCAGAATGTTGAAAAACATTTTCAGTTGCTCATCGTATTTTTATAGACGAAATAGTCCGAAATTTCAGAAAATTGCGCTAACTGCTCAATGTTTTAATGTGTTACAAAACGTCTGATAAAAATAGTTCTATCGGGAATATTCACACCATTTTTTTTTCAGAGAACAAAGAGTAAACATAGTCCTATCGGGATATCGTAAAGGAGATTAATTAAAACCCTCAGACTGCCGAAACTGACGACATTAAATTCGCTTTTTCGTGTCCCACGGAAATGAAACGTGTCTGTCCATTGATCACGTTATTTATTTGACATAGTATTTTTTTTCTGTTGTATTTGAACACTTGTTGCACGTGCAGGCTGCACGATCATAATAACTTCAACCGATAAGCGCCGACTGATACCCGCGCAACAGTTTGTCTCAAATAAATTGTTATCAAAACGCAGGTTTATGGCCGCGGACATAAGCCGATTAAGTGTATTGTAATTTATCCATGAACTTGACTGAAAAATTGTGATTCTATCACCATTAGCCACGAAAATGGGACCTCTAAACAGGCAAGTTTGATTTTCGGGGGACACAAACAAGCGAATTTATTGTCGGCAGTTTCGGCAGTCTGAGGGTTAATTAATCCCGAATTAAACGGAACTACTTTACGATAGTCCGATAGGACTATGTTTACTCTATGCATGTTCTCTGAAAAAATTGTGTGAATATTCCAGATAGAACTCTTTTTATCAGACGCTGTGTAACACCTTAAAACATTGAGCAGTTATAGCGAAAACCGAAATGTGTTGTCTTGCAAGATATCCCACCGCTTTAGCTAAATTTACCTTCCTACAATATCCATAAAGAGGATCATATATTATATACCCACGGTTTTAATTATAGAATATAAAATATATTGGTTTCGCGAATGACCAACTCAGAATTCCGTTAAAATAACAATAACAACCAGCACCTATAACGAACCGTTTTACTGGACTTGGCCTACTGGTCGCGTAGTTCCGACTTTTAAATAAACGGAATTTCCAACTCTATAAATAAATAAAAGCCCCACAATGCATTCGCCCTGTACAATCACCCAGTGAATTATCGATCGACCATGCGATATCAAAAAACCAAAAGCTAGAAACACCACACTACGGTGGCGTAATAATTTGAACAGGCTTTTTATATTTGATATATATAACTAGAGTTTAGACGTCGATTTGTTATTGAATCGCATAGCTATAAACTATAAGCACGTGGCGGTCGTTATAATGGCCGGTTCAGCGGCCGGTATACCGGCCGCTAGGGTATATGGAGGTTCACGCAGCGGCCGGTATTCCGACCGCTGTGGTTCAAAGGGTTAAATATACGCCATTAAATACGCCAAAGAGTCTTTATTTGTCTTGGACTATTTCTTTACGCGGCAAACAACTCATAGTTAAGTGAAACGTCATCGCAGGCCTTATAGAAGCCGATGTTAGTTTCGCGTCCCATTTGTTGATTTGAGTATGCTTTGTCGAGGTTTTTGATCATGTAATAAATAGAATCTACAACTCGTCCAAGTTTATAACGGAATTTACAAAACTCGTCCAGTAATTAGGTCTGGCCCTCGCCAAAGGCTCGGTCCATACCTAATTTACTGGACTTGTTTTTGTAAATTCCGCTATAAACTGGGGACTCGTTGTAGATCCTCTATTTATTACATTTTATTGCCAGACGACGTTCGTGTAGGTTCTAATCCCGACTCATGAATTTCCTCTTCGTATAGTTCCCGACAATTGAGTCATATTAACCCTTTCATGACGGGAGCTGCGCTGGTGCAGCATTAAACACCGTGTGCCAGTATAAGAAAATGCACTGACTTACAAGACCAATGTAAATATTGTTAGGCCCATGCATTCTCTTATATATACGAGGCGCCCTATGGCAGACACACATATATAAGAGCATGCACTGGCTTACACGATCAAGATAAATTTTTTAGGCCAATGCATTCTCTTATATATGCGAGGCTCCATATGGAAGACAACATATATAAGATAATGCATTGGCTTACAAGATCAAGGTAAATTTTGTTAGGCCAATGCATTCTCTTATATATGCGAGGCGCCCTATGGAAGACAAACATATATAAGAGAATGCATTGGCTTACAAGATCAAGGTAAATTTTGTTAGGCCAATGCATTCTCTTATATATGCGAGGCGTCATATGGGCGACTCGCATATAAGAGAATGCATTAGCACAGGGTTTTCGCTAAAATTCAGGACGCACCAGTCATAAAAGGGTTAACACACCGATTCCAGTCTCAATAGACATTTATTACATTCTTAATTTCGTATATATGTGCGATTTACCAGACCAGGCGGTGGCTCAGTCGGTTAGGACTAACTCTAAGCCGGCTCGCCTTCTAGCGCTGGCAATGAGTGTTCAACTCCAGATGTTTCCATCATGGACTTTGTAACTCGAAATCGTTATCTGGTTGAGTTGCCAGTTATTACGCCACACAGTGGTGTACACTGGTGTAGAGTTTTTCATATTGTGTGGTCGATCGATTATCCACTGGGCGATTGTATTATGTTTATTTCGTACTAGAGTATAAATCGTACCGATAGTTACGATAGTACGACAAAGATTAGCACATGTGTTTACGTCACCGGTGTAATTGTGGGGACATGTTTCTATTATGAAGGTTCGCTATCCCGAAGGTCCGCTATTCCGAAGGTTCTCTATTCCGAAGGTTTTTGTTATTTTTAGGTTAATTCTATATTATAAAGTATTGAGACTAATTTGAGAGGGTTCATTTTCACAAAGATTCTTTTTATGGAGTGTGCGCTCACATCAGAACTGATCCTGCGCGCATACCGATACAGATACAGGAGGAAATAACTTAACTTAGAACAATAAATGTGATTTTGTTTTGTTTTCGCGGGTTTTCTTGAGATTTAATGTCATTACGTGGGCCCATACCGTTGAATTCTTGGCATATACTATGAATGTTGTGGTATATATGGACCCTCCCGCATTGGGACATGACACAGGTACAGTTGACTTAAGTGATGTTCTGTGTGGGCTCCAATTTGGAGTTCAATATTTTAAGGGCCAAGTTTAGAATTTTATGGGTCCATACCTTTGAACTCTGGGCATATAATATGAATATTGGGGGGTATGTCTCTATTCCGAAGGTTCACTATCCCGAAGGTCCACTATTCCGAAATTTCTCTGAATGTTCGCTATTCCGAAGGTTCACCAATCCGAAGGTTCGTTATTCCGAAGGTTCTGTGTTCCGAAGGTTTTTGTTATTTTAAGGTTAATTCTATATTCTAAAGTATTGAGAGGGTTCATTATCACGAAGATTCTTTTTATGAAGGAAATAACTTAAAACATTAAATGTGATTTTGTTTTGTTTTCGCGGGTTTTCTTTTCTTGAGTTTAATGTCATTACGTATGGCCTTATTTCTCATAACATATTCACGCCAAGCAGCTCACACAATTGCTATGTTTCCATGCGATTTAATGTGATTACGTGTGACCTAATATCTTAATAATCTGAGGCAAGAGTACGCCTGCTAAAGGCGAATTATAACAGTTGGGGCTATAACGCTCAATGATACTGGAGGCTATAACAAACTGCGCAGCAGAATATCGCTGAATGGACGAGTATGAGATGAGCCTAACTGCAATTGTGACTTTGTTTAAAGGCCCACTTAATTTTCGAGTCATTCATTTTTTTTATAGTATATACGGTTTTAATAACAATTTATGCCATAAAATTTGAATAAAATACTATAATTCATCACCATTTGAAACGCAGAATACTTCTATCTCCTAGTTTGAAACACCTTTAAAATACCGCGTCGTATATCTAGCAATTAGCAACCAACATGTCCTCTTCGGCTTTCCATAGATTTCAACGTAATTTGATACTTATGGGTATTTGTGTCCGGGAAGTGTTTTGGACGGGTCAAATCGTGACCCCGACCTGACCTTGACCTTTAAAACTGTCAATGCAAGGTCAATTTGGGTAAAACGGAAAAATTTCGGCGCTAGGGATACTTTTGTCCGGGGAGAGTTTTGAACCTTGACCTTCAATGTGGTCAACCAAAGGTAAAATCGGATAAAACGGATGGATTTCGACGAAATTTGATACCTATGGGTACTTTTGTCGGGGGAGTGTTTTGGACGAGTCAAATCACGACTCCGACCTTATCTTGCCCTTCAAAATTGTTCATTAAAGGTCAAGTGTGGTAAAACGGACGGATTTCGACGAAATTTGATACCTAGGGGTACTTTTCTCCGGGTGGGGGTGTTTTGGACGGGTCAAATCATGACCCTGACCTGACCTTGACTTTCGAAATAATCAATTGAAGGTCAAATCGCGCCTTTCACCGGAAATCAGATGGGAAACAGCCCGGGCGAAGTCGGGCCCATCAGCTTGCGTAATAAAGAAGACAGTTTGAAGAAAGTAATGTATGACACGAGAAACGGGAAAACTTGAAATATGGAAGTATGCAAATTTCCCACATAAAATTTGAAAGCTAGTTTTTAGAATAATTGTATTATAATTTATATTTATGGCTAATAATATGATATTGGTGGCGTTACCATTTCTGACTACGGTTTTCTTGTTCGTCAATGGCCTGTGGTTTGTCGCACATGGTCGACGAGTTTATCAGCCATTGAAATCACTGTTAGATTAGCCTTATGTGTGCGGATTTCCTCCACCACTAAAACTGGCAATGTTGTGATAGTTGCTGCAAGCGACATTAAACACCAATCATCCAGACCAGGCCAGACGACATTCGTGTGGGTTCTAATTCCGACTCAGGAATTTCAATTTCGTATACTTTCCGACATTAACACCCCGACTTCAGTCTGCAGTCTTCACTATAGGCAGCCGTGACATTCCGAGTCCAATCGAGTGATTGTGTGTCACGAGTGACGTTGATTAGAAGTAATTATATTGCATTTGCCCGATAAGCGGAAAATTGTCTTACACTATGTTGACACTATGTAATATTACATGTAACACTGCATGTAAAATTGCATGTACAATTGCATGTTATATAATATGCAGCGTGTCCGCGATCAGTGTTGCCTCGTTTTGAGAGCGGTTAACACTTCCATGGCTAGAGCTTCCTGAATCTTTTGCGAAAGCCCTGTGCCAATGCATTCTCTTATATATGCGAGTCTCCCATAGGGAGTCTCGTACTATACGACAATAGAGAGATTCCGCTTCTTGAGATTGTGCGGGTGATTGTAACTCTAACGTCACATGTAACGTGATTCTACACGCTTGTTACGCCCTGTGGGTGTTTACTGCTACGCTGACCTGGCCGTGACAATGGGACGATGGGGATATCTGACAGGACAATACATTTCAGGTGTTCGCGGATATGTATTCGCGGATGTCTCATTGTTACAGTTTGTAACATTTATGACTGCGTTAATTGCTTTCGATGTTTAGGTATGAACAATAGCTGGGCCACTCTTGAAGATTTTATGGCGGGAACACAATGCAATATAACAGCTAACTTTGCTGACATGTCTCAGTTGGAATGTCGATGTAGACTAAATGTTTTGCGAAGTATCGGGCGTGTATTTACTCCGTTTCGTAGATTTTTGGGCGAATGCATATATATACTATATATATTTTTTTGATACATTTTGTTCTAACTATATGATTCTGCACAAAATGGATTATTGATAACAAAAAACTCATTTAATTGTTCGACATGACCATTGCAGACAATTGGGCTGAATATGTAGGTAAATATTTTACTCTTGGAATCCACATAATTTACGCCAAATGTTGACTATAAATTGAACTATGTCAGTCTCTGTTACAGTCTGAAATTTCGAAATAATCTTGTTTCAGGCATGACATTGACCAATAATAGGATTATTTTACTTAGACGTACATGGGCTGTTTGATGTGATACCCACCAAAGCATCGCTCGCCCGGTACCACGTCCACTTTACTGACAATCATATACATGTACAACGCCTATTTTTGTCGGTGGAATATATGTGACATTGATTATAAGTTATAATGTAACAAATTATTATAAAAAACTTAGCTTATATTTTATAGCCTGAAATTTTCAACGGTGCTGTTTCGAGACATGCCAATTTTGCTTAGAATTGGGGAGTTTGTTGGCTTTATTGACAAAAAGCGTATAGGTTAATTGCTAGGTATAACATCACTAAACTGAGATGATACTCATATTTTGTATAATATGGACAGTTCAGTATCTCTAAATAATGTAGATTGCGTTTTAACCGACACAATTCGCAGATAGAACATGTTAGATTTTCTTACATTATGCATACGTGGTGCTAGTTGTCATACCAGCCGAGCGAGGGGACTTAACTCTGCTCTGCTGTGTTCACGTGCTTGTCTTTATCGACCTCTTTTGATCACCGGAACTTGAAAACTCAATAGGTTACAACGCCTAATTTGAGGTTTGCAGATTAACCCCTACCATGACAAGAACTTCCTGAAATTTTGCGAAAACACCGTGCCAGTGCATTCTTTTATATATGCGAGTGTCCCATATAGGGAGCCTCCTTATATAAGAGAATACACTGGCCGAACAATATTTATCTTGACTTTGTAAGCAAGTGCATTCTTGTATACATGAATATGCGAGGCTCTGGCGACTCGCATATATAAAAAGAATGCACTGGCACATGATTTTTAATGCTACAACAGCGCAGCTCCTGTCATGATGATCCCAACGAAAGGTTTGATTTTCAGCAGGCGAGATCAGCGAGAAGTTATAAACGATTGTCAAATGGGCTGCTGGCAGATAGCTTTCGGCCAGTGACAATCAATCATGTCCTCGCGCAAATACTCACATAATCGACTTATAAACTGAAATAGGTACATAATGCGATTATTTTATTCTGAAATAAGCAGATAATGGAGTCATATCCGTTATTTCGTTTTATGGCGCGGGTTACACCTGAAAAGTCCTGAGTTGGCTTCTTTTTTTGTGTCATTGTCCGCACATAATCTGCTCAGAATCGCTCATTTTCAGCACATATTCGACTCAAAATGAGGCGATTATAAGCATATTATCTACCTAAAACAAGTTCTATTATAAGCAGATATATTGTGCGGTTTTCGGGAGAACAGACTGGACAGTCGTCATATTTTTAATTAAGCATGATGCAAAATGGATTGGGCATAGGTTACAAAAACTTACTTAGCCCCTCACCAGGTTTACAATCATTTCATGAACAATTTAACAAAATGGCGAAGAAAAAAAGATCTGGAGGATCCCACCAAACTCCAAGAAGAGTTGTCTCCCATTGCTCCGCTGAGATACCACTACCACAAGGACATTTAGTAAGGATTTCTGAAATGATCTTAGTTCTTGTATTTTAGGATTAAAATTGTCTATGTCTGGCTCAGTTCACATTCTCATCAATACGAAAAGAATTACCATTATTTTTAACTGTTGGTGGTCAAAATAAGATAATATGTGACTAAATATAGTGCCGATGATACGTAAAAATATCTGTACCGGTCCGCAAAGTATCATCTTTCCGGCAGTGCTATATCGCAGTGATAACGGAGAGGGCGCTGCATGGAGTTTGGGGATCCACCACCCAATTTGTCCAGGATGTTTTGCCGAATCCGTGACTTCTTCGTCACGGCATGGATCATTGGGCACATTGTTGCACAGGGTGCAACCATAAGCGTCGGCTTCCGATCCGAGTGTGTGCCTAGCGTGGTGTCACCCTGACCATGACATTACGAGTGGCGCGGGGGTAAGAAATTCGTCCAGTCCGTATTTTTTTATTTTTGTCTGAGATTCTTTTGCTTCTGGGGTCGTGCCTGTAGGAGTCAGGCGTATTAGCCGACACAGATTATAATAAGAGTGTGTCAATGGAATTTCCACAGCTCCGCAACATATGCTCTCGCAAATACGACCTATAATGTGAAATTGGTACACAATGTGACTATTTGATTATTAAATAAACAGATAATGGACTCATATCCGTTAGTTCGTTTTATGGCGCGGGCCACAGTGCAAACACATGACAAAGAGCGTACACCTGAAAAGTCGTGAGTTGGCTTATTCTCATTTTCAGCACATACCTAAAACAAATTATAATATGAGCAGATAATGTGCGGGATTTCGGAAGAACAGGCTGCTCTCCGAATAGAGATTATATAGTACCAAGAATGAAACGACAAGGGCAAGACTAGCATATATAACAACAGAAAATAACTGATAACGACATGAAAAAACAACCATTCGCCCCATCACACACACTGGGATATGTTGTCGTTGAATTGACGTGCGGATACTTATTTCCAGCGGCATTGCAAGTCAGTCAGACATAACGAATTTCTTTACATTCCAGTTTTATCAGGGCTTAGTGTGGTTGTCCCACATGGACGATCATGGTCGGGTTGTCGGAGTCATAAAATTACACTTATGTAAGTCATCTGTAAAAGAGCTGCAAATGGCCAAATACATGTAATATACTATTACAGAGTGTGACCGCACCCTTATGAAATTTGCTTCAATGTGATGTCGAATAGGATGCTGCATCTTTCAACAGGCTCGGGGAGCAGCCTATTCTCCAGAAAATACGCAAATTATCTGCTTATAATAGAACTTGTTTTAAGTAGATAATCTGCTGAGAATCGCCTCATTTTGAGTCGATATTTCTCTGAAAATTAGAGCATTTTAATCACATTATCGACTCATAATGAGGCGATTTTAAGGAGTTTATGTGCGGGCAATGCCACAAATAAGCCAGTTAATGACTTTTCATGTGTACGCCCTTTAACAAGTGTTTTCACTGTGGCCCGCGCCATAAAGCGAAATAACGGCCATGCCTCCATTATTTGCTTATTTGAGAATCAAATAATCATGCACATTATGTACCTATTTCAGTTTATAGGTCGATTTTGTGCGTATTTGCGCGAGGATATGTTGCGGAGAGAGCATATATGAGATAACAAAAACTGATAACACAGACATGGGTTAAATGGGGGGACTGTAACACAAAACTTATTGTATATTTTCTTATATATGCACTGTTCCCATGCTGCTATTGTAATGTTGTATTTAGGGTTGGTGTTGTTTTCGGGAGAGGAAGTGCACCTAAGTGGCTAGCATGTGTCCACCAATCCCACAACCATACTATTCTGGTAAATCAATACTTTTAAACGTGTATGGCTCATTCGAACCTCCAAATATTTTCTACGTAATTTAGAACGATGGATACAATAGATCGATAAACAAACAACTATTAATATACCGGCTGCATATGCTCTGAAAAACACTTGCCAAAGTCACAGCCATTTTTTAGCCGTTTTCAAATTTTCGCCAGAAGTCGGACAAACGCTCTTTATTGCTACCATATCAGGAATAGACTCAACTGAACGCTCTTTTCTCTTCCATGTCGCGCAAATGGCTGTTTTGTGTTTGGGATCCAAACATATTCACTGTTGTATTTTTCATTGCTACAATGCGTCTTTTTGGGTTACATAATGCTCGTAGACAGGTAGTTCAGATCTCTATCGACCTATTCCGATACTGAGAAAAATTCAAAAGCGAATAATATTATGTGTATTTTGTTGCCATCTGGCTTTAAACCATGTTTATTTCGTGAGCTTGCTTCGGTGTTATTAGCGCGCGCCGCGTGTATACTGTTATGAAAATTCTTGATAACTGGTCCGATGGCATTTTATTTATAAATAATTGTTTTTTCCGGTTTAAAAGTCGAACTGCGCGACCAGGAGGTCGAGTTCGGTAAAAGGCGTAATTGGGAATTTCAATTTCGTTTATTGTCCTTTACATTATTAGGTCAATAATGTTGATTTTGGTTTGTGACAAGCGATGTCAATTACCAATAAAAGAAATTTAAAAGATAATTTGTAAGTCTTATATTTCAACTGTTATTGATATGTTTCGTTCTGCAGCCCACTGATGGTTGTGGTCGGAGACGGTCGAGTCGGCCGCCGGTTCGTTAATTAGGTTCTGGTTGTTATTGTTATTTTAACGGAATTCTGAGTTGGTCATTCGCGAAACCAATATATTCTATAATTACAAGCATGGGTATATAATATATGATCTTGAGCGCGTTACCATTTCTGACTATATATGGTTTTCTTGTTCCACGTGTTCTTCGTCGTAAACCAGCTAGTGGAGTCGATAGGGGTAATACTGGTTTACATCGATGTACAAACCAGCTAGTGGAGTCGATAGGGGTAATACTGGTTTACATCGATGTATAAACCAGCTGGTGGAGTCGATAGGGGTAATACTGGTTTACATCGAAAAACTATTGCCTTACTCTTCTATAGCGGAGTTTAACCCTTTCAGTGCAAGGGGCCGATCTCATCGGCCCTAATTTACGGTCTGTAAAATCGGCCCTAAAAAAAAAAATAATAATAACAATTTTGTTGTTGTTAGATTTTTTTGGGTTGAAATTTGTTTTGGTATATGCTTGAGCATGCTATAGCGAATTTTAAAACAAACTGGATAAACCTTAGCGGCATGTTATAACTCAAAAAGTATTCATAGTAATAATTTTGATGCCCATGAAAAACGTAAGATTCCCTGGCACTAAACCTACAAAATAAGAAAATAAGAAAAGATTATTAAAATTGTAAAAAATTGTAAAAAATAATAACAAATGATGAAAAATTGTTAGGCCAATGAATTCTCTTATATATGCGAGGCGACCTATGGTCGACTCGCATATATAAGAGAATGCATTGGCACAGGGTATATGGGTTGATACAAAAATCGGACCTGGCACTGAAAGGGTTAAATGTACATGGCTCATTCAAACCTCCCAAATTTGTATACGTAATTTGGAGGACGGATACGGTAGGTCGATACATACATGAAATATTGATATGCCGGCTTCATATTATGCTCTGAAAAACACTTGCCAAAGTCACAGCCATTTTCCAGCTATTTTCAATTTTTCGCCATAAGTCAGACAAGCGCTCTTGATTGCTACCATATCAGCAATAGAATAACACGGAACTCTCTTTTCTGTTCCATGTCGTGCAAATGACTGATTTTGTTTGGGACCCAAATTGTCCCAAAACACCTTGTTCATAGTTGCATTTGTCATTACTTCAATGTGTCTTTTTTGGGTTACAGAATGCTCGTAGAAAGGTAGTTAAGATATTTATCGCCTATTTCGATACCGGTCTAAAAATTCAAAAGCGAATAATATTATTGGTATTTTGGAGCGCAAACCACCATGTGGCTTTAAACGTAAACCACCCGCTCGTCTAAATTATATTCTAAAATCACGGTAATCAAATGTAACATTTGTGAAAGTAACCCTGTTTATTCCATAGAAAACATATTTATTCTAATTCCACAAGAGTTGTTAATTGAAAGTAGTAATTTAATGTGAAAAAATATATGTTATCACAATGTTACATAATTTCAAAAGAAAACCAACTCATTTGACATCGCTAGCTTCTTAACAATTTGGGTTTTTCTAGACGTAAACAAACATATTAAATGTGAGGTTACTCCCGATTACACGGCATATTATGTGCGTATATAACAAAACATTTCTATTTTAATACATCATTATGATCGTAAGATTTCACTCTTTCCGATAGATTTTGGATTGATGTGTATCATACACATTTTGGATTGGTGGGTATGATATATAATGTCGATTAAAACTGACGAAAAATCCCGCCACTGGAATTGGGCGTAAAGGCGCTATATATAACAGTAAGGCAACCTTGCTTCAACGTAAACCATGCAGTAATATTCTTATCGATTTCACCAACTGGAGTATATACGGAGAAGGAAACTTGGACATGAATGTGTTTGGTCTATTTCAAAGTTTGAACGACAGATGATATTTGGTATATAATTTTGTTGTATATTCCGACCGTTGGTCGAGTGGGACAGCAATATTAATTAAATGCTTATGTGAGCATTTGATTCAAATGAGTATTTCACAACAAACTGTTACCATTCGTCCACAAATGCATTCTCCGGTGTTATCAGAATCGTATTATTCGCTTTTGAATTTTTCCTGGTATCGAAATAGGTCGATAAATATCTTAACTACCTTTCTATGAGCATTCTGTGAGCCAAAAAGATGCATTGAAGTAATGAAAAACGCAATTATGAACAAGGAGTTTGGGTCCCTAACAAAACCATCCATTCGCACGACATGGAACAGAAAAGAGCGTTCCGTGTTATTTTATTCCTGATATGGTAGCAATAAAGAGCGTTTATCTTACTTCGGGCGAAAAAATTAAAACGGTTGGGAAATGGTTGTGACTTTGGAAAGTGTTTTTCAGAGCATATGAAGCCGGATATACCAATTACCAATAGTTCGTTTATTTGTCGACCTATTGTATCCATCGCTCCAAGTTGGAGGTTCGAATGAGTCATACCCGTTTAAAATAACGTTGCTTACAAAACATTTTGCTGATGCTATCGTCGATTCCAATAAGTTTCGACATGAAAGAGACAGCTAAGGCGAGAATAACGCGTGAAAGAGACAGCTAAGGCGAGAATAACGCGTGAAAGAGACAGCTAAGGCGAGAATAACGCGGGACATAACGCGAAAGAGACAGCTAAGGCGAGAATAACGCGGGACGCGGTTCGTCTGCTGTCGGTCTCACAGTTTATGTAGATCAAGTGAAATTTTCTCGTTTGTATATAATAACGCTCGAATATAACTTGGTGATATCATGTGCAAGTCATGCTGCATGCACTAATGTCACCTTTTGAGAGGCAGTCGTCTGGATATTATTGTTTTTCCTATCGCGACATAAAGCGTGGAGTCAAAGAGAGAATTCTATCAATAATTAAATTGGCGTAGCGTCGCTGTGTATATTTGTGTTTACTGTGGAATATTGCATGTTTGAACACAAATATTACCACATAAATTTTCTCACTGATCAGGCGTAGACAAAAGATTGATAAAGGCATCGCTGGCCTTTGTTCGCTTTGTATACGGATGTGTTGCCGCGTGGTGACACAGTACTCCGTTCCTATCCGCGAGAAGAATAACATTGCTAGAAAATAAATGTCAATTCTTCGCTAGCGTCAAATAGGTGCATTTATTTTACATTCTTTATTTCAGCAACGAGCCTTTTTAATCATGGTCCCCTGTTATTAATAAATTTGATATTACAATTCAGTCACAATTAATTGTTTATTATGTAACCCGTGTCCCGTTGTGCAGTGTAAGTGTGAAGATGACCGTGTTCGGGAACAATGAAGAGTCCAGAAGTTTTATACTTCTATGTTTCAATAACGTGTTCTTACGGTAATAAGATGGGGATATTTTGCACATGCGGGAACGATATGATAACATTTTTGTAACTGGCGATTTCAATGCACGTACCTCTCATAATTTAGACTATATCCCCAATGAAGAAAATGAGATTGACATATACGACAATGATGTATCTACAGAAGCGTCACTCGAAGAGTGTGGGATGCCCTTAAAGAGGCATAGTATGGATAGAGTTTCGAATAATTTCGGTCGCCAATTACTGAGCGTTTGTCATAACAACAAACTAGTAATAATAAACGGAAGATTAGGAACCGACCGGGAAATAGGGACTTACACCTGTCGAGACGCATCAGTTGTAGATTAAATGATTGGTTCTTTAAATGCACTGCCATTGATCGCAGACTTCGCAGTCGAAGAAACAAATAAATTGTTCTCAGATGTTCATAAACGTATCTCAACCGTAATAGCAGTACCTATGAAATACCATACAGATATACGAGATGACAAATCCTATACTAATCTTACCCATAAATGGGACTCTTCCAAAACAACTGAATTTGTATGGAACCTGGACCCTGTGGAAATCTCAGAATTGCGATTTTTGTTGAACGGTTGTTCCCCCTCTACCACTAGTAATACGGAAATCAATGAAATAGTTTCCAGGATATCGCACGTCCTCCTTAAGTCGTCATATGATACATTTGGGCCTAACACTAAAAAGCCGAAAAAGCGAAGAAAGGACAACAAGCCTTGGTTTAATTCATCATGCCAGAGAGCGCGAAAGGAATATCGCAAAGCCGAGCGATATCATATGCTACAACGTAACGATAGTACAAAACAAATGGTACGCGAAATGGCCAGTAAATACAAACGCACAATGGACAATGCAATAGCACTTCACCGAGAAAATATCACGTGTGAAATCTCTAAACTTAAAAAAGAAAACTCGAAAAAAAATTGGTCAATACTTAATAAAAAAGGGAAAAATAGGCACAGCGAAATAGAGATCGAATCATTAGAGGAACATTTTCGATTACTTAATTCCGAAACAATTACAGAAGACTTAAATATGAACAATGAAGCAAGCAATACAAATAACAATCTAAATCGAACAATAGACAGGGAAGAAGTAACTAAAGCTATAAAAAGTTTTAAAAATATGAAATCCCCAGGTGAAGATGGAATTCTCAATGAATATCTCAAGGCATACTCCGATACCCTGATAGACATATACTGCAAAACATTTAATTTAGTTTTTGAATCAGGCTGTGTACCGGGGATCGGAACAATTATTCCACTGTATAAAAATAAAGGTGATAAGGGAAATCCAAAAAATTACAGATCCATTACCATTTTGAGCTGCTTTGGGAAGTTATTTACGACGATTCTCTCAAATAGATTATATGATTACATTGAAGATAACGAAACTCTATGTGAGAACCAGGCGGGTTTCAGAAAAGGTTATTCCACGACGGATAATACATTTGTTCTACATTTACTATCCGAAATTTCGAAGACTCTTAACAGGAATTTGTACTGTGCTTTCATTGACTTTGAGAAGGCATTTGACAAAATATGGCGACAAGGACTTTGGTACAAACTTTCGACCATTAGTATAAATGGGAAACTACTCACAGTTATTAAAAACATGTACACTAACATTAAATCGAAAGTTCGAATGGGCGACCAGACATCCGATTGTTTCCCATGTTTATCTGGGGTAAGACAAGGTTAAAACCTATCACCCCTGTTATTCTCACTTTACCTGAACGATCTGGAAGAATTTCTAAAATCAGAAGGTGGGGTGGGATTGATTAAAATGTCACGGGATATAGAAACTCACTTGAAGATGTATGTCAAACTATTCATTATTTTATACGCAGACGACACCGTTCTTATGACTGAAACACCTTTAAAACTGCAGAAGGCACTTAACAGTTTTTAAAAGTATTGCCAGAAGTGGAAATTGAATGTAAACGTCGAGAAAACAAAAATTATGTTGATATCCAAAAGAAGCATGCCAAAGAATAGAACTTTTTTATACAACGGTGAGGAAATTGAAGTAGTAAAGCATTTTAACTATCTTGGTATTATACACACCAAATCAGGCTCATATAACGCGACAAAGAAGGTATTGGTAAATAAAGCAACTAAAGCAATGTACTCTATTATTTCTAAGTCGAGAATACACTGTCTGTCGGTTAGAAACATGTTCGAACTGTTTGATGCGCAAGTATTACCGATTATGTTGTACTGTTGTGAAGTATGGGGGTCGGGAAATAATGAGATTTTTGAAAACATACATAGAAGATTTTTGAAATACGTTCTCCATCTTAAATCATCTACCCCTAATTATATGATATATGGTGAGAGCGGTAGACTACCCATAGAGTACACTATCAACTTGCGTATTGTGAAATACTGGATGAAAGTTAAGAATATGGAGCAAGGCCGATTCTGTAAGATTCTCTATCAACTGGTCCTGAAAATATGTGAAGCTGAGCAAGCAAAGTTCCAATGGATTGAAAAAGTAAAAGATATTCTAACAAAATCTGGGCAGATTCATCTATTAAATGTTGGTTATATCACATGTCCAGAACAAATGGCACGCTATTTCAAATGTAGTCTGAATAGCCAATTTCGAGGCATCTGGCTATCTGACATAGAAAAATCTGGCCGAGGCAATACCTACAAAATTTTCAAACACGATATTAACTTCGAAAGATACTTGGATTATTTGGATACAAAAAACAGAATAACTTTGTGTCAATTCCGTACTTGTAACCATCACTTGCCAATAGAGAAAGGTCGATGGAACGATACAAACTTACTAAATAGACTATGTCCATTATGTAATAAACGACAGCTCGGAGACGAACTGCATTATCTACTAGAATGAATATGTTTCAGCGAAGAAAGAAATCGTATCTTGCCTAGCAAATTTACCAGCATAGATCATGCAACTATTGCCATTTTAGACGAGCTGCTGAATTTGGAAGATATGGCTAGTCTGCGCAGATTATGCTCCTTCATCAGACTGATACAGCTTAAGTTAAACACATATGAATAACTCGTAGTGTTGTTGTTGTTGATGTTGTTGTAATAATATTCTCAGAGATTTGCTGCGATATGATGATGATGCATATGATGATAACGATGATGATGCTGAATATGATGATGATGATGATGATGATGGTGATGACGATGATAATGCTATTAATACATTAGGAAGGCGTTGATTATATTTACACCAAGAAGTTCTTGTATATATTATACATATGCTGTTATATTCTCATTCTTATGTATATATTTTCTCCTTGTACTTCTCAATATCTATATTTGATCAGAGAATAAAACATTAGTATTACAATAGGTAGACGAACAGAGGTGTTGGTGGTTCAATGGTTTAAGCGGGAGTGACTGTATCTTAGACACGAGTAGTTATTCCAAGAGTTGGGGTATCATGAGGCCAAATAAGGTCTGATTTTTCAGGACATATCACGATACCCTTGTCTATGGCGTGTATCATACTATTATTCACTATAGGATGATACTAGAGACCTTTCGCAAAAATTACTATTACGATTACCGATAGGACATATTGTCCTAGTAAGGTTAACACCATCACAATTTACCTGCGATGGCTAATTGGTGAGACGGCATATGCCTCATTTTGTTCAGTTACACATATATTTGCTGGAAAAAGTAATGTGTGTGTCTTTCAGATCCCACGTTCTTATGCGTGTGTTATACACCACACGGGTGATGTTAGAGCGTCCCCAAGCAGGACCGGTCGCACATTCTAGACACATCTGCACATAAATAAACTGCGTGGGGTATATTTCGTCTCACATAAGAACCCCCGTGCGTAAAGATCGAATGGCAGTATACTGGCAGGATATTTCCATATCCGTAATCGTGTTCGTGATTTTGCGAAAGGTCTCCACTGATTTTACTATACCAGTTAAGATGGCACCACAAAATTGAGATTTCATATGTGGGATCCTTGTGTGTATATACCATTGGGAGCATCCAAAACTGGACATATCCCACCCAGGCAAACGATATTTCCATTAACAAAAACGTTCATGTGTCGGCGTTTCATGACTAAACAAAATTAGGCTGATAAATCTGATGTCACATGTACATGTAAGTTGGGTTGGCTGATTTGAAAAAAAATCAAAAAAATAATATTTCTTCATTCCAGGACAAAACAATGTCAAAACTGCTTGATGTGTTACGTGTGCATCGTGGTGATGTCAAGGGTGAGGCAGAAATACTATATACCATCGGCATCTTTATTTCAAAACAAGTCATTCGACTTCTAGTTCCGCTGGATTACTGTGGTATTACATAATACGATTATAATTTGAATAGATAACGTCACAATAGAACGTGCAATCATAGTAAAGGTATTTGAGATGCTATCGATATGAGTCACGTAGGTTTTTGCTTCCACAATCATGTCAGGTAATTGGTTACAATCAGCAATAACTCTACGAGTAAAAAAGAACTTACGAACGTCTTTTCGCGATCAGGGCGTCTGAATCGTTTTACTGCTTCATCTGGTTGTTGTATACAGTGCTCTCTGAAAGAATTGTCCTCGATCCACGGTATAGAAATTGTTCAGCAGTTTATATGACTCAATCATATCTGCGCGTTATTGACGACATTTTATTGACATCAAATTCAGGTTGATGAGTATGTCAGCGTAAGACATAAAGTTTTCTGAACATGTCTTTATCCACATTGGCGAAGATACTTTTAATTAGTTCGAGAGTTCTGTAAGCTTTGTTGCAAACAGTATGTTGATATGTACGTCATGTATTAATTGCAAATTGACAACACACACCGCTATTATTATATATTAATTAAATGCAATTATTCTCGATGGCGAAATAATGTTTGCTATTTTAATTATCGCCGATATATAGTTGCGTCCCGAATCGAGATGTAAATATTTACAATTGGGCGTAGTTCAGACGATATTTTCTGTTGATTGGTATGGCCGATTTCTTTTAACTTTTACATTCCCCAGGTTGGTACAGCGTCTGAGTACTAACTTTCAGTTGCGCTCACTCGAACTACATGTAGTCCATAATATGACATTAAATTGCCAGTCTAAGTACCACTGGCAAACGGCACTTATGTCCCGCTGGAGGTTTGTTTTCTGCTTGTATATTTCCCATCGATTTGGTATCATCCGTGAATATTTTGCAGATTCCGTGAACACAATGAGGTATGTCGTTTATGAACATGAAAAATATGATATGACTGAGTATAATTCCCTGTGGTACCCCGCCAATAACAGGAGCCCATCCCTATGTTACGCCTACTCTGCAACTCAAATTTAAATTAAACAATGGAGAACAACAGTCTAAATAGGAAAGTTCGAATATATGATACATTGAAAGGCCTTGTGATGATGAACGTCCATACCAAATTTCTATGACACTACGTCATATATGGTATCCTTCACTGATGGGGAGATTCCGTGGTACGCCGGTCTTCGTTAGATCCATAAGTATACTCAAATTTATTTATTACAGCTCATCCTAGAATGAAATTTGGCAGGTTATTGGGTTGTAAGTGTCTATCTGGACATAATACGGCCGTGAACGTTAGCTCAGCGATCATCTCACCGATTGCACCTTGCGTACAATCATCTACCCGAATCGCCTCTGGTCAAGCTCGGCTATGTTATAGCCACTATATATGCTCATGTTTACTCCCCCACCCTGCCTTATTGGATGAGTGGTTACATCATTCGTTCACTCTCTGACATGCAGATTGAACGTTGGCATTGTTTTTTCTGCTGCTTGTTCATTACATTGTGAAATGTCCTTGTACATACATGTGTACTATGCTGTATATATACCAGCACTGCCGACCCGTATCGCCTCCCTTTAATAAAATATATCAAATCTCATCTGTAGTTGTTATTCAGTTCAGTAAATCATTTATGTTCGTTCGAGCGAAGCGAGTCAGAATAGAAATATCTGCCGTGCTTCTGGTGACAACCTATCTCTCCAACATAGCCTCATGTAAATATGTTAATATTGGACCTAAATATTCACATAGGTTTATATTGGACTTACACCCGTTATTCCGTTTTATCACATAATTATCCCTAAACCAGCATCATATTTTTTTAGTAAGACGCACGTGTATTGTAGACACGCGTATATGGATGTAAGAGCTTAGCACAATAATATCGATCATTGTTATTATGTTAATTAGACAGTGTTGATTGTGAGATAAACATGGGTGATATGGGAGGTTGAACAATTTTGTCAACATGAAAACATACATTTATAGAATTGAACTAAATTTGGTGTTGAATGTGTCTTTACTTCCTCTTTGGTTGTGATAAGGAAATAAATATTTGCTTTACCTCCAGCCGTTTCGATATCGTTTCTCCTAGCTAAAATATGATTTTGTGTTAAAACGGATCTCAAATTCGTCGAAATTTATTAACCTTTGTCCGTTAAATTCGATTCGAGCCTCGCTAAAGCTTTTGTGCACTCGGTTAATAAATTTCGTATAAAATTGCGACTCATTAGATATCCTCTATTCATGGCGTATGCCACAATGAAAACACATTATAAAGATTGTGCATCTGGTAAGTCGATTTAGGTTCATATATAGAGTGTAAACAATAATATTGCCGACATTGGCTTATTTTCAAATTTGAAATAAGTTCAATATGAGCTTATTTTCAGGAGAACAGACTGGTCTCTCAGTTTCTTCTAATATTTTCAATGAATACTGCAACACAGCAGAAGTTGGTTAACATTATCATTAGCACGATGATATGTATCTTTGACCGACGGTTGCTTTGAGAGTTCTTCAGTACTTGATCATGTTGGTAATATAATGTATAGGGCTGGTGTATCAGCATTGATGGTGATATAAACCCGGCTTATCCTTTAGACCAAGGCTGTTAGATCGTCTTCCAAAGGAATCGGGAGATTCGTTAAAGCGGACTGAGATGGTGTAAAAGAAGGGTCTTTATTCGTTATGATTCCCGCGCCGGGGTCATATTAGTAAGATCCACTCATTTCTAATTGCTAAAGCTATAACGTGATGCAAGCTTGGTTAGGTACAATTTGTACAGTATGCTGGCCCACACAATTAAACAGTTGTTACCGACTCAAGCAAAGTCCTAACCAAAAAGTATAAATAAATACTCCTTTGCAAATTGCGTAAACGCGGAAATCTAATGGACTTGGTGAAGAGCTATGTGAGATGCGGCAATTTGCGGTCTTTAATTAAAAGCCGTGGTTCAAAAGGTATGCGCATGTATGCATGCGATGTCTGTTTATGTGTGCACGTGTTAATCTCGTGAACTTTGGGAATTTATCTACCGTTTGTGTCGACTGTAAAGGCGGAAATCTAACAATGTTCAAAGACACCTTCAAGGCTCTCTGGTTCCTGCGCAGATAGACAAATTGACATACAGGAAGTTGGAGTAAAGCGTGTGAGCCAAAATCTCAAGTGCAGTTGATGGTATCAAACCCTTCTAATTTAACGGCCCGAGGAATGGGCCAATCCGTTTGGCAAGAAGCGAACATATGAATGCGGGTGTACCTAAAACTAATGACGATCAAATTGACGAAAATTATTACACACCTATTGCTATATTTCGGTAAAAGGTATTAAATCCGATTCGTTGGTCCCCATATCATCAGATTCCAACAACAACATTTTTTGAAAGTCGCTTCAGTTATCAGAATCGATTAATTGCCCAAAAATAATTCTAACCACAGTCAACTATAGTATTCTGCACGAATAAAGCAACTCACGACACCAGTTGTGCGCTCTTTAAATGTGTTTTCAATATGGCCCGCGCCATAATACAGAATAACGATATATATCCACATTGGGCTTATTTCAGAATCAAAGAATCCAATATGAACCTATGTGAATATTATAGGTCGATTATGAACATATATGCGCGAGGGTATGTTGGATATCCTACGTGACGTACATGTAAATGACGACATGCGTGAAACCCCAACCGGTAGTAAAATAATTACTGTGCTGAGTAGATCACGAAGTAGTATGGGAGCCATACAGAAACTATGTTTGATACTAAAGAATAGTGATTGCTGGTGTGTAATAAACACAGAACCACATACGTGCGAATCGGGTTAACTTTATCACACGCGTTTGTTATTCCGCAAATTACAACCCGAGCCTCACAACAAACTCGTGCGATAACATTCACAACATTCTCAAACTGTGATGCGGTAACTCTTTCTTCTAATGGCGAATTCTAGTGATGGTATGCAGAATACACTCGACGTATTTTCTGTTTACTGTGAAGTTTGGGGAATCAACATTATCACATCGAAAACAGAAGTATTGATCTTTGGAAGAACTACCCCTGCGTCAAAGAATTCGAAGCTTGTGTTCAAAATATCAAACAAGACCTCGATGGTGTTGACAGTAAATATATTATAAGTATCACGGAGCAGTTTCATTAAAACGGTAATTGTGCGAAAGAAAGAAACATGAAATGTCTACAAGAAAAACATAAGTACGACGTTCTAAACAAAATGCGATCAATTAACCTCATTATCATGACAACCTTATATAGAGCTAAACGAGAAATCAATAATTCCAATTATGACATATGGGGCGGGGTAGGGTTCTCTATTCCAAAGGTTCTCTATTCCGAAGGTTAATTATTCCGAAGGTTCGCTATTTCGAAGGTTTTCAAACCTGGGCATATTTAGCCAGAAATGAATCAAAAGTTAAATCCCCCCACAAAAACCACACGAGGAATGAAAATACCAATACGCTATAGTGTTCACATATAGTACATTTATACACCCCATTCTAGTTTCCAAATTGTCCCAAATGTCGGTTATTAATGGCAGGAAGACAGTATTAGTTTTTCGTTTATTATGGAAAGTTGAATACACGATGACTTCATGACTGAAATAAAATACATGTACTGTACAAAAGTATCTCAATCACGAGCGTTCTATGTTTGCATTCTGGCTTATCTGTCATCTGTAACATAGCCTTATTAATTCTTACCGGTTATTTCGAACTCTATATGTAATGGAAATCTGGTGACCTTATATTCTACAAAGCAGAGAATATAGAAACCAACAACAACATTTGAGTAGTCTCCCTTTCATAGAAACTTAAATAAGCCATTGATATAATTAAGTCCGGCCGCCAGGTCACGGATGCGTGTTTTGGCGTATAAAGTTTTTTTCTCTGTGGATTCTGGTAGAGTGGGACATACTTGTGAAGAATTAATCGGCTGGCCATTTGTCAGCCTCGAGCAATTTGAGAAAGTTGGGTTAAAAAAAGATGGCCGCCAAAATGGCCACCGTGAATGTAGAGATGACGGTATAATCCATGTTTGACCGCCAAACAAACGATTTTTCGAATATTTCGAACCAATGGGGTAATGCAAGGTAAGTATCTTTAATTTCAAGTACCAACGAAAAACAATTGAATCCAAAATGGCAGCCAAAATGTCGACAAAATGGGCGAAAAAGTCGTTTTGAGATCATACTTAACACAACACTCAAACAGGAGCTAACTTTTGACAGAAATATGTAGCATTACATTGATATCCGTCGTTTTCCGAAGACAAGAAGTAGTACTGCAGTATTGCTACAAATTGCAGGCAGAGTTGTAGAAGAAATGTACACGAATAAGTAGCCCAATTGCTGAAACCCTATACTGAACTACGTGGTGTGTCTGCATCTGCTTCGTTCAACTGAGCTGCTCTGCCATCTGTCCCCGAATGCGTTTGTTCATTACAACAGTCAATTGTTGCATTACAATCACAAAAGATTGTGCATGCCAATCGAGAAGATCTACACCCGCATCTGTTAGTTTTGCAAGGCGGTGTACTCGAACGGGAAAACCGAACCATGCGCAAAACCAGTTGGAAGAGTCACGGGTGATAAAAAATTTGAAATTTCATCCTTGAAAAAAAAAAAAAATTGTAGCATCCAATTGTGGGGGGACGAGGTCTAAAGCGTGTTTCCAAATGCATACTTGGAAATGTGCGCGTTTGATGTTCTCTGTGAATGCTTCGGTGGTTGGAGGTATGCTACGCAGACTAGGAACATTGGTGGCGTGTATGAGTATACGGTGAGTTGCTGAATGGTCATGTGTGAGGTGTATATGCAAGTATGGAACTTATGATTGGTCGTGTGTGCGGGTATTGGTATATCTGGAAGGGCTCACCATTGGTGGGGTGTATATGTATACCTGGATTGACTCTATGGTCATGGATATGGCGAATAGGTATACATGTAGTGGTTGTATGGTCCATGATGAGGTGAATAGGTATACAATGAGTGACCGTATGCTCGTGAATGTGGTGAATATGTATACATACAGTGACTATATGGTAATGTGTCAGGTGTAGGAGTATGCCTGGTCTCCATGCATTGTGACTCGTGGCTGTATCGTCATTTGTGGTATGTACGGGTATAACCAAGTATGGCTGTATGGTCAGGTGTACGTGTATAAAGTGGGTGACTATATTGTCATTTGTGTGGTGTTTATGTACATATGGGTTGACTGAGGTACTGGGTGGGTTGTACATGTGAACCTTGGGTGGCTATCGCACAATAACTCAAGGATATGTTAATCAATAGAGAGGTCATGTCAGAGAGTTCTCCATATTGATGGTGTTTATGTACATGGGGGAAACGTTAAACGTGGAAAGCGATAGCCACCAGTTATCACACAGTCATTCCATATATACATAAACACCACATACATAACATTATAGTGACCCACTGTATAAACGTACACCTGACCCATGACCACGGATGACCATACAGCCATGAGTCACAATGCAGGCACAACGGGTATACTCATAAACATGACCCATAACCATATAGTCGCTCCTTGTATACCCATTCACCTCACCATTGGCCATACGGACATCCCCTGTATACCTATTATCCACACACATGGTCAAATGGACATTCAATATATACATCAACACCACAACAATGACCATAGAGTCACTCCGTGTATACATATGCACCTCAGGTAGCAGTACACGATTTCACGGGTTGTAGGTCGTCTGAAAAATAGAAATATAAGTATCTGGCGGGCATAACGGCCAGTGTAGCCTGTGTTAACTGTGTCATTACTGGTTTGAAGGTTTATTTATTTTACAAAACTGGGAAAGTTCTCAAAAAAGTGAAAAATTTGGATACGCAACAGGGTTTTCGTATTCAGTGAAGGCCAACTCTGTGTTATTGATTACAGGAAAATAGCCCGATTTCTCTCCCCTGAATTCTGTCATCTGGGCTCGCAAGACTTTTTTTTCAAATTGATACGATAACTTTTTTTCTATTTCAAATATTTCTCAGCTCTAGCATAGCTCTATCAGGTGGAAGAATCTTATTTACTGACATTCGCTCTATCATGGTCTGTTTTTGGGTTGAAAATGGCCAATTTGAGTAAAAAATGGGTAAAATTGAGCGGTTCGTGTGTGCTAACCAAGGGGCATAACTCAATGACAAACTGTACGAAGAACCAAAAGTACATTTATATGATTACACCTAAAATTTCTGTCGAAATTAAAACATGCTCGATTGGATATATGCCAACGATAATGGCTTAGCATTGATTTGAAGTACAGTAACCCCTCCCAGGTTGGCAAAATTGCTGGAAATCGTGTATTGCTACCTTAAAGAGACATATCAAATTGGATAAATTAGTTAAAATCTACTGAAACATTTTATCTTTCCTATCTTCGTGTCTGAGTTACTATTGACAGCTTCTATTTATGACTGTTCTCGGAATTAGGTGCATTTGCTTGTAGAGTATTTGTATCAGAGGCTGTAAACTTTGATAGTATGAAATCCAGCTTGACAAGTCACTGAATGATCACACCGACAGGGCAAAAAACAAATTCAACGTATGTCTGCTATCGATAAAAAAAACATTCCGGTTCACATCTGGGGGGGGGGAGTTGGTTATGTGATTATATATGCATCAGTTACTCTGTACGATTCGTTTCGAGTGGTGCGGTTTTGTGTAATTACATAAAATTGACATTAATTTAATGAAACGTGTTGCCACGCAAACATTTCAACAATGGATTTCCTTGGATACCTGGTGTGAAAAGCCATATTAATGTTGGTTATTTAGTCTTGGTCGTGTTTCCGAATGACCGAGTAATGTCAATATGTATATTGGAGAGGGGGTAAAGTCAGCTACTGAGTTATCACGAACAGCGCGTGAGCACCAGCACAATAAAAATGGTATATAAGATTCCATAAATAATTAAATAGTGTGATTTCAACTTGACAATTAAGTCATTGAATGTACACCGACCGGCCAAATAAACATGGTTCACATTATGGGGGAGGTGTGATTATATATGCATTAGTTATTCCCTACGATTTGTTTGGAATTTTGTTGCGTTCTTACATGTTTATGACTGACCACATAAAAGTGATTTGCATGTAACGAAATGTGTTGCTAAGGGAACATCCCAACAATGAAACTCCTCGGATACCACCTACGAATAGGCGTATTGATTGATATTGGTCATTCGGTCTTGGTCGTGTTTCCAAATAACCAAATACATTGTCTCTTCACATATTCGGGGGGGGGGGGGGTGACAAGAACATTGTCTTAACATATGCGGGGGAGGATGGGGGGGGGGCTGGCTAGTAAATAACCACAGTGCATATGCTTTGGTCAGCAGAATACAGATGTAATATGTCTGTTCAGACTGCCTTTATGACTGGGATGTTTAGTTTTAAGGTGGTTGGCATGATGTCACATTTATAATTTAACTGTTTTTTTTTTCTCGCTATAACCAATAATTTGGGTGGATTTGGTTCATTTTTATTGAAACCACACTACTTATATTGACCTTATTTCCCATTCGCACTGAAGAAACACCATATGTGTTATATATCAAAGTTATCGGTGTACGTCAGAGACTTAACTGGACATTTGCGCGTTGAAGGGGGATAACTCTAATTTTCCTTTAAGGTAGCAGTACACGATTTCACGGGTTGTAGGTCGTCTGAAAAATAGAAATATAAGTATCTGGGGGGGGCATAACGGCCAGTGTAGCCTGTGTTAACTGTGTCATTACTGGTTTGAAGGTTTATTTATTTTACAAAACTGGGAAAGTTCTCAAAAAAGTGAAAAATTTGGATACGCAACAGGGTTTTCGTATTCAGTGAAGGCCAACTCTGTGTTATTGATTACAGGAAAATAGCCCGATTTCTCTCCCCTGAATTCTGTCATCTGGGCTCGCAAGACTTTTTTTTCAAATTGATACGATAACTTTTTTTCTATTTCAAATATTTCTCAGCTCTAGCATAGCTCTATCAGGTGGAAGAATCTTATTTACTGACATTCGCTCTATCATGGTCTGTTTTTGGGTTGAAAATGGCCAATTTGAGTAAAAAAATGGGTAAAATTGAGCGGTTCGTGTGTGCTAACCAAGGGGCATAACTCAATGACAAACTGTACGAAGAACCAAAAGTACATTTATATGATTACACCTAAAATTTCTGTTGAAATCAAAACATGCTCGATTGGATATATGCCAACGATAATGGCTTAGCATTGATTTGAAGTACAGTAACCCCTCCCAGGTTGGCAAAATTGCTGGAAATCGTGTATTTCTACCTCACCAATGGCCATATATCCACTCCCTTCATACACCCTCAGCCATGGCACCTGGTATACCCATTCACCTGACATATGGCCATATAGCCACTCAAGATATACTAATACACCCCAGCCATGTCAGTATAGTCACTCCATGTGGGCATATGCACATCATACATGGCCATATAGCCACTCGATATATACACATACACCTCGCCCATGACCATATAGCAACACGTGTGTATACCCGCATAAAGTACACATGACCATACCGCCACGAGTCGCCAAGCAGAAACACCAGGTATACTCATACACCTGACACATGACCATAGAGTAACTCCCTGGCTACCATCTTGGCATCCATCCTATATCCAGTTGATATTGGTTTATCATAATGGACCAGAAGAGCCACATGTTATGGTTCATCTCAGTTCCGTCTCAAAGTTCTGCCCATTTCCTTTCAATAATATGGTCAGAATCACAACAGAGTTTCTCCGCAAATTTTTTACTTTAAAATGAATTTGTCATGCCCCATACGGAACTGGGACAACCATAATAGAACAATTAGTTGTCAGTTAATTAACTAACATGTATAATAACCAAGTGAGTCACAATTTGCTACCTTTTCGGATTACGCAGAGAATAATGTGATATATATAATGGTATAATGATATATGTAAAAAAATAACTTATTACCAATTTGGTTGCCATTTTGGAAGCCATCTTGAGCAATTTGGTCTATAAACACCGTAGTGTTACACATTTAAAGATAGACCAATACAATAAACACATTTCAATCCAAAGATAGTTACATTTTACTAGAAAAAATGGTCCAAACCTGAAAAGTGGATTTTTGCCGATATTTATGTCAAGTTTTTGAGAGAAAAGTCCAAAATTTTTGGTGATGTCAGTGGTGACAATAGTAACAATTAACCATGGTGCGGCAGACATGTTAGTATTCAATGTATAGAAGGCATAATAGCCAACTTTGAACATCAACCACAACTTGTAAGCGATTGCAGGACACCATATGGCAATATTTACCATTTTCCATATTTTGCCGGCCATTTTGGCAGCCATTTTGAGCAAAATTAAGAATTTTGGTTCCAGTGAGTTGGAATATTCATAGGTAATGGTATGCCTCACTTAATTGTAACCTTCTATTCATTTCATGTTGAAATATGACTAGAATCCCAGTTGTGATATTTTGTTAAATTGTATACCGCGTTCTGTAAAATCGAATTTTTGAGGGATCACAAGCGGATAGGACCCCAATAATTACATATTTAATTGCTCCAATGATCAGTTAATATATAAAACACAAACTAAAGTCATATTACTCAACCAGTTCCAAACAGCATGAACTGATCTAGAAGATATTTGTGAAAAAATGTCATATTTTCAACTTCCGGTGGCCATCTTGGATGGTGAGTTTCAATTTTGGCCCAAAATAGTGTCATTATGTCTTAGCTTCACGAAAATATATACATTTGTATACATTTTACTAGATTAGTCATGTGAATTTGCAACAAATTCCAAGTAACTGTGGTTTTACGTCTGGGAACAAATTTGGGGGGGGGGTATACTTTTTAGGTCGCGATAAAAAAAATTGCTCAAGGCTGACAGATGGCCAGCCGATAAAATCTTGATGTCGGATACCTGAATTTACAAAATCCGCAGAGAAAAAAACTTAATACGCGAAAACACGCATTCGTGAATTTCGGGGGTTTGGCGGCCGGACTTTATTCATGTGATGCATTATTATGTATTACATGTTTATTTATATATTTATTATTTGTATTATTTATCTCGTCTATTTATAATATATTGCGTAACGTAAATATGTTTTGAGAAATAACGTCATACGTATAATGACATTACATCTTATGGAAACCCACTAAAGAAAATCACATTTATTGTTTTAATGTTTTAAGTTATTTCCTTCATAAAAAGACTCTTCGGGATAAATAACCCTCTCAATATTTTAGAATATAGAATTAACCTTTAAAATAACAAAAACCTTCGGAATAGCGATCCTTCGGAATAGAGAACCTTCGGAATAACGAACATTCGGAATAGAGAACCTTCGGAATACAGACATGTCCCCGTGGGGCGGAAGTTTGGTCACATGAAAATCTGAGGTGTTTTGAAAAACTTGAGTTCTGGTTTCTGATATATATCTTGGGGCTAAAAACTTCAACGCCTTCAGTATTTGTAGATGGCGAAACTGGCATGTTCCCAATTACCCTTAAACTGAAACTTCGCGCCCTCTCACATTGGGGAAGAATATTAACTATGGAATAATATCGAATGTATTTAATGTTTATTATGTTCTATATATGCAATGTTTTTAAATAATAAATGCAACAACCCATGCATGGGTCAAAAACATAGAAGGCAATGTTCGCAAACTTGGTTTGGGTTAGATATGGAAGATCAGTCACTGAGATCTTTGAATCGATTCACCACAAATGTTTAGAAACGAATAGGGGATGCTTTTATTCAAGATTGGAGAGGCACCATATCCATATCAGGTAAATATGCATTCTATCGAATTGTTAAGATAAATTTCGGTTATGAGAAATGTATATACACTAACTTAGTAACTGCCATGTTATGGTTCAGGAGCAGAAATCGCTACCTACCAGTTGAATCGGGATCCTGTGTAGGTTCAGATTACTCAGACAGAATGTGTACTGTTTGGTAATTTAGAACTCGGTGATGAATTACATGTAATCTTGAAATGCCCTGCACTACAGACTACGAGAGAGATACAAAATATATCACAGTTCATTAAAAGGGTTATGCCTTTCTTTAGGCTATCCCGAGGCATTCTATAAACGCACACGTTAGGGCACCACCATGGGTTGTTGAATTAAATAATTGTTGAATTAAATCATTGCACTGTATATTGTGTATTATCCTGCACAGAATATTCACTCAAAAAACCTCATGCATAGCACAATATATGTGTATAATTATGTTGTAATTATCCACGAACTCTGTAATATCCAAATTGATGAAGAGTAATTAAATTGAATTAAATTGTTCTGTCTATTTCTCATCGACTCCATGGGCTTCAAAGATGGCGCTTATGTACAAATATGTTCATGCATGAGCTATCTCATTCCCCTCACAGCAATGGGATTTTTATGGATTTAATGCCACTAATTTGCATTCATAGTAAACTGGACATCTTTTCTGAACTGTATACATACATTCTGAATCGATCCTCGACCTTACAGAAAGTGACAACGTACGGAGAATGACGACGCTTGTTGAATGTTCTATAAGATACAGTTGCATTGTAAATACATTTACATGATCTATACAACTCGTCCCCAGTTTATAGTGAAATTTACAAAATGAGTCCTGTAAATTATGTTTAGACCTTATTTACTGGACGACTTTTGAAAATTTCGCTATAAATTGGGAACGAGCTGTAGATTCTATTTATGACATGATCCAAAACATCCATGAAACTTACATAAATAAATAGGACGTGAAACTAACAGCTGCTCCTGTGAGGCCCGCGATGACGTTTCGCGTAGCTATGCGTTGGTTGCCCACATAAGGAAATCGTTCCTCTTAAATAAGACTCCTTGGCGTATTTAATAGCGTAAATTTAATTAAGCATTTGTTCAAACTTAATCAACAATGGTCATACACATCGATTTGGCGTACTTAGCGTACGGAATGTAAACATACAAGCCGGAAACCCAAGGTCACGTTTGCGCAACAATAATACATTTGTGTGGTACATCTGACACTATTTTCCTGTTATACAATGACCGTTGTACATCATTATTATAATGGGTTTAATGAATGGAATAAGCGTCGGATCATGTAATAAAGGGAGATAATCCATGTGTAGGTGACAGCTTATATTGTTGTCCAGTGACTCATTAAAATGGCTCATTAGTCCAATTACATTCATTTCGATAGGAGCAGAAGGCGTTGCACATCGGTGCTGGCATACTCCCAGGTGCCAAATGAAAGATGGGCAGGACGGAACTCAAACTTAAAATAAACAAAGAAAGATAACTCTAAAACAGAAAATGCAAAAACGTCATTCGGGAACTATTTTGAAAGCAGTCATGATGGCGAACCTCCATACCAAAGTTAATATATCTGCATTTGTAACAGCTAATGAGGCACATGACAATTAAACGAAATGCTGTTCCCTCTTGATAGCAACAAGAACAAATAATGGATGGGTGAGTGAAGTTGTGATATTTATCAAAATTTATGTTTGAAAACCAGGAAGTCACATTTTTTCAAGAAGTTTGCCAAATTGCACAAACACTTTTCCCGAAAATAAAAAACACTTCTTGCACTTCTTGATTGTGTTAGCTTTTCAGTGAATAAATTTATGATGTAGCTTTGTTTTTGAGATATGGTGGACGTTCGCGACTGTAAGATATATATACTAAGAGAACAGGGCCCTGTTTCATGAAGGCAACTTATGACATAGTTGGGACTTAAGATGGTCGTAAGTTCAAACTTCAGTCATAAGTGCGTTTCACGAACAAGCTCTTAACTTAAGATGGTCTTAACTTTGGTCTTAACTTTAAGACTGGTGTGAGGTGTCTTAAGATAATCTTAAAGTTAAGACCTACATTATGATCCGCATTTGGTCCGAAATGTGGATGGGATCTAATATATTTCCATAGAGTTTGACATCATTTGCGATTCAAATCACACAATCGTACTGTATACAATAATCAGGTTGAGACAATTGGTCCGAATATTTTCACATCGAGGATAATATTGAATGATTTATACTCAGCTGTTTGATAAATGCTGATGTCGGCTATTATTATTATTATTATTATTATTTACTTGCCTTTCTATATTATTATGTTATGATTGTACATTTTGGAAATAATAACGTATATATGTACCCCGTATATATATCGGCAGGATAATAATACATAATATATATTATTTTATTATTATGATGTATATTATCATAATCCACTCGCGTGAATCTCAGATCCTATACATTTATTACATCTGCATCACATGTTTATTAACTATGAAATACAAAAAATATATAGCATGTATATAGTATACGGACCGCGGACACTCAGGTGTCCGCGAAAGAACATATATCACTGTGAACCAGCCGTCTATTCACGTGTTGTTAATTATAAACGCTCTTTATTATAAATCGTCGCTTTGGTTTTATTAAAACATCTATGCAAAATTGTCGTTCAACATAGCCCTGTACGTACTTTCGAAGTTCATAAGCAGTTTGCTAATTATAACAGGCGTTTATCATATTTGTCAACAGAACCAGAGCAATTGGCATTAACATCATTTATATATGGCTTCTACAATTATGTCTCAGATTGGAAATAAGTCTATTTGGAGCACGATATGAAGTACTATTCACATTACAGCAATATAAATAAAGAGCGTTTTGTATTAGTATTACATGCATTTTGGCAATTAATAAAGAGCGTTTAGCTCGGAACTTCCATCGTGGTGTATTGCATGTGTATGCCCCCGTGGCGACATATTCGGTTTCCTAGTATTATAGATGCTTCAAATACATATAATGTATTAGAACCTAATATCAGCAAACGAAAGGAGTGAACATATGCCCCACATCACCTTAATGTCATGTTATATGGGTGAGGTTCATGTTCGGAGTTACGATGTATAAGTCCCTTTAATATCTTAAATAATATATTGGGGCTAGTTACGTTTGTATATAATAGGCATTGGAAGCATGCAGCTATGTGTGGATGGAATCTGACGCGAAATTACACAGTTAAATAGCGCGCTCATGCGGTTAAGTATGCACCAGCCATTATACTGATTATAGCCCTTGCATTACAATATCATAATTCTTCTTAGACACGCCCTAGTATCTATCACGAGACACTGTACCTAGGTATATAACATACACAGAACCAATATTTTCTGCGCATAGCTGTAATAAATTGTCGAGAGCCAGTCAAAAAGCGCGCGAACTTAACTTCCTATTTAAGATGGACTTAAGTTTGTTTTATGAAACGCGTTCGTGAAACGGAAAAGTAACATCATAAGATCCACATTAGATCTTAGATTAAGTCCATCTTAAGATAATCTTATGACCTTGCTTCATGAAACAGGGCCCAGAGCCACGCGTTTTCCCTTATACCAAGCACACAAAATATCGAACAAAGTTTGTGTAATTTCGTACCTTAACTTTGAAAAGTCCCACTAGAACCAACGAACTATTTCGCGAAATTGTGTGCTTTAGTTCTCCGATTAATATTATCAACACAAATGCGCGCATTGTCAACACCACTCATGGCAATCATCAGTCAATTCAGACACAACGTTTCCAATCGGCTGCCATAAATTGGATGAGTACCTCAGTGGGGTGTCGGAAAAAATGATTTCAGACACATATGGTGATGTTTTACCTTCATTTTTTAAATACACCCACCCATCGACCCTAATTTTAGCAATTTTTTTCCGACCATTTTTTGACACAAAATCAAATATTTTCGGAAGAATATTAGAATGTTCACCACTATTGTCTCTTTCCTAGTAACTACCTATTACAGAGCAGCGTGAATTTCGTTACTTATTCCTTATTCCTTATTCAAAAAATTTGGGAAAATGTGGCAAATGACCATGGCAACCTCGAAAATGTGCCAAACTGTCACATATTAAAAAATGGCCACCTGGGCCGAAACGTTTTTGGGTCGAGTCCCAAAAAGTGGGTCAAATAGAAATTCCCGCTCTGCTCGGTCAGGAAAATTTGGGGAAATGTGGCAAATGACCATGGCAACGTCTTAAGTAGGGCGAGACAAAATTTCCTGTGAAAAACATTTTGGGAAAAAGTTCCAAAAATGCACGAAATTAGGCAAAGTCAGAAAATGAACGGAAATTGGCCGAAACAAGTGCGGGGTCATAAATGGCCACCTCGGCCAAAAAATTTGGGCCGAAAAACATTTGGGTCGAGTCCGAAAAAGTGGGTCGAATCCCAGTTTTCGCTCTGCTCGGTCGGGAAAATTTCGGAAAATGTGCCAAACTGTCACAATAAAAAATGGCCACCTGGACCGAACTTTTTGGGTCGAATCCCAAAAAGTGGGTCAAATAGAAATTCCCGCTCTGCTCGGTCAGGAAAATGTGGCAAATGACCATGGCAACGTCTTAAGTAGGACGAGACAAAATTTCCTGTGAAAAATATTTTGGAAAAAAGTTCAAAAAATGCACGAAATTAGGCAAAGTCCGAAAATGAACGGAAATTGGCCGAAACAAGTGCGGCGTCATAAATGGCCACCTCGGCCAAAACTTTTGGGCCAAAAACAAATTTGGGTCGAGTCCGAAAAGGTGGGCCGAATCCCAGTTTTCGTCTGCTCGGTCGGGAAAATTTCGGAAAATGTGGCAAACTGTCACATATTAAATAATGGCCACCTGGGCCGAACTTTTTGGGCCGAAAAGTTTTTGTGTCGAGTCCCAAAAAGTGGGTCAAATAGAAATTCCCGCTCTGCTCGGTCAGGAAAATTTGGGAAAATGTGGCAAATGACCATGACAACGTCTTAAATAGGGCGAGACAAAATTTCCTGTGAACATTTTTTTTAGAAAAAAGTTCAAAAAATGCACGAAATTAGGCAAAGTCCGAAAATGAACGGAAATTGACCGAAAAATGTTTGGATCAAGTCCGAAAAAGTGGGCTGAGTGGCTGAATATGGAATATGGATCATTTTCGAAAACACTGATGATTTCGGCCTATTTGACGGAATGGGTGGGTGGGTGGATTGTCGTCTCAAATATCCCCTAGAAACATCTCTACCACCACCATCACCTCAAGATGGTACCTCCCTGATGGGGTGAAAATGGGGTATGGACCATTTTGAAGAACGGTAATAATTTCGGCCAATCTGACAGCATGGCTGGATGACCAGCGCCATATACCCCCAGAAACATTTAGAAACAAATTGTGTACGCTTTTTTAAAAGCGCCATTTTTTCAGTCAAAATTTCTAGAGTTTGACTTTTTTAGAATGACGAAACTGTGGTTTCAGATGTTTAATGTTTTCACACTTTTCCGCGTGACCGACTTTTTCGTCAAACACAAGCTTATTATGTGTGCACTTTCACTTTCAATTCTCAACTTTTTCTCAACAATTTCATATCCATACACGTAATTCAATTTAATATATTATATGTTAAAATTGAATGAATGGGAGTTAGCTTATCCCGTCCAATTCCCCAACCTTGCCGCCCCTTAGTCGCTATATGTTTGGTATCATAATTTCGGAACGGAACTATATACGGTGTTATATTGGCTTCTCATTTGGTATATACATAAGTTCGTGTCTATTTTGTTGTATCAGATCTGACCAGTAAAACTGTCATCAGGATGTATCACAAGTGAAAAAATATGAGTCTAATATTGTCTGATTGTTATAATGGACGATTCATTATTTCGCATATATTAACCGATACGTATTGTACAGTGTTATGACTGAATGCATGTGTAATGACGTTGTCGGCTATTCAAAAATTATACCCAATTATGTCTTAAAGAGAAGAACATGACAATTGGAACTTATTCCCTATTCCTTATTCCTTATTTTTCAAAAATGTCGCTTTCGACCGATTTGACGGCATGGGTGGGTGGCCCGCCCCAAATACCACCTAGAAACACCCGGTCCCCCACCATTCACCATCGGGGTTGCCACCCCGAGGGGGTGAAAATTGGGTACGGACCATTTTTCGAGAACGGTAAGGATTTCGACCGATTCGGCGGCATGGGTGGGTGGCCCGCCCTAAATACCACCTAGAAACACCCCGACTCCCACACATCACCCCGGGGGTGCCACCCCGAGGGGGTGAAAATGGTATATGGAGCAATTTCGAGAACGGTAAGGATTTCGGCAGATTTGAGACATGGGTGGGTTGCCATGGTCATTTGCCACATTTCCCCAAATTTTCCTGACCGAGCAGAGCGGGAATCTCTATTTGACCCACTATTTGCCACATTTTCCGAAATTTTCCCGACCGAGCAGAGCGAAAACTGAGATTCGACCCACTTTTTGGGACTCGACCCAAATTTTTTTCGGCCCAAAATGTTTGGCCGAGGTGGCCATTTATGACCCCGCACTTGTTTCGGCCAATTTCCGTTCATTTTCTGACTTTGCCTAATTTCGTGCATTTTTTTAACTTTTTTCCAAGAATGTTTTTCACAGGAAATTTTGTCTCGCCCTACTTAAGACGTAGCCATGGTCATTTGCCACATTTTCCCAAATTTTCCTGACCGAGCAGAGCGGGAATTTCTATTTGACCCACTTTTTGGGACTCGACCCAAAAACATTTCGGCCCAAAAATTTCGGCCCAGGTGGCCATTTTTTTATTTGTGACAGTTTGCCACATTTTCCGAAATTTTCCCGACCGAGCAGAGCGAAAACTGGGATTCGACCCACTTTTTGGGACTCGACCCAAAAAATGTTCGGCCCAAAATGTTTGGCCGAGGTGGCCATTTATGACCCCGCACTTGTTTCGGCCAATTTCCGTTCATTTTCTGACTTTGCCTAATTTCGTGCATTTTTTTAACTTTTTTCCAAAAGTGTTTTTCACAGGAAATTTTGTCTCGCCCTACTTAAGAAGTTGCCATGGTCATTTGCCACATTTTCCCAAATTTGTTTAATAAGGAATAAGGAATAAGTAACGAAATTCACGCAGCTCTATTACAGTTTGTTGTGTGTGATCAGTCGCGTTTGACATGGCAGTGATTGCAATATGTCCATGCAGTTTATGTTTGGAGTGACCTAGAAAGACATACACCGTGTATTTAGTAATTTTACAACCAGAAACAATCTTTTCTGACTTTCTAAATGCAGTTTTGATGTGACAATTACATTATCTGTCAGTATTAAGGCCAAAGATAGTTGAAAATATGGAGGAAGATTTTTTTTGGCTGCGGAAAAAATTAGCTTTTGGTCCTCTTTAATACCCACCCACCCCCTCATATGTGTCCGGAAAAAAAGACATTTGACTTCGGGCGGATCGGATTCTCCATTGTTGATGGGGAAAACCCCGCGCTAAATATAGAAAAACACAGACTGGTACCCAGTCGGTTACACAGTCAGAAAGGAAGTATGGCTGGTGCGCTCTGGTAGAGATTGACCAGGAATGACCAGCGGCAAATGTCTAGACCATCTCCCAGTCAAACAGGTACTCGGACACGATTTTATAGCTTTCACTGTTATATTATTAGTCCCTACGGGCGGATAACGGCCGAACTATATCTAAAGCATCAGAGTGTTTCATCCACTTTATGAGGAGAACCATAAACATCGCCATGTTAGCGACACAGAACAAGCCTTCAGCCATCGTAGCAGTGATTCCCTTTGATCGTAATTCCTATAATTGATCGCGCATGGCAGATTATGAAACGGACAAATTTTATGATACCAACACGTCGTAAAGGCGTTGTATTGGTCGCGTTTTATATATGTGGACTACTGCTAACCTGTGCTCGACCTCATATATTAAATGAATACGTTCACCCATGAGGAAAATACATGGCATATACATAGTTTTGTTTGAATGTGGTTTAGCGAACGTATATACGCGATGTGTCACCTGCATGGAAGCAATGGTTGTACCGGGTGTCACCAATCGCTCCGTGAAAGGAACTTATCCACAACTTTTCGAGGTGGTCTGAAAACAATGAGCCACTTGCGAACATTTGACAGACAAACTGTTCCTTTGGACGTGCCAATGATTGGGGAAATATCCAGCATCGCTATAGTATGATAACTTAAAGTGACATGGAACACTCAGTTGGGGTGTTCAGAAGATAATCTAGATTATTCTTGCCCAAAGCATAGTTGTTTTGATATATTTAACATCGAAAAAGGTAAAAACAGCGACATTTTTTTGAAAGAAATGATATGCAGCGACTCGAGTTGGCAGAGTTATTGTCCCATGCTTATCAACCAACCATTCGACCCAAAAGAAATAAGGTAATATTTACATTACAAGGTAGTGGACGGGTTGGTCCCGGCTATCGACATCAATGATATGTTGAGACCAAAGTTGGTAGAAAAATCAAAGATCCAGGGATACATTTCAAGCAACTGTGCACATGTGTCCACTCCAGAGTGTGACAACTCAAAGCCTATACTAATAGGGACAAAATATTAGTTCCAAAGAAAGGAAGACGGCATGCGTATACCTTCCGAACTACACTGGACGGAGACCCAGCATGAAATCGCAAATCGTCATAACCAGGGGCGTAGGAACCCGGGGTGTAAGGGGAGTAAATACCCCCCCCCCCCCCCAAACATTTCCAGAAAATGGTCAACACTTAAACTGTATTTCTTATTTATTCAACCTAACCAGTCACATTCTCCGCCCGCACAGTTTGACATAAAATATATAGTATACTCTATATGGGCAATTAGCTGTTGGGGGTACCATTATAAGGATTAGGTGCCTTGACTGCCATGTGTTATTGTCTCACTGGTTTGTGTTATCATACAAGTACAAACATTTAGGTTTTTTTCTCCCTGGCCATATGGTGCTATCCACCGGCCTTTGCTCCTTATAAGCCTTCTTGTTACAGTACTCTCTCAGAAATCATTGTGTTAGCCCACAAACGGTATCTAATTTGTCCAAAGCTACAAAATAAATCAACACCAAGATTTCCAAGATGAATTCAATACGAAATTATTTGAAGAGTAAATACGGAAACTACGCTTCATCACAGCTATAGTACTTTGGCACTGCTTAAATGGCGAATCTGCCTGTTTTATCGAGGCCATCTTTCAGTTACATGCACTACTAATATGGATTAGGCTGGGAAAGCTGAGAATGTGAATATATAATTATGTAAGTATAAACCTACATATCATGTGTTCATAGAAGACTGCTCCATTTGTACACACACGCTTATGAGAGTCAAAAATGATCTCCATACTATTTTGTACAACAGATGAAAAAGTAAAATACCATATTATCCCTCAAAGGGTTATTTAAAGTAAATGCTGTTACAGGTGCAACGAAATGCGATCTGAGGGGTTTAAATTCAGAAACATTTCCCCACCGATGAGATGGGACACCCCTCTCGAGCTCTCCCCATCTCCAGCCTGCGGCTGTCGTCGATGGCCTACGGCCATCGAATGTGGCACCTCATATACAAACTTCTTTCCTAAATTCCTACGCCCCTGATACCCCCCCCCCAATAAATATAGCTTCCTCGGCCCTGGTCCTAATGTGCCACCCCGCGCGCTTATACACATTCGAATGGATCCTACGCGGATACAAATACAGATAGAGATACATCTGCGCCGGAATCACGTGGTTTCGACTTGAGGCAAACGCAAACAGAAACAAGGAAAAGGGTAATAAACTAGGATATGACTTATTACATAGTATATTGGCAGCTACGAGCATATGCTATATTATTTTTCAAACAATCTGATACCTCATGTGTGTCCAAATGCACAGTTGTTTGTTCTAACATTATTACCAAAGTTGTCAGTCGAAGGATTCTCGTAGATGTATGGTCAGGTGTGTTCCACGACCTCCGACTGGCAACTTTGGTCAGAATGTTATAGAAAGCAATCAGTATTTCGGAACAAGTAAGCTATCAACTTGTTTTAAAAATAAACTACAGCATGCTCGTAACAGTCAAAATGCTATTTATTACATGATCCAACCTTTATTCCATTCTATAAACCCATTCTATAAATTGTGATATTAAACATTCGTTTAATAACAGGAAATAGTGCCAGGTGACATTTGACTTCCGGTTTGTGGTTTCTTTACATTCCGTACGCTACGTCTCAAAATTATATGGCTTCCAATGTAATTTCAACAAATTATAATGAATGAAGAGTTTGAAAAGTTATGTCATTAAATATACGCCATTATATACGCCAAAGAGTCTTCATTCATCTGGGACTATTTCTTTGCGCGGGCAAACAACGCAGAGTTGTGTGAAATGTCGTCGCATGCCTTATAGAAGTTGATGTTAGTTTCGCGTCCCATTTGTTGATTTAAGTACGTTTTGTCGAGGATTTGGATCATGTAATAAATAGAATCTACAACTCGTCCCTAGTTTATAGCGGAATTTACAAAACTCGTCCATTATATTAGGTCTGAACCTCGCCAAAGGCTCGGTCCAGACCTAATTTACTGGACTCGTTTTGTAAATTCCGCTATAAACTGGGGACTCGTTGTAGATCCTCTATATATGCTGAGTCCGTTCCTCATATATTATGTTTATGTGCGTTTGCGCTCACCTACAGTTTCATGGAACATGCGAGTTCATTGCGAAACAATGAGTTTAAAATGAATATACACAGAACGACATGAGTGTGGGGATGGGCTTGCAAATATGGCATGAGTGTCAGCCCGTGGGATATAGTTTTAACAAGGGCCGTAACTCTGGTAAAAAATAATCGATGAAACCCTTAGTGTGTGGTTATCCTTTCCCCCAGCATGTGCTATCATCATGCCAAAGGACAACGAAATCCAATAATAAAGACATCCACAGCATAACGTTTGTTGTGGAAGCGTTTTACACTAAGTCCAGCAAAGGACAATAACTGTGGGGAAAAGTCGGCACAAAACCTGTACTATGTTGAGATCTTTTCCACAATGCTGCTGGTGGTCTACCGGCGTACCAAAGGACATCCAAATTGGACTATCGATGCTTGGAGCTGTGTTGAGACATTTTTGTTACGGACGGACCGAAAGACGACCAGACGGACGAGTTTCTCCACTATATAGCCACGAATCACGATTCCTCCTTAGGAGGGCCTGGGGCATAATAAAGAACGTTCCATGCTAGTCCTTATTTCCAAATATAGTAGCAAAAAGAGCGTTTCATCCTGTATAAAATGTTGAGAACATTTTAACAGATTAATCTTTTTGCGTTGGCTATAAAAACTTTTATCAAGTTCATAAATGTAATATTAAAGGCACGTGAGGCCTTAATTGTCGAAAATATTCATATTTGTTCCAAACACCGTAAACAGAATAAAAGGTCGCAGACCACATGTCCCCCGACTGGAGTGGTAAACTTCATGATTGGATTTGTTAGAAGGATACTATTTGCAACAATGTTATACAATATATAGATGTTGCAAACCACCGCAAAATTTCTTGGCAAAATTTCTTGGACAAAACAACCCGATGAACAAACGCATGCAAACGCGAAAAAAATGATATTTTTGTATTAGCTATATAGATGTTGCAAATCACCAACATGTTAGGAACAATATCCCAGAGTTTCAAATCTCTACATTTAAAACTGTAGGAGGAGTTGATTACACCATGAAGGTACCCAATCTCATCCAAAAGGCAAAAATGTTCCAAATTTTCTAAGTCGAAAACCCCCCAAAAATATGGAAAAAATTATATTTTTGATTAGCTATATAGATGTTGCAAATCACCAACATGTTAGGAACAATATCCCAGAGTTTCAAATCTCTACATTTAAAACTGTAGGAGGAGTTGATTACACCATGAAGGTACCCCAATCTCATCCAAAAGGCAAAAATGTTTCAAATTTTCTAAGTCGAAAACCCCCCCCCAAAAAATATGGAAAAAAATTATATTTTTGATTAGCTATATAGATGTTGCAAATCACCAACATGTTAGTAACAATATCCCAGAGTTTCAAATCTCTACGTTTAAAACTGTAGGAGGAGGTTGATTACACCATGAAGGTACCAATCTCGGACGCACGGACGCACGGACGGACGGACGCACGGACGCACGGACGGACGGACGAGGGTCATTTCTATAGTCCTCCGACGGAAACGTCGGGGGACAAAAACATTAAAACGCATACAGTTCCGTTCATATATACCATGACCATCGCGTAAACAGCATGTTATCATAAATACCTACTATATTTTACCTAAGCAAGAGCCTGATTGGGTTACAGAGGACAGCACAATGCTACTGGCTAATCACACACACATGGCATAAACGCTCTTTATTAGTTCCATATCAGGAATTCACCAACAAAGAACGCTCTTTATGTTTACATCATAATATAAACAAACACCAGAAAAGTTACTTTTTATGCTTTTGTTTACATAACAATGGTTAACCATATGAGAATAACATACTGTTTATGCGATATTTCTTATTTATATACGGACAAAGTCTGTCTAATATTTGATGTTCTTTCTGTTTGTGGCGGTTTTTGACGGGTGGAAATATTACATGTATTCTAGAATGAAACTCATTGAGGAATAATAATACGAGGGTGTAAATTACGCATGTCACAACAAAGACACGGTTCTCTTTATTGTGGGACGTTAAAGAGCGTTCAATTTTTTCTGGTATTATGAACAATAAAGAGCGTTGAAAAGTTGAAAACAGCTTATAATACTTTTTGACTTCGGTATATAATCCATACAGGCAATTCTTCAAGGATTGTCCACTTATAAATGGACAATCGGTACCTAAAATGGTCATTAGTAAATGGACAATCCAACCACGCGTGGCACGCGAGCTTGGGATTGTCCACTAAATGAAGACATGTTTTGGTAATCCTGCATGTTAGCTTCAAATTTAATATGAAGGGCAATAACTCTATAAATAATATTAATTTGTTAAATAACGGTGATTTGTATGAGAAGAAGTGTTTTTGACGAAATAACGGAGATATTTGAAGAAGAGTTGTTTGAAGTGTTTTTAAAGACCGCAGTTTTTTTTGTTTTTAGACAAACAGTCACATATTTGCAATTTTTAAATCACCGGTGTCTTTACCTGAATTTAATTTGGTATATAGACGGATCAATAACGAATATGGGTGAGGTCCACCAATTTTTACCGGAGTTATGGTCCTTGTCGACTTAGAATTTGCCGGTTAAAACTCCTGTTTTTGTTAACTGATTGTTTTCAAGAGTGATATATATATGAATTACTTACAGGTATATGTCGAATATTGGTGCGATACGCCCATTTTTACCGGAGTTTTTTATTCAATGATTATGGACGGAAATTGCCATAAGTTGGAAAGTTTCCAGCTTTAGGAAGTGCAGGTTGGAAAATTTCCAACAGTTGAAAAGCTTGAAATGCGGTTTGGAAACTTTTAACTCAAGTGGGTTTGCAAATTGAATTACACGAATTTTGGAGTTTGGTCTTATCAAAGTGGGTGCAATTTGAAATTTCAAAGTAGACCACACCGCCCAGCGAACACATTCTATAGCCACGCTCAGAATTTAAAACTTTTGTGTCTGGTATGAAACCACAATTAAGGAGCGCCCATTGTCAGTCTATTCATCGTATATATGACACGAATAAAGAGTGTTATTCTCAGTTCTGTGCGACAAAAGTTGAAAGCAGCTGCAAAAGTGCTATCACTTCCTATATATATTTGTCAAAATATATATCCATGTATAAGGTCTTCCTTATACATATGCACTACAATATTGCGCATGCATATTGTTTTTATTATTTATTTATTTACCTCCAATAAAGGAGAATATGTATATACAAGTGTATTATGCGTATGGCCACACATATTATATGGCATATAATGCGTGGTATGTACATCGTTTCAAGATATATACATGTTTTACAATTTAGGAACAGAATATAGAAAGATAGTTCAGACTGTTGAGGCGTCGAAGAACCTGCGATTATCAGAAATGTGCAATAAATGAAATGGCACCACGAAAGAAGCGCACTCGCATCCGTATGGTCTAGCAACACCCATAAGTTATCTTGGGCGGATTAGTTGTGTGCACGTGAAGAGGAATGTTGCAGAAGCAAGAATGAAGTCGCTCCACAACACTCCGAGAAGAATTTGGCGACCAAATGCGGCACCGAACAGGATCGCATGGAAGTGGTCTTGATGCAGAGAGTCTAGAGTGACGAACGTATCCGTGCCGAAACGGTCTATGATCATGCACCAGTAATGGTATCTTAGAGCATGCATGACAGGAGTGTTACACGAAGTGGTGATGTGTTCGATTTCATTGTTATATATACACCCACATAGCTTATATTTAGAATTGTTGGTGAAGAGTGTTCGGTTGAGAAGCTGTGCCAGATTGTTCAACTCCTGAGATTTTTCTGGATGATCTGCCAGGAGTTTCCATATACTCCATGATGACATTGGGACCGCATGTGGAAGAAATCGCATCTGGTCATTTGCATTCACACAGGATGACAGCCACTCTTCGAAATGACGCTCCTTGACCTTTGCTTTTGTGAGACGTTTCCAACTGGCTTTGGTCATGAAGAATCCACTTGACAGAAACTGGTTAAGGTGAGAGTCGAGATCATAGATTCTAAGAATATCGATGATGTCAGAAACGAATCCTGTGGTTTTCACTCCGAACAAGTTATAGTGATAGAGTTTACATAAGAATACACGAAGAGGAATATCTCGTGTAGCAGGCAGTTGGATTAGATATGCGAGGAAAGCTAGTTTCCTCAAATGAAGCTGCCTTCGAATAGGAATGATTCCAACAAGACTCAGAGAGAGGTTTGTACTTGCGCGGCTGGGAAGAGACTGCATGTGTTTCACGCATGTGCGAAGTGACTTTTCGATGGTGTGTATCTGTTCGTTGTTGGGGTTCGATAGAAGCTCAGATCCATAGAGAGCTCTCGGAATAACGACACTATGTAGTAGTTTGCACATCGTAACTGGTGTAGCCATTTGAAGTGATTTTTTGCCTGCTAACGAAAAGTAACTATACTGCGCATTTTCTGTGATGCTTCGTCTGCGCGGACTGTATTGTGATCAAATTTTGACTGAACTATTCCAAGGTGACGACATTCAGTGGATTCTTTTATAATTTCTCTGCCAAGCGTCCATCTACGTTGTTGACGATTGTAATCACGACGCGATTCGTTAAAAACTTTGACGATACTTTTAGTAGTGGAGAAGTTGAAGTTCCATTTGGCACTATAGTCTTGGCAAATGTTTAGTAGTTCGTCCAGACCAGACTTACTGGGCGATATGATACATATGTCGTCCGCCGTTGTTGGTGATGCACAGTTAATCTCAGAAATGTTCAGGCCATAGTTAGATTTTTGAAGAGAAGTGAGTAACTCGTCCACAAACACGAGGTACAGGAACGGTGAGCTGACTGCTCCTTGTCGGGTTCCTTGTCGTATATTAAGTGCGGCTGACATGCTTCCGTTATACAAAACACGACTTGTACAATCTTGATACATGTTGCGGATCACGCGCAGAATTTTTCCCTCAAAGCCCAATTTACTAAGTTTGTAGAGAAGACCGTCATGCCACACACGGTCGAATGCCTTCATTGAGTCGAGGAAGCATACATATGCAAGAGAATTATTGTCAATGGCGTATTGAATCGCCTCTTGCACGAGGAACGATGTCATCGAACATCCAACATTCTTTTGGAACCAGAACTGTAGGCCGTTCGGGAAGCGTTGAAGAATGGGAATCTTAAGAAATCTGGCCAGGAGAATGGACTCGAACAACTTATAGATTGACGAAAGCAAAGTAATAGCACGATAGCTATCCGGTATGTCCCGTGGTTTCCGGTCACCTTTGAATAGTGGAATTATAATGCCACATTTCAATCCATCGGGAATCCATTAGTGTGTGAGCATGGCATTAAAAAGAATACACAATATTTTTAACAGAGAGTTTGGACCAAACATTAAGTGTTCGTTAACTACATCGTCTGGGCCACCAGATTTTTTTTTCTTCAACAGTTTTATACATGCAATGATTTCTTGCTCAGTTAGCGGCTCACATAATATCGTACTACTCCAGCTCTGTGTCGATACGTTCGTCACCATTTTCACGTGATTTATTACCGATCGTTCGAAGCAGGGATCTCTGTGAACACTGGGAGTGTACAAATGTTCAAAATATTGTCTCCAGCCAGACAGCACTGAATTGGGATCACGGGTTGGTCCATTTCCGAAGTTAATAACGGGAGTAACCATTTGCGTGTGAGCACGGGATTTCGTCAATTTCCAGAATAAGGTGGGATCATTGGTCGCTGCTAATTCGACATCTAGTAGAAATTTTCTCTCCTGTGAAATTATAGCGTATCTCATAGCTCTCCGGACAGGCTATGGTCTTACAATCTCGTCCAAATACGGATACGATAGGCGAGAATCGCATGCGTTTTGATATGTCGATGCCGTCTGGAGAGTTTGGCGGGACCAGCATCCCGTCTCGATTTGCTCAGTCTACCCTTGATGCTATAAAGTGGTAGCCGCGGGCGCTTATATATAGAGTTGTTTTTATGAGCCATCAGGCCCCCGCGGCAGCGGTCGCTGGCGCGACCTGACTGCCTCGATATCAATTTGAAAAAGGGGTGACGTTGCTTAACGCGCCTGCGGCGCTTCAATAACAGTTTCAATGCCGTCCGCCTCCCCCAAGCCCACCCACCCTAAAAGTGATTTTTCCTATAGTGTTTTTGAAACGTGTCTCTTTGTGGTGTCATTCTTTTGGTATGATTTTTTACTAAATAACGGGTATGTTAGAGTTACATTTCTTTGAATTTTACAATCGAAACATATTCGCATGCGATGCTGAGTCACGCGGGACACGGCAAACTAAATCGCGCGCAAATTGGCTTGCGATTTTTCAGCATCCCACCCCATTTGGCATGCGATAGCGTTTGTACTAGGTGCTCCGGAAACGGCGTTTTGAATCCTTGTAGGCAACATATACATTTGAATTTACGCTTCGCGGTCTCCCGGAACGAATCCAACAGGTGCGGGCAGCCTTTACCTCTCTGTGCAAATGTGAGAGCTCTGTATGCCAGTAGGGCTTCGCGTGTGAATTGAACGTCTTTGCGCCCAATGCTTGAATAGATGCACTGTGGATACATTCATTGTTTTTGTTTACATAACAATGGTTAACCATATGAGAATAACATACTGTTTATGCGATATTTCTTATTTATATACGGACAAAGTCTGTCTATATTTGATGTTCTTTCTGTTTGTGGCGGTTTTTGACGGGTGGAAATATTTTCACAGGATACCCACCGCCAAGGCCAACCGTACTACCTTTAATCGGTGTAAATATTGACCTACTCCCCCCCCCCCCCCCGTGTAACAGAGATAACACTAGTATTTTATCATTTTTGGGAACGTTCCAGTGAGATCGATACATGCACGGAATGCTTGTATATGCATGTGCAGTCTATACATGTATTCTATAATGAACTCATTGAGGAATAATAATACGAGGGTGTAAATTACGCATGTCACATTTCACAACAAAGACACGGTTCTCTTTATTATGGGACGTTAAAGAGCGTTCAATTTTCTGGTATTATGAACAATAAAGAGCGTTGAAAAGTTGAAAACAGCTTATAATACTTTTTGACTTCGGTATATAATCCATACAGGCAATTCTTCAAGGATTGTCCACTTATAAATGGACAATCGGTACCTAAAATGGTCATTAGTAAATGGACAATCCAACCACGCGTGGCACGCGAGCTTGGGATTGTCCACTAAATGAAGACATGTTTTGGTAATCCTGCATGTTAGCTTCAAATTTAATATGAAGGGCAATAACTCTATAAATAATATTAATTTGTTAAATAACGGTGATTTGTATGAGAAGAAGTGTTTTTGACGAAATAACGGAGATATTTGAAGAAGAGTTGTTTGAAAGGTACGGTTGGCCTTGGCGGTGGGTATCCTGTGAAAATATTTCCACCCGTCAAAAACCGCCACAAACAGAAAGAACATCAAAATGTAGACAGACTTTGTCCGTATATAAATAAGAAATATCGCATAAAGAGTATGTTATTCTCATATGTTTAACCATTGTTATGCAAACAAAAGCATAAAAAGTAACTTTTCTGGTGTTTGTTTATATTATGATGGTAAACATAAAGAGCGTCCTTTGTTGGTGAATTCCTGATATGGAACTAATAAAGAGCGTTTATGCCATTTGTGTGTGATTAGCCAGTAGCATTGTGCTGTCCTCTGTAACCCAACCAGGCTCTTGCTTAGGTAAAATATAGTAGGTATTTATGATAATATGCTGTTTACGCGATGGTCATGGTATATATGAACGGAACTGTATGCGTTTTAATGTTTTTCTGTTTACGGTGTTTGGAACAAATATGAATATTTTCGACAATTAAGGCCTCACGTGCCTTTGAAGTGTTTTTAAAGACCGCAGTTTTTTTTGTTTTTAGACAAACAGTCACATATTTGCAATTTTTAAATCACCGGTGTCTTTACCTGATTTTAACTTGGTATATAGATGGATGGATCAATAACGAATATGGGTGAGGTCCACCAATTTTTACCGGAGTTATGGTCCTTGTCGACTTAGAATTTGCCGGTTAAAACTCCTGTTTTTGTTAACTGATTGTTTTCAAGAGTGATATATATGAATTACTTACAGGTATATGTCGAATATTGGTGCGATACGCCCATTTTTACCGGAGTTTTTTATTCAATGATTATGGACTGAAATTGCCATAAGTTGAAAAGTTTCCAGCTTTAGGAAGTGCAGTTGGAAAATTTCCAACAGTTGAAAAGCTTGAAATGCGGTTTGGAAACTTTTAACTCAAGTGGGTTTGCAAATTGAATTACACGAATTTTGGAGTTTGGTCTTATCAAAGTGGGTGCAATTTGACATTTCAAAGTCGACCACACCGCCCAGCGAACACATTCTATAGCCACGCTCAGAATTTAGAACTTTCGTGTCTGGTATGAAACCACAAGGAGCGCCCATTGTCAGTCTATTCATCGTATATATGACACGAATAAAGAGTGTTATTCTCAGTTCTGTGCGACAAAAGTTGAAAGCAGCTGCAAAAGTGCTATCACTTCCTATATATATTTGTCAAAATATATATCCATGTATAAGGTCTTCCTTATACATATGCACTACAATATTGCGCATGCATATTGTTTTTAGGTTGAACGTGTCATGTCAGTCATGTCAATAGTATGTGCACGGTGTACTGTTACAAATTCATATTATGTATAGCACCTACATACGGTGACAGTAAAACTGCTTGAGAAAAGGAGGAGTCGGTTACAAATGCAGAAGATTCCAACATAATTCGCTTTCCCCGTTTGCTAAGACCGCACCATGAGATGTAGCATTGGCACCGTGTCGCGAGTATGTGGTTCATAAAGTGATCCTGAATGGGGGCGGGGGTCTTCCATAATTTTCTTCGCCGATGCTGTTCTGTTATAACATATACAGTTACCTTGCCGTCTGGAAATCCCTAAATGGCTATACCAGACTACCGAGTCCAGGGTATAATGTTATCATCTCTGTTAAATGTCAGTTGTCTGAGAAAGTGTTTCCGTAATGGCGGTGTACGTGTATCATTGAATCTGCCCAATGATGTGTGGCCTCCGACTCATGTGTCTGGTTAGGGAAAGCTTCTGGGTGTCCCAAGTCAGTTTTGAGCGTGTGCTGTACCGTCTATGTTGTTTTCATAAGGAATCCAGTAGGTGTCGAAACCAGACAGTATGCCTGTGAATACGAAACACCTGCCCTGATTATCTACTACAGTCACGCGTCCCATGGCCGCCAGATAAGCCGAATCAAAGAAGCCCGCTAACCCTGGATTAACATTGGGCTTGGGTTTCGTATTGATCACTTGTTCGTCCGATGCTAAATCATAATTGCTGTCTGGTCTGCTCGTTGTTGTTGTTGGGTAATGTGGGCAAGTTTAGATTAAAACTATACTGTATATGCTTTATACAGCAAAAAATAAAGAAAGACATCACATATATACAATATATACATAACTTGATCAGTTAGCACGTGTTATGTTCATAATTGTTTTAAGCATCAGGACACCCTAATATCTGCCATGAAATATAGGGTAACTTAATTGTAGCATGGAATACATATGGGAATTGTTTTTCCAGAATGTTTGGTTACTTTGAGTTATGCATGATTTATTTTGGGTAATAGTGCACACAACTGCAAAATGTATTCTATAATGAACTCATTGAGGAATAATAATACTAGGGTGTAAATTACGCATGTCACATTTCACAACAAAGACACGGTTCTCTTTATTGTGGGACGTTAAAGAGCGTTCAATTTTCTGGTATTATGAACAATAAAGAGCGTTGAAAAGTTGAAAACAGCTTATAATACTTTTTGACTTCGGTATATAATCCATACAGGCAATTCTTCAAGGATTGTCCACTTATAAATGGACAATCGGTACCTAAAATGGTCATTAGTAAATGGACAATCCAACCACGCGTGGCACGCGAGCTTGGGATTGTCCACTAAATGAAGACATGTTTTGGTAATCCTGCATGTTAGCTTCAAATTTAATATGAAGGGCAATAACTCTATAAATAATATTAATTTGCTAAATAACGGTGATTTGTATGAGAAGAAGTGTTTTTGACGAAATAACGGAGATATTTGAAGAAGAGTTGTTTGAAGTGTTTTTAAAGACCGCAGTTTTTTGGGTTTTTAGACAAACAGTCACATATTTGCAATTTTTAAATCACCGGTGTCTTTACCTGATTTTAACTTGGTATATAGATGGATCAATTACGAATATGGGTGAGGTCCACCAATTTTTACCGGAGTTATGGTCCTTGTCGACTTATAATTTGCCGGTTAAAACTCCTGTTTTAGTTAACTGATTGTTTTCAAGAGTGATATATATGAATTACTTACAGGTATATGTCGAATATTGGTGCGATACGCCCATTTTTACCGGAGTTTTTTATTCAATGATTATGGACTGAAATTGCCATAAGTTGAAAAGTTTCCAGCTTTAGGAAGTGCAGTTGGAAAATTTCCAACAGTTGAAAAGCTTGAAATGCGGTTTGGAAACTTTTAACTCAAGTGGGTTTGCAAATTGAATTACACGAATTTTGGAGTTTGGTCTTATCAAAGTGGGTGCAATTTTAAATTTCAAAGTCGACCACACCGCCCAGCGAACACATTCTATAGCCACGCTCAGAATTTAGAACTTTCGTGTCTGGTATATGAAACCACAAGGAGCGCCCATTGTCAGTCTATTCATCGTATATATGACACGAATAAAGAGTGTTATTCTCAGTTCTGTGCGACAAAAGTTGAAAGCAGCTGCAAAAATGCTATCACTTCCTATGTATAAGGTCTTCCTTATACATATGCACTACAATATTGCGCATGCATATTGTTTTTAGGTTGAACGTGTCATGTCAGTCATGTCAATAGTATGTGCACGGTATACTGTTACAAATTCATATTATGTATAGCACCTACATACGGTGACAGTATAACTGCTTGAGAAAAGGAGGAGTCGGTTACAAATGCAGAAGATTCCAACATAATTCGCTTTCCCGTTTGCTGAGACCGCACCATGAGATGTAGCATTGGCACCGTGTCGCGAGTATGTGGTTCATAAAGTGATCCTGAATGGGGGCGGGGGTCTTCCATAATTTTCTTCGCCGATGCTGTTCTGTTATAACATATACAGTTACCTTGCCGTCTGGAAATCCCTAAATGGCTATACCAGACTACCGAGTCCAGGGTATAATGTTATCATCTCTGTTAAATGTCAGTTGTCTGAGAAAGTGTTTCCGTAATGGCGGTGTACGTATATCATTGAATCTGCCCAATGATGTGTGGCCTCCGACTCATGTGTCTGGTTAGGGAAAGCTTCTGGATGTCCCAAGTCAGTTTTGAGCGTGTGCTGTACCGTCTATGTTGTTTTCATAAGGAATCCAGTAGGTGTCGAAACCAGACAGTATGCCTGTGAATACGAAACACCTGCCCTGATTATCTACTACAGTCACGCGTCCCATGGCCGCCAGATAAGCCGAATCAAAGAAGCCCGCTAACCCTGGATTAACATTGGGCTTGGGTTTCGTATTGATCACTTGTTCGTCCGATGCTACATCATAATTGCTGTCTGGTCTGCTCGTTGTTGTTGTTGGGTAATGTGGGCAAGTTTAGATTAAAACTATACTGTATATGCTTTATTCTCTGATCCAAGATATAATATATGGACATTGAGAAAACAAAAATGTAGTTTTTTTTACAAAAGATAGACAGCAAAAAATAAAGAAAGACATCACATATATACAATATATACATAACTTGATCAGTTAGCACGTGTTATGTTCATAATTGTTTTAAGCATCAGGACACCCTAATATCTGCCATGAAATATAGGGTAACTTAATTGTAGCATGGAATACATATGGGAATTGTTTTTCCAGAATGTTTGGTTACTTTGAGTTATGAATGATTTATTTTGGGTAATAGTGCACACAACTGCAAAATGTGATGAATACTGAAGGAATGAATTACTGTTGCCAATATTTGGTGTCCCCTGACCCTTAACATTAAATGCGTCGGACGGAAGAATCAGAAGAAATTAAACCGTTGAAGAGAATCTGTCAATAAGGTTGGCCGTTATATAAAATACCAATCTCATATCACTGAGGACATTGTAATTTGAGAGATAGTGGTAATTGTGCACAACTTGAATACTAATCGCCAAATTGATTTGACATACAAATTCCAACGCTATATCTTGTCTTTCTATATGCTAATAAATTGCAATCAATGCCATTGGTAAAGCATGTGCACGTGCATCGGGGAGATCCCGTAAAACATTTGTAGAAGCGATCTTTAATGTTCGTTCTCAAATTGGGCAAGAAATCCATAAACGCTCTTACTCATATGTTACGTTTGATATAACTAACGGATAAAACTCCATCTTGTGAAACCGATGAATGATAATCAAAACTCACAGAAAAGGGTTCGAACACTTTAGTTTATGGTATAGAAAACTCAACGAGGCCTACAGAAGCAGACTGGTGTTAAATCTGATAGACAATTATATATGTCTATATATGATGGAACGACCAGTGGCATATTGCATTTTATTTTGTATTTGGGCATATTATATGCCCATATTTATTATTATAAAGATCTGCTGTTATGCATTTCGACACAACGGGGATTGGACAGTGGTAAAAGTTGAGGAATAATGGCAATACATTCGAACGCTAATCGGCATGGAAACATCGCACCTTCGAATTCTGCAATCAATATCAACTTCTGTTCGCAAGATGGGCTTATAAATAATACAATACTAATATTAGCTGTTATCACTTTCAGTGTCAGAAATACTCAAGCTACGCCTAATTGTACCCCGTCGATCGGTACTATATACCAATTTCGTGCGACATCAACACGTGTTTTCAGTTGATACCATACATGTGACAAAATATAAGCAACATTTAGTATTTATACTGAAGCACGCCTGCATGTCATTCGAGGATATTACGTAAACATGATACACTAGTTATGCAAGATCTAATTTAGCACAATTTATGCGTCCTTTGTCGTCATAATTTTTTTTAATATGTAGGCAAGCAAACAGCAATAGCTAATTACCTTGCCACATGCCCTGTGACCTCTATCTTGTTATGGGAGTTTACAATCACGCTACTCCTCTATATACATATCGCATTTCAATTTAGTGTTCTGTCAAAAATATCGAATATACGAAGGGCAATAAATAATCATTATGTACCAATCGCCAGTTACAATTCGAATGTCTACCCAGAGCAGTCTTGTCGACTAAATACATAACCAAAAATCGAGGATTTTCAGAACACCCACGGAACATCTGAACAGGCTAATTAAGTACTACAAAATACCTATAAAAATATAAATAAAAAAAGGCACCTCTGTATAGATGTTGATGATCTTTGGGCATGGGACCACTGTCACCACAACCACAATAGGCTCGCAAATTGTACATATTGATTTAAACAATATTTATGTATACTCTCAATCAACATATATGATTTAATCATTTTGACAAAATTTGATATTACATGGATATATGATATAGATTAAGGGCGAAGAGCATCTAACAACAAGCGAATCATCGCTTATGTTGAGTTATCTCCTGAGAAAAGAAGACAGATATTGAGTATATATAAGAAGAGCGAAGGGCAAGGTGCCAAGTTGATGCCAAATTGTGAATATTGGGAATATGAAACAGATCCTAGCTATACCAGCACCCTGTGTGCTTACGCGTGTACGGAGGTCGAGTGTATTCTTATCTGACAGTACAATGTCAACATGTTCCAAATATTCGCATCAGGATATTATTTGATACAATATCAAAAATGTCATATGAACTAATTAAAGGTACGGTTGGCCTTGGCGTTGGGTATCCTGGGAAAATATTTCCACCCGTCAAAAACCGCCACAAACAAAAGAACAACAAAATGCAGACAGACTTTGTCCGTATACAAATAAGAAATATCGCATAAACAGTATGTTATTGTCATATATTTGACCATTGTTATGTAAACAAAAGCATAAAAAGTAACTTTTCTGGTGTTTGTTTATATTATGATGGTAAACATAAAGAGCGTTCTTTGTTAGTGAATTCCTGATATGGAACGAATAAAGAGCGTTTATGCCATTTTTGTGTGATTAGCCAGCAGCATTGTGCTGTCTTCTGTAACACAATCAGGCTCTTGCTTAGGTAAAATATAGTAAATCTTTATGATAACATGCTGTTAACGCGATGGTCATGGTATATATGAACGAAACTGTATGCGTTTTAATGTTTTTCTGTTTACGGAGATTGGAACAAATATGAATATTTTCGACAACTAAGGCCTCACGTGCCTTTAAACGTTTTGCCCCCAATTCCGACTGAACACGTCTTTCGAGCTTCCATAAAAATTAACTAAATGAGTCGATAAATTTTGAAAGGACGGGAGATGGCACTACAGATATTTGTTATGCAATCGCATATTTTTTCTAAATCGACATAAATTCCTAAACGGATAGATGTTAGCCACCGTCTTTATTAAAGGCGGTAAACTGCCGAGGACACCCGCGTCTGAGGGACCTGATATGTCCTCTCCCCGTCCCATCCCTACCACACACACACCCGGTCGTTGCACAAAACAGCTTTCGTATACATAACAATGTAGCACAATCAGATGGGAATCCACACTGCTAGCCAACAAGTTAATGTCCAAGAAACGCACACACATAAAAAAAAACCTTATGAACTTATGACACTCAACATTTCCCCCCTTGTCTTTTTTCATAAATCGTATTACACCACTATAACGCAGCGTGATTATGTGCATCTGTCGATGTTTGACTTTGTGAAGGCAGGTTATTTCTTTTTTGTCAAAAGATGCCAGTGGAGTTATGCGGGATAATTAGGATCTTCTTGGATCACAGGGATAAGCACCCCTGTTTGTTTGTGCCCAATGACTTTACGTAGGGTCAAAAAGAACGTATCGCTTCTCGAGAGGTAAACACAGTCTTTGACAGCCGGCGCATGACACAACCTGTCAATCAAAAACTCCACCCACCCATTCCGCACTAATTACCTCCTAATCTGATTACTGTAAATCAACATCTACGCGCCGGCGACCAATCAGCAGACAGATCAATTGGCGTTCGGGCGTAACGGCTTCGGGCGTCAATAATAGACCAGTGAATACCTGAGTATTGGCTTCTGTGTGACTCGAGTGTGTGTATATATACACCGCTCTGACTCCCAGTCGTTAGAATAAATATCGCTAAACTGTGAATGGGCTTAAATCTGAACATTTCTTTAGTGATTCTTGTTTACATGATGTATTGGATTTCGCTCTTCTCCGTGTTTTCGGTTAGTATACGTTTACACCATCTTTAAGATCTACTGATGTTTATCATCATACTTGATACTGCAACGGTATCTCGAGAACATGTGCACACTTTCCTTCCACTATTCTGTTAGGACAGTTAGTTGAGTGACCAAACGAACACTCGCGGAATCAGCTATTGATAATATGATCTAATAATGTGTACGGTCCCGCATGCCTGAAATGTTCGTATTTACTCGTGTGCACCGTATGGTAAATAGTAATTTTGCATCGGTTTTCGGTATTTAAACGAGCAATGCATGCTATAACAAATGCCAAATGGGAGTGCCAACATATGCGATACCAATGACTAGCTACATGTATCTTGCTATTACCAAATCTTGCGCGGCGACACCATAACAAGAATGTTTAGACGTATTTCTCAAGTTTCGTGTATTATTCAATCAATTGCATTTTCACCAATGTTTGGCAATGATCGACTTTTTAAAACCGCAGTGCTTGGGTTGAGTTTAGTTGTTTAATTCTGATCTAAAGTTCTGAACAATTTCATCGACTGTTTTTTGGCATGCCCCTAAACTTCTATATCGCAACAAATCAATTAAAATGATATATTCATATATTTTTCCAAAGGCGAGGATTATAATTATGATTTAAATGTAAACGGTGACTTTTCTTATAAGAGCCTCCCTGGTTGAATTAGGTCCACAATAATGCAAGTCTGCTGATGAGCCTGAGCTTACTTCAATGTTTAACCCTTTACCCAACCGAAGGGCCCTGTGCCAATGCATTCTCTTATATATGCGAGTCGACCATAGGTCGCCTCGCATATATAAGAGAATGCATTGGCTTAACACATTAAAAATTATAAAATTGTTAAAGAATGTAAGAAAAAATGGTAAAAAGTGTTAAAAAAAGATTTTTTTAGGCCAATGCATTCTCTTATATATGCGAGGCGACCTATGGTCGACTCGCATATATAAGAGAATGCATTGGCACAGGGCATAACTGTAACTATCACAATGTGGTCAAGGAGCCGGTTCCAATGATATCCATATTTGTATGGTTCTATTGAGACAGACCGAAGATATTTTAGGCTGTTGAAGCTTTATTTGGCCGTTTTGTTGGGTAAAGGGTTAAATCGGGTATTTCTGAATTGAGTTGGGTGGTCCTACATTACATGTAAGGGAATTTGAATTTTGTACGGTAAGTGGTATTGGGGGCCGTACAAAGTCAAGCAAGACACGATAAGTCATCCCATGCAACCACAAACTCTACCCATTTCACCCTTAAAAGCACATGTACCAATCTATTGTTATCGAGGTCTTCTGAATAGCCACCTCTCTTGGCATTGTTACACACACAATCATTAACTACATGCGTTACCTTGTGGTAAAATTGGTCATCGTTCAACCTAATATTCTGTTATTAACCCTTTCTATACTGAACGGATTCTCACTGTCATTTAAATAGTGTACATCAGCATGGTCTATTATTGAATCTGCAGGGATGTACAGTAATGCCCTAAATAATCGACTCCTTAACCACAGCAGAATTATGGGTAATTTTCAGGATTTAGTCGGAAATATGGCTTGTTGCCATTCATCGGAAAGCTCTAAGTGAGAGCTGTCCGATGAATGGCAACAAGCTATATTTCCGACTAAATCCTGAACAATTACCCATAATTCTGCTGTGGTTAAGGAGTCGATTATTTAGGGCATTACTGTAGCTTTAGCACTCCACTAAATGATGGTGCTTGTCTCGATATGCAGCAGAGATGTTCCCTTGTTCACTGGCTCGAAAAAGCGCAACATCAATGTCTCAAACAGAGAGAACTGCTAACCCGCCACGCTTCAGCGATTCCATCGTCCAACTTTAAAGAGTTAATTATTTCCTCCATACTAATGTCTAAGTGAATCGGCAAATTTATTCAAATCGCCGACAGCTGTGAGGCTAATTATGCGCAGATTTCTGTATATTAAACCTCTATGGCGAATTTTATTTTCTTTTTGTCCCGGCCGAAAAGTTAGAGTATAAGTAGTGTGAAACGTTTTCTTTAATGTTTTCAAGTTTATCGCGGTGCAGATCTCGGGAATGAGCGAAAATCGTTTACACAAATAAACAGTTGTTGAGCATGGGTATTTTTACTGCCGATCTTGTCTGATGAGCTGCTATGCCGACTGCCTATATTCGTTGTTGGCAAAGAAATCTGAACACGACACAGTAACTTCGTAGGTTAGTCACACTGTCACACGTGACGACAATCAACATATTGAGATTTAACCCTGATGAACTTCAGATTTTAATGGATAAAAAAAAAGTTGAATATTTATAGGAAAATCATCAAATTTAAAGATGCTCTATCAGATTTAACACCCCCTAAACTACTATCTGTACATCTTATGTGTACGACAAGGACGACTATAAGATCGAACTCATGAACCCATTCGTGGGAGGTTTTCATAGTCCGATATTGACTTTCGAAAGGGACAGTATTAGTATAGGTTCTGAATCTTCAATTTAGTCAGACGCCTAAATGCTCGGAAGATCGCAAATTATTAAGAGCGTTTATGTTTGTTCATCGATTGAAGGCGAATATTATTAATTAAATAGCGTCCTTAAAATATTCAGGGGCGTTTTTGTGCCACAGCTGCCCATTTCTGTGACATGCCCATGCAAGTTCTTGGTGCATTATCTATTGGTTTAACTCTTCACACTTGGGGTTTAAAAGTAAGGTGGCAATCTTCTAGTTTGCTTCTTGTTTTTCGACGATGGTGTTACATAAAAAACATGTATTCTGTTTATTGCCGATGGCCATGTTACATGTAAGCATTAACTAAGTGACAAAACCCCGTCACTTGTCAATTGTTTTTGGATGGGGACAACATTGACCGTCAAATTATAAAATGTACGAAAACATGTGCCCGGGTGTTAATGTTGACACCCCGACAATGATGCATGTGAACATGACCTCGTGTCAATGACTGGCCTATATCAGTGCTGGTGATGAATGCCCTTGGGCCCTAGGACGCAGGATGTAGTTTTGTTCGACACGTTGGCCTGTCACTAAGTTGGCATATGTTGATATTGAATTGCATCGATTTTGGAATTTTCTTCGCTAAAGAAAACTGTTATGTTTAAAGTAACTGTTATAAAGACATCCGTTAATTGTGGCACAATCATGTGTTCGATCTGCGTGGTGATACAGATAGCTGTGCCACCGCATTCGTGGAACAGTGATTCCAAATGCTCTTTACTTTTTGGTCACAATTGCCCCAGTAAAACAACAATTCATCAAGCATGGGACACTTTTTGAATCGATTATATATGGGATATACCGGTATTAATCGTTGTTCTTCTCCAAAATAATTATAACACAAACTCATGGGCTGATGTAATTGTCCCACAGCCCGTTTCTTGATATCCGTGTCCTGATTTTGCCAACATGAACATAGTTCCACTCTAATTACCATCCAATTCGCCAAGCTATCATATACATTTATGTACCCCATGAGCGGAAATTTATTTGGAAGCCATAGGTTTTATGGTTTTGCATCCGAATTTAAGTAAATATCTACATCCGTTCATGTTACCACAGTAAGCACATCGACACCATTTCCGCCGTCAAGTCTTAAACTGGCAATAGTGCATGATCGTGTTACGCATTGTATTGATATTTGAAGAAGAAAAAAGTGACTCAAAGTATAAACTTCGATTGAACCAGTCTACAAGTAGTTCAGTCTTAAGGCAATTCATTCTTTAACTAGATCAAAGTCAGCCTAGAATATTACGACCAATATGTTTTCATTGAAGTGCAATATTGTGCAGGAGCTGACTTGCTTTGGGGCTAATTCTACAGCATTGTAATCTGATCGACGTACCTCAGGCATCAACAGACGTCTCGGGTAACACACTAACGTCGTTTTCTGGACCTCATTGTTAGTTTATTACCGTCAGATTAGCACCTTTGCTCATACGTGATCCTTTAATCCTTTGTATCGCATTTATCAAATTGGAGGCTGCAGAATGTTTCGGCACAGACAAACAGCCGTCGGCTATTTAATATATGTTCCTAACAAGCTAATAAAAGTCTGCCTGTACGCGTTGCATAACATCATGTTTGATAACATTCTCACACAGGCGATGTTAAGCCTGGGTCTAGATTCCTTTGAAGACGATGATAATCCTTCTGAGATTAGGTCCTGTACCAGGTGCGTTGTTCCCTACATGGTCAACTGGTTATGTTGTTAATCTATGATGTTGGCATGTCCTGTTGAGGTACATGTTGTTGATTGGGCCAATTACATAGATGGAACATAGCGAAGCTGTTGAGAAATATGTATACATAGAGAAGCTTTTGAGAAATATGTACCGTTACATGTTTTCCTCAAATTCTCATTGTTGCGAAATGTATTATTTCCTAGACAGCAACCTATTAATTTGAAAAATAATAATTTCACCCATACAGAGCCCCAGACAAACATGAGCAGGCGACACTCTTCTATATGCTTCTATATATGTGTGGGGCTCCCTGCAAGGTAATGGATGTTTTTTATTTTATGTCCTAAAAATTGTAAGAAACATTTATTTAAAAAAAAATGATTGTTAGGCCAATGAATTCTCTTATATATGCTTCTATATATGTGTCGGGCTCCCTGCAAGGTAATGGATGTTTTTTATTTTATGTCCTAAAAATTGTAAGAAACATTTATTTAAAAAAAAATGATTGTTAGGCCAATGAATTCTCTTATATATGCGAGGCGACCTATGGTCGACTCGCATATATAAGAGAATGCATTGGCACAGGGTAAAAAAAATCCCGACTTACGACTGGATTTGATATGGCGGGTCACATTTATGCTTTTTGTTCTATTCTTGGTGGATAAACGTTCCTTGGAACACTGCAATAACTCCGCTGTCTTTGTAATATACATTTTTAGTGAAAAAAAAACAGTTTTATTGAGCCCTGTGCACACACCGCTTTATGCATCAGACTGTCAGTGAGTCATTGTCGCATATTTACCATCATAACCAGAAATTGACTTTGTTGCGATATCTGGGCGCTTACATTTCTGAGTAACTCCACGTGAGTGCGTGAGGGGTCAAATGGTGTGCCATCTTACCAAGGCTGTACAATAATAGCGAAAACATGCGCAAACATCTAAATCGCCATACATTGGTTTGAAGATTTTGCGGAATTAGGAAGATACAACGGGTTATTTACATAAACTAAATCGCGACTAGTTGCGAGCTTACAGAATTTGTCTCAAGAGCTGTAACATTCTTACATTCACGATGCTTATGAACTTTGTTTACTTGATTGAATTGAAAAAAGATTATTCTTTCTACGAAGGAATTCAACTACATCTTCAGAAACTACAACGCCCCCGTGATGATCGCATGCATGTCTATTACTTGGCCCTACATTCAGTGATTTGTACTTACAAATAGACAAATGTATTTGCAGAATTTTAAAATAAATTATCGAATCCAATAAGAAACGCTAGTAACCGATTTAATTATGTAGACTAATTTACATACATTTATATTCGATATACATGGCTTTGACATGTTTGAGGGGATTATCGATCCCCAAATATAATGAAGGGGCCCCCGATGGTTCATGTATTTGGCAAGGTGCATGGCGGAGGTCCTGTACAATACGTGAATGCACGATGCGAATCTTGCCGTCACATAACGGTATAGCATATAGATATAATTGCGCACCAGGGAATGGGTTGTATAGTTTCGAAAGCAACTATAGATATGGTGTTCTCATGGGCAAAAGCCGCGCATCTATAAACACGTCTTTGTGAAACACTGGAGATAGCTTATGCGAATATCGTTATTATGCAACACAACCATCAGCGTGATGCAAGCCGGGAATTCAAGGCATATAATTACCTTTCACAACAATGTTAAGTATAAAACCACTAGTAATTATATACCAGAGAAAGGGAACTGAAGAATTGCCTGGACTAACTCTAAAAATCATCAAACGCAGCCCGTCGCGTCGTTTTCATCATTAACCAACCGGATATAGAGAAATGAATTACCGTAATAACCCACACAGGATTAACCCACACTGCGGGGGAACTTTGTCTTCAAGTCAGTATATTACATTTGCGTAGTTATCCGCGTACCGTTGGTCAAACCCTCGATTTATCCAGTCGTATATATCTAATTTCATAAATGATTTATGAAATTAGATATATACGACTGGATAAATTATGGGGTTTATTATAATGATAAATCGTCGTTTTGTCCTCACCATTTCAATTCAATTTTATTCTGGTCATCATATAGTGATATTAGTGGTATTGATATTACTACAGCTTATATTAACTACATATTATTACTATACGTATTATATTAACATAGATATATGCATGTGCATGCGTTATAATATAATATACTATTGTATGTTGCTTTTTATACCAAAGAACAATTTGGTTGTTGCAATTCGCCACTATCATTTTATTGCTAAAATGGGGTAAAGAGGTGCAGTTACAGCTTCTAACTTTCTCATGCAAGAAGTATTTCAACAGCTTAACTACATGCTATAAAATATACATTTAACTGTTACATATGTCACCCTGCGTTGACACATACACCAAACGAAATGCACCGACGAAGCTATTTTCATTAGTTTACCTCCTTCGGTTTATAGCCCACCAGACCCCAGCGGTTCACCTTTGATAGCGAGTTTCTCAGAACAATTATTACGGATGATTTGACATCTCTCGCGGATGAGCGCTCGCACAGGTAACATGCTTTAAGGGAGTGTGCGTTATGTAAATTTGAATTGCGATGGTCAACCAGATATTGCCCTTTGAAGCGATATATACATATAGCCGAAAGCCTGTAAGAAATCTAGTTTATGCGTTTGCATTCTTTTATCATATTTCGGGACCAGAGATCTAATCAAGCGATGGGTACACGAACTACTTACTTATATGCGGACTTTAAATGCCGCTCTTTAATGTCAGAAATAGTATGTATAGTGACGATAATAAAATAATATCACTGGTGATTTATTTATTATTTTTTTTCTTCTTTTTTTTGGTGGAATTCGCATGGATGCGAAATAATGTAATTAAAGTGCTCGATATTTCCGGATAAATATTTCTCATTCAGAGGAAAACAGTTTCTGACCATGTCAAATTCTTCAATTTGTATGTACCATCAATGTTCCAAATTATGATTATACACACTACTTCTTCCCTGTTCGGATATTGTCCAACATTCTCGGTATCTCGACCGCGTGCATGTGAGCTATATATCAAGGATGTACGGCATTGTATATGCATAATATTTCAAAGCACACAGACCCGGTGCTTATCACTGCGACTGAACGACTCACAAATTTATCCCACAGGAGGAATATTATATCAACACACAGAAACAATCTATATTTCTGGCGAGCCGAAAGAAACTCGACAATAGGATAATATTAATTCCACATTTTACATATGGTAAGGACATTTTCATCAGTAGATTGATGTTTACTGATGAATAGGACCAGTGGCCTCCTTAATAGCAATAAACCCTCATCAAACTGAGCGATGTAAGCCTCATCGATTTTGCAGTTCGCTTGACTCGCTTAATGTCCTTTGCGTATGCCATAAAACCGACGAAAATAGAAAAGACTGCGTTTATTACTCGCTTTGAATTTATTTCGTAAAGCATGCTCAACATAAAGGATAGGAGACTATTAACACTTTGTAGACAGAAAATTCAAACCATCGCCGCAAATTAATTAGCCAAAGGCAAAGTCCTTGATATAAGATATACTGCTTTGATCTTTGAATCGGTTATCATGTGTGCTGTATAAAATGCCACTCCTATAGTCTCCATTTGTGAGGTCTACACTACAGTGGGGATATACGATCATAACCGCAGTCGAATAACTATCTTCAAAGATCAAACTGCACCTTTTCTGGAAATTATTATGATATATATCAAATATCGGACTCTTCTAGATTGGATTGAAGATATGAACACCCTTTTTCTTCAGGCAGAAATCACCAAGTTATGACAATAACATTTTGTTCCAATTTGACAGTCCAATTAATGGGTTGTGATTTAACCAACTATAACGAAACATTTAGAATATTCCGTCGTACATATACAAGTTGGTTCGGTTAAACATTGTCACAAGGATTGTGATTTAACCAATAGTTTGTGCTATTCACACCGACTATAACGAAACATTTAGAATATTCCGTCGTACATATATACAACTTGGGTCGGTTAAACATTGTTTTTCACAAGACTTAGCGTACATGACTTAGCTTACACGTTTTGCATTGTATGCTCAACATCATTTACTTTAGGCCTATATGAGCATCTGTATATATTGCAGATTCCACGTTAATTGTTATGTGGGTTTATAGGTAAATATAGGTTGAACATATATAGCTAACTGACCTCAAATAGGTCTGAAATTATCCTATATATACGCGAAAGCCACACATCTTTGTTCGCAGTAGACTGAAATGTAGGGCACAGTATACCTAGCATGCGAGCATCTGATACATGCACACGTAAAGCAATCAACTATATTCCATTCGTACGTATGACCGTATAATAGAGTGGAATAAGATGGTAAACTCTCCCGAGCATAAAATTGCCTTTATTCTTGCCTGTCTGGGAAACCAAGCAGCAAAAAACTCCAGTTGTTATACACATCACGGTAATGAGTAAAACAGATCCAGTCTTCTAATTTTCCTTTTCCACCGCTGTTGTATTCGGCTACCTATCACTCCCTAGCTGTAAAACCCACGTTATAGTATCACACGCTCGACGAAAATCCCCATCACTCTCTGTTACCGCCGGTATATCTGGATTACTCCGAAAAGTTGACAAACATGAAAATTAATTTATCAAATATGATAGAAAGACGCAGAACGAGGGATCCATTTGCACATTTCTTGATATATTTCGTCATGTAATATATCTATAACCTAAGGTGTTCGCGCTTTAACGCACGGACTATTCTGTGAACAAATGAGTGCAGGTGGTAAAGTTAATTGAAATGATACACACAAGAAATTGGAGCGCACAAAAAGGTGCAAATTATCATAATCTGGAGGCAAATGTCGTCTCAGATCGACCCATTGTGCTCATTTATTTTAGTGTATAGAAGTGAATGTATTTAACCCTACAAAAACACCGCATTTAAGGTTTCCACCCCAGCACGTGCACCAAACTGTTAGGTTCAGGCCCTCGCATGGCTGGTCTGACCACTGCCATCATGTTATACCTAATGTAATTAAATCTAACATTTTTATTTGAGAATTTCGTCGGTTACAATTCATTCCAATTTGATCTGGTCAATTTCCGAATGAATATCATAATCATAATACGGAACAAGTCTTACGATTTTTCATCCCAATAACATAATTTGCAATGTTTGTTTACACATTTATTCAGAAAGATTTTCAGCTGAGTCACTTATTACTTGCCGTTGAACTCGTATATTATGTATGATATGAACAGTTTTGCAGAATTTATTTTAACAGACAAAAACGATTTCCTTACATTCTGTATACATCGTGGCAGTGGTCAGCCCAGTGTAGCGAGGGGACTGAACTCTATACCTTGCAGTGTTACGTGCATGCGTGTATTTATCTATCTATTTTGATCGCCGGAACTTGAAAGCCCAAAAGGTTACTACGCCTAATTTAAAGGTACTCAATCCGATTCGATGGTCCCCATACCATCAGATTCCAACAACAACAAAATGTTTTGAAATGCCGCTTCAGTTGTCAGAATCGATTAATTGCCAAAAAATAATGCTAACCACAGTCAACTTTAGCATAAAATTAACAAAAACCTGTTATTTATCAACTTTTTGTACGACGAAATTTTGCCGGTTTGTCAAGTATCTGATACAAAAAAGCCACTTTATTTTAGAGTTATCCATCTTCATCCGCAATTTGGTCTTCTCGTCGACTGTTTACCGGGCCATTTAAAATTGAAATAATAGATTTCAAACATCGATATCTGATCACTCTGAGCTTTGATGGGTGGGTTCCTCGACTCGAATCAAATATTTGTTTAGCCCCGAAGCCAAGGAAATAGTAATTTGCGAGCGTTAATTCGGATTGAGTACCTTTAAGGTTTGCAGAGTCAGAGTCGCTTTAATTACATTGACCTCACGTTGAAACACTGTCTATTTTACATTGTAGGTCGTGTCTGCGATAACAGCATGCGAAGATGGTCAGATCGACGTGGCGGGAACAGGTTGCTGCACCGTCTGCCCTGCGGGACATGGAGTTATTGCCCCTTGTGCGCCAGGAAATGATACTCTTTGTGAACAATGTGTGGTTGGCGAAACGTTTTCTTTGACGGAGAGCCACGAAGAAGAGTGTGTCACGTGTTCTGAGTGTCCCAAACACATGCATATTAAGCAGCCATGTAATGTGACACATGACACGGAGTGTCAATGTGACAGACATTTCTACGAATCTCAGGAATCATACAGGTGTCTGCTCTGTGACTTGTGCAAAATTGAATACGGTGTTTCGTCATTTTGCACCCCTAAAAGTAACACCGTGTGTGAGAAGTGTCCCAATGGAACCTACTCCAGTATGTACAGTGTGTCGGATAGGTGTACTCCGTGTTCGGAGTGCGATTCCGATCAGAAGAAGTTCCAGGAGTGTACTCGATCTCAGGACACCGTCTGCATGGGTGAGTCTTCATATACACTGTACTTTTAGATATTCGCAATGCACTATCATCACCCTCGCATTTTCCGAAATCTAATTTGATAAATGTATAAAGGCGATAGAGTTATTTCCCTTGTTAATGCACAAGTCTGTTCCTCGAAACAGCTTCACTCATGTGCATCCTTTGTCATACATGTATACGTAAAGTAACAATTCCAGAACAAGCAAATGTAACATTTAATTCGTGGACAGCAACAACAAACCTTATAATTCGTTTCAGCTTTGATATATTAGTTGAGGAAGCAGCTAAACAAACAATCTGTTCTCCGTACGAAACAAGCAAAACATATATCATGGAGCCAAATTTCACTTATATATATATATACAATCTCAGTGTACACGAGGCACATTTCGCCTTTTCAGTCTTTTGTTAAACAAATGTGTCTATATTGACTGTTCCGAAGTGGCGCTTGAATCTGAGCCGTAATATTATTCTGCTTGCATAATTATTTGCAATATACAACTCCACATATGTGAAGTGAATTGTCAATCATATTGTCACCCAAAAGCAGGCCGCACACTAAGGAAAGTATCACACACGCGCAAATGAAATGGATACAACATTGTGGATAGAATGAGAAATATTGTAATTGTATAGATCAAAGTTATTATAATGAAAATAATGTCAACTGGTATAATTGGTTGGCTGTGTTCCCTGATAGGATACCTGTTGGTATTATTGAAGGGAGATGCTGAGATGCGTGTTGAATTATCGTTAAATTCCATAACGTCTCTATTGTAACAATCCATTTATCTCCAATGGATGTGCAGGTAGAAATGACTAATTTCAGTTGGAGAGCCGCGTGATATTCCCTTTGATTCGGTATCGGATACATTGATCAATATTTACTGCCTACTATATATGTGACCCGCCATATCAAATCCAGTCGGAAGTCGGGATTTTTTTTACCCTGTGCCAATGCATTCTCTTATATATGCGCGTCGACCATAGATCGCCTCGCATATATAAGAGAATGCATTGGCCTAACAATTTTTTACAATTTTAATAATTTGTTCTTGTATTCTTTAACAATTTTATAATTTCTCCTGAAAATAAGCTCATATTGAACATTATTTTGTTTTACGCTCTATATGAACCCAAATCGACCAGATGTACGCCATTTATAATGTGTTTTCACTGTCCCGAGCCATAAAACGGAATAACGGATATAAGTCCACTGTGGCTGAAATGGTCACTGTCACCCACTTTCGTTCAGTTGGGTACCCAGCTTTTTTTAATTTTCAGTTGGGTACCCAGCTTTTGTAAAATTTACTTTTGGGTACCCAGCTTTGTGAAATCTCATAAAGAGCTTGTTTTAATTAGTGATTACCCTCAGTTGATTGCGAAATGAATCTGGTAAATTTGTGAATTCTTGTTTACCTATGAATTATGATTTCTATTCGTCACGATGCTTGAAAATAATAGCGGAGAGGAATTGTATGCATAGGGCATAGGTACTGCAGATTGACTGCCCATAAAGATGGGTACGCAACTGTAAATTTTATAAAAGCTGGGTACCCAACTGAAAGTTATAAAAAGCTGGGTACCCAACTGAACGAAAGGGGGTGGCAATGACCATTCCAGCTCCACTGTGGGCTTATTCCAGAATCAATTAAGTCCATTATGAACCTATGTGAATATTTAGTTCCAATATGAACCTATTTACACGAGGATATGTTGATCAACTATATGACTAAATATTTGTCATTTGTTATCAGATATCGAGAAAATGAACAAGGTCGACAGCGTCTGGCGAAACCATGACGACAGCCGACCGTTGGTTCCAGAAAAGAAGGAATCTGAAATTGACGTCATCCCGCTGTACTGCGCCGCCCTCGCCGCCGTCGTTGTTGGGCTATTCGGTTACGTCATCTTCAAACACTATCGCAGAATTCAAGAAAAGAAACGAACGAAGGAACCACACGAGGACATCGAATACTCGAAGGCTTCCGGTGGTGGCGATAGTGGGATTTATATCGAAGTAGAGCAGCATCAGAAACTTTTACCATCAACATGTAAGTAAAATGGAATCAAACGATACATGGGCTTAGAACATACTGGTAAAAGTTGTCTGTTCTCAACCCTTTCTATACTGGATGGGCTCTCCCACTCAGTTATAAAAGTATACATTAGAATGGTCTATCATTCATTTGGAGGGTGTCCAGGAAAAATGAGCAGACGAAAATATAATACAAGTGCATGGGTAGTCCTAGTGGCGGGAAATGTTCAGATAATATTTTCAACAAACGACGGTACTTTGTTGAACTTATTATCTGAACATTTCCTGAGGGAACTACTCAACAATGATTGTTTAGCATGGAAATGATTAATATGTATTGAAGTCGATGTCATGTTAATGCTACATACATAAATTTGAGAGCATCACTTGTTAAACGAACATGGTTACGTAAATTGAAAGGAAGGATATTAGAACTTAGAACATCTACAGTTAATGGTTTATTGTATAAGATGGTATCTGTATGGTTCCATCGCTTTGTTCGTTGATTTCTTGAACACTGTTACCAGTAACTGTTCTTATAAATACGAAAACAGATGTTCACTTATAGAGACACGTGCCCGCGGTGTCTTTTCATGTTTGATTATATACATGCAACTAAACGCGGAAACATGTTCATGTCACTAACAAATCCTGATAACTTATGTTCTGAGTTGCAACATATATTTCGCCAGTCGAAAACTGAAAAAAATTGCAGACCTGTTGGCTGGTTGATTTTGGCGCTCATAGACCATAGATTAACTAACATTACGCCCTTAATCTTTATCAGATTGCGCTAATGTCCGTAAGTCTTTGGTGTTGAAGCAATAACCTATCTAGGGTCAATTACGACATTTCTCACCAAAAGCCTTTTTCTTACGCGATGAATATTAAGTACAGACTATCGAATATTCGTTACCGGGTAGCACTGTGTGATGATGTGTTACGAGGTGATCACAGAGCAATTCGATTACCGCAGAAACACTGGGTCATTATATACATTCCAGTGCGAAATAGTTCGAGGCTGATGACGCGTTTTGTTGATGAATTCCCCTATTGATATTCCGAGAAATAAAGATCATAAGGATATATTCTTCAAGATAATTAACTCCCGTATGTTCTGCGTTAGCTGCTAGTCATGGCTCTTCTCATTTTGACCTCATTTATATTCAGATTCGAGCTATTCAAAAATAAGAGATCTACCACCGCTGAAGAGGAAAGAAGTAGAGAAAGCACTCGCTGGCGATGATGAGACACAAGACTGGAAACTTGTTGCCAGAGAAATAGGTAAGAACACCATGCTTCGCTGATACCTGACTTCAGCACAACGCAATATTAGCTGTGTTGAATGTTTGACGAGCTCTCTTATAATATATCAGACAAAGCCAAATATGGTGTGAGGGCATATTTACACAACCAAGGCAGAAAAAAGCCCCAAATACAAATCGACGCACGGTTAATTTTTGGTTTGGAGTTTGTTTATTAACATTAGTGTTGATAGAAATGTTTTTTTTAAATACAGAAAGGTGGCCCCATGCTTGATTATTTTTGAATTTAATTTTCTATACACACTCCTTGCATGATTTATCAGAAAACATTATCATTTCAGATGACAACGTCGTTACCTCAAATACAAAGAGGGAATTTCAAGAATTTCTATTAAAAAAACAAACAGACAGACATTATTATTTTGTTGACAAGAATTTAATTCATGCTGTTTCTGTATATTTAACCCTTCTTTACCAAATGGATTCTCCCATTCATTTATAAAAGTATACATTGGAATGGTCTATTATTCATTTGGATGGGTGTTTGGAACATATAAGCAGCTAGACGACATATAATAAAAGTGAAAATAAATTGCTATTCATTGTTGGAAAGTGTTTAGTTGTAGAACATATTATCTGTATATTTTCTAATGGATAACTACTCGTCAATGAGTATTTAGTATAGAAACGGTTAATTTGATGATTGATATAATTCAGATATTTATATATACAGTAAAAATAAAACCAAATAATTTTCTCTGTTACAGGATATAACAACAGACAGATAGCGAGCTTCGAACTCAAAGCAACACATGACTCTTGTCCCGTGAAACAGTTATTTCTGGAGTGGGGTAAAAGTGAAAACGCCACAACAGCAGTGTTAGTAAAAACTCTCAAGAAAATAGGACGACATGATGTCGCGGATATTCTCGCTAGTGGTATGACTGACAACAAAAACGTGATCCCTCCCGCGCGACTAGAAACGGGATCATAGATAGACACAAGCTACAGTGTGATCAGGATCTCATCTACAGCTCATGTGATGACGTCATTAGTTTGACCGGTAGTGACTCGGTCTTACGTTGATGATGAAAACCGAAAGTGATAGTTCGCTCCGGACAACGCAACGGCTTCCGGGGAGATGGTTACGAGTTGGGCTCGCTTATGATAGTTCGCTCCGGACAACGCATCGGCTTGCTGGGCAATGGTTATGAGTTGGGCTCGCTTAGCCATTCTGGATCTCAAACAGTTGGAATAACTCCACTCTGATTTCTGGCTACCGGTGAAAGTCCCTGGACAACGTTTAATGTGCTGTGAAAAAAAAAAGAGAATGGGTCGAGGATATATTGATTGTGTTTAGGTATGAATACGATGGACGATTATCTTATTCTGAAAGTGAAGCAACGACTGCCAACGACATTGTTGTGTATTTATGTCAACTGCTGATCACGATTTCGATCGCTTTCTGGCAAGGGCGAAGGAGCGGTAACTCTATGCTAGATCATTTAGCCTATCTTTCCCAACTTCTGCGGCGCAAAGCTGTGCGGTCTAGATATGGGTAATTGTGTCCTCTGCTAACGACTGAGTCGAATCACCTCCGTTATTCTATTAAATATGTGACCCGCCATATCAAATCCAGTCGGAAGTCGGGATTTTTTTTACCCTGTGCCAATGCATTCTCTTATATATGCGAGTCGACCATAGGTCGCCTCGCATATATAAGAGAATGCATTGGCCTAACAATTTTTTACAATTTTAATAATTTGTTCTTGTATTCTTTAACAATTTTATAATTTCACCCATACAGAGCCCCAGACAAACATGAGCAGACGACACTCTTCTATGTGCTTCTATATATGTGTGGGGCTCCCTGCAGGGTAATGGATGTTTTTTTTTATTTTATGTCCTAAAAATTGTAAGAAACATTTATTTAAAAAACATGATAATTGTTAAGCCAATGCATTCTCTTATATATGCGAGGCGACCTATGGTCGACTCGCATATATAAGAGAATGCATTGGCACAGGGTAAAAGAATCCCGATTTTCGACTGGATTTGATATGGCGGGTCACATATAAGAAAACCCAGAATAATAAACAACATTGGTCTATTCTCCTTTAAGAGGTTGTTGATACATACGAAATGTGTTTGGCTGAGTTTGTACTCTGACCCACAGGCCCCTGGGGAAAATACTAGATATACCAATATATAATGTACCTGAGACAAGGCTCACAAGATACAGTCTCTTGTACAGTATAAATTGGTATATTTGGTGTTTTGTTTTCCCCCAGCGGCCTGAGCTCGGATACCTAAAAAAACTACCCCATCTAAATACTACACTGTCTAATATTCAGGCAGCCTAACTATCGAATCATTCTTTGAACCTTTGCTCAACTTATTTTACCCTTGATATTACCAACGTAGATACAGTACTTTTCATCTAATGAATACTGCATTTACATGAGAATAATATGTGTTAAAGATGTCCCAGAATTCCCAGCTGCTTGTTTTAGATTTGTTTTCCCATCAAGTTACACGATTGAAGGAACTCTCAAACCCGTAATAAATGATAACCTGCTACATGATTACATATCTTATTTTTAAAAGGAGCGTTACTTATAACAATTATGGTGCCAAAACATTTAAATGCACGTATGTTTACTGGAGAAAAAGTCCACTGCACGGAGCGAAGAGTGGTTATTTAATTTAAGAGCCCATACATATATGCATGATTTGAAAACAGCTGGGAATTCAGGGCATATTTAAATTATGTCAGTTGCTTGATAGTCCCTCGATTCCATTTGACTCATTGTTATGTGCTAAAATTCATCACTTCATGCATTCGTGTGTTAATTTAACATCTAATTAAGTTATTGTATATTGTGTATTGTAAAATATGTTTTCGATTGATGATATCTCGTTATTCGCCATGGAGGCAAATAAATGTAGTTATTTCACTGTTATTTACGTGTTTATTATACCTGGTACACAATAAATAACCCATTATTAACCCTCCCATGACTGGAGAGCATCGCATATAAAAGATAATACATATTTACCTTGACCTTGTAAGCAAGTTCATTATATTATATGTGCTAGTCTCCCAATGGGATACTCGCATATTTAAGAGAATGCACTGACACAGGATATTTAATGCTGCACCAGCACAGATCCAGTCATGAAAGAGTTAAAGTATAATAATAACGGTTACGTGGTTCTTGAGATCACATGCCCCTGGGAATAATACCAAATATATTCATATATACTATAGATGCAAACAAGGCTCACAAGTGATCTATCATATTCCTGATTATTTCTCAAAATCGGTCATTTTAGTTACAATACATTATAAAAATGGTGACGTGGCTCGATGGCAACATTGCGGAATGTCTCCCCGAGGAACCAATGTCTCCCGAGGCGGAGACGAGGGAGACATTGGTTACAAGGGGAGACTATCCGCAATGTTGCCCTCGAGCCACGTCACCATTATTTTTATTATACCGAATAACCATGTCATATCATCGGGTGAAACATCCGCGAATCGCTTCAATTTGACACCGGCATCCATGATGTTTACTTTGAAGAATGCGGAAGTCGTCTGAATCGTGACAATTTGGGGTTTCCGGTTTGAATGTCACGGTCAAAATACGTCATAAAATTTCGTTCGGGTGCTTCCGTGAACATGTTCGGGCTCTTTCGGTCGGAGCGGTAAACATTGCAAAAAATGGTGACCGGCAATGTTTCATGGGCGGGAAACATTGCAAATTGTAAAATCACACCCTATGGGAAATTAACATAGGCTTTTAATATGAGGTATACTAATTCTTATTGGCGATGCTATTCCCTTTCTGTTGATATATAACTCGACATCATCAGTCGAGACATCGCATCTGAAAATCTGTCGTATAAGCTTGGGCTGTATCGACATCGCTTCGATTGATTCCATATATGTCTCACATAAGGAGCCTCGCATATAGAAGAGAAAATGCACTGGCTTGGGCGGTCAAAGTAAATATTGTTAGGCCAGAGTATTCTCTTATATATGCGAGGCTCCCTATGTGAGACTCGCATATATGTGAGAATGCATTGGTACGGGGTTTTCGCAATATTTCAGGATGCTCCAGTCATGAAAGGGTTAATGACGCTATTTGGCGGACACCCAAGTATAGACGACCCGTTTTCCCCCAAATTCCCGTAGATTTTGCAAGTTTTCGATACGATATCTCGAATTCGCTTCATTTGATTCTGTCGAGTTATGTGTCACAAGATAGGAGGGGTTTTTATGACCAATTATAGTGACTTTGGGTGAGATGTTTAATCTTGTGAATTCAGGAAGAGATTTGTCGGTTGTGTGTTTTTATGCCAAAGAATCGGACTTGTTATAAATGTGAATGCTGGACGTTTCGGCACCTGGTGTTGCCGTTGTGCACCTGGACGTTTCGGCACCTGACTTTTCGGCACTTTGGACTTTTTCGCACAATGTTTTTTTCTTTATTTCAATACAATGTGATAAAACATGTAACATGGTAACGATGGTGAACATATAAAGATCACAAGTCATACAATGTTGAATCGACTGAATTGTGTAAAATGGAGCTTTAGTATGTACTACCGAATCACAACAAACGGCGAATATAAACGCAACAACAAAGACAATATAAAATATGAAAAGAAAAGAAAATGAAATAAGTGTCGAAACGTCTTCGATGAAGTGCCGAAACGTCCAAGTACCTGAGCCGAAACAACCAAGTGCCGAAAATACAGGTGCCGAAACGTCCAGAAAACCAGGTGCCGAAACGTCCTGCACCCATAAATGTAGCATTGTTTCTTGAGATGTTTTGCATAAGCAGTGCTCAAGAGTTACGTTTGCATTATTCAATACCATTTTGGAAAACAACTGTGATTTGTCAGTCGATGAACATTAACGCTTGGAATGTTCACTGGAGATGTGTGTGTGTATTTCATTGTTTACTAAGAATAGTCCAATTGGTTGATACCACTGTTAGTGTCTTACAAACAAATGCGTTCATGTGTTCACAATATAACATAGACTTTTAGTGGAACTCATTTATTAGTGAATATACAGGAAAGATGAACAACTTATAAGTAGATGATATGGTCTAGGACACTCATTGCAATTGATACAACAAAATACGATTTAAAATATCATTTATCATCAGTCAAGAAACGTAAATTACGGCGACACCATTGTAACGCAACCACCAAAAGGTCACAATATAACCTATGGATTTTAAATCGGGTGGCAGCAAATATGTTGAACGACAGAGGTGACTCGCATATATATACATATAAGATGTTGGTTGTCAATTTTTAATAAACGCTAGCTATCCTTGTTCTTTTCTCAATCGCTGAAGACAATCTCTGCAACGAACGATGCGGCGACGTTTATTAGGAAACGGAAAAAATTCACTCGATATTATTGTGGTATATACAACACAAATACACATCAACCGCGAGATGTACGAAGCTTGTGTATATACTCACGCGTGTATCCACGGCATATATACTCAAGCAATGCATTTACACGAGAAGTATTGTTTGTGCCTGTAGCCACGGCTGAGCATTATTGCAAGTGTCTTGCTATGGTGCGATTGTTTGATATATAGGATCATCTGCTAACATGGGGTGTTATACATATATAGATTGGCATTGAGATTAACAGTTGTATTGTCGAGTCGGTGGACATGTAGCTGTTGGGTCACATTTCATGAAAATTGGTCAATTGCGAAAATAAACGCTCCTTTCATTGTTTTTCACAAAAACGAAACGCGACCTGGGGATACGCGGGAAATTAAATTGTCGTTACAAAATAAACGAATGACTTCTTCATGTGAATACACATGGACACTATAATACACAAGCTTCGGACATCTCGCATATGTACAACAACCCGTACCAGACACTGTATACACACGGCGGATCCAGATATTCGATATACTACAGCTTTGCACACATATTCGGAAGAATTTGACTTGATTCCAAGTTTAGTACATTGGATCGTGCATGGTCTATAATATTCTGCACTTTAATTTCATTGTGTTATTCGAGACACCGTGCATCCAATGACGGCCATACACGTAAATAGATATCTCAGCACATACCCTTGGGATAATCCTGACAATTCGTTACAGAATACTGGACACCTTTCTTATAATGAACTACTAGCTACTGAAAAGAATTACCAATAGGATTTATAATATAATAGTATTCGTAAATTGTTCAAAAATCTTTTCTCAAAACTGACGATTGCGAGTCCGTTTATGAGAAAATTGTGCTGTTCAAACTTGTTGCCACTCACGGTAAAGTAATACTGTTATGTACGCAGTTGTTATTTTGTACTTAAAGACATATTATGCACTTGTTCGGATGCATTAAAGTGCTAAGTTAGTACTCAGGCGTTGTACCAGCTGGGGGGATGTGAAATTCTACTAACATCGCCGAAGATCTCAACGAAATCTACCACACCACTCCATAGAAAACATCGCCTGAACAACGCGCAATTGTAAATATTTACATCTCGATTCGGGACGCAACAAACGGCGGTAAATGAACGCAAATGATTTCGCCACCCAGAGTCATTGAATTTAATTGATATATAAGAATGACGGCGTGTGTTGTAAATTTGGATTTATATTCGCAAAAATAACTACTTTGAGCAAGATTATTCTACATTTCTATTTGGTCACCCTATCTGAGTGTTTCACATCACTTTAATTATGTTGCAGGTCATACTCAGTGGTTTGCTCGATCATTACATGCATGCAAGGCTTGCGTACCCATGTTATGCATGTTTGGCTTTTAGAAACCGTATAATCGTAATATATATGGATCTATATGACAAAAATACAATTGATAGAAAGAACACAAATTCTAGTGACGTGGTATACCCTATTCGTAATTCTGGTTATATCAGTAGGATTTCAATGCGTGAAAGGTGTCCAATAAAATACACACTGTTTCTGTCCACATATAACGTTTCAATTACTGCTCGTGAGTATTTGTCAGCAAACAGTGCTGGAGCTTCTGTGACCTAATGGAGTTACTCCCCTTCGACCAGACTGTTGACTTCGGACGGACCGCGACCGGGATGCGGCACGGGAAGTAAGTCCTTGTCTCTGGAGTAGTTCTTCTGTGTCTATATCCTGAAAACATAAATTATTTCGTTGATTGTTACCTTCACCTCCCGAATTTGTGTCCTTCATTCTTGGTTCGGGCACTACAGTTGCCTGCTCAGATGCCGGGCACAATGGGGTCAACACATTTTAGGTGGTAATAGATTTACGTCCGTTATTCAGCAGACCCCGGGCTCCGAATTTCTGCAATTACTACTACGATTTGTTGACAATTTAAAGATACGGGCGGCGTTGGTGGTGGGTATGCTGTTAAAATATTCACCTCCGTCAAAAACCGCCATAAACAGAAATAATAATAAAATATAGACATACATTGTTCTTATACCAATCAGAAATATGGCATAAACAGTATGTTATTGTCAAAGGTTTTTCCTTTGTTATGTAAACAAAAGCAAAACATGTTACAGAACCTGGCTTTTGTTTAGATCCGGATATGGTAAACATAAAGAGCGTTATTTGTTACTGTTTTCCTGATATGGAAATAATAAAGAGCGTTTATATCACTTGTGTGTGATTAACCAATAGAATTGCGCTGTGTTATGTAAACAGAAGCTAAACTGCTGATATAACACGAGCAGGCTCTTGTTTAGGTACATAATCGTACGTCATGACGACACTATACGATTTAAGCGCTGATTATGTTTGGCATATGAACAAAACTATATATATTTTAATATTCATTCTGTTGATGGCGATTTGAACAAATATGAATATTTCTGCACGAACGCCGCCCGTGCCTTTAATCGTCCTATATTCTCTGAGATGTCAATATTCCAACGATCCATTATTTACAAATATTTCATCCCGGGTATACTCGGAACAGTACTGTCATACAGGTCTCAAAATATGGTGCTGGGCATTTGCAGAATGAGGTCATCAGAGGGTGAATCTAGTGACACTACACCACACAACGGGCTAGCATAACTAATTCACCCTCCGTGGACTTCATTCTGCTTAGCCCTCACCTTCTCTAGAAAGGACAGGTACTTTTATTACCAAATTAACAAGTTATGTTTAGTTTCTTTTTCAGTTTAGTTTCTTATTCTGAACATATTCTAGTCTATTGGAACATCCAATAACGCAACAACTATTTCCTGATTTTGTTTTTACCGTTTTACTTTGTTTTTTATTAATAGATTATCAAACATGCGATCATATCTTCTATAAGAATGCACTGCGATTCCACCCCCCCCCCCCCAACTGCCTACCAGCTTGTTTGTTGATGTTTTGACACGTGACTTGTGACGTCACCAAAATATCGCATATATCCCCAAATTGGCAGACGACACAATGCATAACCGAGGTTCCCAATGGGGTATAGCGGCACTACATTCACCCTCTGGTGACCTCATTCTGCAAATTATCAGCTCTCTGGTAATGAATATAATGCACACGGAGCTCACAAATAATCGCCAACTGTTCAAAACCATCTCAAATAAAGTAAGTCTGTCATATTATAGATACGATTATTCGATTAACACAGTCATTTTATCCGAAGCTTTCTTCTTCGATGGTAATGATTGCAGTCATTATATATACATTTTGAGAGGATATAACGGAATCGAAGTTATCGGCCATGGATTGCATAAAACTAACAGAAGAAGGAAAAATCGCAGCAATATCGCTGTTATCTTACATCAAGACAGTAGCTCCTTTTTGATGAGCGTCCCGTAATGTAATATCGCTGGTTGTTTTTGCCGATTTTTGTTGAGTTTTGCAGCAAAACGGTCACATATATCAACTGAGAAAAAAACCTTAGTCATTATGGCTAAGATTGATTAGTCTGATTTTTCCGTAACTCAACTAACTTGTCTTAGTCATTCCGAATAATTTGCAATCTTTATAGTCATGGTGGCTAATTCGTAGCTTAGTCACAATGACTAATATGCTAGCTTTATTTATCACAAAAACGTGATCCCTCCCGCGCGACTAGAAACGGGATCATAGATAGACACAAGCTACAGTGTGATCAGGATCTCATCTACAGCTCATGTGATGACGTCATTAGTTTGACCGGTAGTGACTCGGTCTTACGTTGATGATGAAAACCGAAAGTGATAGTTCGCTCCGGACAACGCAACGGCTTCCGGGGCGATGGTTACGAGTTGGGCTCGCTTATGATAGTTCGCTCCGGACAACGCATCGGCTTGCTGGGCGATGGTTATGAGTTGGGCTCGCTTAGCCATTCTGGATCTCAAACAGTTGGAATAACTCCACTCTGATTTCTGGCTACCGGTGAAAGTCCCTGGACAACGTTTAGTGTGCTGTGAAAAAAAAAAGAGAATGGGTCGAGGATATATTGATTGTGTTTAGGTATGAATACGATGGACGATTATCTTATTCTGAAAGTGAAGCAACGACTGCCAACGACATTGTTGTGTATTTATGTCAACTGCTGATCACGATTTCGATCGCTTTCTGGCAAGGGCGAAGGAGCGGTAACTCTATGCTAGATCATTTAGCCTATCTTTCCCAACTTCTGCGGCGCAAAGCTGTGCGGTCTAGATATGGGTAATTGTGTCCTCTGCTAACGACTGAGTCGAATCACCTCCGTTATTCTATTAAATATGTGACCCGCCATATCAAATCCAGTCGGAAGTCGGGATTTTTTTTTACCCTGTGCCAATGCATTCTCTTATATATGCGAGTCGACCATAGGTCGCCTCGCACATATAAGAGAATGCATTGGCCTAACAATTTTTTACAATTTTAATAATTTGTTTTGGTATTCTTTAACAATTTTATAATTTCACCCATACAGAGCCCCAGACAAACATGAGCAGACGACACTCTTCTATGTGCTTCTATATATGTGTGGGGCTCCCTGCAGGGTAATGGATGTTTTTTTTTATTTTATGTCCTAAAAATTGTAAGAAACATTTATTTAAAAAACATGATAATTGTTAAGCCAATGCATTCTCTTATATATGCGAGGCGACCTATGGTCGACTCGCATATATAAGAGAATGCATTGGCACAGGGTAAAAGAATCCCGATTTTCGACTGGATTTGATATGGCGGGTCACATATAAGAAAACCCAGAATAATAAACAACATTGGTCTATTCTCCTTTAAGAGGTTGTTGATACATACGAAATGTGTTTGGCTGAGTTTGTACTCTGACCCACAGGCCCCTGGGGAAAATACTAGATATACCAATATATAATGTACCTGAGACAAGGCTCACAAGATACAGTCTCTTGTACAGTATAAATTGGTATATTTGGTGTTTTGTTTTCCCCCAGCGGCCTGAGCTCGGATACCTAAAAAAACTACCCCATCTAAATACTACACTGTCTAATATTCAGGCAGCCTAACTATCGAATCATTCTTTGAACCTTTGCTCAACTTATTTTACCCTTGATATTACCAACGTAGATACAGTACTTTTCATCTAATGAATACTGCATTTACATGAGAATAATATGTGTTAAAGGTGTCCCAGAATTCCCAGCTGCTTGTTTTAGATTTGTTTTCCCATCAAGTTACACGATTGAAGGAACTCTAAAACCCGTAACAATAATGATAACCTGCTACATGATTACATATCTTATTTTTAAAAGGAGCGTTACTTATAACAATTATGGTGCCAAAACATTTAAATGCACGTATGTTTACTGGAGAAAAAGCCCACTGCACGGAGCGAAGAGTGGTTATTTAATTTAAGAGCCCATGCATATATGCATGATTTGAAAACAGCTGGGAATTCAGGGCATATTTAAATTATGTCAGTTGCTTGATAGTCCCTCGATTCCATTTGACTCATTGTTATGTGCTAAAATTCATCACTTCATGCATTCGTGTCTTAATTTAACATCTAATTAAGTTATTGTATATTGTGTATTGTAAAATATGTTTTCGATTGATGATATCTCGTTATTCGCCATGGAGGCAAATAAATGTAGTTATTTCACTGTTATTTACGTGTTTATTATACCTGGTACACAATAAATAACCCATTATTAACCCTCCCATGACTGGAGCTTTATGAAATTTTGCGAAAACCCTGTCGTGCCAATGCATTCTCTTATATATGCGAGTCTCACACCGAGAGCATCGCATATAAAAGATAATACATATTTACCTTGACCTTGTAAGCAAGTTCATTATATTATATGTGCTAGTCTCCCAATGGGATACTCGCATATTTAAGAGAATGCACTGACACAGGATATTTAATGCTGCACCAGCACAGATCCAGTCATGAAAGAGTTAAAGTATAATAATAACGGTTACGTGGTTCTTGAGATCACATGCCCCTGGGAATAATACCAAATATATTCATATATACTATAGATGCAAACAAGGCTCACAAGTGATCAATCATATTCCTGATTATTTCTCAAAATCGGTCATTTTAGTTACAATACATTATAAAAATGGTGACGTGGCTCGAGGGCAACATTGCGGAATGTCTCCCCGAGGAACCAATGTCTCCCGAGGCGGAGACGAGGGAGACATTGGTTACAAGGGGAGACTATCCGCAATGTTGCCCTCGAGCCACGTCACCATTATTTTTATTATACCGAATAACCATGTCATATCATCGGGTGAAACATCCGCGAATCGCTTCAATTTGACATCCATGATGTTTACTTTGAAGAATGCGGAAGTCGTCTGAATCGTGACAATTTGGGGTTTCCGGTTTGAATGTCACGGTCAAAATACGTCATAAAATTTCGTTCGGGTGCTTCCGTGAACATGTTCGGGCTCTTTCGGTCGGAGCGGTAACCATTGCAATAAATGGTGACCGGCAATGTTTCATGGGCGGGAAACATTGCAAATTGTAAAATCACACCCTATGGGAAATTAACATAGGCTTTTAATATGAGGTATAATAATTCTTATTGGCGATGCTATTCCCTTTCTGTTGATATATAACTCGACATCATCAGTCGAGACATCGCATCTGAAAATCTGTCGTATAAGCTTGGGCTGTATCGACATCGCTTCGATTGATTCCATATATGTCTCACATAAGGAGCCTCGCATATAGAAGAGAAAATGCACTGGCTTGGGCGGTCAAGGTAAATATTGTTAGGCCAGAGTATTCTCTTATATATGCGAGGCTCCCTATGTGAGACTCACATATATGTGAGAATGCATTGGTACGGGGTTTTCGCAATATTTCAGGATGCTCCAGTCATGAAAGGGTTAATGACGCTATTTGGCGGACACCCAAGTATAGACGATCCGTTTTTCCCCAAATTCCCGTAGATTTTGCAAGTTTTCGATACGATATCTCGAATTCGCTTCATTTGATTCTGTCGAGTTATGTGTCACAAGATATGAGGGGTTTTTATGACCAATTATAGTGACTTTGGGTGAGATGTCTAATCTTGTGAATTCAGGAAGAGATTTGTCGGTTGTGTGTTTTTATGCCAAAGAATCGGACTTGTTATAAATGTGAATGCTGGACGTTTCGGCACCTGGTGTTGCCGTTGTGCACCTGGACGTTTCGGCACCTGACTTTTCGGCACTTTGGACTTTTTCGCACAATGTTTTTTTCTTTATTTCAAAAAAATGTGATAAAACATGTAACATGGTAACGATGGTGAACATATAAAGATCACAAATCATACAATGTTGAATCGACTGAATTGTGTAAAATGGAGCTTTAGTATGTACTACCGAATCACAACAAACGGAGAATATAAACGCAACAACAAAGACAATATAAAATATGAAAAGAAAAGAAAATGAAATAAGTGTCGAAACGTCTTCGATGAAGTGCCGAAACGTCCAAGTACCTGAGCCGAAACAACCAAGTGCCGAAAATACAGGTGCCGAAACGTCCAGAAAACCAGGTGCCGAAACGTCCTGCACCCATAAATGTAGCATTGTTTCTTGAGATGTTTTGCATAAGCAGTGCTCAAGAGTTACGTTTGCATTATTCAATACCATTTTGGAAAACAACTGTGATTTGTCAGTCGATGAACATTAACGCTTGGAATGTTCACTGGAGATGTGTGTGTATCTCATTGTTTACTAAGAATAGTCCAATTGGTTGATACCACTGTTATATAGTGTCTTACAAACAAATGCGTTCATGTGTTCACAATATAACATAGACTTTTAGTGGAACTCATTTATTAGTGAATATACAGGAAAGATGAACAACTTATAAGTAGATGACATGGTCTAGGACACTCATTGCAATTGATACAACAAAATACGATTTAAAATATCGTTTATCAAGAAACGTAAATTACGGCGACACCATTGTAACGCAACCACCAAAAGGTCACAATATAACCTATGGATTTTATAACGACAGAGGTGACTCGCATATATATACATATAAGATCTTGGTTGTCAATTTTTAATAAACGCTAGCTATCCTTGTTCTTTTCTCAATCGCTGAAGACAATATCTGCAACGAACGATGCGGCGACGTTTATTAGGAAACGGAAAAAATTCACTCGATATTATTGTGGTATATACAACACAAATACACATCAACCGCGAGATGTACGAAGCTTGTGTATATACTCACGCGTGTATCCACGGCATATATACTCAAGTAATGCATTTACACGAGAAGTATTGTTTGTGCCTGTAGCCACGGCTGAGCATTATTGCAAGTGTCTTGCTATGGTGCGATTGTTTGATATATAGGATCATCTGCTAACATGGGGTGTTATACATATATAGATTGGCATTGAGATTAACAGTTGTATTGTCGAGTCGGTGGACATGTAGCTGTTGGGTCACATTTCATGAAAATTGGTCAATTGCGAAAATAAACGCTCCTTTCATTGTTTTTCACAAAAACGAAACGCGACCTGGGGATACGCGGGAAATTAAATTGTCGTTACAAAATAAACGAATGACTTCTTCATGTGAATACCCATGGACACTATAATACACAAGCTTCGGACATCTCGCATATGTACAACAACCCGTACCAGACACTGTATACACACGGCGGATCCAGATATTCGATATACTACAGCTTTGCACACATATTCGGAAGAATTTGACTTGATTCCAAGTTTAGTACATTGGATCGTGCATGGTCTATAATATTCTGCACTTTAATTTCATTGTGTTATTCGAGACACCGTGCATCCAATGACGGCCATACACGTAAATAGATATCTCAGCACATACCCTTGGGATAATCCTGACAATTCGTTACAGAATACTGGACACCTTTCTTATAATGAACTACTAGCTACTGAAAAGAATTACCAATAGGATTTATAATATAATAGTATTCGTAAATTGTTCAAAAATCTTTTCTCAAAACTGACGATTGCGAGTCCGTTTATGAGAAAATTGTGCTGTTCAAACTTGTTGCCACTCACGGTAAAGTAATACTGTTATGTACGCAGTTGTTATTTTGTACTTAAAGACATATTATGCACTTGTTCGGATGCATTAAAGTGCTAAGTTAGTACTCAGGCGTTGTACCAGCTGGGGGGATGTGAAATTCTACTAACATCGCCGAAGATCTCAACGAAATCTACCACACCACTCCATAGAAAACATCGCCTGAACAACGCGCAATTGTAAATATTTACATCTCGATTCGGGACGCAACAAACGGCGGTAAATGAACGCAAATGATTTCGCCACCCAGAGTCATTGAATTTAATTGATATATAAGAATGACGGCGTGTGTTGTAAATTTGGATTTATATTCGCAAAAATAACTACTTTGAGCAAGATTATTCTACATTTCTATTTGGTCACCCTATCTGAGTGTTTCACATCACTTTAATTATGTTGCAGGTCATACTCAGTGGTTTGCTCGATCATTACATGCATGCAAGGCTTGCGTACCCATGTTATGCATGTTTGGCTTTTAGAAACCGTATAATCGTAATATATATGGATCTATATGACAAAAATACAATTGATAGAAAGAACACAAATTCTAGTGACGTGGTATACCCTATTCGTAATTCTGGTTATATCAGTAGGATTTCAATGCGTGAAAGGTGTCCAATAAAATACACACTGTTTCTGTCCACATATAACGTTTCAATTACTGCTCGTGAGTATTTGTCAGCAAACAGTGCTGGAGCTTCTGTGACCTAATGGAGTTACTCCCCTTCGACCAGACTGTTGACTTCGGACGGACCGCGACCGGGATGCGGCACGGGAAGTAAGTCCTTGTCTCTGGAGTAGTTCTTCTGTGTCTATATCCTGAAAACATAAATTATTTCGTTGATTGTTACCTTCACCTCCCGAATTTGTGTCCTTCATTCTTGGTTCGGGCACTACAGTTGCCTGCTCAGATGCCGGGCACAATGGGGTCAACACATTTTAGGTGGTAATAGATTTACGTCCGTTATTCAGCAGACCCCGGGCTCCGAATTTCTGCAATTACTACTACGATTTGTTGACAATTTAAAGATACGGGCGGCGTTGGTGGTGGGTATGCTGTTAAAATATTCACCTCCGTCAAAAACCGCCATAAACAGAAATAATAATAAAATATAGACATACATTGTTCTTATACCAATCAGAAATATGGCATAAACAGTATGTTATTGTCAAAGGTTTTTCCTTTGTTATGTAAACAAAAGCAAAACATGTTACAGAACCTGGCTTTTGTTTAGATCCGGATATGGTAAACATAAAGAGCGTTATTTGTTACTGTTTTCCTGATATGGAAATAATAAAGAGCGTTTATATCACTTGTGTGTGATTAACCAATAGAATTGCGCTGTGTTATGTAAACAGAAGCAAAACTGCTGATATAACACGAGCAGGCTCTTGTTTAGGTACATAATCGTACGTCATGACGACACTATACGATTTAAGCGCTGATTATGTTTGGCATATGAACAAAACTATATATATTTTAATATTCATTCTGTTGATGGCGATTTGAACAAATATGAATATTTCTGCACGAACGCCGCCCGTGCCTTTAATCGTCCTATATTCTCTGAGATGTCAATATTCCAACGATCCATTATTTACAAATATTTCATCCCGGGTATACTCGGAACAGTACTGTCATACAGGTCTCAAAATATGGTGCTGGGCATTTGCAGAATGAGGTCATCAGAGGGTGAATCTAGTGACACTACACCACACAACGGGCTAGCATAACTAATTCACCCTCCGTGGACTTCATTCTGCTTAGCCCTCACCTTCTCTAGAAAGGACAGGTACTTTTATTACCAAATTAACAAGTTATGTTTAGTTTCTTTTTCAGTTTAGTTTCTTATTCTGAACATATTCTAGTCTATTGGAACATCCAATAACGCAACAACTATTTCCTGATTTTGTTTTTACCGTTTTACTTTGTTTTTTATTAATAGATTATCAAACATGCGATCATATCTTCTATAAGAATGCACTGCGATTCCACCCCCCCCCCAACTGCCTACCAGCTTGTTTGTTGATGTTTTGACACGTGACTTGTGACGTCACCAAAATATCGCATATATCCCCAAATTGGCAGACGACACAATGCATAACCGAGGTTCCCAATGGGGTATAGCGGCACTACATTCACCCTCTGGTGACCTCATTCTGCAAATTATCAGCTCTCTGGTAATGAATATAATGCACACGGAGCTCACAAATAATCGCCAACTGTTCAAAACCATCTCAAATAAAGTAAGTCTGTCATATTATAGATACGATTATTCGATTAACACAGTCATTTTATCCGAAGCTTTCTTCTTCGATGGTAATGATTGCAGTCATTATATATACATTTTGAGAGGATATAACGGAATCGAAGTTATCGGCCATGGATTGCATAAAACTAACAGAAGAAGGAAAAATCGCAGCAATATCGCTGTTATCTTACATCAAGACAGTAGCTCCTTTTTGATGAGCGTCCCGTAATGTAATATCGCTGGTTGTTTTTGCCGATTTTTGTTGAGTTTTGCAGCAAAACGGTCACATATATCAACTGAGAAAAAAACCTTAGTCATTATGGCTAAGATTGATTAGTCTGATTTTTCCGTAACTCAACTAACTTGTCTTAGTCATTCCGAATAATTTGCAATCTTTATAGTCATGGTGGCTAATTCGTAGCTTAGTCACAATGACTAATATGCTAGCTTTATTTATTCATAGTTAACATTTCTTAGTCACTGACAATTTAATTTGCTGGATATTTTGTGCAAATAATTTCATTAATCAACAAGATGATATATTAAGCGCAGCATCAGAGAAATAATTGAACGAAGGACAAGCTTTCAATCAATTCTCTAAAAAAACAAATTCCAATACTGGTCTTTTGAGAGGTACATGTAGAACATTAGTTTGTGGTATAGGTCTGTTTAACTAGTTATTGTCCAGAGATTGTTTGTGGTATATATGATACAAGAACCATTTATCAAAATAATGTAGCATTTGGCGAGGGAGTGAACTTCTTATATATAAGCATTACATGCTTCCGCCAGACTCGTTCATTTATAGATCTAATATAATTGCGATGCAGTGGAAATTGTACACTTATCAGCATTTATCAATGAATACTCAGCATCATTTAAGGCAGTGTTGAAATTAGAGTTATTCTTCGTGTAACTTCGTCACTGTGACTAAGGCCAACGTTAGTCACATTGACCCGATTATTTTCTCATAATGTATATTCAAGGTGCCGACTACGTATTTACTTGCAGAATAATGTGCATTTACATATTGGCCTTCATAGTGGTCAATATTTTATAGAACTGTACGATTCTTCCCCGAACAAAAAAATCGCATGAATTAAATATCTATTTGACTAAGAACTAAGTTAGTCGTATCAATTTAAACTTAGTCATTGTGACAAGCATTTATTTGACTAAGAACTAAGTTAGTCATATCAATTTTAACTCAGTCATAATGACTAACTTAGCTGTTGACTGAACACAAGTTAGTCATTGTGACTAAGGATTTTTCTCAGTGTATGTGATGATCTTATATTACATTTAACGGAAGAAGTTATAATGAGCAGGTCAACAAAGCCAAGAGAGTCTATACTATTAGTCTATCAAATGAGTAAAAGAAACAAATCATTGAAAGATTGGCTGATTTCCTCCAAAATATTATCTGTCCAACTTGGATTCACTAGTGTTGCTATACGTTTTTATTTCAATAGACTAAACATCTTTGAAAATTATTGTCCCCCGACGTTCTGAAAGAAAAGGGGGACTATAGAAACGGGCTCGGTCCGTCCGTTCGCCCGTCACACTTTTGAGTATCTTCATGATGTAATCATCTCCTCCTACATATTTCATCCCAGAGATTTGAAACTTCAGAATATTGTTGCCCATATATTGAAGATGTGCAACATGTATATAGATGACGGAAAAAATATTTTTTGACGGAGTTATTAACCCTTTTCGACTTAGAAAATTTCCACATTTGTTTTAATTTCTTTAACAAAGCGGCATCGACTTGCCACGTTGTCGGGGGACACTGTGGTCGCCTGACCTTTTATTTCCTTCATTGTTTCATGGCGGCTATTCGTGTGTGTATAGAACGGTCCTATCCCAGAACATGTTGTTGCGTCACATTATTATTAGAATAGTATCTGTTTTAGAGATTTGGCAAGGTCTTATTCCTTCAAGCAACTAACTCTATTTATTATACCCCAATCAAGCATAATACATTTCGGAATGAAGATTGTTTTGTAAATATGTTATTGAATCCAATGTAGTATCACAATCCATGCATACACTGAGGGTTAATTGTGAATATTTAGTGAAAACAGAGGTTTTCACTTCTAAGACACCATCTTGGTGGCCATCTTTGAAACCGTTGATACCAAATGTAATCCAGAAAACAAATTCCATTGTGTCAAGTTTGTGTTTGTGTATCATTCCCCCCACTCATGGATCAACAGCCTTTCCGTCTAACAATTTGGATCATGTTGACCACCATCGTTATTTGTATAGATTTCTCAAATTGATCAAGGCTGCAGTCGTCTGAATCTTCACAAGAGTAACCTAAACTACCAGAATCCGCTGAGAGAGACAAATTTAATACGTTCAAACAATAATACAAAATCTGGGTTTGGCCACCGGATTAACTGAATCACATTAAGAGAAAAAGTACAAACTGCAACAGTTCGATCCAATACAGCTATACGCTGTCCGAACGACTGCCACCACGTACACAGAATGTGAGAAAATTATGAAGTCTTTCGTTTTTTTAAACTTTGGTCGGCTACAATTAATTCTGCATTATTCTGAGAAACCGAACTGTCCTTATTCATTTGACCATTGGCTAGATCAAGCCAAAATGAATTGTACCTGACAAAAGTCTCAAATAAAAATAAAAAATGTTAGATTTAATTACGAAAACTCTGTCTTGCAGTTAGTCTGCAATCATGACCTACAAACAGTTCCGCATTTGAGGTCAGGCACATCCACCCACGCACTTCCAAAAGTTCCATTCGGCAAACCTCGGTATTCTCCGCACCGTTTATGAACTGGCTACCGATAAATGAATTTCACCCATTGTCGATACAAAATAAGGTAAATATCCTAATTGTTCGATTGTCTCACTGGGTGAAAGTTCGTATGCACATTCGTCGATATCATTACAACAGTTAGAACCAAAATTAGCCGCGAGAAACTTGTTAATAATTTAGATGGGCAAATTGGGTGAGAAACTGAGAAATTTCCGATAATACTTTTCTTGTCGAAACTTCTAAAGATTCTTGTTGATTCTGTCCATAAAAGTAAACAGCTGGTAACTATAGTTGTCCGTGATTTCGTATCATCCCAGTTTTATTCCAATATTATCGGGCAAGTGTTTTATCAACTGAAATAACGATTTAAAGCATAGCTTTAAAGATACGGGCGGCGTTGGCGGTGGGTATGCTATTAAAATATTCACCTCCGTCAAAAACCGCCATAAACAGAAAAAATAGTAAAATATAGACATACTTTGTTCTTATGCCAATCATAAATATGGCATAAACAGTATGTTATTGTCAAATGTTTTTCCTTTGTTATGTAAACAAAAGTAATAAACGTTACAGAACCTGGCTTTTGTTTAGATCCGGGTATGGTAAACAGAAAGAGCGTTATGTGTTACTGTTTTCCTGATATGGAAATAATAAAGAGTTTTATATCATTTGTGTGTGATTAACCAATATAATTGCTCTGCGTTATGTAAACAGACGCAAAACCTCTGTAGCACGAGCAGGTTCTTGTTCACGTACACCACCGTACGTCTTGACGACAATATACTATTTAAGCGCTGATTATGTTTGGCAAATGAACAAAACTATATATATTTTAATATTCCTTCTGTTGATGGCGATTTGAACAAATATGAATATTTCTGCAACGAACGCCGCCCGTGCCTTTAACGAAGTAGCAGGCAACTGACAAACACACCATATTTCACCACACAACGTCGCAAAACATCAGGGATGGCACTAAACAAAAAGTCAGCCCCAAAAAATAAACACCTGTCGTATGCGATTCACAGAGATTGACTCTAACTCAGGCAGCCATCTTGAATTCCTGAAGGAGGAGTGGAATGTTCTCAACGTATTCTGGCACAGCATACATGGTTACGTTTAAATACGTTATGGTACGAAACTACCTTACAGTTAGAAAAAAGTCCTGATAGCAATATATTACTCTATTTTCCGAAACATTGTTTACCGGATGCAACGCGGCTGCTGATGTGTGAAGGCACGGATGCAACGCGGCTGATATATGAAAGCACGGATGCAACGCGGCTGATGTGTGAAGGCACGGATGCAACGCGGCTGATATATGAAGGCACGGATGCAACGCGGCTGATGTGTGAAGGCACGGATGCAACGCGGCTGATATATGAAGGCACGGATGCAACGCGGCTGATATATGAAGGCACGGATGTAACGCGGCTGATATGTGAAGGCACGGATGCAACGCGGCTGATATATGCAGGCACGGATGCAACGCGTCTGATATGTGAAGGCACGGATGCAACGCGGCTGATATGTGAAGGCACGGATGCAATGCGGCTGATATGTGAAGGCACGGATGCAACGTGGCTAATATATGAAGGCACGGATGCAACGCGGCTGATATATGCAGGCACGGATGCAACGCGGCTGATATATGAAGGCACGGATACAACGCGGCTGATATGTGAAGGCATGGATACAACGCGGCTGATATGTGAAGGCGCGGATGCATCGCGGCTGATATGTGAAGGCATTTGACGTGAAAATTAGAACATAACTAGATCTGGAATTTTTTTTAAATGAAGGCACGGATGTAACGCGGCTGATATGTGAAGGCACGGATGCAACGCGGCTGATATATGAAGGCACGGATGCAACGCGTCTGATATGTGAAGGCACGGATGCAACGCGGCTGATATGTGAAGGCACGGATGCAATGCGGCTGATATGAGAAGGCACGGATGCAACGTGGCTAATATATGAAGGCACGGACGCAACGCGGCTGATATGTGAAGGCACGGATGCAACGCGGCTGATATATGAAGGCACGGATGTAACGCGGCTGATATGTGAAGGCACGGATGCAACGCGGCTGATATATGAAGGCACGGATGCAACGCGTCTGATATGTGAAGGCACGGATGCAACGCGGCTGATATGTGAAGGCGCGGATGCAATGCGGCTGATATGTGAAGGCACGGATGCAACGTGGCTAATATATGAAGGCACGGACGCAACGCGGCTGATATGTGAAGGCACGGATGCAACGCGGCTAATATGTGAAGGCATGGATGCAACGCGGCTGATATATGAAGGCACGGATGCAACGCGGCTGGTATATGAAGGCACGGATGCAACGCGGCTGATATGTGAAGGCACGGATGCAACGCGGCTGATATGTGAAGGCACGGATACAACGCGGCTGATATGCGAAGGCACGGATACAACGCGGCTGATATGCGAAGGCCCGGATGCAACGCGGCTGATATATGAAGGCACGGATACAACGCGGCTGATATGTGAAGGCATGGATACAACGCGGCTGATATGTGAAGGCGCGGATGCATCGCGGCTGATATGTGAAGGCATTTGACGTGAAAATTAGAACATAACTAGATCTGGAAAAAAGTTTTAAATGACAAAACTATATACCCATTCTAGCCATCAAATACCACAATGCAACGCGGCTGATATATGAAGGCACGGATGCAACGCGGCTGATGTGTGAAGGCACGGATGCAACGCGGCTGATATATGAAGGCACGGATGCAACGCGGCTGATATATGAAGGCACGGATGTAACGCGGCTGATATGTGAAGGCACGGATGCAACGCGGCTGATATATGAAGGCACGGATGCAACGCGTCTGATATGTGAAGGCGCGGATGCAATGTGGCTGATATGTGAAGGCAAGGATGCAACGTGGCTAATATATGAAGGCACGGACGCAACGCGGCTGATATGTGAAGGCACGGATGCAACGCGGCTAATATGTGAAGGCATGGATGCAACGCGGCTGATATATGAAGGCACGGATGCAACGCGGCTGATATATGAAGGCACGGATGCAACGCGGCTGATATGTGAAGGCACGGATGCAACGCGGCTGATATGTGAAGGCACGGATACAACGCGGCTGATATGCGAAGGCACGGATACAACGCGGCTGATATGTGAAGGCCCGGATGCAACGCGGCTGATATATGAAGGCACGGATACAACGCGGCTGATATGTGAAGGCATGGATACAACGCGGCTGATATGTGAAGACGCGGATGCATCGCGGCTGATATGTGAAGGCATTTGACGTGAAAATTAGAACATAACTAGATCTGGAAAAAAGTTTTAAATGACAAAACTATATACCCATTCTAGCCATCAAATACCACAATGTGTCGCCATCTATAGGTCGTACCAGCCTTTTTTACTTGAGTCTCGAATGCCGCTTAAAACTGGTGTTGACGTACCTGAGTACCGGCTAACAGCGGGGTATGGATCCCTCGCGCGTACCGCCTGGAAATGGCTCAAATCCTGCGTACCATATTATTTGGTTATAAATTAAGTTTTCTCGATGATTGGCAGCAACGTATTTTTGTTTTAAGATATGGTGTTATATTTTATCAGGGCACTTACTTCTTTTGGTGTTTATAATTTACATACCTCGTTTATATAGCGTTTAGATGACGGACTCGGCGAACTGAGCTCTGGTAAGATATGTAATTTTCCATCGACCCAATCTTCAATCCTGTCATCCAATCTTTTAATGACATGTATGCCACTGTATATCTCGGGCAATGCTTTAGCTCGTCCAGCGTACTGCATGTGCAACCTCTTCATCATGATACCGACATCACTGTCATCCCTAGCCGCCTCGTTAGTTGAGGGCGGCGGCAAGGTTTGCTTCTTACCCCTAATCTTTTTTAAATATGCTCTTCGTTCGCGTTCCTTCGCCAATGTTTTCAAGTCCGTCATTTGTAATTTCAAACTAAGGAATTTAAGGAAAGGCATGTTCCCGTTAGTTCTATGTATATACAGAAACATTCTCACTGTCCAACTTTCTTTCAGCATGTCGAGTGTGTTGGTTGCCTGTTTTCTGCTTAGTATTCGCTCGTAATTCTGTTTATTCAAAGACATAACTTCGGAAGCTCTGGTAACCACAGTCGTCTCTACGCACGTATCGAGACCCAACATATACTCGAGAGTTCCTGGAATGGATGGTATATGGTGACAATATATTATATCAGTGTTAGCTTTAAAAATATCACCCATATACCACGGGTTATAGTAACAGAAGGACTGACAATTGTTTTTAATGATGCGGCGAATTTATGATGAGATAGAAACTAATTAGGGTCAGACGCACGTTTCGCCAAATTTTCTTGATATTTCAAAATTGTTTTTCTCAAAATCTGTTAAGAATATCTTTGTGAAATTTTGAAAAAGCGATTATTGTGACATAATATTGAAGAAACATCGACAAATTGGATATTATAACCTCAATTACTTTACTTTTATGGCATGAAAAATATCTAAAATTTCACTGTTTTCAGGTACCAAGAACTTCTATATAATATTTTTTTTTTTCAAAAGTGCAGTTCATATATCATATCTCAAGATCATCAGAGGAGACTTAATTATTCTTTATTCGTGAAAAGGTAATACCGATAATTAATTTTCTATATTTGAGAATGTTCATGCCATGGCTGTTGATCAATGAACATTTGTTGTGGGTCATGGGTTCATAACTAAGTTAAAGCTGACCACCATATCTCTTAACATTCTGGCCTAATTCCCGTTGATCGCTCCATTGATTGGACCACACTGCATATCAACATTTGTTTCATTGGGCTGGAATATTTGTGACCGCTTTATTCTTCATTATAATATATGGGGGTATGATGCTATATTATGCAATTAAAAATCTAACTCAACATTATGATACAAATGAAGCCTCCTCTCATTGAGCCAAGACAATAAGCTATTTGGTTGTTGGAGTTTTGTATGAAACTATTAATTATTCTAGCAGTTCTTGGTACCGAAAGGGGCAAAAATTCAAATAAAATTTCAGCCTCTCAAATGTATTAAAATCAATTGTTTTTATTGTCTCTTAATAATTGCTCAGATCCTACATAAAATGAAGAAGATGATAAGTTAAATTCAAGATTTTTTACCAGATAGATCCGGAGAAATTCTTTGTTGAAAATCTCTTGCCATTTTTGTCTGGATATATACAAAACGTGCGTCTCCCCTTTAACCGGCATAATCTTCAAGACTTCAAACAAACTAATATGTAGCCATGCAATGATTCACGTTGTCACTTTCATGTGGTCATAACATATTGACAACCCCACGAATGAATAATATGCTCACATTTGAACTTTATAATGATAAGAAAACATTTCCCAAAACGATGAAATTGTTGAGACATCCATATCCACATGCATTCATTTCTCTAAGAATAAACTCACGGGGTATTATACGAGGAAACGAAATTATACGGAGTGGTGACAGAGTACTCTCTCAGGGTATATGTACCCAAGCACACAAACCCGTTATAACTCGACTTTCCAATTCAGCTCAAAATAGCAAATTCGTCCTTGGTAGATCAGCATGTGATAACATGAAAAAACACTTTGATAATTCATATACATGGATGTTCCGCTAATAACCTTAGCTGTTTGTGGAAACGATAGAACTAAGAATTCTTACACATGAATCTATCACACGGTGGGGAATCACGTTGTATCGAGCTGATGAGTACCACGCATTCAAAATGGCCGAGGTGATAAAAAATGCGATCAGAAACGAGGAAAATGGTAATGATATATCACATACTAGTAGTATTTTGGCAGCTTCGAGCATAATTATGCTATACTATTTTTTTCAAAAAAGCTGATATCTCATTTATGTCCAAACTCACATTTGTTTGTTCTAACATTCTGACCAAAATTGTCAGTCGAAGGATTCTCCTAGCTGTATGGACTTGTGTATTTCACGAACCTCCGCCTGGCAACTTTATTTCCGAACAAATAATGTATCAACTTGTTTTTATAATAAACAAGCATACATGTATAGCTCGTAACAGTTAAAATGCTGTTTTGTGTCAGTTCCTCATATATTATGTTTTTGTGTGTTTGTGCATTTTCATTATACCAATGTAGACAATCTTATGAACAAAAGGGAAGAGTTGCGCTTGGTTATACAAGAAAGGAAGCCTGCGGTCATATGTATCACAGAAGTACTACCTAAAAATTCAAAGACTCCTATACAGCTAAGCGAGTTAGGTATAGATGATTTGGTTATGATATGTTCTATGGAAATCAGCCAAAACATGAAGTAATAATGTATGTTCATATATCACTAGGAGCACAAGAGTGCACATAAATGAACACATTAGCATTCAACGAAACGGTATGGTGCACTTGGAAAATGCAGAAAGAAACTGTGTTAATGGGATGCGTTTACCGAAGTCCGACATCGGAAGAATATAATGACAAAATGTTAATTGAATTAATCTCCAGCATCAAGAAACGGAGACCAAAACATATAATCACGGTTGGGGACTTCAACTTCCCGGAAATAAATTGGGAAAGCGTTTTTGCATCTACGGATTATGCACGAATGTTTCTCGAGTGCATACGCACTAACTTCCTCCATCAGAATGTAGAGAAACCAACCCGACACAGACCAGGCCAAACATCAAACATCTTGGACCTGGCGTTGACGAACAATCAGGATACAATAACAAATCTTGAACATCAAAGTCCACTAGGATTAAGCGACCACGATGTCCTAGAGATCCAAGTAGAATATGGGATATATGAACCTTCACCACCAACAGAACAATTGAAATACATCTACAATAAAAGTGACTATGACAGTATCCGAAACGCACTAGACGAGGAAGACTGGACACGATTGTCAACATGCGAATTTCAGCGCGCTTGGGATGTGTTCCACGAAACAATTGAAGCACTCCAACGACAGTTTATACCGAAAGGAAGGGTGGGTAACTACAAGAATGACAGATGTCCATGGGCAAATAAAGATGTACTTACAATCATTCGTCAGAAGAGGTCGGCATACAAGCGATATAAGCGAACATTTAACGCCACTGCATATCAAGAATGCAAGAAACTTCGAGGATTAGCTAACAAACATCTGAAAGCTGCCAAACAAACTTTTGAAAATAAAATATCCAAAGAGAGCAAATACAATCCGAAGTCTTTCTGGAGATACGTACAGAGTAAAACAAAGGTCAGGCATGGGATCTCGGACCAAGAAAAGGCAGACGTCCTGAACACATTTTTCGCATCAGTCTTTACCAAGGAGGATAAAGGTAACATAACATACCAAACATGAAGCTGCCAGTTAAATCTAGCGATGCAGTCGATTTGCAGATAACACCAACAGCCAGAGAGCAGAAACTACGCTGTCTAAATGTCAACAAGTCCAGGACCGGACCGAATACCAGCCCGATTATTAAGAGAAACAACATCAGAGCTAAGCCACCCCCTTTGTATACTATTCAATCGCTCCCTCGCCGAAGGACGTATACCAATAATGTGGAAGAAAGCAAACATTACATGCATCTTCAAAAAAGACTCGAAATTAAACCCTAGCAACTACCGCCCAGTAAGCCTTACGTGTACAATGTGCAAAATATTAGAATCTTTCGTCTGATACGCCATTGTTACACATGGAAGAGAACGGTCTCATGGTATCCTGTCAACATTGATTCAGAACAGGCCGCTCATGCAAGACACAATAATTGAATACCTAGATAACGTAACCTTCAACCTGGATAACAACGAATCAATTGATGCCGTTTATTTGGATTTTAAAAAGGCCTTTGATAGTGTCCCACACGAGAGATTACTGATGAAAATGCGATTGTATGGTATAAACAACAACATCCATAATTGGACTAGGGACTTTCTCCTTGGCCGAGAACAACGTGTGCGAGTCAATGACCACCTTTTATCATGGATCAACGTGACAAGTGGCGTTTCTCGAGGAAGTGTGCTGGGTCCTATCCTCATAAATAACTGCAGTGATCTAAACTTCGACAAACATGAAAATTACATCTCGGCTCAACCATCATGTAGTTGTGGTCATCCACGTGAAGACGCTAACCATTTTTCTTCAGTTGTCCTTGGTACGCAGACTCCAGAGAACTTATGTGGACACGGTTGGACGAACTTAATGTATCTATCGTCTCTGAAAAAGATCTCCTGTTTGGCATCCCGCACTATAGTGAAGCAATAAATACGCGCATTTTCGAGACAGTCCATTCATTTATTTCCTCGACAGACCGCTTCTCATACATGTTACCCTACCCCCTACCGCGAGACCATAGCCAGTCCAAACAGCTACAGCATGCAGCATCCACTTTAAACACAAATTTTGAACCTATCTCTAAATACTTTTATTAGCAGCCGAATGCCAGAGGAGAGGGGCTCTGATAAGTTTCGCAACTTGTGCTCCGATCCTCTGTGCCCACACAACTATCTATGTCTATAATAATATGTGTAATTTGTATATACATTTGTGTATCACAATAAATATGTTCAATCAAAAAAACTGGACTAGGGACTTTCTCCTTGGCAGAGAACAACGTGTGCGAGTCAATGACCACCTTTCATCATGGATCAACGTGACAAGTGGCGTTCCTCAAGGAAGATTGCTTGGTCCTATCATTTTTGTCATTTATATTATTGATCTCGCAGAAAATATCAAAGGGACACAGGGGGGCGAATTCTTTTTACCAGACATGAGGTGGGGGAGGGTGGGTACCCGAGGCCGGAAACAGTTTTTGACCACTTTTTTTGCATTTTTTTTCATTGACATATTTTCAACTGTTTTAAACATATTTGTTTATTTATATGTTGTGGCTTGTTGCAATATGAGAAGCACAAATACATTCAATATTGTTATAATTACCCCCATAAGTTGATATAAAATAGAAAAAAAAGTTAATATTGTGGAGGTGGGTCCCAAAATTTTCATTGATTTTTTTTTATTGTGTCTGTTTCAGCTTGCTTGGCAGTTTTTATATTGAAAATTGTCTAGTTCACGGTGTAGTTCAATAAAAAAAATACTTCATATAGCTCTAGGGTAGGGTGAACTTAATGCAGTCTGACAATATCAGCTAACAACTCATGACAGAATATTACAATAATTCTTATACTTCATGACAGTCTCTTTATTCATACAGTTAGTTGATGCATGAGTGTAATGTATGAAAAAAGTATTTGTATCAGTGTTTGTATACTAAAATTGATTATTCTCATAATGTATCAGAATAATGTATAGTTAATAATATATAGTAGACACAGGTAGACATATAATAGTAAATCAAGAGTACAGCCGGTATACTGTAAACAGAAGACCAAATTGGAGTTATCTTCCCTACACCAACACAATCACGTTACGCTTACTGTGACCTCGTCTCCACGGTCACATGTCACTAAAGTGCACATCCGTGTATATGGATTTGGCACTAAATTGACCATCCGCGTTCAAACTCAAAGGGTTAAACATTATTTTAGGCCTAGTCCTAAGTCGTAATGCGAGGTCGGGTCGATGGTCATGCAGGCATACATAAAAGCTAATTCGTACACTGGTTCATATGCACATTTTCCTTTTTGGTATTACTATAGGCTCTATGCCTACTAGTTGATGCTGGTTGATGTCTGAAAAAAAGATAAATTTAATTTTGTGTAATTTATCATTCTATTATAGGCCCTAACACTGGCACTAGTTATTTTTTGCTGTCATTCCAGGGGATTCAACATATTTTTCATCTACTCACACAGATGAATAGGCTGGGTTATAAATTTACCAATATAATCCCATCATATTCTACCTTTGTTGATTGCTTAGAGTTCAATTTAGTTGAGATTATCGCTGATTACTGCTGATTATCGCATAATTATCAGCCAAGAAAATATTTGTCTTGCACATGTTTGTAAACAGGAAGTAACATTTAATTTGGTCTTTCAAAGAAGGGACCAATGGGAAAAAAATGCAAGAAAGGGTGGGTGGGTGTAAACAAAATGGCAATGTAAAAAAAACACCCCCACGTCTCTCAACTTTTTTACGCCCGCCCCCCCCCCCCCCCCTGAGGGACATGTCAAATTTTCGCGGACGATACAAAACTAATCGGAAATCCGCGAATCGACAACATCCAAGAAGATATAGCTTCTGTCTGCAATTGGTCCCTAGAATGGCAGTTGGACACAACTGCAGAACTAACCATTATAGCAAGTACAACGGAGCGCGACCTCGGCGTAGTTATAGATGAACAATTGAAGTTTAATGAACACGTTAATTGTATTTGCAGCAAAACAAATATGATTCTCGGAGTGATATACAGAACATTCACTAACCTCGACATCGACACATTCAGAACACTATATATCGCCATGGTAAGGCCAGTACTAGAATATTGCAACACAGCTTGGAGCCCACATTATAAACATCAAAGCACAGAGATCGAACGAATACAACGAAGAGCGACGAAAATGGTGCCTCTTGTGAGAAATTTGCCTTATCGGCGCCTTATTGGCAACGCAAGATAAGACTGAATTTTATGTCACTCAAGTTCAGAAGATTCAGGGGGGGGGGGTCTCATTGAACTGTACAAAATGATGAATGGACACTATAACTTGGACCCTTATCAGTTATTTCAAAAGAGCCTGAGCACCAATACCAGAGGGCATGAACAGGAATTACAAAAGAAAGTCGTTAAAAAGGACACGAGAAAATTCTACTTTACAAATAGAGTTATTCCACATTGGAATTCACTACCAGATTGCATAGTTTCTGCTGGAAGTATAGAACTGTTTAAAATATATATAGACTCACATTTTTATGATATGAGATACGACTTTGATGACTCTCATGTATGGTAATGTCATTATTCTTCAACAATATGTAAATGTTACCGGAACGAGAAGTCTTAGGACTTGTTCCGTTGATTATGCTGATGATGATGATTTTGAATTCGTGGTACCCACCAACCTTGAAACCGCGTGATTCCACACCGTGTATCAGGCAACTACCTCTCGGGAAGTATTCTGCTATCAAATGCATTGTTAACTATAGTCTCACCGAAATGCTCATTCTCTCCTAAGAGACACATCGTGTGCATGTTTCTCGAACGTTTCTTCTTCAGTGCTTCGTAATGAGAATGACACATGAATTCCTCCCTACAAAGGATGGTGCGTATGTATGAGAAGTTGATTTTTTAAATATCAATATTAACCGCTTACAATCTAAATCGAATTAAGTAACTGGAAATATCACCGAGCGAAAGATCAGTGAAAACATGAGGAACTCTGGAATCCGATTCAATTTAACCCCGGTATATAGAAACCCCGAGGTTTAAACCACAATTTGACAGCTAAAACCAGAGTTTAAATTCTGGGCCGCAGGTTGAAGTGACGAATTCAGCATCGTCTGTTTCACTTATAGGTCCGTCTAGACCTATGCAGGATTTAGCTGTTTTGTCTATCGTCGAGTAAAACAATCGCACATTACTACATAATGCACCTCCGCGTTGTATATCTCATTTGTTATCGGAACTTCAATAAGCGAGAAGCGCTCGCATCTCTAAATTGTACATACATAAGTTTTTTGTTAAAAAAAAAATTACTTTGTGAGTTTGTGTTTTATAGCCATAAAACGACGCCACACAAATCATACCAAACTACATTCCAATTTCCAACAAACACGGTTTATTTAGGCTGGCCTTGAAATGACGCATACATCTTTTCTGAACCGTGGATTTGAATTGTTAAACAAGTATAAGTAATGTCCTATATGGAGTGGGTATCGTGTGATTGTCGGCGTAACAGCAGTTCCAGGCTTTCCACATGTATGGTGTGTACGATATCATCTGAAAGGGGCTAGCAGTTATTTGTGGAACAGGCAATTCATCATTGAGAGACAATCAAACCATGATGCAATATATATATATACCAAAGAAATTGCCACCTATATATAAGCCTTTGGCTTCCTTTTCTCTAATGTTGAATTGTTATTGTCTTTATATTATGTCTCATATGTGCTAGTTCTTGAGAATAAAATATTGTTTACACTAAAGGGGGTACCAAAGGAACTAACGTAATTTACGTAAATGGGTTTTCTTACTCGTCTAGTAGCTCTGGCAACAATTCTTCCATCTCCAGCCACATGTGTGGGAACTGAACCTTGAACATACCATGATCTACTATAGACTCCACCTCGCCACTGAAATTAAAAATAAATTATGATTATACCATGTTCAGTATATATGGTCAGATATCGACTTATAAAATAGAAAGTTTAAGATGTCCCACTCGAACTAACTGTTCAGAATAATCCCAAACCAATTTTCCGCTTTCCAGATGAATAAAACACGACACTGAATTTCTAATATACAGGCACCAACAGGAACCCACTAAAATATCCACAAATAATAGAATGAGAATAATCTTTAAGCGGGGTTTAATTTGCACAATTGCCCTAAATATTGAAGAGCATTATTAATGATACACTTTTCTAATTAATAGTTGCCGCGGCGAGTGTTCTTTTTTAATTTTTTATTTGGTACTTCGTTTTGATAATCTTTTCTCCTAAATGCTAACTGTTTAGTGAAAAGTAAGTTCTATGGTACACATTGCCAACTGTTACTCGTGTGTGTCGCATAATTTTTTTATTATGTGAATATTGGGCCTATTTCTATAGAAGACCGAATGCACACAAACTATCGTAACTCTTTAATACTAGATATAGAAAGACAATTAGGAATCTGTCAACTTTCATAAGGAAAGTCAAGGATATTTTTCGAAAAGTCCACTTGAGGCTATAACACTGATATTCCATGAACCCACCCCTATTTTCTAAAAGACCTATATACATCCATGACTTCAAAGTCCCCGCAAACAGTACCTGAAATCATCACCCGAACGGAAACTTACCAAATATCTAATAATGCACTCATGTATTCCTCCCGTGAACTTTATTGTTATTATATGTCATATTTGAATATCTTGATGTCATAAATAATGTTTCTGTAACATCCACATATCGATGACAGAATAAACTGAATCTGAATCTGGGCCTTGGGTCTTGTTAAAAGATCCTAAAATTCAGACTGCAGAAAGGATACAAAAGAATCTCACCTTCTAAGGAATATGAGTTTATTTATTGGTTCTCCCTGTCGTGTGAGGAATCCTCCGTAGTTGACCGTATCGACTTTCAGTGCGATGGAGGTCTGTTTCCTCATTTTGGGGGCCCAGCTGCTGAAGAGTGGGTTTGTCTCAACGAATTCTGTCTTCATGGAAAACTCTCGTTCCAGCACGTCGCGGACGCTGCGGTTATAGAGTTGTCTATCCACGACCATCAGATCGGTTTCCTCGTCCGCTACCACCGACGCTGTGCGAACACAGTCTTCTTTGATGAGTGCTATTTCTCCAAAAGACTGACCCTCGCCTTGAAATATTAAAAAAATATATATGTTTCATACATGCAGACACTGGTTTCTGCTCAAATATGCTTGGATTGCCAAACACCGCAAACATGACAACTTTAGAACACAATAACGGTTCCATTATACACCACAGCGCCGGCAAGTTCAATCTGATCCTTGGTCTCCCACAGCCGTCGAGGCATAAGGAGAATGAGGCCCACAGAGGGTGAATTTAGTGACGCTAGCCCACTTTAAAAAAAAAAAGGCGGCCATCTTGAATCTGTTTATTATGCTGACTAGCTCATCAGAAAACGATGTTCAGTACTTCACACTGATAATTCATTGTGATAATTTCATGTTGGTATCACAAAGTAAGCGATTTCCCCCATTTATACTTCTTCTTTGATCAGTGCGATTTCTCCAAAAGACTGGCCCTCGCCTGCACAAAATTGAAATAATATTAGAGAGCTTTTCTTGCTGTTATTTGGGCCTTATATATATACATGTACTGTCGACTCAATTATGAATCTGTATTTTGGTCTCGTATGCATACAAATATATGCTTGACTCGACCAATGCATTCATATTGTCAGGATATTGTTGTGTCCAGAAGAAGAATAGTAACACCATTACTGTTGACGTTAGGTATCAATGTGATATATACCCCTTGATATGTAAATGAGCAGTACGCCTCTGCCGACAAGTAATTTAATTACGCGGGGATCATAAGTACTGTGCATATGGGCGTGACTCGCCAGCCAGGATATACCTGGTCGTTGCTCGAAGAAGCCCGAAGCTGACCTGTTTAAGCGGGTGTGAATCTCGAATACAGAAAACAGCGGGGTATGAACCCTGAACACTGGATAACAGCGGGTATGAATCCTGAATACTGGATAACAGCGGGGTATTTAAGGCACATTGATAATATGGAGGTTTAGACTGTAAACGGAAAAGTTCAAATTCGAGTCGCTATAGAAATATTCTTGGCGCGAAAACACCTCGTGGTATATCAGCGGGAACGTTCGACGTGTGCCGAGAAGTCATATTACGTTTGCGACGTCTTATGGAATTGTTACATGAGCCGGGACAACCTATTAGCTCTCGCAAGATCAGTACAAATCGCCATACGGTTTACACGAACGTTTCCTATGTTAATCAGCCAATAACTGCAGTCTCCACTTCACAAAAAGCGATGAACCACCTACATGTACGTCACGTCTAGCCGACCATGTACACGCGCTCGTCGTGTGTTGTTATTGGGAGACTATGTTGGAATTTAAACAATATGCTAATTACAAGTTGTTAATGTTAATGATGTTGCATTAAAATCTACTTGTGTATGGTTATAAGGAATGACTTGAATATCATTTGGGGTCATTGGTTTTGACCGGCAGAGTACCTATTAAAACAAGGTTCATGTGAATCTCTTCGGTATTCACACACTTTGTTTAATTACTTTGCCGGTCAAAATCCAAAAACTCCAATTCAAGCATCGATGTCGCCAGGACAATCGACTCCTGACTAGTGTTCGGTCCGAATATTCGAATATTCGAATATTCGCTCGTAAAAATAAATATTCGAATATTCGAATAATTATTTGACTATTCGAATATTCGAGAATAATCTCCGGGTAATTGTTTCCTGGTTTGTTATTAGCTGAGGGTCTGTTAAAAGTATAGTCTATTTTCCACTGACCATAAACGAATTAATATGACGTAACTGTAACGTTCTGATTTGATTGGCGTCGAAATAATTTTATTGGCTAGGGGTAAACCAGACCGTGCTTGCATGTGGTCATAGGAAGTGGACCTATAAGGCATCGTTTTGTTTTGTTTGCTATGCCATATGGTTTGAAAGTCGCTTGCCATATCGTTGAATGTCAATTCAATGAGTTCTGAAAGGAACCCATATCTTTCGAATATCTGGTTCAATATAATGCCATATGGTTTAATGTCTGGTTGAATGTTACACTTCTTGAACAAGAACCTTTAAGCCATGCATGGGACATTGACTACTTGAACTTCATAAACAGATAAACTCTTGCTATTAAGCCAAAAGACTTTTTTTTTCTCTCTTTTTTGCGTATAGCATGTGCCTGGATAAATATGCTATTTCATTAATTAATAAATTGGTTCCAAAATATGTTATCTATATAATTTTATAATTTATCTAAATATTCGAATACTATTCGAATATTCGCTCGTTATTCGAACCGAATATTCGAATACCGAAATCCGTCGAATACCGAACACTACTCCTGACGTCAGTAGCCCCTTAAATTGTCACAATCACAGAACCATGTTATCGGCACATAATGGTTTATTGCATTACACGCGAGACTTATTACGGCCAGACTAGACGCACATAATGGAAACGACCGCCAGATCTTTCGGACTTAATTCTAAACAATAGCACATTATTACAACCCGGAAGTTGATTTCAATTAATATCGAGGCGTCGTCGAAAATTTCCTCCAATGCCATACACGGTTATAGATTTTCTCAAACAATTTCTCTGAACAGAACCGAGAAACAATGACGCCCTCTCAACAAATCCCAACCTATTATTAATGTTGGAATGTATCGACAATATTTTCCAATTCAGATAATAAGTACACGCCAATTTCGTATCAATTTAACGGACTGGAAGTATACGCAGATACCATGCATTTGCATAGTGAATGCAACAATGCGAGTAGCTGTATACATTGACGAGGACATTGACAGCCATAGGAGATCTTAACAATCATCTTCCTGGAGATATTCGCAATTAAATTGTTAGGCACAACATTAATTCCAAGCCAGAGAAAATCAGAAATCAATTGCACATACTCCAGACCGACTCCCAGTTGCGTCACCAGAGATAGAAATATGTCTCGACAATAGCTTCATGCTAGTTTGTTATATCATGTATGGGCTATATGTGTTTCCGTATCCTTCACAGCCAAAAATGTCGCCAGTGTGGGATTTTTTCTATTGGTTCTTCTATTGGTTCTCTGTCACACAAATGATTAGAACAATAAAGAATATGTCTGTCTTTCGAATTCAACCTGTTTAGCCTGTTTCCTTGTCCAACTCAAATTTATTCTGAAATTGTCAGGATTTGGGATTTTCATAAGCAATAATTCCGGCAGATAAATAGCACGACTTCCTCGATCGACAGCCCTTAGATATTTTAATATGCCTCAGAAAGTAGCTTCCGACGGGTGTGACTAATTACCGCCCGGGATTGCCCGGGCGCCCCAACGGACCCGTGGACACTATATCTCGACGTTATAAGATAGCGACATACCACAAGGGCAACCTAGAGGAATTTACTCGCTCGCTCGTCTCCGGCCGGTGTTATTAACCCCCACACATGCCGATATTGGTTAAGAGAGCCCGGTGATTACGGGTGTCTTAATTCGTGTGTTTTCGGACAGTATATTTTGGTGATGCGTGGTAGTGCAATACACCTGAGTGTGAATTCCATATATTGACTCGTTGACGCGTCCACGGCCGATGTTATTAACCCCTCAAAATCCGGTAAAATGCCATATAAACAAAAAGAGCCCGGGACCGCACAGGCGCCCCCATCGGCCCGTGGACACTATATCTCGACGTTATAACGTAGCGACATACCCCACGAGCTCAACCTAGAAAATATTAATCGCTCGCTCGTCTCCGATCGGTGTTATTAACCCCGCAAATGCCGATATTGGTTAAGAGAGCCCGGTGTGCCCGGGTGTCTTCCTTTGTTTTCGGACAGTATATTTTGGCGATGTGTGGTAGTGAAATACACCTGAGTGTGAATTCCATATATTAACTCGTTTACGCGTCCACGGCCGATGGTATTACCCCTCACAATCCGGTAAAATACCATATAAACAAAAAGAGCACGGGACCACCGGATTTTGAGGGGTTAATAACATCGGCCGTGGACGCGTCAACTAGTCAATATATGGAATTCACACTCAGGTGTATTGCACTACCACGCATCACCAAAATATACTGTCCGAAAACAAACGAAGACAGCCGGGCTCCCCAGGGCTCTCTTAGCCCTCTCTCTCTCTCTCTCTCTAGGTTGCCCTCATGTGGTATGTCGCTACCTTATAACGTCGAGATATAGCGTCCACGGGCCCGTGGGGGCGCCCGGGCGGTCCCGGGCGGTAATTAGTCACACCGCTTCCGAGTGACAGAATTGACACATTTGAGTCGTTATTTCCGTTCGTTTAGTTTTTTGTATTTATCTAAATGGTATAAGCTAATAAATAATCAAATTTGCTTCTGTGTTGTGATTACGCAATTTAATATGCCAGTTTGGAATTAAGATGGTGTGAGTGGTGAAACTGCCGTGTGGAACTTGTCAATTTGATCTTGGACACATCTTTTCACATCACCAGTTCAGGGAAATCCGAAATAGAGGCAGATGATATATATACTACTAACACTAATCGCAGTGGGTAAATGCGCAAATAATTATAAAAGTATATTAAAGCATCACCTCTTGAAGAGCATGGTGCGTTATTGGTGGTTAAATTGAAGAAGTCTGTTGTTAAGTATATACTTTTAATGATAGTTGTTTCACAGACTTTTATAAATTTTAGTTTATTTCGTTGGAACCCACATCGAATACCTTGTGTCCCTTTAATTAAATTCACTATAGGTTGATATCTCGCTAATCGATCAATCATAACGACAGTTTTCTATCTGAAATATATTGAATGCATCAGTGGGAATGACCTCTACCGAATTCCTTTTCACCCGGGGCAAACATTTATCGTCAGAGCTGAAGTATAACAATATTACGTGTGTGTGATTATATATTGAAGCATTTACTCTTTAAAATGTAGTCTCTCTCTTGCTCTCGCCAAAACGAATTATGTCCTATAAAAATATGGAGTTGGAAAAATAAGTAATCTGAATTTTTTTTTATTACCAGAAATCGTTTTGATTATATGATTATCCCAACAATATATGTTGTTCATACGTATTAATACCGTCCATCAATATGATTGATTTGATCACAATAACTATGTCGTCAAGGAAAGAATTTATCTTTTTTAAATCCTACGCTATATTTTGTTGATTACTTGTAAGTCGAAGTTGTATGATAATACTTAAAGGGAAGAGAATCGACATATTTTGTGAAGCCCTCGAAATAAGTCATTGTTATCCAGGTGAATATATTATATATATCTATTTCCATGTACCCCGTCTGCTATTATTATTTATTACTCTCAGACACTGTAATTGCAGTTTAATGAGATATAAACATATTGAATATATACAATATATTGATTGCAGCATGTATGGTCGCTGACCACGACAATTTAGTTCCCATCCGCACCGGGAAGTGCTATAGGGGCACATACTTGACATATAGTCAACTCCAGTTGCATCATCAAAGCACCATCTGGGGTACCATTATGTCTCGACAGAACATTCATGTATATGCTCGGGGTAATAGGTTCATAATCTACCTATAACAGTCACATAGGTTCATAGTGGATTATTTTATTCTGAAATAAGCCCCATAGTGGACTTATATCCGTTAATTCGTTTAATGGCACGGGTCAATGAAAATACATTTTAAAGAGCGTATATCTGGCAAGTCGTGAGTTGGTTTACTACTATTCGTGTTATTTTCCGCCCATAATGAACTTATAGCAAGTCAATATCAGTCTATATTAGCTCTAAACTGACTCATTTCAGTTCGTTGTGGACTTAAAATGAGGCAATTCTAAGCCGATTATGAACCTAAAACAAATATTGCTTCCAGTCTTTTTGTTTTATTCCGGACTACCTAAATATGGCAGACGTGGAGTTAAAATACACGAGTCGTAATATCCCAATGTTTGATTCTTGTATATATTAGTACAAAGAACATGGCGGCAGGATATTTTCTCTCCCTGAAATCCCAGAACAAAATTTTCAACAGTTTTAAATTGTACATCAGGGACAACTGCTTTTGGAAATTTCAGACTGGCAATTACTTTAGATTTATATGGCTGTTTAATATTTCACACAATATATACTCTAACGTATTTTGTTTGTCGCTCAAGAGTTCTTGGCTATTAAGTAAAATTTTAGACTGAAATGGCCCTCATGAAGTTTAAACTATCTCACACACAAACAATATATTGCTCATGTACACTCTTAACACGTTGGAAGTCATTGAAGCAATATACGAATTGACTGAGGATCCTTTATTCGCGACCCTGATAAATACACGTTGTTGGTGATAAAGAATACCGTGTCATTCGGTCAGTCGGCTTCTCCTGGGAATCCTCTTATAGAAGGTAACTTCAAACGCATCACACGACCGTTCGATATAAGCTGTTGTATTCTCATACAGGCTAACGAGAGAGTATGCGCTGATAAGTATTATACAGCGCTTTGTGCCGTCATTAGATATTTACGGAAGCTAATATACCGTGAATGGTTGGTAGATAAACGACTATCCCGAGAATCACGCCGGCCTGGTCGCGATATAATACTATGGTGCTGCAGGGTGGCCCCTATAGAGTTGTCATATCAGGCCTCAAAATATGGTGCTGGACATTTGCAGAATTGGGCCCCATGCATGCAGAGGGTGAATTTAGTGACCTTCCCCACACAGCGGACTAGCGTCACCTAATTCATCCTCTGTTGACCTCATTCTGCATGGCCACATGGCCTAATCTGCTATTGGAGACATAGACACAGATTTTAGTTCCCAGATGGTGAATATAGTGATGTGCACCCATTTGGGCACATCGATTATGCAATGTGTCGTCTGTCAATTTTGGGAAATAGAGAAACTAAACTATAAAACAAGAAAAATAAACTTTCTAAAGAAACTAAGAAACTTCTCAATTTGATAATAAAGATACTTTACAGAGAAGATGGGACCTGAACAATATGAGGTCCCCAGAGTGTTAATTTAGTTTTGCTAGCCCGCTGTGAAAAGGTAACGTCAATAAATTCCTCTGGGGTCCTCGTTCTACAAATGTCTGGCATCATATTAATCTCAGACCTGTGTGATATTGGAGAACAAAACGACGTTGCTGAGAAAACTACCGTCATAATATCGAGCCAAATGTTATTAGACAGATACGTACATGCAATAGTCGCTTTAACCATGCAGTAGCTTCTTATAAAGGCGATACATTTCAATAACTTGATAACTCGTTCAACGGGATATTAAGTCGGTGTACGAGTATATCACACATGTTTATATGGTGTTGCAGGGACGTGACAAAAACTAATAAACTTGTACAAGTTAGATTAAAAAACATGGAGATAGTAAAAAAAATGAGCGTTTTACAGGATTGTGAAGCATAATTTCGGTCGTGATAAATTCCATTTAATCAAAGACAATCGTACCGTTAAGACCATTACATAGTTCGTTTACGTACCAGAAATCACTACCTCCCAATTGAAAGAGCTATCTATAGTATCTTGGACAAGCACTGACTATTCAGATAGGAAATGTACTTTATGCAACTCCGAAATGGGCTGTGAATTTCGCGATAGATACATATCACCATGCATAATTTCATAAAAATCCAAATGTACTCAAACTCAGAGAACTTTACAATTCGGTCAAGTAGGAACGAATGCGAAATTTGTCTATTTTCATGCGTAGGGTTGAGCATTATTCAGGCATCTCTGGTGCTATTTCTTCAATCTTATATATATGGTGACACGACTCGCCGGGTTCTTGTTAACCATAACCATGGATTATTGCATGACCATTATTGTAACATTTCCCCACTATCAGTACTTATACATATTCCTCTCATAGATCACCTACAGATAAATTGTACTTGTACATGCACAAAACACCATAGTCCATATCAACACTTGTTACACATAACGCTAATTAAATGCTTAATTAATCTGACGTTAAACATAGCAAAAGTCACATTGAACATTGTTCAAAAGTACACCACATTGGGCCCAAACTTACAAGGAAATGAATGGACAAATCTTGTTGCAATTGGACCGCGTTCCTCAATGCTGCCTCATGGCCATGATAAGTCATGCATGGGCGATGATAACAAAGATATATGCAGTGATCTAGCGTTGACACTGATGCACTTTTCACTATAAGGGCCATACATCTGCAAAAATGAAATTGAATCATGTTCTATGTGGATATCCATTCCCCCATGCATGCCTTGTTCGCGAACACACCAATAATTAAAATTCTACCTAAGGATGGCTGATTTGTTACGGACATTTATATATCCCCCACCAAACTTCGTTTGTGCATGTATACCTGAAGTCCACACATGGTTGCCAAGGCCCGACCTCTCGAGGGTTTTCTTGGAACATGTCGAGTCTATCTGCACTTTTACGTCGCAATCCTCCTTATCTGGCGTGGCTGCGAACACGTAAATCGACACTGTTCCTTGTAGAATTATATACAACCTGTAAAACAGTGCAAAATATCTTATCATCGACATTTACCCATATGTTTTCGCCGATCGGTCCGTTACCAAAGTTAATAGTTCACGAGTCTTCGATACACAGATTGCAACATATTGCAAATCGCACGTTTCTTCTCTTTACTTGAAGTTATAGAACATATGTTACTGCATATTTATTTACGACGAGATTGGGTAACAAGTTTTTGTAAAAGTTACAATTCCCTCTTTTCCCAAAATAAAAAGGATTGTTTACATTATTCCAAACAAGATGACCGAATATGAGAAAAGTGTCGCACAAAAGTATTCTTCTACTGAAAAAAGGGTAATTATTTTCTTTTATCCGCGTCATTGCAAGATTTTTCGGTTTTTATACCTTGTTGTGTGGCGTTAATCTGGCCCACGCGATTCAACACCCAAAATACAAAAGTGATATTTTAAGAAGAACTGGCCATTTATTTCAGTAAAAAATTATGTCTGGTTACTCTGGTACAGAATATTCACAAGGTTAGTGATTTCGAGACACAAATAAATGCTCAAATCTACTGTTATGTACATGTATGTTGAATTGTGTAAGCACGGTTAAAGATACCTTGTCCGATTTGACACCATAAACCCACAATCTGTACGTTGTCTACCACAGAAAATAATTAGGTCCTACACATGATGTCATTATATCGTACCCACGAGCCCATTATATCGGACCATTAGCTCGTACCCATGAGCCCATTAGATCGTACCCATTGACCCATAGGATCGTAACGATTAGCCCATTAGATCGTACCTGTGAGCACATTAGATCGGACCCGTGAGCCCACTAGCTCGTACCCATGAGCCCATTTGATCGTAACCATTAGCCCATTAGATCGTACCTATGAGCACATTTGATCGGACCCGTGAGCCCACTAGCTCGTACCCATTAGCCCATTTTATCGTACCCATTAGCCCATTGGATCGTAACAATTAGCCCTTTAGATCGTACATATGATACCATTATATCGTATACCCATGAGCCCATTAGATCGTACCCATTAGCCCATTTGATCGTACCCATTAGCCCATTGGATCGTAACAATTAGCCCTTTAGATCGTACCTATGATACCATTATATCGTATACACATGAGCCCATTAGATCGTACACATGAGACCATTATATCGTTCCCATGAGCCCATTAGATCGTACACATCAGCCCATTAATAGAAAGTTTTGATGGTCAGATATCGACTTTGAAAAGAGGAAGCTTAGTTATAAACACGTTTTGATTTTTTGTCAGCAAAAAAATCCACCGATCGCCTCTTATAAAGAGCGTCTATGCTTTTGTCGCCCAAAACGGTAGATAACAAAGAGCGTTTTGGATTATGGGATGGATTTCACAATGCCTGTGCCAGGCTGTGTGGTACTAATGCGGGTCATTGCAAGTATTATTCATTTTCTTTTGCCTTGTGAGTGGAATTTATTTGGTGTCATATGGGACACGCCACCCAACAATAAAATAAGCGAAAACTCTTGCTGTGACGTCAATAAAAGAAAATAGTTACACTTTTCCCCCCCGTGTTCGAATAGAAATTTCGCATGGGTAACTTTTGTGCGACATAAAAACACGACATCTACGCTCCATGTTTATCGATGACGATATGACTGAATATATGCATAGCCTAATCGATAACGTGGAGAAATAATAAAATTACTTTGAAATACGCTTAATTTTACGTTGAAATTCGACAGCGTTGACAAAATGAACACCGAGAACGGGACATATAACTACCGAGAACGTAACATGACAGCGAAACGCATCAAGTGATTACTGTGTGTGCATGGCAGTGAGAAAGCTCAGATGGATATCACAATTGAGGGTGCACAGGTTCCGATGATAGCCAATAAATCTGCCAAGTTTAAAAAAAACTTTGACGAGTAAATGAAGTAATACAAGGTCGGTTGCAGGGTTGCAAAAACATTCTAAGTTGAAGAAGGGGAATAACTCCAATAAAACGTCATAATCGCTGGTACACAGGTTCTCATTGTACTAAATATATGTGCCAAGAAAAATTAACTGAAAAAATGAAGGACTTTTTACAAGCTCAGACAAGGTTACGTCCACGGGAGGACAAGCTGATTCCAGTAGCCCACCATAGCTAGACGTTACGGGTGAAAACATTAAGAGTGTTGGTCTAACTTATATATACGAAACGTTCAAGGCAGTCGTGCATTATTGAAATCTTGCATTTGCGATCTCATGTCATTGAGATTTACAATATTTACCACCCCTGGTCAAGTGGTCCTGCTAATGTGCTACATGTGATGTAGTTGGGTCCTGTGAATTTCTATGATGCTGTTAGGGCAAACTGTTGCTGTTAACAAAAAGTACCGTTATATATTTTTAATTTGTCTTTTTCGCAGTGTTGCGATTCCAGGAAAAGCCATTATGCGTACCAAACATTCAAAAACATATTTATCATATGACTCAATCATTATTTACTTTGGAAATTATGTCATAAATCAATTTCATATCAATTACTAATTCATATCACCTTCCTATAATTTGATTGGTTTGTTGACAAAAAGTGTGTTCTGATTGGCTGAATGGCAGCCGGGGGCCGAGCCGCATCTCTGACTAAATGCAGGTCAAATTCGTGCGCGTCAAATACGCGAATCAACGCGATGCCGAAATTCTCGCAATTATAATCTTTAAATATATAGTTTTGGACATTGTTATACGATAAATATAATATGTAATTCGTATTTATCTAATAAACATACAATATAATGTCACAAATTGAGAACAGAATAGCGCACTATATCTTCGCGTGCATATTATTTCTGCTAGTTCACCAGGTGTAATTGGGCTTCCGGTGCAATGAAGTGACGTCACATTAACCTTTGCTGCCGATGTCATATAGCTATTTAGTGATTTGTGTGCGTTTTGAAAATCATAATCAATTTATAGGTGTCATATGATAAATAGAATATGTAATTCGTGTTTCTCTCATATGATATTTATGAAACTCGTCACGAATTTTCAGTTTTCTCTCGCCGGAGGCTCGAGAAAACTGAAAATTCTTAAACTCGTTTCATAAATATCATATGAGAGAAACACTCATTTCATATCCTCTATATATTGCGAAATATTTTTAATACTGGTTGTATTAGTTGTTGGAAATAGACTATTACCAATATGGTTATTCACGTCGTTTTTAGAAACACAAGCGCAGGCATTACAAGAAAACTAAGATGCATGCATCAGGTCGGCCGTGAACTATCTACCATATAATTGTTGTAGCTATCGATTATACATTTTGAAACACCTGTCTGTATGTATGTATGTATGTATGTGTGTATGCGTGAATGCATGTGTGTATGTGTTATAGACTCTAACACTGCTCGAATTTGGTATTTAACGTGTCAACTTGACCTCGCTCATAGGCATGTTTCTGGACCTTGACCGATCCGACTAAAAATTTGTGTGTAGGACTACTTCGATCCCGGGAGCAATATGGACGGGTCCAATTTAACGTGGGACCATGTTCTCGAACGTGCTGATATAGGCATGTTTCTGGACCAATTGAACAATAGTTTGGCCAGACGCTGTATATACTGGGTACTGTCCAGATGGAGGCGATCACAAAAAAAATCCCTAACTAGCCCGAACGAAGTCGAGTACATCAGCTAGTTTAATATATATTTTGGACATTTGTCTGTCTGTTTGTCTGTTAGCTATGGCCGGGAAAACTGCCGGACAGATTTGACGAAATTTGATACCTAGGGGAAATTATTTCCAGGGAGTATTTTGGACGGGTCAAATCTTGATCCCGACCTGACTTTGACATTCAAAAAGATCAATTCAAGGTCAAATCTGGTAAAACGGAAGTATTTCAACGAAATTTGATACCTACTGTTACTTTTGTCCCAGGAGTGTTTCGGGTGGGTCAAATCATGACCCTGACCTGATCTTGACATTCAAAATTGTCAATTCAAGGTCAAATCGGGTATAAAGCCGGGCGGATTTCGACGGGTACTTTTGTCGTGACTTTTGTCCGGGGAGTGTTTTGGACGGGTCAAATCGTGACCCCGACATGACCTTCACCTTTAAAATAGTCAATTCAAGGTTAAATCGCGCATTTCTCCGAAAATCAGAGGGGAACATCCCGGACGAAGTGGGGTCCACGAGCTACTATTATATATTTCTAGATTTAGTTACAAACTAAATACCTGTATATTGTACAAAGAAATGTTTGACAAATATATCTGTATCAATATTACCATACGGGTCATTAAAATAGATACGACGAAACAAATTTTGAAGGGTGCATGTATCAGGTAAATTTTTATATTTCAAATGATGACAGGAATGCAGAAAGTTGAAGTACCTACGTAATACTGGCTATCCGCATGAAGAGATATACATGTATATAAAAACCAGATGAGGGATATGTCTGTACAGTTGCTAAACAATTCAGTCATGCAAAAGAGGATCAAAGAGTAAGATACCAAATTGCTGCCTGTGGTAATGTTTTTTAACGAAATTCGGGAAAATTAGATTACTCTCACCCTGGTTATCCAGAAGATAATTGTGGAATCTGATGACGATCGGACAAGGGTGTCGTCTGTAGGATCAACCAAATTATTTAGCCATAAAAATAGTAAAATTGAAGATCACCGCTGGCAGTGATGTCTTCACAAGGACAGTTTGAGAACAAAATATGGCTCACATCTAGCGGTGACCCAAAATATCCACATAAGAAAAAGTTCTCCAATAAAAGCTGGCTGCAGGGTGCGCCAATTGATTCAAATTCGAAATTTAGCAGGGTGTACTGCTTGTGGCCATGTTTTCCCCGCAAATTTGATAGACTGATGGACAAAACCACTGAATCCGTTGAATCAATATACATGTATACATGGATTAATTTATATGCATTGTTATACACAGTACTGGTATATAAAGGTACTGAAAATAACTATATTACTAGTATACACAAAATAAACCATATATCATGGCTATGGGTTCTAATATCCGAACATGACAGCTGAGAACTTGGTGTGAATTAAAGAGTGGTGGTTTCTCAAGCATATCTAACCCTCCACGTTAGAAACATGCCATTAAATGTCATAAGTATAATCTAGCTTGAGGACAGAAGTGATCCATAAAACCCCCCTTAATTCAACCAGGTCCTCGCGCGATGTATGATCGATCACATGATGATCTAGGGGGATTAGAATTGATGTATAAAAACAGCACTGCGTGTAAATATAAAATAAAATAGTGCTACATCTTATTACAGATTATTGCCATATATAATCAGTGATTATACAGACAGTCTGACAAAATAAAGTTTCAGTGACACTCTATCCGAAGAGGGGAATATTTTCATCTGTTACAGTCAATGGAGCAATTATGAATCTGGAAAGGTGAAATTTCTAAGTAATACTAGATATATCGACATGACGCGATAAAATATAACGTAAATGCAATATGGCCGCTGGCGACCATTTTTTCCTATGAAATTAAAAAAATATTTGATAGCTCTCATCTGATAGATCAATATCAAGATAAATATGAAGTTTGGTGATGATCGGATGAGTGAAGTGGACTGTGGTCTGTGCTAAACGGTTTAGTAATGCTTAAAAAGATTCTTACCTTAATATTTTTATGTTCACTTTATAAACTTCACTGAGTCATCTTTGTCATGTATTGAGTTTGATATCTTTTGTTAACAGTTTATAAATCATGTATGTATCATGTTTGTTATTTTAATTTATGTGTTTATTATCATTAAATAAAGTTGCATTCCTTAAAAAGATTCTTACCTCAATGTTTTTATGTTCACTTTATAAACTCCACTGAGTCATCTTTGTCATGTATTGAATTTGATATCTTTTGTTAACAGTTTATAAATTATGTATGTCTCGTGTTCGTTATTATATTATATACACTTTATAGTGTGTTTTCAGAACGAAAAAAAATTGAATAAAATCAACAAATTTGTAAATTTAAAAACAATTCAAACGTTGTTGTATTCCATGTCCCAGCCCGGACATATACACCAAATTTCAATAATATTCATTGACAAACAACGGACCAAACGCTATATAACACCCGTATACATCTTTTATTCCGAATCGGACTCGGGTACATGTTATAGTAGGTACCGAATTGACACACGTCGACTGGGCGAGTTGGCCATGGGGCGATTAGGCCGATTCCGGCACATTCTATAATTTACCGTATGTATCCGTTTACGCGTAGTTTACTTTAGAAAGTTCCGCAATTAATACCGTAAATAGAGCGACCTTATTTGACAGAGAATGCATCTGTTATTGATTATCAAGTTGCTGTACATTAAAAACGACAAATTCACATGCTCGTTCAAGCGCAGTAGTCTATTTTCCCCATGTTAAAGGACATCCACAAATACTAAATAACGCTAACCTACTGCCGAATGTTTGACACGACAACTGTTAACATATTTGGGCTGAATTCATCTGACGCGGTATTATTCCTCAAAATAAACAACAAAACCATCGTTACTTGGAAATGTAGTTTGGGCTAACATTTACATAAATCCTCCAGATCAATTATCCGACACACACGTCAGATGAAAAAGTCACATGAAGTAACCGGCCAAATTGGCCGAAATTATATTTTTCAAAAATATATAACTTCTTGGATGTTTCATACACAAACTGGTTTTTTCTTAAATCGCTCGGATTAGCCAAGCATCGCGAAAATATTAACTTTAGAAAAAATAAAAGTACTTTTCGTAACGGCATCAGTTTACCCTACCCACATCAGCAATTCAGCAGGACCACCATCATCATAGCATATTAGCAGGACCACTTGACCAGCAATGTGTACATGTGTAAATACAATCTCAACCTCTGTCTATTCCTCGTATTCCGATCGGCTGCCATGTTTATATGAACCGAGCTACAGTCGAATTATGCATTACTATTTAAAGTATGTTGTTTCATCTACCCACATAAAACATCCTCGAAGCCAACTTACAATCCATTCCACAATCAAATATGGGCAGCACACAAAGCTTAACATTGGAACGCTACCAAAGAATTAAACCATTTATCGGGCTTATATAACCAATAACGAGAATACCCAGTCCTGATGAACAAACACTTAAATTAATGAACGGAATATTGTTCAAGCTGGGTAAATATTTGTCGAAGCCACTGGCGTTTATCAATGTTCATTTCCACAAAAATGTTGACACACTCAAAAGCCCGAATGAAAATTTGACTTCACAATCATCAAACTTATGACCGGAGCAGAATATTTCAACATATCGCTACTCGAGGCAAACAATTCTCGGGTATTAGGCGTTGCCAGAATATAGAACGTGATACATGGAGTATTATCATTTATTGAAATGTCATTCAAAGGAACAGACCCAACACAGCATGGGTGCACGCAGACGAATGGAGCTATCGCACAACCCCGAATTTGTATTGTGCTGGTAGCCTAGTACAGTATGTCTCCACGTAAAGAGCACACGAACTCATACAATTTGTTATAATAACATTCCCCATCTGATTTGACCCTACATATCAGTCAACATTAAAACATCATAAACTATAATGTTCCGACTACGAACCAGGCTGAAAACATGAAGATTAATTGCAATCGATGTAATTCGTAACGCATCATGCCCCAAGAAGTCATCTGATTCACACGAAAGTTATATCATAATAATAACCATTACACATTTGTATTAACACTCTTTAAAATGTATTGCCAATGGCAAGAATAATCAAAATGTTCAACAGTCGAATATTTCATGCCTGCACACATGGGGTGGGGGGGGGGGGGGTATAATACAATTTCTGGCATGTAGGATATTTTTTTCATTATGGACACTTTCGTGATCTACCACCCCAGTTTTCCACTATTTTATAAGTTTTGTTACTACATATATTCTGGTGCCCACTTCTTCATTTTTACATTATTTTTTTACTCATTATTTTCAGACTACACCCTCCCCCATTTCGAAGAATTTTCACTAATACATGCTTATAGCATATACATCAAATGTATCACAGATGCTTTGCATTGTTATTACGGAGCCTCACACCAAGTACAAGAAACCCATAGTCAGAAATGGTAACGCCACCAAGATCATATTATTAGCCATAAATATAAATTATAATATAAAATATATTGGTTACATGAATGCACCGCCTCAGAATTCCGTTAAAACAACTAATCCGTCAAAGTATTACAAAATACTAAGACTTATTACTGCAGGTTTCTCATTCACCACACCAGAAAGCTTCTAAATGCGGATCAAAAATCGGAGGTATTGTGTTCCCGCCAAGATTGCATGACCCAGCCATTGTTCATACCTAAACGTCGAAAGCTATTAACGCGGTCATAATGGTTACATACTGCAACTATAAGACATCCAGCGAATACACACCCCACGAAAACTCGAAATGTGTTGTCCTGCGATATATCCCATCACTAGAGCTCAATTTGACAACTTGTACATTCCAACTACAGCTTTTACGGGATACGGAGTCGCAATACAACTTTAACGCGTCCCAAAATAACCGTATTCGGGGTAGCACTACAGCTTTTAAAGCGACCCAATCTATTTATAAAACCTACATAGGACCATGAAATTTTATAATTTGGCCCACAGTACACACCGTTGGCGTTAATGAGATGATTTCAGTGATCTGGAACTGACAGCTCGAACAACAAAATTTGTATTTAATTCTATACAACTGAAATGTTCGCGAATCACCAATTTGTGGACCAACTATATAAGTACTAATGAAGATTCCCAGACAGTGTTGGGGGTTTAGCTATCTTCAAGATAATTGCTACTCTATACTTACAATATCATCACAATAATTATACGAACTGATACATATTGATAAATGACTTCTTGGTGATGAGTTCGCGACTCAAAAAGTTAAAGATATGGGGGGTGTTGGCGCTGGGTATGCTGTTAAAATATTCACCTACGTCAAAAACCGCCATAAACATAAAGAATAGTAAAATATAGACAGACTTTGTTCTCATACCAATCAGAAATATGGCATAAACAGTATGTTATTGTCAAGTGTTTTTTCCTTTGTTATGTAAACAAAAGCAAAAAACGTTACAGAACCTGGCTTTTGTTTATATCCGGATATGGTAAACATAAAAAGCGTTATTTGTTACTGTTTTCCTGATATGGAAATAATAAAGAGCGTTTATATCATTTGTGTGTGATTAAAGGCACGTGAGGCCTTAGCTGTCGAAAATATTCATATTTGTTCCAATCACCGTAAACAGAAAAACATTAAAACGCATACAGTTTCGTTCATATATACCATGACCATCGCGTAAACAGCATGTTATCATAAATATTTACTATATTTTACCTAAGCAAGAGCCTGATTGTGTTACAGAAGACAACACAATGCTGCTGGCTAATCACACACAAATGGCATACACGCTCTTTATTCGTTCCATATCAGGAATTCACCCACAAAGAACGCTCTTTATGTTTACCATCATAATATAAACAAACACCAGAAAAGTTACTTTTTATGCTTTTGTTTACATAACAATGGTCAAAAATATGACAATAACATACTGTTTATGCGATATTTCTTATTTGTATACGGACAAAGTCTGTCTACATTTTGTTGTTCTTTCTGTTTGTGGCGGTTTTTGACGGGTGGAAATATTTTCACAGGATACCCACCACCAAGGCCAACCGTACCTTTAACCAATAGAATTGCGCTGTGATATGTAAACAGAAGCAAAACGTCTGCAACACGAGCAGGCTCTTGTTTACGTACACCATCGTACGACTTGACGACAATATACAATTTACGTGCTGATTATGTTTGGCATATGAACAAAACTATATATATTTTAATATTCCTTCTGTTGATGGCGATTTCAACAAATATGAATATTTCTGCAACGAACGCCGCCCGTGTCTTTAATTCGACCAACTATATAAATACTAATGGAGATCCCCAGACAGTATGGGGGGGTTTTGCTATCTTCAAGATAATTGCTATACGCTATTATGAGAATATCATCACAATAATTATATGAACTGATATCTATTTGATAAATGACTTCTTGGTGATAAGTTCTCGACTCAAAAAGTTCATGTTAAATACTAGAGACAAAAACAATGAAGAAATGGTCCAGACGCCGCCAGAGTCAAAATATTAATCTGAAATGACGACTAGATGGAAAGTTTCCAACATCATGAGGTGTCAGGTCGGAAACTTCCAATATTTATAAAGCTTGGGATGTACACTAGGACCTGGGAGATTGGTCTGGTTTAAGGAGTGAAGTTGGAAATTTAAAGTTGTACATTTCAACTTTTCGCAAAATGTAAATTTTCAACTATTGGGCACAGAAGACTTTTTGTCCTAACTTTTCTCTTTAGACGCCAAAATGTAAATTTTCAAATATGACTCGATCGGAGACTTTGCACCCTAAAATAGTCCCTCTAGAACAATTATGCACGTCCCTGCCAATATGTCACCGTATACGAAGTCTAGCTGGTTTACAACAAGTGCCGAATGCTTTACGAGTGGTTATATATCGCGGTATAAACTGAGCTTTCAAAACTATAGATCTGAAATTCAGATTATACATACACCAACGGAATTCTGAGTAAATTGGCTGCTCTACGTCTATTCTTGCCTCGTCGCCATTGTCCTACTGTTAATCGATATGTATACGAGTCCATGTCAATAATTAGCCAGATATCACATTAAAAGACTTCATAAAAGACCCCGCCATGCACGAGTTTATGGATCGGAGCCAGCCCCATTTGATTGAGGGCGTAAGATGATACGAGTTTTATGAATCGATCCCACCAATAAAATGATATAGAATATACCCCAGAAGTGTCACCCAGGTACAGAAACCATATATGTGGTGTTTAGTAATTATTAAGATATCTTGTGGTTATGAGCGTCATAATGTCTACTGTATTTAATTTGTTGGTTAATGTTGATCTTTATCATACCTGTGTTTTCGAGTATAACATACCGGGTTGGGTACACATAATTATCCCACGATCTGTAACACCCGAAATAAGTACATTCAAACGATTTTTGTTATTGAGTTTTTAATGACAATTGAATCTCGGGCCGTGGAAATCGGTTTGGCGGGCATGGCCAGTGCCATGCCAACAGTTTTGATCGATTTCCTCTCCCATGATTTGGTACATAGAAAAAGATTTTTTCATTTGAAAAAAATGTGTAACGGATATATCTGTCGTTTTGGGTGACCATGAAGTCTTCCGAGTATATCATGTATATGTTGACATATTTTGACAACTGAAACAATGCGTGGAATTATGAGATTTAATGTGAGGCTTTACAAGAACATGTCAAGAGCCAATGTCTCTGTAAAGACCATTTTGTCCGACACTATAGTATTTGATACCACAAACAATGTAGTTGTATCCCGCAAAATTGGAGCACAAGAACATTACGAAATGTGCCCACTGTGACATGTGAAGCAGGCCAGACTATCCATAATAGCTGCACGATCAAACGCAAGCCTTACTCGTATTTAAATTCGCGCAAAACTATATTGTTCGCGCCCCCACGAATTTAAAACTGGGCGCAAAATAGTATGTATTAAAGTTCGCGAATCCACGAGTAAAAGTATTTATGGTATAATGAGTTGATGTATATTAATTACGACAAGTGGCAGAGTTAAAGATGCTCGATCTCTTGAATTCGCTTCCTGCATGGCACCACTTCCACCACCACCACCACCACCACCACCACCAGTGTTTTAAAAGATAGATTTTCAGTTGAAAAAAAGTAATAATGTTCTAACAATAGCCACATTTCCTGTACCGGTTTTAAGACAGAAGCCCATGATGGCTGGTCTGTCTGACTCAAATTTATTATTTTACACCTTTCAATCTATACAGAAAGTTCTGCGAAGAAAGGCACCATCTTTCAGTGGAAAATCTAAACACGAATAAAGCAGGCTCAATCAGCATAAAGGTTACACATGTAGAGCTGGATCAACCAACATGCGATGAAGACAACACGTGTAAAGCGGGATCAACCAACATGCGATGAAGACAACACGTGTAAAGCGGGATCAACCAACATGCGATGAAGACAACACGTGTAAAGCGGGGTCAAGCAACATGAAGACTACACATAAAGCTGCATGTCTGACTGTCAACAAATTCAAATGTTCGATGATTTTTTTAAGAACAATTCCCTCAGTAAACTCTTATTGGCAAAACGGAAATTTAGATCGGTTGGTCTAGTTCACGATTTTTACATGTGTGTATATATATGTACCTGTGCAGGCTGCAAATATAATTCTTACCTGTCCCCACAATCTCCCTGCTTGATGATGACGTCATCTCTCTGCTTTTGTTCGAAAGTGCAATCTTTTATAACACCCTTCACAATATCTGTTGAAAGAAATTTGACAGCCTCGGTTAGAAAAATGATCCACCATGATCTGAACATATACGGTATATCATATAATTATGTTATCATCATGTTCCATATTAAAGTGTGGCTTTTGCATTAACTCATGCATGTAGTATAAGTGATGTGGTTTCATTCCGTTCAAAAGAAATAAATACTCTTTCCCGTGCATTCACACTGAAATAAATTGCTTAGTTACTTGTAGAGTGACTAACTTGGTTAGTCAAACCATATAGTCATCGGACTAACTAACTTGATATAGTAAAACAGACTAACCTTTAACTAGTAATGTTTACTAACAACTCATCATAAATGGAAATTTGAACAATGAAACTTATCAGAATCTAGATGGAATTAATTTAATACGAAAACTGAATGAGATGTTATATCCGGATTCAGCGTCGGTGTTATAATAGCTGGGAGATCCCCCTTGGAATAATACCTTATCGAGTATATGCATTAATTATATCGAACATCTTAAAATATACATTTAGAGAATATTACCTGGTTGGTTTGATATGAGGTCTGATATTAGCCTTCGATATCAGATCGAGACCGAAGGTCGAATACTGATATGAGGTTAGAGGGCTGCTATCAGGCCTAATTTCAAACCATTATTTAATCAGATCGCCTCTTAGTAACTAGCAGTGAAGTAGATTTACGGCATTTTATAAAACCATATTACTCGGATTTGGATTGGTGATGTTGTGAAATGGTATTACTCGGTTTAAAGGAAAATTGAAGCGATATTCACATAGTTCGACAACATGCCGTTCTGGACAAAAATGTCATATCTTATTAATAAATTCCCGATACATTTATGTCTACGGGTGTCGTATTTTTGTCATCTTGAGAACAACTAAATCAGTCATTCATTGTGACTAACGCCAGTTTGACTAATTTCCTCAGTTACATAGTCACATTGACTAATTATGTTTGTGACTAATATATGTTAGTCATATTGACACAGATATTTATTCAGTGTTACTGTTTTTAAAAAAATTATATGATATACACAAGTGTAAGAGTAACATGACGGAAAAGATAAAAAATATCCCAGTGCCCATTATTTCCAAGTTTGGGCAAGAAACGATTACCTTGACGTCGCCATAGCATTCACCATAAAGAGCGTTTACGCATTTGTCATGAGACAGCAATTCATATTACATAATGTGTACATACTGTCTTTTTTACGTCGCACGAAAGCCGCCAATTATTCCACCCTCAAATTAAACATTTAACAATTGATCCCAGTTTTCATGTTTGGGTGATCGAAACAGTTTGATACACGAAATACCTATATGTGGAATTGAATAAAATCAGAAATACTTTATGAAGTAAATTAAAGAAACGGGTCCACAGTTGCAAGGTTTGACACTAGATAAATCAATTCTTACAAACGCCGGGTGCAACAGAATCGAAAACTCTTGCGACGACGCTGATAAAAAAAAGGACATGTCTTCCAGTGTCAGGATAGACATTTCCTGGAGGTGCAGTTTTATTAGTCACTAAGTCTTGTCTCATATCAACACGGGACCGAAGCAGACTTAGATCTATATCCGAGTCTATCGATAGCAATACGACTGGATATCTGACCTGCTTGATGGCGCGAAGAAATAATAGAATTACTGTGATATACGCTCAATTTCTTTTGCATTTCGGCAGCGTAGAAACGAAATCACATCAAGAACGGGCGTACTGCGAACGGGTGTAGTACTACCGAGAAGGGCGTATATCTATCGAGAACGGACGTATAACTATCGAGAACCGGCGTATAACTACCAAGAACGGGCGTATAAATACCGAGAACAGGTGTATACATACCGGGAACAGGCGTATAACTACCGAGAACGGACGTATATAACAACCGGGAACCGGCGTATAACTGCATAGAACCGGCGTATAACTACCGATAACCGGCGTATAACTACCGATAACCGGCGTATAACTACAGAGAACCGGCGTATAACTACCGAGAACCGGTGTATAACTACCGAGAACCGGCGTATATATAACTACCGAGAACCGGCGTATAACTACCGGGAACCGGCGTATTACTACAGAGAACCGGCATATAACTACCAAGAACCGGCGTATAACTACCGAGAACCGGCGTATAACTACCGAGAACCAGATTTGTGTCCCAACCGCATTCAAGTGATTATTGTGTGGTATCACGAAACGCTCTTTATTAGTTAGCCGTATTTGTCACTGTCGTGGTGGAGACAAATCCGAATAAGCACAGTTTTGACACATGTGTTTACATCAATACTTTGTTAAGATAACACAAAATATAAATCAAAAGTCCAAACAGAAAACATAGAGGGTACTTCTTAAGATTCAAAGTGGTGATTGCACACGATTCTTAAACTATATGTATACCTTTGGTGCACAATTACTGTCGAAAAACGTCTGTCATTTCATTTAAAATCAGCAGAACAAATTTCATGAATTTTCATTTTCGTCTGCAAGATTCGATTTCATTCATAGAGGCTGACTTTGAATTCTTAAATTTCCATCGATATATTCTCATACATTCACAATTTGATGTTGCGAACAGTATGGGGGTTATTTTATGGATTATAGATACTGAATTTGGGAAATACTGGATAAACGTCAATGTTCTCAGTTAAAGAGCTTTTCTACTCTGAAAAATTACTTATAGGAAATGTTGACTAATTTGGCGTCGCAACGGACAGAGCATCTTTAATACTCCCTCTTTGAAAGTCGATATTTTGAAAGTCCAGTCATCTTAAATCCTCTTACGCGAACTTAATATTCCAAAGCAGTCTGTTCGCCTGAAAATAAGCTCATATTGAACTTATTTCAAAGACACAAATAAGCCTATATCGGCATTATTTAAATCTGAATTACGCTCTATATGAACCTAAAACGCGTTTTTTAAAACAGTCCAATATGTAAATATTTCCTTACGAAATAAGCCCATGGTATGTAATCTATATTTTTCATGGACACGACTTACAAGAATCACGTTCTTTATCATGCGTTTTCACTGCGGCCCGCGCCATTCAACGGAATAACGGGTACAACGGGTTGATGCTGGAATAAGCCCACAGTGAGGCATATATAACCTAGTGAGATTATTTCAACATCAAATCAGTCCAATATGGACCTATTTGCACGATGATATGAACTCGTCCCGGATAATAGAATGTATAGAGAAAACCCGAGACAGAGCGTCCATCGGCATGCAGCATCAGAGCAAGTTCCTTGTTAGTCTATTCCTCATATGGTAAAAATAAAGAGCGTTTTTCTCTATTCGAAACATGGATTTCAAGCAGCTGGAAATTGCCATGACTTCAATGAGTTTTTATGTTTCAAGGGAATGTTTTAGCGCATCATCAGTTTGTTTCTCAAAATCAAGATGTCATTATTCCATTATTCACATGTACCTATAGTTTCTTCGAACAAGTGTAGTAAAAATGCCCTGCCCGAATCGGGATAACAAACAACATGTATCTGTATTTTCTACCACAGGCATTAATTTGTTCACCTATAACCCTGTATAGGCCCGTTAATATACGGTTTTGATGGCCAAATATAGACTCTCAAAACTTAAGTTTTTACACGGTTAGTCAGGCTAACAACAAGTCCAATGGTTGCCTCTTATAAAGAGCGTTCCAGTTATAGTACACAAAAGCGGTAGATAGTAAAGAGCGTTTCAATTATATTTCGACTTATGGACGATATTTGTAGATAAAATTCTCCTATTGGGTGTGTTGGCTTGGTGGATGTTAAATCTTTAAAAGCACTTCTTCAACCATCTCCGTTATTTCGTCAATAATCCTATATAGCCCCAATCCTAACCTCACGTGCCATTGCGATTTAATATCAATCGATATCTAATCGTGAACCCCGATTAAGTATCTTTCGCTATCAAATCCTGTGAGTATTGGCTTGCGATACGAATGACGGTGATTGCACGTATCGTTCGTGTTCTTTTGACCGTTAATCGGAAATGTGGCTCAGGAAATTCTGAAATTATTTGGCGTCAAATCAGATCGTGGATCTTTAAATGTTTTGAAGATTCAATAGAATACACAGTTAGTCTTAGTCTCACTGTGTGTATCGTGTCACCATTCAATAGAATACACAGTTAGTGTTAGTCTCACTGTGTGTATCGTGTCATCATTCAGTCGATTAGTCCCATGTAAAGTTCGAAATAAAATAGGAATACTGAACTAGAAGTTAATATTCTTCAACTCAATGTAATAGTAACTCTGGTCACCATAAAAGACATCACAGAGACAATACACTTGACACAATTTCGTATCACCAATCCTGAACATGTATACATACACAACAAATCATTAAGGGTCAGACGCATGTTTTGCCAAAATTTCCTGGTATTTCAAAATGTATTTTCTCTAAATCTATCAGGAATATCTTTCTGAAATTTTGTACAAGAGATAATTGTGATACCATACATAAGAATCATTGGACAATTGGTTATTATAATCTCATTTACTTTACTTTTATGGCATGAAAAATCTTTAAAATTTCACTGTGTTCAGGTACCGAGAACTACTGTAAAACATATTTTTTTCGAAAGTGCATTTCATATATACATGATATCATATCTGAAGATCATGAGAGGAGACTTAATTTTTCTTGATTCATGAAATTAATTGATTATTTTCAATCAGAAAGACAACTACCATAAATAATTTTTTATTATTGAGAATTTTCATGCCATGCTTGTTGGTCAATGAAAAATTGGGCTCAGTTGAGTTCTGGGTCATGAGTTCATAACAAAGTTAAATCTGACCACCATATCTCTTAACAATGTGGCCTAATTTATGTTGATTGCTCCCTGCTTGGGTGGACAGCACCACATTTGAACATTTGTTTTCATTGGGCTGGCATATTTGTGACTGCTTTATTCTTCATTATAATACATGGGGGTATGATGCTATAATATGCAATTAAAAAGCTAACTCAACATTATGATACAAATGAAGCCTCCTCTCATGGAGTCAAGACAATAAGCTATTTGATGGTTGACATGTTGTTTGAAATAATAAATTTTTCTGGCAGTTCTCGGTACCTAAAGGGACAAAAACAATACAAATATTTTCTACCTCTCAAATGTATTAAAATCCATTATTGTTATTGTCTCTTTATAATTTCTCTGATACTATATACAATGAAAATTATCATATGTAAAATTCAAGATTTTTCACCAGATATTTCCAGAGAAATTCTTTGTTGAAAATCACTTGCCATTTCTGGCTGGATTTACTGTGATTTATGCAAAACGTGCGTCTCCCCCTTAAGCAGGGCATGCGTGGTATACTATAATATATATCGATGTCGCGTTTAATAGATGTATACTTATTTACTCATCATAATCAGATAATATGTGGTCTATGGTGTGTATCAACGAATTTATATTTACTTATAAATGTGTGTCTACTCGTGCACACACAAATGTGAACGCGCTCACATGTGGCTCAGGAAATGTGGCTCAGGAAATTCTGAAATTATTTGGCGTCAAATCAGATCGTGGATCTTTAAATGTTTTGAAGATTCAATAGAATACACAGTTAGTCTTAGTCTCACTGTGTGTATCGTGTCACCATTCAATAGAATACACAGTTAGTGTTAGTCTCACTGTGTGTATCGTGTCATCATTCAGTCGATTAGTCCCATGTAAAGTTCGAAATAAAATAGGAATACTGAACTAGAAGTTAATATTCTTCAACTCAATGTAATAGTAACTCTGGTCACCATAAAAGACATCACAGAGACAATACACTTGACACAATTTCGTATCACCAATCCTGAACATGTATACATACACAACAAATCATTAAGGGTCAGACGCATGTTTTGCCAAAATTTCCTGGTATTTCAAAATGTATTTTCTCTAAATCTATCAGGAATATCTTTCTGAAATTTTGTACAAGAGATAATTGTGATACCATACATAAGAATCATTGGACAATTGGTTATTATAATCTCATTTACTTTACTTTTATGGCATGAAAAATCTTTAAAATTTCACTGTGTTCAGGTACCGAGAACTACTGTAAAACATATTTTTTTCGAAAGTGCATTTCATATATACATGATATCATATCTGAAGATCATGAGAGGAGACTTAATTTTTCTTGATTCATGAAATTAATTGATTATTTTCAATCAGAAAGACAACTACCAAAATAATTTTTTATTATTGAGAATTTTCATGCCATGCTTGTTGGTCAATGAAAAATTGGGCTCAGTTGAGTTCTGGGTCATGAGTTCATAACAAAGTTAAATCTGACCACCATATCTCTTAGCAATGTGGCCTAATTTATGTTGATTGCTCCCTGCTTGAGTGGACAGCACCACATTTGAACATTTGTTTTCATTGGGCTGGCATATTTGTGACTGCTTTATTCTTCATTATAATACATGGGGGTATGATGCTATAATATGCAATTAAAAAGCTAACTCAACATTATGATACAAATGAAGCCTCCTCTCATGGAGTCAAGACAATAAGCTATTTGATGGTTGACATGTTGTTTGAAATAATAAATTTTTCTGGCAGTTCTCGGTACCTAAAGGGACAAAAACAATACAAATATTTTCTACCTCTCAAATGTATTAAAATCCATTATTGTTATTGTCTCTTTATAATTTCTCTGATACTATATACAATGAAAATTATCATATGTAAAATTCAAGATTTTTCACCAGATATTTCCAGAGAAATTCTTTGTTGAAAATCACTTGCCATTTCTGGCTGGATTTACTGTGATTTATGCAAAACGTGCGTCTCCCCCTTAAGCAGGGCATGCGTGGTATACTATAATATATATCGATGTCGCGTTTAATAGATGTATACTTATTTACTCATCATAATCAGATAATATGTGGTCTATGGTGTGTATCAACGAATTTATATTTACTTATACATGTGTGTCTACTCGTGCACACACAAATGTGAACGCGCTCACATGTGTGTAAGCCTCAAGAGTTCCTGAAAATTTCCAAAATCTGTTTAACCCTTTACCCAACAAACCGGCCAAAACCGGCCAAATAAAGCTTCAACAGCCTAAATTATCTTGGGTCTGTCTCAATAAAACCATACAAATATGGATATCATTGGAACCGGCTCCTTGACCACATTGTGATAGTTACAGTTATGCCCTGTGCCAATGCATTATCTTATATATGCGAGTCGACCATAGGTCGCCTCGCATATATAAGAGAATGCATTGGCCTAAAAAAAATCTTTTAAAAACACTTTTTACCATTTTTTCTTACATTCTTTAACAATTTTATAATTTTTAATGTGTTAAGCCAATGCATTCTCTTATATATGCGAGGCGACCTATGGTTGACTCGCATATATAAGAGAATGCATTGGCACAGGGCCCTTCTGTTGGGTAAAGGGTTAATAAATATCGAAAGGTTAATGTTTTTTGTTTTGCGTTCTCTACGTTGATTGAGTAATTGGTTCAACTTCAAAGTGTTTGGTTTATTGAAATAGTATTGTGTGATGTATCTTACTCTCAAACCCTTTAATTTTTCACACTTCGAACTTACCTGAATTCAGTTTATGAAACAGCTTGGATTTATTCCTAAACCACGGAATGAGTTCGTTACACTCGAAATCAGTCCTCTGGTCAAATGATTTCCCAATCACAGACACCACCTTGTTATAAATGGACGGCATCTCTCACAGAATATTTAACGAAGAATCATCTTTGAAAAATTATCAGACACCATCGTTCTTTGATTAAATCACGAATTCCGTTTAACTTCAAAGCGCATGCGGAGTTAAATCAACACCAGATACGACGACAAATATCAACTATAACCAATGCTTCGGTAGCTCACGCAATATATTCATAGCCGATTGTTCCAATATTTTTGTGACGACCCTAAGTTTACACACGGGGTTTATGGCAGTCTCTGTGAAACTAACTACGTCTATTGTTGATCTTACTATACGGTGCAAATTAATCACAAAATGTGACATTATCGCTTCCAGAACAATCGATTTGGATTGGTATTCATTGGTCGCTGTATATTGTAGAGTGTATGGTTGGGAACCGCTAATGTGGCCAGATATGCTCACAATAAGTCATCGATATATATTTTAAGTTGGATATAATCTCTTTAAAATGATATTGGCCCTTGCGTTCCAAATTGGATGGGAATATTAGGACAGGAGACATTGTGCTATATGCCTGTTTGGCATGCACAGTAAACTTGAATCTGCACATGATCTTAGAATGTGGTTTCAAGCCTCGCCAACTGATTCACCAACAAAATTTCCTAAGTAAATTTTCATATTACCAGGCAAAAGAAAAATGACAATACTTGCAATAACTTTTTCGTACGCGCATTGCGAAAATACTAAAATGAAAGTGTCAATGACACTGTAGCTCAACTTGGAAAGGGAATAATTTCTTGTGTTACAGTCAATGGAGTGATTAGGAATGTGTTAAGTTGAAAGGCCTAGTTATGCAAAGAGTAAAATCCAAGATGGCCACTGGCAGCCATGTTTTTTTGCCGAATGACCCCAAAAAGACTAGTTCCCATTTACATGTCATTGTTAACATCCACGACAAATTTCATGATGATCCGACAAAAGATACGACCTGTAGCCCGTGTCAAATGATTTAGTCATGTAAAGAGTAAAATCCAAGATGGCTGCTGGCGGCCATGCTTTTTGGCCGAACAACCCCAAAATTACTCGTTCCCATCTACATGTCAATATTAACTTCCATGACAAATTTCATGATGATCAGACGAACAGTACGACATGTAGCCCGTGCTAATGAATTGAATTTTGAAATCCAAGATGGCCACTGGTGGCCATGTTTTTTTGCCGAATGACTCCAAAATGACTCGTTCCAATCTATATGTCAATGTCAACAGCCATGACAAATTTCATGATGATCCGACCAAAGGTAGGACCTGTAGCCCGTGCCAAACAATTTAGTCATGCAAAGAGTAAAATCCAAAATGGCTGCTGGCGGCCATATTTTTTAGCCGAACGACCCCAAAATGACTCGTTCCCATCTAGATGTCAATATTAACATCCATGACAAATTTCATGATGATCAGACGAACGGTAGAACCTGTAGCCCGTGCTAATGGATTGAATTTTGAACTCCAAGATGGCCACTGGCGGCCATGTTTTTTTTCCGAATGACCCCAAAATGACTCGTTCCCATCTACATGTCAATGTCGACAGCTATGACAAATTTTATAATGATCCGACCAAAGGTATGACCTGTAGCCCGTGCTAAAGGAAATTGTTGACGCATCACACACGCACATGCACACACACGCACGACGGACAACAAAGCCATGGCAATAGCTCAAACTTTACAAAGTAAAGTTGAGCTAATAATCCATCAGTTTAAAGCTGAAAACGAGTACAAAAGCTCAATACTGAAAACTCTCTTTATCTATAGCGCTTTTGTATGGGAGGCCAAATTCACATTTATTAATAATTGGACTGGAATTGCGCTTCAACGCAATTATTGACATATATAATGCATCCCCCTCCGAGTAATTATTGAAATAACCCACCTGGCTAAGGAACATCATATCAATAGTTTGGTCTTACAATTCGAATGGCTCCATATGCAATCCACAGGTCCCCAGAATTTTTTTTTAACCCCACCCCCAATAGTACTTAATTCTATAGGATTAAGTACTATTTGGTGTGGGGTCAATTTTTTTTCTGGGGACCTGTGATGCTAACTAGTCGTACGGCAGGGGTGTGAGATAGGATTAATAATATCTCTGAAGCGCAATTGACTTCTCTTACAATGAATTGCGCTTCAGCTCAATTTTCTATAAATGTGAATTTGGCCTTCCATACTTTTGGGCGACAAAAACATGGCCGCTCATTATAGGAGGCAATCGATCGTTTTTGATAGGCTGAAAACATTTCAAAACGTGTTAAAACTTTCTCTTTTGAAAGTCGATATCTGGTCATCAAAATCCCATTAGCTTTTGTGGGCTCATTGGCCCGATGTAATTATGTTCTGTATAGAAAGGTTAGATATTATGGTTTTATGGTTGCAAATTGGACAGAGTATCTTTAATCACAAAAGGTGACATAATAGCCAGCAGAACAATCAATTCAGATGGGTTTTATTTTTGTTCTTCGTGTTTGCTATATCACATGTGTTGTGACAGTGCATTATATTTGTCTATGTCTGTCAGAGTGTATGGTTGGGAACGGCTAACGTGCCCAGATATGCTCCCAAATAGGCCATCGATAAAGTCTCTTTAAAATTATATTGTGTTCCAAATGGTCTGTGGCATTTACTAAAACATATATATGACAGGAACCATTTTGCTCCCCATCTCACACTGCTTGCATGTGTGAGGACTGGCGTATAATTCACCAGTAACTTTTGATCTTTGAATCTTTGAACGAGTTTAATTCGGACCTCCTATTTACCGAGAACAACCGAGAACAAGTCCAAAATTAATAAATAAGTCATAATAATGTCCAAGTATAGTGTATATATCACTCATAAGTAGATATTGTACTATATTTGACCATTTAAATGACATATATGTAGTTATTTTACGTATACCGAGAACTTGAAGCGTCGCCGCCATGTTCTCGGCTGGCGGTAACACAAAGGCATGAGTCGTGCCTAAGTGTTAATTAACGGGACCTGGGTCCGTTTGGTGATTAGAATTAATTGAGTTGTGTACAATAATATGTGTTACTGTTAGTTAATCACTGCGATGTGTGAGTGCATAACATTGTAGGTGAGAAATATATTAAAGAAATAATTACAACTGATGCAAAAAAACACCTTCTGTAATCTGTCACTTGGAAGAACAAATCCTACTTCTCAAATCAGCAATTGAAACTGGATCTATAATTGGTATCGACGGAACATTTAATCTTGCATCTTGCTATGTAACAACTATTATTTTTAAAAACCCTAATATTATAAGGAAATCAACTTCAGATCCACCAATACTTTTAGGACCTTTATTGTTGCATTGGGATGGTACTTTTTAATCTTACCATCGGTTTTTATCTTATTTATCAAGTAAATTAGCAGGCATTTCACAAGATAAAGTAACATTTGGAACTGGTGATGAATTGTAACTTGTGAATGCCATAACATCTTGTTTTCCAAACAGCACGCATACACTATGTACACGCCATCTTAAGGACAATCTTCTCCATAATATAAAAAGACCGACAATGACGAGACTGTGCAAAAAGTAATCAATAAGGTTTTCAATACAAAGACTGGACTTCTGACGACAATTGACAATGGCAGACATACGATGAGACAGAAGCTGACATACTTACGAAAAACAGACGATATTTGACAAATTCATTTATGCCGAGATTACGAACTAAAATATTTGACGCTCGAAAGCAAAATAAAAACATTCCTAAATTTTGGACTAAAAATTGTGAATCAATGAATAATATTATTAAATTATCAACCGATTGGAAAATATTAGAACTCCCAGACTTAACAGACAGACTTTATGAAATTGTAAATGATCAACTCAGGGATATTAGAAGTGCACTGCACTCAACTGGTGACTTTCAGTTATATATATCTTTATTGCCTCCTTCTATGGAGATATTGAATATATTACACTAATATGTACAGAAGACAGTATATTTTGTGATATGGTTTCTTAGAGAAGAACATTAATATTGAAGGTATTTAAGATCAGAATGCTTGCTTATGCGTCAGAGTGTAAAAGGAAATACTCACGATGGATGCGACCCACTGTCATTGGTAGGACGAAGTGAGTTATATACTTCGGTAAGTGATAAAATGTCGTGCGTGACAGACAAAAAAAAAAAAAATTGTAGGAGGCGCAAGTTGAATCAATGTTGATATGCCTTCAATATATACTGTAAGCAAGATTTCAAGTTTTACATTGTTTACAGTGTGATACAAATGCGAGACATTCTGAGCTTAAAGGAATATACAATATAAGTAAAGAATTCTATGTTTTTGGTATCTCACATCCGTATGGTCGGAAGTAAGTTTTGTAGGTCATCTTCTAGCAGATCCTCTTATCGACCTAGTCATTGCCAGGAGAAATGAAGCAGATGTATCTATAATCTGTTCGCGGCAGTGGTCAATCTGCCATGTGATGCGTGGATCATCGGAACCAAGGAGCAGAGCATATAAATCACATCTTGGTGTAAACAATATTTATTCTAGCTCTCACATACATGTATACATAATAATTACATAATAATAAGTGCAATTTTTAGTTTTCTTGGTTTTGGTGAGTTTTTCTATTGTGAGATATGGAGGATCTGACAACAAGCTAAATGCTTTTATAAAGCCATCTCCTCAGTGTGTTACTTCTGAATCAGAAGTTATTTCATTTTCATTATTTGTTAAATATATGTTACTATATGCCAAGTTAGCTTTTTTACTTCTGGTTCAGGTGAAAATTAGCACATGGTCATCGTTAAAGGAAATATATGAATGGGTAAAAGATTTCGAAAATATATTGTAACTGAAGTTGGTCATGAACTGTATATATATTGTACTCTTATCAGTCAATAGTGTATGACTAGGATATTTTAAAGAGAACTAGAATAAATTAATATTAATAAAGAAAAGAAAAGCACAATTGATAATCCCACTTGTGTTGTGCTACGTGTATGTATATAATAAATGGTGCATATTATATAACTGGAGTGAATTTGTCAGCAGTGCAGTTGCCAATGTGTAATATACATTTAGACCTCAGAGCTATTCATGCTGGTCAGTGGCAGTATTTATGAAATCTACCGGTTCTGTCAATATAGAGTCCAACTGCTAGAAATATGTTCTCATTTTCTTCCGCTGATAAATTATCAGATCCTTTCAGTAGTATATCACATGTTATTGTATATGGTAAGTTCTCAAGGAATTTTATTCTTTGCTCCCTAAATAGTCGGCAGTATAAGAGGTAGTGCTCCGCAGTTTCAATGCTTCCACATGCACATGATGGGTCATCTTTGAGATAATTTTCTTTCAAATCTGAATTCAAATTGCTACACTTCGTTCTTATCCTAGTATGATAAATTTGGCTTTCTCTACTAGTTGCTGTGTAATAATACGATTTTGGTTCGGAGGCATCTGTGTATATAAGTGATTTAAATTCTTCTAGGGTGGTACAGTTTTTTTTCATCATCAGGCAATTTGTTCCATTCGATAGTTGTTGAAGGGAGAAAAGTGTCACTGTAAGCATTGTAATTATATGGAGGTACCCTTAGGGGAATATATCTCATATCATAGTTGTCTGCTGATCGCCACGTTTTGGGGAATAGGTGGTAGAGATATGATGGTGCTTTACCAATTTTCATTTTCAGAAATTGTATCAGTTTGGCCTTTTTTCTGCGGGCTGCAAGTGTCTCCCACCCTGCCTCTTCAAGGAGTTTTTCCTTTTTTAAACTTCTTGTTGCCCCAGTGACAATTCTGGCAGCTTCATGTTGTAATTCTTCTAATAATCTTGAATCTTCAGCTGAGCAATTGTCCCAAACAGGGCTAGCATATTCTAATAGGGGTCGAATGAACGCAGTATATATCCTTTCAAGTGCTCTCCTGTTCAGTTGAAATTTATGTTTTCTAAGGATACCCACTCTTTTCCATGCCCGGGAAAGTATGTCCTCGATATGATTACTCCACTCCCCATGATCATTAAATGTCAATCCCAAGTGTTTGTGTATTTTTACTTCTTGGATTGTCACTCCAGATAGGTTAAGAGTTGGATGGTAAGTCTCATTCTTTTTACGGGAAATCAACATAGTCTCTGTTTTTTGAGGGTTGAAAGTAACCAACCATTTGTTTGCCCAATCTGAGATTTTGTTCATATCCTCATTTAATAAGTTTGCTGCTAGAACTGGGTCTTCCACTGCTAAATATATTGAAGTGTCATCAGCAAACAAACGTATATTACTGATAACACCATCTGTTATGTCATTTATGTAAATAAGAAAGAGTAAAGGCCCAATTATGGATCCTTGAGGGACCCCAGCATTGATCTTACCCCACTCTGATGTAGTATTTTCTAGCACTACTCGTTGCTCTCTATGAGAAAGATAGTTTTGCATCAGCCTCAGTAATTTGCCTTCAATTCCAATGAATTCCAATTTGCTTATTAAACCCTTATGCCATACTTTATCGAAGGCCTTACTTATATCCATAAAAGTGCACCGAACTTCTTTCCCATTGTCAAGTGAGTTGCTAATATGGTCATATATATCCGTTAACTGGAATACCGCACCATCGCCTGCAGTGAAGCCAGATTGTAAGTTTGAAATTAGCCTATGTCCATGGATAAATGTTATTACTTTATTATATATGCATCTTTCAAATGCCTTTGACAAGCAACTGAGTAATGATACTGGTCGGTAGTTACTGGGAATAGCTGGGTCACCTTTCTTAAATATAGGGACAACGTTAGCTTGTTTCCACTCAGATGGAAAAAATGAATTTTCCAGAAATATGTTGAATATATGTAACAAAGGTGCACATAGGGATTCCGCACAGTATTTGAGTACCTTGGGGCTAATTGAGTCGGGTCCAATTGCTTTTGCTGGATTTTGTGATTTTAATGCAGTGAATACATCATCATAATTTAATTTTATGTGGTCAAGTTTGGGTTTTCCCTTTTCATGATCCAATTTTGGCACTAATCTATTCTTATCATTTAATGATGATATCTCACAAAAGTGAGTATTAAGGCATTCAGCTTTCTGAAAGTTGTCTGTCAGGAAGCTACCGTCTGACTGCAATGGGGGGATTTGTTTACGAGTTTCATTCATGACAAATTTATTCATCGTTTTCCACCATATTGAAGATTCAGTATTTTCATTATTTAGTATTATTTCATTCTTAGATATGTAGTCCCTTTTAGCTTTTCTTATTGCATCTACAACTTCATTACGAACAGCTCGGAATTTTGCCCAGTTATTTATATTTTGTGTTTTCTTGGCCAATTTATGTGACCTCTTTCTTTTTCGAATTAACTTTCTAATACCACAGGTTAACCAAGGTGGGGTATCACTTCTTATTTTAACTTGTTTATGTGGGATATTTTCTTTAACAGTCTGCATTATTACATTAGTTACTTTATTGGTTATTTGGTTTAGGGGCAAGTTTTTTAGTTCCTTTCTGAAATTCCATTTATTAATTTGGTCATTAATAGCATCATAATTTGCGTCTGAGTAATCCCAAACAATTCTTTCCAATAACTCATTCTTTTGTTTTTGGGGTGCTTTTAATTTGATTAGGACAGGACAGTGGTATCTTATTTGCTGTGATGGGATAAATGAGCCAATGACTTCAGTATTATCCACGATACTGGGGTTATTTGTCAAGACAAGATCAATTAACGTTGCACTTGTTTCTGTGAAGTGTGTGGGCTGGCTAACTAATTGTTTTAGTTCAAACTTCCCCTTAAGGTGTCCTATCTCTTTGCCTGGGCCGTACAGCTGATTCTCATTAAAATCTCCACATACTATTATGTCTCGCCCATGGTCCCTGACCGTTCCAATAGACATCTCTATACTTTCCCAATTGGAGATATTTGGAGGCCGATAAATGCATCCAAAAGAAAGATTTAATTTACTAGAAAATATAACCACCCATACTGCCTCTAGTGAAGGTACCTGTATTTCTGGGTCATTTAATTGTTTGTATGCAATCGTATTCCTGATATAAATTGCTACTCCTCCTCCCTGTTTGCCTTGCCTGTCCATACGGATAGGTTCGTGGAATCCTGGTATTGATAGCTCAGAGTTGTCAACTGTACTGTCCAACCACGTTTCGGTAAGAGCTAATATATCATAATCTTCCGATTCTGCACTTAATATATCGATTTTTGGTTTGAGGCTTTGAATGTTTAACGACAAATTTTTTAATAATTGGGGTTTTGTTTCAAAGGTTGGACCAGGATTCATATGAATATCATTTGCTAGGACTATTAGCAGTAGGCAGATGATCATTAAAAATACTAGTTTATTATTAGCCAACAGTAAACCAAGTTTGTCTTTTTGAGATTTTTTCAAGCAATTATCCTTATTTCTCATGGTTTTATAACAGCTATTGTGCATTGGTGGAGGTTTTAATTCAGAGATTACCATTTCTATAAGTAGTGTTAGAATGAATGCTTTCTTCATTGACATTCCACTTGAGTGCAATTTAAGTAAAAATATAAATGAATGCGTCTGCGCTTCACTTAGTCTTGGGAGGCTGTCGAGATATGTACTGACGGAAATTCCATGGTGGTTGATTATTGTGTCCCATAAGTGATTTCTCAAAGCAAGAATAAACATGGAAGTGCATGAATATAAGGCATGGTCAATTTCATTGTCATACACATATAAACATTGTTGGCACGTTAGGTTGTTGCAATATGTTGTTCTGTTCAACAGAAGGGCAAGGTTTTTCAGTTTAGCGGATGCTCGTGGATAAGACTGGAGCATCTTCCAAATTTTCCACCCGGATAGTGGGTCTTGAATAACTTTTCCAAGGATCAATAAATTGTCATCCAATGAAACTGAATTCCTCCAGTGTTCGGCGTATTTAATTATTACAACGTTCTTAACAATAGTTTTCCAAGATTTTCGATCTGGAAAGGATCAACCGAGAAGACACTACAAACCGAGAAAAAAATTCCTGAGTAAATTTTCATATTACCAGGCAAAAGAAAAATGACAATACTTGCAATCACTTTTTCGGACGCGCATTGCGAAAATACTAAAATGAAAGTGTCAATGACACTGTAGCTCAACTTGGAAAGGGAATAATTTCTTGTGTTACAGTCAATGGAGTGATTAGGAATGTGTTAAGTTGAAAGGGCTAGTTATGCAAAGAGTAAAATCCAAGATGGCCACTGGCAGCCATGTTTTTTTTGCCGAATGACCCCAAAAAGACTCGTTCCCATTTATATGTCATTGTCAACAGCCATGACAAATTTCATAATGATCCGAACAAAGGTATGACCTGTAGCCTGTGCCAAAAGATTTAGTCATGCAAAGAGTAAAATCCAAGAAGGCTGCTGGCGGCCATGTTTTTTTTGCCAAATGACCCCAAAATGACTCGTTCCCATCTAGATGTCAATGTCAACAGCCATGACAAATTTCATGATGATCCGACCAAAGGTAGGACCTGTAGCCCGTGCCAAACAATTTAGTCATGCAAAGAGTAAAATCCAAAATGGCTGCTGGCGGCCATGTTTTTTGGCCGAACGACCCCAAAATGACTCGTTCCCATCTACATGTCAATATTAACATCCATGACAAATTTCATGATGATCAGACGAACGGTAGAACCTGTAGCCCGTGCTAATGGATTGAATTTTGAAATCCAAGATGGCCACTGGCGGCCATGTTTTTTTTCCGAATGACCCCAAAATGACTCGTTCCCATCTACATGTCAATGTCGACAGCTATGACAAATTTTATAATGATCCGACCAACGGTATGACCTGTAGCCCGTGCTAAAGGAAATTATTGACGCATCACACACACACGGACGACGGACGACAAAGCCATGGCAATAGCTCAAACATTACAAAGTAAAGTTGAGCTAATAATCCATCAGTTTAAAGCTGAAAACGAGTACAAAAGCTCAATACTGAAAACGCTCTTTATTTATAGCGCTTGTGTATGGGAGGCCAAATTCACATTTATTAATAATTGGACTGGAATTGCGCTTCAACGCAATTATTGACATATATAATGCATCCCCCTCCGAGTAATTATTGAAATAACCCACCTGGCTAATGAACATCATATCAATAGTTTGGTCTTACAATTCGAATGGCTCCATATGCAATCCACAGGTCCCCAGAATTTTTTTTTACCCCACCCCCAATAGTACTTAATTCTATAGGATTAAGTACTATTTGGTGTGGGGTCAATTCTTTTTCTGGGGACCTGTGATGCTAACTAGTCGTACGGCAGGGGTGTGAGGTAGGATTAATAATATCTCTGAAGCGCAATTGACTTCTCTTACAATGAATTGCGCTTCAGCTCAATTTTCTATAAATGTGAATTTGGCCTTCCATACTTTTGGGCGACAAAAACATGGCCGCTCATTATAGGAGGCAATCGATCGTTTTTGATAGGCTGAAAACATTTCAAAACGTGTTAAAACTTTCTCTTTTGAAAGTCGATATCTGGTCATCAAAACCCCATTAGCTTTTGTGGGCTCATTGGCCCGATGTAATTATGTTCTGTATAGAAAGGTTAGATATTATGGTTTTATGGTTGGAAATTGGACAGAGTATCTTTAATCACAAAAGGTGACATAATAGCCAGCAGAACAATCAATTCAGATGGGTTTTTATTTTTGTTCTTCGTGTTTGCTATATCACATGTGTTGTGACAGTGCATTATATTTGTGTATGGTTGGGAACCGCTAACGTGCCCAGATATGCTCCCAAATAGGCCATCGATAAAGTCTCTTTAAAATTATATTGTGTTCCAAATGGTCTGTGGCATTTACAAAAACATATATATGACAGGAACTATTTTGCTCCCCATCTCACACTGCTTGCATGTGTGAGGACTGGCGTATAATTCACCAGTAACTTTTGATCTTTGAATCTTTGAACGAGTTTAATTCGGACCTCCTATTTACCGAGAACAACCGAGAACAACCGAGAACAAGTCCAAAATTAATAAATAAGTCATAATACTGTCCAAGTATAGTGTATATATCACTCATAAGTAGATATTGTACTATATTTGACCATTTAAATGACATATATGTAGTTATTTTACGTATACCGAGAACTTGAAACGTCGCCGCCATGTTCTCGGCTGGCGGTAACACGAAGGCATGAGTCGTGCCTGAGTGTTAATTAACGGGACCTGGGTCTGTTTGGTGATTAGAATTAATTGAGTTGTGTACAATAATATGTGTTACTGTTAGTTAATCACTGCGATGTGTGAGTGCATAACATTGTAGGTGAGAAATATATTAAAGAAATAATTACAACTGATGCAAAAAAACACCTTCTGTAATCTGTCACTTGGAAGAACAAATCCTACTTCTCAAATCAGCAATTGAAACTGGATCTATAATTGGTATCGACGGAACATTTAATCTTGCATCTTGCTATGTAACAACTATTATTTTTTAAAACCCTAATATTATAAGGAAATCAACTTCAGATCCACCAATACTTTTAGGACCTTTATTGTTGCATTGGGATGGTACTTTTTAATCTTACCATCGGTTTTTATCTTATTTATCAAGTAAATTAGCAGGCATTTCACAAGATAAAGTAACATTTGGAACTGGTGATGAATTGTAACTTGTGAATGCCATAACATCTTGTTTTCCAAACAGCACGCATACACTATGTACACGCCATCTTAAGGACAATCTTCTCCATAATATAAAAAGACCGACAATGACGAGACTGTGCAAAAAGTAATCAATAAGGTTTTCAATACAAAGACTGGACTTCTGACGACAATTGACAATGGCAGACATACGATGAGACAGAAGCTGACATACTTACGCAAAACAGACGATATTTGACAAATTCATTTATGCCGAGATTACGAACTAAAATATTTGACGCTCGAAAGCAAAATAAAAACATTCCTAAATTTTGGACTAATAACAATTGTGAATCAATGAATAATATTATTAAATTATCAACCGATTGGAAAATATTAGAACTCCCAGACTTAACAGACAGACTTTATGAAATTGTAAATGATCAACTCAGGGATATTAGAAGTGCGCTGCACTCAACTGGTGACTTTCAGTTAGCGGAAAAATTCAAAGTAAGACATCAAATTTGGGTAAACTTGCCACCGGAACGAAGAGATAGACGTCTAAACCAAATTCTACAATTCGTATCAGCTCCTTCGACTGTTTTGCTATCAACCGAGAAGACACTACAAACCGAGAACAAGCTTAACAAGAAAACCATAGTCAGAAATGGTAACGCCACCAAGATTATAGTATTACATATAAATAGAAATTATAAAAAATACATAAAATATTTTGATAACAATTGCGTTTAAACAAGTAATCCTTCAAATTATTACTAACAAAGCAAGTAAATGACTGTGGGGTCACTCAACAGATTATAAAGACTTGGACTTAGTATACTGTAAATACTGGGACTGTATATTTTTAAATTTTAGTCTAAAATTTAAATGAAATAATTAAAAGATAAAATTTAGCAAGTAGTAAAAGTTAATTTTATCATTTAATTTTTTTTTTTGGTTAAATAAAGGAATAATTTAAATGTAAAATTTGGTTTAAAAAAAAATGATTGACCGTGGCTCTTCCAATAATTGCGCGACTGACCTGGTCAATTGTTCTTAAGAAGTTGTTTTGAGAATTACTATGGAGGGACATAGTTATGGCTGTGGCTTCGCGAGTAATTGACTTGGTGACGTGATGTTAACAATCTGAACTCCAGTAAACCAAGGACGCTCCATACCAAATATAAGGTAAATAAATAATTCTTTATAAGTTGTTTTAATATTTACTATGGAGGGAAAGAATTGTGGTGCTGGCTTCGCAACTATTTGACCCCATTGTAACAAATATAAATATTAGTCACTCAGGCAATAGATGTATCTATTCTGTATATTAAGTTATTGGGTCTTACGTGTCTTGAGATGTCTAAATATGTTTTGATGGACAGATCGCGCAAGCGCAAGGGACCCCGCCAATCTTATTTGTTGTGCTTCGAATTGTTGACTTATTAAATATGCACATATACTTAAGAAACAGTCGTGTGCGAAGCGCGCTCCCGTAGGTCGGTTTTTGGATGCCAGTTAATGAAAATATCATTGAAATAATCGGTTTCCCCCCAATAAACATCCATATATTCAATATACATGTTTTTGGAGCAGAATTAGGTAGACCATATTGAACGCCATAATTCTGCTGTGGTTAAGTGGTCAATTACTTTGGACATTACTGTATGTAGATGGAGTTATCATTAGACCTCACATCCTTATATGGGATACAGTAATGCCCAAAGTAATTGACCACTTAACCACAGCAGAATTATGGGTAATTTTTCAGGATTTAAAATCCGGAAAAATTACCCACAATCTGCTGTGCTTAAGTGGTCAATTACTTTGGACATTACTGTATGTGGATGGAGTTATCATTAGACCTCACATCCTTATATGGGCTACAGTAATGCCTAAAGTAATTGACCAATTAACCACAGCAGAATTAAGGGTAATTTTTCAGGATTTAAAATCTTGAAAAATTACCCATAATTCTGCTGTGGTTAAGTGATCAATTACTTTGGACATTACTGTATGTAGATGGAGTTAAACCTCACATCAGTTTGTTGGGGATTTGGACCTTGACTTGGGACCTTTTTTTTTTTAACGCAACAAATGCGAGTACACCTTATACACAAATTTCTGATGTAGCCAGAGTTTTTATTGGATAATATTAGTTTGAAGCCTGCTTACATTTCAATATGTTGTCAGTTTTGTATTCTCTGCAGCAGCTAGAACTCGGCGCGTTGAAGCAAAAGTTATAAAAGAAAAATGTGTACGTAACGAGACTATAATACAAATGAAAAAATAAATTGAGGGAGGGGTGGGCATTACAGGGAACTAAGGGTTGAACCGATATAAATCTGTAGAGCAATAACGACCAATGTTGACATATTATGCATCTCAACTCTACTGTTGCAACAAGGTTATAAAATAGGGGGGGGGGGTGTCAGAATTTTAGTCATCTCTATATAGTGCCAGAATAGTAATTTATGGACTTCTATAGTGGTACAATACAAGTTAGAATCAAATGATAAAAAATATGTATGTAACACAACTATACCGATGAAAGTAAAAATAATAATTTAGGCCGGGATAAGATGTTGGTTTGGTTATATGGACTCGGAGAAAAAGGGGTTCGTACCGATGAACTGACATAAATTAGTGGAGCGATGTTGCCATGTAATGCATCGCGACTGTACTAAAGCAGCAATGATATAAAATTGGGGGGGCCCCCCGGGGGGGTCGGAAATTATCTCTATCTCTATAGATGGCACCAGAATTATATAGAAAGGAATAGCAATTGATATACGTATACGGTATACTATAGTAATACCATAGACATATAAGTACAAGTATCACTCAATAAAATATTTCGTAACGTGACTATAGCGATGAAAAAAAAAAAAAAATTGGACTGGGATTAGAGATTGGGTTGGTTATATGTGGATAATTGGATATGGAATTCATACCGATGAAATGATACAAATTAGTGAAGCGATAAAGATCAATGTTGACACTTAGTCAGGCTACGCGGGGGAAATAGGGGTTGATACGATAGACCGAAATAAATTTGTCGAGTGATAATGACCAATGTTGACGTATAAAGTAACGCGACTGTACTGTTGCACAATTATCATGTAGAACCAGTCAAATATGGACTCTGGTGCCAATATGGAACAGCTCAGAAAACATTTGAAGGGCCCTAAAATTTATGGGATCTGCCATACAAATCGATTTATGTTGATAAATCTCTTATTTTTCAAAATTTTAAGCTGAGACTTGGTGTGTTTGAGTGGGATACGTATATATTCCTAAAATGATAGGATACAGCACATAATTATGTTTTAGGTGGAAGAAATGAATTTTTTTCGATGATAAAATTTAACAATAAGTTAAATTTTAATAACATGGGATTTGCAAATAAAATCGATTTATGTTGACAAAACTGTCATTTTTCAAAATTTTGAGTTGAGAATTCGTGTGTCTGTGTGTAATACTTATATATTCTTAAAATGACAGAGTCCAGCGCGTAATTATCTTTTAGATGGAAGAAATTGAATTTGTTTTCGATAACCATCTACGGCCGTACTACGGCCGGGTTTATCGAGTACGCTATTTTATAAACAAACTTTTGTCAATAGCCGTTTTGGTCAAACTAAACCTTTTTCGACCGGGAAAGCAGATCCGAATAGTAGCTAAGATGTATTTAGATAGAAATATCAAAAGAATTTGACCGATTAGGGTGCATTTTAAAAGAATCGAGTGGAGAAATCTTGGTGACATTTTCATAAAACACGCCGATAATTCCAAAGATAAAAGATGGCGGTTACTACAAAAAAAACAGACATGCGCACTCCAATTAAAATTACCCATAATTCAGTTCACTACACCAGGGGCTCCCAACAGGTTATACAATATTTTCAGGCTATCAGATTATTTATATTTTCGACTTTAAGTTTACAATTTGAGCCTGTCCTCACTCTATCGATACGATTTATCATAAACATATTATACACCAGTGGCGTTAACTTTACAACTTCGGCATCTACGTGATTATATCGGTACGATTCAGTAAGGTACAAACAATCTCCATAAAATACCCACAATTCAGTTCACTACATGCAGGGGCTCCCAATAGGTTATTCCCATTTATTATGGGCTCCCAATAGGTTATACAATATTTTCAGGCTATCAGATTATTTATATTTTCAACAAGATATTATTACACCGGTGACTTTAAGTTTACAATTTGAGCCTGTCCTGACTCTATCGATAGGATTTATCATATTTTCATAAACGTATTATACACCGCTGGCGTTAACTTTACAATTTCGGCATCTACGTGATTATATCGGTACGATTGAGTAAGGTACAAACAATCTCCAAGAATACATTCGCCCTGTACTCCATGCGATATAAAAAAACCAAATGCTAGTAACACCACACTAGGTGGCGTAATTAATTAAGCCGATACGCTGTGTGTTAAACGAGATCGTCGCTCGGTGGCGCTTACAATTTGTTAACAATATGTCGGTTAAATGCATAAAAATAAACATTTTAATGAAAATATTGATGTCTACTGTAGATATTTTAAATAAAACACTATATTTAATGTATATAAGGCATTTTAAACCTTGTTCTCGGTAAATAGGGTGACCCATTTAATTCAGGCCTGGCCAACTGGTTAAGACACAAATAGGAATGGCAGGAATACGTTGGGTCAACTAAGGCAACTCAACCAATGTGGCAGTATATTCCGTTGGCATGTTAGCATTGGTCCAATGTTATAATTCCAATGGTTGGTAGGAATACGTTGGGCCAACAACGTCAAACCAACCATGCAATGTTCTGCAGTTAATTTGAATTTTCGTTGGCATGTTCGCGTTGACCCAACGCTATAATTCCAACGGTTGGGATGAATACATGGGACCAACCAAGGGCCAACAACGTCAACCCAACCAAACTTATTGCCAATGGTACCAACAGTATACCAGACCCGTTCCAAGTTACCAAAGGCCGCAAATTGGATTTTTAAAAAAATAAAACAATTACTGTTTAAACGATAGTTATGTGGGACTCATATAAAATTAGTAATTAAATGATTTTGTCATATTAAACGGACATGGCTCATTCGAGATTCCAAATTCTGTCCACGAAAGGGTGTGTTTGTTGTTGCAAACTGACCATAACCAAGATGGCTATTTCTCTAATATCCAGCGCAGCCAATGTTGAATATTTAAAAAGAGATCGGTTCTTGAATGATTCATGCAGCCACTGTCCAGATTAGGCAAACACCTCAAACATTACACCTGTAAAAAAAATAGCGGTACTAGTTTCTTAACAGCATCAGTTTGCTCTACCAGCATCCTGCAGCAATTCAACAGGACCCAACAACATCATAGTAAATTGGCAGGACCACTTATAAGTCACATAAATTTTCCAGCCGTTTTCATTTTTTTATGGAGAGTCAAACGCGCTTTATTTTACCACATCATGAAGGAACCTGGGAACCGTGTCCCACACCATCAGGTACCGTATATGGAACAGCTTTTCAATGCACGATTCAACAATGTTAATATTAAGACGTGTCCAACGCTGAACTTCCACAATGGTATCGGTTTGTAAAACACATCTTTAATTCATTTGAGTACTGGTAATCAAATTACTCTAGTAAAATTTCCTTTTGTGATAGGTTGCATCCTCATCAAGATGTTTGTTTCTCTCGCCAATTACGGTCATCCTATTATGAGCAAGTTGAGAATAGTATCTGGGGACTGAATAGTATCTGGGGAATATTTCAAGTAGGGGACTGGATACAATGGTGCTTGGTAATATATGCCTGCAACCAATCTAATCATGCAGGCAGGTAATCAACCAATGCTGTGCCAATTGGGTAAAATATGTAAGCACACACTTAGAAGCAACCTATATAAACTGTCAAGATTCAAAGCTAGATGACAATGAGCTTCCTAATATAGAGGTTACAACCACAAACTGGTTAAGTTTCAAAGCCGCCCACAATAAGCGCAGGTTTGGCCAATATAAATATATTGCTTGATTTAATCCAACTTTTTCAGAAAAATGGGGCGGGAGGGCAAATTAGATTTAAAAAAAAAAATTATTCTTCCTAATATAAAAGGTCATGGACGGTTATAGATATTAAAACAGTATCCTATCTTATTTAAGATGATTTCGATTATCCAATTTGATCAAAATAGACTGATTAATGGGTCATTGAAATGTTATTGATGGTTAATACATGCATGAGAAAAATGTTCACATTAAAGAACTCAAAATAGAAAAAAATGAGCAGGGATGGACTAAAAATAGGGTCGGGATGGGATGCAAATCAAATTTTTTTTATATTGGCCTTTCATTGGAATGCATGTTCTAAGCGAATAGGCAACTATCTAGAGATGACACTCATCAACTGTGTGAAGTATGAAACCAATCAGATACAAAATGTGAGCTGCAGGGCTTGAATGTTAGTAAATTGGGGGTTAATATCACTTTCAACAGCTATGGTCATATCATGACAAAATTCAGCCAACACCATTCATTTATTACTTCTCCCACTTTTAAAAGACTTCTGCTTCAAGCTGTAGCTACTATGGTCAAATTTATTCAATGCTGGAGCATCAAGAAACAACAGCTGGGCTGTCACCCGGTGCATACCCCTATGTGGCATACTGCCTAGTGTGGGCATAACTATAACCGTTATATTTATGCCCACACTAGGCAGTATGCCACATAGGGGTATGCACCGGGTGACAGCCCAGCTGTTGTTCCTTGATGCTCCAGCATTGAATAAATTTGACCATAGTAGCCACAGCTTGAAGCAAGTATAACCTATGGTGAGATACTCAGGCAGATTTACCCAAAAATCAACAATTTCAGATAAACAAAGATGAATAACTGTAGAACGGAAAACCTGAACAAAATGATTGAACATCCAACAACCTGTGGCTGAGCTCTCTGCTAAGAGGGACAATTTTTTTTTTTTTGATAAACAATGATGAATAACTCTAAAATAGAAAACCCAAACAAAATGATTGAACACTCGATTGAATATCCTCATAGCAGTGAACATCCATTCCAGATCTCTTTGGAGGTCTGACAACCAGTGGTTGAGATATATGCTGGACGGATGACAAATGATCAGACACAAGTAATCCAGTGTACCCACCATTTACTTTGGTCATAATAATTACATATCAACCTGTTGATATCAATATGTATGTACATACTCAAAACAATACCAGCTCAGCTTGACTGTAAAGTTGAGCTAATAACAAAATCAAAAGAACAGTGAGAAGTCATGAAAGTGATGTTTTTAAAGATTTATTGCAGCATGAGGCACCATGCCGTGGAACATTGTTATTTTAGCACGAATCAATGGTTTACACATTCAACAAAACATAAATAAATGCCCAGATACAAATAATGATCTATCCGGATTGCTCTTTCATATGAAAAACCCAGAATCAATATATGCTACACCTCAAGAGTGAAAAATCTATTTAAGCCATTTAGATGCCATGACTGTGTCACATCCATCAGGTGTTGTCAGGGATGTGGCTAGAGGGGTCTCTGTGGGGGGGGGGGTGTTGTCCACCTTGAAATTTGTAACTCCATCCACCCCCCCCCCCCCCATGGGCGGGGGGGTGTTGTCCACCTTGAAATTTGTAACTCCATCCACCCCCCCCCCCCACCCCCCCCCTTTGAACCAGACCAAAAATCCAATGTTCGTGAAATACCATTCGCACCCCTTTCCCCTCGGGTTGCAAATTTCCAACTAAACTAGTACCTCAAACTCAAGACACCCCCAAAAGTAGAACTAATTACTGTTTGCAAAATTAAACAATGAGAACAAAATAATGTGGTGTAATATTTCCAACTACTCTTGTGTGAGGCATGAAATTTCCAACTGTTGGAAATTATGACAAAAAAAGTGGAAACCTACCCCCCCCCCCCCCCCCCCCCCCCCCCCCAAACAAACATAAAACCGTTGTACGTAGCTTTCTTGCGGAATACGGCAGACACCGTTTTCACGTGTGATGAGATTACTTGGCAGTGTCTTTCGTTGAACTTGATAAGTTACTAGAAATGGTAATCTCCTGTCAACAATATTTAGATAACTTTAATTTGGATTGAAAAGATTGAATGTCACCAAATATACCACAAGTTTATTGATACCGGTACCTATTTTTGAAGGAGAGATATCCAACCAAATTCTTTGATATGACACTAATGTTTTGTAATAGAGCCGAAAAAACTGTTTTGTCTATGATTTGATGTAAATTAAGTTTAGGTCGTTCCTGGTGTCCATACCATCGGTCGGTCAAAATGACCAATAAATTCCACCAAATTAAGAAATATTGGTGATAATTTTCAAAGTAGAAAATAAACGGTGTATGTATAACAAAAACATTAATACATTAGAGATATTCAATCAGATCAGACATTTTCAATATTCAGAAATCAGGGTATCACATGTGTTACATGAATTATACTAATTAGCACTATTTATATGTGGATTAGAAATGACCGGCACTCAAGGGTTCTCGTTTCGTGTAAATCTGGAGTATTAATGTGTCACTAGCCAAGGACTTGACTGGTGAATAAGGACTACTACAGACATCATCCGATGCTGTATATCACCTGATGATTAGGGTGTACCGCTTAACAAGATGTGGATATGTCAACAGATTTTTTAATCAATTGCCGTTGTTTCATATGGATGTCTTTAACTTGAAGTTTGAATATCTTATCATATGAATTAATGGGAATCAATATCTACTAATCAGCAAGAATTCAGTTATTAACCCTGTCTTTACTAAATACAGTAATGCCCCAAAATAATCGACTCCTTAACCACAGCAGAATTATGGGTAACTTTTCAGGATTGAGTCGGAAATATGGCTTGTTGCCATTCATCGGAAAGCTCTCACTGAGAGCTTTCTGATGAATGGCAACAAGCCATATTTCCGACTAAATCCTGAAAAGTTACCCATAATTCTGCTGTGGTTAAGGAGTTGATTATTTAGGGCATTACTGTACTCATTGATGATTGTTTCCTTGGGAAATGTTCAGATAATAAGTTCAACAAACGACTATGGTTATGAATTCTTCTGTTCTTGCATTGTCTGTTTTTATGTTTGTCGTCTCCTTAAGTATCCTGAACACCCCTCCAAATTAATAATAGACCATTCCAATGTATACTTTTAACAAGAGTAATTTTAGGGCGAGGCTAATTACGCCCATGGTAATTTCAACAATGGGACATAACTCAGGTGAAAATTGGCGGGTGGAACCCAAATTCACAATTTACCTGTATTTTGGGTTAGTAAACTCACATACATAATTTCATTTCATTAAGTTCAGACTTTCTAAAGTTATGATCCAGAAATGAAAAAAAAAGCGAACAGCGCACCAATAACATAATAAGACCTGTTTTTCAAAATGGGCATATAAAAATGAAGGGAGCAAGTCTGAGTTTAGTGTGCCTGTCATTTGCAGAATAAGGCCCCAAGAGGGTAAATTTTAGTGACTATCCTATATAGGGGGCTAGCATCACTAAATTCACCCACTGGGGACCTCATTAAGCTTAGGCCTCATATTTTCTTTATTATCAAATTTCTATAGAAACTTCTTCGCATAGATTCTATTTCTTTTTTAGTTTAGTTTCTCTATATCCCCAAATTGGCAGACAACACATGGCACAATCGAGGTTCCCAATGGGTGTTCATCACAATATTCACGATTTGGGAACATCACTCTGAGTCTATGTCTCCCATAGCAGATGCAGCCAAGCAGAATGAGGTCCCAGAGGGTGAATGTGGTGATGCTAGTTCGCTATGCGGGATAGCATCACTCAATTCACCCTCTGGGAACCTCATTCTGCAAATGACAGGCACTCTAAACTCAGGTTTTTAGTAAAGAAAGGGTTAACTCATTAGATCACAAAATTTACTGGAAACGAGATCTGCCTGAGAAAAAGATGGTATCACAGTATATTAGGTAAATAACACAATAACAATATTTATGATGTGTAAACAATAGCAACTGGTGCACCATACAATATGCAATGAATTCTACCATAATTTATAAATCATTCAATAACAATTCATTTGGATGTTTCTAAAACCCTTCCATGACTGGAGCTTCCTGAAATTTTGCGAAAACCCAGTGCCAATGTATGCTCTTATATATGTGAGTCTCCCATAGGGAGCCTCGCATATATAAGATAATACATTGGCCTAACAATATTTACCTTGACCTTGTAAGCCAGTGCATATTCTTAAATATGTGAGGCTAGGGAGCCTCACACATATAAGAGAATGCACTGGCACAGGGTCTTTAATGCTGCATCAGCGCAGCTCCCATCATGAAAGGGTTAAGTATTGTAAATTATAACTTATATCTTGTCCATCGAAACACATATTAGAAGGGTAAGCCTGGCTTGAATGTCTTAAAGAGTAATATAATCTTCAAGCCTTGAAATAGCGTCTGTCATTTGCAGAATGAGGTCCCCAGATGGTGAATTTAGTGATGCTACCCCGCATAGCGGGCTAGCATCACCAAATTCACCCTCTGGGGACCTCATTCTGCTGAGGTGTAAGCAGAATGAGGTCCCCAGAGGGTGAATTTGCTGATGCTAGCCCGCTATGCGGGGTAGCATCACTAAATTCACCCTCTGGGGACCTCATTCTGAAAATGACAGACACGCTATTTCAAGGCTTGCTCCCATTAAACCAAATAATTGCTCACTTTCATCACGGATCAACATAAGTAAATATGAAGCAACTTAAAACAAAGAATTACAATACAGTGATAGGAATTTATCATAAAATTATGTACTGTTGTCACAAAAGTTTAAAAACAAAACAAAACTAGAGGTGTGACTGTCCCAATGGGACTACGGATACCCCCCTCTTTGTAAATACTAAGATGTTTCACATGTCAATAAACATTTAGTTAAAATAATAAAATAACAGTTCCCATTGCAGGTGTACAACCATAACCCTAATCTTAAACCTATTGACCAAAAAATGTAGGAATAAAAGCTTGGACAAAAGGGGGATAACTCCACCACAAAATGTCAGACAGACGTCATAATCGCAGGTGCACAAGTTCCCATGGTACTAAATATCTGTGCCACGTTTTAAAAAAATTGACCAAAAAAATGTAGGAATAAAAGCTCGGACAAAAGTATACATGTTGCGAAAATTTTCTAAGTCGAAAAATGGGGGATAACTCCACCAAAAAAAGACCGACAGACGTCATAATCGCAGGTGCACAGGTTCCTATGGTGGTTGATGTCTGTGCCAAGTTTCACGGAAATTGATAAAAAAACGACTGAGAAAAACTCCTGACAAATTTGTGTCCACGGACGGCTCGACGGACGACTGACGGACTAGTGTTGAAACGATTAGTGAATTTCAGAGTCGACTAGTCGAGGCCCAAAAGTCGCGTTGCGTCGACTAGTCGGTACCCCCGATATCAAAACTTTCAAACATAACATTGTACGGAAAATTCATCGTACATGGCGTACACTGATGACTGATGCAATAGCGTTCTATTGTGTTGCGTATTTCCCTGCATACACACCAATTTATTTGGGAAATAATACTGTAAACATCTTGATATTTATCCAACACACTGAATGTAATTATATAATTAGACATGTGGTGGATAATGATTAGATACACGATCATTTATACAGGTTTTAAATTTAATATCAGCGTTCGAGATTATTTCGTTTAGTCACGTGATCACCAAGCGGTGTCACTATAAAATGTTAATGTTCCGACTAAATACGCCCTATAGTATAGGCTACGTTGTAGAATACGATAGCCAGTTCTTAATGTCAGTATCATTTATATACGGTAGCACCAATGACGTCACCTTAAGCGACCTTCACCCAGTGTCGCATCATAATCCGACAGTGCGACATCAATGGAAATATACAGAGTGTCTGTATCAAAGCGGTCTCGGACAAACTACAAAGCCGCGTCAATCATTGCCATCATGTCTTTGACCTTTAACGACGAGTGAGACATTGTGTTGTCAATTTCATTCGTCCAATTAATAGTCGGGTCACTGGTCCGTGTGTGTCTATACTAGTAACACTGTCAATTCCGGGTGCCACCAAACGTTATGCTTACCATAACTTACGCGCAGTTAACACAGTTTATGCCGGAATCGATCTTGAAAACGTTATACATGAAACTAATACACTATATTCCGACTAGTCGACGGCAAAATTCAGAGTCGACGTTCTGACATTTCAGCGTCGTCTACAACTAGTCGATTAATTGTTTCAACCCTAGGACGGACGGACGGACAAGCTGACTCCAGTATACCCCCCCTAACTTCGTTGCGGGGGGTATAACAAATGCTCTGTATTCTTACATGCTATAAGAAAGGGACCATTTTTCTTTTCTCATACATTTATTTGTATCACTTCAGTAAGACTTTCCTAGACCTATCCAGTCCATATACAAGTATTTTGTGTATTTATCTACCTATTTTGATCCCTGGAATGTGACAAAAGCGAGTAGTAATTTGTCTTAGTCTGAGACCTGAAGATTCTGTTTTTTTTAAATGGGTTACCATGTATAATGTATTATATAATGTTCAAAAGCTTTTCTGAAATAGATCACAAAAGGCCAAGTCTCCACGTTTGGTGAATAGTGATGTGATGAAACAATATTTCAGTTTGTATTTTAATTATAAACATATACAAAATATTTTTCTCCATAAAATCAATGCCACAAGTTTCATTCTGAGACAGATTATTATTTTTGAGAGAAACATTTGGTTATCATATCAGGTATAAATAGCAGAAATAACTCAATGATCAAGTCTTGAAATAGTGTGTCTGTCATTTGCAGAATGAGGTTCCCAGAGGGTGAATTTAGTGATGCTATCCCGCACAGTGGGCTAGCATCACCAAATTCACCCTCTGGGAACCTCATTCTGCTAAGGCCTAAACAGAATGAGGTTCCCAGAGGGTGAATTTGGTGATGCTAGCCCGCTATGTCCCTCTGGGGACCTCATTCTGCAAATGACAGGCTCACTATTTCAAGGCTTGTCAATGATCAGTCTACCTGGGACCCAGTTATAGTACATATAATATATTTAATTGTCATGTTCACAGAACGTGGTGTTCATTGCTCCCTGAACAAATTTTATCTCTTATAGGACCATATCATGTTTTGATCAGTTTGGCACATTGAGATGTTTTCAAATCAACTCAAATCATGTTTGAAAAATAAAACAGTCTCAATGTTTGTCTATGTCATGTTTGAACCAACGGTCATCTGCAGTATAGAAACATACACCCTATGCCATCTGTTCCTAACAAGCTTTAAGTCAATGTGTAACAGTTTGACCAATTTCAAACATTCAAACCAGGTCTACAATTCAAGCATCAACATTGTTCTTGAAAACATTACATTGTGATGAACGATGAATTGAAGTCATTATCAGTGGTTCCCATTCAGGTATTGCGTGATGAAACTATTCAGTTCGCCATCCAACCAATCAGCTTTGTTTCTGAAAATAAAATATATAACTTTATGAGTCTTTGCCAGACATGTTAAGTTTTGAAAATAGCAATCCGGGGGATTTTTGAGGGAGGGGCCACATCCAATTTGCGACCGCATTTCCTGCTCACCAGTTGGTTTATTCTATACATCACCTGCAATGGGCAATCACTTGTTAAATGCGACCACCTAATATTCATTTCAATACACAAATTCCACCTGTGTTGATCGAGAGGCCACTAACATTTATAAAAGAGAAAGAAACAGAAAGTTTGTATAATCTAAGTAAACTTGGACAAAACTACTTTGAATTCCACCGGATACAGCCAGATATGCGAGAAACCGAAAGTACAAAATAAACAACAAAATGGACTCATCTTACAGTTTAACCCCCCCAAAATAAATGCACACATTCCACCATTAATTAACAAATTTTAAGCAGAAACTTCGTTTAAAATAAGAAAAAATGAACCTAATTTACACAGGTTACAACCGGACATGTATGCGTGAAACCGAAAGTGCAAACTGACACGTCTAACAGTTTTACCCACAAATGAAATGGACACATTCCGTTCGCAATGCATACCACTAATCCGTTACTCAGAAATGTTCATCAATGGGGACTTACAATACAGCTGAACACTTGCGATTATAGGTATTGTATACTATAACAACACCCATTATACGTGTGGCTTCACCAGAGTGTGAAAATAAATTAATATCAGTATCAGTTCACCACTGATCAGTCTTCAATCAGAGGGAACATCAAAAGCTACCAACGGCACATTTTGTGAATGTTAATGTGTGGGTATTTACAGTACCGGATATAAGGAAATCCCTCCCCGCAAAAGCAGGAATATTTAAAAAATAACATAACATTTAGATTTAGATTTTTAGATTTAGAATGCCAGGTTTTGCTGAATCCGGGAGAAATTGGGGGTTATCCGTATTTGCGGAATTGCAGTGGCTATCCGGGAGTCTCATGGACAATCCGTGAAACTTAACAGCTCTGGTCTTCACTAAGGCCACAACAATAAAATGGTCTAGTAAAACGAACATTCGGGGGAAAAAAGTAAACCTAGGAGGGAACAAAAAATATAAATTAAAATATCACCACCACAACAATTGACAAACAGCGCAACTACCCAATAATTTCACAAGATTTTTTAATATAAGTATTACTCATATCATAAAAAATTATCTAAGGTATTTCTTCCCGTAAAACTGTATAATTATTGGAAAAGAATGTGAAAGCAAAAATGACACTGCCATCAATTCTTTTCTTCACCCACATGCTTCATAATTTAATCAACATCAATATTAACCAATCAAGTAAAAAGTTTTATTTTTTTTACAATATTGAGAAAAAAGTTGTAAACCAAGCTATTAAATTGATGTTGTCTAAAGGCCAAAACAAACTGCTTTGAAGGTTTTCCATCTCAATATGACAAGAAGTCCAGTTACCCTATTAGTGAGGGACAAAAGCTACACAGGAAATGGCGGCAAATATGTTTTATTTTATATGCTATCTCATGTGAGTTCACGTTGTATAAATTAGAGCAGATTCAAATCGAAAAGTTAATTGAAAGGACATATTCATATCTTATATTATATATGTCTTATAAAGGAGTGGATACAAATGATGTTAAACAATTTATAGAAGAATGGCCATGTCTTAGAAAGCCAGTCATAGACTTGCAACAATGGTTTTACATACCGAAGTATCTTCCCCTTACTGGTTTTACATACTGGAGTATCTTCCCCTTACTGGTTTTACATACTGGAGTATCTTCCCCGGCTAACAATGGTTTTACATACCGGAGTATCTTCCCCCGCTAACAATGGTTTTACATACCGGAGTATCTTCCCCTGCTAACAATGGTTTTACATACTGGAGTATCTTCCACTCCTAACAATGGTTTTACATACCGGAGTATCTTCCCCTGCTAACAATGGTTTTACATACCGGAGTATCTTCCCCTGCTAACAATGGTTTTACATACCGGAGTATCTTCCCCCGCTAACAATGGTTTTACATACCGGAGTATCTTCCCCTGCTAACAATGGTTTTACATACCGGAGTATCTTCCCCTACTAACAATGGTTTTACATACCAGAGTATCTTCCCCCTTGCTAGCTGTTTTACATACCAGCGTATATTCCCATTGTTTTACATACTGGAGTATCTTCCCCTGCTAACAATGGTTTTACATACCGGAGTATCTTCCCCGGCTAACAATGGTTTTACATACCGGAGTATCTTCCCCTGCTAACAATGGTTTTACATACTGGAGTATCTTCCCCTGCTAACAATGGTTTTACATACTGGAGTATCTTCCCCTGCTAACAATGGTTTTACATACTAGAGTATCTTCCCCTTACTGGTTTTACATACCGGAGTATCTTCCCCTGCTAACAATGGTTTTACATACCAGAGTATCTTCTCCTTGCTAGCTATTTTACATACCAGAGTATATTCCCATTGTTTTACATACCGGAGTATCTTCCCCTGCTAACAATGGTTTTACATACCAGAGTATCTTCTCCTTGCTAGCTGTTTTACATACCAGAGTATATTCCCATTGTTTTACATACCGGAGTATCTTCCCCTGCTAACAATGGTTTTACATACCGGAGTATCTTCCCCTTACTAGCTGTTTTACATACCAGAGTATATTCCTATTGTTTTACATACCCGAGTATATTCCCATTGTTTTACATACCGGAGTATTTTTCCCTTGTTTTACATACCGGAGTATCTTCCCCTTGCTAGCTGTTTCCTGAAGTTGTGAAATCTCGTCATCGAGAGTTTTTATTTCATCCTTCAGTTTCCTCTTCGTTTGATCAACATGTTGACACAGCTGAGTGAACTTTGTGGCTAATTCTCTGCAAAATTATAAAGACATTGTTAATCTTTTCTTCCTTCTCCTCTGGCAGCTTTTCCTTCAATAAGGCAAGTGGTCCACAGACTGTGTGTTCAAAAAACAGTTCAAAGGGACTGAATCTTATGAAAGATTCTTGTTCTGTCTCTCAAACAGCAAACAACAATAGGTGAATTCCTTTATCCCAATCTTTGCAACTTTTATCACAGTATATCCTCATCATGTTTGTCCCAGTTTGAAAGTCAGTAAACTCAGTATAATTCTTTTGTGGACAAGCCTGGATTTAGTGTATCTGAAATTTGCAGATTGAGGTCACCCGAGGGTGAATTTTGTGAAGCTATCCTGTACAGCGGGCTAGTATAATCAAAATCACCATCTGGGGACCTCATTCTGCTTAGGCCTCATCTTATGAGAAGTATCTATAGTCTCAAATTAACAGTGTGTTTAGTTACTTTTTCCCTTCTGTTCAGTTTCTATATGGACTTGTTTGCAGAAGATAAAATTCATAAAAAGAAAGGGATATTTTAACCCTTTCAGTGCCAAGTCCGATTTTTGTATCAACCCATATTTCCTTGATCATTTTTCCAATTTATTGATTATAATAATGTGATACATTGATGGAAAGAGCTCTAAGAGCTCTTTTCATCAATGTATCACATTATTATAATCAATAAATTGGAAAAATGATAAGGAAATATGGGTTGATACAAAAATCGGACTTGGCACTGAAAGGGTTAAGGAAATGTTTTGCCCCAATGGTTCAGAGAGATAGGACAACAACATTATGACAGATATATTTTAGTATATTTTTTTTAAAACAAGTCAATTTCCACCGGTAAATCTCAGTTTGATTAAATTTGGAAGGCGACATCGTTTTCGCCTCGTGGACATCTGAGGTTGAAGTCGCCGCCTTGAAGGCGAGAACTTCGTCCCCGTCACCTCCTAGCTTGGAGCCTGTATATGCGATTCTCCCACAGGGAGCCTCACACATAAAAGAGAATGCGTTGGCTTACATGGTCATGGTAAATATTGTTAGGCTAATGAGAATGTATTGGCACATGGTTTTCGCAAAATTTCAGGAAGCTCCAGTCATCGAAAAACAAGATAAATTCTAACTTACTGCTGCACTTGATGACTACAGTTAGCACTAGTGAGATCCACAATAAGGCGTAGTTTGCTGCTGGCATAGTCGACATATTGCTGTTTAAAGGAACGCTCCTTAGCTTTAATAGTCCATGTTAGCCTCTCATAGAGATATAGCAGACCATACAACGTCCCTGTTACTGCTATTATCCTCCATCCTACAGTCTTGGCAACCTAAGAAAACAAACAAGTATATAAAATGTAGTAGTGAAATGTCTTGTGGTGTAATACATACATATTATCACTATGGTGAATTGATCTGGGTCTCCATACAAGGCTTAACCCTTTACCCAACAGAACGGCCCTGTGCCAATGCATTCTCTTATATATGCGAGTCGACCATAGGTCGCCTCGCATATATAAGAGAATGCATTGGCTTAACACATTAAAAATTATAAAATTGTTAAAGAATGTAAGAAAAAATGGTAAAAAGTGTTAAAAAAAGATTTTTTTTAGGCCAATGCATTCTCTTATATATGCGAGGCGACCTATGGTCGACTCGCATATATAAGAGAATGCATTGGCACAGGGCATAACTGTAACTATCACAATGTGGGCAAGGAGCCGGTTCCAATGATATCCATATTTGTATGGTTCTATTGAGACAGACCGAAGATATTTTAGGCTGTTGAAGCTTTATTTGGCCGGTTTTGGCTGGTTTGTTGGGTAAAGGGTTAACATCAGGCATGATTTACAGAATATATGGGCACATTGTTTTATCATGACGGTTACAGTTCCATAGGCCGAGGAAAGATGGTGAGTTTGCAGAGGACAGTGTTTGCGCTGTCGGTAGCTAAATTGGCCAATGGACAATTTTTTTTTGAAATTGGCCAATAAAAATTTCATTTGGCCAAACTTTGTTTTACCTCAAATGGAGACGGGAAGCTAATTCAAAAGCACTGAATAGATTGATAGTATCAACGAGGTTAGGCGACAAAAGTATCACTATCCTTGAACATGTGGGTTTTGTACTTGAGATGTATCATACCATGAAAACCCAAATTAATTTTGTAAAGAGAGTTTTGATTGAATGGTGACGGCTGTACAAAGGGGACATTACACAACTCTTTGACATCTAATCAGTGTGTTTTTGTTTATACGCAGTTGATAACAATGACTATTTTTTGTTGATTAGGCAGTTTCTAAGATAAAATACGTAAATGCATTGTCCCATAATTGGATGTACAAGCAAGCAGTACTTAACTCAATGGCATGTCAGTTACGTCATGTGTCATAAACTGTCTCCCGTCTAATAACAACAACCTCACTTAACATCATAAAACGTTTGGATACGATAGATATTCAACAGTTATCTCCTCACGATAATAAGCATGATTTTTTTATCTCGGCGAAAATAGCGATGACAACTAACACAGCTAGACTATCTGTTCACTATTTGAACCACCTTATGAAAATTCGCATTGATTTCCACTGTGCATTGTGTGTATGGTCAGATATGAAATCTCAATGTATTTTGCATAAATGAATATTGACTAACATGAATTGATATGTCTTTTAACGTGTGACATAATGCTTACCTATATGTTCTTATAATGTTATGTTTTGAATGGCACGGATGGCCTTTGCGATGAGTATTACTGTTTAAAAAGTTACATCCATTTAAACCATCATATACAGAAAGAATGTTAAAATATCAACAGATTTTGTTGAGATACCAATCATATATCGCATAAATATCATGTTATTGTCAAGATTGTATGCCTTGTTAGTAGTGGTGTAACGATTCACCGATGCATCGATGTATCGCGATACGCTGCGCGCTGATACGATGCATCGATACGGAGACCCGAGTATCGATCCTCCCGATACTGTACTTCGTTTTTTTGTGGCAGCATTTGTTGGTCGCTTTTGGTATACTCCGTTCTTCTGTGACGTCGCTTAGCGTTAAACAGATACTACTTTGTCATTAACAAGTCCGTAATTACTGACAACTAGCATGCCGGTTTTCATTTAGGGTGAGGTAGGAGGTCCGTTGTAACTGTAAACGTTGGCAATACAATATTTTCATCCAATATGTTCGTGGTATTAACTGAGTGTAAGGCTTATTACATTGAAGATCTTTATGAAATTCCCGTGACTTCTACTAACTTTAACAGTCCGCGTGTATTATTACGCCCGATATGTTGACAGAAAAAGTATATTAATGCATTAGGTACTAGCTGTGAATATAAACAGTACTGGAAATAAACACGACGCATATACTAATACTATATTAGTATTCATACCATATACACAGAACATTATCAACAAGACAGTCAAAGACTGTGGGGTCGGTCACCAGACTGCAAAGACTGATGAGACTGGGACTCTGGAGACCACAATAGTCAGAACTTTTCATAAGCACTTTGAAAAAAGTAGATCTAAACACGATATGTGGCTAGAGAGGCTTCAGTAGTGTACAGTGGGTAATTTCAAGGTGAATATCCACCATGAAATTGCCCACTGTTCACTACTGATCACCCCCCTCCTCCAGCTCAACAAGTCCCCTCCCGACCGGGCTCCAGACTCCCAAGTCTTGGGTTGGAATTTCACAACCGACATCTCAAACTTTCTCAATTTTTGGAAATTTCCAATCTCACAAGCACCTTTTTATAAAACCATTTAGACATGTTTGAAGCCCATTTATCCATGGACCCAAAACACCATACATGTATGTCAGATTAATCAGTTAGGTAGTTCCAAGGAAGATGTTTTAATGAATTTGGTATTTCAATGATTTTTTAAACACAAAATTGTTAACTCCCCATAGCCCCTGTCGTTTCTTAACAGGTTGACCTGATGTTAACAAATCTGAATATCAGTCACTAAAGGATCATCCATACTATATGTAAGCTAAATAGTCCAACCTCTCTTGAGAAGACAATTTAAGAATGACTATAGAGACATACAGTGATGTCCCTGGTCCCACCCTATTTAACCTGGTGACCACATCTGAATAAATTTCAATACCAGACACCAAAGAACCCTTCATACAAAATATCAGCAAAATAGACCTGTTAACATTTGTGGCGATTTCGGTCGAACAGTTTAACCTGAAGTAGGAAAATGTGGACTGTTACTGGTTGAAAAATCAAATCTACAGCCTCATTGCCTCCACCCAGGCAGCTTAGAAATCAATAGGAATCTATATATTATTATACCAGTATCAAACAGCATACATACAGGTAGGGTGGGTGGTTGAGAGTTAAATCTCTTATCTCTGCCCTTATTTGAACAAATGTGAATCCCCATCTATGAGATCTATTCATCTAGAAATTTCAAACGGTAGATTTTAAGAGTTGAAGAAAACTGATTTTCCTCAAAAGTTTCCTAAAAATGACCTCACGTGTACAAATCTGAACCCCACTCACCAAAGGACCCTCCATACCAAAAGCTAAATAGGCCTGATGGTTTCTGAAGAATTACTATGGAGGGAAAGAGTTATGGCCCTGGCTTCTCACCTATATGACCTGATGAACTCATTTGAACAAATCTGAATGTGAGTCAAAATATATAAACCATTTCGGTCTTTAATATGTATGTGGAGAAGAACAAAATTGATGGACGGATGGAAACATCCCAACCAGGCCTCATTCTACACCATGAGGATAGGGCGAAGTCACTTCTCCCTCTGGAGATTTTAGGGAGACTACATGCCCAAGTAGGGAGACTTCATGTCCAAACAAGGAAAAGGTGGAATTGTCGAATTTTTTACACTTGTATTACATACAGCCATTAAATAGTACAGCGTATATTAGTTATCACGGTAAAAAGCGCTATCTCATGCTCACTGAGTCTATAGGTTTATGTTAATGTGGCCTTGTGTGATTACAAAGTACATCTGGAGATTTATTGGCGACGGAAAATATGTGAAACGTAAAACGCATGCTATACGTTTTTACAAGCAATATATTAACATAGAGTTGTCCTTCTTCCATTGGCGATTGTAACAGAATGACCCAGATGACCACGTGCTTTCTACATGAAACGTGTGCAAAATGCTTTTGAAAATTAAATTTAGAGTTATCCATCTTTCAATAGTCAATGGTTGATAAATGTACTAAAAAAAAAAAAAAAAAAAAAATTACATTCATTGAGACGAGCGTGATTTGTAGTTTTTGAAGGTTTATCGTGACCTCGAGACTATGATAAGTATTGTCGAGTTTTGCAGCGCGACATATGGAACAATGCCATTTATTGTTGTCGTCTTTGACATACCAATCAAAGGCATTTTGAGAAAGTTTTTTACAGAACTTTTTCGATGGTGACCGAGTGTCGGGTTCAACATGCCGTTTTCGTTTAGAAGACGGAGAGTTTGACAACCAAGATATTAGCGACATCTTGTTAGCATAATGAATGCTGTCTTTGGTGTTAGCTTCCATATATATAGTACTATTCTAGACTGCGTCTGCGAAGTATAAACAAAAATGAATCAATATATTCGATGCCAAATGCACTCTACAATTAAACCGCTTGCGTAAACCCATTTGTCTTCATAAATGAACTAAGTATCTTCTATTCATCTGTTCTTAAGTACGAACGAACTATTCTCACTTCCACTTCTCACCTCATTAACATACCGTCGGCCTAATGACATGCGATACAGTGTAATAACCCCAAGCTCATCGGCGTCTCCGGCCTATACAAACACTGGGATCCCGACAGGCGCTAAAATTACAAAGCGACTTAAATTTCGCCTCAGAGCTAAACTAGGGCGACTTCTGCTGGCCTAGGGCGATAACTTCGCCTTTGTCGCCTTGTAAAATGAGCCCTGATCCCAACAGAGGGATGGACGGAAGGACATACTGACAGACAAATTCAATCCAATATACCCCCCCCCCCCAAGTTTTCTTTGCAAATCAGGGTATAATGAGTACAACTGGATAGGTGGTGGTTAAGAATATAATAGTGGAACAGCCAAGCCTGAATATAGTGTCTGACTTTTGCAGAATGAGGTCACTAAAGGGTGAATTTAGTGCTGCAATCCTGTAAGGTGGGCTAGCATCACCAAATTCACCCTCTGTGGACCTCATTATGCTTAGGCCTCAACTGCCATGGGAGACATAGGAACAGATTGAAGTTGTCCAGTTAATTGGTGATGTGCACCCATTGGGCACTTCAATTATCAATTTTATCTTCTGACAGCAAATTAGGGAATATAGAAACTGAACAGAAGGGAAAAAGTAAGTAGAAATGTCAATTTAAGACCTGTATACTTCCCTGAAGATGAATGAGGTCCCTGGAGAGTGTATTTGGTGATGCTAGCCTACTGTGCAGAGTAGCATCACTAAATTCACCCTCTGGGGACCTCATTCTGCAAATGTCAGACATACAGCATTTTGTTTTGATATGATATGTTAATGATACACACAGAGCATGACTGTTTACACCTAGCTGTCAGCCAGCTAGATAACATCTGAATTGATGACTGTTATTAACTCTTTCTGTCTGGGGCTAATACCATACTTTATGGATGTTAATTTTTTCTTGACTGCAGTGGGTGCAGGGCGGCGCAGATTGGGGGGGGGGGGTGGTAGTGGGGACAGGGGTGTAGAGGGGTGAGGAGGGAAAGGGGTGGAATTGGGTGTTTTGTGTCAAAAAAAATCAAAAAAATCAGGGGTTAAAATGAAAAATATATTTTTGTATTGGTTCATTTTGAATTGTGATTTGTTTTTTGAATTGAGCAAGGATTTAAATTTAACAATATTTAAAAACAAAAAATATATATATATTTTTTTTAAGTTATGTTCCTGAAACGGCCCCTATTTGACACACTGACCCCATTTGAACAAATCTGAACCCCAGTCACACAAGGACCCACCATACAAAATATTAGCTAAATCGGCCTGATGATTCTGAAGAAGTCATTCTAATAATTACTAGGGAGAATAGAGTTATGTCCCTGATTCTGCCCCTATTTGACCCAGTGACCCCATTTGAACAAATCTGACCCCCAGTCACTCAAGGACCTTCCATACCAAATATAAGCTAAATAGGCCTGATTGTTCTTGAAAAGAAGTTGTTTTAAGAATTACTATGGCGGGAAAGAGTTATGGCCCTAGCTTCGCAACTATTTGACTCAGTGACCTTATTTTAACAAATCTGAGTCTGAGTCAAGCAGGGAACATCCACACCAAATATGAACTCATTTGGCCTTATGATACTGGAGAAGAAGATGATTGTTGACGGACGGACGGACAAACGGACGAGGAGTGATGACTACTTCGTCTCAGGTGAGCTAAAAACCGCTGTTCTTCACTGGCTATTCGTTAAAATCCCAGTTCCGAAGCAGGAAGGATAACTCTAAATCCACACAACGTACATTATACGTTTCAGAAAATGCTAGACCTACCGGTACACGTGGTCCGTCTATTACATTACTAGTATGCCGAATTTATAATTATTTATTCGCACACGGAAAGGCGCATATGGTTATATGATATGGTACATGATATAAATATCTTGTTGATCATTTAAACGAGCGGCACGAGCCCCATAAAGATTAGGCCTACATAGCACACTCTGTAGTTGCATTATCGTCGCACATGAAAACTGAAATTATATATATAACATGCATGTATCGCGATACGTATCGTATCGCGATACGTATCATATCGTGGCCTAAGCGTATCGTTACACCTCTACAAAATTTGTTAGTAAATAAAAACCACATGATACAGTACAGTGAGTAAAGACTCAACGCAACACTGGGGAAAGCCCACTATGAACTTTAGTTAAACTTGACACCATATTCTTTACACCATACCTATATAGGGGCTCGCTGATCCCCGCCACTCAAGATTTCGGTGTTGAATGTGTCACTGTGAATCACTCTCCCAAAAAATTTGTCACTGTGTTTAGTGTTTTTCTTATCGCCAACTCTTTACGTACTGTATAGAACCAAATGCTTGGTTCACACAAAGTGTGATTTGTGGACAATATCGCATTTATACTATCGTTATTCTATACTATTAGTATATTCTTGAGGAAATTCATAATTTGTTAACTTTCATTTCCAAATTATAACATGCAACCAAGTTCATGCATGCCTTTAAAGTTGTTTTTGTGTTGTTTTAATTATGTACTTATTCTGAGTAACAAACAAAGCTTAAAACAAATATTTTAGTCATCAATTGTGAACCGACCAGAAAATACGATTTAATTTCGCCAAATATTTTTGGGTCCAGCGTGAACACTGGCAAAGGATCACTCCACTGTTTGTAGAAACTGCCAATTGCCGGTAAATAACTGACCCATTTGAGAATCAATATCACAATGAAAAATCCAATTAGATGTATTAAAGTTTTACATGCGAAAAATCTACCATGTTTCTTTGCTATGTGCAGTGGAATGATAAATTACCCCCCTGGGCGGTCTTTCACCTGTAAAACTGATTATGTCGTGATAAGTAAACCGATAAAATGTGTATTTGACTGAACTGTTTTCTTATTATATGATTTACAGTGAAAGAGCTCTAAAGGGCAGGAAAATAAATGGTGTTTCAATCACTTGTCCCTTTTTAAAGTTTGGTGATGATCAGATGAGGGATATATACTGTGTAGGGTGTGCCAAAGGATTTAGTCAAGCACAATGTAAAATCCAAGATGGCTGCCAGCTGCCACTTTTTTCATTGAGCATTTTTCAAATTTAATAGTTCCCATCTGGAGCTGATCCTAAACATGCCTGTAATTTACAGTAAATTTTCAGAACAATTCTCCAATAAATGTGGGCTGCAGGGTGTGCTGACAGATTCAAATTTGAAATCCAAGATGGCTACGGTGGAAATATTTTTTAACAAATTTCGGAAAAATTTGATGGCTCCTATCTAGAGGCTACCACGAAGATCCAGATGAAGTTTATAGGATGAGAGATGTGACCTGTGGAGTGTGCTAACAGAAATTGTTGACAGATCACGGACAAACACACCCCCCCCCCCCCATGCACGGATGATGGACGCCAACCCATATCAATAGCTCAAACTTGACTTCCCTAAAAAGGAAACCTATAGATGGCTTTTGACTGAATATGAAAATTCTCTCATTCGTGAGTACAAGCAAATACCGATTTTCCGCTTGTGGAAAATTGTTATTTGCTTGTACCCACTCATGATAATTCTCATATTCAAAAGCAGTATGTATGTTTCCTCCATTTATCAGTATTTTGGTATGAAATGAAGAGGTGGTCATTAGAATCTACTCACCAAGCCAGTGACGACCATGGTGCCCACTGATGCCCTGGACGTCAGGGAAGTGAATGTGGTAAGTAATGATAACATGACTTCATTGTTCGTGTGGAAGCTCTTCTCTTCTTCCATCGGCGTAGAGGGAGTCATAGGAACCTGAAACATAAAGCAACCAAATTGGGCTTCGAAGAGGTTTCATGCGAAATAGCATACATGTCTGTAAAACTAAAATCATCAAGTACATTAAAAGCAGAAGATTGATTTTGTTCTTATTTTCATTATTAATAACTCTCCATTAATGAGATTTTGCATATCAAACCCATTGTAATGTAAACATTACTGTTACAGTGGAATTATCGATAAAATTGCAATTAGTCCAATACGATACCAAACTTTAATCAAAACTTGTTGGTAAACATTGGAAAATATCAAAGCATTGAAAAATAATCTGAAAATTATATTCAGACTTAAATATTTAAACCGACGATAAGCAATTTTTGTTGACAAGTCACTATAACAGTTTTGTATACATGTATATAACAATGGTTTCAACACGAGAAACAATCAATAATGAATAATTGAACAAAGTTTATCTTTTCTTCATGTTCTTCTTATTGATAAATGATTTTACAGACTTTTATATATTTTTTGCAAATTTACTCACTATGAGTGCCTTGCCTTGAAATAGGGTGTCTGTCATTTGCAGAATGAGGTCCCCAGAGGGTGAATTTAGTGATGCTACCCCACATAGCGGGCTAGCATCACCAAATTCACCCTCTGGGGACCTCATTCTGCAAATGACAGACACCCTATTTCAAGGCTTGGATCCTTTACATTCCTGAGTTTAGTGTGCATGTCATTTGCAGAATGAGGTTTGCATAGCGGGATAGCATCACCAAATTCACCCTCTTGGGACCTCATTCTTCATGGCCTTATCTGCTATGGGAGACATAGACTCACATTGAAGTTCCCAAATGGTGAATATTGTGATGTACACCCATTGGGAACCTTGATTATGCCATGTGTCGTCTGCCAATTTGGGGATATACATGTAGAGAAACTGAACTTAAAAAGAAATAGAATCTATGTGAAGAAGTTTCTATAGAAATAATAAAGAAACTTTCCACAGAAGATGAGGCCTAAGCAGAATGAGGTCCCCACAGGGTGAATTTAGTGATGCTAGCCCGCTATGTGGGATAGTGTCACTAAATTCACCCTCTGGGGACCTCATTCTGCAAATGCCAGGCACACTAAACTCAGGCTTGTCCTTTAACATATCCAAAAAAAATCTTGGAATTGGAACAAAGAAAATAGTGATGCCAGAAACTTCTGTGTAATCTCAAACGCTCTGAACAAAGTATTTTTCACAAAAATAAAAACATAATCCAATGTAACGCCCCCAAATTACTATTTCTTCGGCCTCGGAGGTAAAAAAATAATATTTTAATCGAGTCAGGGAACCCACCCTTCAAAGCTCTGAGTAAACACCACCTCGAATATTTAGCGGCCTGGCAAAAAGTCCACTGGCTTCTTTGAGAAATAGTACAGACATGCGTGGCTCCATTAAGAGAGGTCACGCAAGGTCGCAACTCGCTGTGCTAACAGTGGCAATTGTAAATTACATAAATAATTTTGGAATATGATACGATCAAAAGTATCGCTATCAACATGAATAAGGTATGTTGTGATAGTTGAAGTGCAGATACATGTACATTGATAACAAACTAATTTTGATAGCTAAAATGGCTTTTGGTGAAATTCCATTGTTGTTGTAACTGATGATATGGGGACCATCAAATCGGATTATGTATCTTTAAAGCTTTGTATAATTTATAAGTAATAACTGAAATATCTTTTAACAAGAGCACGCCGTCGGGGCATGGCAGAATACGCCCGTTTCTGGAGTAGAGTGGGGCACGGTTTAATTCATTTGTTTGAAACCTTTGACTTAAGACGAAATATTAACAAAAATAAAACACAATAACTTGGAAACCGAATATCAGGTAAAATCTAAGTTGAAAAAGGGGCATAACTCAGTCAAAATCATGCGGACGAAACCCATATTCGAACTTGATCTGTATTTTGGTGTGGTAAACTAACATACCAAATTTGGTTCAGTTCACTCGATTCAATCTAAAGTTATCATCCGGAAACCAAAAGCGGACGGACGGACGGGCGGACAGATTGACGGACAACCCATTTACATAATACATGTACAACCGTTTTTTTTCAAACGGGTGTATAAAAAGCCTCTCAAACATTTTTTCAACATTTTCTATTAGAAATATTGGATTTGAATGAAAATTAATTTTTGTTTCTGGAGTATGTTTTCCATATTTTGAGAACAAAATTAAATAGTCTGCCTCCTTCATCTCAAAATTTATAGATTGCCTGAGAACACATATATTTTAGATTATTGGCCTTACTTGGCAGTTGGATATCGGCAAAGATATCAGCCATAGGTGACTTCATATCAGCCTGAGACAGCTAATAAGAAGTTACTGAGGGCAAATCTATCTCGGTCAGATCAGCTATATTGTAATACCGTTACTATCCATTTTGATGGCAGTTCATTGGTGTAATCTTAAGATTGAAGGAACAGCAGGTAATCGAAATCACTAAATTTATACATCTTAACCCTTTACCCAACAGAAGGGCCCTGTGCCAATGCATTCTCTTATATATGCGAGTCGACCATAGGTCGCCTCGCATATATAAGAGAATGCATTGGCTTAACACATTAAAAATTATAAAATTGTTAAAGAATGTAAGAAAAAATGGTAATAACTGCCAATGCATGGTAATAACTGCCAATGCATTCTCTTATATATGCGAGGCGACCTATGGTCGACTCGCATATATAAGAGAATGCATTGGCACAGGGCATAACTGTAACCATCACAATGTGGTCAAGGAGCCGGTTCCAATGATATTCATATTTGTATGGTTCTATTGAGACAGACCGAAGATATTTTAGGCTGTTGAAGCTTTATTTGGCCGGTTTTGGCCGGTTTGTTGGGTAAATGGTTAAATAAAGATAGGCATATAGTTGAATCTATCATCATGCACGTTATAGCCAAGTATATAATATATATGTAGATATTCATGATTTCCAATGAAATTAGGGAGTAAACATTTAATAGTTTGAAATGGCATGAATCATTCACCATTACTTCAAGTCAAATTAGGAATTCTCCTTATATCGGGATATCACTGTGACTATAGTGACTTAGTGGATTATCAGTCGAGTTTGGAGTGATATCAGCCGAGGTTGATAATGTCACTCAAGGCAAAATGTGATATCTAATTACTAAATAATGGTATCACAGGTTATATTTTCTGACCCAAAATATCTATCTCCTAATAAGTATCTTGGACACTGAACTATTGGTTATATCTGTCATGATAGAAATTAGAAGAAATTAGGAATCGCTAATTGGGAAAAAACTGTAGGCATTTACCGGTGCGCAAATAAATATGTCGCACAGATTTTTTTTTAAATTTCTTTTAAGAATGCAGAGCATGAAGGATATAACCAATAGATCAGTGTCCAAGATATCTTTGACGGAGGATACACACTTGACTTAAATTCTATGCTTTTGTCTTTTGAAACCTTTTGGCATCCTCTATTTGTATGAATTCTATCTTCTCACCCGAGTTGAGGGATAACAATGAATAATAAAGACATCACAAACGTTTGCAACAAAGAATAAGGCATATTAACTTATGTAAACAAAGGCGCAAAATTAAATTGTGTATCAACCCAAATTTATAGGAATTAATTTTTTACTGAAAAAAATATGAGAAATAAAATGACAACAGAAATAGAAACGAAACTTGAATGTATGTTTACTTACAGCTCCGGGACCTCTGTGCTTTAAATAACTTCTCGATCTGTTAGGGCTCATAAACCTCTGAATCAACGCAGTAGGTCCGAATGAGAATTTAAACATAATGTCCTCCTTAAAGTCTGCACACAGGTTCCGACAATCCAGTCGGTAAGCTATATCAAAGTCTCGCTTTGGAAGCAAATTATGAACATGTTGTTTCTGCTCTTCACTGATCAGTTCAATCAGACGTTCTGAAAATGAAAGTTAATTACATGTATGAATTGTGATCCCAAGATGTTTTACAGAATGCAAAGGATCAAACAGGACAAATGTGACCCGCCATATCAAATCCAGTCGTAAGTCGGAATTTTTTTACCATGTGCCAATGCATTCTCTTATATATGTGAGTCGACCATAGGTTGCCTCGCATATATAAGATAATGCATTGGCCTAACAATTTTTTATCATTTTTTAAAAATAAATGTTTCTTACAATTTTTAGGACATAAAATAAAAAACATCCATTACCCTGCAGGGAGCCCCACACATATATAGAATGATATAGAAGAGTGTTGTCTGCTCATGTTTGTCTGGGGCTCTGTATGGGTGAAATTATAAAATTGTTAAAGAATACAAGAATTTTTTTTTTAAATTGTAAAAAATTGTTAGGCCAATGCATTCTCTTATATATGCGAGGCGACCTATATGGTCGACTTGCATATATAAGAGAATGCATTGGCACAGGGTAAAAAAATCCCGACTTACGACTGGATTTGATATGGCGGGTCACAAATATAAAAATCAACATGAGATTGAATTATTGTGGAAAATTTGTTTTGATTCAACACACATGAAAACCATGACTGCCATGAATAAAAATTTGAAAAAAATAATTTTTATAAATAAGTATAAGGAATTAAATGAAAACAACTCTATAGACTGATTAAATAGGCAGCCTCATATATATTTCTCATAGATTGATAATTGTTTTTAATTTTCATACACAAATATGCAGCCCTTAGAACTGCATGGAATTCTATGTTGGCATCTGTGGCTTTTTCTACGGCATTTACTTTTGCTGTTTATTGCACACCCAATGGCTTTGTGCGAAATACAGCAAAATACAGAAGAATTGAAATGTTCAATAAAAAAATGTGTATTGTTCTTGAACAATACAAACCTATTACGTCAACAACGTCACTGGCGACGTGAACTTTAACAGAAAATGTCTTTGCTAAATTATGGGGTATAGTCTACATTAAGCACATGTTTGTTCAATTAAATACAACGATATCGACCTAAATGTTAGTATGTTACAAGCTGCAATCTTCAGAGTGTGCAATAAACATAGAACAACACAGCTGTGTGAACCATGTTAACATTATTGCACTCGTTTGTCGTGCCGCGAGGTAAACTCGAACCTCCGGTTCTCGTTTTACCATCGCGTCACAACAAACTCGTGCAATAACATTAACCAGTTCAAACAACTGTGTCGTTCTATCTATATTTTATTTTGAGGCATGAATATGTCTGACCCTTCCAATTCAGAATACATTTTTATTTATGATGTGGAGGGATACAAATCTGAATGAAACATGGACATGACAATACCCAAATTTAATGAAAAACATCACAATTTCCACATAAGAAAATTCAATCTCTACCACAGCGCACAAGTCATACTTCCTTTCTGACTCTGTCAATGGCTGGGTACAAGTCTGGTTTTCTATATTTTGTGCAGGTTTTTTCACACAAAATAGCGAGACTGCAATCGACCAAAGTCAAATTTCCTATGCGCTTTGAGAACAATTCCTGCACTAAAACTTATTGTCAGAATGGAGAATTAGAGCAGTAGTTTTTATGACAATTTTCACACACTCCTTATCAAAATGGCAGCAAATTAGAACTCTTGTGTTTGACTTGCCATGAATGTTGTCGTCCATGTGCGTTTTGACTTTTGTGTTAATAAAATAATCGGAGAACCAAATCACACCATTTCGCAATATAGTTCTTTGGTTCTAGAGGGACTTTCCTAAATTTCCTGACCGAAATTACACAAATGTTGTTCCATATTTTTTGTGCTTAATAAAGCCAACATGTTGCTCTGTTTACTTAGTATATATATTTATATCGTGGAAGTCCACCAAATGTGGGTAAAACATTGCCGGTAGCAGCGGTCATTTCTGAATCATCAAGGGAGGTAAACCCTGCATGTAGTTTGAAGAAAAATAAGGATAACACTATAATGGAAAAAGCAAACAATGTCATTTGGACAGTCTTTTGAAAGCACCCCAGTCCAGTGGAGAACATCCATACCAACTTTCATTGACATCCAATAAAGCATGGATGAGGGTAATGTCTGGATAGATGGACTGACAAACAGACAGATGGACAAAGTCAATCCAGTCCAGCATACCCCCATTTTTCTTTAAAAAATGGAGGTATAATCAGGATTCCATATACAATTTTAGTCTGCCTATTGATCTATTTTGGATACAGGAATCACTACATGAAGAATATCTTGTTTATTTAATATATAGATCCATTGATTTCGAGGGACAAGAGAACTATATGTAATGGAATTAATTTTGCAACAAAAAATTACATTATTTTTAAGACCAATTGCAGCTCACTTTTAAAGGCACGTCCGGCATTCGTTGCAGAAATATTCATATTTTTCAAATCGCCATCAACAGAAGGAATATTAAAATATAAATAGTTTTGTTCATATGCCAAATATAATCAGCGCGTAAATAGTATATTGTCATCAAGACGTACGATGGTGTACGTAAACAAGAGCCTGCTCGTGTTACAGAAGTTTTGCTTCTGTTTACATAACACAGTGCAATTCTATTGGTTAATCACACACATATGATATGAACGCTCTTTATTATTTACATATCAGGAAAACGGTAACAAATAAAGCTCTTTATGTTTACCATATCAGGATCTAAACAAAAGCCAGATTCTGTAACGTTTTTTGCTTTTGTTTCCATAACAAAGGAAAAACATTTGACAATAACATACTGTTTATGCCATATTTCTGATTGGTATAAGAACAAAGTCTGTCTATATTTTACTATTATTTCTGTTTATGGCAGTTTTTGACAGAGGTGAATATTTTAACAGCATACTCACCGGCAACACCGACCGTATTTTTTTAAAACAAATATTGTTATGAATGAAATTCTGGAACCCAGCATACATCTTTACTACTTTTCACTTTGTTTCAGTAGTCGTCATATCCTTAAGAATAATTATGCTTATATAAACCTAGACATATTCTGTAATTCACAACACATTTCATTCTAGAACACTACAATAATTATACATATACACAAACGAGTTTTGGTGTGGAACAATGAAAATTGAACACAGAGGCATTTCAGGAATATTACTTGTGTAGCAAATTGACTACAAAAATGATTACAACACTCGTGTTAGAACTAAATTATGCTGTAACATGTTGTGCACAAAATAATGAAATATAGGAAGGAAATGTAACTTAAAGTGATATGTAACCTTCAAGGCTGACTTTTTGTCTAGCATTTGCTCCAGCTTGTCACATTGGCACATTGTCACAATTAAATTAGGCATATAAATATATGACACTCATTATGGAGTCATTGGACTTTGTATAATGTAGAAAGAGTAATCAACTCATAGGATTGGAATTTATTGTAAATCCATTGGTTTATTTTTGCGCAAAATAACAAAATACAGAAGATTTCAAAATGTTCAATAAAAACATTTGTTTGGTCCTTGGACAATACAATCCACTCTTACGTTGACAATGCCAACTGTAACAGAAAATGACTTCATTAACTTATGAGGTATAGTTTACATACTGTAAATCAAATGTTTATTCAATTAAATTAAGCAATATATATTTAAATTGCAGAATACTAGAAGCTACAATGGTCTGAGTGTGGAATAAACATAGAACAACACTGTTGTGTGAAGATGTTAACATTATTGCACTCATTTTTCATGCCGCGAGGTAAAACTTGAACCTACGGTTCTCATTTCACCATTGCGTCACAACAAACTTGTACAATAACTTTAATCAGTTAACACACTTGTGTTGTTCTATCTATGTATTTTCCTCATTTATTTTGCAGTAAAGAGCAGTCAAAAATGGTTTTAATTAGATTTTCAAGACGTGGTAAAAGAATTAATTAGAAAAAACCCATTCGACTCAGATCACTGATGCATAGAAAACTAAAAGAGGGAACTTTGGTAGGTCTTAACACAATATATAAAGCGTGTATATGAGTGAAAAATATATCTGTTGGCCCATTCTGTTCCCAGCAATGTTTCAAGATGGGAAGGTATGCTAAGCTGAAAGTTTACCTTAAAGATGAAATTAATTGATACATTATGTGGACAGGCTGTATGAATATTAACGCTTGTTATAATGAGCAAAATTTAAACTTTTAATATGAGCAAAATTTAAACTATTAATACCATAGTCAATATGATTATTAAAATGATATGAAATAACTACCGGTGCAGTAAAAAATAATTTAGAAAGTTACCAATCTTCTGTCATCATGTCAGAAATTTCACTCAAATTGTGTCTTGTTACTTTAGTTAGGGTCTAACATCTTTTCACCTGCTAGGCCATAACAATATTCACCACTCAATCTGCATAACCATCGCTCTTAATTCAGATTGTTTGGCTTTGGCAATCTGCTACGGCAACCCTTTGTTGTGGCCTAGTTTGCTTCAGCAAATGGCCTCAACATTACTGATTGCCATAGCCAATTATGATGGCTGCAAAACTTACACATTTCTAAGACAACCAAAAAGAGAGGACATATTTGGTAGTATAAACAAAACAGAAAAATTGGACAAAGACAAGAAACAATGTGATCACAAGATCGAAGGCTAGTTATCACTTTATTTTGATTGCCAAGACAATGGCTAAGTGGAACATCGCATGAAGTAAGCATTATAAAAAATGCAAGCACAAAACTGCGAGAGTGGTAGGGAGATTTTAAGCATATATACCAAAGAAAACTTCATTTAACTGGTGAACTTGTCAAAATATGTACAATTAGTGTTTAATATTGAGAGATATTACTGTATTTACTCAAAAACTAAACTTTAAAGTAGGATCTGAATGATTTTCGTGAACTTAAGCAGACATTTAAGACATTAAATGTCACAAAAACAGCTACTGATTACCATTCTTCAATAGCTAGTGAAATACTGTTAAGTCCACGCAAAGTTAATTTCCCGTTTCTCAGATCCACGGTCATGGTCACGAAACCCTTACCATACAACCATTTTATTCACGTTTTAACCTTTTGGCGAGTAGAATGACATATACGTGTATGTCGCTGTACGGTTCGTGAGTGGAACGACATATATGTCGTTTCAGGAAGTGTCATTTTTATGTAGACATAACTTCAATTAATCATCCGAATTATAAATGAATTGTATCGGATTGTATAGGGAGATATTTTGATTAACATAATGTCCCAATGTATAAGTGCAATGGATTATGATAGCACACGTAAACAGAAAATACACATCAATTAAAACGAATTATTGGACCCTTTTGACCCGAATTTGTTAATAATTATTGCTACGTCGTTGATGTTAAACTCACGCATGACGTCATGTATATGACGTTATAAATACTCTCCAAAAGGTTAATTGTCAGAAAAAATTATAATCCTTTACGAAATAATAACGGTACAAACTAGCTCCAAACTAAGATTTAACATACCAGTTTTAAGATTATTAACTTTTGTGGACCTTTGTTTGGGAAATAATGGAAGCGGAAAACTGATATTAAACCCAAAGCTAGCTGATCATTGTTCCCGCTGGCGGTAATTGACAAAATGGCGAAAAAAATGGCTAAACTAATTTGCACACAAATGTGTCCAGACATTGTGGTGATTATAAACACACCAGCTTAATCATCAGCTTAATCAGGTCTAATTACATCACGCGTCTGCACCTGGTGTATGTTACACGACCCCATGTGCTTGGAGCAATTAGTAATTTTGGTGTTGATACGCTTTGTGTTGTAATAAAAACAACTTGTGAGTGGGGATCAGGGAAACACTTCAAGTGACTGAGTTTTTTATTGCGAGTCAAATTTCAAAATGAAATTCTTTCATTTGCAGTTTGATCCGTATTAATTCGAACATTTTACAAAACCAATCGATCTTTCCAACAAGCCCCAATTAAAAAATTATAATTGCACAGTCACCAGGATATACTTATTGTCTTCCTGCGAATTTAACAGATACACACCAGATACCTATAGGTAGACATATATAATTTTTTAAATTATAATTCATTTTTCCTTAAGGGAAGCCCGAAACTGAACTATATGGATTAGATCTCCGGCCTTGTGTCAATCAGGAGGGTTAAAATTTTATTGCCGTCCTACTCCGCTCACACTTGACCGAGCTCAGATTATCACGCATGAATACACCCAGGTAAATCCTGCATTCTTTAATTATCAAGTCAGTTTTTATTTCCGACCTAGTCATGAGATTTGCGAGTCGCGGAGTTGGGAATGGCACCACCATGGATTGCATGGAAGGGATCTATGATAGTTCAGTTTCGGGCTTCCCTTAAGGAAAAATTAATTATAATTTTAAAAATTATAGTTTTCCGCCAAGGAAAGCCCTTCAACTAAACTATATGGATTAGAATGCAAGCCCAGGAGGAGGCACGAGCAATAAAGTTAATTAATATCCAAATTCGATGGGAATGCACTCTTCCGAAACAGATTTCATGTAAATGTGATTTAGTCATGAATCGGATATGATTATGTTACGTGAAAGAGCTCCCAATTCAGATTCCGACATTGGTCAAACGTGGACCTCCCCCCCCTTGTTTTTGGAAGAAACATCCCAGGTAGTGCCATATAATTCATGCTAGCGAGACAACTGAGCAAGTATAACTTTTGAAGAGACTTCTTTCCCGTCACTTCTTCTGTCGCTTCATCCTATTCTCTTTGTCATCTTCTTCGCTCTCTCGACAGTTCACAAATTGAACTGATGTCACATGTAGCCATTGTGTATGTCATAAGATATCAGGATGCGTATGATACACCAGGGAGCAAATTAACAGGTATCACATCGTAATTTGCTACTGAAATGTGGATAATAGCTAGGAATTTTATATGATGTTAGAAAATGCTATCTAATCATGTGAATCAAAATTTCAAAGTAATTTGCTCCCTGCAATACACAAACCAGATATAAAATGATATGCTGCAGATATCATAGCAATGTATGATGTATCATATCATACCACAAATCCCTACTCCAGCCTCGTATAATGTAGAGAGCAGGGAACGCAATCATGATGCAAGGTATCATTGCATACCAGTATATATAGAGAGTAGAGAACACCACTGAGGACTTGATGAACAGGCATAGAAGCATCAGTGATCTATGATGGCGCACATGACAAGTTTCGGGTACATTTCAAAATGATCAACTTTAGCAGAATGATCGAAGTTGCAAAATGACCGGTGGAGGAGAGGCCTGGAGGTATCCCGAAGGTGTACGATTCCAGGGGATCGACTGGACCCCATCTTGTGGAGATGTGGGCCACTGCACCGTGGGGAAGAGTCAGAAGGCTGGTTGGCTGGTGCAGCTCTTGGAGGCACGCAACAACAAGTCTTCCCCACCCAGAACATCCTCCAAAGGCTACAGTGCTGGAGCTTTCCTGACTGAGGTAAATACTGGTACTTTATTGCAAATTGTTTAATTAAATGAAGCAATAAAAGAGATCAACCTGTGTCCTCATCCTTTTACAAAATCACTTACCAGAGGAACGTCAGAATCCTCGTCCGACAGTGTGCCTGGGGACCCACTGTCGACCCGCGATTCTTGCTCATCGTCGTCAAACCTGCCGACGCCATGTGATGCAGAGAAGCATGTCAGGAGCGATGCCAGCAACAGAATTGGCTGCATCAAGTTGGGATTCCATACTATGGAAGAGGCCTACTCTGAAATGGTTCGACGCAAGACAAATGCTCTTGCAGTTGGGTTAAGGAGCTATTCCCTGTCCAAGATCACCCTCTCCAAAAATTATGGTTCATCATCAATGGCCCAGGTAGAATAGGCGGCGCCCCCAAGGCCAGAAGGGCAGAGGGGATAAGCTCTGATGAGCCACTTGACCAAAGGATGCCCCTTCCATGGAATCCCGCAAATGCAGGTGGTTCTGACCAAACTGGAATAAATGTCGATGACATTACACTATGATCACATGACGGCGGAGGAGCAGGCCCGGAGGTATCCCGAAGGATTACGATTCCAGGGGATCGACTGGACCCACTCTTGTGGAGATGTGGGCCACTGCACCGTGGGGAAGAGTCGGAAGGCTGGTTAGCCGGTGCAGCTCAAGGAGGCACGCGACACGTGTCTTCCCCACCCAGAACAGCTGCCAAAGGCTACTCCCAGGTGCCCAATAATCGTGATGGCCGAAAAACAGATCTTCTTGGTGGGAATCCAGGCTGAAATCAACAATACTGATGGAAATTTCACTCTATGTGGAATAATAGTGTATCAATGGAAATTTTCTCGAAAATGAATAATCGTACTGACACTACCATTAGGCACCTGAGAGTAAGATGCCGGGGCAATCGTCCTTGAAGATTGGTTGCCCGAATCAACAAATTTCAGCACCCGCCTACCACTGGTTCTGACTGCCATAGCAGGACCAGGGGGGCCAGAACTGGTCCTGCCCGAGGTAAAGACTGGTACGGTTTGCTCAAAGTTGGTAATCATTGACTAATATGCCCTCACCCAACGATGACAAGTAATACATCCGTTATTGAGCAACCCGCACGGTGTGTGGCCATCAAAGTCGAATCACGTTCGACTGCAAAACAAGACATGCCGTTAGTTATAACAAAGCAAGGTTAATATACAATACAGTCTGTTAGTTATTGAATTGAAAGTAAGGTTAATATAAAAATTACTTTATACTCCTGGCCACGTGATCTTACCTGCTATAAATATACAGGTAAGATACTGTCTTTTCTCGTTTATGAGGACGATGAGTTCCGATTGCACATGTGCAAGAACTAGGCGGTTTCCATTAGGAAAGTACGCTGACAGCGGACATGACGATACAAATGCCTTCATTGTCGTTATGCTTGTATCGAATCTATTTGCCAGATAATCATTGGATATGTGACCATAGAAGGAGAAGAGCCATGTCTTGGCCTCTTTGGAATTATATTGGCAGTGGTTGTGCGCAATATAAACGCTGTGCTTGTAATCGCGTTTTATACATGTGACAATACAAATGCAGTCCTTTCTGAAATTCGCCAGATAATCATTTGGATATGTGGCAATAGAAGGAAAAGAGTCATGGTTTGGACTCTTTTATAGGCAGTGGCCATGCGCAATATAAATGTGTTGCATGTAACTGCGCTTCATACATGAGTGAAAGCTATTTGTCAGATTATCGTTTCGATATATGTGGAAATAGAAGTTAAGGAGCCAAGTGCTGGACTCTATTGGAAAGACTATTGGCAGTGATTCTGGGGCACGTGACAATATGTATGCTTTCTATTTCGCCGTTTGCCTTTATTATTCACTTATGAAAACCGCAAAGTATGTCAGTTCTGACGGCATAGTGGCTGGAGGCCCTGAGACCATATTATTGCCATGTACAATGTATGGAACTATTATGGCTTGCAATACATGTTGCATGCTCGCCATTATCGATGCATATTAGGTCCTACAGTAATATGGCATTGAGGCACTTAAACCATAATATGTCTATGGGACTGAATAATTGAATGTATCGACAAAACACTAATGTCTGAGGATAAGAGGTCAGATGTTTCAAGTTGGTGGCACTAATCACAGTCATGACATCACAAAGATTTACAAGTCTAATTGCTAACCTGTGGACGGCGTAAATCGGCGGATGATAATAAGGAGAAACATCGATGTAATTGAAATTCAGTGAGATGCTGACAAGCCAATAAATCGTTGCAACACCCTGACCATGCCCTTATGAACAAGGTGCTTCGTATTGAAGACAAAGCTTTCCGTTTTTTTCCAAGTTCCCATTGGAGATGGTTACTTGCCACAAGTAGGCCAGTGGGCTCGCTTCAAGGCGAACATCCAAGATGGCTCCAAAGATTTCTTACCGCAGGTAGAATCACCGTTGTATATTTAAGTAAAGTGAACCAACTATTACAGCCATACTGTACAAACATGGATGTAAAGAATGCAACACTATATTTATAGCAACAGACAACACACCAATCTGAAGTGCGGTTATATATGGGATAACAAATATAATCTCCCTGTTACTGAGTGTTAGTAACTATTGTACTGATGATACAATGAGTTATAGGATATTTAATCGCGATAAGACAAGGCAGAATTTTCTAAATACCTTGAAGTTGCTGTAATGTTTTATTACATTTGCCATGTGTCTAATACAAGACCTCACGTTCATACATTCTGGCGGGCGTAGATTCGCAGGTATTGATCGTGAAAACAATGTTACAGATCGCTCAGTCAAAAGAAATGTCAATTGTCATCTGATAACAAGGACTATCTTTCGGATTTATTCATGTAAATTATTACAAAGGAGACATTGCTGTCCTGTACAACTTTCTGCGAACTAACAGAGCAGGTCCATGTATGATTTGGCAGTATACGTTATTCACATAGCAACAGAACATATGAAAGAAGCGAAGCGAGTCGACTGAAACGTAGTGAAAGTGAACACGTGTAGCACGAAAATAGGAGACTTCGTATACCTTATCACGGTGCGTCCTCAATCGTAAGTTATCACACCGTATATGTTGCACAAAAATGCAATATTTGGTTTCGCCACAAGTAAGCTATGTGCGTCTTTAGTCATTGTCAAGATGTCCTTCTGATTTCTAATTTTTCAAAAGGAACCATCTTGAGGAGAAAACAAAAAAACACGAATTATGTATACAAACAAAACCAAAAAGATTAACGGGCGGATGTGAGAAATATTAATTAACAAGCGGGTTCGGACGACAAATAAATTGCAAGTTTGTTATCAACAATAGATATTGAGTCGATAAACTCACAATTTCAGAAAAATACTCCCTTATAAACCACGTCCTGTCGATACAGAGGAGGAAGAAAAACTGACTTGATAATTAAAGAATGCAGGATTTACCTGGGTGTATTCATGCGTGATTAATCTGAGCACGGTCAGGTGTGAGTGGAGTAGGACGGCAATAAAATTTTAACTCTCCTGATTGACACAAGGCCGGAGATCTAATCCATATTGTTCAGTTGAAGGGCTTTCCTTGGCAGAAAAAAACTAAGCACAAACTCGTGAATAAATAAAACTACCCGTTCAGATATCATATTGCCTATTTCCGCTATATGTTACTTTTTAATACACCGCAAATTTGTTTTTGCGATGGTCAATAAAAACTTTCATTTTATATGGAATTGTTTTGCATGTTATGTTATTTACATGCACTATTGTTGCTCATATTTCATTGTTATTGTTTTTGTTGTCAATAAAATGTAAAATATAATGTATATATAAAGTAAATTCAAAGTGGCTAAAAAAAATGGCATTTAGCTAAATTATTGGCTAAAATAATTTCTGGGCCAGCGGGAACACTGTAGCTGATCCAGGTGTGGAATGCTACGCTGGCATAAAACAGCACACTCGCATGCTTTTCAAAAGTTTTGGACTGAGAAATGAGAAGTTAACTTTGCATAAGCTTATTTCATATAATATCAGGCATGTCTTTCGAGATTGTTGGATATTTCATGCATATAACCTTATAGTAGTTGATGCGACTAGGCAATACCTGTCATGTCTCGCTCAGCTAATTGCACCCCATGAAGTAAAGCAGATGAACACCTGGTCTGTAAGTTACGGCCAAGACCGTCCTCTACGTACGCATGCAGTTCCTGGGCACAAATGAAACATACTCAAAGGGTTAAATGATAGAAACTCAAAACAGTAAACTACAAAAACAATGAATGGAGATTAACTGATCACCAAACTGAGGCTCTATACCGGTAACCCATTGTTGAACATTGTGCAACATCCCTACACATGAGTTAATGGTAAACAATTGGGTATCTGCATATGTTATCAGAATATCTCTACTAATTGATAATAGATCATTCCAATGCATACTTTCGGAACTAAATGTAGGGCCCTGCGAATATCCGAGATTCAATTTGATGTCGAATGATTCAGTACAGACTCCAAAATTGATTATTTTTTAATATACAATATACAATATGCCCTCGACATTGACACGTTGTTACGGATATTGCAAAGAATGATGATGAATAATACATGCACGCACAATACTTGTCACAACATGCATTAAATTTTGGTATACCAAACGCTAATGCCACTGAACAAACACCATATCCATAGGGACGCCAACAGACTCCTGTATAGACATCATTCTGTTTCGGAAGTGATTTTTTAAATGTCCAAAACAACGATTAAATTTTGCAACTGAAATTTGTTTGTACAGTATACTTTGAAACATTTTAATTCAATTATAAAACTTGGTTATATAAACATATCGAGAATCGCACACACAGTGAATTCTTGTTCAAAATACACCGACACATTATAGCAATATACTCGAGGCGGACTATGAGGACCTTTACTGTACTGTGTACATGTGTGCACAGGCGGCTGACCATTCCGATTTGATATCGACATCGGACTCCCGATACGATATCGGATTTCGAATCTGCGGAAGAGTGCCGATTCACAGGGCGCCTAACTGAATGGGAGTATCCATTGAGAAATCAATGGATAAATAAAATGCACTCAGCTTTCTTCTCAAATGACTAATACCCCATTGCATTCTAACATTGAGTTTAAGTATATTTAATGTTTGGTAACCAGTACGTCTCCATTCTTTGAGAGAAATGAAATAAGATGTGTGTTTCTTGTCATACGCTACTCAGTGGAGAATGAATGGGATATTTGATGGAAAACACTCAATAAATGATCAACATGTTTAGTGCCACAACTGACCAGATCTGCAATAAAATACCATAAACTTTTCAATCTGAGCATATTGTCAATAATACTACTGTATTTTTTTAATGAATTTCGGAAAAAAAATCATTGGCTCCCATGCATTAAGAGGTCACCCTGAAGATCTATATGAAGTGACTTTCAGATGAGGCATGTGGCCTGTTGGGTGTGCTGAAGGATTTAGTCATGCAAAGATTAAAATACAAGATGTCTGCTGGCGGTCATATTTTTAATGACTTTTGGAAAAAAACCAATGGCTCCAATATAGAGGTCAACCTGAAGATCCACATGAAGTTTAATGATGATCGGATGACAGATGTGGCCTGTAGGGTTTGGCGAAGGATGACAGATGTGGCCTGTAGAGTTTTGCGAAGGATTTAAGTCATGCAAAGAGTAAAACCAAAGATGGCCACTGGCAGTCCGGTTTTATAACAAAATTTGGAAAAAATTGACAGCTCCCATCTAGAGGTGATCCTAATTATGACTGTAAATTTCGGAAAAAATGTTAAGCTCCCATCTACAGGTGACCCTGACGATCCATATGAAGATTGGTGATGATCGGATGATGGTCAGTAGGTTGAGCCAAAGGATTTAGTCATGCAAAGAGTATAAAATCCAAGATTGCTGCAGGTGGCCATGTTTTTAAATGAAATTCAGAAAAATGTGATAGCTCCTATCAAGAGGTCGAAGATCCGTATGAAATTTGGGACAATCAGATGAGGGATGTGGCCTGTAGGGTGTGCCAAAGGATTTAGTCACGCAAAGAGTAAAATCCAAGATGGCTGCTGGTGGCCATGTTTTTTTTTATTGAGAATCGTTCAAATTCAATAGCTCCCATATAGAGGTGACCCCCAAACATGCCTGTAAATTTCCAAAAATGACAATAAATGTGGGCTGCTGGGTGGTCTGATGAATTCAAATGTGAAATCAAAGATGGCTGCTGGTGGCCATGTTTTTTAACAAAATTCAGTAAAAATGGTAAGCACCCATCAGAGGTCACCCCAAGGATCCATATCAAGTTTGGTGAAGATTGGATGAGGGATGTGGCCTGTAAGGTGTGCTAAAGGAAATTGTCGATGGACACACGCACGGACGAATGCACTCACAGATGACAGATGCCAACCTATCGCAATAGTTCAAACTTGATTTTGTCAAGTTGAGCTAAAAAATAAAATTCACCTGCCCGCCCCAATTTTACAAGAGCTACGCTGGGCGTGCAAAATACGCCCTCTCTGGGGAAAATTGGCAGATGGAACCCAAATTCGAACTTGACCTGTGTTTTGGTGGGAGAAAGTAATATACCAAATTATCATTGAATCCGATAAGTTATCATCCGGACAACAAATTTCAGGGATTTTCTAAGTCAAATTACGTTAAATAAGGGGCATAACTCCGGTGACAATTGGCGGACAGAACCCAAATTCGAACTTGAGCTGTCTTTTCTCCTAATAAACCCACATACCAAATTTGATTGAAATCGGTTCACTCTAACTAAAGTTATCATTCGGACAACAAATTTCAGGGATTTTCTAAGTCAAATTACGTAAAAAATGGGGCCATAACTCTCGCAAAAAATTATCGGATTAAAACGAAATTCGGACTTGAGCTGTATTTCGATATATGTAATCCATGTTTTGCGTATAAACATTCCAAAATCGAGTTATCATCCGAAAACAAAAAAACATAAGAAATATTTAATTTTCTGAGTCGAAAAAGGGGCATAACTTTGCCAAAAATGGTCGGACAGAACCCAAGTTCGAACTTGACCTGTGTTTTGGTGGGATAAAGTAATATACCAAATTTGGATTCATTCCGATAAACTATACTAAAGTTATCATCCGGACAACAAATTTCAAGGATTTTCTGTCAAAAAACGTCAAATAAGGGGCATAACTCCGGTGAAAATTGGCGGGCGGAACCCAAATTCGAACTTGAACTTAATTTTCGGCTAATAAACCCACATACCAAATTTTATTAAATTTGGTTCACTCTAACTAAAGTTATCATCCGGAAACCAGGTTAACGGACGCCCGGACGGACGGACCAATACTATAATACGGACGTATAAAAAAGTTGGATGAGAATCAAGTAATTTATTTATATTGGCCTTATAGAAACTGAAATTTGTAATAAAAAAATCACCATCAATTTTGTGAAATAAATTATCCCTTTCTTCAAAAATTTAAAATCCTAGACCTTAGACTATAATATTTTAGCTTATCTGGTCAGTTCTGGCGACAAACAAGTCAATTGTGAAGAGAAAATTAGGAAGCTATGTGATGTCAAATGAGTGACTACACCAATGTATGGAAACGAAGCCATGCACAGGACACCCATCTCACCGAACACATAGGTCTCTATAAGGTCTATTTGTTTGTTGACACCAGCCGAACAACGTCCTGCGAGGTTCTGACACAATATTTTCTCTGTATAATAGTAGATTTCCTTCAATGCAAACAGAATAACCTTCAGAATAATGAAACAGTATAACATAAAAGCATGAGAATATTCCCTGAGATTCTGAATCAATATCTCCAGTAGAAATGTATTTATTTTGTAAATGATTTGTACAAATATATATTAGACTTTCTCTTCCTCATGCTTTTTGTTTAGATTCTGGGGGTGTAAAATAATAATGTTGAATGACAAAGTTGACCGAATTGAATAGAAATATATTCATGCTCAATTGTAGGGACAAATCATTTGGTTGACGTTCCATATTGTAATCATTTATCAGTATGAGATAGATTATTGCTATATTTGTTTAATAAAGGCCATAAGGTCAAATGCTTCCAAAATTTGAGATAACCATTCATTGGATTAGGCATATATACAAAGTTCCAGTAGCCATCCAAGACAATTTTTACTATGAATGGTTACTCTACTATTCAACTATTTGATCAGCAGTGATAAGTGAAATGAACATACCTTTTTGTATTGATTTAACGTCATTTCATCTGCATGGAACGGTCGGTCGAATTCATCAACAACTATCGACAGCCTTCTTATCTCCTCATTTAATGCTCCAGATACCTGTAAACAATGAGGCCATTAAACCTGTAAATAACGAGGCCCGATTAAGCCTGTAATAATAAGGCCATTAAACCTGTAAATAACAGAGCCATTAAACCAGTAAATAACAAGGCCATTAAACTTGTAAATAATGGAGCCATTACACTTGTAAATAATGGGGCCATTAAACCTGTGAATAACGAGGCCATTAAACCTGTAAATAACAAGGCCATTAAACTTGTAAATAATGGCACCATTAAACCTGTATATAATGAGGCCATTAAACCAGATACCTGTAAATAACGAGGACCAAAATTTCCCCAGCAGACAGGGTTTTATGTGTTTACTTACAAATTATCAAAAACATTATTGGTTGTAAAAAAAATTCGTGATTTAGTATTCTGTGTTTTCTATGTAACAGTCTGTTGTACAATCTTCATTTTGTCAGAAATAACTAAGGGAAATATCAAATACAAGTTGAAATGTGTCAAGCTAGCTTTATAGCCAGTAGTAAAAAAATATTTCGATATAGCATGGTGAAGCCGAGCGGCAGAAAGATTTTGTTTCTTTTTTTGGTGAGTTACAAAAAGCACCAAGCGGGCCATATTTTTATTAGGAGGAAGGTGTCGAGAAACAAAACATTAATTTTATTTGGCCTGAAAATATTCTAAGAGCTGACCGACATACTCAGTCAGGAAGAATTGAAAATTCTGAGTCAATTTGTAAATTAACCGATTTTGAAAAGGCCATCTTGTGGTATTGAGGTACGCGAGAACAATAATTGTCTATCTGTGAAGTTGTATGAAGAGATGAGTAAAGCCAGAAAATATATTACTTGGGACATTGATGGTCTATACCAAATATCTTACCTTTCTCTCTACGTCATCCACTAGTTTGATGATTTTCGCTTTTATTTCAGCCGTTAACTTCTCTAACTGCTTCTGTAAGTAATTCAGCTCACCCTCTTTCGACTGTTTCGATTCTGACCCCTCTTGTCTGTGAAGGAACAGACCAAGTAGTTAAACGAGGCGCATGGGTGAGTTTCGGAGGCATGATATTTTTTTCGGGAACGTTTTCTTTTCTAATATTCGGAAATTTGGATGTTATTTCTAACTCTTCATGGATCTAAATTACATGTGATTACTTTGTTTCCAATGGCGGATGGATCCGGAGAAACCAATAGAAAGCGAGAAAGGAACTCTGAAGGTGAGACACCAAAGCCCAACGAAAAAACTAAGAGAACTAAAATGAAAACAAATATGGGGGATCCGGCCACGATTTTGGACATCTCAGGTCAACTCGCCATCTTAACAAAAGTTATCAACGACGTTAAAATCGGACAGGACAGTTTACGAAAAACAATTGACACCAAACTGGATAAGTTAAATAATGAATGGAAGCAGATTTTCGATGAAAAATTCAGAAAGCTGTCAGAAGATATCATGATGGACATAAGTGTTGAAAGGGGTCGGATAGATACTGTTATCAGCGAGCTGGGCGAAGTCAAGCAGAAAATTGATCTGATCAATCAAGGTAATCCCGTCGCTGACGTTGCTGTGACTTCATCTCGCCAGCCAGATGACAGTGACGTATCCGTTATAATTACAAACATTCCGGGACCAGCATCAGATGAAGATGAAGATTGCCAGAAATTATCGATGACATGCTGAGACATATGAAACTTAATGGCAAAGGAGTGCGCGTAGTTAGGGCAAGCAGACTGCGAAAACCATATTCCGACAGACCCGCTTTAGTGAAAGTGAAGTTCGCGAGTGTTGAACAGAAAGTCATGGTGTTAAGGCAGAAGCAGTCTATCAGCAGTTCACCAAAATTTGAAAATTGTTATATCAGAAGCAGCAAGCCACACATTGAATGCTTAATTGAGACAAATGCCCGCACTATCCTCAGTCAAATCCCACAGGGCAAGGATTTCTATGTCTCTGGGAGTGGCAGGATAGTCAGAAAAGGGGACCGTGGCAGAAGATAGGACAAACCGACATGTGATCTTAATATGAATGGATCTGTCAACGACAATATTTCAATTGGACATATTAACATTAACGGATGGTCAAAAAGCAGCAGGCAGCTGAAGACTATGTTATTTAAATGTATTGACCATGATATTATATGTATTTCTGAAACTCATTTGAAGGAAGATGACACAATTTCTATCCCAGGTTATTATTGGTGTGGGAATAACAGGTCATGCATGCACAGAAAAGCCCCAAAAGCTTCCGGCGGTGTAGGGATGCTAATTAAGGATGAAATCATTAATAAATACAAAGTGTCGATAGTAGATAAAAGTAGAGATGGATTCCTAAATGTCAATTTTGCTTCTAAAGTGTCAGCCGATGGTTTCTATGTATGTGCATGTTACCTCCCACCAGAATCTTCCCCCTGGGGCAGGGATGCAGATGCTTACTTTGCACATATTCTGACCAATATATATTTATATTCTGACCCCCACCCATTAATTTTGTGTGGTGATTTTAATGCAAGGATTTCTTGATCGAATCGAAATTGTGTTGTCTCAATGGGCGACTCAATCCAGAAAATAATAATTATACATCAATTAGTCAAAAAGGATCAGCTGTTGTTGATTATTTTTGTGTATCACATGAACGATTATCCCACTTCAATGATTTCCAGGTCACTACTCAGACTGTTTTGATTGACAATCACCAATCACAGTGCATTGAGAGTGGTACTTGCCGTTAATCCGTCCTTACTGGCAGAAATAAAATCTGATGTGTCTAGACAGGTGCGAATGCCTACCAAATTGAATGAAAGTGTCAATAACACTGTAGCTCAACTTAGGTAGGGGAATAATTTAATGGTTGCATGACAGCAAATGGAGGAATAGGAAAGGTGCTAATTGAAATGTCTAAGTAAGACAAGATGTACATGTCAATATCAACATTCATGACAAGTGTCATAATGATTGGATCAGGGATGTGGTGATTATGGTGTGCCAAAGGATTTAGTAATGCAAAGAGTAAATTCTAAAATGGCCACTGGCAGCCATGTTTTTGCCCGAATTACCCCAAAATGACTCGTTCCCATCTACATGTCAATGTCAACAGCCTTTACATATCTCATAATGATCTGACCAAAGGTACGACCTGTAGCCTGTGCCAAAGGATTAAGTCATGCAAAGAGTAAAATCCAAGATGGCTGCTGGTGGCCATGTTTTTCGGCTGAACGACCCCAAAATGTTTCGTTCTCATCTACATGTTATTGTTAACAGCCATGACAAATTTCATGATGATCAGACGAACAGTACGACCTGTAGCCCGCGCCAATGGATTTAATTTTGAAATCCAAGATGGCCGCCAGTGGTCATGTTTTTTGACCGAATGACCCCAACATGACTCGTTCCCATCTACATATCAATGTCAAAATTTCATGAAGTTCCGACCAAAGCGGCGGCCTGTAGCCCGCGCCAAAGGATTTAGTCATGCAAAGAGTAAAATCCAAGATGGCTGCTGGCGGCCATGTTTTTTGGCCGAACGACCCCAAAATTACTCGTTCCCATCTACATGTCAATATTAACATCCATGACAAATTTCATGATGATCAGACGAACAGTACGACATGTAGCCCGCGCCAATGGATTGAATTTTGAAATCCAAGATGGCCACCAGCAGCCATGTTTTTTGGCCGAATGACCCAAAAATGACTCGTTCCCATCTACATGTCAATATTAACATCCATGACAAATTTCATGATCAGACGAACAGTACGACCTGTTGCCCGCGCCAATGGATTGAATTTTGAAATGACAAATTTCATAAAGATCAGACCAAAGGTACGACATGTAGCCCGCGCCAAAGGAAATTGTTGACGGACACACGGACACATGCACACACGGACGACGGACGACAAACCATGGCAATAGCTCAAACTTACAAAGTAAGTTGAGCTAACAAACCATTACCTGTAAACTTTTTGGATTCTGACTTCCATTTGGAAATTTTTTCGGAATTGATTCGAGAAATTGAACGTTTAATAGAATCTCAACAAGCAGTTGATGTAACGTATGATCATTTTGCGAAACTGATATCAGATGAACTGAAGGATAAGATACCGACTTTTAGAAAATGTACGAAATCTAAAAAGAAATTTAAATATCAAAAGCCGTTTTGGAATGAAAATCTTACCAACTTATGGCACGAAATGAATAATTTGGAGAAAAAGTTTCCGAGATTTAAAACAAAATCGCGCGAAAAACAGAGAGCTCTCTTATGTTTTAAGGAATCTCGGTGTCTATTCAATACCAAACTTTGATTTTACGAGCGTCAATATAAACGAGATCTTACGTTAAAATATGAAATGGATTGCAGTAACCCCAAATCATTTTGGGACTCCATTAATAAATTGGGTCCAAATCGCAGCTTTACTATTCCCAATGAAGTATATATAAATGATAATTTATCTACCACTATATCTAATGACCCCGAAACTGTGCTCAATGTGTGGAAAGGAGAAATTGAAAAATTATATAATCCTGATCAGACATTGAGTGGTTTTTATGACAGTTTTAAAAGGGAGGTTCTGAGAGAAAAAAGTTTTATAGAGCATAAATATTTAGATCCCCTGTATGAAACTAATCGGAGAGTAAATAGACCCATTACCATTGAGGTAATTTCCCAAGTTCTAATGAATGCCAAGAATAAAATGTCTTTCGGCCCAGATAACATCCCATACGAATGTCTAAAATGTGAAAGTGTTAAACCTGTTCTACACAATTTATTTAACTTTATATTTGATACAGGCATATTTCCCTCAGTGTGGAGGCAATCTCTGATATGCCCTATACCAAAGGATAAGAGTAGTGATCCAAGATCCCCATTAAATTACCGAGGAATATCGCTGATGCCTACATGCAGCAAACTTTACAGTTGTTTATTGAATAATAGATTGATTGAATATTTAGAAATGAATGAAATTCTAGAAGATGAACAGAATGGCTTTAGACCTGGTCGATCATGTTTGGATAATATCTTTGTTATCATTTCTTATAAGAGGCAAAAAATAGATTTTTACAACTTTTATAGACTTTAGAAAGGCCTTTGATTGCATTGATCGAGACATGCTGCTATTTAAGCTACTTAAGGGTGGCTTGGATGGCAACATGTACCAGTCTATCAAAAGCATGTATCAGAACACTTTTTAACGTGTTCAAATAAATGGCAACATATCAGCACCTTTCAGATGTTTCTTTGGTGTAAAACAAGGCGACAGTCTATCCACGACACTCTTTAACATGTTCGTTAACGATCTTATTTCAGATATTAAACATTTAGACATTGGAGTGAATCTAGAGGAATTAAAGATAACTTCGCTTATGTATGCTGATGACATTGCTTTAATGGCCGAGTCAGAAACTGATATGCAAACAATGTTGAAAACAGTTCAAAACTGGTGTAGAAAATGGCGCATGACAGTTAATTTAGAAAAAACGAAAGTTGTCCATTTTAGAAAGAAATACATTCAAAGAACTAATTATAGTTTCATTTTCGAAAATCAAGCTGTAAACATGACTGATCAATATAAATATCTTGGTGTTATTTTCCATGAGTTTGGTAGTTTCGATATGACAGCTGAAACTCTATCATAGTCAGCAGGTAGATCCCTAGGGGCCATCATATCAAATGTTCACACATATAAGGACATATGTTTCAAAACTTTTGGTAAAATTTTCCAAAACTGTGTTAGCCCAATTATGGATTATGCATCTGGCGTCTGGGGATACAGAAAATACCTTTGTATAGACATGGTTCAAAACAGAGCATTCACGTATTTCCTTGGCGTCAATTTTGTCCGCTATTAGCCATTGAAGGCGAAATTGGTATCCAAACAAGTAGATTGCGCCGATGGGTCAATATGGCTAGACTTTGGAACCATCTTATTAAAATGTCTGATGAACGACTTGTCAAAAAAGTTTTCTTATGGGATCTCATGGAAATATCAGATGGTTGGAGCGCCAATTTCTCTGATATTTTTACCGAAGCTGGAATGATATCTACCTTTGAAAATATACAAAATTGTAATATTACCGATCTAGAATTGAAACTCACTCAAATTTGTACAGATAAATGGCTAGAAAAACTGAACTATATCCCAAAGCTACGAACTATGAAACTCAGAAATATATGAGTATGAACATTGACAAATCACACCGATCGATCTTGGCTCAATTTCGTTGCGCAATACTTCCGCTGAGAATAGAAACTGGCAGATTTTGAAATGAGAAAGTTGATGAACGAATTTGTACTCTGTGCGACCTGCAAGAAATAGAGGATGAAAGCCACTTTCTTTTGCGCTGCTCGCAATACATACACTTAAGGTCCCAGCTCCTGAATTCTATTCCCGTTGATATTACTATTATTGATGAAAATAACAATGACGCATTGACTGAAATAATTTCATATCCACGTCAGTTAGCAAAATTCCTTTTTGATGCCTTTATGAAAAGGAAAAATTGTCTCTATAAATAACTATTGGAATGGTAAACTCCATATTACATATAATTGTTAACAATCACTCTCATGATATATATGTGTTTTTCCCGATATATAGATACGGATGAACGATAATCTCAAGAATTTTCAATGCAATGCCTGAACATAACATCACACGCATGCAATTACATACTATAAGCGTGACTTATAGGCCCCATGTGGCCGGGTGCAATATCATTATCTGTTTATGTAATATATTTATGTATTGTAGATGCACATGTCACGTTAATAAAAGATTATCTCTCTCTCTCTAAACAAGGCTCCTAACAAGGCTCCCTGTGTTACCAGTACAGGTACATGTATAACCCTTTGAAATAAAAGCTACAACATAATGGTTGGTGTGCATTGAAATAGCGATGTTATATACATGTACACAGCGTAATACATGTCGCGGTGACATCAAAGAATGTCGGAGTGCTGAGCACGGATATTTTTGTGCACAGGATTTCCATGGACGAAACTACTCACGCTCTGAGATCCCTTGCTATGGTACGATTACATAATTTGATCAAAGAATGTCAAACTGCTGAGTCGGAGATTTTTGTGCACTGGATTTCCGTGGATGAAACTACTGATGCTCAGAGATCCCGTGCTATGGTACTTTATAATTTATGGGTCCCTCTGCAGATTCCATATTCTGCATTTTTATTTTACGATTTTACAACGACGCACATGTTCACTGTTCTCCCAGATTGGACTGAGGTATACCCCCCGTATTCAACATGTTATTTGAATGTAGTAGCCATTACTGTATATTGGGCACTGAAATTACGTGAACAGGTAACCCTAAACCCCTAAGCCCTAACACTAATCTTGAACCTCTTAAACCTTAATCCTAAAACCTATTGACTGAAAAATGTAGGAATAAAAGCTCGGACAAAATTATGCATTTTGAGTACATTTTCTAAGTAAAAAAAAGGGGTATAACTTCATAAAACAAGACAGTCAATGACTGTGGGGGTCGCTCACCAGACTGCAAAGACTGATAAGACTGGGACACTGGAGACCAAAACAGTGAGCACTTTTCATAATCACTTTAAAAGAAGTAGATTTAAACAGGATATGTGGCTAGAGAGACTTCAAGTATGTAGCTTGGTAAAAAACCACCTTGAAATTGCCAACTGTACACTACTGATCACCCCCCTCCTCCAGCTCAACAAGTCCCCTCCCGACCGGGATCCAGACTCCCAAGTCTTAGGTTGGAATTTCACAACCGACACCTCAAACTTTCTCAATTGTTGGAAATTTCCAATCTCACAAGCGCCTTTTTCTAAAACCATTTAAACATGTTTGAAGCCCAATTATCCATGGACCCAAAACACAATACATGTATGTCAGACCAATCAGTCAGGTGGTTCCAAGGTAGATGTTTTAATGAATTTGGTATTTCTATGATTTTATTGGACACAAAAGTGTTAACTCCCCATAGACTGCCATTTCTTGACAGGTTGACCTCATTTTAACAAATCTGTATCTCAGTCACTAAAGGATCTTCCTGATTCCTCCATACTATATGTAAGCTAAATAGTCCAAAATCCCTTGAGAAGACATTTTAAGAATTACTATAGAGACATATAGTTTTGTTACCCTCCTCCCTATTTTCCACCCTTCTGATTGGCCCATGTCCTGTCACGTGCCGGGCGACAAATCACACTGTCGCCCGCTGAGCCGGGAGACATTGTTTTTGTCGCCCGCTTGATGTTATATTGCAAGAATATCTCCAAGCACACACTGCAGTAACTCATCTATTTCACATCACTGCAACGTACTAAAATCATAGTTCTTATATACCCCACGCATTCGCAAAACACACCAGTTGTGGTGTTTGCTAATTTGCATATATTTAGTGAACACTAATATTCGAACTTTTAAGTTGATACTTTTATCGGACAAGCGTTATTATGTACTTTTAATATCGAAACATCTCGGTGATTCAATATGTTCATGTCGACATTATGGTGCAAGATTGAAAGAGTGGATCCCTTGAGGTTGGTTGGTTATAAATGTCTGCTGGTAGACAACGTAATGCATACGTTCATCGCGAATGAATGGTACTGTAAGCTTATCCATGATATCAGACCGCTCCGCGATGTCTGCACTGTGATCATAGAAGTATTTTTGTTTGATGATCGCCATGTACTTGGGAGCACTGACACATATGAATGTACATTAATGAAATTGACAACTTCCCAATAGCTTTCGGTGAAGACCGTTATGAAATGAACATCGCGAGTAAATTCCGCGCAGAAGACGACATTGAATATGCCACATTTCAGAAGGCCATAACATACCTATATGGCTTATTTGTTTACATTGCATGGACCGATATTGACGATTTAACCACCAAAATGATCGTAAATAACCGCTGATTATCAAACGCTTGACTATCTTTATGGAACAGAAATCCTATAGGACGATAAGTAGTAACTGAACATATACATAATCGGGAAATAAATTTAAGCACTCGTGCAACATCGTGCGTGTGGATGTCAAGGATTGTTTTCTGTGGTACAGTCGGATAACAAAACAGTTGTTGCCCTTCTTCTCGGGAGACATCGAGATTTGTCACCCGCTCGAGAACGGAATGTCTCCCTCGGAGCTGCGCTCCTCAGGAGACATTCCGTTCTCGAGCGGGTGACAAATCTCAATGTCTCCCTCGACAGCGGGCGACAACTGTATAATGTCCCTGGTCCCACCCTTTTAACCTGGTGACCCCATCTGAATAAATTTGAATCCCAGACACCAAAGAACCCTTCATACATATCATAAATATCAGTCAAATAGACCTGATGGTCCTTGTGAAGGAACCATATTAAGAGGGAAACTGTCCTTCGCTTGGCCCCTATTTGACCAGGTGACCCCATTAAAAAAATCTGAATTGCAGTCAAGGAAGAACATTCCATTCTATATAAGCCAACTAGTTCTTGCAAACATATTTTAAGAATTACTATGTAGTGAAATAGTTAAGTCTCTTGCTCTGCCCTTATTTGACTTTGTGATCCCATTTTCACAAATCTGATAAGGATAAAAATTAAGTTCCCCAGTTGAAGTTGGTGATATTCACCCATTGGGCACCTCATTTATGAATTTTATCTTCTGCAAATTAGGGGATATAGAAACTTCCTAGAAGGAAAATTTAACTAAGGTAGCAGTACACGATTTCACAGGTTGTAGGGGGTCTGAAAAATAGAAATATAAGTATCTGGGGGGCATAACGCCAGTGTAGTCTGTGTTAACTGTGTCGTTACTGGTTTGAAGGTTTATTTATTTTACAAAACTGGGAAAGTTCTCAAAAAAGTGAAAAATTTGGATACGCAACAGGGTTTTCGTATTCAGTGAAGGCCAACTGTGTTATTGGTTACAGGAAAATAGCCCGATTTCTCTCCCCTAAATTCTGTCATTTGGGCTCGCAAGACTTTTTTTTTCAAATTGATACGATAACGTTTTTTCTATTTCAAATATTTCTCAGCTCTATCATAGCTCTATCAGGTGGAAGAATCTTATTTACTGACATTCGCTCTATCATGGTCTGTTTTTGGGTAGAAAATGGCCAATTTGAGTGAAAAAATGGGTAAAATTGAGCGGTTCGTGTGTACAAACCAAGGGGCATAACTCAATGACATATTGTACGAAGAACCAAAAGTACATTTAAATGATTACACCTAAAATTTCTGTCGAAATTAAAACATGCTTGATTGGATATATGCCAATGATAATGGCTTAGCATTGATTTGAAGTACAGTACCCCCTCCCAGGTTGGCAAAATTGCTGGAAATCGTGTATTGCTACCTAACAACAATGTAAATTTGATACAATAGATACTTCCCAGAAGATGAGGCCTAAGCAGAATGAGGTCGTCAGAGGGTGAATTTGGTGATGCTAGCCTGCTGTGCCGGATAGCATCACAAAAAGCGTGTCTGTTCCTACATTGTGTATGCCTGGCCTCAAGCAACACAATGTATTATACAACAAGCCTTGAAATAGTGTGATAGTGTGTCTGTCATTTGCAGAGTGAGGTCCCCAGAGGGTGAATTTAGTGACGCTAAATTCACCCTCTGGGGACCTCATTCTGATAAAGTCCTCAACTGCTATGGAAGACCTAGAATAAAATTGAATTTCCCCAGTTGAAGTTGGTGATGTTCACCCATTGGGCCCCTCAATTATGAATTTTATCTTCTGCAAATTAGGGGATATAGAAACTTCCTAGAAGGGAAATTTAACTAACAACAATGTAAATTTGATACTATAGATACTTCCCAGAAGATGAGGCCTAAGCAGAATGAGGTCCCCAAATGGTGAATTTGGTGATGCTAGCCTTGAATCAAGCTTTGAAATAGCCTGTCTGTTATTTGCAGAATGAGGTACCCAGAGGGTGAATTTAGTGAGGCTATCCTGCACAGCGGGCTAGTATCACTAAATTCACCCTCTGGGGACCTCATTCTGATAAGGCCCTCAACTGCTATGGAAGACCTAGAATAAGATTGAAGTTCCCCAGTTGAAATTGGTGATGTTCACCCATTGGGCACCTCAATCATGAATTTTATCTTCTGCAAATTAAGGGATACAGAAACTTCCTAGAAGGGAAATTTAACTAACAACAATGTAAATTTGATACTATAGATACTTCCCAGAAGATGAGGCCTAAGCAGAATGAGATCTTGAGACTCTAGATACTTCCCAGAAGATGAGGCCTAAGCGGAATAAGGTTCTCAGAGGGTGTATTTGGTTATGCTAGCCTGCTGTGTAGGATAGCGTCACTAAATTCACCCTCTGGGAACCTCATTCAACAAATGCCAGGCACTCTTTGAGAAAATGAAATTAATCTGATTTTAATGACCACTGAGTGATAATATAAACAACAAGGGTGCTTCATTGATAACACCATTAATCTCATTTAAATTATGGATGACATGAATACACTCCCTGGGGACTCTGTCTAAGGCTGCAGTTCTAAGCTCTCTTTATCTCTCTATCTGCCTTGCCATGTGTGATGTCTATCAGTTCATAGGAGAGTTGCCTTGTAATGGGAATTTAAATAAATATACTTTATTTACCTGTGAGTTAGGATATGAGATAGGGTGGAATGCTGTTGGTTGGGGTGGGGTTCTGGGTCATGTGGGGGGGGGGTGATATTTTTTGTTTGTATGTTAAATTGATCAAGGAGTTCCTGAATTTTTTATTATTTTTTGGGGAATTATGGCCCTGGCTCCACCACTATTTGACCCAGTGACCCCATTTGAACAAATCTGAACCCCAGTCATTCAATGACCCCACATACCAAATATAAACTAAATCGGCTTAATGGTTATTGACAAGAAGTCGTTATAAGAATTACCAAGGAGGAATATAGTTATGGCCCTGGTTTCGCAACTGTTTGACACAGTGACCTCATTTGAACAAATATTAATGACAGTCACCTAGGGAACATCCACCCCCAAATATGATCAAAATGCAAAAATGTAATTTTTTGGTTTTTAGAGTTATGTCCCTGGCTCTGCCCCTAATTGACCCAGTGACCCAATTTGAACAAATCTGATTCCCAGTCACCCAAGGTCCCTCAGTACCAAATATAAGCTAATTCGGCCCAATATTTGTGTAGAAGAAGTCATTGTAAGAATTACTATGAGTTATGGCCCTGGTTTCTCAACTAATTGACCGGGTGACCTCATTTGAACAAATCTGAACACCAGTCACCCAAGGACCCTCCATACCAAATATTAGCTAAATCGGCACAATGGTTATGGACAAGAAGTTGTTGTAAGAATTACTGTGGAGGAATAGAATTATGGCCCTGGTTTCGCAACTATTTGACCCAGTGACCTCATTTGAACAAATCTGAATGAGAGTCACCTAGGGAACATCCACACCAAATATGAACCAATTTGGTATGATGGTTTCAGAGGAGAAGATGTTTTTAAAAAAAGTTGACGGACGGACAGACAGACGGACGGACGGACGACGGACGAGGAGTGATGACTATAGCTCCATCGGAGACTTCGTCTCAGGTGAGCTAAAAAAGTCAAAGACTTCATAATTGGAGGTGCACAGATTCTCATGGTGCTAAACATCTGTGCCAAGTTAAGACAAGCAGTCGCAGACGACGGTATCCCCCGCTGAATTGTGCAGTTGGGGAAGTGCATTCTCAATAGTGTTTGCGTTCTCAGTATGTGCTAAACAAGAGGTGGGATTTTGTCAAAAAGCCTGGCTTGCGAACTCATTTTAGGTACTGACATTTGTGGAAATTAGCCATGTGACGTCGTCCATTTGCACCAAAAATAATAAACAAAGTCCAATAACTCTGCTGAAAATATCCGGCCGTACCTGGTTTGCGAACTCGTTCTAGATACTGGTCATGTGAAATCATATACCAAAAATCTTTGAAATCCGTTGACATTTGTGGAAATGAGCTCTGTGACGTCGTCCATTTGCACACAAAAAAATAAACAAAGTCCAATAACTCTGCTGAAAATATCCGGCCGTACCTGGTTTGCGAACTCGTTCTAGATACTCGCCATGTGAACTCATATACCAAAATTCTTTGAAATCCGTTGACATTTGTGGAAATGAGCCCTGTGACGTCACGCAGCCCACACAATTGCTATGTTTCCATGACGTTATATCTCAATAATCTTAGAGGCAAGAATATGCCAGCTAAAGGCGGTTTATAACAGTGGGGCTATAATGCTTAATGAATACTGGAGCGCCATAACATACTGAGTGCGTAGCAGAATATCGCAGAATAGACGGGTAAGAGATGACCTTAAATGTAATTGTGACTTTGTATTGATTTTAAAGGCCCACTTAATTTTCGCATCACTGATTTTTCTTTTTATAGTGCCTTGATATACTGTTATAACAAGCTATGCCATAAAATATGATTAAAATACTATAATACATCACCATTTGAAACGTCTGTTTCTATTTCTCTATGTGCATCTTCTGAGACACGACATTTCAAGGAAACCAGCGAAAAAAATCACATTTATTCTTTCAATGTTTTAAGTTATTTCTTCATAAAAAGAGTCTTATGATAAAGAACCCCTCTCAATACTTTAGAATATAGAATTAAACTTACAAATAACAAAAACATTCGGAATAATGAACCTTCGGAATAGCGAACCTTCGGAATAGAGACATGTCGCCGTCCATACGTACTGACGTGATCATATATCCCAAGTTGACCGGAAATACACTCCCATGAAACATACATTTATCATTTTATAGATGGACGTACGTGTTTTGGGTTGTCCATAAGTACTGATGTCGTCCATTTGCACACAAAAAAATAAACAAAGTCCAATAAGTCTGCTTAAAATATCCGGCCGGACCTGGTCAAGTGAACCGATATACCAAATATCTTTGAAATCCGTTGACATTTGTGGAAATGAGCCCTGTGACGTCGTCTATATGCTATTTGGTAAATTCGACAAAAATAATAAACAAAGTCCAATAACTCCGGTAAAAATATCCGGCCAGACCTGGCTTGCGAACTCATTCTAGGTAATGGTCAGGTGAACTCATATACCACAAATCTTTGAAATCCGTTTACATTTGTTCAAGTTATGACTCGGGGCGGATGGACAGGCGGACGGACGGAACCCATTACTATATCCCCCGCAAATTTTCAATTTGGCGGGGGGTAATAAACATTTTATAAGTCGAAAACGGGGGATAATGCATTTTGAGAAGATTTTGTAAGTTGAAAATGGGGGCTAACTCCACCAAAAAAAAATCGGACAGACCACATAATCACAGGTGCACAGGTTCCCAAGGTACTAAATATCTGTGCCAAGTTTCAAAAATATTGACCAGAAAATGTAGGAATAAAAGCTCAGACAAAATTGTGTCCATGGACGGATGGACAGACGGATGGACAGACGGATGGCTAAGCTGATTCCAGTATACCCCCCACCCCCACAACTCGTTGCAGGGGGTATAATTAAGAGGGCTGATATAATTATCACTGTAGCATACTTCAGCTCCAAACTATTGTTGAATATTTCCTCCATGAGCATCCTCAATGCTAAAGCTATCGTCTTTCCTCTGGCAGAATGCTGTTCAAACTTTGTTTTCACAGCTGATTTGGAAATGCACTCCTCAAATAATCTCTCAAAGTTTGCAAACTCGAAGAGTCTTGCTTGAAAGCCCTCTTGTAAAACTCCAGCTAAAAATAAAAATGTCAAATAATTGTCAGTCAGGCCAAAGCGAAAAATAGGTGTGTTTCCACTCCCATCCATAAAAAAAACAGGGGCGGGGGGGTGGCTTTTCACTTTTTTTTTTTTTTTCACTTTATTTTTTCGCGGGGAAATTCAAATATCATATTTGTGCTATCTTTCTAATAATTATGTCATTTATGAACTTATTGTGAAGGCTAACAATGTATGTACTGAATTTCAGTGCCTTGTATTTAATCTACATGTGCAAATTGTACATATGTTCATTAATATTCAATAAAACAACTAGTTTCAATATTTACAACAGTGTAGAATAACTTGCCACATAATTGGGCGTCAAGGCCTTTGGGGTGATTCTTTTCATAGACTTGAAAAAAGGTGTTGCAGTGGGGAACCTTTGTCATTTTGTTTCTGCCTTGCGCCATGTGTATGCATTTAAAAAACTTAAGTGCCAACACGCTGCTGGCACTTGTTTGGAACGACATGTTGACACTATTTCCCGGATGTTGGCAAAATTGTTTTAGATCTTCCGGTAAATATACACTCCGGCTTCCGTTCGGTAAATTACCGTAGGCCTATATCATCCGGTTGTTACAGTCCGTTCTTTTCAGACACCGTTGGAAGTTTTGGGACAGATGTATTCTTTGCGATTGCGTTCGCGTAAATATTGTGTAGCATTATTTTGCCGGTATATTTGGGCATGTCGTTAGTTGACGTACATTAATAATGCGGTCATAAACTCATCACCCTAATGCCGCCATGGAGCTTCATTTTACAGTGTGTCTGAAAACCACGTGCGCGTTTGTTTTTGTTTACAATCTGTTGCTATATCGGTCACAACACGGAATTTTATTGTCAGTGGGTCGATTTAATAACCAAATAAGGAGACAATTTTAGTATGCTTGTTTATGTGAGAGGTCTATATATAACAATATAAATAGTGTAGTATTAATTCACGTGGAAATAGTAAATACATCGTATTTAATTTTTCGGGATTTGGAAAATAAATAAAGTGAGTTTCGTCGGGGGGTTTTGAGGTGGGGCGGGCGGGGGAGTGGAAACATGCCTATTTTTCGCTTTGGCCTCATGCATCTGGGACAACCGAATAAATAGGTTTTTTAAGTTTGTTATAATTTGAGACAAACGGTACAATGGAATGTAATAAAAAGTAGGCCTAATTCTTATTATTTTTCACACCTAGTCAAACCATATCAAACCTATGTACAGTTGGAAGTCCCAGCAACAGATATCGAAAAAATCATTTATCTGCATCTGATGAACTGGGTATATTTAGTGGCAACTTTAAATGAATCTAGTAATTATTTGGTGTTTTATAATAGGAATCTTACATTTCGAAGAAAAAACAAAAGAAAAATATAGCAAATACAAAAAAAAAATGTTTACTCTAAAACCCCGAAAATCGGGACAAAATCATGACCCAAAATAACCACGGGTCGGGTTTTCCCTGGGTCGGGTGGTCACGAGTCCAATTCAAACATATTTACAATGACCGTTATTCCTTCCACCAACTGTGGCCCACAAATTTGATTTCGAACTTCCACTTGGGACTATAGGTTTGTTTCATTTCACACCAGAAGTTACATAATCAGGTGAATTAGTGTTCAGATTTGTTATATTAAACTCAAACTATGTCTCCGTCATGTAATATGGCATATATATACATGAAGTATTAAACATGAAGGATGAAATAAAATAACATACCCAGACGCCCAGGCCAGAAAATATGGTGCCTGACATTTGCAAAATGAGGTCCCCAGAGCCTGAGGGTGAATTTAGTGACGCTACTCTTGGGCTCCAAATAAACATGCAAGCACGTTTATTATTTTCTTAGGAAATTTCCCCCCCCCCCCCCCCCCTGCACAGAGTGGTTATTTGGGTCTGCACGTTTATTAATTTTGAGGCTATGAAAATTGAAATCGGCACAAACTCAAGATTTCTATATGATTCTGATATCAAGATGATGAGCTTATTAGTATTACTTTATGCATGTACATATATGGCATACATGTGAACATTTAATTATTGAATAAAACACCACATGACATATATTACGTTGATTCCTATACTTGACCTGCTATAAAAATATTTGTTTAACCACAGGTTGATGTTTTGCTCAGAATTCCCCCCTGCACTATTATTTGGGTCTGCACTTTTATTAACTTTCAATGGAATTCCCCCCCCCTGCACTTTTATTTGGAGCCCAAGAGTACCCCACTCAGTGGGCTAACATCACCAAATTCAATTCATCCTCTGGGGTCCTCATTCTACATGGCCTCATTTAAGTTCCCAGATGGTGATGTACATCCATTGGGCACCTCGATTCTGCATTGTGTCATCTGCCAATTTCGGAATATAGAGATACTAAACTAAAAAAGAAACTTTCTAAAGAAGATTCTAAAGAAACTGAAAAACTTGTTAAGTTGATACTAAATAAATATACTTTCCAGAAAAGATGAGGCCTAAGCAGAATGAGGTCCTCAGAAGGTGAATTTATAGATGCTAGCCCATAGCAAGGGGTAGCGTCAGTCAATTCACCCTCTGGGGACCTCATTCTGCAATTGTCCAGCACCATATTTTCAGGCCTGCAGATGCCAAACAGATAAAATTATCATAAATAAGGCTCATAAGTAGGAAATTTGATCATAAAACAGTAGTACATACTTGGAGTTGGTGTACCCTTATCCTTGTGTAGCCTTGAAACCAAAGCTTCTCTCGATGATACAAAGAAGACACGATCTTCAACCAAATGTTTGTCTGAAACCTTCAACTCATCAACAAGAAACTGTGTGTTCCTCTCCCAGTGCTGTTTCTTCACCTGAAATAGGATATAAATGCTACATCATAGGCTCCTGCAAACGTTCGATATTCGATTCAATGTGAAATCATGCAAAAGGTTCAATTTGATTCAAATTGATTGCAAAGATTCGATAAATTAGCGACCATCCCACACCGGGAGACTCCTGTTACTTTTTCTAATATATTATCGAACAAGGGATTGCACCCGTGGTGCTGCATACCCCAAAGGTGGCAAATTCAAACCGACAAAGTACGGGTGAGATATCTGTTTGAACGGGGGAAAAAAAACCCAACATGTTGATATAAACAAAGATAAATAACTGTATTCTAACGGAAAATATGAACAAAATCATCGAACACACAATTGCCATCATAATAGTGAACATCCATACCAAGTTTCATTTATATCTGTCAAACGGTGATGGAGATACGAACAAAAACCCAACATATCCAAATCTACAAAGATGAATAACTCTGGAACGGAAAACCGGAAAAAAATCAATTTCTGCAAGAGACGCGTGTGTACACAAGATTTCTGAGTTTGTTGTATGTTGGTTTCTTTGAGCGCCCTTAGTCCAGTGTGAAAAATGTGACTAAAACTCTTCAAGCATACACATACCCTAATATATTTCAATACATTTCAACACATTAACCCTTTCTATACTAAACCACTATTGACAAGTAGTTATTGCATTGGAAATGTTCATTTCATTTGTTGAACATATTATATTATATGAACATTTCCCTCCAATAAATAGGATTTGTCTGCTTAAATTACCTGTACATCCCTGCAAATGATTGATTTACCATTGTAATGTACTTTTATAGCTGAATGGAGGAATCCATTTGGTATAAAAAGGGTTAATAATCATGGCAAATAACATAACGTATCAGCTATTAGGCTATGTCTACAAACTATGAATTCACTGCAAAGACAGCGCACTAAATACAAGTACATACTAGTTTATTTCATAAACAAGGCATCAATAATAACATTTTAAACTTATTCTGTTTCAGAAAATTACATACTTACATCTTCAATATCTTCTTCTGTAGCAGATATGTCCCATCTGTTCTGTAGGATGAATATATTTGGCTTGGACAACTTTGCACTTACTTTATGGAAAAAATTCTTCTCCTGTAAAGGAATGCAATATTCATGTATAAATTGAGAAAATTAATTGTGTACCAAGTACAGACATTCAGAACAATATGATGAAATTGAGCCATACAATTTTGGGAAGATTTTTTAGTATCAAAAGCAGTGCTAGATCCGTTTTGAATATCAAAATTAGTGCTGGTTCTATCCAAAAAGTTTGCATACGAAAGCATGTTCAACCTATTTATTGTTTCATTTAAGCAATATTCTACAAGGACACATCTGTGACATCGGCATTGAGACATAAACATGTAACTAAGGTTGTGCTGATTGAATACTGACTTTCAAAATCACTTCAACTGAGCGCATATTATGTTGTAACCCTTCAAAATCAAAGTCCTGTGAACTAACATAATTTTGGTGTGCCAAAAAATCCCCATGTGACATAATTTTGGGGAGCCTGCACGCCTTCTAAGAAATGACATGTCAACAATAATACAATAGTATTTCAGTATGAATAAGTGTGTATTTAAACAGACTGAGTTTTTATCAGAAAGATCAGTAAGCTTATTGCAGCCCTCATAATTGGCTGCGGTAATCAGTAATGCTGAGGCCATTTGCTGAAGCAAACTGGGCCATGGAAAGGGTTGCCGTAGCAGATTTCTGAAGCCAACTAATCTGAAGAGGACTGTTATTAAGTTTTCATGCTACTTACTGTTTGCATGAGTGTAGACTCCGCATTTCCTACTAGGACAAAAACATCAGCATCTAAGCAGAATTTATCTATCCATGTGTCGAGATCTGGAGAAACATCTATTCCTGGGCTGCGAAATAATAAACAAAATAATTAAACAAGTCACTCGTCAGTAAGAGAAACATATCTAAATGAAATGGATGTCAGATAACATAAGGATGATTATCATCTGCAGGGTTCACGCTGCCGCTTGCCAAATTTGCCAATGGCAAAAAATATTTTCATTTGGCAAAAGTTTTGGCAAGTGAGTTTTCAATTATGGGATGTGAACTCTCTAGTCATAAAACATCGAACGTGGGTTATGCCGAATTACAAACAATACAATGGGAATTGAAAATAAGATATCAATCAATTTGCATGTAGCACAGTCAGCATGTTATTATGTCAACAGTTATATGTAATCTTCTTTAGTTTTCACAAAATGGTAATCCCATCTGTCATAATCAAACTTTCAGCAAACAGCTAATCGACCGTGGTTAAAATGTGAGTCGGAAAAAAGCGATGTTCTGTAAATTTTTCACTGAGGCTGTTGTAAGTACTTTGTAACATGATCTCAATGTAGATACCGCAAAAGGTAATTATTGATTTGTTTTGACAGTTAATCCTCCCTTTGTCCGTTTGGATTATGGATGCATGTAGTCATTGTAACAATGCATATTAATGGCGACATCATAAAGCACATATTTATGTTAGCATTATATTACCAGCGAGTAAAAGACAATAGGTTAATCAGCCGATTGAGAATGACGACGGATTAATTTATGGGTCGTTGATTTCAGCAGTAATACAAGGCGAAATAATATATATGCTTGATGACTGTGTAGCAACATTAAACGTAGTTTCAAGCAGGTGTCGTTTAGATATTTATTGCTACTTTGATATTTATTAATAATACTAACTTACTTTCCTACAAGCTCATTTTACATGTGTCTGTGCTTAGTTTTTAATAAAGATAAAAACACGATAATTTCCCCAATTATATGTGCAATTAAATTTGGCAATTTTTTTTTTTAATTTGGCAAAACATAATTTCATTTGGCAAAAATTTTGGCAAGAGAAAATTTTCGTCCAGCGCCAACCCTGATCACATCTGTATGTGCATAATTGTAACCAGACGTCAGAGAGGAGATAAAGGATATCAGCAGGGACACCAGAAGATGCAAAGGGGCGAACATTTCACCGAGGGCAGATCTTCTAATTGGATTTGTAATTTATCACTATCACATGATGATGGCATGTTTATCTTTCCCATCCGGACCTCGCTGTGTTGCTAATTCAGGATGATCCTCGATTTTTGTAATTGATTCGAATCAGGCTGGGTTGAGGCAGTCATCCATAAAGTTTGAAACAATGTCAAAAGTTCACAGTAACAAAAGGGCACCATGACCCCACACTTCTCCGCGTCCTTGGATAACAGTGTCTCATTTGTATATTGGTATTCATAGAAGACAGATTGTAATGGAAGATGTAATTCTGAGGACTGTCTATTGTCAATCCTGTATTATATACTTCCATTGGATTGACTAAGAAAGGACATGCGTAAAGTACATTTTTATTTCCAGCAATGAAAAGACTTCAGTAAGAGCATATCATGTATTTCCACAATATCCAAACATCTAAGGCTCAATGTGCCTGCAGCAACAGTCCAAACTTCCAACAGAGCTGTTGCATTACCATTAGGGAGTGTTGTCAGAGACCTGTGGTAAAGACTGCAGGTATATAGTATTAACCCTTTACCCAACAAAACGGCCAAAAATGCCCAAATAAAGCTTCAATAGTCTAAAATACCCTGTGCCAATGCATTCTCTTATATATGCGAGTCGACCATAGGTCGCCTCGCATATATAAGAGAATGCATTGGCCTAACAGTTTTTTATCATTTTTTTTAAATAAATGTTTCTTACAATTTTTAGGACATAAAATAAAAAACATCCATTACCCTGCAGGGAGCCTCACACATATATAAAAGCATATATAAGAGTGTCGTCTGCTCACGTTTGTCTGGGGCTCTGTATGGGTGAAATTATAAAATTGTTAAAGAATACAAGAAAAAATTATTAAAATTGTAAAACATTGTTAGGCCAATGCATTCTCTTATATATGCGAGGCGACCTATGGTCGACTCGCATATATAAGAGAATGCATTGGCACAGGGCCGTTCTGTTGGGTAAAGGGTTAATATATTGGCGAGTCCAACAGATTGGTGATCACCTTATTCACAAGTTGGATTGGTGTATGAGCTAGGTTGTTGCCTGTATAGAGAAGGGACAAAATTCCAGGACACTAAATATTTTTTTTAGATCTAAGAAAATGTTTCATCTATCTGGACAAGGCCTTAACATACCCCAAATTCAAGTAGGTAAATGCTGTGCCCAAAATATTGAAATGTGCCCAAAATAAAAATGAAAATGGAATTTTTGCAATTGCATAGCTATGTTTATCTGATCTGGACAATAATACAGCAATAGTTATATCTTGAACACATCCTATAATTGCAGAGGAATCAAAGATATATTAAACATCAACATGGCAGTACTGTACTCGTACTGGCTACATCAAAAAAAATTATCTTATCTTAGTAATAAAAGGCACACGCTGACTTTATACTCATAAAAAACTATTCTACAAAAACAAGACTTAGTGAAGCATACCTAATGTATATAACATTATAGACATACCTATCTAAGAGAATAACATCTTCTTTGAGAAGTCGACATTTCTCTTTTGGCCATAAAATTCTGATCAAAGAATTTTCCTTTAGCTTCACTGAACTTATAGCCGAAGCTAACTGCTTAATAGACTGAAAAGGTAAAGAAATATCAAATAAATTGACACTCTGAGAGAGAGGAGAACATTATTCTTTGCCAGAGATTAAAATTCATTAATTATTGTTAAGTATCAATTGACATTGAGTACTAAAGCATTGCCCATGTAGAAATTACTATTTTTAGAGGGAATGCTGCAAAAATTTGATAGATGATCATCTGGAAATATATAAATACTTTCTTTTTTGGTAATTATTCTTATATTAAAGATATCTACACAAATCACCGGTTAAAGGGGCGAATGGCCTTGGTTGTAGGTTATAATTTAAAAATAAAAGTGACCAAATTATGAATTTCCTGAAGAATATACTAATAGTATAGTATAATGAAAGTATGAATGCTATATTACCCACAAAACGCACTTTGTGTGAACCAAACATTTGTTTATACACAGCAAGTAAAGAGTGCAATAAGCAAAACACTCAACACCCTGGCGATTTTTTTGGGAGAGTGATCCACTATGACCCATTCAACACCAAAATCTTGAGTGATGAGGATTAGCGAATACTATATCGGTATGTTGTAAACAATATGGTGTCAATTTGAACCAAACTACACTTAGTGGGGTCTCCCGGGTGTTGAGTGTTTTGCATATCACACACTCTTTACGCACTGTACTTTAACAAAACATGGCGTTTGTTTACTAACAAGGCATACGATCTTGACAATAACATGCTATTTATGAGATATTTATGATTGGTATCAGAACAAAATCTGTCTATATTTTAATATTCTTTGTGTTTATGGCGGTTTTAACGGATGTGACTTTTTTAACAGCAATACGCATTGCGACGGCTGGCCGTACCTTTAATACACTTGCGCTTGATGTAGGACAGTAAGATTTGTGGGACTATAATCTTTACAAATGTGCAAAACACAGCATGTGATTTCTTCACAAAATTATTTTGACCAATTTTTAAACCTTCATAAGACATAACTCGACATTTTTGTGACCTATTTTGTTTTGGGGACTATAGAAATGAGCAGTGTCCGTCCGTATTTCTATAGGTCTGAAATGTATTTCGAGGTGAAAACTAATCAATGTCGTGTTGATAGAATAGTTTACATGTCATGTTTGTGTTCAAAACTTCAAGTGGTAAGAATTTTTAAATGAAAGTGTCAATGACACTGTAGCCCAACTTAGGTAGGGGAATAATTTAATGGTTGACAGTATATAGGAAAGGAAAGGTGCTAATTGCAATGTCTGACCTGTGCCAAAGGATTTAGTCATGCAAAGAGTAAAATCCAAGATGGCTGCTGGCGGCCATGTTTTTTGGCCAATTGACCCCAAAGGACTCGTTCCCATCTACATGTCATTGTTAACATCCATGACAAATTTCATGAAGATCCGACCAAAGCTACGACCTGTAGCCCGCGTCAAAGGATTTAGTCATGCAAAGAGTAAAATCCAAGATGGCTGCTGGCGGCCATGTTTTTTGGCCGAACGACCCCAAAATGACTTGTTCCAATCTACATGTCAATATTAACATCAGTGACAAATTTCATGATTATCAGATGAATAATACGACCTGTAGCCCGCACCAATAGATTTAATTTTGAAATCCAAGATGGCCACCAGCAGCCATGTTTTTTGGCTGAATAACCCCAAAATGACTCGTTCCCGTCTACATGTCATTGTTAACATCCATGACAAATTTCATGAAGATCCGACCAAAGCTACGACCTGTAGCCCGCGCCAAAGGATTTAGTCATGCAAAGTCAAATCCAAGATGGCTGCTGGCGGCCATGTTTTTTGGCCGAACAACTCCAAAATGACTTGTTCCCATCTACAGGTCATTGTTAACATCCATGACAAATTTCATGATGATCTGATGAACAGTACGACCTGTAGACCGCGCCAATGGATTGAATTTTGAAATCCAAGATGGCCACCATCGGTCATGTTTTTTGGCCAAATGACCCCAAAATGACTCGTTCCCGTCTACATGTCATTGTTAACATCCATGACAAATGTTATGAAGATCCGACCAAAGCTACGACCTGTAGCCAGTGCCAAAGGATTTAGTCATGCAAAGAGTAAAATCCAAGATGGCTGCTGGCGGCCATGTTTTTTGGCCGAACGACCCCAAAATGACTCGTTCCCATCTACATGTCATTGTTAACATCCATGACAAATTTCATGAAGTTCAGATCATAGCTACGACCTGTAGCCCGCGCCAAAGGATTTAGTCATGCAAAGAGTAAAATCCAAGATGACTGCTGACGGCCATGATTTTTGACAGAACGACCCCAAAATGACTCGTTCCCATCTACATGTCAATATTAACTCTTTCATCCCTGAATATACAGATATAGATGTCCCAGAACCCTGTATTATCAGCTTGCCTAAGAAAAATTATGTGTCCCTGATATATTGCTGGAACACTACCTTTAGAGTGATGTCGGGTATGGCAAACCGAATGTTTTATGATCGTTAACAGGTGACCTTCAATTTGTGTTATATACCAATTGGGGGCGTCACATCTAAATGATATATCAGGTGTGTGCAGGTGAGAACCGAGAAGGGACATTGAATCCCAACATATGCTATAGGGGCATGTATCACCTGTATCTGGGATATCAACTTAGCATATCAATGTTTTCCACAAATACATACATGTATGTGTCATTCTTTGCAAGTGTGGTGTATACACTTGGTTGTGATGCCACCGTGCATGGTTTCAAATGTTTTACCAATCGGTTCATTGAACATAATTGCATTATCAAAGGCAAGAGCAGACCAGTACTAACCAAGTTAGTATGTCAGAAAGACGCTATTTGATCGAAACGGACATATACTCCCACATCTAGCAATTTTAGACCCAGGGATTTACATGTCCGTATGCTGAGGAATTATGAGTAACATTCCAAATAAAACAACTGCCAATGTCCTGATTCGATTCCCAAAATGATTATGAATGTCGATTTCATGTTTATAATATGCACGTGCAGCTATTATTATTAAAGTAGCGCCGTAGTGCGGCACTGTGATTTCCGTAACATTGCGTCGAAAATAGGAGACATTAGACGGATACCACAAATAAAACATCGTTACAAAGGTCAACATTATCTTCTTTATTTCATAAACATAATAATAATAATTGTATCGGTAAGTTTTTGTGATAAACAATAAACCAAAATCGAAACGTGACTCAAAACACCATGCACACCTGTCGGTAGTATTGCGTCAACGATTTTTAGGAAAACCCAAAATAGTAATCGTGACGTCATACAGCTGCTGTCTATATTTATAGGCCCGGAATGTCTCTTAATCGCGCACATGCTAGGTATTCGTGCGCGCAGATAAATTAGATTTGATGCCAAATATCACACAAAGGATATACAAGTCGCTAACCAATAAAATAATTTGTATATCTCTGGAAATATTGTATTATTCCCAACAATTTCGCTCTGCCCGCTAAAGCGGGCTGCCGGGATGAACGTAAATTACGTCGTGCCCGCTTTAGCGGGCTGCCGGGTTGAAAGAGTTAACATCCATGACAAATCTCATGATGATCAGACGAACAGTACGACCTGTAGACCGCGCCAATGGATTTAATTTTGAAATCCAAGATGGCCACCAGCGGCCATGTTTTTTGGCAGAATGACCCCAAAATGATTTGTTCCCATCTACATGTCAACATTCATGACAAATTTCATAAAGATCAGACCAAAGGTACGACCTGTAGCCCGCGCCAAAGGAAATTGTTGACGGACACACAGACATACGTCCGACGGACGCCAACCCACGACAATAGCTCAAACTTACAAAGTAAGTTGAGCTAATAAGCGATCCTCTGCCATTCGCAAATTTCACTTGCTCATTCCCCATCACGAGAGCCAGCAAAAGAACAGTGAATGCGTGTTTTTGAATATCGTTAAATGCCGTGAATAAGGTCTTTATTTCAGCTACTATTTCTCACCTAGGTTTGTCCCTGGAGCATAGCAAATGTCGGCATAATTAGTCAGAGAGAAGTCCAATATAAATTAGCGGTTAACCGGTTGAAATCCGGCTAACCCCGATGGTTAACCGGTTGGAAGAATGGGTCAACCGTTTCAGCTCTAAATAAAATGAGGACAACCTATTTCGAATTGAATCAAATGAGACGAATTGCATCACATCGATTTGCAGGCCCTAATAGTTTTGTTAACATATAATAACAAAGATGCAGTTGAATCTATTTAGGTTTTACTCCTTACTGAGATGGCCTTTGGTTCATCTGAGTCCTCGGTCAGAAGGAACCCGTCATTCCTATCAGACCCCTCGACTTGCAGAAAGCAGTTTGTGGTGTGGCCAATACCAGTGGGAAGGATCTTATCTCTCAACATGGCATTGATTGTCGTACTCTTTCCATTAGAAGTCCTGAAATGAAAAACATATAAAAGTCAGACGAAATACAGATTTTTTATAATTGATTTGAGATACATATGCGGCAAACATACTGCCACAAATTTAGTTAATCAGTGCGAATTAATTCGCATTTGCCTCAGAATATATTGTCAAGTAAATTTCTGAAATCACCAAATACTACATGACGATTATATCACTTGTATGACATCATATATGAGGCCGCACAATTTTCTTGGAGAGATGTCCAATAAAGACATAAGCAAACAAAATCAAGTAATGATGTTATCTTCTGAGGAAAACAATATAGTCATTCCAAAAATTATCTACTTGAAAATGAAATACTTCCATTTAATTTAGCAGTCATTCGAGTTTGCATAAATCTCCACTGATTTACTGTTAATTTAAAACAAATGAAAAATTATCCTGGCTGACAAGGAAACATACATTTATTGTGGTTTATATACCGTAACATGGTATAAAATTGATGGTTTGGAGTCATGTTCATCCTTATGACAACAACTCATTTGAAAATAAACTTCAAGCTGTCAATATCTCATCATGTAAAACGTAAACGAACCACAGTAGCTTATCATACTAAAATCAAAAGTTTGTATGTTATGCAGAGCTTTGAAAGGACATCACATATCTGCTGAATCAAGGATACCTACCAGGCCTTAAAATCCATCAAATTTTGAGAATCAAAACAGCGTTTCTACAGGGAATAACGACATTTTACAAGAATCAAAATGAAAATTATGATTCTGATTCTCGTCGGATTTTAAGGCCTGCCTACCTTCCAAAGAATACCACTTTCATATGGTTCCTGGCCAAAACTTCTGTAATACCATGGAGCTGTTCTTTGTAGTTTTTAACTTCTTCTCTACAATCAGTCTGTACAACAGATCTGGTCACCACATCTATAAAATAAGAGGCTACATGTATATTAAGAGATATCTTTTAAATTTGTGAACATATAAATGTATATATGTGTAGTTTAACCCTTTCAGTGCCAAGTCCGATTTTTGTATCAACCCATATACCCTGTGCCAATGCATTCTCTTATATATGCGAGTCGACCATAGGTCGGCTCGCATATAAAAGAGAATGCATTGGCCTAACAATTTTGTCATTATTTTTTTTACAATTTTAATAATTTTTTCTTATATTCTTTAACTCTTTCAGTGCCAGACTTATTTTGTAGGTTTAGTGCCAGGGAATCTTACGTTTTTCATGGGCATCAAAATTATTACTATGAATACTTAGTTTTGAGTTATAACGTGCCCCTAAGGTTTTATCCAGTTTGTTTTTAAATTCGCTATATCATGCTTAAGCATACCCAAAAAAAATTCAACAAAAAAAAAAAATGAAATCTAAAAATGTTTTTATTTTTTGTATTTTTTTAGGGCCGATTTTACAGACCGTAAATTAGGGCTGATGAGATCGGCCCCTGGCACTGAAAGGGTTAAGGCCCTGTGAATAGATTCGATTTGGAATAGATTGTATGATTCAAATTTTACTGAATCTGTATTTTCAGGTGCATTGACTGCATTCCCATGGCTTCTATGGACTACAAAGTAGTTACAACATGGCACTTGTGCTAAGAAACTATGTGATGCTAGCAAACACATGCACATATAGATAACACATACATGTACTGTCACAAATGATCTATAAATAGACCGCTCAATTATTTCATTCATTATAATCTCAGTAAGAATGACATAAGCCCAACATGACTCTGTGATTCTAGGAGTTGCATGTCACAAGGTATTTACAGCCAAACTGATACACCCAATCACCACATTCATTAATTCACATCCATCAGTATTTATGAGGAAAATGAGATGCATGCATATTGTGCAGAAGATACGTAATTAATAGCAACCACCAAGGGTGCTTATACCTAAGGCAGGTGAAATACGTCATATAATTTTGTCTATATCCATCAGTGATTTTTCAAGATTGCGGGTATAGATTTTGGAGAAACTGTCACGTGACTTCCGGTTAGCAACCGTGTGGAGATTGCAAAAAACGCGGAATTGGAAATGAAGCTTCGCGATAAAAATGAAAGTAACTACTTCACAACTTACGAAGAATTCACATGTGATTTAGGTCTATTAATTTCATTTAGACCAATTTCGTTGGTTATCTTAATGAAAACGAAAAATGAAGAAGTCATGACGAGAATCCAGACAAGATTTTACAATCCACGACACGTCTTGTCAAGTTGGCATGTCGTCTCCGTCGTGACCACTGCATTGCATGATGTTACATAAATTATTCTTAGCGATATGTGTCGCCGAAAAAAGGCAAATTTGAGGCACATCATGTGTGGTTGCTCCACTACGTGTCACATACGATTCATATTATGGTTAGGTAATATCAAATCCATTGGCGATCAGTTATTAAGAGGTTTTTGGTTTGTTACAGCAACCAATTTAAGTGTTTCCCAAACTCTTCCACATCTTCACTGTTGATACACTCGATATAACGATTTGATTTGAGATTCAATGCGATTTTGAATTTCTTACCCGATTCAAAATTAAAACCCCCCGGATTCACAAGGCTCTAGTTGCACTTTGTAGGCCTACTCCTGGGATTAGAATGCCTGGCCTGAACATGATATACATTGACACTCAGTATCTTAAAGTACTAAATAAACATAATGACTGGTTATCCTCCAGTATTCAAGCAACGTCTCTCGCTATTAAAATGTACATTTATGTGAATAATGTATTAGATAATCATATTGTGACTATTTCTAATTGTATTGTGCAGAAGGATATATAATGAATGATAAAGGCTGATTCATGTCCAAATAATGTACACTTGCTTATTAAAAATATTTAGTGAGCTACTACATTTGGATAATAAATGCACATCTGCTACACGGTACAGGTACATTGTATGCTATAGGAGAGGCATTGGATGAAATTTATCTTACCTAGCACATATTGTGAACAACAGCACTGCCTGGTGAAGATGACGGAAACTAAATCTTACCTTCAACAAACTGGTCAACCTCTATAATGTAGTCACCAATTTCCTTGAAGATATCATTTACTCTCTTTTTTGCAAGACCAAAAAATTTCAGAGCAGAAGATGAATTATGTCCATTCCCGAGATTTCTCTCTGAGTCGCCTTGCCCTCGATGGGCTCCATTTTCATCCATTAGGACGCTGGTCGATCTGAACAATCCAGACATTCTCTGTGTGTCATTGATATTTGTGCTGTTTACTGTGTTCTTTAGAATTGTTTTTCATTAGAGCCTGAAATACATTGAAACAACCCAATTCTTTTTCGGTTATCCTTTAATAATAAGAAAACAAAAATAACTGTGATAGATAGCAGCAGTGCACAGTTACAGGACATAAAGTCATAAAAAAAAGTTTATTTGAGTTTTCAGCACCCATAGGAGAGTGCAGAAAAGTAAATAACACTTTATATGTATTACACAAGCTCGTCTAACATACAAATATAAATGCACCCAACCCACATCGCTAGAAATCGGACAGTTTCCATTAATTATAATGAGGTTTGTGACCGCTTAAGAGTGAAAATGTGTTTTTGAGGCATTTATCTTCCACGATGATCATCAGGGGGTTTGAAATACATTGCAGGCCTGCATTGCCCTGCAAATTTCATAATTTTGCATTACCTATTTTTCGTTTGCCTAGTTTGTGCCTTGGTAACCCATAGGTTAGAAGAAGGATTATACAAACTGTTATATCACTACTACTACTATTACATGGCAATGAGTAACTGATTTAAGTAATCATTCGAAATATCCATTTTGGGACTTCATTGAGCAACAATTAAGGTGAAAATCAGTGATTACGACACCTGTAGAACACTTTTGCATGACCTGTTTTTCGTCGCGTCATTTACATTTTAGCCTTTGGTAACCTCCATGTGAACTGAACAGTTGTTTGCCTCAAATTGGCAGGACTGCAAGGTCAGTTGAAACAGAGAAATGGTGCTTTCAAATGCACAGTTGACATAAAATAGTCTCACCCACTCGCATTGTCAAGCCTATTTTTCGGACTTAAAAGATCATCTATACGGTCAGGCTATAATCACAGTACAGGCCAACAGGGTCACCATCAGGGTGATTTCATGCATTATTTGGCATACATCCCTATCCATTCTTATTTTATTCTTCTGTAGTTTGACCACATAGGCGTAAGTTTAAATGGTAGTTGTGATGCCTGAATGAAATAATCTGGAGTAGTTGTAGGCCTACTAGTATGGTGGATGATATCAATATAAATAACAATTATTACAAAAATTCAGGGTCAATACCACATACTGTGGCAAAAGGCAAGGCAATGCAATAGAAAAAGCTGTAGAAAGCAATATGGAAATTCATGCAGTTCTAAAGAAATGTGTAAAAGTAAAATGCTAATTTCAAGGGCTGACATAATTTACACATTCAGTGCACTTCCTGGTCCAGACAATGTTTAGTCTTGTAGCTTATATTAGGAATAATGGGAAGGGAGGTTTGTGATATGGCTGAAGGGGACACTGGTTGGCAACGTTTGTAGCTTATATTACCACTCAGCCTCCAGTTGGCCTTTTTATGATTTTTCATTTACAACCTTCCTTTCAGCTGACATTTGTGTCACAAAATGATCTTAAACGATTCATTATGAAAATTCGCCTTTTGCAGAGAACCAAGAGCAACTAACCCTTGGTGAATCGCACATGCGGTCATGAATTGACACACTTACATCGAAAAATTGTTTGTATGTTTTGGAGTTCAAAATAGAGTTGGGCGTTACTCGGTATTTACCATGTGGTGTCGGTATCAGAGTAATACCGATTTACATGTAGCATACCAAATCAAAACTAAAAATATCGAATTTTCGGTGCTCAAAATTATTTATGTGTTGCCAACTTAAGTTTCTTCGTATTGAGTAAAGTTTATCAGTAAACACTCCCTAATTGCGTAGGATATATTTATAGCATGCTATGTCGGTACCTTTCTATTAATGGATCATCATCGACATCATGCAATTGCACAACCTTTAACTTGCGTTAGCGATTTTTCGCCCGTGATGATTTTATGAACCTAAATATGTTCAAGTCTATTACACATGTCTTTTAAATAGTTAAAAACAAAGCAGTGGCTTCACGGTCCAAATTTGATTAGGCATGACTGGGAATCTTGCAGAGAAAGTGACAATAAGTAATCAGGTTAAAAACATTAACTCTATAATCAGTTACGATGTAGCAACTAGCAAATGATGTTGATAGGTACAAAGTCTGCGTGTTGCAAGTGCACAATTTCCTGAATAATCCATGTCCCTGAAATGTACTTTCACTTTCTAAAAATAGAACAGATTCATCAATTGATTCAATTCTAAGAATTCTTTTAGACAATGTGTTTTGCTCAAATTCATAACGCTGTGTATGCATGGCAGATTTATTTCGCCATTGGGACTATTTATTGGGGTTTGTGAATTGTGATCACTGATTACTACTCACAATTTTATTCACTAACGAAATTGACACTAGTGATGTACTGATTAATCATTATCGGTATCGGCTATCGGATCGGGCCGATATATGTGGTATCGGCAAGATATCGGTATCGGCAAAATTTAGTCTCCCGACCGATATCGTCAACCGATACATGTCGCGTCCTTTGTGAACGTTGTTAAACCAATTCCGACTTTAATATTAAATAAATGATGGGAATTTCCAGAAAAAATAGCGAATATTTTACCCACGGGTCAGCCCTCCATCACATACGGTGATATACCATGATGACAACATCGACAGGAGACTGCTGGTACACTCATGACCCAAATACACATTTCAAAAGGTACCGTAGTTCCGTACGCTTAATAATTAAAGTTAAAACATAAACTGTATAAATTTAAATTACTTGCGAGTGCTGAGTAGCACATGTTGAAAGTGAATAACTGACACCCCTGGCTAGCGTGAGAATGGAATCTTGATTGAATCAGACTAATGTACCGGTATCATTTAGTGATGTATTCATGGGGGTGTGGAATTAATTCCATGCCACGTGCGACAGTAAGTCACTAAGTTGTCACATTGTTATTATCTTCCCAAGGCGGGTACCGGGCGGCAAGATCAAACGATTATTTGCATGCATTTTATGTCTTCGAGTAGTAATCACTAATATGCCACGTGTTAACAGATGACACAGTAAACTAAAAATCACAGTGTTTATAAATAGACGAGTCACACTTGACCAGTTTGCATTAAAGTCGCCACAGTAACTGTTGTGACTCGCTATTCCTCAATATATAGAAACATTTAAGTGTGTGTGTGTGTGTTTAAAGTCATTTGCAGAATGAGGTCCCCAGAGGGTGAATTTAGTGATGCTACCCTGTATAGCGGGCTAGCATCACCAAATTCACCCTCTGGGGACCTCATTCTGCTTACACCTTAGCAGAATGAGGTTCCCAGAGGGTGAATTTGGTGATGCTAGCCCGCTATCTACAATTAGGTCGAGTTTAACTACAGACATTCTCAAAATAAGTGGCCCTTTTAACGCGGTCATCAACGTGGTTGTAACGCGGTCGTAACGCCAACGCAGCGCGGTCTTTGCGTTGATAATGCGTTGGTGATACGTTACGACCGCGTTGGAAATCAACGGACCGCGTTGTAGTTTAACGCAGACTGCGTTGAAGTGTAACGCAGACCGCGTTTACTTTAAACGCGTTGCGTTAAGGATCAACGCACACACGTTGGAGATTACAATCACCGCGCCGAAAAGTAAACAGACGATGAGTCACGTTATTTGGTTTTATACTGTTCAATTTTTTTTTATTTATTTACGATGACCTACATGTATGATTAATTTAGTGTAATTTCACCACTCACCGAAAATCACATATCTACGCATTCGTTCCAAAAAAGGCAGTTTATTTGCAGCTTTTGACTCGTGTTAGAGTTAGACTTTGTTTGTCATACATGTATACATTGTATACGTCATTGTAATAGTGTCGTTTGGTTTTTTGCTTCTTTGTAGACGCAATAGTGGTACACAACTAATGAACGAAAATTCGAAATGCGCTTTTCTCGTGGTATAGCGGTAATCGATGGAGGTGTGTGAATCACATTAAAAACGTAGTTCAATCGGGCTACAGTAGACAAAACGAGCTACGTAGACCATTTTGGATGTGTGACCGACCTGTCCAAGGAGTAACCATTAACCAATCGACCATGACGGAACTAAAGAACTTGTATGAGTCTTCACCGTGCTATCCGGGAATTGGGCCGAATAAACTAACTCATACTCAAAGAGTCAGAGGTCACACGATGTCGTTACCTCGAATTCGAAATTTTGGAATAATTGGTGGTCACAAAAACGTACCTATTACGAGAAAAATTAAAGTACTATATGTGCAACAGTAACCGCCTTTATTCACTGGTGAGGAACAAATACGTCAAATTCGAGAGAAGTATTTGTTATGTTCGATTTTGACTGAATATTTCGTTAAAATTTCACAAAAACTTGTGTATTGTGTGGTAGATTCCATTCATTACTCCGAGCAGAGGTCACACTAACATATGTATGCCGAGGCCGACTTTAGCTCAAATAAAAGGTGAGAATGATTGACCACGAAGTACAGACTTTCAATGCACATCAAAGAAAGCTTATAGATGAGTAAACCCAGTTTATTCTTACTTTATGTATGACGCGGAAAAAATATGAAAGCCACGGGCCCGAAATTACATTGGTGGTAGGCCTACGGTAGGGGCCTACCGTTATGAAACAATAAAGAGCGCCTCCTGTTAATTTATTCCTGATATGTTATGACTAATTCTTGAGTGTTTATCTTACTTCTGTAAGAAAAATAAAACATATGGAAAATTGCTAGGAGTTTGTTAATTATTCACCCAGTCTATACAAGGTGGTATGTGTTGGGGGTGGGTGGGGAGTTCCGGTCGAACATGTAAAATTATATCGGCCGGATGGGGTGGGTCAGCTCAAAACTCGGGTAGGCCTACTACTGATTATCGTTACCATCAGTTTTTTTTTCCGGAAGCTGAAAATTGTTTTCCTCGTGCTCCCCCAAAATATATTTACATTCATCAGTTTTCAAACTTGACCCAGAAATGGCAATAAACAGTGTGTACTGAAGTTTATACATGTAGCCTATTTAGTTCTAATATAGTCTATATAAAACCAAAACTAGGACTGAACCCATCTGCCGGATGCATATAATTCACAACAGTTACTGTTCCAGATTGTAATCCGAACAATATTTTGCACTAACTGCTGCGAATCACGAAAAACAATTTGTATTTTTTCAAACATTACAAATAAAACTAGTTACATCATCACTGCACAGGAAGTGTTACATCGGATGTCGTTCTAGAAGATATCGCCGGTATTGTCATGGTTCTTGACTGAATTTACGGTTCCTTATGATTAAAAATAATAACTTTCCGGACAAAATCACGCACAAATATAGATATCTCAAATACTTTAAACATTCCCGAACTAACAGAGGATGCATACGTACCGTTTTACCGAAACCTGAACATTAGATAACTGAAAACCAAGCCGTGTGAACGTAATTCCATTGTTTTCGGTGGCATATCACAATCACGGCTGTTGAAGCAAACATCTGGTTCAACGTTGTATTTGTCTTGACAACAATGCGTCTTTCTTGGACATAATTATACTGCTCGTAGAAAGGTATTTAAAGTGTTTATCGACCTATTTCTATATTAATACATAATATATCGGTAAAATTAAAAAAGCGAATATTATTACTTGTATTTTTGACAGCAAACCGCCAAATTACTTTAATTGATACATGCAGGTCCGTAGACTAGTTGAACTTTCCAAGTTGGATATATGTTCGATGCTAGCGTCATCCAAGATATCGAGTGAAATGTTAAAGACACGGTTGGTCTTGGCGGTGGGTATCCTGTGGAAATATCCCCACCCGTCAAAGACAGCCACAAACAGAAAGAACATCAAAATGTAGATAGACTTTGTCCGTATACAAATAAGAAATATCGCATAAACAGTATGTTATGGTAATGTGTTTGACCATTCTTATGTAAACAAAAGCGTAAAAAGTTACTTTTCTGGTGTTTGTTTATATTATGATGGTACACATAAAGAGCGTTTATGCCATTTTTGTGTGATTAGCCAGTAGCATTGTGCTGTCTTCTGTAACACAATCAGGCTCTTGCTTAGGTAAAATATAGCAGGTCTTTATGATAACATGCTGTTTACGCGATGGTCATGATATATATGAACGGAACTGTATGCGTTTTACTGTTTTTCTGTTTACGGTGTTTGGAACAAATATGAATATTTTCGACAATTAAGGCCACACGTGCCTTTAAAGGGGTACTGTACACAGAGATAGGCAATTTTTTTATTTACTCCCATTGACATAACTTTCCAGTTAGATTGTGTTCGTGTTATATGAGTTTCGTATAAACCTAATTTAGCGACGAAAATATTGATCTTGGAAATAAAAACATTACGATTTCAAACTACGCGCCATGATTTTGACATTCACCGGAGAAGAATCAAGTTGCAGGATGAACCGGAAGTTCAATTGATGCCTACAATCTCTTCCATCGAACAATCTCACCCCCTATAAAAATACTTGACGCTTTATGAATCTTTTGTTTCCAAATTGGTTATAGCGGGACTTCCTTTTGCATGTAACATGTTTTGTTCGCAACTCAATAATGTTCGTCGTAAACCACCGTCGATAAAACACACCCAACATGTGAGATTTCAAGAACGGTAACTTGTAATGGCATAATTCGCCATTTTATGACTCCAGTCATAAATTCATTTATATTAAATAATTCAATTTGACTTTTATGATAGCCTGTTAACCGGAACGTTTTCAGTAGACATAGTCGACTCAAATACGTTATTTTAAAATATAATATTGATATTAGATCGCAAATGTTACCGGGAATTTATTGAAATTGGCCTACAGTACCCCTTTAAGTATAATTGACTTGAAAACGGGATGATACCCCGGTATTAAAGCCACATGGCAGTTTGCGTTCCAAAATGCACATAATATTATTCGCGCTTGAATTTTTCTCAGTATTGAAATAGGTCGATAAATATCTGAACTCCCTTTCTACGAGCATTATGTAACACAAAAAGACGCATTGAAGTAATACAAAATACCACTGTGAATACGGTGTTTGGGTCCCAAACAAAAACCACCATTTGCGCGACATGGAACAGAAAAGAGCGTTCCGTGGAAGTCAATTCCTGATATGGAAGCAATAAAGAGCGTTTGTCTGACTTCTGACGAAAATTTGAAAACGACTGAAAAGTGGCTGCGACTCTGGCAAGTGCTTTTCAGAGCATATGAAGCCGGTATATCAATAGTTCGTTTATTTATCGACCTATCGTATCCGTCGCTCCAAATTACATAGACAAAAAATTGGAGGTTCGAATGAGCCATGTCCGTTTAACCAGAGTATTGTCGGTAGTTTCGAGAGAAACACACATACATGTAGGGGTCGGTCCCCGGTGGCTATAATGATGCAGTACGTAGACTATACATACAATGGGCTGTCAAGAAGGGGTGTGTTTCCAAGTAAAGAGATATTACAGATTCAGATTCATTTTAATTCTTCGACCAAATTCATGGTTTTAAGAATATAAATATGCATAAACATAGATTAAACACATAACATATCATTGCTCGCAACCCCAGACGATCAGGGTGAGATAATAATTACATAGATCATATAATAATTAACACAAGATAATAATTACACAGGAGAGCAATTAGCTCTTTCATTGATACAAGTTTCGGATACACAGAGTGTTGTATGGTGGCCCAGAAGATACCCTAAACGCGTATACTTCGAATGCAAGCCACAGCATGCAGCCACCAATGACACATGTATATATACCTGTAAATATCAATAGTTCTCTACCCCACACGAAAAAACAGATGACGCGGAATTAAGAAGCGGTCATGGTTCTCCAGCAACAGGTTCGAAACCTGGAAATAGAACTCACAAAGTCTCGTGTAAATAAACTGGAGCAGCGAGCCTCGGTATGGATTTTACTCCATCTTGGTATATTTCACAGCCTCCGAACAACCCCACACCACTGTGGGCAAACTATATAACACTGTGCACAACTACCCACCACAGATGTGTCCCACTGGACAGCCTCCAAATCATATTCCACCATCCGCCAAATGGTTTCCCGGATATCCCCTCCAGGACTGACTGCTCCCCTGAGCATGCCACCACAATTGACACCATTGATGAACTAGATTCCAAATGTGCCGCAAATATCTACAGTTAATAGCTACAATTGACCAGCTCCCCAATGTCCCATTCAGCCTCGATCAGCAACGGAACCAACAACCTCCTCATGTAAGAGAGACCAGCAGAATATATCCAACATACCCAACACACTGCGACAGCACAAAAAGATGAACTACAAAAAGAATAGCTATAACCGGCAGTCAGATATACACGTGCCCCATAGATTGCTTGCAGAAAACTCCACCAAAGATCCTAAACACAAAGCCCGTACCATCGGGCCTGACATGGAAATAAATACCAACACCGAAGATATGCAAATACCAATGACAAGAGATACCGTAGACTTAAAGCCCACTGACGCCCCTCAACAGAGCACTAATCACCTGGAGGAAACCAACTCAAAACAAATGTACCATAACACGACAGAACTCCAGTGTAAGTCCCAGATATGGCTCGAGAATAGAAAACATCTCGTCTTTTTAGAGTATGGCCGTGCATCAACCAAAAACTGGCGGACGGCCTATTATCTGTTGCCACCTCCAATCTGAAGAATGTATGCAGTAATAAACTCTAACGTCAACAACTTCTACAACAAACAGACTTCATCTGCATTCAAGAGCACTGGTTATTCCACTTTCAACTTAACTTATTATTGCTCCGACACACAATGTACATGCAAATGCAGTAGATTATGATGACCCAAATTCCACCACTCCAAGTCTTACGCGGCTTTGGAGGAGTGGCAATCCTATACAAAAATGACCTTAAAGCAAGAATAAGAAAACTACCAGACGGTGGAAACAGAATAACAACTCTTGAAGTATCGACGACACCTCCTATCTGCCTAATAAATGTCTACATGCCTTCAAGGAATACGAAAACTTCAGACGATAATGCAGCCGCACTCATCCAAATCAGAACGATGATGATAATCTACAGAACATCACACGCTATCGTCCTCTGGAGACACGAATTAAAGGCACGTGAGGCCTTAGTTGTCGAAAATATTCATATTTGTTCCAATCACCGTAAACAGAAAAACATTAAAACGCATACAGTTTCGTTCATATATACCATGACCATCGCGTAAACAGCATGTTATCACAAAGACCTACTATATTGTACCTAATCAAGAGCCTGATTGTGTTATAGAAGACAGCACAATGCTACTGGCTAATCACACACAAATGGCATAAACGCTCTTTATTAGTTCCATATCAGGAATTCACCAACAAAGAACGCTCTTTATGTTTACCATCATAATATAAACAAACACGAAAAAAGTAACTTTTTATGCTTTTGTTTACATAACAATGGTCAAACAGATGACAATAACATACTGTTTATGCGATATTTCTTATTTGTATACGGACAAAGTCTGTCTACATTTTGATGTTCTTTCTGTTTGTGGCGTTTTTGACGGGTGTAAATATTTTCACAGGATACCCACCGCCAAGGCCAACCGTACCTTTAATCACTTGATATGAGACCGGGTAATGATAAAGTTTACTCCTGCACAAATTCTGCAGCGACCTCGGCCTAACTAACCTCCAAGATGGGAGCCCACCTTTTTCCATGAGAAAACGACAAAGACCGTGAACAATTGACTACATACCGATCAACAGAATCGCCACACATGTAATGGCTGTACTTAAAGTTGCAGACCAAGATCCCACAAATGTATCTGATCATATCCCCATTATAGCATGTGCCGAAATCAACTTTCGACACCAAGAGATCAAGAATCCACCTGGTACAAAGCACAAATGGCTGGCTGAAATGTTAAGTGCAAGTGGAAAATACTATTCTGCCGACACAACGACCAGAACATTATTTTAACCTCCAATTAAATAGTCGCAGTCTACATAAAACCCCACAAGAAGCTGCCGAAAACTGCACACCTGGAATGATGAAGCAAGTAAGACAGACAGATAACAACAAAATTTGGTCCCCTGAAGTAACTGCGGCCGTTAAAGACAGCCAAATTGCATTCGACATTTGTGACCCGCCATATCAAATCCAGTCGTAAGTCGGGATTTTTTTTACCCTGTGGCAATGCATTCTCTTATATATGCGAGTCGACCATAGGTCGCCTCGCATATATAAGAGAAGCATTGGCCTAACAATTTTTTATCATTTTTTTTAAATAAATGTTTCTTACAATTTATTTTTAGGACATAAAATAAAAAAACATCAATTACCCTGCAGGGAGCCCCACACATATATAGAAGCATATAGAAGAGTATCGTCTGCTCATATTTGTCTGGGGCTCTGTATGGGTAAAATTATAAAATTGTTAAAGAATACAAGAACAAATTATTAAAATTGTAAAAAATTGTTAGGCCAATGCATTGGCACAGGGTAAACAAAATCCCGACTTACGACTGGATTTGATATGTCGGCTCACATTTGGAAAGAAAATTGAAGACCCCAAGATCCCACGTCCGAACATACCTCGGTATATCAAAATGATCACTCAACATATCCTCGGGGAAATACGCACATATTCGGCCTATAATGTGAAATAGGTACATAATGGGATTACTTTTTTCTGAAATAAGCAGATAATGGACTCTTATCCGCTATTTCGTTTTATGGCGCTGGCCACAGTGAAACACCTGTAAAATAGCGAACACCTCAATAGTCGTGAGTTGGCTTATTTGTGTCATTGTCCGCACATAATATGCTTAGAGTCGCCTCATTATGAGTCCATAATGTGACTAATTTTGTTGTCATTTTCAGCAAATTATCGACTCCAAATGAGGCGATTCTAAGAAGATTATCTACCTAAAACAAGTTCTATTATAAGCAGTTAATGTGCTATTTTTCGGGAGAACAGGTTGGATTACAGCAAAGCGGAGACTACGCAAACTTCAAAGACACCTCGCAGCTGCCTCTCGAAATGAGAAGATGCAGGAAATCATGGACTCAAATTGAGACTCGCGACTTTTCTACTCGCTAGTCAACCTACAGATGAAAAAGAATGCTGACCCTCATGCAGAACTTTTAACACGGGGATTCACATATAAAACTTCCGAAGAAATAATACAAGGCTGGGAGAACTATTTCGCAGCACTGGATTCAGAAAAAATGTAGAGAAAGACTGGCAATCCATTTATAGAGAATATTTGTACACTGCAAGAACCAACAACACCCACCGTCACTGAAGCAGAGGACAATGCAGCAATTCGTAAACTTAATAACAAAGCTGCAGAATCATTTGGAATAATGGCTGAACACTTCAAGCGTGCTCCCCAGATTGCAATACAAACATCCAGTGGAATAATCAACGACATTGTAAAGCGAAAGATCACAGGACTGAAAGAGGGAACCATCACGCCAGTCTTCAAGAAGGGCGATCCTCATTTACCAACCAACTGTTACAGCCACTAACATTAAACATAATGGAGCACATTCTAAACACCCGATATTCTGCAGTTCTAAAAAATTATCGATCTCCCCTACAGACAACATTCACAAAAGGCACGTCCTGCTTGAACTCAGTGTTTACGCCGAGTAAATCCAACCGCAGCAAGGTTATAACATGCTTTATTGAAGTTTTAACCTACAAGGAAAAAATGAAAACGCCCATACGCATGTGACCTGGGTTCGACGATGTGTGAAATATTAGTGAACAGACAACGTGAATAAAGATGGGAGATGAAATGAAAGTGGGAATAATGAATGTGCAAATGGAAGTGGACAAATGACAACGAACCATGATTTAGATGAAATTGCTAATAAGTATACGTTATAACCTGGTTGGGTATCTGTAAAGAAATATAGACCCAGGCGCGTTAGCGCCGCGGTCTGTATTTCTTGAACAGATACCCAAGCGGGGTTATGCCATATTTATAAACCGATTCACACCCCAAGGCAAACAGAATTGAGCCACTTTCAATATGATGATTTACGTATCAATTACCATTTAATCAAAGATTAATTGAATGTTGTGTGGTGTTATATTATTCCTACCGCACACGTCAAATGATCGTTGACGGTCAGGGAGAACTTGGGCAATTAATCAGCGTCGATAGACATTTTGTCTCCGAATTTAAAGTATTGTTTATACAGGTTCCTCATTTGGGACAATAAACTGTTAATGTGATTTAAATTTTGGTTCCCATAATGGATTTATCATTCAGAACCCAGGCGGCAATATCCCGATAGTGTTCGAACATTCCGACTCCGAAGAGAAACTATTCCACATTACAAGAAGTGAGTGTGTTGACATATCACGGGCATTCATGAAAACAGACTAAACAAATATTTGTATATTTGCTGGATTTTCCGCGTACATGTATGTGAACAGGTTGTAGAATAGTCTCAATGGTATTATTAAAAAGTGATTATTGTGGATTATACATTAAAAACAAATGTGAATTTCGTTCAGTTAACTTCCAATCACCCCCTCCCGACAAACCAACAATTATAGTGTCATCAATTATGTGACCCATGCACCCCCCATGACCGCTACCAACGGTATGATCTGTTTTAACTCGAGTGCGATCATTATCATGGCGTTTTGTCAGAATTCACACCCTCCGATTCTCTCTCATGTTCAGCTTACTCTCCAATTAATACCAATTTTATTGGTGAATTTTAGCTCATGTCTATATTTTGGCCCCGGCGAAATACAGATACATACAAGAAATATTGTTCGTGGATTGGAGCGATTTGATTGGCTGAGGGGTGTGAATCGGTTTATAAATAAAGATACTAAATAAAAATGTCCGGGCAACAAATAACAAATGGAGCACACCTATTTGCAAATTCAAAGTATGAAAACATAAATGCCAATTGAAAATATCAAAACTTAAAATTACACATTGGCGGGTATGAAAACTGCTAAATTGAAATATCAAAAGTACAATTAATTAGATATGTGTGAAATAATATCAAATTCAATGCTGCCAAATGAGTGAGTCTAAGCGAACTCCATTTAAAAGTCAAAGTCACCACAAAGTTCGGTCGCAACTAGCTGCAACACAAAAGAACGTTCGAAATTTATCACAAAGTGATACACTCCCCCGGTGAATATAGCGTTCCGCTCCTCCACTGGTAATGCCGATATCAATTGTTCCGCGTTTGGCAGTCAATAATGTGCCAGTTCCAACATAGTTACATAGCGTACAATTAGCATAACTTTCTTATTTCTTAATGTAGTCCATAAACTTCATCGGGAATCGCGTCCAGATGCTTGTGGGCAAAATAAAATAGGATATTAAGTCTAATTTATATAATCTTTGTGATCCGAAACACCTCAATAGCAGTAGGAAATATGTCAGAATCACATTTGAATCAACCCAAACTGTCCGAGCAGGAGATTTGAGTAAGATAAAACCAACTTTGTAAGAAACTATTTGCCGAACATATCTTGAATCGAGCGGTCAAACAAGTTAACCGTAGTTGTGATTTATGCCAAACTCGATTGCTGGTTTATATTTATAAAAATCCACTGATAAATATATGGAATATATTTTCTAAACTTGATTGTTGCACTTGCAAACCCTTCGGACGTAAGTTGGTGTACGATACAAGTATAGGCTCTTCGCTGGTCGTTACCAATTCGACCACAAGGATGCGACTCGATGAATCGGTCAAGTCTACCACATTGATAGCAAGTACTTTATCTCTTTCCACTGCATGTGTCGCACGAAATGGAAATATATCAGAACGTCCACCTGTATCTGGACATCCAAATAGTTGTATCTCAAATCTAAATTGAGTCCACAATCTCTCATTATGATGTCGACCACAACATGCTTGGTTTTGCGATATAGTATTGATTCCTAAGGTTCTGTTGAAATCCATTTGATGTTTGAAGTCGACCAAGCGGATTACCATCCACTCATACAACGTTGGTGTGCCCTGACACCATGACACTTGAAATATAGGAATTGTGAATTATTTCGAAGGAGCGATTGCACTGTATACTGTCGTAAACGTGACCACATACACTTTATCATAATTTCCCCACTCAATGAAGGGAAATGTGCCATCAACAATAGTAGTTGTGTTCGAATGGATAACAAAAGGAGTGGTGTCATATAAATTTGGCACACACAACACAGACTTCCCGTGCAACAGACTGCATTCTAGACATTTCACGTGCAATATCTCGACCAGACTTATCAACCGGTCGATCCATGTATCTCATTGATCAATCTATATCCATGCGCGTGAGACGTTCCTCCATTGAAACTATTTTCGGAATGGCATTCAGATCAGTATTCACGACATCGGCCGAACTTGCCAAATACTGGTCCGCGAATACATCGTTCTCATTAAGTTGAAAGTGAATACTGCTATCAACTGAAGTAGAAGTAAATTCTGGTTCACCAGGTGCTGTACCGACTTTTCCGCCTGTGTTTATATCGCACTTGTGGTCACAGCATATAACTGAGGTGTCACTACAGGAGCCATTTTTTGGACGATTCATTACACTTATCACAAATAACTGACTCCATTTAGAGAAATACGATCAAATAAAGCCATGTGGATGCGACCTCTGTGAGCGTGAGTTTCTGTCGACGTCTCCAGGATTTCACGTGAGCCACGCATACAATACCCGAATCTATTCTGTATCAACTGAATGTTACCTTATTCTTATAACTGACAACAATCAGTACCCACTAGTAGATCGACAGTCCCGGTATGCCGCTGTATATCTGCTGGACTGATCCCGGTGAACAATTGGCTAACACGACTGACATCCACATGGCCAACTTGTGCTGCTATCTCGGTCATACCATGTACTCGAATACTCCAAGTTCCTCCGGTATTGTCAGTGAGGGAACGACGTACTCTTTTCTTTAAAGAATTTCTTTTACAACGACGTACTCTTTACTTTGAAGAATTTCTTTTAGATTACCAACCTTGGTAACATCGCCAGAAAAATTAGGAGCATTGAGATTTTTCATTCTGAATACTTGAGTTGCTTCAACAGTTTTCGGTTTAACAATAATGGTTGACTCTTTCTGCCTCTTTCTAACAACATAATCAATGTCACATAACTGCTTGTAAACCCGTTCCATATCAGCTGCTAGTTCCTTGATTTTTTCAACATTTGCATCTGGATCCAGGTTATTCAGGTATATATCGTTTTTCTCTTCTAATGTTGCATATGCAGATTCAAGAAGCTGTTCAAAGATTTTTTCAACTATACCAATATCCTTTTCATCAAGTGAGTCCTGCAATCTGTTGAACATTCGCGTGAATCTTCCCTTCGATGTTCTTTCCATCTTCGACTTCTTCATTACATCAGTTTCCGCCTCACCCATTCCTGCAGTTGTATTTCCCTTGTGTTAAAATGTTTCCCGAGTAAATCCGACAACACCAAGGTTATAACATGCTTTGTTGAAGTTTTAACCTGCAACGACAAAAATATTTGAAATATCCGTTTGCATGTTACAAAATTAAACCACTCAGACCACACACATGTGACTAATAATCCACTGCAATGAATGAGAAATAATATACCAAGCCATGATGCTTAAGTATAGGATAAACTATAGTAAAGCTTTTAAATAAATAAATATAAAACTAATTACGACCATATGCTTTTGAAATGAATGAATGTGAGATGCAGGTGGAAAATGATATGAAGCAAGTTTATGTTGAGAGATGAAATGACACGATGAAAGGAACACAAAATGAAAACGCACATACGCATGCGATCTGGATTTGATTATATGTGAAGACATATTAGTGAAACAGACAACGTGAATAAAGATGGGAGATGAAATGAAAGTGGGAATAATGAATGTGCAAATAATGCAAGTGAACAAATAATGACAACGAACCATTATTCAGAGTATTGAAACATAAATGCTAATTCAAAAATAAAAATTTAAACTTAGACATTGGCGGGTATGAAAACTGCTAACTTGAAATATCAAATGTACAAATAAATAGATATGTGTAAAATAATATCAAACTCTATGCTGCCAAACGAGCGAGTCAAAGCGGACTTTATTTAAAAGTCAGTCACCACAAAGCTCGGTCGCAACTATCTGCAACACAAAAGAACGTTCGACATTTATCACAAAGTGATACACTCAGCACTCATCTTCTCTTAATGTGTCATCGAAGCTAAGGAACAAAATCAACCCCTCACATTTGTTACACTTGATGCACAGAAACCTTTCGACGTAGTGGATCACAAAATATTTTTACAACGCTTATTCCAGGATGGCATTACTGGATCTGTCTGGCTGCTGTTGAACGATGTTTACACTCACATGACATCAAGAGTTAAGTGGTCAGGAAGATTTTCTGATGCCTTCCCAGTCTTGCAGGGAGTCCGTCAAAGAGTATTGTCAACTTCCCACTATAAGAGATTTAACAATCAACTGCATTCACATATAGAAAGATGTAAAGCGGCGGTAACAGGGAGCATCGGTATTCCACACACCACATGCGCCGACGACATATCTTTACTGTCAAACTCAGCTGATGAAGCAGAGAAAATGCTCCAGACGGTAGAACAGTTCGCATCAGCAAATATATACAATATCAACCCCACAAAGAGCCATGTTATCAGTTATAACTCTAATAAAAGACCAATAACCATACATCTATACGGTGAGACCATTCAACCTGCAGACAAAATGACACATGTGGGGGGTCAATAGAAATCCAAAGAACACACCTGATACGAATATTATTCGCTTTTGAATTTTTCCCGGTATCGAAATAGGTCGATAAATATCTTAACTAAATCTCTGGTTTTTTGGTTTCCATCAATATATGGATATAACTCCACGGATGTCCGGCTAACTCAGTTATTTTCACGAGATAGTTCCATTGAATTATATACATTTCTCTCAATGTTCCAATAACATTTTCATATAAAGTCTACGCCTTTCTTTCCAACTCTCAGCTTAATAGTCCTCATTTTTGGGCTGGTGCTCTCTAAGTGAACAATAGGTGCTGGGGCAATTAAAGTTCAATACATTACTTTATATCTCTATCTATATTTTCATCAATAACTTCTCATCACATTCTCAACTCCAACAATACACAATCATCAATCTGCAAAAGATGTAGATGTAGATATGTATAGATGTAGATATGTGCCAAAATAACTCCACGAATTTCCGGCTAACTCAGTTATTTTCACGAGATAGTTCCATGGAATCATATACATTTATCTCAAGGTTCAAATAACATTTTCATATAAAGTCTACGCCTTTCTTTCCAACTCTCAGCTTAATAGTCCTCATTTTCTGGGCTGGTGCTCTCTAAGTGAACAATAGGTGCTGGGGCAATTAAAGTTCAATACATTACTTTAGATCTCTATTATATTTTCATCAATAAAACTTCTCATCACAAGCAGAACTCCAACAATACACGATCATCAATCTGCCAACTATAGATGGTCCCATCTATAGCATTAAATATCGTACATGTTCATATATGTAGATGTGTAGATGTAGATATGTATAGATGTAGGTATGTAGACTCTACACACATAAATAAACAAGTTCTAACTTCTAGATTAAGGGAAGAGGTATACCTCCCAACATACAGACATAATACACCCTTGCACAATCATACTACTAGTTATATAGAATAACCTATACACACATAAGGGATATATTAATGCTCCTGTCAGAGACTTTCTACAAACTACTACTTGAAGTTTCACAAACACAAAGTATAGATGTGTATGTTATAACTATAAATATGCAATTAAATGAGAATTAATTATAGTTTAACATATTATAAAGTGAACTATCCATGATTATAAAACGGACATATTCCAATTATGGAGAATCACAAGTGGATCTCTATTGACGACAATAGGAAAAATGGGTTAAATATATATAACATTGAAACGAACATAAATGTACATTGAACATACCTAAACGATGAGTTTTGAGTCTGGATGTCTCCTTATACTTGTAGAATACTTTTGCAAAACATAATAGAACTTTAGTTCCATTATTTAAATGTTTATAAGAGTTTGTTGAAAACACAGCACCTTCTTTTCAACAATGAAAACCAACTCACATTTCGCGGTTAAACCAACCCATCCCAATAAAAGTATTGGGCTGACTTAGGTTTTAGCGCGAAACTAAATATTAAAGCAATACGATTTGTTTATGAGGGATAGTGAAGTGCAGTTAAGATTAATTACGGACTAATTAAGTGTTAAAGAGTTAGTAAGACATGCACATGTAGATATTATTAAAATCCTACATTTGATGCATTATTTACCTTTACATGTAAATATATCACCACCACATGGATATCCGTCGACATTTCTACAATCACTGACATTTACAGCTATACGATGAATATACTAATGTCAGGTATACACGTATAGGGTGTGTTACAGTTGTAGTTATATTATTTATTTTGTTTGCATTTTTGGACAAAAATACATGACTGACAATATAGTGTATCAATCACATTGAGGAGTTGCGGCAAAAAAAAGAAGTATGGAATGTTCTGAACATAAAGGTCACACACTAATTATTTCCCATAGGCCACAGTGTTAGGGTTAAGCCATTCCACGATTATTACGGTGCTGAACCATATTGTTTTCCCCGAAAAAAAAAATTGGGGTGACTATTAAAATAGCCGGTGTTTCGGGTTGATAACTTTATTTTGGGTTATGGGACGAAAGCAAAGTTGCTATGTGAGTTTATGAGCTAAAAATTCAGGTCAAGTTCGAAAATGGGTTCGGTTCGCCCTTTTTGCCGGAGTTATTGCCCCTTTTTCGATTAGAATGTTGTCGTTTTGATGTTTCTAGGTGATAATGTTAGTTTGTGTGATCGGATATGAACCAAATTTGGTATGTGAGGTTATAACACCAAGATACAGGTCAAGATATAATATGGGTTATGTCCGCCTATTTTTGCCGGCGTTATGGTCCTTGTTGACTTAGAATTTGCCGATTATTTTGGTTTCCGGGTGATAACTTTAGCTTTTTTAATCTGATTGTTTTTTAATTCGGTATGTGGATTAACCACATGAAGGTACAGGCCAAGTTTGAATTTGGGTTTGGCCCACACATTTTTGCCGGAGTTATGGTCCCTGATGACTTAAAGTTTGCCGTTTATTTTGTTTTTCCGCATAAATTTACTTTTAGTTATCTGACTTTTTTAAATTCAACTGAATCTCTTGATAATTGGTACGTGGTTCAATTTCAGAAGACAACGGCCAAGTTTGAATTTGGTCACGGTACAATGAATTTTGAGTTAAAAAAAGTATCCTTACTAAAAAGACATTTTCGGGGGACACGTGGTTCGACCTTTTATTAGATATTGTGGCGTTTAAAACTCCACGTCGGACAAAAATTGTCAAAAAAGTAATGGACCTTACCATACTTATTCCTAGAAATACAACATATCCTCGCAGAAATACGCACATAATCGACCTATAATGTGATATAGGCACACAATGTGATTATGTGATTCTGAAATAAGCAGATAATGGACTCGATCCGTTATTTTGTTTTATGGCTCGGGCCACAGTGAAAACACTGTCATTGTGCGCACAAAATATGCTTAGAATCGCCTCATTATGAGTCGATAATGTGACAAAAATGTTCTCATTTTCAGCACAGATCGACTCAAAATGAGGCGATTCTAAGCAGACTATCTACCTAAAACAAGGTCTATTATAAGCAGATAATGTGCTGGGAAATAAATTAGGCAGCAATAAATTTTCACATCTACTCCTTTTTGTGCACAAATGTTCACTATAGAAAATGCCCACACCCTTACCCATTTTAGCGACCAACGTAGACGATTGAGCAATCCCACACGATTGTCCGAAGAATTAACATAACCTAATAAGTTTGACTATCTTTTTCCGATCATATTAAACCGAATATATATGGTACAAGCAGGGTTACCCGGTGTTGCCCATGTTGAAGTGAATGGCAATCATCCCAACAAGGTGAGCCACTACTTATAATCCATGTATAAGAATGACTTTTTGTGATGCCATTTGGATATAATGAATTTATGAGAAAACGTGAAAACACTTTTAGCAAAAGCATTCTACATTCCCACCAAATGTCTACAGCAGATGGTTTCACATTGTTTATCGCGATTAAATCGTCCCACCAATAATGTATTTATTTACAACTGAGCGTACTTTAGACGTTATCATATTTTAAATCGTACAGTCGACGTGGTTTGTTTTGTTTTTAAATATTATTATTGGGATAAAACATGAACATTATGATTAATTCAAAAATATGACAATTGGGTTTTACATAGAGATGTATAAATCAATTTATTGGGTTAGTAAAGATGTTAAGTCATGGTATCTCCATGAAGATCATGTGTTTTAAAGAAATGTCCATGTGCTTCTGTGTTCATGGTGCTATACTGGCTAATTATTCTTAGTTTAATAGATATGGTGCTATATGTCAGCTACATGTGCCCGACACAGAACGAGATTTTAAGTTTATTTTAGGCTATGAGTCTTCTAAAAAATGAAAGAATTTCTCTGTATCGGGCAGATGTACTCTTGTCGGATGCCAGGATTGGAGAATCGTGAAAAGTTGTGTGCCACTGACTGTTTTCTATTATCTTGGAAGAAACTATATTTGACTGCACACTGTGACCACTATTTTTAACAAGCCTTCTACACATTTCCATCTCTCTTGACAATTTGTATCTTTTTTTTGGTGGAAATATATTTAATGGGAAAGACTAATTTTTTTTTATTATATTACACGAGCCATTCTAACATGTCATCCTCTGACGGTTAAAGGTCGCTCATTTTGCAAGAATATATGTATCTCCTAAATATAATTATAAATATAATATACTTGTACTACTTTCTTCTATCTATATGTTATGATAGCTCACTATATGAATGTCCTGATTCCCGCCCTCATATACATGACTGTTGAGAAGATATGATTGTTCAAGTAACTTAATTCGGTCACCATTGTCGAGTTTGTGAAATCTGAACGCCAAATTATGTCGATAACTATATAACTTTGGTGGATATCGACTAAAGCATACTTATCTCCATCCCTGACCCAAACGGCACCAAATGTGGCGTCTTTAACCCACGTGATTTGATTCCTCGTACCATTGTAGAAGACCGTGTATGATTTTGGTGGAAATTAGTGCTAAACATATTTGTATCATTATTGGTGCCACTCCCCTCCCAATTGACTCGAGCGACGCCACTTTTGACATATTTAAACCACGTCCATTAAACTCCTGATATCATGGAGATAATTATGAATACGTTTGGTGGTAATCGTCAACTAAACAAATTCTGATCAAATTTAGTGCCCCATTCTCTCACACAAACGGCACCAATTTGGGTGTCTTTAAATCACACGATTACGTATAAGTTTTTGTGGAATATTTTATCATTGTTGCTGTCCCTACCCTTTTCTGTCCCTGACACCAACAGCATCACTTAGAAAATTTTATTTTAACCCGCAAAAATATCTGCTCGTAAAAAGTAATCTAGATGCATGGTCCTCCGTGAAGTGAAGTGACATATAACACACACACACAGACATACATACATTCGCAAATATATGCACCAAATATGGCGTCTTTAACCCACATGAAGCCAGAAGAAAATGTATGAATTCGATGGAAATTGGCGCTAAACATTTTGTGTCAGATTTAGTGACCCTCCCCTCCCTATCCCTGACTCAAGCGACGCCACTTTTGACATCTTTATGAAGATGACTATATATACTATTGATGGAAATCGACGACTAAACATATTCGTATCAATAATAATGGTGCTTATATAGCGCGTATCCCCAATGCCAGATGGGCCCTAAACGCTTCACATTATATATTAGTGCCCCCATCTCTCACCCAAACGGCGCCAATTTGGTTTATTTAAACCACATGATTACATTCCTCGTATCGCGGAGAAGAATATGTATCAATTTGGTTGAATGGGCGCTAAAAATATTTTTTATCAATGTTGGAGTCCCTCTTCCCCTCCACGCACAACTGACTCGAACGGCCTCACTTTTGACATATTTAAACCACACAATTAGACTCCTGATATCATGGGCATGATTATGTATAAGTTTGGCGACTAAACAAATTCTTATCACATTTATTGCCCCCACATCTCTCGCCCAAACGGCACCAATTTGGCGTCTTTACATCACACGATTAGATTCATCGTATCATGGAGGAGAATGTGTATCAATTTGGTGGACATCGGCGCTAAAATATTTGTTTTTATCAACGTTGGCGCCCCTCTCCACTTCGGTGCACCACTGACTCGAATGGCGCTACTTTTGACAGCTTTATTCCATATCATTAGACTCCTGCTGCAATGCAGATGATTATGTATAAGATTGGTGGTAATTGGCGACTAAACAAATTATCAAATTTAGTGCCCCCCCCCCCCCATTTCTCATCTAAAGCGCAACAATTTGGTGCCTTTAAATCACACGATTAGATTCCTCGTCTCTCGGGGAAGAATGTGTATTAATTTGGTGGAAATCGGCACTAAAGATATGTTTGTCAATTTCGGTGCCCCTCTCCCCTTCCGTGCACACTGACTCGAACGGCGCCACATTTGACATCTTTAAAGCACACCATTAGATTCCCCATATCATGGAGATGGTTATGTAAATGTTTTATGAAATCGGCGACAAAAACAACAGCTTCATTTAAAAAAAATATAAACCGCACCATTATCTTCCGCGTAAACACAGACATACATTCGCAAATATAGATATATAGAGAGAAGATAGACCATTCAGCAGCCAGTACATTTTTATGCAGAGTCGAGTATCCCTACACAAATGCCAAGGGACATAATTTCAATTATGAAGTTGCTTGTCACCGAGACATAGTGTGGTCGTTGAAGCAGCATGTGGGGGTCAACCCGGAATAGATTGGATACAAGCTGATTTTTGTGTCATTCGACGCGGAAAAGCCTCAGGAACAACATATCAAAAATCCACTGTGGGGAAACTTTGTTATCCAAGATGGCGTCCAACATGGTTGTCTATACTACATCAGTTCTCGAAACAAGTCATTATACGATATATTGTGGCATCGGAATTACGCCGTTATACCAGTTTGTGTTAAATTATATTACGGGGCGAATAGAGTGACACACACATAAAATCATACAATCGTGGCCATGCAATGGCTGTCAAAATGGCCACAACTTCAAGCAATATGTCCCGGTGTCTAGGGTTTAGATGTTGAATTGGCCGTGTCGGGAACATTGATAACAATAACTAGTTCATAGATCTTCATACTTTATATATGTATAAGTCTTTCTCGATAAGCACAGTACATAGGTGGAAGAACAGAGGTATTGGTATAGTAGCAAGGTTGTCGGACAAGTGAAGCTCCCGCTTCAGAGCACGGGTAGTTATTCCCACCTCTGGTGTATCATGCCTCTTAAATAAGGTCCGAGATACATGATACACTTGGATATGACGTGTATCACTATATACTGTCTTATAGAATAATACTGGCTTTATCCACCCTAACTTATACAATGGTTGCTACCAGTCATAACCACTTAAGAATGTGATCTTGTTAATTATGCGTGTGTGTTTCTACACTATATAATCTGTCTTCTATGTACTTGTGCTTATCTATACAATTAACCCTAGCAGTTACAATCACTGGGGAAAGGAAGTTTATCCTAGATTCCAGGAACACATATAACAACACATAACTATCGTATGTACTATCGGACACAATACAACAAAGAAAGCAACTTATTGGATAACCACATAGGAGTGAAAATATGTATTGATAATATACAAGTCGGTTGTTGAATATCTTTAAAGGTACACACACCATTAAACACATCCATCTGAAGGATTTATCGGCCACTGCACCGCAAGTGAAACCCCAATGATTTGCGTCTTTAAAGTTTGGGTGTTCTGCTTATCCAACATCCAATTGTCGGGCCAAAACTAATAATATCGGACATGCAACACACGAACTAATGTTTCGCCTCACAGTTCATGGTAGTTTCAATCGGCATGATGATTAATTATTGAATGTAATCAATACATATTTGTAGCAATGCTTATTATACTGTAAAGAAACACTCATATCTTCAATAGATTAGCACCGCGTCTCACCATATCAAAGAGACGGTACAACACACATTGTATGCAAGACTAATTTTCATGCTGCTAACAAACCGTGTTCTTAGTAGACAATTTTATTCAAATTACTTCAATCACAACTTTACAACTGGAATATGCAGCTACGCAATGCACACTATTAGTTTTCATTATATTTTTGTTTGAAAATATTTTACTATTACCTCCCACATAATCATGCTATATATCGAGTGATCACCGTTTAAGATGTTATTTCAACGTTGAACATTCACGCAATAGTATTAATTGTGGTTCTGTGTGCAGCAGCTATGTGTAACATTAGGGAGAAGGAGTACACGTGGTGATGCGGTTGAAGAAAACGTAGTAAGTTTCGCGTAGATGTGGCCTTGGTGAATTCAACCAAATATAATTTCCAGGTATAAACACAGTCTTTGTCACAGAGTATGTAGGCAATTCTGGTCAAGTTTAGAATTTATTGACGATAGTCTATGGTACTCCTTCGTGTTTTAATAAATTTAGTTCATGGTATACCACCATGCATTCTTGTGATAAAAGCGAAATATTCGTGTTTTATCACTTGATCTGAGGAAACTATGACTACTATTTTGAGACACGGACAATAGTATATACGCATTTTACCCAGTACTATATGAATATCTTTCATACCGTTTTATATCAGTTAATTTTTAAAGGTTTCATGCTGTAGATAACAAAATAAATTATGATCGGTCACATTCGTGAGACTGCTCGGAGTACACATTTTTCTGCTTCTAGAAAAAGGTCTCATAGTCAATACATCTCTACTAAATCCCATTTAGCTGTTTAATTACACACATATAACACGATTCAAGATAAGCAGTACAGAAAAAACTGCGTTATGTTTCCGTTTCTGGGCGTACAAAAGTCAAGATTTAACCGTTTCATAAGACCCTGGTTTCGCTTGCTCTCTCGTGAGATACATTAGAGATAATTCGTACAACTCTAATCAAAAGTTTCTCTTATACTCTGCAATCATTCTTCCGCGCATAATTCGAGAGTTTGTTCACTCGTATAGGACTATATCTTCAATTTTGCACAACATGTAAATTTCATTCGATTTTGTCCATTTTGGCGGCCATTTTGGGAAATACAGTCTACAGATATGGTTTACGACAAAGTATTGTTTGTATATATTTCAATTTATTACGAATTTGGCATTAATTGGAGCACCTACCGCAGAAATTCAGTATTTTGCGATAACAACAGACATTATGGACGCCATCTTGGATCCTGAATTTTCCCATGAGCGGATTTTTGCGGATTTTGGATATGTTGCTCCTGGTTTTTTTCCGCGTCGAATAACACAAAAATCAGCTTGTATTTAATTTATTCTGGGTTAAACTCTCCAACGACCACACTAACAGCCGAACAAGGGGGATTATATAATATTAGAACAAGGAGAATAATGTCTGCCCCCTCTTCTAGACACGTGGTCTCTAGTTACCGGAACTACTGGTTAGCTTTGCCTAAGCGTATATAATACAGAGGAGTATAATACTGACTTTGTTATTTGGGTGTATTATTTATGAAATTGTGTTTTAAGAGATTTTGGTTATTTATCATAAATTTATATGCGTAACTTACAGTCAGACGGCAGTTTATTCCATTGCCAGCTAGCTCTGTTTGACATAACACTTCTTGCGTGTTATGCTCTTCTGAATTCACAGTATACATATTCGACTTTTCTATGAACCACGTATTGTAGTTGTGGATATCATGTACATTAGTTAACATTGAATACAGCGATTTAGGGAGTGTCTTTTCCAAAAAATATTAGTTGCATGTTTCCAATGTCCTTGAGGCTTGAGGCTCGAGCGATATCATATTGTGTGTTCCAGGCACAATTCTGGTAAGTTTTATTCTGATAAAACAGTGTTGCATTTGTTTTGTTCTGTATTTTCTTTCAAGAATTTCGAAATGTTTCTTTGTTGCTGCACTCCATATGCCATTGCAATAGGTGATATGTGGGATAATCAGTACACAATAAATGGTTTTCATTGTTTCTCTGGGTAAGTCCTCGCTGATGTTTCTCATGATTCTTAGATTTGTGGAGAGTTTATTGACAATAGCATCCAAATGGACATTCCATGCTTATTTTGTTCAATATTATTCCATAGGAATTTAGTGCTTTTCAACCTTTCTATCTGCCTCATTGATCTTAAACTCCGATAGGACAGTTATTGGTTTGCATATATATTTTTTTAAAGAGCATATCAGTTGTTTTTTTTCGAATTTAGAGATAATATATTTAGAGAGAAACAATTTTCTCATTTCCTACATTCCTTTGGTGACTTCTTTATGAGAATATAATGTGTCTATGCTATCAGCAAATAATAGTATACAACTGTTAGGAGATCATTCATATATATACACACGACAGAGTAGAGGGCAAATTATAAATTTATAAATCCTTGTGTACTCGACATGATATATGTCTTTGAGGATAAATGGCCTTACTACTGTACATATTGCTTTCTGTTAGTCAATTAGCTTTGAAACCGGCTCAGTACAACTCGATAACATCCTTAGTGTTCAAGTCTATTTGGTGTTATATTATGATTATATTGTGTGAATAAAACATCTTGTATCAAATGCATATTGGCTACTATATAGATTACTGCATTTGGTGAAGTATTTACTCAGTCAGTACTAATTTTTTTTTTTTAGGATAGCTAGGTAACACATAAGGTAACACAGAGACTGGTCTATAGTTAATTAAAATTATTGGGTATTTAGGTTTATAAGCATAGGTTATAACCCGAGTGCGTATATGTATAAGGAATACAAACCAAGTGTATAACGAAGGCACCGCTACTAATGGTATGATCCGTTTTGTAACTTCCCAAGTGACTGCTGCAATCATTATCATGGCGTATTGATAGAATTACACACATTCCTCTCCGATCTCCTTTCAGCATACCAATTTCGGTGTGAGTTTTATCTCAAGACTATATTTTGGCATCATAGAAATACAGATTCATATAAGAAATATATTGTTCACGAATTGGATCAATTTGGGGTGTGAACCGGTTTATAAATGGTAATAACTTTCGCCATGTTCATGAGATCTGGAGTGAGAAATTGCATATAAACACCGAAAAAAAAAGTAAGTCCACCTGATATTGTCGAGGATAAATTTAGATGTAGCCAGAATGTGATGAAACATCGGGAAGATTAATCTCTTATATTTTACTGACATATCTTATGATATCGTTAGTGTCTATACGCTCTAATGACAGCCTGTTCTCTTGAAAACCCACACACTCTCTGCTTATAATAGAACTTGTTTTAGGTAGATAATATGCTTAGAATCGTCTCATTTTAAGTCGATAATTGCTGAAAATTAGAGCGTTTTAGTCACATTATCGACTCATAATGAGGCGATTCTAGCGGACAATGAGACAAATAAGCCAACTCACGACTTTTCAGGTGTACGCTCTTTAACATGTGTTTTCATTGTGGCCCTTGCCATAAAACAAAATAACGGGTATAAGTCCATTATCTGCTTATTTCGAAACAAATAATCACATTATGTACCTATTTCACATTATAGGTCGATGATGTGCGTATTTGCGCGAGGATAAGTTGTGAACGAACACCAATTGTATGGAAAGAGTCGACGTTCCAAACATCACAATAATGGTCATATTCAATGTCAGAATTCTCAGATTATGACAGGTAGACCTCTCCTTAGCGGTTTGGTACCTGTAACCAAATGGGATGGGTAATCTGCACAATAGTGGAAATTGGATAATGGCACTTAACTATATTACAACGCTCAACTATTGCACTGGTTTGGCAGCCATATGTCCAGTGTCCACCCATTATAATGAGGGCACGGTGCATCCAGAGTCTGTTCTCCCAACAGCCAGCTGTTACGCCGAGTTATGTAGTAACTGACGAGTTTTGTGGTAGCTCACGGGTTATGTAGTAACAATCGACGAGTTTTGTGGTAGCTCACGAGTTTTGTAGTCAAATCGACGAGTTATGTAGTGATTTCAGGTTACGAGTTTTGTAGTAAAATATCGACGAGTTTTGTAGTAAAAAACAAGTAACAATTTTTAGTCAGTTTCAAAGGCGCATTTAATAAAATCTTATATAGTAAATGCAATGTTTTTTGTGTAATTGTTTGTGTGGTGGACGTTAATGACACTGTAGCTCAACTTGATGTTGGTCCCTCGTCACTGCTGGGCCATTTCTCGGCAGATCTGAGCCAAGCTTCGTACCTAGAAGTACTATGGCCATTTTATTAACTTGGACCTGGTCCCCATTACAACAGACGTCGCGTTCTGACGTTAATGACATTGTAGCTCAACTCGATGATGGTCCCTCGTCACTTCTCCGCAGTTAATCGGCAGATCAGTTCGAAACTTGGTACATAGACGTATTGTGGCCATGTTATTGATGTGGACCAGATCACGATTACGTTAGCCGTATATATGTGGACCTGGTCCCTATTACATCAGACGTCGCATTCTGACGTTAATGACGTTGTAGCTCAACTTGATATTGGTCCCTCGTCACTGCTGCGCCGTTTTTTCGGCAAATATGAGCGAAACTTCGTACCTAGAAGTACTATGGCCATGTTATTAACTTGAACCTGGTCCCCATTACGTCAGATGTCGCGTTCTGGCGTTAATGACGTTGTAGCTCATCCGTCTATGTACCAAGTTTCGTCCCGATCTGCCGATAAACAGCGGATGAGTGACGATGGACCATACTATTAACTTGGCGATTGCCACAGACGCCGTGTTCTGGCGTTAATGGCGTTGTAGCTCAACTTGATGTTGATCCCTCGTCACCCCCCCCCCCCGTTTCTCTGCAGTTTGGGGCGAAACTTGGTACACAGAAGTGCTGTGGCCACGTTAGTAACTTGGGCCTGGTCGCGATGACATCGGATGTCGCGTTCTGACGTTAATGACATTGCACATCAACTTGACAGACCGGGGAGAAACGTCGTATCTAGAAGTAGCATGGTCACGTTAGTAACACGGACCTAGTCGCGATTACGTCGGACGTCTCATTCTGAGGTTAATAACATTGCAGCTCAACTTGGGGTTGTTCCACCGTCTCCCGACAGATCGGGACAAAATCTTGTATCTAAAGGTACTTCGGTCAGGTTAATTGGATGGTCTTGGTAGCGATTGCCCCACACGTCGGGCTCTGACGTTAATGGCTTTGTAGCTGAACTATGTTGTTCATCTGCACTCCATCTATACATCGGGACATAACCGAGGGGTATTTTGCGTCATCAATACCATGTGGTTTGAGTAATAAAATGAATTGAAATTGAACTGAGTTTTATTATGATCTGTCGTTATTCTTTGTTGGTTTATACGGTACCATATTCTTAATACCATGTTATGTTGACAATACATAATACAATTATCTATCTATATAGCCTTACCCACCACACATACTCTCGTGTTCCTTACTTTATGTATCCCTCATTGGTTGACCAGTTTGTGGGAGAGCTTACCAGCAACAAATGGACTGACTGTCCGCTATTACTGTCACATGAACTGTTCACGTTTTTTCTTTGATTTTTCAATTACATGTATTATATGCAGAGTGTTACTTTGTCAAATCACATGGGTATCCACAAGAACGAACCAAGGACCAAGAGGTGGCGTAGAGTTGTCTATATTGCAAAAACAAAGTGAAACGATTATTAGTAACAATAACTGTACGGTACGCATGCATGACTCGCCGCTATCTTTTGTTTCACTGCTACTGTTGGTTGCGTTTATTTCTTAGAGTGCACAAGCCGCGAATCCATTATGCACTGAGAGAAAAATGACGAACCACATTTGGTTTTTCACCAAGATAGATAGTTTATTCTATTTCACCAAAACAACATGGTATTAAGAAATAGGACGCGACATCTGACGTAATGGGGACCAGGTTCAAGTTAATAACATGGCCATAGTACTTCTAGGTACGAAGTTTGGCTCAGCTCTGATGAGAAACGACACAGCAGTGACGAGGGATCAACATCAAGTCGAGCTACAACGTCATTAACGTCCACCACACAAACACTTGCACAAAAAAACATTGCATTTACTATATACGATTTTATTAAGTCCAAACCCGCCTTTGAAACTGACTAAAAATTGTTGCTACAAAACTCGATGAGTATTACTACAAAACTCGTTAGCTTGTTTTTTACTACAAAACTCGTCGATATTTTACTACAAAACTCGTAACCCAAATTACTACATAACTCGTCGATTTTACTAAAAAACTCGTCAGCTACCACAAAACTCGTCGATTGGTATGTTACGCCGAGTTATGTAGTAACTGACGAGTTTTGTGGTAGCTCACGAGTTATGTAGTAACAATCGACGAGTTTTGTGGTAGCTCAGTAGTTTTGTAGTAAAATCGACGAGTTATGTAGTAATTTCAGGTTACGAGTTTTGTAGTAAAATATCGACGAGTGTTGTAGTAAAAAACAAGCAACAATCGGCGTAACACCAGCACATTATCGGTTTATAATAGAACTTGTTTTATGTAGATAACCTGCTTAGAATTGCCTCATTTTGAGTCGATAATGTGCTGTAAATTAGAACATTTTAGTCACATTGTCGACTCATAATGAGTCGATAGTCGATTCTAAGCTGATTATGTGCGGACAATGACACACATAAGCCAACTCACGACTGTTCAGGTGTACGCTCTTTAACATGTGTTTTCACTGTGACCCGCGCCATAAAACGAAATCTCATTATAGGTCGATTGTGTGCATATTTCGTCGAGGATATGTTGGCCTCCAAGTCTTGACTGAAACTTCCACCATTGCAATAGCATGCGGTCATTTTAAGAGTTAATTTGGAGTGTCTTGAAATTACACGCATCACTAATTTGTTCTGCACATGCATATGGACTGAGTTTTCACCCTCATAGGGGTTTTGTGATTTTTGAACTGAGCACTACAGCCACACAAACGTTCCTCACGCAATAATGCAAGCACTCATGGAGGTTGCAAATCATCCTTATTTGACCATTGTAAGCCCATATTCAATATTTTAATTGCTGTGAGAAACACCCGATGTTACTTTAAGTGGTACAGGTAAGCCAATTACTACTATTACTATACTACCAGTGTTGTGTATGCAGAGCAAACAATGTGTGACCTTAATCTCTAATCCTATTAAAGGTACGGTTGGCCTTGGCGGTGGGTATCCTGTGAAAATATTTCCACCCGTCAAAAACCGCCACAAACAGAAAGAACATCAAAATGTAGACAGACTTTGTCCGTATACAAATAAGAAATATCGCATAAACAGTATGTTATTGTCAAATGTTTGACCATTGTTATGTAAACAAAAGCATAAAAAGTTACTTTTCTGGTGTTTGTTTATATTATGATGGTAAACATAAAGAGCGTTCTTTGTTGGTGAATTCCTGATATGGAACTAATAAAGAGCGTTTATGCCATTTGTGTGTGATTAGCCAGTAGCATTGTGTTGTCTTCTGTAACACAATCAGGTTCTTGCTTAGGTAAAATAAGTAGGTCTTTATGATAACATGCTGTTTGCGTGATGGTCATGGTATATATGAACGAAACTGTATGCGTTTTAATGTTTACGGTGATTAGAACAAATGTGAATATTTTCGACAACTAAGGCCTCATGTGCATTTAACACACTTTCCCACACTACTCTGAACTGTCATGCACAACTGACTTCTCTGCTCAGCGACAATGCGTCTCTAATCACCATTACCTAATATGGTAATATCACCCCATATCATGTTTGATCTACTCACTGCATGTCTCTTATACTTGCCATTGAGTTGTTTTGCTGCAATTCCATTGGTTTGGCACATTTAGGCTTTTTCTCTCCAAAAACTTGGTATCACTTGCTTGTGTAACGTGAAGCAGATTACTATCTGCTCGAGCGATTCCCGGCCGAGTTCAAATGACAACTAGCAGTCAAAAAGGCATACTTTATTAATATAGCCAAGAGATGCATCACATGTCCATTATAGAGTTAGCTGGTATGCTTGGTAGGATGCAGCATGCCACTTTAAGACAACAGCAAAGGCAACCAAATACCAGTAAATATGATTTACTTTAGTATTTGTTTTGAAGCAAAATACCAGTAAATGTGATTTACTTTAGTATTTGGCTCATGGAAGCCGGTGTGGCTTTAACCTCTATACTGGACCAGTTATGCACCAACTGAGGTGTATTAGAATTAGGTGATTTTATAATGAGGAGCATAGCAGATAGTGTTGTCCCTCCTGTAATGTTCATCAGAATAGAGCAGTTAATAAAGACATCCACTTGTATGAACATTACAGGAGGGCAAATCTACATCCGCTACACTTGACTGGGATTCTTCGAGGAAGTCAGCCTCTTATTATACTTCCATGGTGTAACCAGGGAAGTATATTGTTTTTCTATTGCGGTCGTTTTCCGTTTATATGGAAATACCCAGAAACCAAATGCAGTAGGAACGCGAAATCTCTAGCGAATGTAGGCATATAGGTCCGAATCGGCATCTCCAGTTTAGACCTAGTTTAAACTACCAGTTTAAACTGGGTTTTAGTTGTAAAACCAAGTTTTTCTCCACCGCTGGGACGACATATATTTGGTCGATTGCGTTACCTGTGCGCCACAATTGTCCAATTGCAAGGATAGGAGGCGTGGTCTGTCTGTTTATTATCGCTACTTGTCAGTGTATTGTCGGTCACGCGACCTGCTGTCGCTATCTAATCTCCTAATCAGGTGAATAACCCGTGCGCTTTGAGAAATCACGACGAATGCACAGTCTGTTGTATAGCGGTTAGATATTATCTAATATCATGGACGAACATGACTTTTGGAACTCAAAAATATCTCTTGAGGGCATGGATGGGGGCCCGCCACAAATACCCATAGAAACACCACCACCCCCGGGGGTACCATCCGGACGGGTGAAAATGGGGTATGGACCATTTTCGAGAACGGGAAGGATTTCGGCGAATTGGACGGCAAGAATGGGTGGCCCGCCCAAAATACCCGATAGAAACATCGCCCCTCACCCCGGGATAACTGGGGTATGGACCATTTTCGAGAACTGTAAGGATTTTGGAAGCAGGAATGGGTGGACCGATCAAAATACACCATAGAAGGAGGTGTAAAATGGGTACGCCCAAATACCGAATAGAAAGACCCCAGCCATCACCCCCGGGTTTAGGGTACCTCAAATAACCCATATAAACACCCAACCCCTCACATCCGGGCGGGTGGGGGTGGTTATATACTACCCGAGGGGTGAAGATGGGATATGAACCATGTTCGAGAACGGTAACGATTTCGGCCAATTTGATGACAGGGGTGTGTGGCCCGCTCCAAATATCCCATAGAAACACCCAACCCTCATCCCTGGAGGGTACCACCCTGCTGGGGTGAAAAGGGGTATGGAGCATTTTATTAATTATTCGCAAAAAACATGCCTCTGTCGGTCAATATTACGGCACGTATAGGTGGCCCGCCCCAAATACCCCATAGAAACACCCCACCCCTCACCCGGGTGTCGGAATGTGGTATGGACCGTCATCGAGAACCGTAATGATTTCGGCCAATATGACGGCAATGGTGGGCGGCCCGCCCTCAAATATAGTCCATAGAAACACGCACACCCGCACCGGTATGGACCCAGGGGTGCGGGTTTGGATGTTTCTATGGGGGGGGGGGGCATTTAGGATGTGCCACCCACCGTTCTCGAAAATGGTCCATACCCCATTTCACCCCTTCGGGTGGTACCACCGGGTGAGGGTGTTTCTATGGGGTAGTTGGGCGGACAACCCACACTCCTGAAATCAAATTTACAGAAATCCTTACCCTTCTCGAAAGAGGTCCATACCCCATTTTCACCTCCTGGGGTGGTTCCCCCAGCGTTGATGGGTGGGCTGTTTCTTTGGGACATTTTGAGCGGGCCATCCATCCATGCCGTCAAATTGGCCGAAATCCATAACGGTCTCGAAAATGGTCCATATCCCATGTTCACCCCCTCGGGTGGTACCCCCGGATGTGAGGGGTGGTGTGTTTATATGGGTTATTTGGGGCGAGGCACCCACCCATACCATCAAATTGTCCGAAATCCTTACAGTTCTCCAAAATAGTCCATACTCCATTCCCCCTCAGGGTGGCCGTTACCCTCCCATGGGTGAGGGCTGGGTGTCTCCGGTGGGTATTTGGGCGGGCCACCAACCCATGCGTCAAATTGACCGAAAGAGACCTTTTTGTGAATAAGGAATCAGTTTCAAAATTCATGTTCGTGTCTAACGTGTCAAATTGATCAGTCCGATCCCTCCATGCTCTCAGTCGTCAAAGCGACATCCGAACGAGCGAATTGCAAACAGACATATACAGCAAGAAAACATCCATCACACTGGCACATATTTTGTTAGAATTATGTCATAAGTACCGACATAGCCTCCCCGAATTCCACTAAGACTCTCCTGCATGTACATTGAGTGCAAACGCCCGCGCATAAACGCCTCCCCCAATTCAAAATAAACACTCCCATATATGCGAAGAAACAACATCAATACTGGGCGAAAAAAATCGGCCGAATAATTAAACCCAAAAAACTAGGTTTTAGTAAAACCTGGGGTAGGGTGGTTTAACTTTGATGTTTTTTCAAAGTATATTTAAAGGTATATTTTCGAGACGAGACGTATGGTACGTATAAATCATATATACCGAAGCTTATACTGATGATTATATAGCAAAATTCACCACAAACAATTAGTAATATTACCATAACTTTATCACGTCAATAAAATCTAGTTTTTAATTGAGATCGAATTCCACAAACTTAAACTGAGTTTACCACAAAACTTGGTTTAACTACACTAAAACCCAGTTTGACTCCCATAAACCTAGTTTAACTACCGTAAAACCAAGTTTAAACGCTACTTAAACCTAGTTTAAACTGGAGTTAAACCTGGTCTAGAATAAAACCTAGTCTAAACCAGATATGCCGATTCGGACCTATAATAAGGTCTACTAAAAATAAAGGTATCCACATATCGGTCTAATGTTTCTTGACGGAGTTATGGCCCTTTTACGATTATTTTCTCTATTATTATTATTATTATTATTATTATTATTATTATTATTATACTACACCAATTTTCAAAGCCTTAATCGCTGAAAGTATTAGGAGTAGAAAACTCAAAGTATGTACGTACGTATGTTGGGGTAATGAGTTATGTGCCTTGGACGCATAACGAATATTGTCCGCGTTTTCCAGCCCAGGTATCTTCCTTTATCTGAAAAAATTGTCTTTATTATCATGGAAATTATAAGGAGCAGAGCATCGAAAATTGGACCGTATGCACACCTCGATATGCCCTACTGCCCACGGGCATCAAAACTTTGTCCGCGCTTTCCCTTCGGAGTTACCGCCCATTGATAGGCAAACACCATACACCGGGATGTATAAACTGATCTATAATATACCACTTAAAAGTGTTTTCTCCCAGGCCGTCTCCACTATACGGGGAACGGAAAAATTGCACATATTTTCCCCGCCAAATCCAAACGGGCTAATGAAAAGAGCAAGGTAATGCCGTAGCAGGTACGTCGGCATACTGTGGCTACGCTCCCAAAGTTGGACCGCTATAGTCTAAAAGCAACCATCCAAACGAAGAGGCGAGTCGGGGTATGTTGATGCTTTCGGAAAATTCCACCGAAAATCGTAAAGGGGCAAAATTCAAACATAGAGATACAATTTGTTTGACTAGTGCATCTGATGGGTAGTGTAACGCGTATCTAGAGTGCGATTTTCTAATTTTCAGAGGGAAACGGTTTACTCGTGACAACGCTATATTACAAAAATACGTATATTTAAGTAGTCTATTACTAACCTATTTTTAGCCCCAAATCCAAACGGGCTAATGAAGGAATGAGTTTAAAGCAGGAGCACGTAGTCGGTACACAGTGGTTACGCCTCCAAAATTAGACCGCTCTATTCTAAATGCAACCTGCTCAACAGAGACCTTGCATCGGTTTGTGTTCAGACTTGGAAAATTCCACCGAAAATGAAATGGGGAAATTACTTCAAAAAAATTAAACAATGAGAATAAAACGTTTTGACGAGTGGACGTGGTTAGTAGCATCCACGCGCAACCATAGTACGATTTAGAGTGGACGGTTTACTCCTGGTAGCTTGTAACGTTGTTAACAGGTGATATATATTACTCAATTCCTTAATTCAAACCCACTCTTCTTGACGCCAATTTCAAACGGGGTTATCAGGGACTTCTTAGGAGCAAGGCGAATGAATGTGCATGTACATCGAGTATGCCCGCAACGGTTCACCGCTCTACTCTGAAAGCAACATTCCAACAGAGAGCGCGGGTTCGCCCTGGGGAGGGTGGAGGCTTTGGCAAGTTCCACCGAAACTCGTAAAAGGGGAAATTGGAAAATCGCGAGTTTTATTATTTGACAACTGCATGTGTTGGATAGTATATACGGACAAAATTGGTGCGATTTTCCAAGTTTTCGAGAAGACGGGTAAGCACTCAGTTAGCGTTATCGATTGTGATAGAGTTATCTCTCGATTACTGTCAACTCTCTATTACAGAGACGCTAATGACTGTAGCGATGACGCATTGAAATACATATGTTATTAATTAACTAAGCGGTCTTTCCTCCACCATTCAAAGTTCTAAAAGATTCTGAATCCGAAACTGAAAGAATTATCAAAAACATGCGAATCACAGTTGTGGCACATTAATATGCTTTATACCATTTTGATCTACATGTAGATTACGATATAATCAGACACGCCAAATTTGACAGTTTAACCGGATTTGGGCGTCATGGGGAGGGTTGCAATTAGCCCTAAAACGTATCCCTACCGAATAAAACTGAACGCTTGGCTGTGGTGAAGGGTGGCTCAAATGGTCTGGACCATGATGCATGAGACTGTCATTAACCACCCACGCTGGGTCGATGACATAAACGTTTGGAATATATATCTTATTTAGAAATGTCAATTCAAGTCCACCATCAGATCACAAGGCACCAGTATGCATTCGCATGAAGAGGAACACACATATACACAGAACACACAAAAGGAATGCGATACCATGGACGTACATCTGATTACATGGAATCAGACCTCTAGTTTCTGAAGTGTTTTTATTTTGTATACATGTAGGACGTATACATTGGGAACCAGTGGAAGTTATGACAACGAACATGAAATAAGTTATATGTAACAAGTAGTAATAGTTAGGAAGTTGGTGCGCTTTATATATATTCCATCAAGTTATGGGGAAAACTTCCAACCACAGCTATAAAGTATACATGTAATTTTCGTATTTTCTCTTAGTGTCTGACTGGCTGTTGTTTCAAAAGTCAATTCAAACTTATTCAGGTATAATTATGCACTTAATTTAAGAATAACGGTCATTTAACAATCGTGTAACTTAAAGTGAATCTTATATTTCTTAAAGTGAAAGTCTTGATTATTTTCATATTGGAATATGTCACTTTATGCACTTATTCTTTAACTGTCATTCAATTTCAACAAGCGGCAATTTAATGTTATATAAGTTATACAAAATAGTGTTTTAAATATTTGATTAAATTTGCATTTAAATGTTGTGTAGTCTTTAAACAAATTGCTCTTTAACGCTCTTGAATATATATTGTCAGTTTGAGTAAGACGCATTGATATAATTTTACTCAGGTTTATACAGTCCGTATGGTGTTATGCAGTTTGCTCTTCCAAGAGCTCTCAAACTGAGGGCATTTCTGTTTTAATACTAACCAGTTTTTATTATAATAATTTGTGAAGAGATGACATTCCATGTAATCTAGCCCACATTTTCTGAAATAAGTGTCATCTCTGATTTGGATTCAAAGACTCCATTCCTTATTCACTTTATATATATTTTATGTCAATTGTGTATTTGTCAGCAGTATTTTTGCTAGCCATCATTGCTGTTTCATATTACTATTTCTTACTCAAATGAGTTACCAAGTCTATAAGTTAATGGAATGAGTGACAATTTATTTGTAAAGATGGTAACCATTTCTTTAAACTTGTAACCAAGTTTATTAGTGGCTTTCTTTCTTAATAATCTTGGCTTTTATAATTATTTCTTGTGATTATTTTTTGGAAAGTGTTACTGCGACAACCATATTTAATATCAACTAGACGCGAGAGTGAGTACACGGAGGTAACTGTTTTATTTTCTTTTAATGTAAGACTGTGTGTGGATGAGAATTTTAATATGATTATCAGTAGGTTTTATTTCATTTCTGGAGCTTCAATACACGGAGGTGACTGTTTTCTTTTCTTTTAATGTAAGACTGTGTGTGGGTGAGAATTTTAATATGATCATCAGTAGGTTTTATTTCATTTCTGGAGCTTCAATATATCATTCCTCAATCTACATTCCAACCAATTTAATCTGAACTGTGATAAACATCTATTTGAGCGATAAAGTATTAGTAGATGAAAACCTTAGATAACTAGAACCCCAAAGGGAAAGACCCGGCGAAACCCAATTATGCCACACCAATACTACTGAACATACGTGAAAAATATCCTGACAATCAGCCTCTGGATTAATGAGATACAATGCAATATGTCAGAGGAAACTTACTTATTTTGAAGTATTTATATGCAATGGGTTTGGTGCTAACTTCCCTTTCATTGCTTCAGGATGGATCCTTACTTTTGAGATAATCAATACCGGCACCATTTATTGTTGAAACTATTGAATATTTCAAATTAATTTGTTGGATGGATAAAGGCAGAAGAACTATGTGGTTGATTTGATTGTTGAGATGTTATTGTGTCAGCAAGGGTCGGTCCAATATTGCTGAATAATTTATTGGGTTTGGCAGCAATTTCCTTATTATTTACTTTTTCATAAAAGAGCTCTGGTATTGTTTTGATTCCCATTTACACACTGAGAATGTTTCTGATAAGTTTCTGTGTCATTAATATTAACTTAATATTGTTGAAATTTCATGTGATAAATATGCGTTATATACAGTGTGTTTTTATAGATTCGTGTATGGCGACGAGGCTCGTTTCCGTGACCATATAGCGACGAGACGACCTTGGTCGCCAAGTCTCTATGTGGCCAAGAAAACTAGCCGAGTGGCGATACATGAATCGTTACAAACAAATTGTGAATATGACAGAATCCACCACACAAATTACAGTTGAGGAGTTTTTTTTTTAAATCCACAATCGTTGGATTTGTGTTCGATAAGCCTGTTCCCACGAAAACCCGCATATTAACTTCTTAGAATAGAACTTGTTTTAGGTAGATAATCTGTTTAGATTCTCCTCATTTTGAGTCGATACCGCTGAAAATGGAGCGTTCTAGTTACATTATCGACTCATAATGAGGTGATTCTAAGCAGATTATGTGCGGACAAATGACACATGTAAGCCAATTCACGACTGTTTGTGTGTACGCTCTTTAAACGGACATGGCTCATTCGAACCTCTAATCTTTTTCTGCGTAATTTTGAGCGACGGATACGACAGGTCGATAAATAAACGAACTTGATGTACCGGCTTCATATGCTCTGAAAAAAACACTTGCCAAAGTCACAGCCATTTTTCGCCATAAGTCAGATAAAAGCTCTTTATTGCTACCAAATCAGGAATAGATTACCACGGAACGCTCTTTTCTGTGCCATGTCGCACAAATGGCTGTTTTGTGTTTGGGACCCAAACTCTGTATTCACAGTTGTATTTTTCATTATTGCAATGCGTCTTTTTTGGTTAATGCTCGTCGAAAGGTAGTTCAGATATTTATCGACCTATGTCGATACCGCGAACAATTCAAAAGCGAATATTATTCGTATTTTGGAGCACAAACCGCCATGTGGCTTTAACATGTTTTCACTGTGGCCCGCGCCATAAAACGGAATAACCGGTATGAGACCATTATCTGGTTATTCAGAATCAAATAATCACATTATGCACCTATTTCTTATTATAGGTCGATTATGCCTGACGGGAATTGAATTCAATGGAGAAAATTTCTCGCACCTGCGTTTTTATATAACTATATAATAAATACTCAACAACTATGTATTGATACTTTGTGATATGCCACGATTGGAGGCAATAAAATACTGATAACAAACTGGGAACTATTTATTTATAGTGCGCAAGAATATACGTTGGACTGTTGATTGATTTGGCACACGATTGCATGTGACGTCAATTTATTCATGACTTTGAACAGCCAAGGGCATCACGAGCGCCTTGTATCGCAACTGCAGTAACGATAAAGAAGCTTTTATCAGGGAATTTCATAGGATATTGTAGATAATAATGTTGTTTAGCAATGGAGATTATTAAATTTAGCCTATTCCAATAGTTCTTGTATCGGTCATTATTATATCATGTTCTGTTCTTTATTAATGTTTTATACAGTTTATTCTGTCTTCTGTTGGAGTTCAGTATATCTGTTGTTATCCAGGAATTATAATTATTAGACAGTTTGACTTTATTCCTGATTTTGAGAAAGTTAATAAATTATTATAAATGTTCACTACTGTTTCATGGACAGAATTTTAAGCGTTCTTGCAATCTTGGCTATTTAGCACCAAGCTCCAGTCAACTGTTGAGGTACCAGTAATACAATATTCTCTGTCCCTTTTTGAATAGTCTCTTTGCCAGACAAACACATCTGTATTAGTCAATGATGTAGGCCCATTACTCACGAGGAGTCAGACAGGTAAGTGGTCATGTATGTCTTCCACGAATATACATACCAGTATTAATGTATGAGGAGAGGTGGCAGTTGGAGACAATGTTGTCAATTAAGGTTACACTCAGCTCCGTTATTTTGGTGGGTTAAAGGCACGGGCGGCGTTCGTTGCAGAAATATTCATATTTGTTCAAATCGCCACCAACAGAAGGAATATTAAAATATATATAGTTTTGTTCATATGCCAAACATAATCAGCGCGTAGATAGTATATTGTCGTCAACACGACGATGGTGTACATAAACAAGAGCCTGCTCGTGTTACAGAAGTTTTGCTTGTTTACATAACACAGCGCAATTTCATTGGTTAATCACATACAAATGATATAACGCTCTTTATTAATTCCATATCAGGAAAACAGTAAAAAATAACGCTCTTTATGTTTACCATATATCCGGATCTAAACAAAAGCCAGATTCTGTAACGTTTTTTTCCTTTTGTTTACATAAAGGAAAAACATTTGACAATAACATACTGTTTATGCCATATTTCTGATTGTTATAAGAACAAGGTCTGTCTATATTTTACTATTATTTCTGTTTATGGCGGTTTTTGACGGAGGTGAATATTTTAACAGCATACCCACCGCCAACTCCGCCAGTATCTTTAAGTTATTGATGATAGAAACATAAATGACTTTAGTAAATTAATGAGATTGTTTCCATTGGTATTATTATATCCCCGCAACGAAGTTAGGGGGGGGTATACTGGAATCAGCTTGTCCGTCGTCCGTCCGTCCGTCCGTGGATACAAATTTGTCCCGAGTTTTTCTCAGTCGATTTTTTATCAATTTCCGTGAAACTTGGCACAGACATCAACCACCATGGGAACCTGTGCACCTGCGATTATGACGTCTGTCGGACTTTTTTTGGTGGAGTTATCCCCCATTTTTCGACTTAGAACATTTTCGCAACATGTATAATTTTGTCCGAGCTTTTATTCCTACATTTTTAGGTCAATTTGTTTTAACTTGGCACAGATATTTAGTACCATGGGAACCTGTGCACCTGCGATTATGACGTCTGTCCGATATTATTTTGTGGAGTTATCCCCCGTTTTCGACTTAGAATTTTGTTTGCAACATGCATAATTTTGTCCGAGCTTTTATTCCTACATTTTTAGGTCAATATTTTTTAATCCTTAGTCCCAAAGGGACAGTCACACCTCTAGTTTACATTTATGTTTATGTTCAAGTCGTCCAATAGAAAGCAATCTTTTTTCTCCTTATGTATTTGGGTTAAGACTGTTTCAAGTTTTTCAAGAAAGTCATCAATGAAAGAATTGGGCATCGATATTATACAGCCTACTAATTGGTTCTTGTTTGTTATATTTGGGAATTTCATTAAATAAATTTTCAAATTTCTCATTGAACACAGATAAATCTGATTGTAGTTGTTCACGAACATAAAGTCCAACCCCCCATTTCAATTAGACTGGGATAGTTGCCTATTCATATATGCCAATGTTACTAAAGTAATTTTGCTGAAATAATATCACTGGAATCCAAAACATGTGCTGAAGGGCACAAAGATTTAGAAAATGTGGTGAACAGTAAACATGATTTGAAAATGTGCTGAAGGATACACACGTTTTGAAATGACGTTTTGTTTTCGCGTCTACCATGATTTCTGTTAGAGAATAATTGTTCGTCTCAAAATTACAGTGAGCTGAACACAAAACTGTTGTGGGCACCATACTTTCAGTAACACGGTTGACGTAACGCTGTCACCTCAATACCAAGTATACTTTTCAAACTCTGTGTCCTCTTTTTTTAGTTGAGTGACTCCTTCAGCGTAATTTTGTTTGGGTAATACGAAAGTTAACTTGTACGCCCATGTAAATTAGGTAATATTTTTAATGTGATTTTAGTTATGATTGGTAGCATATATGTGATGAAGAGTTTCCGGCATTGAGTTATTCTAGGTCACTACAGCAGTTCGTTCGCCTAGTCCGAACGTTGCCAAGTTTATCAAATGTCACACTTTCTTCTGTTGATAGTGATAAAGTGCTACCGATCGAGTTCACATGTTATTCTGTATCTGAGTTATCCAGTTATAAAGACGAGTTTGCGTAGCTGAATTGAACATATGTTGTCTTATGTTAGTAGTGATGATATTATTTCTTTTAACCCTTTCATGGCGGGAGCTTCCTGATTTTGCCAGAACCCTGTGTCAATGCATCCTCATATATGCGAGTCGACCATAGGTCGCCTCGCATATATTAGGATGCACTGGCCTAACAAATTTTATAAAAAAAATTATAATTGTTAAAGAATGTAAGAAAAAATGAAAAAAAAATGATAAAAATATTTTGTTAATGTAAGAAATAATGATAAAAAAAATGATGAAAATTGTTAAAGAATGTAAGAAAACAAATGATAAAAATTGATAAAGAATGTAGGAAAAAATTAGAAAAAAAATCATACAAATTGTTAAAAGAATGTAATAAAAATTTATAAATTGTTATAGAATGTAAAACAAATATATATAACTGTTGAAGAATGTAAGAAAAAATTATTTTAAAAAATGATAACAATTGTTAAAGAATGTAAGAAAAATTGACAAAATATTATACAAAATTGTTAGGCCAATGCATTGTGTTATATGTGCGAGGCGACCTATGGTCATATATAAGTACATGTATTGGCACATGGACTTTGTTGTTGCGCCAGCGCAGGTTGATGTTAAGAGTCCGGGCATAGTGAGTCTTAATTTGATCAGCAATTTTTCATCCAAATCGAAATCCGGAGGTTAAATGGGTTGTATGGACATTTTTTCCCAACGTTATGAGTTGCTTCGACAACATATGTTAAAGGTACGGTTGGCCTTGGCGGTGGGTATCCTGTGAAAATATTTACACCCGTCAAAAACCGCCACAAACAGAAAGAACATCAAAATGTAGACAGACTTTGTCCGTATACAAATAAGAAATATCGCATAAACAGTATGTTATTGTCATCTGTTTGACCATTGTTATGTAAACAAAAGCATAAAAAGTTACTTTTTTGGTGTTTGTTTATATTATGATGGTAAACATAAAGAGCGTTCTTTGTTGGTGAATTCCTGATATGGAACTAATAAAGAGCGTTTATGCCATTTGTGTGTGATTAGCCAGTAGCATTGTGCTGTCTTCTATAACACAATCAGGCTCTTGCTTAGGTAAAATATAGTAGGTCTTTGTGATAACATGCTGTTTACGCGATGGTCATGGTATATATGAACGAAACTGTATGCGTTTTAATGTTTTTCTGTTTACGGTGATTGGAACAAATATGAATATTTTCGACAACTAAGGCCTCACGTGCCTTTAATCCACCAATCCCTTCTGACATAAAGGAGAATGTATTTTTATGTTCGAGGATTATGTCTTATACGGTAAAAACAAATAGTTCTCTTCGTACAGAACAGACATAGATTTGGTTCACTTAGAGAAAACAAATGGTTTCTTCACTGGTTTCTTTGGTAAAATCGTCCAGAAATAGATTCAGCCTTTCGATCCGCAGCTTGGAAATTCTCAGATTAGATAATTGACAAATGCAAGAGACTACACCTGACAGTGTTTATGAAAAGACTTACTAGTAAATCAAATATTTTCAATGTCAGAAAGCAAAACTCCACAATTCCTAAGTGTTGGACCAACAACGGTGAAAGCCTTAATAACATAAGTAAATTGGGAAACAAATGGAAAGAAAACAATTAACTGAATTGATTGACAATTTAACCTCTTCACTGATAAATATCGTCACGGCTTCGTGTTCTAGGCCTTTGACATTATGGACTTTTTCCAATGGAAAAAAAATCAACATATTCGCGCAATTACGTACGCACATAATCGACCTATACTGTGAAATAAGTACATGTGGTTATTTGATTCTAAAATAAGCAGGTAATGGAATCATACCGGTTATTTCGTTTTATGGCACGGGTTACAGTGTAACACATGTTACAGATCGCACTCCTCTAAAGTCGTGAGCTGGCTTACTTGTGTCATTGTCCGCACATAGTTTGCTTAGAATAGCCTTATTATGAGTCGATAATGGACTAACCGCTTTCATTTTCAGCACATTAACGACTCAAAATGAGGCGATTCTAGACAGATGATCTACCTAAAACAAGTTATATTATAAGCAGATAATTTGCAAGCTTTCGGGAGAACATGCTGGAAACAATATAACGGGAATATCACGAAAACCCTAAAACTGACTCCGTTGAAATGCTACTATCATTCACAATCCTGGAACAGCATACACGTTTTCAAATTGCGAGATACAATGGTCCCGAGTCACCAATCACTGAGTTCTAGTTATGCATAATGGCAGCACGTTGATTGAGTTGCTCGTGTGTCGTGTTAACGGAATGAACATGGAGATTTTCCGCTATCTATATCAATGGACCATATCAATCACGATCTATATGGGTTGGTCACAAATGTTAACCACTGGAAATATATATTTAACTTATCCGAAGTTAAGGTCTGCGAGGTTTTGTTGGAGAAATGACGCAATGATCATTGGCCCTCGCCGACATTTACCCCGATGAGTCAAATGGCATCTGAAAGAGATATGTATGATACGCCAGTCTAAGTTATCTACAGACCCACATAGAAATAGTGGGTCTGATTACTTGTAGAATTTCTATTTCCCGAATCGCGGGACTCCAGTCAGTAGCGTCAATCAGAACTCACTATTAGTAGAACAAAGATGAATAGCTCTACCCCCATCAAACACTGCAGCGGTCGGACATGATGATTTGCCATATTTAAAAAAACAACAAATCGTGGGGTGAAGGAGAAGACCACTCAATCTTTTTGACCACCCCGGTTGCTTCGCGCCCAACTGATCTCTATATATGAACAGTTGGCGCAAACACGATAGACTCTCTATTAGTGTCTGCGCCTGGTGGTCACCAGAGATTTCGTCGTCCCTATAGCAGGGCCAACTCAGTGGGGAGACGAGACTAAAGCTTAACTTTACCCGTTTTTTATAGCGAATCATTCAGCAAGCAGTATATTAAGTTCCCTTAGGAAATGTGCAGATATTACGTTCAACAGACGACCATATACATACATAGTTGTTGGACTTATTAGCTGAACATTTCCCTCTTATAAATAGGATTCCTTGTCCACTTGTTTTATATGTCGTCTGTCCATTTGTTTTCCTGATGATTTCGACGATTAAACGACCACTCCAATGCATACTTTTATAACATTGTGGTAGAATCCATTTAGTATAAGACAGGGATAAAGTTCGATTTGGATCATCAGATTCCAACAACAACATTTCTTCAAAAGACGCGTTAGTTATCAGAATTGATTAATTACAATACTAACCACTGTCAAGTCTAGTATAAAATTTCCAAAACGTGTTATATATCAAATAGTGTTCAACTCAGTTTGGTATCGGGAGTATGTCGTTCGGCTGGTCGAATATTTGTGGTGAAAAATAATATTTAAAAAGCGATATCTGATAACTCTAAGGTTTGATTGGTGGGTTGTTCGACTCGAATCAAATATGAATTACACCAGAAGCCAAAGAAATAGTAATTTAAGAACGTTAACCCTTTACCCAACAGAACGGCCCTGTGCCAATGCATTCTCTTATATATGCGAGTCGACCATAGGTCGCCTCGCATATATAAGAGAATGCATTGGCTTAACACATTAAAAATGCATTCTCTTATATATGCGAGGCGACCAATGGTCGACTCGCATATATAAGTGAATGCATTGGCACAGGGCATAACTGTAACCATCACAATGTGGTCAATGAGCCAGTTCCAATGATATCCATATTTGTATGGTTTTATTGAGACAGACCCAAGATAATTTAGGCTGTTGCAGCTTTATTTGGCCGGTTTGTTGGGTAAAGGGTTAATTCCGATTATGTATCTTTAAATAAACGGTGATGTAATTAGTAAGGGCATTTCGCTCAGAGATACTGATTGATAGGGTCATGGGAGAAAAAACCTTTACGGGATAAAAATGAGGCACGTAAGAGAGATAATATTATGACAAGAGGTGGCTACAAATTATATACAATCTGGAATCTTCTAAGATACACCGTAAGGTCCACTATAAATTAGCTCCAGCCTCCTATGAATTGGTACACATGACAGAGCATTCTATCCATAATTGCGGACAAAAATATTATTCTCAAAGCTTTATTAGATTCCACTAAACACACATCAGATAAATTAAATGCTGGTTGTCGAGATAGAATGTTCTTGTAAACACGATAAGACTCCGTGCCCACATTTGTGTTAGTATAAGTCTCTTTGAAAAGCCGACGGAAATCTACGAAGAGATCTGTTAGGATGTCCGTCGGCTATTCAAAGAGACTGCGTGAGAATATGAACTCCAACCAGTGCACCACATGGGTATTTCCTGCAAAGGTGGCTATCCACTGAGGTCTAACTGTTTTCTGTGATGGCTTAAGCGGACATGGCCCTCACGAAATATTGATATATATATGATTCATATGCTCTGAGAAATAATTTTCATGGCAGTTTTCAGCTCTTTTCGATTTTTCACACAAATCTAGAACACACGTTTTTTTATTAAAACTCTGTCAGATATAGACTAACATGGAACGCTCTTTCTTCCATGTTGTGCAAATTTATGTTTTTTTGTTTGAGACCCAAACATCATGTTCAACGTTGACTTTTGTATGACTTCAGTGCATCTTTGTGTGACATATAATGCTCGTAGAAAGGAAATGTATTTTTTTAGGGTTGAAGTTATTGAATTACGCTGAAAATATTTGCTCCACGGCACTGGGGTGGTTAATGTATTGGACTATCGGTGGGGGAAGAACGATAACTCTAGTTGGAAGTATATAAGGGATGTTTAGGGCGAAATTAGTTCTTTTGGGTCGGACTTCAGGACGAGTAGCACCTATCATTCGTGCTGTGTTGTGTTTGCTGCTTCTATTGTCTTGTTTCTTGTTTCAATGGAGACAGAGAGTGTTCATTCGGCAAATGGTTCTACAGATATTAATCGTAAATTGGACCTTGTTTTAGAACAATTGCAATCTCATAAACGAGAATTTAGATCAGAACTGGAAGAAAGCATTAATTCTTTGAGAAATGAATGTGACAGTAGTTTGAGGGAAGTCAAAAGACTGAAACACGAAAATGAATACAAATGGAAACGCGAGGGGAACCGGTTACAGTATAAATATAATTCTGAAATTTTGGAATCGACCAAACAGGCAAAATGGGCCGTTTAAAATTCGAAATTTGAGTATGCTAGTGAATGCATTGGTGGTATTATTGAATCTATTGGTATTAGGAACAAGCACATTAAAATGGCAGATTCTTCAGAGGGCGGGTGCGAGACCGTGCGCCAATATGTCGATTGCGATGCCGCAGAAGATTCAGATGATCAGCGGAAAATTCGGAGGGCCGATTCGCGCGCAGTCAGGAAACGCAAAGAACGGAAAGGCAAACGCGTTGTGTCATCTTCGGCTACTAGATCGAAGCCAATTCAAGAATTTCCGTCTTTTCGGAGTTCAGCACCACCTGCTGCGACCGGAGAACTCCAATTTCGGAGTAGAAGTGGGAAACCAGGATGCTTCATCTGCGGGTCTTTCTCTCATTGGAAAGCTTCCTGCGAAATTATTGTAAAAAAATCGGCTCAGGGAGCGAATTTCATTCTGGAGAGAAATTGGGGCCAGTGATGTTATTATTGACGTGTTATGTAACGGGTACCGAATTCCATTCAACCAAGAACCACCCGCAATGTATTCGGGTAATAATAAATCAGCACTGAACAATAAAGAATTCGTGCTAAGTGAGATAGACGACCTAGTTCGGAAAGGTCTTATTGTTGAATGTCCCGTGCAACCGACAGTTGTCAATCCGCTCTCTGTTGCTATTCAGGCCAATGGGAAGAAAAGGCTTATTTTGGACATGAGTTACGTAAACAATTTCATCGAAAAGCGGCCAGTACGCTATGATGAGTGGAAAACGGCGCTAGAATTTGTTCGGAAAAATGATGTGCTGGTTGTATTTGACATACATTCTGCTTATCATCATGTAAATTTATGTGATTACGATTTTCGGTTTTGTGGGTTCTCATGGAATGACACATTTGGCACAGCACATTTCTATAATTTTACAGTTTTACCATTTGGCTGTTCTTCGGCACCTTTTATATTTACAAAAATCACCAGGGCACTTATTTCTAAGTGGCGCGGCGAAGGCCTGTGTATTATGATGTTTTTGGACGATGGTTTGATTGTATTAGATGAATCGGAAATGTCTGTGCCTAAAACTGTTAAAAACGATCTGATAAAGATTGGATTTATTCCCAAAAGAGAAAAATCTCACTGGAAACCGTCGCACCATATTGAATATCTTGGTTTTAATATAAATTCTAAAGATATGGAGTTGTCTATTCCTCAGCGGAAGATTGACAAATTAAAGTTGCATATTGCAGATGTTTTGTCATTTAAATCGGCGTGTCATGTTCGCAAATTAGCGAGAGTTGTAGGGCAACTGATCTCCATGAAATCAGTTGTCGGTGATTTTGTACAATTGATGTCGCGATTTATGTCTATAGACATTGTGAATGCATTTTCATGGGATTCCATGATTTCAGTGTCTAAAGGTAGCATACGCCAGCTTCAATTTTGGCAAAATAATATTGAAATATTCAGAATTCGAAAACTTGTAAATCAAATTGAATATCATCATGTTATTTATTCAGATGCTAGTGTATCAGGTTATGGTGGCTATTGTTTGGAAACAGATTAATCTCTTGTTCACGGACAATGGTCACCATGCCAAAGGCAGAACAGTTCTGCGTGGAGGGAATTAAAAGCAATTCAACTTATTTTGGAAAGTTTGTCAGACAAACTGAAGTTTGGTAATATAAAATGGTACACAGACAACCAGAGTATTGTTTCTATTATTAATAAAGGTAGCATGAAAAATGCCATGCAAGATTTGATATTTGATATTTCTTTAGTTTGTATGGAACGCGGAATTGGATTGTATCCACAGTGGATACCAAGATCAGAAAATGAAAAAGCTGACGCTTTAAGTAAGATAGTCGATCAGGTTGATTGGTCTGTCACTGATGAATTGTTTAAAATAATTGATGTTAAATGGGGTCCACATACTATTGATTTATTTGCTAGTCATTATAATGCAAAATTGCGTTTGTTTAATTCACGGTTTTGGAATCCCGGTTGTAACGCTGTTGATTCATTCACAGTTAAATGGGACAAGACTAAAAATTGGGTGGTTCCACCTATACATCTTTTGAGTAAAGTTATTATAAAGATTGTACAAGTTAAGGCCCATGGCATGTTAGTTTTGCCAGCATGGGTATCTGCATGGCTCATTTTGGCCATTAATAACTGATCATGGTGAATGGCGTCATTTTGTTAAGGATGTAATGGATTTACCTTCCTTGAAATCTTATTATACGCCCAGTCGTATACCTGGTGGAATTTTTGGAGAACGAAATTTTAATTTGAATATGATTGCTATAAAATTCGAAGGATGATTTTACATTTGATATTTGAATCTGTTTTCTAGATTTAGTCAATGAACATTATCAACAGGACATAACAGCGTTACCGAGCCAGTTGGAGTCCGGGGTTTCAGAAGTGGTTTCATTGCTGCAGGAATCACGTGCTGAAGGAACATGTAAAACATATATAGGTGGGTTTTCTCGATGGAGTTTATGGGCTGTACAGAATAACGTTGAAAAATTTCCGGTTAAGCCATTTCTTTTTAGTATGTATTTAGTGTCATTAACGCAAATTTCAAAATCGATTGCTCCAATAAATACTGCGTATTGTGGTGTTAGGTATGTACCTAATCTGTTTGGAAAAATAAGTCCTTCAGAGGACAGTTTAGTTCAAAATGTTTACGAAGGAGCGAAGCGTCGGCTCGCTCGAAAGATTTCTAAGAAAGAACCAATTACTGTTGAAATGCTTGAGAAGCTTCAAGAAAAATGTAACACGGAAGTAAATTTGTACAATTAGAGAATTCTGACAATGTGTTTAATTTCTTTCGCTGGTTACATGCGCTGTTCTGAATTATTATCCATTCGGAGATGTGATATTGTAATATTGCAAACATATATGTCGATATTTATTGAAAAATCTAAAACTGATATGTATATAGATGGAAGTTGGCTGGTTATAGCCAAGACCAATGGTAACTTGTGTCCAGTTCGAAATTTGATAATGTATTTATCTATGTGTGATATGGATACATCTTCTGAAGATTAAATTTTTAGACAGATTAATCATACTAAGAATGGCTTCTGTCTAAGGAACAACAGCGATCATTTATCTTACAATTGTGCTCGTGAATTATTCAGACAAGCATTCTCTCCATATGTGGAGGATATAAATAAATATGGTTTCCACAGTTTGAGATCTGGTGGTGCATCTAATGCGGCTAATAACGGTATATCGGATAGGCTATTTAAACGCCATGGTCGCTGGCGCAGCGAAAGATGGGTATATTGCAGATAACATCGAACAAAGGCTTTTAGTTTCCCGATCTCACGGCTTGTGAGCGTCTTGGTCCTTTTTGTCCTGCCGACAGTATCCCACAAAATGTGTTTGTTATAAATTTGTCATCTGGAGGGGTTAAGTTGATGGTCCAATACATTGGGTGCGTGGAGTCATGTATTTTTCGAGGGTTGAAGTTATTGAATTACGCGGAAAATATTTGTATTCGACTATCGATGGGGGAAGAACGATAACTCTAGTTGGAAGTATATAAGGGGTGTTTAGGGCGAAATTAGTTCTTTTGGGTCGGACTTCAGGACGAGTAGCACCTATCATTCATAACTGAAAAGTATAGGAACTAATTGTTTGGAAATTTATCTATATTGGTATAATGTTAATGTTACAGCATAAAAATGTATCTTTCTTATATTTTAGAATTGACGAATAAGTGGGAGATAGCAAAGGATAATATATTTATTTAAAAACGTGGATCACTCATAGTGGGAATGGAGAGCTGTGTGTTCACTTGTGTCAGCTTAACACGTGGATCACTTGTTCTGAAAGCCAAGGCTGCTGACCACTTGTCGTGGAAGTTGATGGTGTTATCATGTGTCGTGGAAAGTTGTGAATCGATTATGAGAATCGGAGCTGCTGATCACTTGTCGTGAGGAAGCTAAACGCTGTTCTTCATTTGTTATACATGTAAGCAGAAAATTTCAATATGTTCACTTGTCTTGGAAGCGGAATCGTGTTTCAACTGTTGTGGAGACAAGTTCCCAGTTTCACTTGTCGTGGAAACTGTGGTTCCCACTTGTCGTGGAAGCTAAATGCTTTGACTATCACTTGGTGTGATATAAATAGAGCGCATGTCGTGCGAGTTATCTGGGTTTTGGCACCTGTCGTGCCATAGCCTATGTTGTTCAGTGTTCTGTGGTAGCAGTGGGAGAGAGGTTCTTCAGATAGTGTTTCGGATTGGCGCTCTGCGATTGAGCAGAATGTTAATGAGTTAAGATGCATTATGTGGCAGTGAGAGATGTTAAAACTCGTATTAAAACGTCCTGCCGACAGTATCCCACAAAATGTGTTTGTTATAAATTTGTCATGTGGAGGGGTTAAGTTGATGGACCAATACATTGGGTGCGTGGAGAACATGTAGTTCAAATATTTACCGACCTATTTCGATAACGGGAAAAATTCAAACGCGAATACTATTAAGGGTATCTTCTCGAAGTCGGCGCCTGTCGCACTGCGAGTAGGTACCGAGAGGCTGTTGTATCTATACGCAGTGGCTCAATGTGTCACTGCTTCAACCATATGCACAAGTCTTTGACCCGACCATGATTTGAATCATATTCAAAAGCGGCTGCTGACCTAGTTGTGGAACGTTAGTTTGTCATATGGCAACTCCATAAAACCAACATAGTATTCGTAGGAGTGCATGATGCTTATCTTTAGTTCACACACCAATGTCAAAAGAGTATATGTGCTATTGATTAGACGCTGCAAAGTATTACCGGTCAATTGAAATATATCAAGCCAATCATGACTGGGCCATTAACGACTCTCTCCTGATTGAGTGATCAAAGAAAGTTTAATGTGACGCTCTTCAGCTTGCAAACTCACCTCTCGACAATGTTGGTTACTGTTCACGACGCCTTGAATCGCAACAGGGGTTGTTGAGAACCCACGATAGAGTGACATATGTAAATAGAATGTCAAACAACTAACGATGAAAAGATAATATTGAACAGCTATGATGTGACCTTCAACCGCTCACAACACAACACTTGAAGCTGAGATACAATTTTCATATACAGATCCAGAAAATTGTTGTCTTCGTAGGTTGTTCGAGAGTTACAAGTATCTATCGTGGAAACGCGCTAACCTATGAGATCACCGTCTGCGCCTTTCCACTCGCGTTGTGTTTAATAGTTCATATTATTTTTGCATACTTAAGCAATACACATATCAACGATGAGATATGACTGCAAGGAATAAACATATATACAGTTGAACAAAATGCGCGCGGAAATGTTCAGCCGGTAATATCGTATATATAAGTTATAGTATGGTCGTATATATATAGGTTATAGTATGGTCGTATATATATAGGTTATAGTATGGTCGTTGAAGCTGAATTTGGGGATGAACCCGGAAGAAATTGGATACAAGCTGATTTTGGTGCCATTCGACGCGGGAAATGTTGAGGAACAACATATCCAAAATCCGCTCATAGGAAATTTCAGGATCCAAGATGGCGTAAAAGATGGCCGCCAAAAGAATAATTTTCCAGTCAACGCCCATTGACACGCAAACCATCAGTGAATATGGAAAAATCTCACCAAAACGGATTCCACATTGATAGTAACATATGTTAAAATATATATAGAGATAATTTGGTTGTCAATATAATCGCCGAAATTATAAATGTCTAGTATATATTTTTCTAAGACAACAGTCAATTATATTGGCATATCATATTTGTCTGGGATATATGCTCAGTTTGGTATCATTCGAACCGATAAAGCCGCAGGAACATATTCAAAATTCACCGAAATACTCACATGGACAAACAGTTCAGAGCCCTTTGAATTACAACACATGTTTGACTCTCAAAGTCCGTTTTCATCAATGTGTGTAACCGGTTATGAACATGGACGAATTTATTTGCTTTATTTGTCCTTATAATCTACTAGAACTGCGATTTTAAGTACATAGTAGCGAATAATACGATAACCAAGTTTATGTGTACCACTGATATTTATATAAACTGGATGGCAATGTCGGTTCGTTCTACAATAAAGAGCGTTTGCTACAGAACACGCGCTATATGCCTGTTCTCACACATGCGCGTTATAGGTCTCGCCTCTCGGATGCTTTTTCGCATATAGCACTGGATTGAAGGCTTATAACTTTTCTCCTGATGAAACCTAACGGTGGCAACGTACGCAGGAGACCTGTTACTATACATATGCTATATTTCTGTCATATAATGTATTGTCAATCCATATATCAGTTGGTCTTGTATTGACAGTATTTTGCAGCAAGATGTTACGCAATTTCGGGATGACCTGTGTGTTTTATGCCCATCCGGTTTTGATGACAAACCTTCCGTCATCGTGTCTAAGAAAGCCATTGTTACATTGGTCACTTTGTGTGATAAACGTGGGCGGCACGACCTGAAATATTATTTGAATGAGCGCTATCTGATGACACCAGTTGGTAAAATTCTTGTCCATTCGGATTACCGTAGAGATTTCACAGACCCAACAGGCGACACCGTTCGGTCGAAATAACTACCGACGTATCCACCCAATAAACAACTGAGATCTGGTGTGTCGCAATTTGATTTCAAGACATACTGTATTTTCTGTGGCACGCCTGCCACTATAGATCCTCGACATCCAGACAAATCAGGGTGAGGCAAGTAACAAACCTCCCGATGCGGGACAATATCCTAAAAGTATGTGATAAAGTGGGACTGTTACGCTGATTTCCAGAAGGGTAAAGAAAATTCAACATTGACCGATAAGGCTAAAAGTGGTAGGAGACCGGACCAGGGAATGCAGCACTGGTTTGTTGTTGGCTCGAAACCGAAGCTGGTGCAGAATTATATACTATGTGGCAGTTGCATGAAAATTATTGAGTGTGCGGGTGTTTATCATGTGCATAGTTTTAAATGGCTCAAAGATAAACTACAGGACCACTAAGGGGAGTTTATATTTTTCGCCGAAGTTGAGGGACGGAACAATGTGTGTTTTCGGAACATGGCAAAGTTTATCATAAACGAAAAATGGTACTGTGATAAGAGATATGCTATTGAAGAGGAAACTGAAAGGATAATATTGACAGCAGCAAGGATATTACGAGCAAAAATAAGAGAGACTGAGTATGATACTAATTCATACCCTAGCTACCAGTGAATATTTAACTTCTATTGATCGGGGTCGACAGTGGATTCCGCATTATTTGCACAGGCTGTTAAATGTTCTGATTCCATCCGATATGAAGATAAATAGCATTGGACACTCAATAGTTCAGTCTGCTAGATCGCGATCTGTTATAACACCTACGCTATTTGGTGTGGGTGTAGAGATGGATAACGTTTGGTTCCAAATGGTTGGTGAATGAGTTATCAAGGCTGGGGTACTACATTGCACATGACGAAGTAGAAAGATACAAACAGTCTCATCCAAACCGAACATCCTGGCGATATTCTAGCCGACTGTTTTACCGGAACGTTTCGCAATGGGTGGGCAACAATGTAGACCACAACATAGCAACTCCAGATGATCAGGGAACATTCCATTGAATGGGCATGATAGCAATCTCTACTCCAAAATATCGAACACAGCTTAGCCTCAGGCCACATACTATTAACAGGTACCAGCTTTCGAAGGTTGATGAGCTAGTTCGAGGTAATGGAGTCAGATATGTCATTATGTTGATTCTCGCGGTAAAGACCTTTCATCATTTGTCTTACAAACATTTGCTTCAACTGATTATTTCACACAAATTGCCCCCAGACCTCAACATTGATCTACGTTGGCAGTCGGTGTGGTTTGTGAACCAATCTAGAAAGCCTCGGGCAAATTGGTCGGTCTTCATGCAAAATATTATGACTGATGACCATAGGTGCCCAGCAAAGTCTGATGTTCTGTTTTTGTGAGTGTCGATTATATTTGTCGATTATAGATTTGAAACCTTCCGATGAGGACTGTATATATATTCGACGCTCCTTTATGTTGAGGGTCAAGCTACCTAAGCTACCATTATGAGTATCATGTGGAGTATTATTATTATACCAATGAAGGGTTCGGGTTTGGAAGACCACATGGATGCTCATGTGATCAAGAGGTCTTTCTCTCAAACGATAACAATAAGAATCAGGTTAATGATTTGTTGAGTCAACTACTCAACATAGATGGACAAACAGTACACCAGCGTGCAGGAGACGCGGACACATTGATAGTTGTCTCTGACATTGAATATGCATCACGTTCCAAACATGTGAGTGTGATTGCAGTTGACACCGATATACTGGTTATATTGATGTATCATTGGATATATAATATGACAGATGTGTACTTCCTTTTGGAAGCACGAAAGACATATAACAGAGGCATTACACTATGGAAATTGGCGATATCGTGAATAAGGCGGGTGATGCCACAAACTCATTGTTTCTGCATGCGTGGTTAGGTTGTGACACCACTTCTGCCATATTTGGGCATGATATAAGCGGTCTTACCAAGAAATCGGCTGACTTTCGGGATGCATGATTAAACATGCATAGTATTGAAGCCACCAAATGTGAAGTAGGAAAATTAAGTATAAAACTGATTTTCATTTAGTACGGTGGAATGTTCGAAGAAAATTTGAATACTCTACGTTATGCTAAATTTATGGAAATGGTTTCGTCGAGCAAATCGCCCCAATTATGAGTGATTAGGATGCAGCACCTTGTGAAATTTTGAAGTTCGTCGTTGTAAATGCATGTTATCGTCCAAGAATCCATGTGACAGTAACTTGTGTTCGTGTCGCAAAAATGGACTAAAATGTGTTGTCGAATGTGGAGATTGTCGCGGAGAAGGCGGCAAAAGCTCAGCGGAATTTAGACTTGAAATTTCTGAAGATGATAGCTGAGTACATGACTGTTTCTTGTATGTTGTTCAAGTTGTTTGGTGAAGACTAGGTGTGGCTAATGGACATGTTTTCCTTTGTTAATTGGATAATATTGTCTAAGAAAGACATAAGCTTGAAATTGTCAAATTTCCGAAATTCGGCCGCCATATTGACATCAGTCTTCACCTTTATATTTATGTATCGTCTGGCCAATGCATAAGTCAATGTAGCTTCCGTTTTGGTTGCTTAGTTTCCATATAACCCGGAGTTCGCGTGCTAATGGGCACTGACTCGAAATATCACCATTTGGCCGCCATCTTGGACGCCATCTTTTATCATGACATTGTGTGTGAATTTTGGATATGTTGGTCTTGGCTCCTTTCTGCGTCGAATAATACCAAAACTACTTGTATTGGAATGTCAGATATCAATATAATAGACAAATTTATTAGAAAAAATATTTATATACACTTGAAAATTATAATTTCCCCGAATTTGGCGGCCAAATTGATAGCCATCTGCACCAGAGACAACGAGTTTATCACTATGTATGTTCTAACATGTTTTTTTTCAATGTGGAATATGTTTTGATGCGAAGTTATCCATATTTACCGAGGTTTCGTATGTTAATGAGCACCGATGGGAAATTTACTTATTGTGTAAGCCATATTGGATCCTGAATTTTCCCATGAGCGGATTTTGGATATGTTGTTCCTGATGTTTTTCCGCGTTGAATGACACCAAAATCAGCTTGTATCCAATTTATTCCGGGTTCAACTCTCCCACGACCACACTATTAGAGCGTATCCAGGATAGAAAACTCTTGAAAACCCAACGAAGACAACACCTTCAGCTTCATCGACCATTAGCTGCGAATCGTACACTTTCTGCGGTTATTTCTATGAAGAATTATGTTGATGGCAGTACCCAGATGATGAGTCAGACCACTGTAGTCAGTGTATCACTTCAAACGCAAAATGACAAAGCTATCTGGCTCCAGTTTTAGAACCTATGCGAAAGGAAATGGGCGTACTAGACTTTTCTTCAAAATTAGGGAGGCGCCCCGCCCCATTCGTGCATTTAAAAAACAATACAGTTTCTGAAGATCTTCTGTAAGGGGAAGAATCACATGTCCTCGCGCAAATACGCTCAACTCGACCTATAATGTAAAATAGGTACATAATGTGATTATTTGATTCTGAAATAAGCAGATAATGGACTCGTCGTAGTTATTTCGTTTTATAGCGCGGACCACAGTGAAAACACGTGTAGTGAGCGTACACCTGAAAAGTTGGCTTATTTGAGTCATTGTCGCACATATTCTGTTTAGGATGGGGTGAAGGAGAAGATCACTCGATCTTTTCGACCATCCCGGGCGCTTCGCGCCTATCTACTCACTCACATTATGTTTAGGATCGCCTCATTATGAATCGATTATGTGACTAAAACGCTCTCATTTTCAGGACAGTATCGACTCAAAATCAGGCGATTCAAAGCAGATTATCTACCTGAAATAAGTTCTATTACAAGCCGATAATGTTCGGGTTTTCGAGAGAACAGACTGGAAGAATAGTTTCTTTGTTGAATCTAATCTCCTTAAGATTTTGCTGTGATACTGCTGAAATTATTTCATTCCATTCACTTTAGTATAATTCTACAAACTCTGTTGCTACTTCTTTCGATGATAGATACATCACTCCTCTGCATTGCCTTTCCTTCAGTTGTGCTGCTTTAGGGACAGGGAAGGTTTACAGAAAGTCTTCGTTCCACTCAGTGATTTACGGTCACTGCCTTTAGCCAAGGATTCTACTCCTGGAACGCAGTCTTCCAATTATTCGGAAGTTTTCCCTTTTTACCATCTCATCGTCAAAGTCTCTTCGACATTAAGGTCCGATTCGTTTAAACCCGGTTTAACGAAACCCTTCGTTTTAGACCAACGATTAACTGCTAAATATGAGTGTCGGCTTGTCGGCGATTTTTGCAAGCAATTTTAACTGTTGAAGAGCGTAACATTAAACTTTCTTTGAACACATTCTTCACGTTTGGTTTCGCCTAGGTCCAACCAGTCCTGGTGTACCTGTAATGCATCCATATCGTCTACTAAAATCATAATTGGCTAGTTTTGTCGACAGATAAAAATTGACAACGCAGCATGTTATTATGGTTCACGCTGGGTCGAATAATCGTTTGGCCAATTCTGATTTTTTATTTGTTAAATTAAATCTTCATTTTCATGGTCTCACAATTATAGGATATTCGTTTTTATTATTTAACCCTTTACCCAACAAACCGGCCAAAACCGGCCAAATAAAGCTGCAACAGCCTAAATTATCTTGGGTCTGTCTCAATAAAACCATACAAATATGGATATCATTGGAACCGGCTCATTGACCACATTGTGATGGTTACAGTTATGCCCTGTGCCAATGCATTCTCTTATATATGCGAGTCGACCATAGGTCGCCTCGCATATATAAGAGAATGCATTGGCCTAAAAACACTTTTTACCATTTTTTCTTACATTCTTTAACAATTTTATAATTTTTAATGTGTTAAGCCAATGCATTCTCTTATATATGCGAGGCGACCTATGGTCGACTCGCATATATAAGAGAATGCATTGGCACAGGGCCGTTCTGTTGGGTAAAGGGTTAATATCTAACATTCTATATGATTATGTCCATACCTTCAATTACGGTATCGAGACTTTTTAATCCCCCCATTTATTAATTGACAATATAATGCTGCCCACCATCTACCATTCAGCCGTATGACAGACAAAGGTTTCATTATTGTTAATCCTCATTACTGTTTTATTACATTGTTTGATAGTGCACAGCCATTGGTGCCTTGTCTTACCCATTAAGCTTTATCATATAATCAATCAGCATATGGTCATACTACAAATTTGATTATCATGTCGCTCCCGTAACAAAAAATCAATTTGGGTTTTTTAAATTAGATTTTCGACTTTGGGGTAAAACAAAACTGGCCATAAGTTTGGCCAAATGAAATATTGTTTGCCCATTTTAGAAATGTAGATTACATTCGCTGTGAAACAATCACATACACCAGGAATGATGACATGTTGGTGACTTAATTGAACATTTCATTCGTTTTGGAGCTATCTCATAACACAGGAAGGAGGGATTACTTGACTTATGGGATATTTTGGTACGACGAAACACATCCAGGCATTTACACCCTGTTGTTAATTCTGATACATTGGTTAAAACAATGGCTTGTCATTCAGTTAATGTGTTTATGACGAAGTGTTTTAAAGCCAATATTAAACGAAGAGCATGGTCAAATGTTAAATTAACTTTAATTGGGGTGCTCGTTGTACGATATCTCTGAAACCCACATATTCAAGACCGATGAATCGGCGATAGTATTTCGTCGTCTAAGTTCGTCGAGCTATTTAGCGCTTTTAAGATTAGATTTCCGTCTCCATTTGGGGTAAACAATACTTTGGCCAAATGAAATCTGTTTTTAGCCATTTTCGAAAAAAAATTATTGCCCACCGACAGCGCGAACACAAACCAGATGCTTGATGAGAAACGATTAACACTAAAATGCACCAAACAGTATTTGCAGAGTGTGACTGTCGGCTGGGTGAATGGTGTCATTCTTCTCACAACCCGATCGTCGACTTGACGTATTGATAAAGGTTCATGTGCGGTTCATCAACTATTATAAATACCTTATCAATGCAAAATCAGATGTAGTTTAAACATATTTATTTGTCTAATTTATATAACACATGATAAATATAGCACATACAATTTTGATACAGACAATGGGATTGGAGGACAAGTGCTGACTCACTTATGGGTACCCCCTCTCCCATGTTAAAAGCTACTTTACACATTTGATGTGCAGACTTGGTAATTTTTGTATTTATTTGGTATTTATTAGCTCAACTTTACAACGTTAAGTTTTAGCTATTGCCATGGGTTGGCGTCCGTCGTGTGTCAGCAATTCCCTTCGACACGCCCTACAGGTCGCAGCCCTCATCCGATCTTCACCAATCTTGATATGTAGCCTCGGGGTGACCTAGATGGGAGCTATTGAATTTTTCCGAATTTCAAAGAAAAAAAATGGCTGCAAGTAGCCATCTTGGATTTCAAATTTGAATAAATCGGCACACCATACATACCGTATTTATGGGCCAGATCATTTTTTAATTTTGCAGTCACGATTGTGATCACCTGTAGATGAGAGCTGTCGAATTTGAAAGATTTCCGAAGAAAATCATGGCCCCCGGTAGCCACCTTGGATTTTACTCTTTGCATGAAAAAATCCTTTGCCACACCCTACATACCACATCCCTCATCCAGTCATCACCAAACTTCATATGGATCTTCGGGGTGACCCCTAGATGGGAGGCTCCTATCTTTGTTGAAAAACATGGCCGCCAGCGGCCTTCTTGGAATTTACTCTTTGTATGACTTAATCCTTTGGCCACCCTACAGACCACATCCCTCATCTGATTATGATCAAACTTTATATGGATCTTCAGCGTGACATCATTCTGTTCATTGCTCAGCAAACAATTGGCTCTTCCCAAGTTGGGCTACAGTGTCATTGCCATTTGCATTATGTATTCTTTTTTATAGTATGCTTACACCCTAGTCTGTTCTTGAATTGATATTCCTGACCACACGTGGAAACATTCCTCTTGGGTGCTTTTATTTATACATAGATCGTTGTTTTAATCTAACCCATTGTCTGATTGTGTACACAGTTGCTTCGCACCGATCTTTTTATACTGATTCTGTTCTTGTTCGTGATATGGCCTAGCGGCTAAAACGATGTTAAACCCTCAATCAATCTCTCTCACATTTCGTATCCTTATCCACGCAATATGGCATCTGCTGCGATTCATGTTGATACATTGAATCCATCGAATCACTCCCCTGGATCTGCCCATCTTACAAAAGACTGCTGTGCAGTTTCTCACGATGGAACTGGGGAGATTGACTGCAAATGGAAAGGAAAAACACAAACAGCATCTACGTGAACCAAACTATGCCTATATAGCTCTATTTTCCGCGTTGAAATTGTTTTATGAATAAACAGGTCACAACCAAAATAAATATAAAGTGAAATAATAGTAAAGGTCGCGTTAGATGAATATTCCTTTGCAGTACAACTTTCACATTCAAATATTGTCAGAAAAAATATACGGAATCACCATGTCCTGGACTAATCTAATCCGTTGGCTGGCTTTCGCCCCCATCTTGACACTGCTGATACTGGTTCGCTACCTTCTGGATCCGTAAAACAAAAACTACTTTTAGAATAATTACACCCACTTCATTCTCTATAGTAAATTCCCGTTGAGTTTATCAAAGCTAATGTAATTATATCGCATAATTACATTAGGTCGAGATTTTATCAGTGCACCGGAAACGACCCAAAAGTATTTGCGCGCAATGATATTTGTAGTCCGTTGCATAGTAACTATGGACGCCACTCGCTTCGCGGTACACATTTTTTTTTCACGAACGGTATGAAAGCCAATTAAAAGAACAATAAATAAATATCCAAATAAAGACAATGCCCCAATGAAATAAACATTCCCAAGCTGTTTACAGAGTATACATTTGGTCGTATTTGCGACGTTTCTTTACGAAATACACGGCTAAACTTGCACAACTTTTGTGTTTTGTTTTCATTTTTCAATAAAACTCGGTCTCAAAGCCCCACCACAGTGCACGCTTTCCACCTTAGCCCACCGGGTCGTTATCACCTGGTTACATGCACGAGAATTTAGGGACTATAAAAGAGAGAAATTTTGAGAAAAAAACGTTATTCCAGTATTCTCAGCTTTAAACTTAGGCCTATCATGTTGGAGGTCGGTGAATTCGGGTTTGACCCAGAACTATTATTTCTGTTTGGTAATGCAAACAACCAAGATGATATCGATGCAGCTTTCAAATTCAATCAATTACCTGATGTTTGACCAGGGGGTGGTGGCAGTTATATTGCTAATATTCCAATGATAGACGATAAAGAAATGTTATATGATGCATATGACCAACTGATGCCAGTGAATCGAGTGATGGACTCATCTGCAACTTCACCAATCATCAAGACTGAACTTCCGAACACAGTATTGCGAGCCCAAGGAGAACAATTGATAACTTTACATACAATAATAATAATCATATACCTGAACCTGAGGCTGATGTGGAACAACTTGCTGAAACTGCTGAGACAGAGAGTGCACCAACAGAAACAACTGAAGCCAGTGAAGGGAATAGCGAAGAATCGAGTGCGCCAATGGAGGTGGACAAATCTATAAGTGGGTAAGTTTAACGCTTTAGATTGATGTTTTATTTCAGGCTTAAAAACGCCCATATCTGGAATATGGTTATTTGACACATAATGATTAGAATAATCATAACATTAACAAATCAGATTATACACATACAACAGTCAATTGTATAGAATTTGATTCCAATATGTTAAAAGGTTTGAGTTATTGACTAGATCAGAGTTGAATATATCTTTTACAATATAATTTGATGATTTTGTCATTCGCTAACGCAGTCCATACACACTCTTCCTTCTTAACTTTATAATGTAACAAGGGATTAAGTGAAAACAAACACTGCCCTGTTCTAAAATTTGCACCTGTCATAATTCAGTGCCAATGTTTGTGGAGTTATGTAATGAAATCCACCCAAAAAGTTTTTGTTATGCACCAATCTTAAAGAAGCTTAGTACAAATATATTAATGGAGATATCAAAAACATATAAATTGAATCCCATGGATGTAATAAGTTAAATTGAATATTGTACTTCCAGGTCCCGGATGTCAACTGATCATTCCAATTCATCGTTGACTTCAATTGGAACAACCAGGAACAGCAGCAATAACACACGATTCAAGGAAATGACAGAAGATGACATGAAGAAACTTGAAACTCATCAGCGATCAAATGCGACGAAAAAGAACACACAATGGGGATTGAAAGTATTTGAATGTGTGTATTAATCATGAATAATAATTTCATCTAATTAATTTTATTTAAATGATAAATGTTGTATAATACACTAATAGGCTATCTTATACTTTATAAATTATAGCAAGGATTTAAGAAACAACATCACTACGAGTACCAGTCCAAAGTGCAAATGTCAGTTAAACTAAATGTCTTTAAACTGTGTAATTACATTAGGAAACAGAGATTATTCATTAAAATAATTAGGAATAAAATTTATGTTTTATGTAAATTTATGACATCATGCATTTAATACTATATTTTGCATAAACATGTATTATATACTCATTTATGCTTCATACCGGTACTTATATTTTGTTAATTTTATTTTACAGAATGGTGCCATGCACGATTCAATGCAGTTGTCGATTTTGAAAAAGTTGCTAAGAATGAAAAGCTCAGAATCTTCTACGCAGAAGCAGGACCACAGGATGTGGAGAGGCGATCAAACATTATGCCGGACAAAATGGCCAAAGAATACCACAAATCGACATTAAAAAGTCTGCGATCAGCTTTAACTCGACACTTGGCTGACATTGGGAGGAATATCGACATAGTTAGGGACGCTGATTTTAAACCGGCAAATAAAGTACTGGATTCAAAGCTGAAACAAATGGTTAGTGAAGGTGCATCAAGGCCAGTGCAACATAAAGCGATTATATCAGATGATCTGAAGCTTATTTATAATTTTTTATCTGGTGATTCTCCTATTATTTTAAGACTGAGAAACTGGTACTTTCTGTCATTCTATTTTGTGTCAAGAGGGCTTGAATGTCACCATCAACTGCTTCAACACTCCATTAAGTTTTGTATTGTTGAATCTGGAAGAGAATGTGTCACTCTGACACATGAAATGCTACCGAAGACAATGCAGGGTGGACTAAATTGTAATCAAGAATCACCTCAAGATAAACGCATGTATGCTATTCCAGAAGCTGGTAATAATTGTCCAGTAAAATCATTGAGAACTCTCATAAAAAAAAAACGCCCCTATAGCATCGTCATTATTCAACCAGTGTGACAAAGACGCATTGGTTAATCCAGAGAAATGTGAATTGTGGTACTGCACAAAACCCTTAGTCAAAAGAACATTCATCAATTTCATGACAGACATATGCAAGCAGGCAAATTGTTCTAAGAGATATACTGCTCACTGTCTAAGAGCAACGGCACTAAATTAGCACAATAATGCTGGATTTGAGGCACGACATATCATGTTCATGTCCGGACACAGAAACGAAGCATCTGTCAGAAGTTATTCTCGAGGATGTTCAGAGGAGCAAAAACGCATGTTAAACTCTACTCTATCTAGCACTGTTATGCAGGACCGTATTGAAATGAAGAAAAAAACAAAAGAAATCGAAGAGATCCAGAATCTGACAGTTATACAGAAAGAAATAAACAGTTCTGCAACTTCAAACCGTGATGGCTCTATTGACAGTAGTGTGGCATATCCATTTAACAAGGCATCTGTTGGAATGTTATCCAATCCTGTTTTTAATAATTGTAATTTCTATATATCATAGAAGTCACAAACATGACGATGATCAACTACGGTGATGAGAATGAACATTATTTTTGAAGGTTTTCGGTATGGGTTGCGGCGTTACCTACTGGATATAAATACACAATTGTTTGACAAAAAAGTTCATTATTTACCTATTTCACATTATAGGTAGATTTTGTGGGAGGATATGTTGAAAAATGGTATCAGCATGAATTGTATCCAGTTAGATACTCAGTGTAAGTGAGAACTGTAAAACAAGCGTACCTAGGATATTCCGAAGATTGACCATCATTGTCACCTTCATGGCCATCATCATCAATAGCACCATTGCCTGCTCTCATCACTATAAAAAATACTGCACACATACATTTAGATTTATATGATTAACACAAGTTGTATATTTTGACAAAATCCCTTTTCTAACAATTTGCCATTTGAAATGTTTTTTAATACAGTACACATTATAAGCCACATAGAAAATCGTATCTTTATTGAACTGATTCATAAACTCTTGTGATCATCATCTGATCATCATCTGGGAATCAAACTAAAATTTCAGTGCAACAACCAAACATGGTTTTGCCTCGGTGTTTATGCACTGTAGCAATAACAATTCACATTTCTCTCAAGAGGTATCACATTCAGTCACGAGATACTAACATTAATTAACGCCAACGTTGGGTTGCTTCTGACATCAAAGTAATGCTCACCTTTCAGGGGATCATTCCACACAGAAGGCATGTCGTCTCCGTTGTTTTAAAGGCACGTGAGGCCTTAGTTGTCGAAAATATTCATATTTGTTCCAATCACCGTAAACAGAAAAACATTAAAACGCATACAGTTTCGTTCATATATACCATGACCATCGCGTAAACAGCATGTTACCACAAAGACATACTATATTGTACCTAAGCAAGAGCCTGATTGTGTTATAGAAGACAGCACAATGCTACTGGCTAATCACACACAAATGGCATAAACGCTCTTTATTAGTTCCATATCAGGAATTCACCAACAAAGAACGCTCTTTATGTTTACCATCATAATATAAACAAACACCAAAAAAGTAACTTTTTATGCTTTTGTTTACATAACAATGGTCAAACAGATGACAATAACATACTGTTTATGCGATATTTCTTATTTGTATACGGACAAAGTCTGTCTACATTTTGATGTTCTTTCTGTTTGTGGCGGTTTTTGACGGGTGTAAATATTTTCACAGGATACCAACCGCCAAGGCCAACCGTACCTTTAACGCAGATCTTCGGCGGCCCATTCACTCGACTTGAATGATTTCTTATCCGCGTTTTTCTGTTTGACAACTGTCAACTCTTCGTGTGTTAATCTACTTTCCATAATCGCTAATGGGTTCTGCTATTCTTCAGGCACGCAAAATTCAAATTATTCTGAAATTAAAGACATATTATGGAGTATGGACTTGTTCGGTGCGTGAAACAGATAGGTTAGTACTCAGGCGCTATGCCAACTGGGGGAATGTAGCATTTCACTAACATCGCCGAAAATCTCAAATAAATCGACCATACCACTTCATAGATATCATCGTCTGAACTACGTATACTTGTAAATATTTACATCTCTATTCGGGACGCAACAATCGGCGATAAACTAACGCAAATTATTTCGCTATCCAGAATCAGTACATTTAATTCAAATAAAAAAAAGACGGTGTATGTGTTGGATATTTGGATTCATATTCGTAAAAATAACTACTTTGAGCAAGATTATTCTCCAATTCACCTACCGGAGTGTTTCACATCACTTTAAATTAACTGGATGAGAAACCTAGGCTGAATTAAACATTTTGCTCTTTGCTGCATTAAAATGTTTTTCTATGATGAGGAACAAATTTCTTGTCTCACAGGAACAAGTATCGTAACATGCAATTTGAATTAATAACCATAATTGTATTTAGTGGCAAATGAAAGATTGTATCAAAGTGTACAATGAAAAATGATAAGATATCACAATTGAAATTTGGAGCGACGGATACGATAGGTCGATACATAAACTAACTATCGCTATATCGGATTCATATGCTCTTAAAAACAGTTGCCTAAGTCACAGGCATTTTTTCAGCCGTTTTCAACTTTTCGCCATAAGTCAAATAAACGCTCTTTATTGCTACCTTATCAGGAATAGACTACCACGGAACGCTCTTTTCTGTTCTGTGTCGCGCAAATGGCTGTTTTGTGTTTGGGACCAAACACCGTAATTAAGTGCCACCGCACACGCTGCGATTAAAATCGTAAGTGGGGAAAATCGCAGGAGGAAGCATCCAATGCGCATGCCCACGACAATATCGTAGCCAAATCGTAGCAATCAAGCACTGTTTGATTTTACCAGGAAAATCGTGGCGTGACTTTGGCAACGCACGCGATCGTAGCTGTCACATGACCACTGTCGCACTGGTCATGTTGTAACTACCACGAAAATCGTAGCTGCAAAGATCGCAGCACCGTAGCGTCTGCGGGCAAGCTACGATTTCTCCACCTACGATTTTCCCCACTTACGATTTTAATCGTAGCGTCTGCGGTGGCACTAACAGTTGTATTTTTAATTACATCAATGCGTCTCTTTGTGTTACATAATGCTCGTAGAAAGGTAGGTCAACATGACCGCTTTCGCAGATTGCTGCTTCCAAGGATACGCACTACGTTCATGACTGAACTAGTAGAAAGGTAACTATTGACGCCGAAAGCGCATGGTTTCCTCACACTTGCTCGTTCTATTTTCAGAGATAAGTATGCAGATTAGGATAAATATAAAATTGCAAACCAGTATATGCGCACCCCAGTTGAACATCTTATGGATTTTATACATACTATCACACAGAATTAATCTTTAATATTGACACATTATACAGGATTGGTGGCATGCACTCTTCCATCAATTTCACACGAAAGGCACCATACATTAGGTCAACTGCCATCTCGTAGAGGTCCTCAGTCGTGGTTGGATCGTCGCAAACAAAAGTTCAAGAGCGCAGTGAGCCTGAGTGAGGTATCCCATGTTACTTCTGCAAAAAATACAGAACATATTTTCTCATATTTACCCACAAATAAATTCTGTTCAAGGACAGTCACTGAATCAATTGAAATCACTGTCTAAACTCGTTCATGCCATCGGCTCTTTTTAAAGCCCCATGGCGGTTTGCGCTCCAAAATACACATATTATTCGCTTTTGAATTTTTCTCAGTATCGAAATAGGTCGAAAATATCTTAATTACCTTTCTACGAACATTATGTGACCCCAAAAGACGCATCGAAGTGTTTCGGTCCCAAACAAAAAACAGCCATTTGCACGACTTGGAACAGACAAGAGCGTTCAGTGGTAGTCTATTCCTGATATGGTAGCAATAAAGAGCGTTTTAATGACTTCTGGCGAAAAGTTGAAACGGCTGAAAAATGGCTGTGACTTTGTGATAAGTGTTTTTCAGAGCATATGAAGCCGATACATCAATAGTGCGTTTATTTGTCGCCCTATCGTATCCGTCGCTCAACATTACGTAGGGGGGGAAATGGAGGTTCTAATGAGCCATGTTCGTTTTGTAGGCACTTAAACTCTTTCACGCCGTCGGCCCTTTTTAATAGATACTATAGTGAACATTGCCGAAGTTTGAATCCAGATTTAGTTAAATTAATTTCTTGACTTGACATCTGGTCCTTTTTAACCTACAATTTGCCAATGAATAATTCAGTGTCCTGGTGACAACTATTCCGAAATTTGTGAATTTGATATGGATGACACACAATTATACAGATTTAATTCGAATAGCGTTCAGATGATCAAATTAATTCGTTAATTATTTCATTTTTGGATTATACATGTTATATTGTTCAACAGTTGCTTGTTAATTTGGAACATAACGTCATTTAATACTGAGAAAGATTACATAATTCTCATGTGCAGATACACCATTACTTGGACATATCCATGAACAAATAGTAAAATATTGAGTAGTGATAATTATGCCGTACAGTTTTCGTTAAGACTACTTTTACTGACCTTGGAACATCTGTTCGTCCGCGCAGCCAGTGAGCCAGGCACCACAGTTGGCTAATGTCTTGCCGGTCGGTTCTCCATACAAAATTGGCCTGTTGAAACGGCGCTATTTAAAGATGGTGCTGTAAAAGTTCATGGAATACATCGGTGACCACACAAGTGTGGCTGCTGGGAAGTTGTTTGGCAAGATCTCTTCTGCGGTTGTAAGGAAGGTATTTAGTGGTTGAAGACTCCCGCAAGTGAGGCGGGAGGTTATGAAATTAACATATACATATGAATGCGACTGAAATGAATACAGTATTTCAGTCAGTTGAGCATAGAAATAAAATGGCATAATGCTATTGATGACACATTAATACCTTAATTATTAAGGCTTAATATCATCTGATACACTTGATTTAGCACCTAATTCGCAGGCCATCTCGGCCGCAACAATTATGGTATTCGTAGTACATCTGAGAACTTCGAGATTTCTGTTTTTGACTCTTACCCTTCCCTTTGTGCCAAGTCTGTCAAATGGCCAGCACATGTAGGTGTTGTTCTGAGACACCTGCAAAAGAGACACAATAATAAATTATGAGACTTTTAAAGAACGCCAAGTATGTCATACTAAGTCTATATCTGGAAAAGAGGACATGATGTATTAATACATATATAATATGTAGCTAGTGCCGTCACTTAAACCGTTTATGCCCGAGGGGGATTTGAAGATCCATTGGGCGAGCCTCTGCCAAGTCCAATAGATGACAAATCCCCCCGAGCGGACATAACGGGCGGATTCGTCATCTCAGGTTTAAACCGCCGTGAGTCAGCAAAATCCGTGGTTTAAACCCGAGACCACAGGTCTAAGTGACGCATTCGTCATCTCTGGTTTAAACCTGGTCCAGACAGACCAATAGTGTAGCAGTAGTGTCTCTGTATTGTAGAGATAATTAAACATACTTTCCTAATGCGGACCGGACCGCCTCGTTGTATTGATTGCGAAAATAAATAATTACGACAGCGGTCATAGTTTGATTGGAAATTTTTAAGCGAGAAGCAGTCACACATATAAAGCGTATGGGGATAATTGTTTGTCAATTTCAATATTTTTTTTGCGTTTTATAAGCTTAAACCGGCAACTAAACCATCTAATTCGGCGGTCCAGCTAAACCAGCTTTATCGATGCTAAACTTGAGATGACGAATCCGTCTTTTCTTCATCGCGGTTTAGAATTGTCAAACAATCAATCAAAGGGTGGAGCTGTAAATAATCTCGAGTGAGGGCGTGTCTAAGTGGCGACTGCCGACTGGTGTTATCATGTCACAGTTGATTCATTCGCACGCGAGTTTGATAACTTATTTTGATGTAGATCATGCCACAAATATTTACTCTGGCTACGCCCATAAATTCCCATAATATTCTACCAGTTCAAAACCTGGGAACCTTTTTGATTTTCTGCATGACGGGAAATTTATGACATTGAAAAAAATCAACGCATGTAATATATTTCTTTATTAAAAACTGTCCCTCTGCATGGTTGCCCACTTCCAACAGTTAAGATACCGCTTATGGTGTGCACTCATAAGCGAATTGCCTTTAATTGACTGGCCTCTTGGTCCAGGATTGACTCGACTCTGGAGACTTTATTCAGCGCCAGAGGGCTTTGCGCACATTTTGATCATTTGAACATTTTAATTTAAAAAAAACATTAACTAAATTTAAAACAAACAAAATGTTAATTTAAATTATGTTTCTTTTTAGATTCAACTCCTTACTCAATTTAACACAATTTTTTCATTTTTTTAAATTATATTTTACTTATTTTTAAATCAAAATTTTAAAAACCTAACGCCGTTATACCACACGAATCACCACACCTAATTTGATTGAAATCGGTCCAGGGGGTATTGGAGAACAGTTGCGAACAGACAAACGGACATACAGATAGACAGCTCCTATACCCTTTAATATATACAGAGATATACATGTAAAAAAAAAATACACCATATTTTGCGGGTGAAACATCTTGCAGAAATCTATCACAAACAAAGTGATGAACAGAGCGCGAAACTCGTGTTGAGAGATATGCCCTTTGTTAAATTGATTTAAACACAGAATGATATCGGATTAATAGTCAATGAGCGATACTTGCTGGCAACTCAACGACAAAAAAGCCCCCTTAGACCCGGTTTGGCTGGACCACCAATGTAGGTTTAAACCAGGTTTAAACCGGAGATGACGAATCCGGCCAAACAGTTTAAGTGACATCATTAACTCCACGTTTTATTAAACCATCGCACAAAACTTGGCTTTCTGTGGGGGAAATCTTCCATTTTCCTTTATTTTGCATTCGTTACTGCGATGGCGCCCTTACATTTAGGAGGACAAGCAAACTATTTAGTATTCATGACGTGGACAAATCGGGGAGCCGATTGGAGCGAAATAGTTCGACGCGTTTTGATAGTTATTCTACACTGGCCTTGTTCTAATTGTTTATAATATGTTTTAGAGCGAAAACGCATTTCCTTTTACGGTGAATTATGGATGATAAACTCGTCCCAAAATCACAATGACGTCATTTCGGCCGGTTAACGTCCATACAGTTACCTGGTCAATTTGCATATATAATGCATGCGAAAGTACTACTTAAAGTAGTACCTACCTAATAAAGCTACGTTAACCTCATAAAGCTACATTGGCGTAATAAAAGTAACGTCTATCAGGCAGGCTTTATGTAGGCAATATATGAGTAGTGAGTGGTGGATAACATTTTGTTATTGGCATCAACATTGTTTTTAAATTGATTTATAAAGGTGTTCTATGTTCGTTTCTAATCTGACCATGCAGCGTTACGCTATCTCCAAAAAATGTTTAATAGACATGAAGTTCATACGGTGTGTAAGGAATCATATCTACGCTTCAATAACAATGATGTGACGACAGCCCAACAGCGACTTTTCTTCGATATCATGGAGACTACATACCTTCCCTACTAGATTGACACATCTCGATGCCAGCATCAAGTGCTTCTCATCGAGAACTCATGAAAGCAGACACGTCAATTCGTATGTTGCTACTTTCAAGGAAAAGTCGCCACACTCGCCTTTACTTTGGTGTACATATACTGACATAGACTAGTGGGAGAAAATATATTTCGTAACATCACCTGGTGCCTGCTGAACAACCATTCTTTCCCAGAGTTGATAATTGGGATGACGTGTGGGACAGAACACAGGCGAGAAGTTGGAGTTTTGTTGTTTGTTTGTTTAATTATGTTTTTAAGTCGTTTTAGCTGTTAAGCCACGTCACGACGAGAAAGAACGGAATCAACGAAACGCGAAGCTATAAATAGACATTTATAGAGAATACAAAACATATGTAGCTATTTACAAAATATCTTGTGTCGAGTATGCAATATAAAATATCGTTTTCCACATTATGTTCAAATACAAGTTCATTTAAAGTTTTCTTTGCTTAGAAAAGAAATGACTGTTTTACAATGTTTGAATATGGCATGCATGTTGAGGTTGGGGAAGTATTTCCCCCTTGCCCTAGAATATTTACAATGAATAAACATATGCTTCATAGTCCATATGGGGTTACCCTAACAAGCACATTTTGGTGCATCATCATTTGTTAACAAAAACTTTTGAGTGAGCAATGTCCAATCTCACAACGGGTTAACACAACGCCCTCTCGCCGAGTAGGTTGGTGGATAGAAGTAGTATCAATCGAATGTTGAATTTCATGCAGTTTATTATCGGACTGATTATCCCATATTTGTTGCCATTCGTGCTTCAGAAACTTAATTCGACAGCGGATGTTACTAAGCATAACGTTGTCAACTGGATTCATTTATAGTGCTGCCTTTGCAGCTTTGTCTGCACGCCCGGTACCAGAAATCCCCACATGAGCGGGTATCCAGCAGAATGAAATATCAAAATTGTTCATGATCAATGTGTGATGAATGTATAATATCTCTTCAATAATTGCATTGCCATTTTATGAGTGATTGAGTTTATGCACGATAGTGAATATGTAGATGATAATATTCTGATAACACTTAGCTGCAATAAACTCGAGGCCCAAAGCCTCTGCAGTGAATATGGATGAAGGTCCAGTGAGGCTCTAGAAATGATATAGTCGCCACATACAACAGCTGCTGAAACTTTTAAGTCGATCTTAAGTGAATATAATTTTATACCTGATGTGACGATCGGAATTCGCTGATTAATAACAAGGGAATTTGTACTCCTATTATATGGTGTCATTTGTGTGTGTGTCTACGGTTTCGCCATGATCCATGGCGGGATAATCGAAGGTCCAACCTGGACAGTATTTAGAGCATCAACACAGCATCTAAAATACTGTTCTATCTATAGCCCAAATGGTTTATGAACAGTCGGCCGTCTTTCAAAATGTGAGCAATTTGTGGATAAAACACCACTGTATGTGAATGTGCAGCAATACGAGCTGCATTATTTAGACCAAGTCGCAAAGGCCGATCAGAAAGTGGGGGTTCGCCTGCAGCAGAATACAAGCTTTCTATAGGTGACGTGCGAAAAGCTCCGAGACAAAAACATAATCCTTGATGGTGTACTATTTCGAGTTTTCGTAAATGTGTTTTACACACAGATCCATAAATAAAAGATGCATACTCAAGTTTCGATCAAACCATCGATATGTATAAACGAATAAGAACGGTCAAATTTGATCCCCATGATGTGCTGGCTAATACTTCGATAACGTTGAGTGCCTTGAGTTCATCGAGGTGTGACTTCAAAGTAAGCTTCTTTTCTTACCATGGAACTTAATGTTCCTCAACAGGTATCTCAAATCGATCCAGGAACAATACAGGATCCGCATGTCGATTCCATTTCCTGCAGAAATGAATACATTGAGTTTTGGAAGGGGAAAATTTAAAACCATTTTTATTTGAACACTCATGCAAATTTGTTCAGGCACAACGAAAACTGATTAAAATTCATCTACGTATCAAGAACCTAAAAAGTAAGATGATAAAACATTCACAATGGAATTGATCTTCAAACTAAAAAGAGTGACCGAAAGAATACTTCCTTTGGGTACTCCCATTTCATAAACATATTGAATGGAAAGAGTAGAACCAACTCTAACTTTGTCTTTCAGGAAATTAGAAACAAAGTTAGGTAGTAGTCCATATCCGAAAAGATCGTTCAGTATGCCATATTCCATGTTGTATGATATGCCTTTTCGAGATCAAAGATCACACCAACAGCGTGTTGTTGAGCTGCAAATGCTTCTCGAATATGTCTCCAATCGTACTAAATGGTCACTTGTACTACTATTTTTCCGAAATCCGCATTGGAGTTCTGAGAAGTCTATATCAGAATAGAAATTGATTCTTTTTCTCTCTGCAACAGATCGATTGAAAGTTGTTTCATAATTATCAATAGAGGAGTTGCAAGCAATTGTGCTTGCGATCTTATCTGCAATTCCTTTTTCATCAGTAGTGAGTGATGTGCCATCTTTAAGATGTTGGAGTCCTGTGTGATTACCTTTACCTCTAATTTTATTTACCATTAATATTATTCACAAATGTGCACCAAGTAGCACGATTTTTCTGTTTGATAATCTCCTGCTGCAGCACGAGTGTCTCGACATGCTTCAAGATTAGCGAGTGACTGACATCGCCGATATTGACGCTCACGTTGCTGTCGTTGTTTTATGGCATGTGCAACATCGCGATCAAACCATGGATTTTTTCCGACGGTTCGGATTGACCTTTGACTTAGGGATTGCCGCAGTAGCTATATTGATAAGATTTCGAGTGAAATCTTCAATTTTGTGCTCTGAATCAGCCAAAGCGTCCTCTCTAAGTAACAGCTCACATACATCTGTGAATAACGACAAATCAGCCGAAAAGTACTTCCAGAACTGACGATCATTTGAAACCTTGATCTGATCTTTCCAAGAGTATTGGAAAATGATCAGATCTGGACATATCTTCCCTGGAAATATCTGTGCATGAGATATACTCAAGTCAATACCTTTCTCGCCAACTAATTTCTTAGCATCCATGTACGATAAATGTTTATCAGCCTTACATCTTTGTATCTTGAATTCATAGTCCCATATGGGGCATGAACGATCCATTGCAGCATGTGAACCTTGACAGTTCGAATTTTTTTAGGATTTGTACAATCCTTATAATCATGACCAGAAACAGAACAGCGTGCACAAATGGTTTCTTGACTTTTACAATGTTCACGGCCATAGCCCTGGCATTTAAAACATAATGGATTTGGAACATAGATACTTATATCTATCTTCATGTACCAACCTTCAATGACGGTGGATGTTCACACCAATTGAAGGTCAGAAGATAACTATTAAGAGGAACTCGAATACCATCAACAGTTTTTGTAAATCGACGGACTTCTGTAACTCCGTGTGGTGCCATCTCCGCCAATATCTCTGATTCTGAAGAATCAGCTATATCGTGGGCCCGCAACACAGTTATGCTACTATTTAATGTCTTGTGAGGAGTAACCAATACTGGTGTTTGTGCAATAGTTGTTAACTCTAGCAGAGCATCAGATTGAACTTTCTTTGAGCATTCAATCAAGAGAGAGCCACTTATTGGCCCAGTCCTGATTGGTTTGACAGATTTTAATTGACCAGCAATACTTTGTAGCGTTTTATCGATAACAAAGATAGAAGGTCGTTTCACATTTGGTCAAAGCCAAGAACCAAGTACTGTGGGAATACCACGACATCATTGGAACTTGGTGAGTCATCATTCTTACGAGCAAGACGTGTTTTTTTTGTTTGAGTTGCCATACGAAAAGCAAAAAATCGACAACTAGCCCAGCCGCCGCCGTGGACTACACTTAAACTTCTGGTCGGGCCAAAGACTGGTACATTAGCTGAAGCCGTGACCCGTTTAGCCACTGCATATAGCAGCATCCCGGTACCTCTCCACAATGAGACAGGCGTGAACAATACAGGATTCGACATTCAACAATCATCAGACAAGAGAGAACAGAAACAATACATGAAAAAACTGGAAACAATACTTCAAACATCAGACGAGCAATACAACATATAACGAAAACTGAATCTGAAACACGGTGGAGAGGCGTGACTAGCCGATTGATTCGGCCGGGTCAACTCAACCACCCGTCTTGAAGAGATGGAGGACCATGAGTTGAGCCGCATCCGCAGGTCGATGTCTCACGTGATACGTCCATCCTGGTACCCGCAGGACTCCTACACCACACCTCACGGGATGCAAACCACGACAAACAGGGTGCCACATTAGGGGATGCTTACCCCTCGCAGTGGGCCTATTATACCCCTGGCCCACACAGGGCATCAATGACTGGATCAGGTGATGATCAATGCTCTTGCGCGAATGCTACAGCCAGGGACATCACTTTTTTCTCATCAGCAGAAATGTAAGCAGTCAGATAGGAAATGCTCGCCTGGTTGAACTTCATGGGTACCAAATAGGTTAGCCTGATACGTTATCTATCAAATCAGCGCATGTTCGTATGGTGCTCTGGGAGAGTCACTGGCCTAGTACTGTTGCCGCATCTACTAACTGGAAAGGGACAAATGATATTGGATAAAAACAGGAAACATTGAAAATAGGTTACAAGTAAGTGTATATAATCTTTAAAAATGTATCGATAGTTTGTGGCTCCAGTTTCTATCTTCAATTAAATCTTAAAATATCACAGAATCTTTTCCTTTTAATTGTTAAATCGACTCTAAACATCGATGATAGTTGGGGATGTTATATCTACGATGGGTGTCCCAATTATCGAACTAACCTCGGATTCATCAGTGTTGCATGTGGTCGGTCAGCTAGGTTCATCTGTGGAATGCGTTATCGGCGGCTGTAACGGACCGAGACTCATTCGATGTCGAACTGCGAGTGAGTGGTCCATCATCCTGGATGATCGTTGTGTAGCAGATCTGGCTTCTACATGTAGTTGGCATTTCACTGGATAAATTCACATTGAACAATGACATGAGGCCAACTCACCGATGACACAAACTTGTGATGAATCTGCTGTGGTTAAGGGGTCGATTACTTAGAGCATTACTCCAAGAGTCAAATAGAGATTCATCACAAGTTTGTGTCGTCGGTGAGTTTGCCTCATGTCATTGTTCAATGTGAATTTAATTAATATGAGATGCAATTTCATTGCCATTTTACTATATATGTATATTGACTTGAGATGGCGTTCTCAATTCAGCGCAATTTAATAATACGGCTTAGAATGCCGATACGAGAACGGCCAGTACCTGCTGTCGCCATATAAAAACAATACAAATTTGTGTGTGTTTAGGTGTGCTGTCGCCTTCATGTATCGTTTCTTCGCTGACGATTGTTTGATAACTTGATTACATTCTTAATTTTGACATGGTATTGCGGCTGAAACGGTCATCCACCACAAATCATTGCCAAATATCTGCACAAACAAAATGGATTGGGGCACAGATGTCGGACACATATATGATGGCCCTACTCCGACATTCGTGTATATAACATCAATTCACATTGTGGCAGTAATTAAGAGACAGACGCACGTTTTGCGAAAAATTCCTGGTATTTCTAAATGTTTTTTCTCAAGATTGTAAAATTTGGTACGAGCGATTATTTTGTCACAATATTTAAGAACCATCGACCCATTGGATATTACAACCTCATTTACATTACTTTTCTCTGGCACGATAAATATTTAAAATGTCAGTTTTCAGGTACCAAGAACTTCTGTAAAATTTATATTTTTTTCAAAAGTGCAGTTCATATATCCATGATATCATATCTCAGGATCATTAGAGGAGACTTAATTATTTTTGATAACTGAAATTTAATGATTATTTTCCTTTAGAAAGGAAACTACCCATAGATAATTTTCTATAATTGAGAATTTTTATGTCATGCCTGTTGATCAATGAAAAGTTGGGCTGAGATGAATTGTAGATCATTGATTCATAACCAAGTTAAAGCTGAGCACCATATCTCTTAAAGGCACGTGTGGCCTTAATTGTCGAAAATATTCATATTTGTTCCAAACACCGTAAACAGAAAAACAGTAAAACGCATACAGTTCCGTTCATATATATCATGACCATCGCGTAAACAGCATGTTATCATAAAGACCTGCTATATTTTACCTAAGCAAGAGCCTGATTGTGTTACAGAAGACAGCACAATGCTACTGGCTAATCACACACAAATGGCAGAAACGCTCTTTATTAGTTCCATATCAGGTATTCGCCAACAAAGAACGCTCTTTATGTTTACCATCATAATATAACAAACACCAGAAAAGTAACTTTTTACGCTTTTGTTTACATAAGAATGGTCAAACACATTACCATAACATGTTTATGCGATATTTCTTATTTGTATACGGACAAAGTCTATCTACATTTTGATGTTCTTTCTGTTTGTGGCGGTCTTTGACGGGTGGGGATATTTCCACAGGATACCCACCGCCAAGGCCAACCGTGTCTTTAACACTGGCCTGATTCAGTGTATTGCTCCCTGCTTGAGAGGACCGCACTGCATATCAATATTTGTTTTCATTGGGCCGGAATATCTGACTGCTTTACTCCTCATTATAATATATGGGAATGATACTATATTATGCAATTAAAATCTAACTCAACATTATGATACAAATGAAGCATCCTCTCGTCCAAGACAAAATAAGCTGTTTGGTGATTGGTGTTTTGTATGAAAATATTAATTATTCTAGCAGTTCTTGGTACCGAAAGACAAAAATAAAAAATAATATCTTCAACCTGTCAAATATAATAAAATCCATTGTTTAATTGTCTAAATAATTTCTCAGATTCTATATACAATGAATAAGATTATATGAGAAACTCAAGATTTTTTTGCCAGATAGATCCAGACAAATTCTTTGTTGAAAATCTCTTGCCATTTTTGGCTGGATTTATGCAAAACGTGCGTCTCCATCCCCTTAGCGATGATTAACATTGTAAATGGTGAAAGTTTATGGCTGCATTTGCAGATGCGAAATAAACTTAAAGATGGTCGACCACTTTCGACAGCAAGAACACAATCTATTCTGTAAAGCTTATTAATAATAACAGGTGAAACTATTCGGTGTACCTGAAATAAGTGTCCTTAAAGTAAACACGGTTTACGGTCCAGAATGTTATATTCTAAAAATAATATTAATGTTTTCTGTCCCAGTTCATGGAAGAATATTAGAAGGCGTAAGCTATATTTTGTCATGGGTAACAGAAGCTTATGTTGAATGTTATCTCAGAATCCAAATCACTTTCAGAGGCTTGTCAAACGAGCCAATATAGATTCCGCACACTATCAATCGGAAAGAAAGGCAGACTCTCTTTTCCTTCAAAATTATAATATATCTTACTTGTATGTAATATGTCTCACGGAATCTACAGAAAACAGTTTTGTCACAAGGACATTCTGGTCTTCTCATATGGCCTATATTCTGAAAAACGCATCAAAAGGGAATTGTCGTCGATCAAATGTACCATTCTCGTGAAAACACATCAACTCTCTCATATTAGACATGTCTCCAATATCCTCAGAATTCCTTCCTATAACAACAGTCCCTGCGAATTACTTTATTGGTACTTCGACTACACACCAATAAACGTAGCAGATCAACATCGAGATACATTTAAGCCGGATTAATGGCGAGTGGAACTCAGAACTAATGCCTTTCTTTGATCCAAATTCTTGTTGTTATTGGCGCAGTTAGTCACACTAATACGCTGTGTGCCCATAAATGGCTCCCGGTGATATGTGAAGTCGATCACATGGAAGCCCGCGCTGGCAATTACATGACAATTCCGAGTTCCACTATTGTTGGCGTCGTGTTCGTGATGTGATTAACAGCATGGACAGCACCACGCTATGCTGAGTGCTGACCGGTGTTGGATCTAAATGGACTAAGGACTTCACAGTTGGTACAATTGAACAGCCTCTTTTGCTGCAAATACAGCATAATTATTCTCTCGAAAATCAACACGTTAACGGCTTATACATGTAACATGGTTTTCTTTAGGATCATAATTCACAACGAACTTGGCGAATTACCATATGTACGCTCTTTAAAATGTGTTTATAAACCGGTATAACGGATATAAGTCCACTATCAGAATCAAATAGTCCAATATGAACCTGTGAATATTATAGGCCGATTATGAACCTATTACGCGAGGATTATGTGGAAAATAAGTTCATATTGAACTTATTCCAAAAACACATATCGGCATTTTGTTTTACGCTCAATATGAACCTAAACCGATTTATCAGATGTACGCTCTTCATAATGTGTTTTAACTGTGGCCCGGGCCATAACACTGAATTGCGGTTATAAGTCCACTATTTATATCTATATTTAATCTATATAGCTATATTAACTGCGACCCGAGTCATAAAACAGAATAACGGATATAATTTCACTATGGGCTTAGTTCAGATTCAAATAAGTCCAGTATGGATCTATGTGAATATTTAGGTCCAAGATGAACCTACTTGCACGAGGAAATTATGTTGCAGTGAAACGTCATGTCGAAAATATTTTTATGTAAATAGAACTATTGCGGCTATATTACCGACAAGAGTACAACACAATCACAACATAACGGTAAACATTGAACAAATATTCTGAAAACCAGCTTTAGACTAAAATATAATATGAATCAACGAGGCCTGTTCGTTAACACAAATATCTGTAACAGTCTTGTTTGTTGAGATTCGCGTTCCAAATTGGCCACGTGACCTTGAGTTTTGAGATGCATTGCTCGAATGAGACTGCTAGACATATTATGGCAATAGGCCGTCAGGTCACCTATTGCAAGAAACACAACATATGTTATATTTTAACAGATTCGAAGCATGTACACGTGTACCGCACATCACTTGTACAACATCCTCTGACATTACGTATTCTGACACTGTAATTTTCCAATGACTAGTGTGCTTTCGCTTATAAGTGAAATATGTAAGTTGCTTATCCACCTGTTAGGTACAGCTAATGACACAACGCATTGACAACATAAATGAACAAGGAAAAGGGATATTGCTCTCGCTGTATTCGTCCGGTTTAAGAGGGAGGTAAAGTGGCAACATTTAAATGGGGAAATTCAGTGTTAATCAAGACAAGATTACTCAGTATTTACAAACCGTAGAATAATACTTCATGTCTTGTTGGAATGTTTGAGCATATATCTAGTGACATCGCACAGCAGATTTTTGTCCGCCGACCCAACGGGTTCGGAGGACTATTATAATCAGCCTGTGCGTGTGTGCGTGCGTCCGAGGTTTCCGGATGATAACTTTAGTTAGAGTGAACCAAATTAAATTAAATTTGGTATGTGGGTTTACTAGTAGAAAAGACAGGTCAACTTCGAATTCTGGTTCCGTCCGCCAATTATCACCAGAGTTATGCCCATTTTTCGACTTAGAATTTGACCGTCTGTTAACATTTTTGGTTTCCGACCGATAACTCCAGTTTGGATTACTTGATCTGAACCAAAGTTGGTATGTGCATTTCCCAGCTAAAGATACAGGCCAAGTTCGAATATGGGTTCTGTCCAATTATTTTTACATGAGTTACGGCCCTTTTTCGACTTAGAATTTGACCGTCTGTTAACATTTTTGGTTTCCGACCGATAACTCCAGTTTGGATTATTTGATCTGAACCAAAGTTGGTATGTGTCTTTCTCCCAGCAAAACACAGGTCAAGTTCGAATTCGGGTTCCGCCCGCCAATTTTCACCAGAGTTATGTCCCTTTTTTACTTAGAATTTTTGCCAATTTGAGGTTTCCGGATGATAACTTTAGTAAATGTGTACTGAATGAAATTAAATTTGATATGTAGGTTTACTAGCACTAAAGACAGGTTTTTATGCGCAAACAACGGTCGTATCAAGCCGATGCTTAGAGGCGGACATGAGGTCTACCGACCTTTTTTATTCATTTTATGTTTCGTTTTATGACATTTGATGGAAATGTTATAAACAATGGTGACCTACTTTTTAATAATGTCCAATAATATCCAACATGGTATGACAATCAAAATTCCGCTTCGTGTTGTCACTAGATAAGTCTTCAAACTTTCCAAAAAGGTGATATGCATATGGTCACCTGCGCTTTGTAAGGTTTGATCCATCTTTTCTAAAATTTTAACACTGAATTCCCCATTTCAATGTTGCCACTTTACCTCCATATTAACCCTTTACCCAACAGAACGGCCCTGTGCCAATGCATTCTCTTATATATGCGAGTCGACCATAGGTCGCCTCGCATATATAAGAGAATGCATTGGCTTAACACATTAAAAATTATAAAAGTGTTACAGAATGTAAGAAAAAATGGTAAAAAAAAGAATTTTTTTAGGCAAATGCATTCTCTTATATATGCGAGGCGACCTATGGTCGACTCGCATATATAAGAGAATGCATTGGCACAGGGCATAACTGTAACCATCACACTGTGGTCAACGAGCCGGTTCCAATGATATCCATATTTGTATGGTTTTATTGAGACATACCCAAGATAATTTAGGCTGTTGCAGCTTTATTTGGCCGGTTTGTTTGGGTAAAGGGTTAATACCAAAAAAATAAATAAAACCAAATTTATTTCGGTATCCAGTAACGATTCGGGTGGTCCTCCGGGTTCGATTGTTCTCGATGTGTACAAGAGTGTAACGCTGTTTTTGTGATTTTATTTTTTACAAAGAAGCGAATGTTCGTCAGCTCATTTAACTATGTTGCATGTCATATGTAGACGATGTGGAATCACGTGGTTTCGGTTTGATGAGTATCACGCATTCAAAATGGCCGAGACGATCGCAAACAGGACCAGAAACGAGGAAAAAGATAATAAACTAGGACATGATATATTTAATATTATGTTGGCATCTACGAGCATATGCTATACTGTTTTTCAAACAAGCAGATACCACATTTGTGTCGAAACTTAGTTTGCTCTAACATTGTGACAAATGTTGTGGACTGGTGTATTTCGCGAACCTCCGACTGATAACTTTGGTCAGAATGTTATAGAATACTACTGTTCCGAAATAAGGCTTGAACTTATTTTAAAATTAAACTATCATATGCTCGTAACAGTCGAAATGCTATATTTTGTGTCAGTTCCTCGTATATTATGTATTTTTCGTTTTCGCTCGCTTCGGCCATTTTGCATGTGTGGTTTTCTCCAACCTCGAAACCACGTGATTCCCCATCGTGCTGTAGGTGTTATTTTCCATTTCGAGTTTAGATGCTTCGCGATTAAAGTACACATAAAGCAATATTATATTTCCTTAAAATCCATATTAACACGACTGGCTATTCGAATTCATGTTTTAAAGTACTCTTGGTTAGGAATATTAATTTGGAGGAGATCATATTAAACAGGAAAACACTCGTTGGAAACTGAGGACGGATCCAATCTTCTAGGATAGCATGTCATGGAATCATTAACTGTGGACGGATATTATCTGCCAGGATAGCATGGACTCATTCACCCGACTGGCTACTTGAATTCATGTTTTGAAGTACTCTGGATTTGGAAATATTAATTTGTAGGAGACCATGTTAAAAGGGAAGAAACTCGAGGAAAACTGATGATTTTTATCCAATCTGCTAGGATAGCATGCTATTGACTCATTAACTAGCGTCATATTACAAAATCCAGTGTAAGATTCAAACAGTACAGTAGATCAGCCGTCAATCGATAGCCAGAGTAGAGGTTCGTGCATGATCCAACACCGCAGTACAGCTGACTCCGGTAGGATACCTCATCTTAAGTTTAATCCAGTTTAAAGGGGTATTAACACTAAATCCGGTCATTTATGGCAACATCGCCTTTTATACTCAAGAGAATATATTGCAACAAATGAATGAATTTGAGTCATGATGGATTAGTACAATGTACACTCATGTTCTATGTTAACGATGCAAACAAAACGGTCGTTATAATGTAAATGAGTTAATTACTCGACTCATAAATTCATTTTCATCATAATTACCATAATTGCATACATTCTGTTGAGTTTAAAATGAGATGGACCCCTAACGCCGGATTTGGGGTACAGTGTCACTAACATTTTTATTACCGAATGGATTATCCCATTTAGTTACACAAGTATAAATTGGAATGGTTTATTTTTCACATGGGGGTATTCAAGAAATAAATATGCAGACGAATAGATAATACAAGTGCAGTAGGGGATGCATATTCATTGGAGGGCAATGCAATAATAAATGAACTTATCTGCACATGTCATAGGGGAATGAATTACTTGTCAATGAGTATTTCGTAAAGAAATGTTAGTGACCGTTCAGACGACCACGATACAATCGTAAGTGGTGAAATCGGGCCCGACGAAATCCTGGATAGTTTGTTCACACGATTGCGATGTCGCCGTAGATGATGATATCGTGGGTTGTTCGTAAGCATGTGAGTGACTACCCTACGATTATTCCAGCTACGATTTTTACGTACACACGACTGCGATTGCATCGCAAGTGGAGGTAGCCAAGGATACGCCACGATGTGGCATCTGAAATAAAACAGTGCCTGATATTACTTTGACTTGCGATATTGACGTGAGCATGCGCAGTCCAACTAGCAGTTACTTCCTACGACGGAAATCTTTCCATTTACGATGCAATCGTGGTCGTCTGAACGTTCACTTAGTGCGCAGAGTGTTATGTGAAATACCCCTCGATTTAAACCGATTTGACAACTAGAATCATAGTTAGACTTGAGACAGATGGTCTAAGTTACGGATTCGCCATATTTTATTTAGGCTTGGTCCAGTCGGCATGGCTCAACTTTTATGTCTATCAATATCGAGTATATCAATTGTACATGACCAGTGCGAACTTCCGTGTTCTATGTATTGGGTAGATCATCTCAACGGGTGTCTTCATACTTAAGAAGGGTCTCGTTAGTCTTGATTGGAGTGCGCAGCACGAATGAGAAGAGTTAGTAACTCCCAATCAAGACTAACGTCGCCCTTCGTAATTATGATGACACGTATTAGATGATCTATCCAATTTAGACGATTCACGACCATATGCGATTCATTATTCCTGACTCACTATATTCGCCAAGCCGTATTTCCAAAATGAACTCTGAATTTGGAAATTTTAACCCAGGATATTATCTCAGCCAACTTGATGAGGTATCGTTGGAAAGTTTATTTTCCGAGTATTTCTTGGACTTATCTGTAGGTGACGACATAAACAAAATAAGGTATCTTTTGCTCAATTTTAACTTGGGGCGGCTTTATTGAGTCATGCAAAGAACGCGATGATGTAAATTAAGGGCAGTAGTGAGCTGGTAATGGAAAGATCAAACTTATTCTGAATATATGATTCATGGTCCAAAGTCTGAACATTTTAGTATTATTAACCGGGAGGTCAAGTGACAATTTTGAATGGAATTTGCATGAAAATCTCCGCAGCAAAAGTTATATATGAAGCACTTGTAGCACTATAGCAGCCATAGTATGAAACAGACATAACATTTAACTGGCGGCTGCGCTTGGTAAATTACCAATTGTTTCTATTAAATTATTTTTGAGAATTGTTTTCTGGAATTACAACACTTGACCTATTTATAAAAAGTCAATATAAAATTCAAAATATAAATGCATCAACTTGCTAATGGAATATATTCTGAGCCAGATAAATATGTACTGTTTTCAATACCACACAAAATCACGCCCAGAAATATTTGCAACTCTGTAAATTTTTGTCCGGAGATTTGCATGGAAATGCCCATTCAAAATTGGTAAATTGACATCCTCATTAAAGGAACATTGTTGGATTACCGAATTATTCTTGTTGAACCCCCGTTTTTTGCAAGTTTAATTAGAAATGATTTAGACCCACCCCCTCATTTCCCCAGAAGAATGTCAATTGCAACAATTCATAAGGTTGCGTTTGCGTTGCATTATTAAGCAATCAACCGGCAATAATTCGAGCGTCTGGACAACTCGCACCTAATTGTCTGTTGTTAAATGCTTGAATGTTGGTTGGTTGATTTCTTGGTAATACAACACAATCGTAGTGTCTTAGCCATTAATAGCCACATATAGAACAAAATAACGTAAGGTCTACATCGTCTAATGACAGTGATAATATGATAATTAAGAAGCGCTCACAATCGTGCCAATTGTGTCCAAAGGCATCCTAATCCATACAAATCGACCGTAAAAAAACCCTGTTTAATTAGGCCGACCATAAGATGACGAATACGCCCTTTCCTAACAGTGGATTTTAATCGTGTTACAAAATGTTCAATGGGCGGATGTATATGCTTGGATTGTGTCTTGCCCCAATCGAGTTTTGGTAATACATGTAAGTTTAAAAGTGTGAACGAGCTGCGGATGTCACCTTATAGAGGGCGTATTCACAACCATTATTTTGGCCTCTGTTTTCCACTATATGTTACTGGAGAGTTATCCCCCACAAACGCATATACAATTGGGCTCCGTCCTTCCGTCCATAACAACGATCTAGCTATCTATATCAGTCATCATATAGTTCGGATTTGAATTATTAGCGCGCGCACCGCGTGTATACTGTTCGGCAATTTCTTGATAGCCGTGGTCCCATGGGCATTTTATTTATAGATAATTGTTTTTTTTCCGGTTTAAAAGTCGAACTGCGCGACCAGGAGGCCGAGTCCGGTAAAAGGTGTAGTTGGGAATTTCAATTTCGTTTATTGTCCTTTACATTATTATGCCAATAATGTTGATATTTGGTTTGTGACAAGCTATGTCAATTACCAATAAAAGAAATTTAAAAGATAATTTGTAAGTCTTATATTTCAACTTTTCTGCAGCCCACTGATGGTTGTGGTCGGAGACGGCCGAGTCGGCCGCCGGTTCGTTAATTAGGTTCTGGTTGTTATTTTTATTTTAACGGAATTCTGAGTTGGTCATTCGCGAAACCAATATATTTTATATTCTATAATTACAATCATGGGTATATAATATATTATCTTGAGCTCGTTACCATTTCTGACTATGGTTTTCTTTTATTGTTATGCTCCCGGGTCGCCGTGTGGGAGTGATGTCACAATCGAACGCGTACCGCCGAAGCATTTGTTGGAGCGCTATTGCCTTTAGCGTGAACATGCGAATTTGGCTCCTTGTATCCCAGCCATCGTATGTCATGTTTGAAGGTTCTTTAGTAAGCTTCTGATGCAACATGAGGGGTACAATATCTACATTTGTAATACGACCTTGACTAAACTTACATAAAAGGCTCGTCCTGATTGGTCAGTATCCTGTATTCCCATGGAGACACGACCGTCGTTTTGTGGTACAATTCTAGATATTGAATTGTACCAAAAAGAAATTGGTGGTACAATCAGTGAAATGCTGCCAACACCTCAAACTTTCAGAAGTCAGACCACACGGGCATTGGTTAATGTCATGCTATAGACTGAAGAAAGGGACATATAATGACTACCTACTGTAATATACTGAATTTTATTTAAGATATAACAAAATTAAGTCTTAACTGAATTTTGTTTTGCCAAAAAGGCAAAGAATAGGTGTCGCCGTTCAATAGTGGCGTCATGTTTGACGTTACAGTTCTAAGAGAAGAACTGTTTGGTGGAAAATCATACCACGCAGAGCTAGAAACGGAGCTATTATATAGCAGGTTGAACGTATGTCACTAAAATTTCGACCAAAACATTGTCGAATTAGAATAGAAATAAATACACTGCGCATCGGCGTGTATAGTATAATTTGACAACAGGAACTTATTGAAGGACTCCGGTGCGCATCGTCCTACAATCAATTTCTTTGTGGTCAAATTCTACTGCACGCGCAGTATTTATTTTTTAAATACATGTAACCTGTTTTGTCTGTTCATTTCTTCTGAAATTATGGCCCTGAGTATGTAAAATACATCCGCAATCTTAGGTCCGATATTTAGTCTAACCATATTTAATTGCCAACATTAACATACCTTTGACAAAGGGATTGTGTCACATATGCTATCAAACTTATAAAATAGTCCAGTTCCCTATTGTTTTTAGTATCTTAGATTGGATATGAATTATCTTTGATTTTTCGTGAAACACACTGGCCAGAAGAACATGCACATGGTTATTCTGTCATCACAGGCCATAGTAAGACATCGTTCGAATTCGGCCACTTCATAACATTCAAAAATCCCAGCGTAAAGCTTGCATCTTTGCGGGGGGTGCTGTATGGTACACTTATTTGAGCACATGCCCTCTCGTTGAATAGGGTTGTCAACCAACTGGTCATCGAGCGACCACAAACACCTACGTTGACTCGGTTTTAACTAGACAATTACTGCATTTGGGTTTAAACCCGGTGTAAATTGGAGATGACGACTCGGACCTTTTGTAGTCCCAAGTGTCGCAATATGTAAGGAAGAACATAACGCAGTTTTTTTGGTAGCCCCGGGGCTAGTATGAAACGATAACGGCTAGTAATATGTCTTCTCGTGTTAGTGGGCACCGTCCGGACAACGAACTACCACCCGTTAACAACGAATAGGGTATTACGTCACTAGAATTTGTTATTTCTATCAGTTATCGTTTTGCCTTATTCGTAGTTACTATAAGGGGCATTTACATTGCTGTAGATCTGAAAAATATATTTTATCACAATGTTTACATAATTTCAAAATAATACGAACTCATTTTGATTGTTTACATTGCTGTAGATCTGTATACAGATATGTGTGAAGTCGCGTGTCACAGATTGCTGTGATCACAACATTATTACTGATAGTGAACGCGCGCTCATCAGTACTCTGGTAATTGACAATTCACTATGAGTCTTGTCAGTTTAGGCCAGACAAAAAAAATTTATCAACTATCAGCTGACCAAAGCAGTTTATTCTTACACCAGTTGGTAACGGTTATGCTATATATACCAAACTCCAAGAAGAACAAATATTAATAAGATATACTGAAAAGTAAATACTTTACTTTATGTTCTTGTCACCACACGCACCAGCACACATGTTCTCGCTTACACAGTGTGAAATACATGAGTTGAAATGACAAAGAAAGATTAAGCACATTCGCCAAGCCCGAGTAACAATTAATCAAATCATATTTGCCTGTCGCAATGCCTCGGTGTTGACCGTGACTTATAACAGATACGATTTTTGCTCACACGAACGAATACCGTTTTCTTTCTGTGTGCATTTCTATATCAACCCGTTTACAGTAGTATGCTTGTAGAACTGTATACAGATCTACAGCAATGTAAACGAGCACGACTACGGATAAGAGTTTTGACGAAAACGAACCATCATTATTTCGTACCACTTTTACAACTCAAAACGCGTGTTTGGTATACAGTCCCTTAAAACTTAACTTGTCTCATTTCCAACAATACGATAATCACGACCTCTTTATTGTCAGTACTATATATGACCAGTAACAATGTACGACCCGGGATTCTCGTGATATATTGTGACAATACAGGTATAAATTCCAGGTCATATGGGGTGGAAATTCAGTTCGTTGTTAGCATGGATGATCTAATAGACGTAGGGGTTCCTAGATTTGGATGACATCAGCTACGCCGCCATCATTTCAAGCCCCTTCAAGTCTGCGATTTGATTTGAATGCGACTTTGGTTATCACCTCTTATATTTATGGAATGCGACAAACGGTTGATGTGCCGCTGATGGGCATCACTTTTGACTTATTCCTATCAAATCGAACCAAAGTCGACACGATGTGCACCATGCTGAGACGTCTTCGCTACCCAAATAGAAATGTTTTTGGCGACTGACTTCATTGTGTACTCCCAGCTTGACGATTACGGTGAGGCTTTGTTTCGTCTGCACCCAGCGATGACCATCCGTTGTGAATAGCGATATTATTTCGTACTCAGCTCGTGATTCACGACGATGAGTAGTGATTGCCAATTTAAAGAGCACACTGAGGTCGTAGCTCAATATAACTGGATGATTTACATGAGATAGATTGACCAGTCTCGAAATGAGTAAAGTGATATATTGCAGAAAATAAATTTCTGGTGTTTGTCAGCTTATTAGAAAGAAACCATGAAATCTTAACCATTTTTACGTATAGAAAAATGCGATTAGAAAGTACACACATTTTGGTGACGTAGTACCCTATCCGTAATCGTAAACTCAGTTTTGCGAAAGGTCTCTACTATTTGCTTACAAACGAACTGGTAGTCAATATTGCGAATATGTTGTTGGAGTAAATTGTCTTTAAGATTCGGCAATACAGGATAATCGACTCTTGGATGAGATTCATGACGTCAAAGTACAACGCTGATAAATGAACCAAAGTCAAATGGCAGTCAAGGAAAATGACTGTTGGCCGATCATCTACAACATTGAAGGCAAGGTGAAGTTAAAGTTGTAGTCAGGATTCCAAATATCCATTGACAACATAGAACTTATCATCTAACAGTTGTTCGGCTATACAGAATGGTGAAATCAATTAGACACATTTTTATTTGAGAAACGAGGGACTCATGGAAAAGCATCTCACGATATTATCAACAAGGACCAGTAGATTAAACAGAATCATCAATTGGTTTCGATGATTACGTCCGACTTCCAAAGTGAATTATGTCAATGTAAGCCGCTTGGCGATTTTCGCTTCAAAATACACTTAAGAATATAAGCTTTTGAATATCCCCCGGTATCGAAATATGTCGATAAATACTTGTACTATCTTTCTACGAGTATTATATTCCAGGAAGACGAATTGAAGCCATACACAATACAACTTTGAACGATGTTTGGATCCCAAAACAAAAACAAAACAGCCATTTGCATGGCATGCATGAACTGAAAAAGGCCGTTCTGTGTTAGTCTATTCCCGATATATAGTAGGAATAAAGATCGTCTGTTTCACGTCTGTGTGAAAAATGAAAAACAACTGGATTTACGTCTCCTTCCAAATTACGTATTACGTAGACATAACGTGGAAAATCAATGAGCCATGTCCGTTTACGCATCGACACCAATTGATTATTATGTTTAATTTAATGCCCTTTCCAGCATTACAATTCGTTAATTATGTTGCTTGGTTGAGACTAAGAACATATAAATCAAGTAGTTACAAACTATCGAAGCGAAGAAACTGGATACCAAGCAGACAGTGGGTGAGAATAAATTTCCCCATAGGAGTCGGGAATACATATCCAAGAACTGACTAGCATGCAAACGTTTAATATAAATAAATAATGAAATTAGTAAACTAATACAGGCGGAATACCGAGATCAATAACAAACAAATGAAATTAAATGGACATGGCTCATTCGAACCTCCAAATTTTGTCTACGTAATTTGGAGGAACGGATACGATAGGTCGATAAATCCACGAAATATTGGTATACCGGCTTCATGTGCTTTGAAAAACACTTGCCATAGTTACAACCATTTTCCAACAGTTTTCAAATTTTCGCTTGAAGTTATATAGACAAACGCGCTCGTTGTTGCTACCATACCAGTAATAGACTAACCCTAACCCTAATGCGTCTGTTCCATGTCGTGCAAATGGCTGTTTTTTTGTTTGGGACCCAAACACGTTCATGTCTACATTTTTATTTCTTCAATGCGGCTTTTTGGGTTATATAATGGTCGTGGAAAGGTAGTTCAGATCTTTATCGACCTATTTCGATACTGAGAAAAATTCAAAAGCGAATATTATAAATGTGCATGTGTATTTTTGGAGCGCAAACCGCCATGTGGCTTTAAGCATCGACACCCATTGATTATTCTGTTTAAACGGACATGGCTCATTCGAACCTCCATTTTTTTCTACGTAATTTTGAGTGACATATACGATAGGTCGATAAATAAAGGAACTATTGATATACCGGCTTCATGTGCTCTGAAAAAACACTTGCCTAAGTCACAGCCATTTTTCAGCCGTTTCAACTTCTCGCCAGAAGTAAGACAAACGCTCTGTATTGCTACCAAATCAGGAATAAATTACCACGGAGCGCTATTTTCTGTTCCATGTCGCGCAAATGGCTGTTTTGTGTTTGGGACCCAAACACCATATTCACAGTTGTATTTTTCATTACTTCAATGCGTCTTTTTTGGGTTACAAAATGCTCGTAGAAAGGTACTTCAGATATTTATCGACCTATTTCGATACTGAGAAAAATTCAAAAGCGAATAAAGCGAAGAAACTGGATACAAAGCAGACAGTGAATGAGATTAAATTTCCCCATAGGAGTCGGGAATACATATCCAAGAACTGACTAGCATGCAAACATTTAATATAAATAAATAATATAATTAGTAAACTAATACAGGCGGAATACCGAGATCAATAACAAACAAATGAAATTAAACGGACATGACTCATTCGGACCTCCAAATTTTGTCTACGTAATTCGGAGGGACGAATACCATAGGTCGATAAGTACACGAAATATTGATATGCCGGCTTCATATGCTTTGAAAAACACCTGCCAAAGTCACAACCATCATCCAACCGTTTTCAAGTTTTCGCTTGAAGTCAGATAAACGCTCTTTATTGCTACCATAACAGGAATAGAATAACACGGAACGCTCTTTTCTGTTCCATGTGCAAATGGCTTTGGTGGGACTCAAACACCTTGTTCATAGTTGCATTTTTCATTACTTCATTGCGTCTTTTTCGGTTATAGAATGCTCGCAGAATGGTAGTTAAGATATATATCGACCTATTTTGATACCGGGAAAAATACAATAGCGAATAATATTATTCCTATTTTGGAGCGCAAACCGCAATGTGGCTTTAAATTTACCAATGCTGCATATCGAGATATGTAAAGTAGTTTATAACGTCCGATTTTGCATTGACAAGATAGTTATGATATTTGACGAATCTGGTTTGAGCCTTTATCAAAGCGTCAAGTGGACGGTCGGTGGGCGGAACAGGTCATCTTTCACGCAACCAGTAGCTTCAATCCACAAATACTGTGTGTTGACTTTCAAAGTGAAAAGTTTCTCTCAATTGTCGTGTCAAACTTTCCAAAGTCGTATATCAACCTCTATTTCTGAGAATCCAAACGTTTGAGAGATTTATAGCGATGTTTGTTTTTGGAGCAACATTATCAATATGAGAATATTGTGTTGTTATAGCAACCAGCTCAACTTGAGTATATTGTTTTGGAACTTCCGTATATGTGTCCATGGCCTGTAATACAGGTTCTTGAACAGAAGCAATATCGGAATAGTCAACTTGATTTGCTCTCCATAAACTGATGACGTTGGTTTGACCCGTGAGTGCTGGCATCAAGACACTTCTCATATATGATAACTGTTTCTCAACTTTACATATTCGAAGTTTTAACTCATAATCCAATATGGGACTTGAACGATCCATGGCAGCATATAAACCTTGCAACATATCGTTGTGCAGATATGTTCATATTTGACCTAAATATCCGCACATTATCTTATAATGGGACTTGTTTTAGGTTGACAATCTGCTGAGAATCGCCTCATTTTGAGTCGGTGATATGCTGAAATGAGAGCTTTTTAGTCACGTTATCGATTCATAATGGGGCGAGTCTATGCATATATTATGTGTGCACAATGACATATAAGCCAACTCAAGACTTCTCAGGTGTACGCTCTTTAACACGTTTTCACTGTGGCCCGCGCCATAAAACGAAAAAAATGGACATGATAACAAATAATCACACTATGTACCTATTTCACTTTATATGTCGATTTTGTGCGTTTTTGCACGAGGATATTTTGAAATATTCATACGGAAACACATAATAAAGAGCATCCATCTGTTAAGCCGTGAGTTGGTTTATTCGTGATATTTTCAGAATGTTCTCGTGAAAATAAGCATAATACGGGCTTATTTGAATAGTCACATAAGGCTGTTTTAATAACCAACGTTTAGGCCAATATAGAGCGTATTCGTTTTTTTCTAAAAACTGCCAATATTAGCTTATTTCTCAATTATATAATAAGCCCGTATTATCCTTATTTGCACAAGACAGACTGCGACCTTGAGGCCGGATTTGTCATATCCTGTTTAAACCTCCGAGTTTAAACCTCGTTTTAGCTGCCAAACGGCGGTTTAAACCTATAGGTTTACGTAGACCAGGTTTAAACTGGAAATGACGAATCCGGCCAGTCAGTTTGACTTTTGATTAGGTTCGTACAATCATTATGATCATGATAAGAAATGGAACACTGACCTCTTTACTTTTACAAATTTCCTGGCCAAGATCATACCCCTGACATTTATAAGACCACAATCAATTTCGAACAAATGTACTTAAATCTGTCTGCATATACCCAACCTTCAATGGATGTTCGCACCAATAAAGGTCAAACGAGAACTGTTCAAATGAATTGTTTTGTCCATCAACTGTCTTTGAAAATATACGTACTTCTGTAACTCCCGGTCGTACCAACTCGGCCAATATTTCGGATTAAGAAGAATCAGCCATCTCAGTGGTTTTGAACACAGCTCTGCTAGTGTTCAATATATTGCGATAAGTAACTAACGATGGTATTTGTGGATTATATTTACATGCAGAAGAGCCTTAGCTTGAACTTTCCTTGGACATTCAATCAGGAGAGAGACACTTAGTGGCCCAGTCCTGATTGGTTTGACATAATCCAATTTCACAGTAATGCTTTGTAGCGTTTTATCAATGACAAACAGAAGGCATCTCGACATTCTGATCAAAACCAAGACACACGTTCTGAGAATAGACGTCCGCATCATTGGATATACTCAAATTATGACATCTTGCAGATTCGTCCATATAATGTGTGGTCAGACGTTTTGAGTAGCATGCCTGTGAAAGTTTGACAAATCGAGCGCTCGTGTTCACGTTAAAAATAGTCCGACATGGGGTGGGGTTAAGAGCCAGTTAACAAGTGCGGGCTAACACCGGGGAATTAATTCGCCGGTATGGCATTACCAATTTTAATTTAACAAGAGATCCTTTCCCAGTCTGGTCCTGGGGTAGAATATGCCTACCGCCCCACTGCGAGGAATAAGAATCACCTAATATGGCACCATGTTTGCCATGGAGTGCATCCCGTGATATGTGGTGTAGGAGTCCTGGAGGTACTAGGGCGGTCATATCAAGTGAGGCATCGGCCTGTGGATACGGCTTAGCGGATGGTCATCTTTGGTCCTATATCTCTTCAACACAGGTGATTGAGTTGACCCGGCTCAATCAATCGGCTAGTCACGCCTCTCCAGTGTTTCAGTTTACGTTTCCGTCATCTATTGTATTTTGTTACTGATGTCTAGTTGTGTATTCTGTTTTTGTTTTCGGATGGTTTTTTTTCATGTCATGTTTCTTTGCATTTTGTTTTCGTGCTTGTTAAATGTTTCAATCGTGTAAAGTTCACGCCTGTCTCACTGGAGAGATATCGGACGACTGATATATGCAGTGGTAAACGGATCACCGCTTCAGCTATTTACAAGTGGTTGGCCCCAACATAATTAGAAGGATATTCCGCTGCTGGGCTAGTTGTCGATTATTTGCTCTTCATATGGCAACTCATTTCACCAAACAAAAATATATCGGTCGTAAGAACGTTTACTCGCGAAGGTATATCCTCAGCGCTTGGTTCTTGGATATTTCAAGCTACCTTTTGTATTTGTCATTGACAAAGCTCAACAAAACACAGATGGACACTTGAAATTTGTCAAACCAATCAGGACTGGACCAATAAGTGGCTCTCCTTTGATTGGGCGTCATCTTGACGCATTGGTAAAAGGTTCACGTGCAAAGCATCAAATATTATAAGTACCTTGTTAATGAAAAATCTGATATAAAATTAAAAACTACCTTATATAATTCGATGTGCAGCCTGGGTAATTTAATGTTTTTTATTTGCTATCGCTTATGCATTATTATAATAATTTTATTAGTTTTATATTATGCTTGCACACTATTCAGTTCTTGAATTTATATTCTTCACTCCAAGCGGAATCGTTTTCTCTTGGTGCTGTTATCTGTTCATAGTTCATTGTTTTAGTCAAATCCACTGTCTGATTTATCTACATACGCTATGTTTTTGCCTACAGGATCCTGTTCTTGGTCGATATATGGCCTAGCGTCTAAAGTCAATCAAGAAATCCTCATAAATCATATTATTCGTTTTAGCTACGTATGGATTAATCTGAAAAGAATTGTGTTTTGGTCGTTGGGCATACCTTGTAGGCATATACTCCGTAAAGTAGTGTTTCGTTTCGAGTGGATGAAAGCCTATAAAAATCGTTTTAAGTGCAGAAGGATTAAGCACTTCAAACTTAAAACGATTGAGTGGGAACGTCGACAAGACGATAGTCGTGATGAGCCTTTGATGATCTCGTTAGTAATAATTATACCCCCCGCAACGAAGTTAGGGGGGGGGGGTATACTGGAGTCAGCTTGTCCGTAGTCCGTCCGTCCGTGGACACAAATTTGTCCGGAGTTTTTCTCAGTCGTTTTTTGATCAATTTCCGTGAAACTTGGCACAGACATCAACCACCATGGGAACCTGTGCACCTGCGGTTATGACGTCTATCGGACTTTTTTGTGGAGTTATCCCCCTTTTTTCGACTTAGAAATTTTTCGCAACATGTATACTTTTGTCCGAGCTTTTATTCCTACATTTTTCGGTCAATGTTTTTTAATCTTGGCACTGATATTTAGTACCATGGAAACCTGTGCACCTGTGATTATGACATCTGTACGACATTTTGTGTGTGGAGTTATTCCCTTTTTTCGACTTAGAAATTTTTTCGCAACATGCATAATTTTGTCCAAGCTTTTATTCCTACATTTTTCGGTCAATAGGTTTAAGATTAGGGTTATGGTTGTACACCTGCAATGGGAACTGTTATTTTATTATTTTAACTAAATGTTTACTGACTTGTGAAACATCTTAGTATTTTAAAAATAGGGGGTATCCGTTGTCACACCTCTAGTTGTACACTGTCGTATATCCGTCACTGCGCAACGATACATTATTGAGGTGGAATGTGATAGTCACATGCTCTGTTTCCTTTTAGGGGTATAATGAAAAATTAACTGACCCAGGAGCAAATGATTATATGCAGCAATTAGATCGTGGACACTCGTGAGTTGGTTCAGACTCAAGCCTCGATACAGTGTATCTGGCATTTGCAGAATGAAGTCCCCATCAGTTGAATTTAGTGACGCTATCCCGCAGTGGCTAGCATAACTAAATTCACCCTATGTGGACCTCATTCTACTTAGTCCTCATCTTCTGGGAAGTATCTATAGTCTCAATTTCACAGTGTTTTCGATTACTTTGTCCCTTCTATTCTGTTTCTATATCCCATAATTTGCAGAATATAAATTGCATAATCGAGGGGACTGGTAGGTGAACATCTTCACATTCAACTGGGGGACTTCAATCTGATCCCAGGTCTCACATAACAGTTGGGGCATAAGCAGAATGGGGTTCTCATATCTATAAACCTGCTATAAAGACCAGAAACGTTATCAATATTTTGGTGTTAATATTTACATTTGCATAATTTGAACATTTCAGGCAAACGCTGAGTAGAAATTGTTTTGATAGTTTGATTTTCCAAGCGCTATGTAGTGTGAAATTTGTATTTAGATCAAACGTGGAATATTGTTCTACTTTCGCAGACTTGGCAAAATATTTGATTGAAATAGTCATATGTTGGAAAATATCCAACCATATGGTGTGTCAGGTTGAAAATATGCAGCAGTTGGAAATATTGAGGTACCAGGTGGCAAATTTCGACCAAAGGAGTGCAAATGAAATTTTCAAAACATGAAATTTGAGTTCCAAAACAAGAGTTTGGGTCTTGTTCAAGGGTGCAGTTGGAAATTTTAAGCTGGACACCCACAGCGGAGACCCTTTAGCCACACCCCTGGTGCAGGATTTAACCTGGACACCCACAGCGGAAACCCTTTAGCCACATCCCTGTTGCAGGTATTAAGATGGACACCACACAGCGAAGACTCTTTAGCCACATCCCTGGTGCAGGTTTTAAGCTGGACACCCCACAGCGGAAACCCTTTAGCCACATCCCTGGTGCAGGTTTTAATCTGGACACCCCACAGCGGAGACCCTTTAGCCACATCCCTGGTGCATGTTTTAAGCTGGACACCCCACAGCGGAGACCCTTCAGTCACATCCCTGATGCAGGTTTTAATCTGGACACCCACAGCGGAGACCCTTTAGTCACATCCCTGGTGCAGGTTTTAAGGGAACCTCATTCAGCAAAAGTCAGACAGACTAGATCCGGCTATCGTGCACAGAGAATACACGACATGTGTTACCATGTATGATGGGAACAGGAAATAACAAGAAAACCAATGTCAGAAATGGTAACGCGCTCAAGATCATATATTATATACCCATGATTGTAATTATAGAATATAAAATATCTTGGTTTCGCGAATGACTAACTCAGAATTCCGTTAAAATAACAATAACAACCAGCACCCAATTAACGAACCGGCGGCTGACTCGGCCGTCTCAGACCACAACCCCATGTGGGCTGCAGAACGAAACATGTCAATAACAGTTGAAATATTAGACTTACAAATTATCTTTTTCGTTTCTTTTATATGTAATTGGCATAGCTTATCACAAACCAAAAAATCAACATTATTGACGTAGATTTAACGACAATAAACGAAATTGAAATTCCCAACTACACCTTTTACCGGACTCGGCCTCCGGTCGCAGTTCGACTTTTAATCCTCCCAAAAATTCCCATTATATAAATAAAACACCCATGCACCCAGGCGAAACAAGAATCTCTACACCAGTATACACGCGGAGCGCGCGTAATGATCGCGTTCTTAGAATTAAAATCTCTCGGGAGCCTATGATGACCATCAAAGTAACATCCACCTTAATCACGGAACGGATCAAAGGATGCGAGAAACTGGTTACCAGGACACTTAACAACGGGGCAATAAAATAGACATAATGTCCACAAACACAGCATGGCGGATTACCGCGTACATCCTGAAATATAAAGTTGTCACGCGAGGAAACGGACGACAAGTTGTAGCCATGTATTGATAGTTACACGTCTACTAAATAAAATAAGCAACCAGATAATTTAAAATAGGTGTGCTAGATGTTAGGGGTTTATTAAGTAAATTTACGGAATAGTGACGGAAGGCGGTACCGGTCAATAATTATAGTGCGCAAATTAAAAGATGGCGTTGTGGAGGAAATGGCAAACGAGACGATCACGTCGATCTATTATGGTTTTATGCCTTGTGTAAAATTTTAAACATGATGTTATTGTCGTTTTGTTTCATTCCAGTCCCATTGAGGAAATCAAAATATAACCATAAATACGCTAGAAACTTTTATACCGACTTAATATGTCAATATGGGACTTATTCACGTCATAGGGTTTTGAGAAGTCGGGTCATGAGAATTCTTTAGCGTGGAACAATCAAGAGCGTTCCTTGTTAATATAAAGAATTCTTGTGTCACCCCTGTTCGAAATAACTGTTTGGAAAATTTCAATGAATTTTGCAAATAATTTCAGAGTATCTTCAGCCAGTAGATCGACAATTCATCTATTTATTGCATGTGCTATCGTATCCATGCTTCCAAACTAAGAGGCCCAAACGAGCCGTGTCAGATTAAAGATACGGGCGCGTTGGCGGTGTGTATGCTGTTAAAATATTAACCTCCGTCAAAAACCGCCATAAACAGAAAGAATAGTAAAATATTGACAGATTTTGTTATTATACCAATCAGAAATATGGTATAAGCAGTATGTTATTGTCAATGTTTTCCCCTTTGTTATGTAAACAAACGCAAAACAACGTTGCAGAACCTGGCTTTTGTTTAGATCCGGATATGGTAAGCATAAAAAGCGTTATTTGTTAATGTTTTCCTGATATGGAAATAATAAAGAGCGTTTGTATCATTTTTGTGTGATTAACCAATATAGCTTCTGTAACACGAGCAGGCTCTTGTTTACGTACACCATCGTACGTCTTGACGACAATATACTATTTAAGCGCTGATTATGTTTGGCATATGAACAAAACTATATATATTTCAATATTCCTTATGTTGATGGTGATTTGAACAAATATGAATATTTCTGCAGCGAACGCCGCCCGTGCCTTTACGTGTGTGGACTTCACGAACATCACATATTCGACTTTACAAAGCCGATAGGGATAAATCGAAATGTTCGTTTAAACATTCTCAAAAACTGAAAATAATTTTTGAGTGGTTGTCCCCTCACGGTGATACAATAATTAACAACCCCATTAATGATACCTGCACTCACACATGCATGCGTGAGTGAAGCATGACACGCAGACCGCCTAATTTATTTGATATTGTGTAGACGTGTTGTAACGAACTATGAGAACAACGTTGAAAATGGGCGCTAAATTCACTTTTAATCTGTATATATATAAGTAATGCATGTTGAATTTTTGCATTCCATAGAGTATGGATGCAAGTTGGTTTGACATGTTTATGTGTGAAACGCACCAATTAGCATCCATTCTCTATAGAACGCAAGCAAATCAACATTCATTTCTCAATGAATTATACAACATATGGATCTCACCGAGCGTCGCACACGACCACATATCATTCAGACAGATAATAATTGTTTGTTCAGTTTCGAAGTATTGGATGTTGTCTATACTGGACGCATGTTATGTTTTCGGTCTGTCCTGATATGAGTTTGGACGTTCTCCGTCTGTCCTTTGGCACTTCCGGTGACATAATTGCGAATTATCTTTTTAAATCAACATATATAATTAATTTGAAATATTATCGGGATTTATTTTGGTAATAAATCTTTAACATTAGCACAATATTGAAAGATTGCTTCTAATAAACCAGTAAAGATGTCATGATCTCACGACGCACATCACGACGTCACAACCTACTTCGGCGCGCAAAACTCCAGACAGGACTGCGTCGATGTCCAGACAGCTGCGACTCGTATTACACGGGCAGGCTAAATCATTCAATCTGCCAATCGTGTTTTTTTTAAATTATTAATAAATATATAACCTGCAAGAAAAGTAAGTGGGCAGTAATATTGCCCATATTATTTAACTTCAAAATATAAAAAAAAAATTCCGAAAGACGCAAATGGAAGACGCATATAAATCATGTCCGGCCACTCAGTCCGCAGCAAGGTTCTATTGAAACATAATTTTACTGAGAAATATGCAAATGGTACATGGATTATTAAAATACATTCTAACTAATTAACTGGGAATACAAGCTTTCTCATTCTCAACGCGATATAGACATTTGTTTTATGATTCGCACCTCGGGATACGTTACATTTGCCATACATCCTTTTTCGTGTTCTTCTATGTTCATGGACGCATGTTATCAGGACCGTATACTAAATATAGAACGGGAACACTGTCACGTGGCCACACATCATGTTCGGGGGTCTAGATTCTTACTCTTCATAATTCGGGGGTGATAATAATTTAGATCCGGGAGCATGACGTGTGACCACGCGCAAGTGTTCCCGTTCTATATTTAGTATATGTTCTTGGTGACTTGTCGTTCGCGAATATAGATTGACATGGATTCGAATACAACCTTTATTTTGCCCGAAGACGCGGACCAGTCGCTAAGGGCATGTGCACATTGACACATTGTTAATCAAAGACTATAGTCAATGGCCGCGTGTCGTTTCTAAGTTCTGTCGGCATTTGTAATTTTCTCTTCGATATATGTGTTTACCACTGTAATGCAATGGCATACACAAGTCATTCTAGTGAAACTAGTAATTTACCCCAATTGGTACACATAACTACGTCATCAACAACCAGTAGCTTCACACGCGATGTCTATGTTTTTCTATAAATATGTCAAACAATTAACGCGTACGATATGACTAAGACGATCAGTAGTGCAAGAGAGCATATTTCATTGATCACCTTAAATACTGGTATTCCCCACATTCTTGAAAATTGCAAGACGATCGCGCAGGTCTCAGCATAAAGACATCAAGATAATCATATTGGCTACCAGATAAAGCATACCAACTAAAAAAATGACTATAATCGCCATCTCACAATCCGACCCCCCCCCCCCCCACACCCCATGCCCCCACATAACACTGTATCAGTATACAAGCATAAGGGCCCTGCCCTTGCAAGTTAAACTTTGTGTGGGGTCCTGTTGTTATATATATATTATAATTATATTGAATACGAAATAAATCTTATTGAATCTTGAATCTTGAAAACTGGAAATAATAGGGATTTTCTGTCCGTACACACATATCTCAGCGATACAATGAACTAAAATGTGGTATGTAGATTCGCTCTCTCAAAAAAAAAAACGGCCCAGCACCCGTGATTCAAACTTTTGTTGGCACAACACCACAAACATGCCAAACTTGAGATGGGCGCAAGTATAGGCAGCTCCAGTGAGTGCATTCTAGTTGTGTTTATTTTTTTTATAAATGACCACCGAGTTTTCGATCTCGCGCTGTCGTTGCTCATGTCGCACTCGCTGTATGTTTTCCTGATTTTCTTTCTGTATATATGTTACGCCGAGTTATGTAGTAACTGACGAGTTTTGTGGTAGCTCACGAGTTATGTAGTAACAATCGACGAGTTTTGTGGTAGCTCACGAGTTTTGTAGTAAAATCGACGAGTTATGTAGTAATTTGGGTTACGAGTATTGTAGTAAAATATCGACGAGTTTTGTAGTAAAAAACAAGCTAACGAGTTTGTAGTAATACTCGTCGAATTTTGTAGCAACATTTTTTAGTCAGTTTCAAAGGCGGGTTTGGACTTAATAAAATCTTATATAGTAAATGTAATGTTTTTTTGTGTAAGTGTTTGTGTGGTGGACGTTAATGACGTTGTATCTCAACTTGATGTTGGTCCCTCGTCACTGCTGCGTCGTTTCTCATAAGATCTGAGCCAAACTTCGTACCTAGAAGTACTATAGCCATGTTATTAACTTGAACATGTCCCCCATTACGTCAAACGTCGCGTCCTGACGTTAATGACATTGTAGCTCAATCTGATGGTGGCCCATCGTCATTCATCCGCTGTTTATCGGCATATCGGGACGAAACTTGATACGTAGACGTATTGTGGCAATGTTATTTATGTGGACCTGGTCCTGATTACCTCAGACGTCGCGTTCTGACCTTAATGACGTTGTAGCTCAACTTGATATTGGTCCCTCGTCACTGCTGTGCCGTTTTTCGGCAGATGTGAGCGAGACTTCGTACCTAGAAGTACTATGGCAATGTTATTAACTTGCACCTGGTCCCCATTACACCAGACGTCGCGTTCTGACGTTGATGTCGTTGTAGCTCAACTCGATGGTGGTCCCTCGTCACTCCTCCGCAGTTTATCGGCAGATCAGTTCGAAACTTGGTACATAGACGTATTGTGGCAATGCTATTTATGTTGACCTGGTCCGATTACCTCAGACGCCGCGTTCTTACCTTAATGACGCTGTAGCTCAACTTGATATTGGTCCCTCGTCATTGCTGTGCCGTTTCTCGGCAGATATGAGCGAAACTTCGTACCTAGAAGTACTATGGCCGTGTTATTAACTTGGACCTGGTGCCCATTACGTCAGATGTCGCGTTCTGACGTAATGACGTTGTAGCTCAACCTGATGGTGGTCCATCGTCACTCATCCGCTGTTTATCGGCAGATCGGGACGAAACTTGGTACATAGACGTATTGTGGCCATGTTATTGATGTGGACCATGTCCCGATTACGTTAGCCGTCGCGCCCTGGCGGCAATGATGTTGTAGCTCAACCTGATGGTGATCCACCGTCACTCATCCGCTGTTTCTCGGCAGATCTGAGCTAAACTTCGTACCTAGAAGTACTATGGCCATGTTATTAACTTGGACCTGGTCACCATTACACCAAACTTCGCGTTCTGACGTTAATGACGTTGTAGCTCAACTCGATGATGGTCCCTCGTCACTCCTCCGCAGTTTATCGGCAGATCAGTTCGGAACTTGGTACATAGACGTATTGTGGCAATGTTATTTATGTGGACCTGGTCCCGATTACCTCAGACGTCGCGTTCTGTCGTTAATGACGGTGTAGCTCAACTTGATATCGGTCCCTCGTCACTGCTGTGCCGTGTTTTATGCAGATATGAGCGAAACATCGTACCTAGAAGTACTATGACCATGTTATGAACTTGGTCCTAGTCACCATTACGTCAGATGTCGCGTTCTGACGTTAATGACGTTGTAGCTCAACTGGGTGATGGTCCCTCGTCACTCCTCCGCAGTCTATCGGCAGATCAGTTCGAAACTTGGTACATAGACGTATTGTGGCAATGCTATTTATGTTGACCTGGTCCCGATTACCTCATACGCTGCGTTCTTACCTTAATGACGCTTTAGCTCAACTTGATATTGGTCCCTCGTCATTGCTGTGCCGTTTTTCGGCAGATATGAGCGAAACTTCGTACCTAGAAGTACTATGGCCATGTTATTAATTGGGACCTGCTCCCCATTACGTCAGATGTCGCGTTCTGACGTTAATGACGTTGTTACATAGCTCAACGTGATGGTGGTCCATCGTCAATAATCCGCTGTTTATCGGCAGATCGGGACGAAACTTGGTACATAGACGTATTGTGGCCATGTTATTGATGTGGACCAGGCCCCGATTACGTTAGCCGTCACGTCCTGGTGGCAATGACGTTCTAGCTCAACCTGATGGTGATCCACCGTCACTCATCCGCTGTTTCTCGGCAGATCGAGGCGAAACTTCGTACCTAGAAGTACTATGGCCATGTTATTAACTTGGACCTGGTCTCCTTTACACCAGGCGTCGCGTTCTGACGTTAATGACGTTGTAGCTCAACTCGATGATGGTCCCTCGTCACTCCTCCGCAGTTTATCGGCAGATCCGTTCGAAACTTGGTACATAGACGTATTGTGGCCATGTTATTTATATGGACCTGGTCCCGATTACCTCAGACGTCGCATGCTGACCTTAATGACGTTGTAGCTCAACTTGATATTGGTCCCTCGCCACTGCTGTACCGTTTTTCGGCAGATATGAGCGAAACGTCGTACCTAGAAGTATTATGGCCATGTTATTAACTTGGATCTGGTCCCCATTACACCAGACGTTGCGTTCTGACATCAATGACGTTGTAGCTCAACCCGATGATGGTCCCTCGCCATTCCTCCGTAGTTTATTGGCAGATCAGTTCGAAACTTGGTACATAGACGTATTGTGGCCATGTTATTTATGTGAACCTGGTCCCGATTACCTCAGTCGTCGCGTTCTGACGTTAATGACGTTGTATGTCAACTTGATATTGGTCCCTCGTCACTGCTGTTTTTCGGCAGATATGAGCGAGGCTTGGCACATAGAAGTGCTGTGGCCATGTTAGTAACTTGGGCCTGGTCGCGATAACATCGGATGTCGCGTTCTGGCGTTAATGCCATTGCGCATCAACTTGACAGACCGGGGAGAAACGTCGTATCTAGAAGTAGCATGGTCCACCAAGATAGATAGTTTATTCTATTTCACCAATACAACATGGTATTAAGAAATACATACAATACATGTACATGAATAAATGAACGACAGAGTATATAATATAAGGTTGTCATGGCACTTAGGTGGTTCCGGGGATTTGGTATCGAAACCACCATTGTCGTACACCCTGGTTGAATGGAATATACCGGGTGCACGACTCTGATTGTTTTGGCGCCGGGGCTCCGGTGTCATACAAGTATCTAAATGGTTGTGATGTACTGCTCAGTTAGGAAAACAACGAACTGTTTCATTTAAAAATCTGATAAATTTGCACAGGTTTGTCCATATACTAGGTTTATCATTACATAGGAGAATAGATAATTTAAGTTGGCTGGGGTAATTCCAATATGATCTTTTTACGTAAAGTTTCCTTTTATCTGAGAAGTATAGACAATGCAATAGTGTATGATATTCATGTGTTACAAAATGTACAAGTTCGGTTATTTATCGGGGTATTGATCCATCTCCCAACTTCAACTGGCAAATAATGATTGGCTGTTCTAAATCTCACAGTCGTTAAAATGTCTTTATCTGGGGCTGATTTCAAATAACTTTCTTCACCAAATTCTGGTTTCAAAGTACGATAAAATGATCTTTTACTAGCTGTGGCTGTTAATGATAGCCATTGTTGAATAAATTGGTCTTTCAAGTTTATTTTTAATTTGGAGCATAGTCGTTTTCCATCAATGCTAGGGTTCTGATTAGCCCATGTGCCTGACATTCCTGACTGGTTAAGTATATTTCTAACATATGTGATCTATGGTAGTTCTAATGTGGTGCCATTTACGATAGATACCGATACATTATATATCTGACTGCTTATTTTATTGTTTGGATGTATAAGCCTACTCCAGTAACTAATCATTCGGAGCTTGATGTCTATCTCAACATGGAATCGACCTAGCTCACCATATACCATATAACTGGGTGTGGAAATCTTGAGGCGAAGAATTTGAGATGTACACTTTCTATAATAGAGTTGTCCCCCGCCCCCATACTTCACAACCGTACAAAAGAATTGGTTTCACGGGCATATCAAAAAGTCTAAGTTGCATTCTGATAGATAGAGAATTTCGTCGTCCTATCTTTATTACCTCATACATGGCTTTTCTAGCTTTCATTACTACATGTTTCTTCATTGTTAAAAAGGATCCCGATCTACAAAATATTACACCAAGATAATTGAATGACTTTACAATTTCTATTTCCTGACCATTGGATCTGAACAATAAATGTTTCGGTTGTCTACCCTTCGAGAAACATTAAGATGTAACTGACTGGTCGAAAAATTTAGTTCTGTTGTGTCAACCCAATTGTTTGTGGTGACAATTGGAGTACTACGATGCTGCAGCCGAGGACGTATCGTCGATAATCAACTCCGAGACATGTAAGTACTTGGATGGGTGGCCACAGAGCTCGAGGACACATCGCCAAACATCGGTTAGAAAAACAAACACCACCTCACATAATGACCCACTGAGTAGATATCAAGGGTGAAACTAGTGATCACACCATTAAATAAACATGTCGGAAACAATCAAAACTAACATATACAGTCATCATAATGAAATATATAATTAAAAATAACAATTTCAAGTGGCGAAAAGTCTGAACCCAAGTGCCGAAAGGTCCAGGTGCCGAATCAATAAGTAGAGAAGAGTCAAAGGGAACAAGTGCCGAAAAGTCCAGGTGCAAATTAGAGCCATACATGGGATAATTTTGTTATTAAGTCCACACGGGCATACACACACTCTAAGAAATAAGGGTTCTTTGTGGTTCTTTGAAGAACTCAAGGGTTCTCTTAAGAACCCATAGGTTCCTCGGTGTCAGAAAAGGTTCTCTGTGGTCGATAGGGTTCGTCGGTGTTTGACTAGGGTTCTTTTGGATGCTGAAGGGTTCATGACCAAACAATAATGCAGTTGTTACATGTACCATGGAGCCGAATTGAGTGATGAACATGAATAAAACATCAACCAGAGAGAAAGGAGGAGTATGTGTTTGTTCGCAGGGTTGGGGAATAGTAATGTATAATAGTAATAGTACTCTACTATATATTTCGATACTTTCGTGTGTGTGTGTCCTTTATAAACTCGAAAACAGCTCGACCAATTGAGCCAAAACTTGCTATCTAAGGGTAAAAACCACAGGCAGTGCACTCAGACCATTATAGTTTACGGAATGTCGCGATATACGCAAGAAGAAAACATACTATATTATCACCGTACGCTATTCCATCTGGAGTTCTTATAAAGGTTCTCTAAAGAACCATGTTGGGATAGATTATGGTTCCCTTAAGAACCATGTTCTGATATATGATAGGTTCTCTGAAGAACCCTCTTGTGATCATCGTAAAATACACATAAATATATGTTAAAGTGCAGACTAATTCACCACCTTCTGGTATTCAAGAATATGAATCACACCAAAATTAAGCGAATTGTATATGGAACGTGTAGGTATAAGCTGCCTTGTATATATCATTCCCCAAATGCTTCAATATTATGACAATCTATTAGTTATTATAAAACACCTCAAAGTGCACTGAATGTCGCGATATACGCAAGAGCGCAAACATACTATATTATCATCGTACGCTATTCCATCTTACAGGTTCTCTGTTGGGGTAGATTATGGATCCCTTACGAACCATGTTCTGATATATGAACGGTTTTCTGGAGAAACCTCGTGTGACCCTTATGATTGTGTCCTCCGAAGTACCATCTGGGGTTCTTATAAAGGTTCCCTGAAGAACCATGTTCATACTATGGTACCCTTAAGAACCATCTTGGGGTTCTTCTGTTGAACCTTATGATATGGTTTTTCAGTAGAACCTTATGATGGGGTCATTCGAAGCACCAAATAAGGTGCTCCTATTGTGACAAGGTGAAGAACCTTTTTGGGTTCTCGGAAGGACTTCTGGTTCTAAGAGTGCAATTGAATTAAAACATTTCTACTACAAAACTCGTCGATGTTACCACAAAACTCGTCAATTTTACCACAAATCTCGTCGATTATTACTAACCAATGGTAACAATTGACGAGTTTTGTAGTAAAATCGACGAGTTTTGTAGTAACAATTGACGAGTTTTGTAGTAACAATCGACGAGTTTTGTAGTAACAATTGACGAGTTTTGTAGTAAAATCGACGATATTTGTGGTAAAATTGACGAGTTTTGTAGTAAAATCGACGAGTTTTGTAGTAACAATTGACCAGTTTTGTAGTAACAATTGACCAGTTTGTAGTAACAATTTTACTACAAAACTCGTCAATTGTCACCACAAAACTCGTCAATTTTACCACAAATCTCGTCGATTTTACTACAAAACTCGTCGATGTTACTAAAAAAACTCGTCGATTGTTACTACAAAACTCGTCAATTTAACCACAAAACTCGTCAAGTCAACGTCAAGTTGAGTTACAACGTCATTACTTCAGAACGCGACGTCCGAGGTAACGCGACCAGGTCCAAGTTAATAACATAGTCATGATTCCTCTAGGTCCGAAGTTTCGCCGCGATACGTCGAGAAACGACGGATCAGTGCCGACGGACCACCATTATATTGAGATACAACGCCATTAACGTCAGGACGCGACGTTTGACGTAATGGGGGCCAGACTCAAGTTAATAACATGGCCATAGTACTTCTAGGTACGAAGTTTCGCTCATATCTGCCGAAAAACGGTACAGCAGTGACCAGGGACCAATATCAAGTTGAGCTACAATGACATTAACGTCAGAACACGACGTCTGAGGTAATCGGGACCAGGTCCACATAAATAACATGGCCACAATACATCTATGTACCAAGTTTCGAACTGATCTGCCGATAAACTGCGGTTGAGTGACGAGGGACCATCATCGAGTTGAGCTACAACGTCATTAACGTCAGAACGCGACATCTGACGCAATGCGGACTAGGTCCAAGTTAATAACATGGCCATAGTACTTCTAGGTACGAAGATTTGCTCATATCTGCCGAAAAACGGCACAGCAGTGACGAGGGACCAATATCAAGTTGAGCTACAACGTCATTAACGTCAGAACACGACGTCTGAGGTAATCGGGACCAGGTCCATATAGAAAACATGGCCACAATACGTCTATGTATCAAGTTTCGTCCCGATCTACCGATAAACAGCGGACGAATGATGATGGACCACCATCAGATTGAGCTACAATGTCATTAACGTCAGGACGCGATGTTTGACATAATGTGGGCCAGGTTCAAGTTAATAACATGGCCATAGTACTTCTAGGTACGAAGTTTCGCTCATATCTGTCGAAAAACGGCACAGCAGTGACGAGGGACCAATATCAAGTTGAGCTACAATGTCATTAACGTCAGAACACGACGTCTGAGGTGATCGGGACCAGGTTCACATAAATAACATGGCCACAATACGTCTATGTACCAAGTTTCGAACTGATCTGCCGATAAACTGCGGAGGAGTGACGATCGACCATCATCGAGTTGAGCTACAACGTCATTAACGTCAGAACGCGACATCTGACGTAATGGGGCCTAGGACCAAGTTAATAACATGGCCATAATACTTCTAGGTACGAAGTTTCGCTCATATCTGCCGAAAAACGGCACAGCAGTGACGAGGGACCAATATCAAGTTGAGCTATAACGTCAGAACGCGACGTCTGATGTAATCGGGACCAGGTCCACATAAATAACATCGCCACAATACGTCTATGTATCAAGTTTCGTCCCGATCTGCCGATAAACAGCGGATGAATGACGATGGACCACCATCAGATTGGGCTACAATGTCATTAACGTCAGGACGCGACGTTTGACGTAATATGGGACATGTTCAAGTTAATAACATAGCTATAGTACTTCTAGGTACGAAATTTAGCTCATATCTGCCGAGAAACGGCGCCGCAGTGACGAGGGACCAACATCAAGTTGAGATACAGTGTCATTAACGTCCACCACACAAACAATTACACAAAAAACATTGCATTTACTATATAATATTTTATTAAGTTCAATCCCGCCTTTGAAACTGACTAAAAATTGTTGCTACAAAACTCGACGAGTATTACTACAAAACTCGTTAGCTTGTTTTCTACTACAAAACTCGTCGATATTTTACTACAAAACTCGTAACCTGAAATTACTACATAACTCGTCGATTTTACTACAAAACTCGTGAGCTACCACAAAACTCGTCGATTGTTACTACATAACTCGTGAGCTACCACAAAACTCGTCAGTTACTACATAACTCGGCGTAACAATATATCTTGATCTTTTTTTAAATGTCACGAAATCTTGTCGCTGTTCGTCTTTTTTTATTTTAAATATTCTCTCTTTTGTCTCGCTCACTTATTTATGAAGTTCCGGTTTATCCAAGGTTGAATGGATCTCGCACTGGTCAATTTGGAAGGGACGCAATGTTCCATCGTTTCCAGCAAGCCTGATGTTATTTGAGTTAGAGCCACATCTCGTTAAATTTTTTTTGATAAATCAAATTGCTCCACAAAACTATCACTAAATCATCTCCTCCACCATAGTTTTGTCTCATCCGCCTTTTCCATACACTGAACATCTCGTTTACTAACATTTACTGAACCGTAGAGTAAGTATACCAACAAGCAACGTTGTCTAAAGTGTTGAATAAACTATTTCTACTCAACGAGTTGAGTAAACAATTTACTGTTTTGAGTAAACATTTTTACTCAACACTGACAGTGAAATCGCTCAACAACCGATTGATTTTTCTCAACAGTTGACTGACAAATTAAGCTTTCATAGTTAAGAAAAGGAGTTTGATAGCAATACTTGTCGGAAGAATTCCCGAAACTGAACTGGATGATACAGTAATGCCCTAATTACTCGACTGCTTAACCGATAGCTTTCCAATCAATGGCAACAAGCCATATTTCCGACTTAAGCCTGAACAGTTACCCATAATTATGCTGTGGTTAAGCAGTCGATTAATTAGGGCATTACAGTATATCCAGAATCAAATAATAATGTTGAAACGTAGATTAAGCATCTCCAAATGACTACTATGATAGATGCGCAGTGTTTTAAATTGAGTTTTTGTTTCTATAGAACTTTTAAAGATACGGGCTGCGTTGGCGGTGGGTATCTGTTAAAGATACGGGCGGTGTTGGCGGTGGGTATGCTGTTAAAGATACGGGCGGCGTTGGCGGTGGGTATGCTGTTAAAAATATTCACCTCCGTCAAAAACCGCCATAAGCATTAAGAATAGTACAATATAGACATACCTTGTTCTTATACCAATCAGAAATATGGCATAAACAGTATGGTATTGTCAATTATTGTTTCCTTTGTTATGTAAACAAAAGCAAAAAACGTTACAAAACCTGGCTTTTGTTTAGAGCCGGATATGGTAAACATAAAGAGCGTTATTTGTTACTGTTTTCCTGATATGGAAATAATAAAGAGCGTTTATATAATTTGTGATTGATTAACCAATAGAATTGCGCTGTGTTATGTAAACAGAAGCACAACTTCTGTAACACGATCAGGCTTTTGTTTACGTACATCATCGAACGTCTTGGCGACAATTATCTATTTACGCGCTTATTATGTTTGGCATATAAACAAACATATGTATATTTTAATATTCATTCTGTTGATGGCGATTTGAACAAATATGAATATTTCAACAACGAACGCCGCCCGTGCCTTTAATCATAATGTTGAGTAAATCCGAAACAGATATCCTGATTTGTCATTGTCGAGTACTTGTTATTCGCGTCATTGTTCATTGTCGTAAATGGGTCGACCAGCTATATATATGTTTATAATGATTTGTCATTTTTGAGTACTTGTTACTCGACCTCTGAATACAAACTGCAGAGTAAATTATCACTCAACATGTAGAGTAGACCTTTTGGTTAACAAGATTTTTAGTGTATGTTGATCTTTCTTCCGACGGGTCGATGTATCTTCGCTCTCGAACCTGATTCGACGAACACGATTGCCTGTTGAATACGGCTGGTAGGGTCGTCGCGTCATTGTCATAAATCGGTCGGTCAACTATGTATATAACGCTTTGTCATTGTTAAGTACTTGTTACGCTGAATACAACCTGCTCAACACAAATATCAATCAACGTTTTGAGTAGACCTTTTGTCAACAAGATTTTCAGTGTAGGTTGATCTTTCTTCCGACGGGTCGATGTATCTTCGCTCTCACACCTGATTCGACGAACACGATTGCCTGTTGAATACGGCTGGTAGGATCGTCGCGTCATTGTCGTAAATCGGTCGACCAACTATGTATATAATGATTTGTCATTGTTGAGTACGTGTTACGCTGAATAAAACCTGCTCAACAAATTATCAATCAACGTTTTGGGTAGACCTTTTATCAACAAGATTTGTAGTGTAGGTGGATCTTTGTCGTAAATCGGTCGACCAACTATGTGTATCGTCACATAAGACGTCTGAGTATAATACTGTCGCAACCAACAAAGAAACCACGTCTACCAGGTCGTTACACAGCATTCCGTGTTATCGACCTGCGGCTTCTAAAAGATCTTAAATGAAACCAATTAAATTTACGTATACCTAGTATTATGTGTATACGGTAATCTTGTGAATCAATAAGGAGATAACAGTTGATGGTTCAAGAACCATTGTTCCCCACGAGGATACAAGAACAATCCCTTTAATGTTAAATTATCTACTACATATCGTGATATGGATCTCACCGAGGTTCTCACACGACCACAGTTCATCCTTATATCGATCTGCGGTAGAGAACGGGCTCGGGAAGTTTAGCGTGACAGTAAGATCAAATCACGATCGTCCATGCCATTCCATCGCTCTGTACGTTAGCAATTAACTCCGCGGCTTACACTCAGAGAAACGGCGTTCATAATATAGTGATGCTCAGTTAAACCTACGTATAGTGGTCACTGGAATTCTCGTCTCATATTCTCTAACTTGCCGTTGGTAAGTATCGTATTAAGAATAGTTAGTACACAATGTGGGAGTCACCGCATTACAATGAACACTATTCTGATATAGAAATGGAAATATAAAACGGTAATTATTCAACAATCACGACAGTGAAAAAAAAAGTATTTTGCTAAATGTTATAAGTTATTTATATTAGTTTTGCTGAATTACGACTGACCAGATCTAGGAATTTAAATACTGATAGACAATTGAGCAGATTCTGCACATATTGCAACATAAAGGCTTTCTTAATATGTTCCTTTGTAGGTATTATGTTAAAGCGAAATAATTATATCCAAGCATCATTTCTGCACCTCCAAATTATCTCTACGTAATTTGGAAGGATTGTTGAGAAATAAGGAAAGAAAAAAAGAAATACAGATGTACAATCTTTACAGTGCTGTTTTTCAATAGTTCTCTATCCTGGAAACGCGCTAACCTTCTGCGCCTTTCCATGCGCATTCCATTTAAAGGTACGGTTGGCCTTGGCGGTGGGTATCCTGTGAAAATATTTCCACCCGTCAAAAACCGCCACAAACAGAAAGAACATCAAAATGTAGACAGACTTTGTCCGTATATAAATAAGAAATATCGCATAAAGAGTATGTTATTCTCATATGTTTAACCATTGTTATGCAAACAAAAGCATAAAAAGTAACTTTTCTGGTGTTTGTTTATATTATGATGGTAAACATAAAGAGCGTCCTTTGTTGGTGAATTCCTGATATGGAACTAATAAAGAGCGTTTATGCCATTTGTGTGTGATTAGCCAGTAGCATTGTGCTGTCCCCTGTAACCCAACCAGGCTCTTGATTAGGTAAAATATAGTAGGTATTTATGATAATATGCTGTTATATATGAACGGAACTGTATGCGTTTTAATGTTTTTCTGTTTACGGTGTTTGGAACAAATATGAATATTTTCGACAATTAAGGCCCCACGTGCCTTTAATAGTTCCCATTGACACGTTCATTGATACAATAGCCTGTTCTCCCGAAAACCCGCACATTTTCTGCTTATAACGGAATTTGTATTAGATAGATAATCTTCTGAGAATCGCCTCATGTTGAGTCTATAATGTGCTGAAAATGAGACCATTTTAGTCACATTGTCGACGCATAATGTGGCGTTCTAAGCAGACTATGTGCGGACAATAACACAAAGAAGCCAGCTCACAACTTTTCAGGTGCACGCTCTTTAACATGTGTTTTCACTATGGCCCGCGCCATAAAACGAAATAACCGGTAAGACTCCATTATCTGCCTATTTCATAATCAAATAATCTTATGTACCTATTTCACTTTATATGTCGATTATTTATGTGCTTATTTGGGCGAGGATATGTTGGATACAAAGTTAATGAAGATTATATTCCTACACGTGTGTGTACTCAATCAATACATGTATTAACAATGAAATATGGCTGCATGGCATACATATATTTACACTTAAACAAAATGCGCATGGGAAAGAACAGACGGCTATCTCGTAGGTTAGCGCGTTTCCAGGATGGATAACTCTTGAATAATATACGAAGACAACTCTTTCAGCTTTACTAATCTCTGGAAAAAAACATCACCAAAACCAAGGTAATGTTCCAGCTGTTTTAAATTGTTCGCACAATCGGGAGACAATCACCCTGCATTTTCGCCATATCTCTATTTGATTGACAAAGAATGCACTGCTGGACAATCATTGGCACCAGATTAAAAAAAAATCCTAGGACATGATTAAAGGTACTCTAATACACAAGCCAATTTATTTTAAGAGTTATCCATCTTCACCGAAATTTGGTCCGAGACCGTTAGGTTAACGAATATTTGCCAGGCCGCCAAACATGATATATCTCGGGAAATAACAAACTTCAAACTTTGATATCTGATCACTCTAGCGTTGATGAGTGGGTTCCTCGACTCGAATCAAATATCTTAACCGCCGAAGCCAAAGAAATAGTAATTTGGGAGCGTTAATTCTGATTATGCATCTTTAAGTATGTGAAGTTTAAAGTCCCTTTAAAAGTATTGAATGTATTCATCGATATATTTTGATCCCCGGCACCAGACTCCAAACTGTAAGTTATTGTAAATAATATGCGTAGTTCAGATATCGTGTTGTCTGAAATGATACACACACATCTTATGTGGTGTGAAGTTTCGGTGACAAATTATTTTAATATCACATTAATTATTTAAGTGGAGCACGGTCTGAGTACTGAAGTAGTAGAATGAAATACTGAACTAAGAAAACACTGTTCGCATGACTGGCGAAGAAAGGACAAACTATCCTCGCAAATGATACCTTACGGACTAGTCTTCTGGAATGAACTGTACAAAATTAATAGTTGCTTCTTTAGCTTTGTGGATAATGGGTCGATTCTTCATATGTAAATGTTTACCCACCAATTAGGGAGGAATAATTTTCCAATGTTTCTCTGCTTGCCCCCTCCGATGAATAGAAGTATCTGCTCTTAAGTTCTAAATTGATCATGGTGAACCCCGTTTGTTGCCTGACAGAACATAATCTATTTGGAGGGCGAAGCACTTTCAGGTAACGATCTCCAATATTTTAGAGTCTGATATTTGCTCACACAGCTACGCCATAATTTTAATTTAATTTAATGTGTAATAGCAATAACACCCACATGGGTAGGTTGCCCTATACAGTGTAATACATTATACTGGTTATAACAATATTATAACAATACATGTGATATTAAGCATGCTGTCTTATAACATTTAAACATACAATCATAATAAGAAAAATATATATATATACGGTACTACCACGTACTACCTATAATGGTGTGTCAATGTGGGTCCAAGCATACTGTCCTATAATATTCACAATACATGTAATTCCATAATCAATGTATATCTCAATAAGGTTTGTTTCTCAGACATATTATGCTCATTAATCTGAAATGATTTAACACTGTTCTGTTCGGAGTTTGAATAATTGTTTAACCATGTTGCAGATTTTCGCACATATGCGAGGACATCTGTTTTCTAGAATAGTTATGAATTGATACTCTTGGTCTAATAGTTGGAAATTTATATAATTATTTCCCATTATGGAAAATAATTCCGATCTCAGTGACGCGTAAAGAGGACAATCCATAATGAAGTGAACTTCGTCCTCTATTTGCTTCTTTGTATTGAAACAAAAGGTACATACTCTATCTGATAAGGTTATCGGGGGTTGGTAATGTCTACCACGCTCTATCGCTAGGGCGTGATTACTTATTCTCAATCTCGTGAATGCTATTTTGTCTTCATTGTATTGGGTATTGAGCAAGTATGGTTCCATTTGAAAAGTAGTTTTGAAAATGCGATACGTCCGTAGTTTGTTACTCCCTGTTTTAGATGCTTCATCGCTCATATTAAAAATAAAGTCGTTATGATAGTTGGATTGTAACTGCTGTCTCAAGTTAGTAAGATTCTTGACAACTTGTGTGCCGTCGGTGATATTTAACCCAAATGCTGCCGTCGTTTTGAATATTGATTTCTGAACGTCGGGTGAACGTTGTTCAATCACGGCATTTCTGATCAAGTTACTGTCAACATTATTAGAAATTTTAATAGCATATGCGGCCATTCTACAAATAGCGTCGATGTAAAGTGGATAGCTACCCAATTCCGCCCTAACTGCAGTGTTAGATGCATATTTGCCTACTCCTAATACTATTTTGCAGAATTGTATGTGTAACTTTTCGCATTCTAGCCTATCGTAGTTCTTAGACGTTGCTTCCACTCCCCATATTTCACTTCCGTATAAGACAATTGGCTTGATTAACTTCTCATATAATTTCATAGATGTACTCACTGGTAGGGGTGCTGTGCTGTCGGATGCATTTCTGAGAGCATACATAGCTTTGCGACCTTTGGAAGTTAGGTCCGATATCGCGTCTGTAAATTTCCCAGTATATGTAAACTTTACTCCAAGGTATGTGTATTGCTTAACCGTTTCGAGGTTATTTTCTGCTATCGAAAATGTTGTTAAGTGTTTTGAAGCTCGAGATCGAAAAATCATGCATTTAGTTTTATCTTCAATAATTGTTAGTTCATTTTCCCGTGTAAAATCTTCAAGTCGTTCGAGGCATCTTTGAAGTCCTGATTGACTCTCGGACATTAAAACTAGGTCATCAGCGAATAACATGTGATTTATAGAACTATCGCCTAGATTTATTGGATCGCAGTTTGTGTCAAAAATTGTTTTAATATTATCAATATATATTTTGAATAATGTAGGTGACAATACTGATCCCTGTCTTACTCCCGCCGTTGAAAGGCATGGGGGACCAATTCCTTTATTGGTTTTTGTAAGGTAATAACTTGAGCAATACATTGATTTAATTATTTGTAAAATTTGTCCTGAAATTCCAATAGATTTAATTTTATTGAAGAGCATTTGTCTGTTTATGGTATCGAACGCTTTTTTAAAGTCGACAAATGCGGCGTATATAGGTCTTCCTAGTGATTTGTATTTTTGTATCGCCAAATGTAGAACAAAAATACCGTCAATCGTGCCTTTTCCTTTACAAAAACCGAACTGGTTATCGCTAATAATTTTGTTTGCATTCAGATGATTATCTATTCGGTCATTGATTATTTTATTGAAAAGTTTCCCCACTGATGAGCTAATGGCTATAGCACGATAATTGTTCGGGTCATCAGTGGCTCCTTTTTTGTGTATCAAACTTGAGTATTGACTTTGACCAGTCGGGCGGATAAATTCCCGACATGAAAATAACATTAAACAATTTCCCAAATTCGTTGATCAGTATGGGGACAGTTTGTTTTAGTAAGTCATTTGAGATTTGGTCAGGTCCAACAGCTTTACCCCGTTTTAGCTGTCTAACTACGGGGTAAAGCTAACTAACTACGGGGATTACCGTTTTATATGCATCCCATTTGCAGCAGCTATAGTTTCAATATTTGTTTTCTGTTTTGTTTGCTTCTTCGTGTCTGGTGTGTTTTACTGTTGCTATCGCATTAAGTTTTTTGCAGTTGGTAGCTGACGAGCAGGGTTCGCGCTGCCACTAGCCAATGGCGAAAATAATTCACATATGGCAAAAAATATTTTCATTTGGCAAAAGTTTTGGCAAGTCAATTTTTAATTCCTCAATAAAGTTGAAAAATATCGTCAAATAATACCATTCATTTCAGGAAACTATTACAATATAATTATATTAGTGGTGTTTTATATGGTTTCTGAATAGTTAATACCTCCATTAAGATGCAGATAATCTGATAGCATTAATATCGATGGGTGGAGGGATTATCAGTATTTAGTGTGATGTGGTGTTTACATAGCTAATCCTCTTGTGATGTTCCCTTCTGATGAAGCAACTCTTCTACCGTTTTATTGTTCGGTGATTGGTTATTGTTGTATGTTAAACCACAATAGAGATGCCAGTATAATTACTAACTAACTGCTTTCCTAACAATACTCTGGTAGGGAGTGGAGCGAACAGGTCGTGATTGCTTCGACCTTATTAGTTCCTCTTTGTCAGAACGGGTAATCAGCAGCAGAATCAAATCCCATCTCGAGGGTACCAACTTTTTCAATAATTTCCAAAGGGCTTACCGGGAAGGAAAAGAGGGCATTGAACATGTATATAGACTCACAGAGGATATTAAAACGGCAATGAATAGAGAATGGGAAACCGGGGCTATATTCTTAGATGTAGAAAAAGCGTTTGATTCAGTATGGCACAATGGCCTAAGGTATAAACTAAGAATGACAACTGACCTCCCCCAAAAAATGGTTAGACTCCTATCATCATTTCTCACACACAGAACTATAAAAGTAAAAATAAAGGATGAACTTTCAGAAAGCGTCCCTTTAAAGGCCGGAACCCCCCAAGGATCAGTACTCAGCCCTCTGCTATTTTTAATATACGTTAATGACATACCCAATGACCCTACATCAAGTGTCCAAATATCTCAATTTGCTGACGACCTTGGACTGTGGACGTCGGGCAAATCAGTAAAATATATAGAACATAGACTTCAGAACCAGCTCCATAAACTAGAAAAATGGTGTTCCAAATGGAGAATCAAATTAAATCCACTGAAAACGCAATTAATCGTATTTGGGAACAAACGCAATTACTCCAAACCCGAACTCTCTCTTTTTGACCCAGCCATCAAGCAATCTAACGAAGCCACTTTCCTTGGATTCACTCTAGACTCACGCCTTAAATTTAAAAAGCACCTAACCAATATCTCCACCAAAGCTAGACAAAGAACCTCCCTTTTAACTAGACTTCGGGGCACTGGGTGGGGGGTCAATCAATCCACTTTAATCAAAGTATACAAACAATTCACCAGACCAGTCATGGAATATGGGGCAATTATCACAGCATCTTGTAAACCTACCCTGCTTAATAAATTACAAGTTGCACAGAATATGGCCATCAGAACGTCACTTCAAGCGCCATATAGAACCCCTATAACAGTACTCCATCTAACGGCAGACGTCCCCCTTATACAGGATAGACTAAACTATCTAGCTGAAGAAACATTGAATAGATTAAATGGCACGATCCTAATGAATGAACTTGGCATCAGGAAGACAATCCTCACTAAACGTTAATCTGTGAGCTTAGACAACCCCCAGCAAACGACGAGGAAACAATTTGATATATCAACAATCGACATCATTACCAACATCAATAATAAAACCTAGGTTAGCGGGCTCACGCCCTATATGGCTCCTCGGGCGCTGATGAATGTCCCTGGGCGGCGTAAATACGCATGTCGTGGCCATAGTATAAGCCATTGAGTAATTATCTCCTATAAAAAAAAAAAAAAAAAAAAAAACATAGTTATTATTACAAATTGACTAACACCAAAATTAAAACATAGGTTAGCGGGCTCAGGCCCTAGATGGCTCTTTGGGCGCTGATGAATGTCCTCGGGCGGTGTAGATACCCTTTTGGCGACCGTAGTATAAGCCATCGAACAATTATCTCCTCTAAACCAACTAACTAACTGCCAATCTTGTAACATTTACAGAAACTAGCGCTCGTGTCTAACACATTCCACTCACCCGACAACACCTATCGAGCGGGACCCGGCATAAAAACCGACCCAGCACTTAGCTTGGGGTGGGGTGCAAGGAAACTTCAGACCCATAAGTGGTCATCAAAGCTCTCATCGAGTTAAGGCCGGACATATACCTACATATGTTCGGCTCGCTTGCTGCTCTGCGTTTTTCTTCGGGAGGCCAGGAACGGCCCTTCAAGAATACATTGTAATTATCAATTTGTACATTCATAATTTTACATAATACAAATAAAATAACAAAACAAAAATCATATAAACCAAAAAAAATATGTTCACTGTACAATAATTATATATATAGATGTATATCATGTCCTGTTCATTATCGTTCAAAATTACTTCAGCGAATAAAAATCTGAATAAACACTGTATATGATTGTTAAGAATATGCTTTCACCTACGCCCGTGCACGATATGGGGAAGAAGGATGGGATAGAAAAATGCATCAACATTTCCGGGTAACTCACCAACTCCAATCTCCTCACTTCTCTCTCCCTCTCTCTCTCTCTCTCTCTCTCTCTCTCTCTCTCTCTATATATCACATCGATCATCTCGGGTGTTCGCGCCCTTCTACTATTCTGCTCAACATCACATGCCATTCAATACAGCAGTGTTCAAACATGCAATTGGAATTAAAATCTCTTTCAGTGCAATACAACAATAGTCATCGCTGTTCAGATTTATTTCAGCTAATAAAATCCTTAATTAACACTGTATATGAAATTGTCAAAATATGTTTTCACCTATGCCCGTGCTACGGTATGGGGAGGTAGGGTGGGTCATAATTACGTAACAACATACCATTACTTGTCGGGCTCTCTCTTTCATATGCGGGTGTCGCGCCCGCCCTCCCCTTGTTTTCCTGACGACAAAAAACTGCTTGCTTTTGTACACATGAGTTTATACATATATATATATATATATATATATATATATATATATACATACTAACATCGGGGGCCCCGTTCTCCATTTCAGCGCACCACTCCAGGCTCGCTCAGCAGCATCATCAACGATATCAACCTCGTCAGGGACTCCCTGGGCACCCTCCACCCCTTATTAAAGCTCGTGGGCCCAACCCAATCAATATTTTGCCACGGTCAGACATGGTGAGACTTTTGGTGGGCTTTTGTCATGCAAAACAACACCAAAACATCAAATTGAGGGTGAAGGAGAAGATATCTCGATCTTTTCGACCATCCTGGGCGCTTCGCGCCCTCCTACTACCACGCGTCTTTGTCAGAGCGTTGAGCACGGGTGAGTTGTGTGGCCGCGTCCTCGGATGTAGCTGCCCCCGTGCTTGACGCCGGTGAGACGGTTTTGGATTAGGATTATGGACTTAATCCCAGAAGCCGTGTTGGCCGCAGTGCAAAGGAGTCGGGTAGTGGACATTGCTAACTGGAGTCTCCAGTCTAGCAGGGGCTACCTGACCCTTTGCCTGGAGTTCCGGACTGAAGATGCTGGCATCCAGAGATCGCAGGCCCGGGACACCAACTCCAAGACTGCCTCCTGTCATCTGAGTGGGAAGAAGAAGGGGCCGCCCAAGAAAAAGACGCCAGCGAGACGAAGAAGGGACGCCGCCAGACGTGCCAAATGGAAACAGAAGAGGGGGTGACTGTTGATCAGCCGGTCACCCCTCCCTGTGTGGTCCAGCCGACGTCCAGAGTCACAGCCGGCAGGTCGGAGATGTCTGAGAGACGCCCAGACGACCCGACCTGCATGGAGACAGGCGACATCGCACCAACTAGCAGGGACTCCGTTGATCTGATGGAGGTCCCTGCTGTCGTCGTCGAGGCGAGCGGAGAAAGGGAGCAGGAAACCACCCCTGCTGTTCCTGCCGCCAGCTTCGAGGTGGAGTTGGACAGCTTGCCACCACGGACACCGGAGTTCCATCTCATCCCGTTGTCCCCCAGCTCTACCACCAGCAACAACATCAGCACAGACACCACCCGCTCTGTGGAAGAGATGATCGCTAATTCCAACAGAGCTATGGAAGAGGCCGACAGAACTGTGGAAAGGGCGAAAAAGGAGCACGAACAACAACTCGAAGAAATTCAAAGGCTTATACAGCAGCACACACAGAAATCTCGATCTCCATCTCCACAATCGTCAGCAGAAAAACCTCCAAAAAGGAAGAAGAAAAAGCAAAAATGATTTAAAATTTGTTATTGTATTCGATTACATATTCGTGCTCTTTTTTTTTTTTTTATTCTCTATAAATAAAGCTAAAAAAATGAGGGGTGAAGGAATAGACCTCTCGGTCTATTCGACCATCCCGGGGTTAGCCCCCCCAAACTACAATCCCTACCTAACAATACCGTACGTTCAAACCGCGAGTGTCGAAACATAAAACTCAATGAAGGTTGCAGAAAATGATACTATGAGGGATATTGTCAAATTCTAATAAAAAATATTTTCATTTGGCAAATTATTTGGCAACAATAAATTTTGGTCCAGCGCGGACCTTGTTGACGAGCAGAACTGTTTCACATTGACAAATAAATCTAATAAATGTAAATAACAGCCATACAATAAAAAATTAAACAGTCCAAATATAACAGCTAACACAATCTTCGCGCAGAAGCACATCCGCGTACGATGCCCCCGACACATTATCCCAATGGACAAAATACCAAGTGGAACTAGAATGCACTCAGAGAGATGCCAACGTGCGCAAAAATGTAATAAAAAATAATTTCAATGTATTTTACTTAATTTATTTAATTTAATTTAATGTTAGCAAAAAAAGACAATTACCATTTCTCATTTCATCACAGATAAAAGGCAAATTACTATATTAATCATCTAAGTAATTAAAATCAATTCCATGTTGCCGAAAGGATGAGACTTTAAAGGCACGTGAGGCCTTAGTTGTCGAAAATATTCATATTTGTTCCAATCACCGTAAACAGAAAAAACAGTAAAACGCATACAGTTTCGTTCATATATACCATGACCATCGCGTAAACAGCATGTTATCATAAAGACCTACTATATTTTACCTAAACAAGAGCCTGATTGTGTTACATAAGACAGCACAATACTACTGGCTAATCACACACAAATGGCATAAACGCTCTTTATTAGTTCCATATAAGGAATTCCCCCCACAAAGAACGCTCTTTATGTTTACCATCATAATATAAACAAACACCAGAAAAGTAACTGTGTATGCCTTTGTTTACATAACAATGGTCAACCATATGACAATAACATACTGTTTATGCGATATTTCTTATTTGTATACGGACAAAGTCTGTCTACATTTTGATGTTCTTTCTGTTTGTGGCGGTTTTTGACGGTTGGAAATATTTTCACAGGATACCCACCGCCAAGGCCAACCGTGCCTTTAATATCGATTACATTTTTTTCAGCGGCATATTTTGATTTTGATTTTCCGATAGTCAAAGTTGACCAAAGGAGCAATTATAAGAAATAATTAATACCATTTGTGTAAATAATGATAGCAGCCAATATGCAACAATAAATATAAATAATTAATCAATAACGATCATTTTATGTAATAATAAACTCTTCAAACGGTGTTTGTGTCAACAAATGCGTTTTGTTTTGTGTTACGTCACTCGTCGTATTTGACCCGGAACTCGGCTGAAGGTTAGGCTATCCAGCCTATTGCGTCGAATTACGAAATCGCGTTTTGAATGTCGCTCTTTTCCCGCACGATAAAAAGAGGTCTTCGCACGAACCAAAAATGATAAAACTTCCCAATTATAAGTAAAAATACCCAAATGAAGGAGTCTATGTAGGTCCCGATGGAGTCTATAGACTCTTTGATGTACAGTTCTGATGGAGAAAATGTAGGTCGATCTATTTTTGTCATAACTCTGACGTATTTTGACCTGGGAGAAAAAATCGAAATCGAGGCTCACTACGAGCATGCCAGTTTTAAATATAAAAACAGGGAATCCCGACAAATGGCGATATCGGCGACAAACAAATAATCGAAAACAACACATAAAATAAACATAGCAAAAACGCGGCACAGTAAAAATGTCAGAACGCCACGAAGTTTTACGTCGTTTTTGGTGACGTCATGGAGTGAAACGGAGCAGAGTGACACCAACCTACGAATCTGTCTGATCGCCATACTGTTGCACGAGCGCACGTAACAATATACACACGTAAACCATAGTCAGAAATGGTAACGCCCGCAATATCATATTATTAGGCATATATAAAATATACTGGTTTTATGAATGCACCACCTCAGAATTCCATTAAACATCCAATACTTCAAATTATTACAACAACTACGACTTATCACTGAAGATTTCTCATTCACCACAACAGAAAGCCACTAAATGCGGACCAAAAATCTACCAATCGGATACATCCACGATACTTCGCAATACGAACTTTAGTGTACATTCCAACTGAGACATACTTCATCAGCAATGTTAGCTGGTATATTATGCATTGTGTCCCAGCAATAAAATCTTCAAGAGTGGCCCAGCCGTTGTTCATACCTAAATATCGAAAGCAATTAACGCGGTTATAAAATATAACTGCAACAATGAGACATCCGCGAATAAATACATTCTGCAAAAAAATTAATCGGTATGCAACATAGCGACTACGATATTAATCAAAGTAACCCCATAGCTCCTCTGACATCGAACCCCATAGCTCCTATGCCATCGAACAATTATCTCCTCTAAACCAACTAACTAACTGCCAATCTTGTAACATTTACAGAAACTAGCGCTCGTGTCTAACACATTCCACTCACCCGACAACACCTATCGAGCGGGACCCGGCATAAAAACCGACCCAGCACTTAGCTTGGGGTGGGGTGCAAGGAAACTTCAGACCCATAAGTGGTCATCAAAGCTCTCATCGAGTTAAGGCCGGACATATACCTACATATGTTCGGCTCGCTTGCTGCTCTGCGTTTTTCTTCGGGAGGCCAGGAACGGCCCTTCAAGAATACATTGTAATTATCAATTTGTACATTCATAATTTTACATAATACAAATAAAATAACAACAAAAAAATCATATAAACCAAAAAAAATATGTTCACTGTACAATAATTATATATATAGATGTATATCATGTCCTGTTCATTATCGTTCAAAATTACTTCAGCGAATAAAAATCTGAATAAACACTGTATATGATTGTTAAGAATATGCTTTCACCTACGCCCGTGCACGATATGGGGAAGAAGGATGGGATAGAAAAATGCATCAACATTTCCGGGTAACTCACCAACTCCAATCTCCTCACTTCTCTCTCCCTCTCCCTCTCTCTCTCTCTCTCTCTCTCTCTCTCTCTCTCTCTCTCTCTCTCTCTCTCTCTCTCTCTCTCTCTCTCTCTCTCTCTCTCTCTCTATATATCACATCGATCATCTCGGGTGTTCGCGCCCTTCTACTATTCTGCTCAACATCACATGCCATTCAATACAGCAGTGTTCAAACATGCAATTGGAATTAAAATCTCTTTCAGTGCAATACAATAGTCATCGCTGTTCAGATTTATTTCAGCTAATAAAATCCTTAATTAACACTGTATATGAAATTGTCAAAATATGTTCTCACCTATGCCCGTGCTACGGTATGGGGAGGTAGGGTGGGTCATAATTACGTAACAACATACCATTACTTGTCGGGCTCTCTCTTTCATATGCGGGTGTCGCGCCCGCCCTCCCCTTGTTTTCCTGACAACAAAAAACTGCTTGCTTTTGTACACATGAGTTTATACATATATATATATATACATACTAACATCGGGGAACCCGTTCTCCATTTCAGCGCACCACTCCAGGCTCGCTCAGCAGCATCATCAACGATATCAACCTCGTCAGGGACTCCCTGGGTACCCTCCACCCCTTATTAAAGCTCGTGGGCCCAACCCAATCAATAATTTGCCACGGTCAGACATGGTGAGACTTTTGGTGGGCTTTTGTCATGAAAAACAACACCAAAACATCAAATTGAGGGTGAAGGAGAAGATCTCTCGATCTTTTCGACCATCCTGGGCGCTTCGCGCCCTCCTACTACCACGCGTCTTTGTCAGAGCGTTGAGCACGGGTGAGTTGTGTGGCCGCGTCCTCGGATGTAGCTGCCCCCGTGCTTGACGCCGGTGAGACGGTTTTGGATTAGGATTATGGACTTAATCCCAGAAGCCGTGTTGGCCGCAGTGCAAAGGAGTCGGGTAGTGGACATTGCTAACTGGAGTCTCCAGTCTAGCAGGGGCTACCTGACCCTTTGCCTGGAGTTCCGGACTGAAGATGCTGGCATCCAGAGATCGCAGGCCCGGGACACCAACTCCAAGACTGCCTCCTGTCATCTGAGTGGGAAGAAGAAGGGGCCGCCCAAGAAAAAGACGCCAGCGAGACGAAGAAGGGACGCCGCCAGACGTGCCAAATGGAAACAGAAGAGGGGGTGACTGTTGATCAGCCGGTCACCCCTCCCTGTGTGGTCCAGCCGACGTCCAGAGTCACAGCCGGCAGGTCGGAGATGTCTGAGAGACGCCCAGACGACCCGACCTGCATGGAGACAGGCGACATCGCACCAACTAGCAGAGACTCCGTTGATCTGCCGGAGGTCCCTGCTGTCGTCGTCGAGGCGAGCGGAGAAAGGGAGCAGGAAACCACCCCTGCTGTTCCTGCCGCCAGCTTCGAGGTGGAGTTGGACAGCTTGCCACCACGGACACCGGAGTTCCATCTCATCCCGTTGTCCCCCAGCTCTACCACCAGCAACAACATCAGCACAGACACCACCCGCTCTGTGGAAGAGATGATCGCTAATTCCAACAGAGCTATGGAAGAGGCCGACAGAACTGTGGAAAGGGCGAAAAAGGAGCACGAACAACAACTCGAAGAAATTCAAAGGCTTATACAGCAGCACACACAGAAATCTCGATCTCCATCTCCACAATCGTCAGCAGAAAAACCTCCAAAAAGAAAGAAGAAAAAGCAAAAATGATTTAAAATTTGTTATTGTATTCGATTACATATTCGTGCTCCACTGAAAACGCAATTAATCGTATTTGGGAACAAACGCAATTACTCCAAACCCGAACTCTCTCTTTTTGACCCAGCCATCAAGCAATCTAACGAAGCCACTTTCCTTGGATTCACTCTAGACTCACGCCTTAAATTTAAAAAGCACCTAACCAATATCTCCACCAAAGCTAGACAAAGAACCTCCCTTTTAACTAGACTTCGGGGCACTGGGTGGGGGGTCAATCAATCCACTTTAATCAAAGTATACAAACAATTCACCAGACCAGTCATGGAATATGGGGCAATTATCACAGCATCTTGTAAACCTACCCTGCTTAATAAATTACAAGTTGCACAGAATATGGCCATCAGAACGTCACTTCAAGCGCCATATAGAACCCCTATAACAGTACTCCATCTAACGGCAGACGTCCCCCTTATACAGGATAGACTAAACTATCTAGCTGAAGAAACATGGAATAGATTAAATGCCACGATCCTAATGAATGAACTTGGCATCAGGAAGACAATCCTCACTAAACGTTAATCTGTGAGCTTAGACAACCCCCAGCAAACGACGAGGAAACAATTTGATATATCAACAATCGACATCATTACCAACATCAATAATAAAACCTAGGTTAGCGGGCTCACGCCCTATATGGCTCCTCGGGCGCTGATGAATGTCCTTGGGCGGCGTAAATACGCATGTCGTGGCCATAGTATAAGCCATTGAGTAATTATCTCCTATAAAAAAAAAAAAAAATAAAAAAAAAACATAGTTATTATTACAAATTGACTAACACCAAAATTAAAACATAGGTTAGCGGGCTCAGGCCCTAGATGGCTCCTTGGGCGCTGATGAATGTCCTCGGGCGGTGTAGATACCCTTTTGGTGACCGTAGTATAAGCCATCGAACAATTATCTCCTCTAAACCAACTAACTAACTGCCAATCTTGTAACATTTACAGAAACTAGCGCTCGTGTCTAACACATTCCACTCACCCGACAACACCTATCGAGCGGGACCCGGCATAAAAACCGACCCAGCACTTAGCTTGGGGTGGGGTGCAAGGAAACTTCAGACCCATAAGTGGTCATCAAAGCTCTCATCGAGTTAAGGCCGGACATATACCTACATATGTTCGGCTCGCTTGCTGCTCTGCGTTTTTCTTCGGGAGGCCAGGAACGGCCCTTCAAGAATACATTGTAATTACCAATTTGTACATTCATAATTTTACATAATACAAATAAAATAACAACAAAAAAATCATATAAACCAAAAAAAATATGTTCACTGTACAATAATTATATATATAGATGTATATCATGTCCTGTTCATTATCGTTCAAAATTACTTCAGCGAATAAAAATCGGAATAAACACTGTATATGATTGTTAAGAATATGCTTTCACCTACGCCCGTGCACGATATGGGGAAGAAGGATGGGATAGAAAAATGCATCAACATTTCCGGGTAACTCACCAACTCCAATCTCCTCACTTCTCTCTCCCTCTCTCTCTCTCTCTCTCTCTCTCTCTCTCTCTCTCTCTCTCTCTCTCTCTCTCTCTCTCTCTCTATATATATCACATCGATCATCTCGGGTGTTCGCGCCCTTCTACTATTCTGCTCAACATCACATGCCATTCAATACAGCAGTGTTCAAACATGCAATTGGAATTAAAATCTCTTTCAGTGCAATACAATAGTCATCGCTGTTCAGATTTATTTCAGCTAATAAAATCCTTAATTAACACTGTATATGAAATTGTCAAAATATGTTCTCACCTATGCCCGTGCTACGGTATGGGGAGGTAGGGTGGGTCATAATTACGTAACAACATACCATTACTTGTCGGGCTCTCTCTTTCATATGCGGGTGTCGCGCCCGCCCTCCCCTTGTTTTCCTGACAACAAAAAACTGCTTGCTTTTGTACACATGAGTTTATACATATATATATATATATACATACTAACATCGGGGAACCCGTTCTCCATTTCAGCGCACCACTCCAGGCTCGCTCAGCAGCATCATCAACGATATCAACCTCGTCAGGGACTCCCTGGGTACCCTCCACCCCTTATTAAAGCTCGTGGGCCCAACCCAATCAATAATTTGCCACGGTCAGACATGGTGAGACTTTTGGTGGGCTTTTGTCATGAAAAACAACACCAAAACATCAAATTGAGGGTGAAGGAGAAGATCTCTCGATCTTTTCGACCATCCTGGGCGCTTCGCGCCCTCCTACTACCACGCGTCTTTGTCAGAGCGTTGAGCACGGGTGAGTTGTGTGGCCGCGTCCTCGGATGTAGCTGCCCCCGTGCTTGACGCCGGTGAGACGGTTTTGGATTAGGATTATGGACTTAATCCCAGAAGCCGTGTTGGCCGCAGTGCAAAGGAGTCGGGTAGTTGACATTGCTAACTGGAGTCTCCAGTCTAGCAGGGGCTACCTGACCCTTTGCCTGGAGTTCCGGACTGAAGATGCTGGCATCCAGAGATCGCAGGCCCGGGACACCAACTCCAAGACTGCCTCCTGTCATCTGAGTGGGAAGAAGAAGGGGCCGCCCAAGAAAAAGACGCCAGCGAGACGAAGAAGGGACGCCGCCAGACGTGCCAAATGGAAACAGAAGAGGGGGTGACTGTTGATCAGCCGGTCACCCCTCCCTGTGTGGTCCAGCCGACGTCCAGAGTCACAGCCGGCAGGTCGGAGATGTCTGAGAGACGCCCAGACGACCCGACCTGCATGGAGACAGGCGACATCGCACCAACTAGCAGGGACTCCGTTGATCTGCCGGAGGTCCCTGCTGTCGTCGTCGAGGCGAGCGGAGAAAGGGAGCAGGAAACCACCCCTGCTGTTCCTGCCGCCAGCTTCGAGGTGGAGTTGGACAGCTTGCCACCACGGACACCGGAGTTCCATCTCATCCCGTTGTCCCCCAGCTCTACCACCAGCAACAACATCAGCACAGACACCACCCGCTCTGTGGAAGAGATGATCGCTAATTCCAACAGAGCTATGGAAGAGGCCGACAGAACTGTGGAAAGGGCGAAAAAGGAGCACGAACAACAACTCGAAGAAATTCAAAGGCTTATACAGCAGCACACACAGAAATCTCGATCTCCATCTCCACAATCGTCAGCAGAAAAACCTCCAAAAAGGAAGAAGAAAAAGCAAAAATGATTTAAAATTTGTTATTGTATTCGATTACATATTCGTGCTCCACTGAAAACGCAATTAATCGTATTTGGGAACAAACGCAATTACTCCAAACCCGAACTCTCTCTTTTTGACCCAGCCATCAAGCAATCTAACGAAGCCACTTTCCTTGGATTCACTCTAGACTCACGCCTTAAATTTAAAAAGCACCTAACCAATATCTCCACCAAAGCTAGACAAAGAACCTCCCTTTTAACTAGACTTCGGGGCACTGGGTGGGGGGTCAATCAATCCACTTTAATCAAAGTATACAAACAATTCACCAGACCAGTCATGGAATATGGGGCAATTATCACAGCATCTTGTAAACCTACCCTGCTTAATAAATTACAAGTTGCACAGAATATGGCCATCAGAACGTCACTTCAAGCGCCATATAGAACCCCTATAACAGTACTCCATCTAACGGCAGACGTCCCCCTTATACAGGATAGACTAAACTATCTAGCTGAAGAAACATTGAATAGATTAAATGCCACGATCCTAATGAATGAACTTGGCATCAGGAAGACAATCCTCACTAAACGTTAATCTGTGAGCTTAGACAACCCCCAGCAAACGACGAGGAAACAATTTGATATATCAACAATCGACATCATTACCAACATCAATAATAAAACCTAGGTTAGCGGGCTCACGCCCTATATGGCTCCTCGGGCGCTGATGAATGTCCTTGGGCGGCGTAAATACGCATGTCGTGGCCATAGTATAAGCCATTGAGTAATTATCTCCTATAAAAAAAAAAAAAAAAAAAAAAAAACATAGTTATTATTACAAATTGACTAACACCAAAATTAAAACATAGGTTAGCGGGCTCAGGCCCTAGATGGCTCCTTGGGCGCTGATGAATGTCCTCGGGCGGTGTAGATACCCTTTTGGTGACCGTAGTATAAGCCATCGAACAATTATCTCCTCTAAACCAACTAACTAACTGCCAATCTTGTAACATTTACAGAAACTAGCGCTCGTGTCTAACACATTCCACTCACCCGACAACACCTATCGAGCGGGACCCGGCATAAAAACCGACCCAGCACTTAGCTTGGGGTGGGGTGCAAGGAAACTTCAGACCCATAAGTGGTCATCAAAGCTCTCATCGAGTTAAGGCCGGACATATACCTACATATGTTCGGCTCGCTTGCTGCTCTGCGTTTTTCTTCGGGAGGCCAGGAACGGCCCTTCAAGAATACATTGTAATTATCAATTTGTACATTCATAATTTTACATAATACAAATAAAATAACAACAAAAAAATCATATAAACCAAAAAAAATATGTTCACTGTACAATAATTATATATATAGATGTATATCATGTCCTGTTCATTATCGTTCAAAATTACTTCAGCGAATAAAAATCTGAATAAACACTGTATATGATTGTTAAGAATATGCTTTCACCTACGCCCGTGCACGATATGGGGAAGAAGGATGGGATAGAAAAATGCATCAACATTTCCGGGTAACTCACCAACTCCAATCTCCTCACTTCTCTCTCCCTCTCTCTCTCTCTCTCTCTCTCTCTCTCTCTCTCTCTCTCTCTCTCTCTCTCTCTCTCTCTCTCTCTATATATCACATCGATCATCTCGGGTGTTCGCGCCCTTCTACTATTCTGCTCAACATCACATGCCATTCAATACAGCAGTGTTCAAACATGCAATTGGAATTAAAATCTCTTTCAGTGCAATACAATAGTCATCGCTGTTCAGATTGATTTCAGCTAATAAAATCCTTAATTAACACTGTATATGAAATTGTCAAAATATGTTCTCACCTATGCCCGTGCTACGGTATGGGGAGGTAGGGTGGGTCATAATTACGTAACAACATACCATTACTTGTCGGGCTCTCTCTTTCATATGCGGGTGTCGCGCCCGCCCTCCCCTTGTTTTCCTGACAACAAAAAACTGCTTGCTTTTGTACACATGAGTTTATACATATATATATATATATATATATATATATATATATATACATACTAACATCGGGGAACCCGTTCTCCATTTCAGCGCACCACTCCAGGCTCGCTCAGCAGCATCATCAACGATATCAACCTCGTCAGGGACTCCCTGGGTACCCTCCACCCCTTATTAAAGCTCGTGGGCCCAACCCAATCAATAATTTGCCACGGTCAGACATGGTGAGACTTTTGGTGGGCTTTTGTCATGAAAAACAACACCAAAACATCAAATTGAGGGTGAAGGAGAAGATCTCTCGATCTTTTCGACCATCCTGGGCGCTTCGCGCCCTCCTACTACCACGCGTCTTTGTCAGAGCGTTGAGCACGGGTGAGTTGTGTGGCCGCGTCCTCGGATGTAGCTGCCCCCGTGCTTGACGCCGGTGAGACGGTTTTGGATTAGGATTATGGACTTAATCCCAGAAGCCGTGTTGGCCGCAGTGCAAAGGAGTCGGGTAGTTGACATTGCTAACTGGAGTCTCCAGTCTAGCAGGGGCTACCTGACCCTTTGCCTGGAGTTCCGGACTGAAGATGCTGGCATCCAGAGATCGCAGGCCCGGGACACCAACTCCAAGACTGCCTCCTGTCATCTGAGTGGGAAGAAGAAGGGGCCGCCCAAGAAAAAGACGCCAGCGAGACGAAGAAGGGACGCCGCCAGACGTGCCAAATGGAAACAGAAGAGGGGGTGACTGTTGATCAGCCGGTCACCCCTCCCTGTGTGGTCCAGCCGACGTCCAGAGTCACAGCCGGCAGGTCGGAGATGTCTGAGAGACGCCCAGACGACCCGACCTGCATGGAGACAGGCGACATCGCACCAACTAGCAGAGACTCCGTTGATCTGCCGGAGGTCCCTGCTGTCGTCGTCGAGGCGAGCGGAGAAAGGGAGCAGGAAACCACCCCTGCTGTTCCTGCCGCCAGCTTCGAGGTGGAGTTGGACAGCTTGCCACCACGGACACCGGAGTTCCATCTCATCCCGTTGTCCCCCAGCTCTACCACCAGCAACAACATCAGCACAGACACCACCCGCTCTGTGGAAGAGATGATCGCTAATTCCAACAGAGCTATGGAAGAGGCCGACAGAACTGTGGAAAGGGCGAAAAAGGAGCACGAACAACAACTCGAAGAAATTCAAAGGCTTATACAGCAGCACACACAGAAATCTCGATCTCCATCTCCACAATCGTCAGCAGAAAAACCTCCAAAAAGGAAGAAGAAAAAGCAAAAATGATTTAAAATTTGTTATTGTATTCGATTACATATTCGTGCTCTTTTTTTTTTTTTTATTCTCTATAAATAAAGCTAAATAAATGAGGGGTGAAGGAATAGACCTCTCGGTCTATTCGACCATCCCGGGGTTAGCCCCCCCAAACTACAATCCCTACCTAACAATACCGTACGTTCAAACCGCGAGTGTCGAAACATAAAACTCAATGAAGGTTGCAGAAAATGATACTATGAGGGATATTGTCAAATTCTAATAAAAAATATTTTCATTTGGCAAATTATTTGGCAACAATAAATTTTGGTCCAGCGCGGACCTTGTTGACGAGCAGAACTGTTTCACATTGACAAATAAATCTAATAAATGTAAATAACAGCCATACAATAAAAAATTAAACAGTCCAAATATAACAGCTAACACAATCTTCGCGCAGAAGCACATCCGCGTACGATGCCCCCGACACATTATCCCAATGGACAAAATACCAAGTGGAACTAGAATGCACTCAGAGAGATGCCAACGTGCGCAAAAATGTAATAAAAAATAATTTCAATGTATTTTACTTAATTTATTTAATTTAATTTAATGTTAGCAAAAAAAGACAATTACCATTTCTCATTTCATCACAGATAAAAGGCAAATTACTATATTAATCATCTAAGTAATTAAAATCAATTCCATGTTGCCGAAAGGATGAGACTTTAAAGGCACGTGAGGCCTTAGTTGTCGAAAATATTCATATTTGTTCCAATCACCGTAAACAGAAAAAACAGTAAAACGCATACAGTTTCGTTCATATATACCATGACCATCGCGTAAACAGCATGTTATCATAAAGACCTACTATATTTTACCTAAACAAGAGCCTGATTGTGTTACATAAGACAGCACAATACTACTGGCTAATCACACACAAATGGCATAAACGCTCTTTATTAGTTCCATATAAGGAATTCCCCCCACAAAGAACGCTCTTTATGTTTACCATCATAATATAAACAAACACCAGAAAAGTAACTGTGTATGCCTTTGTTTACATAACAATGGTCAACCATATGACAATAACATACTGTTTATGCGATATTTCTTATTTGTATACGGACAAAGTCTGTCTACATTTTGATGTTCTTTCTGTTTGTGGCGGTTTTTGACGGTTGGAAATATTTTCACAGGATACCCACCGCCAAGGCCAACCGTACCTTTAATATCGATTACATTTTTTTCAGCGGCATATTTTGATTTTCATTTTCCGATAGTCAAAGTTGACCAAAGGAGCAATTATAAGAAATAATTAATACCATTTGTGTAAATAATGATAGCAGCCAATATGCAACAATAAATATAAATAATTAATCAATAACGATCATTTTATGTAATAATAAACTCTTCAAACGGTGTTTGTGTCAACAAATGCGTTTTGTTTTGTGTTACGTCACTCGTCGTATTTGACCCGGAACTCGGCTGAAGGTTAGGCTATCCAGCCTATTGCGTCGAATTACGAAATCGCGTTTTGAATGTCGCTCTTTTCCCGCACGATAAAAAGAGGTCTTCGCACGAACCAAAAATGATAAAACTTCCCAATTATAAGTAAAAATACCCAAATGAAGGAGTCTATGTAGGTCCCGATGGAGTCTATAGACTCTTTGATGTACAGTTCTGATGGAGAAAATGTAGGTCGATCTATTTTTGTCATAACTCTGACGTATTTTGACCTGGGAGAAAAAATCGAAATCGAGGCTCACTACGAGCATGCCAGTTTTAAATATAAAAACAGGGAATCCCGACAAATGGCGATATCGGCGACAAACAAATAATCGAAAACAACACATAAAATAAACATAGCAAAAACGCGGCACAGTAAAAATGTCAGAACGCCACGAAGTTTTACGTCGTTTTTGGTGACGTCATGGAGTGAAACGGAGCAGAGTGACACCAACCTACGAATCTGTCTGATCGCCATACTGTTGCACGAGCGCACGTAACAATATACACACGTAAACCATAGTCAGAAATGGTAACGCCCGCAATATCATATTATTAGGCATATATAAAATATACTGGTTTTATGAATGCACCACCTCAGAATTCCATTAAACATCCAATACTTCAAATTATTACAACAACTACGACTTATCACTGAAGATTTCTCATTCACCACAACAGAAAGCCACTAAATGCGGACCAAAAATCTACCAATCGGATACATCCACGATACTTCGCAATACGAACTTTAGTGTACATTCCAACTGAGACATACTTCATCAGCAATGTTAGCTGGTATATTATGCATTGTGTCCCAGCAATAAAATCTTCAAGAGTGGCCCAGCCGTTGTTCATACCTAAATATCGAAAGCAATTAACGCGGTTATAAAATATAACTGCAACAATGAGACATCCGCGAATAAATACATTCTGCAAAAAAATTAATCGGTATGCAACATAGCGACTACGATATTAATCAAAGTAACCCCATAGCTCCTCTGACATCGAACCCCATAGCTCCTATGCCATCGAACAATTATCTCCTCTAAACCAACTAACTAACTGCCAATCTTGTAACATTTACAGAAACTAGCGCTCGTGTCTAACACATTCCACTCACCCGACAACACCTATCGAGCGGGACCCGGCATAAAAACCGACCCAGCACTTAGCTTGGGGTGGGGTGCAAGGAAACTTCAGACCCATAAGTGGTCATCAAAGCTCTCATCGAGTTAAGGCCGGACATATACCTACATATGTTCGGCTCGCTTGCTGCTCTGCGTTTTTCTTCGGGAGGCCAGGAACGGCCCTTCAAGAATACATTGTAATTATCAATTTGTACATTCATAATTTTACATAATACAAATAAAATAACAACAAAAAAATCATATAAACCAAAAAAAATATGTTCACTGTACAATAATTATATATATAGATGTATATCATGTCCTGTTCATTATCGTTCAAAATTACTTCAGCGAATAAAAATCTGAATAAACACTGTATATGATTGTTAAGAATATGCTTTCACCTACGCCCGTGCACGATATGGGGAAGAAGGATGGGATAGAAAAATGCATCAACATTTCCGGGTAACTCACCAACTCCAATCATCACATGCCATTCAATACAGCAGTGTTCAAACATGCAATTGGAATTAAAATCTCTTTCAGTGCAATACAATAGTCATCGCTGTTCAGATTTATTTCAGCTAATAAAATCCTTAATTAACACTGTATATGAAATTGTCAAAATATGTTCTCACCTATGCCCGTGCTACGGTATGGGGAGGTAGGGTGGGTCATAATTACGTAACAACATACCATTACTTGTCGGGCTCTCTCTTTCATATGCGGGTGTCGCGCCCGCCCTCCCCTTGTTTTCCTGACAACAAAAAACTGCTTGCTTTTGTACACATGAGTTTATACATATATATATATATATATATATATATATATATATATATATATATATATATATATACATACTAACATCGGGGAACCCGTTCTCCATTTCAGCGCACCACTCCAGGCTCGCTCAGCAGCATCATCAACGATATCAACCTCGTCAGGGACTCCCTGGGTACCCTCCACCCCTTATTAAAGCTCGTGGGCCCAACCCAATCAATAATTTGCCACGGTCAGACATGGTGAGACTTTTGGTGGGCTTTTGTCATGAAAAACAACACCAAAACATCAAATTGAGGGTGAAGGAGAAGATCTCTCGATCTTTTCGACCATCCTGGGCGCTTCGCGCCCTCCTACTACCACGCGTCTTTGTCAGAGCGTTGAGCACGGGTGAGTTGTGTGGCCGCGTCCTCGGATGTAGCTGCCCCCGTGCTTGACGCCGGTGAGACGGTTTTGGATTAGGATTATGGACTTAATCCCAGAAGCCGTGTTGGCCGCAGTGCAAAGGAGTCGGGTAGTGGACATTGCTAACTGGAGTCTCCAGTCTAGCAGGGGCTACCTGACCCTTTGCCTGGAGTTCCGGACTGAAGATGCTGGCATCCAGAGATCGCAGGCCCGGGACACCAACTCCAAGACTGCCTCCTGTCATCTGAGTGGGAAGAAGAAGGGGCCGCCCAAGAAAAAGACGCCAGCGAGACGAAGAAGGGACGCCGCCAGACGTGCCAAATGGAAACAGAAGAGGGGGTGACTGTTGATCAGCCGGTCACCCCTCCCTGTGTGGTCCAGCCGACGTCCAGAGTCACAGCCGGCAGGTCGGAGATGTCTGAGAGACGCCCAGACGACCCGACCTGCATGGAGACAGGCGACATCGCACCAACTAGCAGGGACTCCGTTGATCTGCCGGAGGTCCCTGCTGTCGTCGTCGAGGCGAGCGGAGAAAGGGAGCAGGAAACCACCCCTGCTGTTCCTGCCGCCAGCTTCGAGGTGGAGTTGGACAGCTTGCCACCACGGACACCGGAGTTCCATCTCATCCCGTTGTCCCCCAGCTCTACCACCAGCAACAACATCAGCACAGACACCACCCGCTCTGTGGAAGAGATGATCGCTAATTCCAACAGAGCTATGGAAGAGGCCGACAGAACTGTGGAAAGGGCGAAAAAGGAGCACGAACAACAACTCGAAGAAATTCAAAGGCTTATACAGCAGCACACACAGAAATCTCGATCTCCATCTCCACAATCGTCAGCAGAAAAACCTCCAAAAAGGAAGAAGAAAAAGCAAAAATGATTTAAAATTTGTTATTGTATTCGATTACATATTCGTGCTCTTTTTTTTTTTTTTATTCTCTATAAATAAAGCTAAAAAAATGAGGGGTGAAGGAATAGACCTCTCGGTCTATTCGACCATCCCGGGGTTAGCCCCCCCAAACTACAATCCCTACCTAACAATACCGTACGTTCAAACCGCGAGTGTCGAAACATAAAACTCAATGAAGGTTGCAGAAAATGATACTATGAGGGATATTGTCAAATTCTAATAAAAAATATTTTCATTTGGCAAATTATTTGGCAACAATAAATTTTGGTCCAGCGCGGACCTTGTTGACGAGCAGAACTGTTTCACATTGACAAATAAATCTAATAAATGTAAATAACAGCCATACAATAAAAAATTAAACAGTCCAAATATAACAGCTAACACAATCTTCGCGCAGAAGCACATCCGCGTACGATGCCCCCGACACATTATCCCAATGGACAAAATACCAAGTGGAACTAGAATGCACTCAGAGAGATGCCAACGTGCGCAAAAATGTAATAAAAAATAATTTCAATGTATTTTACTTAATTTATTTAATTTAATTTAATGTTAGCAAAAAAAGACAATTACCATTTCTCATTTCATCACAGATAAAAGGCAAATTACTATATTAATCATCTAAGTAATTAAAATCAATTCCATGTTGCCGAAAGGATGAGACTTTAAAGGCACGTGAGGCCTTAGTTGTCGAAAATATTCATATTTGTTCCAATCACCGTAAACAGAAAAAACAGTAAAACGCATACAGTTTCGTTCATATATACCATGACCATCGCGTAAACAGCATGTTATCATAAAGACCTACTATATTTTACCTAAACAAGAGCCTGATTGTGTTACATAAGACAGCACAATACTACTGGCTAATCACACACAAATGGCATAAACGCTCTTTATTAGTTCCATATAAGGAATTCCCCCCCACAAAGAACGCTCTTTATGTTTACCATCATAATATAAACAAACACCAGAAAAGTAACTGTGTATGCCTTTGTTTACATAACAATGGTCAACCATATGACAATAACATACTGTTTATGCGATATTTCTTATTTGTATACGGACAAAGTCTGTCTACATTTTGATGTTCTTTCTGTTTGTGGCGGTTTTTGACGGTTGGAAATATTTTCACAGGATACCCACCGCCAAGGCCAACCGTACCTTTAATATCGATTACATTTTTTTCAGCGGCATATTTTGATTTTCATTTTCCGATAGTCAAAGTTGACCAAAGGAGCAATTATAAGAAATAATTAATACCATTTGTGTAAATAATGATAGCAGCCAATATGCAACAATAAATATAAATAATTAATCAATAACGATCATTTTATGTAATAATAAACTCTTCAAACGGTGTTTGTGTCAACAAATGCGTTTTGTTTTGTGTTACGTCACTCGTCGTATTTGACCCGGAACTCGGCTGAAGGTTAGGCTATCCAGCCTATTGCGTCGAATTACGAAATCGCGTTTTGAATGTCGCTCTTTTCCCGCACGATAAAAAGAGGTCTTCGCACGAACCAAAAATGATAAAACTTCCCAATTATAAGTAAAAATACCCAAATGAAGGAGTCTATGTAGGTCCCGATGGAGTCTATAGACTCTTTGATGTACAGTTCTGATGGAGAAAATGTAGGTCGATCTATTTTTGTCATAACTCTGACGTATTTTGACCTGGGAGAAAAAATCGAAATCGAGGCTCACTACGAGCATGCCAGTTTTAAATATAAAAACAGGGAATCCCGACAAATGGCGATATCGGCGACAAACAAATAATCGAAAACAACACATAAAATAAACATAGCAAAAACGCGGCACAGTAAAAATGTCAGAACGCCACGAAGTTTTACGTCGTTTTTGGTGACGTCATGGAGTGAAACGGAGCAGAGTGACACCAACCTACGAATCTGTCTGATCGCCATACTGTTGCACGAGCGCACGTAACAATATACACACGTAAACCATAGTCAGAAATGGTAACGCCCGCAATATCATATTATTAGGCATATATAAAATATACTGGTTTTATGAATGCACCACCTCAGAATTCCATTAAACATCCAATACTTCAAATTATTACAACAACTACGACTTATCACTGAAGATTTCTCATTCACCACAACAGAAAGCCACTAAATGCGGACCAAAAATCTACCAATCGGATACATCCACGATACTTCGCAATACGAACTTTAGTGTACATTCCAACTGAGACATACTTCATCAGCAATGTTAGCTGGTATATTATGCATTGTGTCCCAGCAATAAAATCTTCAAGAGTGGCCCAGCCGTTGTTCATACCTAAATATCGAAAGCAATTAACGCGGTTATAAAATATAACTGCAACAATGAGACATCCGCGAATAAATACATTCTGCAAAAAAATTAATCGGTATGCAACATAGCGACTACGATATTAATCAAAGTAACCCCATAGCTCCTATGACATCGTCAGATCAGACTCGCAGTATAAACCATAGAGGGCGTAATAATACAACCCCACTGACTACAACGCTATACAAATACATCCGTTGCATGTGTTTTAGTTGGCAGTTGATGACCATGTTGCATTAGCCATACCGACACGTACATCGTTCCCATGAAAGCGTTTCATATATTTATCGATATATCATGATCCCTGCATGGATTGGTCGATCGGGGTTTCTCGTCGTTCTCGTCTCAGCTGCCAAGTTATATTACGTCTTAGAACAAAATCAAATTATCAGAGGTGTTTATCGACGCAACTGTATATAAAGCAAATGTGCTTTAAATTGAAACCGTCAAAGTATGTTACATGTATAAGGTCGCATTTTATATGGAAAGATGCTTATAATATTCGACAAATACTGTCTGAGCTTTTATAATAAGATCAAGTTTACCGTGGTGGGTGTATTTCGGCGAATGTCTTCTCTCACAAAGCCGTAAGCCTTAACCCACATAAACTATTTTGTGTCTATCAAACTCATGCGTATTCTGATCATATCCTATGGAACGTATCAAGAATGTCGAATATGTTCATGGGATGCATCATGTTTAAGCGGCGTACCTTTTAACCCTTTACCCAAAACAGAAGGGCCCTGTGCCAATGCATTCTCTTATATATGCGAGTCGACCATAGGTCGCCTCGCATATATAAGAGAATGCATTGGCTTAACACATTACAAATTATAAAATTGTTAAAGAATGTAAGAAAAAATGGTAAAAAGTGTTAAAAAAAGATTTTTTTTAGGCCAATGCATTCTCTTATATATGCGAGGCGACCTATGGTCGACTCGCATATATAAGAGAATGCATTGGCACAGGGCTAACTGTAACTATCACAATGTGGTCAAGGAGCCGGTTCCAATGATATCCATATTTGTATGGTTCTATTGAGACAGACCGAAGTTATTTTAGGCTGTTGAAGCTTTATTTGGCCGGTTTTGGCCGTTTTGTTGGGTAAAGGGTTAATGTAGCTGGATCCATTGGAGAACAGCAGTATGGCATTCCTTCATCATAATGCGGGTCCTATGATTGGAGCAAGATCTTTCGGTCACTTGTGCTTCGAGTGCCACCCATACTAGGTTGATCTGCATTTCTAGTGCTCGCATCAACACATATTTTTTGGGACACAGCCACAGTATTATTATTTTAAATCCGACTGAACATAGTTGTTCAATTGTACTTTTTCGTCGTCATTTTGTTGTTGACATTCTATGCACATTTCTCATCGCCCCTGTCAATATATCCTAATTAAACAAATCAGCTATATCGCGGGTTATCAACACAGCACTGCTACTATTCGAGGTCGCGAGATGAGTTACAAACACCGGTGGTTGTGTAAGCGATGTTAACCCGTTATATACTAAATACTCATTGGCGAGTAGTTCACATAGGAAATGTTCAGATTATAACTTCAACAAACGACCATAGGTCGATTGTTGAACTTATTATATGAACATTTGGCTCTAAAGAATATAAATAATTGTAATAGATTATTGTATTATTTGTTTTGTTTTTCTGTCAGTTGTCTGCCTTTATCACCTGAACACCCATCCAAAGAACAATGACCATTTCAATGTATACGTTTCTCAACATATAATCGCGCAAATACGCACATAATAGACCTATAATGTGAAATAGATGCACAATCTGATTATTTGATTTTGAAGAGCGGACACATGAAAAGTCACGAGTTGGCGTATTTGTGTCATTATCAGCACACAATCTGCTTAGAATCACCTCATTATGAGTCGATATAATATGACTAAAATGCTGTCATTTTCAGTACACTATCGACTTAAGATGAGGTGATTCTAAGCAGATTATGTACGTAAAATAAGTTCAATTATAAGCAGATAATGTGCGGGTTTTCGGGAGAACAGGCTGACATTTCTAACTGGGTGGGAGAATCCATTTAGTGTAGAACAGGTTAACTGACGAAGAACGTGACCTCGAAGCTTGAACTCTCATTGAACACTCAGCCAACATAGAGGCACTTAATGGCCCTGTCCTAATTGGCTTACATACTTCAATTATCCCCCAATACGTTGTAGTGTTTCGTCAATCGCAAACACGAATGTCTCTTGACACTGGTATCGAAGCTAAAAAACAATTATTGAGGATATACCTCAGTATTATTGTTACTTGGGGAATCATCACGCATACGTTCAGTGCGTTGTTTTTTCTTGACGTGCCATATGAAAAACAAACACTAGATTCAAACAATCAATATACCTCACCCTCATTCTCGACCCTCCTCGTTTTAGGTACTACATTCCAATTATAAGCTAATATTGAGTCGTACATAATTCCATATATAATTAATAATTTGCGTCTCAATATTGTTAAGGGAGAGGAGCAATATTCTAAGTTGAATAACTTGTGCTCCCATCCCTTTTGATTAACTCATATCTTATTTCAGTTTCTAATTTGTTAAATGTATTATGTAATGAGGGTCAAATAAAATATGTTCAAACAAAACAACAATCAATACGGAGTTCTAATAAATATAACATTACACAAACATCAAAGTCGGGCACACAAAAACTTCAGTTCTGAAAAACAGAGAGATGGGTTACTTTAAAGGGGTGCTGTACACTAGAGCCGGCCACTTACGGGACCATCTACTTTAAACTCAACAGAATATATGCAACACATGAATGAGTCTGAGCCATGGATTAGTGCAAAATACACTCATGTGCTCTATGAACGATGCAAACAACATGGTAATTATATATTGTAATGCAAATGAGTTTATGACTAGAGTTTAGAAGTAGATGGTCCAGTAAATGGCCGGATTTAGTGTACATTAACCCTTTAACGGATTACAGTAATATATCGGACACACTGCCAGGAGGTGTGACTAGCAGATTGAGTAGGAGCCAAGTAGACCATGCGGTCTTCCAATTCATGCATAAAACAATGCGGCAACCATAGTATAACCATGACTCCTACATGTACACACACCACTCATTGCGGAATGTACACCGCTGCAACGAGGGTTGCCAGGGGACTCGTATGCCTTCGCGATGGGGCGGTGGGCCAAAGCTAACTCCTTGAAACGTGACCACAGTAAGTAACTATAGTACTGTTATGAGGCTTGAAGATTGTGAACCGCTTTACCATCTTCGTTTCCGCGACAACATACATGTTCCACATCAAATAGCCCGTGATATTTACAATGTGCATGCTGTCGATTGGTACACGATGAACGACTTATAATTGATGCAGGGGCAAGCAGGCGAATAATATCTAGCAAATAAACGAACTCACACGTCACTCTCGAGAATCCAATCTTGTCGGCGATAAGTAATTGGGTGCTCGTACAATTTCGCAATGATTGTGTGGACTCCTATGCCCTTCAGATGCCAAGATATTCTATGTCATCCCTTCTGACCGGTAATGATTTTCCGTCACCCTGGGTTCTTGGCGCATTAAAGAAGCCAGTCTGCGTTGTTGACATTGATCTGTCGGGTATCTCGTGATTTCCGTAACTCTTGCAAGTCGATGGTGGTTAATGAACGACCGTGCCAATGAACGATCAGTTAATTAATTTTGAGAGTCATTGAGGATATTGCCTTGCGCCTCATATGTCATACTCCGGGTTATTTTGGAGAATCTTACAACCATGTTTCTCCTGATCAATGCAGTTAGACATATCATCATCATTATTATCATCATCAATTCTCGGAATAAGTCTTTCGACTTTTAGTCATGGTACTAATTAAAATTCTCGTAACTATAAAACATAAATTTGTCACAATATCAGAGTCATTCGGTGTTAATCCTCAACAATTTCGTGTAGCATCATCGAATGTCTCTAGTTCTTATGTGTCGTTTCTTTTTGTAAATTATCATTAAAGCTGCTTGGTTTAATTGTGTTACCATAGAATCGTACATCGTTGACGTTAGTTTAGAGTTTGTCTTCGACTATCAGTTGACGGCCCTATGTACATGTATATTCGCATACTGGCACATTTGGTTGGCAAATGTTCTGGCTACGACCTCACAGCTTCCAGATTTGCATGACTATCTATTACACAATATTTGAGTGATAAATTTTGGAATTACCTAATTGTGTAGTTCATATCCAAGCACAATATAGTCCTGTAAAATTGCCATGTAATTTGCCACCGTATGAACGTACCATAGTAAATACACACAACGGCACGAGTATGTTAATGGGTGTGTTGATACGACACGAGTGCTAGCGCGGAAGTCTAAAACGAGTTACACAGCTTCGAGTTTTATCCGTTCGCCATATCAGCAAACCCATTGACACACGTGTCGTTCTGTGTTTATTACACGTCACCTGTCCTAGAATCCGTGCATTACAAATTACAGGCTTATATTTACACCTAATATTCCCCATAGCGTTGCGGTAGACACGCCCCGTGAGGCAATGTGTTCATAAACCTGTGAACGTAACGTGGCGTCACTTTTGTTATACTGTTTGATCATTTTCCTTGCCACTTCAAATAATCCCCCGACCACACATATATATCATTATGGTAGAACGGCGTGTTGTCAATTTCTTATCCACAGCCGAAACTTAATTGTTAGTTTAAGATATTATCATTCTTGAAATCAACACGTCTACATGCATTAGAGGCTAAACAAGACATTGCGTCATATGTGTCTACTTATACTGTGAAATTGCGTTTTTCATCTCCGTCAACGGATTCTCACAATGTCTGGTTTTCTAAAAAGCGAGGATTCGAACTATCCGAACTGAACTCCATGCGTTTATTTAAAGTTGAATAAATAGTGAGAAAGACAGACAATCCTAGTTCATAATGAATTTAAGTATATAAATATAAATAATAAACGGCGGATTCAACGTGGTCATGGGTTTTGACCGCGATGAAAATTCAGTAAACTACGCATGAACCCCTTCGGGGTTCATGCAGTTTGCTGAATTTTTCTCGCGGTCAAAATCCCATGACCACATTAAAACCGCCGTTCATTTCTTATATATACAATGTTTATTTAGGCAAATACAGGGCTAGTTTTGTCATATGTAATGATGCTTTTATTTTATAGTTCCGGTTTCATAGTTGAAGCGAACGTCATTTGACGTCAACGTAGGTTCCAAACTGACTTGTCAAATTAATTGTGTAAGTGGACACGGTCTGAGTACTGAAGTAGTATAATGAATTGAGGTTTTATTCGAGGTCAACATATCCTCGTGCAAATAGGTTGATAGTGGACCTAAATATTCACATGGGTTCATATTTGTTTCTTAAATAAGCCCATAGTGGCCATTATTCCGTTTTATGGCGCGGTACACAGTCAAACACATTGCAAGGAGCGTAATCTGGTAACTATATTTATTTTCATATGGAGCTTAATTGAGATTCAAATAGTGCCGACATGGGCTTTTTTAAAAATAAGTTAAGGAGAACAGGCTGTGTTTTTGGGGGCATCGATTATAACTTGTTCTTAGACAGGCGTTAGGGGGTGTTCTCACGTATAGGGATTTCTGATACAAAGTTAATCTAAATGCCTATTTTGTGCAAATGCACGATGTGCAAAATAAAACACATAGCAAGTCAATTTCTTCAGTTATATCGGAATATCTTCATTTCATTGATGTCTATCAACTAGAAAATAGAACAGCACATAATTTCAACATCCAAGGTGAATGTGAAATAAGACAAACCTCCAGAATATGTCGTCGCTGCAACTGACTAATTTTGTTCTATTTGTTATTATTATTATTTCATGTATTATATGCTATTATATTTGGTATGTCGACGTGTCAATAGAATTAGTAAACTATAGATAGATACGACTGTATGTTGTCATTATGTGACGAGCCAGAGGCAATTCTGCACACATTACTCGCTGATTTGAAGTCATGGCGACCACAGCTGGGGATGTCTTTGTATTTGATGGAAGTCCCTTATGTAGTGCCTTCCCCAATTTCTTACCGTCTAAATTATCGAGGTGGCCAGAATATCCAATTAGCTCGTGACGAAGAAGAACTGGCCAGACGTCATTACGTTTTGAATACAATTCCGTCCCCGTATGGTAACCGTAATTGTAGGTGCGGCTGTCCGCGTGGTGCACAAGGGAATCTTGGTTACAATGCGAACATAACGTATCGAGCTACATTCACACATTGGCATATTTGCCCTTCTGGTCTACCGTTTGAACACTTTCGGATAATAAACTATTACAGGATATTTGCCATCTTTTGTACTATGCAGTCCATTTGAACTTTGGTGTGGAAGTATCGATTGATGGTATTCACACATTTTATACAGTTTCTCATTCACGTTAAGTGTTAGAGACCATACTGCCATGATAGCCCTGTGCAACAAATTGCACTAGGTGTGGACGAAGCCTTAGATTCCATTGTTTCTGTATAATCATCAGAGACGAAATTGCCGTTATTCTCTGCTTTTGGCAACTATGGGATCGTACACGCATCAAAATACTTTTACATCAGACCACACAATTGAAACTTTCCTAAAATGGCCGCTCTGTACCAAGGGAATAAATTTATAGAGGAAGTGTCCCGTATATTTTGTTAAGAAACAGATACAGTAATTGGCCAAGTTTAGTATCCGTTGGTGGAGCTGCTATTCATATTTACATACTATAAATCTTGGCTGTATATATATATATAGCCCCAAATAGACCAACCTGACTAGATTTCTTCGTTTGACGAAATACTTGTAGATTCTACATCGGAACCGCGTTTGGTAAAAATAAAAAAAAGCAAATGTTGCCATCATAGTGAAAGGCACACGGATGGGGTCGCAAATGAACTGTTTTTTTATAGTTTATATACACGCTAAGTAATTGACAGATTTAGAAACCTAACACGATTACTTGACACTATCTGTTTTATTTCTGCCAACATCATGATTAAATCACCACACATTGTGACTCATCAACACTACCAACTTTGGAAAACTAATTTCAACATTTGAAAACTTCGTATCTGAAACAACAGTGTCACTAGTTCAATAGTTCTATTCCACAAGTGATATCTATTGTAAATGTGTTGTTATATAGAGACGTGAACATTTTTCTACATTTGGTCAATTATTGCAACTGAACTGGTCACCAGTTTGGAATTGTCCACCTAACGGGGTGTCGTGTTGGACATTTATACCAGTTTCCGACACAAAGGTTGTAAATGAAATGTCCCATAGTTAACCGCGTTCTAGTTGAATGGTGGTGCGCATATTGTGTGTAGACACCATAAAGGACGTAATTCGTGGATTATATACGAAACTCGAGAGCTGACATACAGCATTATCCCGATGTGGTATCACAGATAAGACGAGGTGCGCACAGTTAGTGAGGCGAGGCGAAATTCCAATTACATCATGGCAACAACCTGTCCAGACGCGATTACGCTAGAATTATTTCATCTATCTGGACGGCGTTTCTAATTACTGGTTGAATCTGAGTAATCGCCACTTTGATTGGTAAAGCCGAAGTCAGAACTCGAGCAGCACGTTCCAATGTCGGCTTTACTGTTTCAACAGGCAAATTATACTTGGAAACATCCCAAGCACTGTACAAGACCTACATTTTATGTATAATATAAATATTATGTCTGGCCCATTGATGGCATCCGAAGAAGAATTGATTGTAACCGATCTCTTTAGGGGATCAGTCATTAATTTCATACAGATACTATACGGGAAATATTTATATCATTATCCTTTGCTGTTGTTGAATATTTGTATTTTCATCGCATTACCGTCTATGGTCACGCGTGAGTTTCGTTACTGGTAATTCGGTGCAGCCATCCCATCAAATGTGTCAACAAAAGGCCATCGATGGCCTATTCCTGGCATATATTTTGGGTTAGTTAGTTGGTTGGAGGGTCATTGAATTTTGAGCAGCTAGCCTTTGGTTTAACTAGAGAAGACGAATCGGGCCAATAAGTACCCATCTATGTAGCTATTCCTATATAGAATATGTTGCTTCGCACTCATCTTCTACATGCGTCAACACTATCTTACGCCTGCAGCATGAAGCAAGTTTTTGTCCCTGATGCCGACTGTTTTACTGGCATCTGTTTCGGCCGACCCCGCTGTGACCATAACTCATATTGTGGCAACTGTCAAACGATGACACACAAACATGATTCTATCAGCGCAGCCGTTAAATCCTGATTACTCGCCAGATTGCACATGACTTGAGTAATTCCCAGAACCTCTATATCGGTGTTATATATTCCGACATGTGTAATTGGTAATGATCTTCAGGGAAAAATATATGTGACATGTTATTACACCCAGCAATCACACTTCGATGGAAATCAGATAAAAACCGCGCCGATTTATTTTGTTCCCGTCGCCTGAGAAAATATATAGTTTCGTTATTATTTCCCTGGCGGATCAATATATTGGGCGAAGTCTGATTCGGTCTCTGTCTATATGGCTTCAAGCCTTCAACCAACGCATACGGAATGTTCCTATTTGAATAATGAAATCAGTAAACATACTAAAATTGCATTTAAATGATAATTCTGGAAACGAATTTACTGAATGGCCTTTCATGCGACCTTTAATATTTTGATGAGAATTTTTACATCGATATCGAGACATGGAAAAGTATGAAATAATAGGTTCTCTTCAGACGGTCATTACCATAGGATGAGAATTGCCCAGGTTCAAATGAACGTATTAGTTGTTCAGCCACATGTAATTGCTGTGTGACCGAAACGGAAATTACGCTCCCATGCATATGATATTAGTTTCCATACACGAAGTGCGAAATCAGCGATTCGTTGTAAGACTTCGATATTTGCTTGAATTTTCTATTTAAATATTCGTCAGACTTTGCGGGCGAATATACGATTGTTATTCTTAAAATTTCTTTAAAGTTTTCCACATCCAAGGCGTAAACGCGCTTCGAACTTCACATCACATTGCATTAGTGACAATAACTCCTTTAAACAACAATTTCGTTGTGATATTTTGTTTGAAAACACAGACTTTTAGTTAAACTGTTCACAAACATACTAGCTAACAGAGATTTTGTTCATTTTCACTTCAAGGCTTATCTTATATACCGAGGATAGATACTGCCGAAAACAATGTCTTGCAAGTTGGCGGTATATACTGTCAGTGTAATTAGTCCGTGGGCCTAATCATAAAGTGTCCCAAAGCTCTTGCCCCTAAAATAAAATACAAATCTACAAACTCTTGGTAGGATGCGATATGAAAATCGTCAACATTAATACATTGTTAAATTTGTTGAAAAATTCGCATCACATTTTACTGCTTTTGACTATTAAGTCAAGCGGCACCCATTCTCATGACCCGAGTATGTTTTTGGTGGCATCGCAGACTGTCATTGCCTTGGTCACCTGTGTCGTGGACACAAGATATGTGAAGCGTTGTCTGAATACCACCATTACATTATCGGGTTGCGAAAAGGGTAACCGTTTCAAGTTCAAGTTCTTTATTTGTAACAATGGTAAAACATGTAACAAAAAATAATGATAATGCATTAGTGGGAGGTGGCGTGACCTTCTGGTCGTCTTCCTGTCATCTCCCAGGAAATAAATTCCTTTCTGGCTCTGAATTTAACTTATGCGGAAAAAGAAGTGCAATTTATCTTACTGTGCAACAACTTCAACAAGCTACTGATATCCTGCCAATAGTTTATATGTGCTCTATGTGACAAACCAACGTGTAGTCAAGTCGATGAATTACGATACATGTCCTTCTGTTGTAAAACGAGAACACAAACCCCGACTCCTTAAACGGACATGGCTCATTCGAACCTCCAAATGTTGTCTACGTAATTTGGAGGGACGGATACGATAGGTCTATAAATACACGAGATGTTGATATACCGGCTTCATATGGTTTTAAAAAACACTTCTCAAAATCACAGCCATTTCTCAGCCGCTTTCAATTTTTCACCCGAAATCAGACAAACGCTCTCCATTGCTACCATATTAGGAATATGTTCCATGTCGTGCAAATGGCGGTTGTTTGTTTGGGACCCAAACACCTTGTTCATAGTTGCATTTTTCAATACTTCAATGCGTCGTTTTGGGTTACAGAACGCTCGTGGGAATGTATTTAAGATATTTATCGACCTATTTCGATACCGGGAAAAATTCAAAAGCGAATAATATTATTTGTATTTTGGAGCGCAAACCGCCATGTGGCTTTAAGCAACACATTCTTCGTGCAAACTATGGGGAATTACTTGCCACAATACACCCACACCCATTCTGGAATGCCATATCCTCATAACCATATCCAGCTTTAGCTCCATATATTGCCCAACGTTGGGCGGCATATATAACTCTAGCTCTGGTTTTAGCGCACAAAATTCATCTATATATGGGGTTAGATTATTACAACACTAGATCTAGTGTCCCTGAAGTATGTCCATTTACATGCCATGATTATATGCCATGATTGTGTCATTTAAATGATGTTATACAAATGTACCATGTCCACAGAGCGCGAATAGTCAGAACCAGATGCACATGCAATAAGAACGAATCTATAACCGACGATGAAGCGAGATTCAGGCGTGATAATGTTCAGCCAACCCATTCAAATTGTCCCGTCATCATGGCGTCATGTCGTCGGGTTCATAGAATAGATAAATCCATGGTACTAGTATAAATTGCATATTGTTAACAAATCCTTATGATTTCAGTTGACACTGAATATATACCCACAAAATAGGTAGACTCATAACAGCTACATATAGTCCCAAATGTTCCCGAAAATCCTGAAGTACTGTACCTTTGGAAAGTGTATCGAATCACCCGGGCGGCCCGGTCCATTCCGCAGCGCTGATATATTATGACGCCATGTGAGTTCTGCTAGTTTCCGCAACCTTGACCGTGACACTCTCGCCAAAGACTGGTTTCAGACTAAATTTTGCAGAGAGAGAGAGAGAGAGAGAGAGAGAAGAGAGAGAGAGAGATAGAGAGAGAGAGAGAGGGGAGGGAGGGAGGGAGGGGGAGAGAGAGAGAGAGAGAGAGAAGAGAGAAAGAGAGAGAGAGAGAGAGAGAGAGGACTTGGCACTGAACGGGTTCGTCGACATAACATTGATTGGACTTCCACCCTATCCTATATGGAAATACTTGATGCGAACAAAGCAAATATTCTTTTTTCTCCGCAGACATGTCACGCTGTAGTGGTGTATTGAATGTGTATGAGGATAGCTACACGAATATAAGTAGTGTAAATTTTGACTTAACTGACGACCCGGAGAATGAGCAGAGTTGCTGGGCTTTTACGGCAATCAATTACTCATTACGGTAAACGAATTGAGACAAGATGGAATTCTCTAGTTTGTTGACGAACAGTGAATGATTTTCTTAATGGACAATTTCCTTATCTCCATGTGACAAACTCAGTTAAATGTGTGTTGGTAAGTGTGAGAATCTTCAATGTTGGTGTCCGTTTTGGTTGCCATCTTAAAACTATTGTCAAATATGAAGTGCCCAATGTTGTCTATATCGACAGTTGTGTCTAGTGTAACAGCATGCATCACACAAATACGGAAATGCCTCCCAGTACAACGCGAGTCTCACTCATCAGCCTTTGGTCGCCATATGTGTCCAGTTGAAATAAATATATAAACATAGGGCGACTCACATATATAAGAGAATGCATTGGACTAACCATATTTACATTGATCTTGTAAACCAGTGCATTCTCTTATATATGTGAGGCTCCCTGTTGGAGACTCGCATATATAAGAGAATGGACGGGCACATGTTATTTAATGCTGCACCAGCGCTTCTCCCGTCATGAAAGGGTTAATCTTTCCCGGTCGTCCGATCCACTAAGCAATGTGTTCACATGAAATGTCCTATTGAGAGCCACAAAACAGTTATCTCACTCTTTTTGTTCACTTTCGCAGTTGGCATGTCGCATGATGATTGTCGTAATATAGAATGCCATTATTGTATTATTTAATACCGTGCTTCTTGTTTCCGTCCCAGCAAGAAAAGAGTTATCGCTTTGGTTATGACACGATATCTTTCACATGTTCAATCCAAAATCATAACTGTAAATAGTTTAATGGGCGTATAATCGAAATCCATGGGTCTACTGTAGAAAATAAAGCAGTGTGAAATCTCTCAGTAAACGATAATCGATATTGTGATGCTGTGAAAGCGATATGTCGTAACCGACATCCGTATTATCCAAACGACTAACGCGATACATGTATAGTATTATAATGCAGTATACCCCGACAGCCTGTTCTCTTTAAGTTAAGCACATACTGGGCTTATTTTAATGAGAGAAATAAGCTGATATTGGCATTATTTAACCCCAATAAATGATCTACATTATATCGACCTAAGTTTTTTTTCTTCAAAACAGTCAAATATGGGACTATTTCCGTACGAAATAAGCCCATATTGACATTATTTAATCTACCTTTTTCGTCGACACAACTTAGCAGATTCACTCTCTTTATAATGTGTTTTCACTGCGGCCCGTGGCATACAACGGAACAACGGTATACGCTCACTGTGGGCTTATTTCAGAATCAAATGAGTCCAATATGAACCTATGTGAATATTTAGGTCCAATATGAACCTATTTTCACGTGGATTTGTTGACCCCGAATAAAACCTCGATGGATCATATTCAATTGTGAGGATTATGTGACCGACATAATTTACTGTAGAAATAAGTACATATACACCCTGTTGTTGTGACGGTTACCTGATGTGGTTTCACCTTTTAGTGTCTGTATTTGTAAATGTCATAACGCTGTTTGGAAGAAAGCTGTTACATCAGCCTGTTCTTCTTAAAATAAGCTCATATTGAACTTATTATATACATAGGCATGTTTTTAGGATCACCTCTAGATGGGAGCTATCGATTTTTTCCCCGAATTTCGTTGAAACACATGGCCACCGGCAGCCATTTTGGATTTTACTCTTTGCACGACTAAATACATAACGCATCCGGCCTTCATACGATCGTCATAAAACTTTATATAGATCATTTGGGTGACCACTGGAAGGGAGCCAACCAATTTCCGAATTTTGTTGTAAACATGGACGTCTGCGGTCATTTTGGATTTTACTCTTTTCATGACTAAATTGTTCGGCACGTCCTCCATGCAGCACCCCTTATATGATCGTCACCAAACTTCATAGTGTTCTTCGATGTGACAACTAGATGAAATCTATCCAATTTTTCCAAAATTCGTCAAAAAAAGCAGCAGCAGCCATCTTGAATTTCACATATGCATCAATCGGCACACCCTGCAGCCAGCATGTTTGAAATGAAAATAGTTTCATCTACACAATACAAACCATTTACTGAAACTTTTGGACTTTTCTTCTTCTTTATCATTTTACTGATTTAAAATTAACGTCTCCCATTATATTAGTTGAGCTACAGTGTCATTGACACTTTAATTTTAATTATTTTAGATTGTGTAATATTATAATTGACAATTGGACGTGATATGAAAGTACGAAATAACACAAACTATACTGAATGCAGATGACAAGGTTTCAGTCGGTGTTACGATCCGATTGAGTTTGAAGATTTAAAGTGATGTGAAATACTCTGTTACAGCTCATAGCTTCTAGTGTTTGTAGTTGTAATTGTCGCGGCATGTTGGTAATTGTTCCTTCCTCTTGTTATGTATAGTCCCCAGTTATGAATCTAGCTGCCCTCTTCTGTATCCTCTCCAATTTGTCAATGTCTCCTATCAGGTGGGGTCCCAGACAACTGACGCATACTCGATCTTTGGTCGCACTAAGGTTTCGTATCCGATCTGCTTGCTTTTTACTGGAGCTTTCTTGAGGTTTATTCTAATGAATACTAGCGTACTATTCGCATTCTGTGCTACTTTGGTGGTGTGAGATGACCATTTCATGTCCTTGGAGAGTGTCACCCACCCCCCCCCCCCCCCGGTATGGGTTTTCATCTACTTGGCGTAGTGGCCAAGTCATAAACTATCATATATATAGGAGATATAGCACAGTAGCAATGTTATATTTATTGCCTCCGAAACATGGCGAGCCGAGCTGGCCCTTAGAACATGCTTGGGACTATACAACACAACAGGTGCCTATGTTTAGAAGCAAATTTGATTTTTGAGACAGTGCAAATTTTTTTGGATTGGGTGGGATTCGAACCCCGGCCCATGACGGCGAGCGCGCCTTGCGACTCAAAGTCCGACGTCAATACCACACGGCCACCGAAGCAACCCCCCAAAAAAGGAAGCTCAAATGGCCGCTGTATTCTGACGTATTGACGTCGGACGTCATGGGCCGGGGTTCGAATCCCACCCAATCCAAAACAAATTTGCACTGTCTCAAAAATCAAATTTTTTCATAAAATATCAGTTTGATGTGAAATATACATGTGTCATGTCTTTAACGTTTTCACTTCAATATACGATAAAGACACAAATTGACCTTTGTAAGTGAAGAACGTTCATGCAAGCCACAATGATGTTACAATAGTAGACTCTAATCATCTGTACCAACATGAAGACGTACGTGGCATGACAATCGATAAGTGAGTGCATTGGAGGCATTGGTGAAAAAACTTCATTGTTCCATCCATTGTTACTTATAGGAAACCCAGCATGATATAGTGTTTAATTGAGGCCAGGGGATAAATACCGCTATTGTCAGCATGACACTGGGTTGAACGTGGTGGGCTATCGAAGATGCACCGCGTGTACTCCTCTACATTGAGACACCTTTACAAAGGCCATTCGCAAGGAAAAAATCCCGACTCCCGTGTGTAGCTAGCACTCAAAGAAGAATAGTAAACAAATTCTCTGATAAAAGAAGCGCGCGTCTTCTTTAGAAATAGTTTACCCATCTATGTTCGTTCACTTGAATATTGGCTATGATTTTATTTGCTACTCTTTCTTGTGTCGAAGCCATTGTTCATATACATGTATATTATATCTCACGTAACTTTCTCGCATTCTGATTGGCTGCACACTGCTATACTATTTTACGATAGTACCCCAGTAGGATTCCTACATGCCTACTATTCTTTTTTCTATTTATAGTAACAAACTCATTTCGTGAAATCGGGTTGCCACCTGAAGATACGGCCAATCTTAAACTAATACCTTGTACGATATTTGTTGCAATATCGCTATATCATTATATTTATTGGTGAATTGTAACGATCTTACAAATTTACGGTCATAGTTATCCAAATTCCAATGTATGTAACAGTTATTCCGTTTAGTTGGCAAGCGGTCAGTTCTAATTTTGTAATGTCAGTGGACGTTATTTATAACTTCCTTTTCCGTTTTAATCGAATTTAAGCAAGCTAATTTCTAAAATATCGCCAAAATGTCTGCTAATGGCGTATTTATAGAAATAAATGCATGAATCACGAAGAGATGTTTTTAGATGTAACTAATAACATAGTTATGCTCCCCGCCATCGTCAAAAGATTTCCGTAAATTGTAACATCTGAGACCGATTTCCAAAATTCACGGTAAATAAAAATAGTGTGAGAATCGGAACCAATGTTCGATATAATATGATAAATAATGAATGTCTTGTCGTTGACTATGTCAAAATAGTGGTCCTCGAGGAGGAATAGTCCACACGCCTGCGGCTCGTGGACTATTCCTCCTCTCGGACCACTATTTTGGCATAGTCAACTCCAAGCCATTCATTATCTATATAATATAGTCATTGTAAAAATAATTACCCAACTAGTCGCATGTGAATCGCGTGATTATAGCAACTAAATTATGCGAGAATTGGTTTAGGGCGAATCGTGGGGTTCGCTTGAGTCTATAAATACACGTTTTATCATGTATGGGGCGGAATTTGCGCGCGTCACACATGGGCGGAATGGCTTTTTTTATGGTGTGTGTGATATCATGTAATGATTGGTTAACGATCATGCGAATGACAGATCATTTATTGTTGGTATCTGATAACGAATCGATACACACCACTGTTATTTTGATCGAGAAATATAATGCATTTGGGTATTAACTGTCTGCAATAGGGTATCGTCTTTCAACCAGTAGGACCTCGTTGTGGGGATGTAAGGATGTCACTGACTGGAGCCGGCGTTATATCTGATCCGAACACTGCTGTCTGGAAATTAACATACAACATATAAACATTTGCAATATTCCACCTCAAGTAGGAAAGAGGGTCTCCGATAAGTGCAAAAAGGCACATTGTAATTCCCCTATATGACGTTTCAGGATATGCGTGTAAACATGCTGGGAAACCAATGAAATATATTACCAATAACTATAACCATAACAGCATGTATATCGTGGGACATGCGAGTGCTATTTCATTATATTGTCAAACGCTGATGACTTGAACCGCGGAGCGGCGAGTCTGAGCACACATACACGTGTTTCATGCCATATATGATCCACACAGTCAGCTATACCACGCGCTTAACTACAATCAGCCATAATTTGGTATAATTTATGCATAAGCTGTCAGTCCAAGGAATACTATAAAATCATTGGCTGTCACGCATTTAGCCATTACAATTATTTCTGGATAACCTAACTTTCTTGATTATCTTCCGCCAAAGAAATGACAGCAGCATTGTGTGTGATATGACCACGCCTTTACTGCTTGCCTAAAATCTACATGAAATTTATTCGATACTGCCTACGATTTAAAATGGAATTTCGATGTTGCATCAAAATCCATTAGGGTATTGCTGCCATGGCAAAATCATATTGCTAACTCTCGGTGCACACTTAAGTACATAGAGAAATCAACAATACTCGTGTAATATTTGCAAAGAAACGAAACTAACAACTCGTTGTTACAGCCGAAATATATCAGGAACACCTGCTGCTAAGATACAGCGCACTGGCTATTGTGTGCATTGATCACTGTCCACTAACCAACCAAAACAAATGGCGAATTGGTGGCGTCACTTGATCAATCGATAAATTAGTATGAGTGACAGCGTCTTTTCAAATTTATGTGTCTTTTTTTTCCAGAAATATTATCAGAGTTTTACGCTCTTTTTACTTTTACCTACTACTTTCTCGGCTTTATCGGAAATAAGTCGAATGTCCTGTTGGTTTGTCATATTTGATATATATACGACCTAGCGAGATAAACCAATAACATAATTCAGAGTTTGTCGTGGATAGTGATTTTTCTTTCAAACAATTGGCAAATGTCTGCATAGTTTATGCTTAAGAATTAACTCTTGTCTCGATAAAGGTTATGAGTTATAACCGAAAAGTTTGAAGACAAATTTACTATAACGCCCGTTATAGAATTTGTATTCAAACTTATCGGTTACAACTGCATAACCTTAATCAAAATTATATACCATTCCGACATTTGCCAAAGAAAATCACTATTCACGACAAGCTCTGAATGATGTTATTGGTTTATGTAGCCAGGTCGTATATACAAAGCAAATATAACAAACCAACAGAACATTCGACTTATTCCCTACGCAAAGAGCAAGTTAGAATGGAAAAGGACCAGCGGATATTTAAATGAGCTTAATATTTACCCGCCCATAATGCTAAATGCGGACGCGGTGTTTTAATGGCGATAGACTCTACCAGGGAAGATGAAGCATCATCACTGTAATAGAGTCTGAGTCGATAAATTCGCCCTTGATAAGGGTCGGAGCCATCGAAAATTAGAGTCGGAGCCAATGCAACACTTTTAATTTGAATTTTTATATCATAAAAGGTCACCACAAGCAGATGACTCTTTCTTTACTCTACGTTGTCCGAATATACATAGATCATTGTTTACTCGAGTGTGTGGGTTGACATGTATTTTCACTCGAAAATATTGCCTATAAAGTTGGAAGTTTTATTTATTTCGCAAATTCTTCACTCATCAAAACGCTGGTCACCCTATAAAGAGCACTGCGGGCAAATATTGCGTAAACCGGGTTGCGTGTCACAGCTGCCCGCATTCCGTTTTAGTTTATGGTTATAAGATATGTTTGGAAAGATGTTTTTATTCGAGTTACTGGATAGGGATTTCGGGGTCTTAGTATCAAAACACGTCAATGGATGATTGTCTCCTATAAATAGCTCCATGTTTTCAAACAATTTCTCGAGTAATGAAAATTTTGCTGAATGACACTCAAATTTACCCCAAAAAATTCCGAGTGCACTCGGTTAAGATTGTGTTTTTCTCTGGAACTGATATCCACCTATATGTAAATGTTCTCTGAACTACTGTCACAGCAAAAATAGGAATTCCGTACAACTTCCAAAATAGACTATAATATTAAGTAATTAGACTAGCCTTAAGCCTTGGTATGGACAACTCTAATTCCAGTTGTTTTCTTTAAAAAAATCACCATTAAGATCGTATAATAGTCGGAATGGAAGTCGTTCTAGTGCCGAATCCAAAGGAATCGTTGCACCCCAGTGGACAAACTGATGTGGACATTTGTTTATTAAACTAGATCAACAACCCACGCTCTTCTTTATTAAATAAGGCTGTAATTGAGATTAAATCGAATTAAAGGCAGCGTCTCACTGCGATGCGGCCGATGCCTCGACGTGATATCGAGAGAGAATTCGTGTCACGCATTCTGCTGCGCGGATAAATACATGAATATCTCGGGGCGGGGGCAAATTGGAAACAAATTCATAGACTCGGCTTCAGAAAACAAACCCAATGGATTAGCTTTTCTTTCTCCTGTAAAAGGCGGGGGACATGCATTCGATCATTGTAATTTGGTTTCCTGGTGGAAACGCGTTAGCCTTCGGCGCGCTTGTGTTCCTCTGTGACAACATAATTAGTTTACAGTTCTGCCCGTAAAATTGCAGTAACTGCACCAAGGTTTAGTCGTGCGTAAGATTCTTCAAGGCCATGATATGAACATGTATATGTGACCCGTCGGAAGTCGGGATTTTTTTACCCTGTGCCAATGTATTCTCTTATATATGCGAGTCGACCATAGGTCGCCTCGCATATATAAGAGAATGCATTGGCCTAACAATTTGTTATCATTTTTTTTAAATAAATGTTTCTTACAATTTTTAGGACATAAAATAAAAACATCCATTACCCTGCAGGGAGCCCCACACATATATAGAAGCATACAGAAGAGTGTCGTCTGCTCATGTTTGTCTGGGGCTCTGTATGGGTGAAATTATAAAATTGTTAAAGAATACAAGAAAAAAATTATTAAAATTGTAAAAAATTGTTAGGCCAATGTATTCTCTTATATATGCGAGGCGACCTATGGTCGACTCGCATATATAAGAGAATGCATTGGCACAGGGTAAAAAAAATCCCGACTTCCGACTGGATTTGATATGGCGGGTCACATATGGAGCTTTGCCATTCTTTCGCGAGTTTGTCGTTCTTATTGAATTTGACTGCAACGGTTGCACAACTGCAGTCAATTTGCATATAAAATAGAAACATTAATGATTCTTTAAGCAATTTAACACAAAATTGATAAAAATTTCATCAGCCATTTGCGGATAACCAGTCAACCTAAAACTTCCAATCAGCATAGATGTAGCTCAACAAGCTCAAGGTACCACGGACATTCCCCAAAGGCATCCCAGATTAATGTGGCTTGAAATTTCGCTCTAAATGTAATTATTGCTCACAATTTTCGATCCAAATTAACAAAACAAAACGCCAACCTAAAACGCAGAAAATTACTGTTATAAAAACCTTCTGCATTCACACAATTAGCTCCATAAGAATCAGTACAAATCGCGATACGGTTATACGAACATTGCCCACGTTCTTCAGGCAATAACTGTTGTTATCCTCCTCCCTATTTTCCACCCTTCTGATTGGCCCATGTCCTGTCACGTGCCGGTCGACAAATCACACTGTCGCCCCCTGACCCGGGAGACATTGTTTTTGTCGCCCGCCTGATGTTATATTGCAAGAATGTCTCCAAACACACACTGCAGTAACTCATCTATTTCACATCACTATCGTACTAAAAAATCATAGATCTTATATACCCCACGGATTCGCAATACACACCAGTTGTGGTGTTTGCTAATTTGCATATATTTAGTGAACACTAATATTCGAACTTTTAAGTTGATAATTTTATCGGACAAGCGTTATTATTTACGTTTTACATCGAAACATCTCGGTGATTCAAATTTGTTCATGTCGACATTATGATGCAAGATTGAAAGAGAGGATCCCTTGAAGTTGGTTGGTTATATATGTTTGCTGGTAGACAACGTAATGCATACGTTTGTCGCGAATGGATAGTACTGTACGCGTATCCTCCGCGATGTCTGCAATGTGATCATAGAAGTATTTTATATGAGGATCGCCATGAGCACTGACACATATGAATGTACATTAATGAAGTTGACAACTTCCCAATAGCTTTCTGGGAAGACCGTTATGAAATGAACATAGCGAGTAAATTGCGCACACAAGACGACATTGAATATGCCACATTGCAGAAGACGAGAACATACCTATATGGCTTATTGGTTTACATTGCATGGACCTATATTGACGATTTAACCACCAAAATGATCGTAAATAAACGCGGATTATCACACGCTTAACGGCTTGACTATTGTTTATGGAACGGAAATCCTATGGGACGATAAGTAGTTATTGAAAATATATATAATCGGGAAAGAAAGCACTCGTGACTCAGTGCAACATCGTGCGTGTGGATGGCAAGTATATTTTCTGTGGTATAATCGGATAACAAAACAGTTGTTGCCCTTCTTCTCGGGAGACATTGAGATTTGTCACCCGCTCGAGAACGGAATGTCTCTCTCGGAGCTTCGCTCCTCGGGAGACATTCCGTTCTCGAGCGGGTGACAAATCTCAATGTCTCCCTCGACAACGGGCGACAACTGTATAATGTGGCCACTTCATGAAATGCGATGAACAACTATATATATAGATACGTCACTTCGAGCCGATCGTGTCCATGCGCTCGCTGTGTGTTGTTATTGGGAAACAGTGTTGGACTTTGAACAATATATGTTACTTACAATTGTGGTAGTTTCGACAAGTTGTTCAAATTATTAATGTTCTATTAACATGTACTGGTATATGCTTATATGAATTGACTTGCAGGTCGATCTTCAAGTCATTTCTTAAATATACACACTCATCGTCAACCAATGCATTCTCTTATATATGCGAGGCGACCTATGGTCGACTCGCATATATAAGAGAATGCATTGGCACAGGGTAAAATAAATCCATTGTTGGTGCCCTCCCAGAAGTACATCCTCACTTCTGAAGCTGACTCCCTCAAAGTTATGGTGATGTCATAAGAATTTGTCCACGCTCACTGAATTAAGCACATTTGAAGCAATGAATATTCATACTGAGTCCGTGCCTCCATAAATTTGATACATATGTGTTATATACATAATGTGTTTGTATTTCATGTATCGTGACGAGGCCAGTTTTAGGTGGTCGCAACACATGAATCGGTACAAACACGTTTATCTGCCATTTGTGTGACAGAACCCACCACACAAATTACATTTTAAGAGTTGTTTTTTTAAGTAGTTGGATTTGTCTCCGACGATTAGCTTTATTGAGTATATTCTCCCAACCTGCAAGTGTAACTGTGTCACACGATTAGCTCGATTTGCTGAATTCTCCCAATGGCAATTGCACGCGCATATGTCTTTAACGAAAATTGAATTCAATGGACAAAATCTCTCACACTTTCGTTTTTTATACAATTAAATAATAAATCTCAAAAAAAAAATATTGGTAACATTGTAATATGTTTTAACATATTACCCACAATAGGAAGTAAATCAAATACTGATAAAAACTAGGAACTATTTGTTTATAGTTCGCAAGAATATACGTTGGACTGTTGCACGCGATTGCATGTGACGTCAGTTCATTCATGATTTTGAACAGCCAAGAACGTCACGAGCACCTTGTATCGCAACTGCAGTAACGATACAGATCGCCAATTCGTTATCGCCTATATTTTATCATGGAATTTCATGGGAAATGGTACTTATATATATAACATCAGAATGCATGGGCGGGGGCACTGCATGGCTGAATATTATGTTTTTATTGCTTTATACTGTAATATCATTTTTATCGAATTGTCAAGCTACAATGGGAATGACATATCCATACGCCCCTCTGACAACTCAGATCAAGCTTACATGACAATCGGTCCCGTTTTTTGTGCCCAGCACAGGGTAAAACCTGCATGCTCAAACATGATCTAGCCGAAAACTGCCATGGTCGTACCCCCACCAAAAATATTCCATCAAAACTGAAAATCAATTTTGGTGTCCCGACAATGACCGCAAGCTCTACCCCGACGCCATTCCCTGACTCCGACGACACAATAATTACGGAAATGCCTGAAATAGTATGATATTTAATTAATAGAGCATGTCTTGTCGTTGTCTACGTGGGTATAGTGCCCAGTGGGGTGGATATAGTTCACGACGCGAATCGGAGTGAACTACACCCACCCCACTGTGTGTGTAGTCCAGTCAAAATACGAGAAATATGGCCTAACCTAGACAAAATTTGTACAGAATTGAAATTTTTTTCATGGAGTGTGAGGACATTTTTCATACACCACATATCCAAAATCCTCCGCGAGATTTGTGTGCAAAATATGTAAACTCTCATCGTTTCTCGCAGTACCCATCTGAGTTCTCGGTGGATTAGGTTTAGGGGTGGGGTTAAAACAAAATACACCAGCATTAAGTATGCTTGGGGTATCGGGCCAAGTCACATATCCAAAAGACGGGAAAGAATGGCAAATTGCATCGTGATAGGCTATGAAGCTGACATTTTGCTATGGAGGTCACAACGGTCAAAATGTCACAGTTGATTTTTTAACCTTTGCGAATTATGGAAATTGACAAATGCCACCAGACTACGAGAAAGGGTCACTTCAATGTGTAGCCAGTGACATACATAGACTCAATATATAGGATGAGACAGATATATATGCAACTAGTATCGATTTAACCCATTGGTTGCACGACGCGGTTTCAAAATTTTTAGCCTTTCCAAGTTAAAGCCACATGGCGGTTTGCGCTCCAAAATACAAAAAATATTATCAGCTTTTGAATTTTTCCCGGTATCGAAATAGGTCGATAAATATCTTTACTACCTTTCTACGAGCATTCTGTAACCCAAAAAGACGCATAGAAGTAATAAAAATGCAACTATGCACAAGGTGTTTGGGTCCCAAAACAAAAACAACAATTTGTACGACATGGAACAGAACAGAGCGTTCCGTGTTATTCTATTCCTGATATTGTAACAATAAAGAGCGGTTGTCTGACTTCAGGTGGAAAATGGTTGGGACTTTGGCAAGTGTTTTTCAAAACATATCAAGCCGGCATATCAAAATTTCATGTATCTATCGACCTATCATATCCGTCCCTCCAAATTACGTAGACGAAATTTGGAGGTTCGAATGAGCCATGTCCGTTTAAACTCCAATGCACTGATCGCATTCGGCGTGTGAAAGTGAAGCAATATATATGCATGCAAGAATAACGTCTCAAAATATAATGGGTCGTCATCATTCAAAGACAAGGTCATGGAAGGTCAAAATGTCATTCAAGCTCAAGCCATGACATAAATCACAATTGCCAACAGATGATATGAAGGGTACCAGGCATCCATAATCGAATCAACAGTGCATGTGAGCTAGATTCATAGAAAATAACCCATGGCAATACCTCAAATTGACTTTGTCAAGTTGAGCTAATGATGTGCAGAATACCATGATTGTTACGGGTTCTCACAACTATATAACCCCATTGCATAATTTACAAGCTGGTGTGCATTCCATACCGTTCGCAGTTCTACAGCAACATCTAATCATGTTCATCAAGTTGGGTGGAGTGTGATTTCCGTCAGTCGTGATTGGCAATAGGCGGCCATCCTTCAGCTCCGATTCCGTTGCACAAAGATACACTCCGGTATCTTTGTTGTAATGTTTCAACATATCCTCGCATACATACGCACATAATTGACCTATACTATGAAATAGGTACATATTGTGATTATTTGATTATGAAATAAGCAAATAATGGAGTCACAACCGTTGTTTCGTGTTATGGCCCGGGCCACATTGAAAATACATGTTAAAGAGCGTACACATGAACAACTTGAAAATGTCCTATTTTAAGCAGATAATGTGCGGGTTTTTTTGGAGAACAGCCTGAATGGTTTATACTCAGACCCAGTTGTTAAGCGTATAAGCGTGGAACCTTCACGTAAGTATCCATGTTTATATTTGATGATAAACACGAATGCCGTGGAATTAAGTCCAACATAAGATGCTGCTAAGTTCGGATCTTAGCAGCACCCAATGCTGGAGGAATGATTTTCAGGTCGATTGCTTTGGATGATTTGGCCACGTTTTCAACGAATATGTTGGAATAGAGTTCACTAAATGTATGCACATTTCCTCCTTTTTTTTTACAAAAGTATGAGGACTGATTCCCCCGATTTGAAGAGGACATCCTTGTTGACTTCAACTGGTTGATTGAGCACGGAAGCAATGTCCCGAAAACATGGACGTTCTCAGATGCCTTAGTACAACACCTTTGTCTATCTCGAAAACTCGCGATGTGGTGTCGCAAACCAAGAAAGCATGGATTGAAAGATTATTATTGCATACACGGTATCATAGTGCCTATTGGTCTTATAGATATCCCAAAACGGTGCGACAGATATACGGAGTCGGAGCGATGCATGCTGAGCGAGTAAAACAATTAAATCGGTGTCGTCGACCGTTTTCTCCATATTTCACGCAGTGTTAGTTATGATAAAATCTACGCCTGACTCGGCGTGTATGGTTCTAATTCCTCGGGTTTTCATACGAGTGCTCAACATATTGATGAATGCCTGCTTGTTTTTTTTGTTTGCAAGGAATTGTGCTTTCTGACACTCAAAGCCATGGAATCACCCACAACGTCTACACTTTGGCACCAAAGTAGTTCGCCGACGAGTGTAATCCTTTGTTGTAGGTCCGCTGTCATAGCCATCGAAAACAACAATTGCACCTGAACATTTCGTTCCTGTGTACTCGATATACGAGTCTCATATTTGACTATGTTTGCCCATTTGGCCACGGAAATAATTGAAGCATTCCACAATCGATCACATATTGAAAATCAGCTATGTTATCAACAAAAGCACAATGTTTTGCTTTGTATTCAAAACATTCGACAATGTCGTCTTGGCGCAAGTCAATTGGCAACTCAAAATAGAGGGATGGTATGTACATAGTTCGTATGACAATACATGTAGTTCATGTTGTGGTACGGTATTGTGTGCACATGTAGCAAGTCGTGGGAACAGTGGCATCGGGTCTACTTTAATGAGTTAATGTCAGTGTCGGGTCTGAATCTTGTTTCTGTTGTTTAGCTTTAAGTTTCAAAATTGAGATAAGCTACTTTTCTGTCATTTATTTTGGATATAATACCTTCTCTCGACCTGGCAGTTTCAACAGTGCTATAATTCGAAACGAGACCTGCCACAACACTTCTCAGACTAATCGCCTTTGAATGGATTTCTGTCAATTAGGTGCTCGATGACAGCGTGTGTATCTTCCTGATCCCTAACCTTTTTCGAGCTGCCTGTATCTTAGTGTTGGTCACTTGTGGAGTTTGGAGTTTTGGATGATCCCCGGGAAGATTTTATCTATCTATCTATCTATCTATCTATCTTCACATTAGCATTTCGTCAATAACCACATCAGCTGAGAGACCATCCCAGTTGTTCACACTTCGACGAACATGATGCCCGGATATGAACATTCGAAAAAGCTCGCGTTCAGTTCTCGCCAAACTATGCATTTTTGTCAGTTATAAGTATGCTGACTTGCCATACACATGACCAGATGCAGAGAAAATGGAACAATTTTCTACGAGTATTAAGATACAAAAAAAAAACATTCCCATTCTCTCAGGCCTAATCAACATTGAGTAGCGGTAAAATACCGGTATACCGAAGCCACAATTTGGTATTTATTGAATCAGCCAAGCTTCGAAAATATTCAGCCAGTTTGTTTGAGAGCATTGTCGCCTGTGGTATACGTTACAAGCCTAAGAAATACTGATGTCGCCACTCAAAATAGAATTGAAAAGGGATGATGCTTCCGATAACATAATCCTCATGTGCTCTTATCGCCAGAGCGACTGCACCGCAGTTTACTGGTATGTATGAACTTATCATATGGCTCATCACATGATTCTTTTGAGTCACGAGACGATTCATATGTCTCGGCGTGTGCCTAATCTGATCTTGGGATACCTTAGGGCAGGCAATACGCACAAGCTTGACTACCAAGAGATATCTTATCGGGGTCCACGATATGATGGCTCTTGGTATACAATCGCGACCACGGGAGGCACGTGATGTTCGATTGAATATCAGAATGTTGGGTATCATATAATACCATATCCCATAATATGTCAAATATAGCGAAATATCGAAATATAAAATAAAACGAAAAAGCGAAATAGGAAAATACATCGAAAATCGAAATAGGAAAATACAGCGAAATAGCGAAATAGCGAAATAGAACGAAAACTCGAAATAGGAACATACAGCGAAATAGCGAGAAATATAGAACGAAATATATAAATATGAAATTATTTTTATAAACGAAATAACGGAGATATTTGAAAAGGTGTCTTTGACGAAATAACGGACATATTTGGAGAAGTGTGGACCCCGATAAGATATCTCTTGGTAGTCAAGCTTGTGCGTATTAGGTGCTTATGGAGATCAATATTAAATACGTCTGATATAATCAGGCAATGAAATGCTACATCGACTATGCCATTACCCCTCAAAGCTCTAACAATGGCTTTCCCGGTTATCATATGACCGACAGCATTGTCAGCGTATATTGTTTCGATGGTTTCTTGCGAACCAGAATTTGCCATGAGTAGACCAATGCTACCAAGAAAACTCATATCTATATGCAAAACCACCCAGACGGAGAACAGTGTTTGAGACCACTATTTGCTGGTTCTGAAGGAACTTTGTTGAGAACTTTTCACCATAATGGTTGTTCATACGTCAGAACATGTGTGGCACAGTTTTGCTTGATTGTTGACGACGTGAAGCGTGTAAATGCAAGTGTGTTTCGTCATTGGGGTCCAAATCGATAATCGGCATATACATAACTGACGATTTCTCTTTATAGAGGTTTGATTACTATGAATCATTTGCATGGAACCGCTCTCCGACTTAAAAAAACCCAGGTATACATAGCCTCTGATTCATATCTGGTGCATGCTATACACAATATCTTGTGTTTTTCGGACAGAAAATACCGCGCCGAATCGACGGTACCGTTATTTGATTTACCCGCCAAAAATAGATATACATTGTATAGAACATTGTATCACCGAGGCGACGACAAGGCAAAACAACCGAAATTATAACGAAATTTCGCGCATTGCTGTATATATACATGCTTGTATATATATGCACTTAACATAAAGCTTCAAACCATAAACCCGCGCTCACGACAATTATTCTCTTGTTGTTCTTGGTGCTTCAAACGGACATGGCTCATTCGAACCTCCAAATTTTTTATAAGGTTTGCGCTCCCAAATACACCTAATAGCTATTGAATTTTCCCAGGTATCAAAATTGGTCGATAAAATTTTCTACTACATTTCTACGAACATAAATGTCCCAGAAATACGAATTGACATCATAAATATACATCTTTGAAGAGGATGTTTGGGTTCCAAACCAAAACACAACCATTTGCACGGCATGGAACAGAAAAGAGCGTTCCGTGTTAGTATGTTCCCGGCATGGCAGATATAGAGCGTTTGTTTCACTTCTGTGCCAAAAATTTAAACGGCCCGAAAATGACTTTGGCCAATGCAAGTATTTATCAGAGCATATGAAGACGGTATGTCGATATTTCGTGTATTTTTCAATGTACCGGTATCTTAAACATCCGCCCAAGTTATGTAGACAAAATTTGGAAGCTTCATGTCCGTTTAAAGCCACATGGCGGTTTTCGCTCCAATATACACATAATATTATTCGCTTTTGAATTTTTCTCTGAATCGAAATAGGTCGATACATATCTTAACTACCTTTCTACGAGCATTATATAACACAAAAAGACGCATTAAAGTAATGCAAATACAACTGTGAATACGGCGTTTGGGTCCCAAACACAAAACAGCCATTTGCACGACATGGAACAGAAAAGAGCGTCCCGTGGTATAGTCTCTTCTTGATATGGTAGCAATAAAGAGCGTTTGTCTGAGTACTGGCGAAAAGTTGGAAACGGTTGAAAAATGGCTGTGACTTTGGCAAGTGTTTTTCAGAGCATATGAATCCGGTATATCAATAGTTCGTTAATGTATCAACCTATCGTATCCGTCACTACAAATTACGTAGAAAAACATTTGGAGGTTTGAATGAGCCATGTCCGTTTAAGATTTAATGTTGTTGCGTTACATGAAGTGCTGATACAAGTTGGTCTGACAGTTTGTAGGGAACGTAAAAGTGTTTCTCGCATAAAAATTAATACCAGACCAACTTATATCCATATTGTATGAAAATCAACAAAATCAACTAAAATTTCTTATACTTACTCCCAACTAATAAAGTAAGAATATTTATTCAATCCAGAGTTGAAAGTTGTTAATTATTGCGAATAGCTACTTTTCGCTGACTATTTATAATAACAACTACTACTCCGTTCGTGAGACAATCTTGCTTGTCACTCGCAGTAAGGGGATTATGGTTCTGTGTGCCGTGCGTATTTGTACTTATTTATGTTGTCATCTGGTCATAGCTTAGCGCTTTGTGTTTCGCAAGATTCTCGTGTTTCACGACGATGAATGATTTGGTTGCCACTAATAGATACAAATTAAGGTCACATGGCGATCATAATGTAATGACCCAATCTCAGAGTCATCTCCAACATTGAAGAACTGAGAAACGATCGCGAACTTATTGCTGAATCATGTATTTGCGAGTTTTGTTGAAAATCCGAACCTGTAATCGTAACAACGAATCTGGAACTGAACGACAGCGAATATAAAGAACACAAATTCTAGTGACGTAGTATCCTATTCGTAATAATTATATGTTGTCGTTCAAAATGTGAAAGGTGTCTATTTTCGACGAGTCACGACAAAAAACAACGAATAAGAATAATATATTTCCACTCTGGTCCAGCCGTACTGACGACGAGGCACGATATTCAACACACGGCCTCTTTAAGAAGACAAACTACTCTAATGTCAAGTTGTCGGTGGTGATTTGTGCTCCCAAGTGTCTTCACAGCTCTCCAACGCGGGCAGAATTGCATACATATCAATCAATATCACAAACGTTCCCATTTACCGTTACCTACTAAACCATTACCACGCGATGGTGTCTGAACACGAAAAACGTTTTATCTTATAAAATGAGTCAGACTTGTTCCTTGCTCTCCGCAAATGAGTTCGGGTAAATAATGTCATTTCTTGTAACATTTCGGAATTCCTAGGTGCAAGGAGTATTTTTCATGAATAATACACACTTGGGTTTGAGTTCTTGCAAAGAAATGGCCATGACTATCAAGTCGCACGGAGCACATTTTGATTTAAGTTTAGCTAAATTTCTCCAAGTGTCTTGATTTTACTTCTAAATTGAAAATAAAATATCTGTCTAATAAACAATCACTAGTATAATTATCGGTAAATATTGTGATTGTGTGGACAAATATGAATCAACAATCAATTGTCGTGTCAACCCGGTTTGAAATTTTGTTTTCTGTAAATAAAGTTTATTGGTGCAGAAATTATTTTATCACATGATTAGCACTATATTCCGATGTAATATTCGAGCGTAATAGACACGTGTAATATCGTCGCGTGCAATGACGTCACGCTGCTCTTTGGGACAATGATCGCTGGCTGCAGTTAATTTTTGTTTTCGATACAATTTTAGCGATTATATGATCATGTGATAAAAAGTATCTCAAACTCGTTCTATTGTATACGTAATTTATCAACCTCGTCCACTAAATTCTATTTGAGCCTCGGTAAACCTCGGCTCAAATTGAATTTAGTGAACTCGGTTGATAAAATCCGTATAAAATAGTAACTCATGTGAGATCCTCTATTTATCACATAATTTGGCCATAAAAGCAGTTTCATAATTATCGGTAATAGACACGTTTAATATCAGCGCGTGCGATGACGTCACGGCGTTCTTCAAATAACTTGCGATCGCTGTAGTTTATGATTGTTGTTTTCGAGGAATATTTCGCGTTGCTTCGGGTTTATTTGAGCATGTGATAAAAGGTATGTCACACTCGTCCTATTTTATACGTAATTTATCAACCTCGTCCTCTAAATTCTATTTGAGCCTCGGTAAACCTCGGCTCAAATCGAATTTAGTGAACTCGGTTGATAAATTCCGTATAAAATAGAAACTCATGTGAGATCCTCTATATAACAAAACACCCGGTCCAGTCAACTGGGGTCTGGCAGTTTATAATGAATGGCCGCCAATATACCTGACTGGAAAGACTGCATTAGTACTCTTATATATGAAACTCTTAAGTCTAGCAGATTTCTTTGGTTGCAATATATAGCACAGAAAATTACACAATGTGCGAGTTTTGTACTTTGTAATGATTTAAAAACCTAAAAAATACTTTAACACTCACGGAAAAAGCTAAATTGTTCAGCAAAGTCTGCTATCCCCAAACACATGTCAACGAATTACAAGAATAATAATGACATTTAAAGCAAGATAATTAAAAAAGATTAGTTTTTCGTTTCCTAGGATAAAATTAAAACACCATATGATGAAAATAAAGCAGATATATACGAAATCCAGTTGGTCAAATTTTCCAATCGAGTTACCCACACAAGAAATGGATATAGTACATAGCACCGATGCGACATTGTCCGGAATACGTTGGAACCCCGGTAAAGATTACAAAATGGAACCATTGGCGAAAATGCAAGACAAAACATTGAAACAAACACAGCGACGGAATAGAAATAACAATTCCGTCGGTTATTTCGCCTGACAATATGCGTGTGCGTTTGAACTAATTTCGCGTTCGGCGTTTGCCGTGGGTAGGATTTACACACGTTTTCGACATTTTTCGCTTTCAACGCTTATTTCGCCAGGTTATCCCAGGTGGTTTACACACGCACCCGTAGTGCCTTACATAGTATTCCATACATTATAGATCTTATGGTCATTATTGTATTCTTATAGCTACGTGTACTGCTTCTCACATATGTCATAAACTCGCACGACGCCGGGCCAACTCGTGTACAGAAATAACATTTCTGTGGAATCAGTACTAAACTGTTAACTGATCAGGTATAGCAGACTCAAAATCAGTTAAATGTAAAACAATTCAAAAGAAAAAAGCAAACAAAACAGCATAACAAAACAAAACATTACAAACATAATAAAAACCCGGACAAAACAAAAACAAGCATCTAAAATAATGCGCCACATATACTTCCTTTCTATATTTCAACATACGATTATTCAACCAATACAATAATATACAATACAATAATATACAATACAATACAATATATTGGACAGGAACGTGTACAGCTGTAAGATACATGCATTAATAGTTGTTTCTGCTAGTGACTGTAGTTGCACACTAGTACCTGCAATTGGTGGATGCACTCTCGTCCACCCATCTCAAATATAACCAAAGTGGCTACCTCGCGAATATCGGAGTAATATGCGCTCATTATAGCAAAAATACCCTGATTGCAACAATATGAAGCATGCGCATGAATTCTTCTTGGGTCCAGTCGAACGAAGCGACCCCGCATCGAAGAACATAGCGATATCATACATCTGATCCTACGACTATACCCATCATAGCTACAATACGGGCTGCAACCCACAGTCACTGTCGGTCAGGGCTGTGGGGTGCAAAATTTACCAAAATTCACCCCCACGGTGTCAAATCAGTACAATTGAGCATTGCGAGTAGCACACCAATGACTTAAAACAGGGATATCCAAATGAATAAATGGTGGTGTGCCTATATACGTGTGAGTGGAATTCCATAATTTTCAGAAAAATAACAGCAACAGCCAATCCAATAGGAATATTGATGAAATCTCACGCAATCACGATGGAGGTCCGTTGATGTTCATGTTTTGAAAATATGTCTAATTTTCTAGCGGGCTGCAAAACTTATTTTTCCCGAGACACCACAGCAGTTACTAGATCTGTATTGTCACATTATTTCGAAGTGTACAGTCAAGTATAAGGTATATTGTGTGGTGATTGGATGCAATAAACCCACATAATACTTGATACAACATATGTGAAAAATTGTATACTGGGATGCAGCCCACACGGTATGATAGTCTAGAATATTTACCTCGCAATGTAGCTGGCATAAGAACAAGCGGGGCAAAACGCCTGTTCATTTAACCCAAGGGTGCGTCGTGTCGAACGAATCGGTACAGTAGACTAGTTTGACTCCATGAGACATATACCGACGCCCCCGGAACAAACTTTCAATACACACTGTCCAACCAGACTGTTCTCTCGAAATAACCGCACATTATCTGATTATAATTTAATTGGTTTTATGTTGATAATTTGCTTAGAATCGCCACATTTTGAGTCGATAATGAACTGAAAATGAAAGCGTTGTAAAAACATCGACTCATAATGACCTCATTACAGGTTCATTATCTGCAGACAATGACTCAAATAAACCAACTCACAAATTATCATGCGTACGCTCTTTAAAATGTGTTCTCACTGGGGCCCGCGCCATAAAACGGAATAACTCATATGAGTCCATTATATGCTTGCCTCAGAATAAAATAATCCGATGTGAATCTATTTGCACATTATAGGTCGATCATGTCCTTATGCCCTCTGGCTTATTCCATGAAGGTGTTTTTGGCGTGTATGTCTCATTGTCGTTAGGTGTGAACAATGGCTGATGAGTCTCAATAATGTATGTAAATCAATCGGGAATGACAATGGGATGGAATGTTGAACAGAATGACAATCTGCGGAGCAAAATGTGAAATTGATTGGGACGGCCTATATATCGAGGAATATGGCACGCAGAAGGGTCAAAGGCAGATGTTTGTTCCAACCAAATATATTAACCCCGCCACTGACTGGACACCAGGGCCGGATTCGTCATCTCAGGTTTAAACCTGGTCTACGTAAACCTCTAGGTTTAAACCGCCGTGGTTTAAACCCGAGACCACAGGTCTAAGTGACGCATTCGTCATCTCTGGTTTAAACCTGGTCCAGCCAGACCAGTGGTTTAGCAGTAGTGTCTCTGTATCGTCGATATAATTAAACGTACTTTCCTAATGCGGACCGCCTCGTTTTATTGATTGCGAAAATAAATAATTACGACAGCGGTCATAATTTGATTGGAAATTTATAAGCGAGAAGCAATCACACATATAAAGCGTATGGGGATAAGTTTTTGTCAATTTCAATATTGTTTTTGCGTTTTATAAGCTTAAACCGGCAACTAAACCATCTAATTCGGCGGTCCAGCTAAACCAGCTTTATCGAGGCTAAACTTGAGTTGACGAATCCGTCTTTTCTTCGTCGCGGTTTAGAATTGTCAAACAATCAGTTAAAGGGTGGAGCTGTAAATAATCTCGAGTGAGGGCGTGTCTAAGTGGCGACTGCCGACTGGTGTTATCATGTCACAGTTGATTCATTCGCACGCGAGCTTTGCTCAGATATGGACATGTTCCTAAATATATGATTTTTACAACTATCTTGTTTTTTTGTTTGGCTTGTGTCAATCACAAGTACAGGTGTTTTCTACGAATTCATTTGAAGGGTTCAACGTTTTAATTTTGACACCAAAAACGATGCTACTGCATGACCAGATATGCTATACACATAGTTTGCAATCCTGAACTTATATATTGCTATATGAGTAAAATTGTATAACTTGTTTTGATGTAGATCATGCCACAAAACTCTACTCTGGCTACGCCCATAAATTCCCATAATATTCTACCAGTTCAAAACCTGTGAACCTTTTTGATTTTCTGCATGACGGGAAATTTATGACATTGACAAAAATCAACGCATGTAATATATTTCTTTATTAAAAGCTGTCCCTCTGCATGGTTGCCCACTTCCAACAGTTCAGATGCCGCCTATGGTGTGCACTCATAAGCAAATTACCTTTACTTGACTGGCCTCTTGGTCCAGGATTGAATCGATTATGGAGACTTTATTCAACGCCAGAGGGGATTTGCGCACATTTTGATCAATTGAACATTTTAACTTAAAAAAAAACGTAATTAAATTTAAAACAAATGTTAATCTAAATTTAAAATTTTGTTTCCTTTTAGATTCAACTCCTTACTCAATTTAACACAATTTTTTAATTTGTTAAAACTTATATTTTTCTTATTTTTAAATCAAATGTTTTAAACCCTAACGCCGTTATACCACATGACTCACCACTCTTATTTAATTGATATCGGTCCAGGGGTATTGGAGTTGCGAACAGACACACGGACATACAGATAGACAGCTCCTATACCCTTTAATATATACAGATATACATCTAAATACACCAAATGTTGTCTTTGCGGGTGAAGCATCTTGCATAAATCTATCATAAACAAAGTGATGAACAGAGCGTGAAACTCGTGTTGAGAAACATGCCATTTGTTAAATTGATTTAAACACAGAATGAGATCGGATTAATAGTCAATGAGTGATAATTGTTTCGCAATGAATAAATCCATTGAGCGTGCACGCGATCACGATAATTTATGACTTGTCAATAACCATTATATCGGCCTATCTTTTGGTCCGATTGGTGCGAGAGTAGTTTGATTGCAGAATCATATAACCGAATCGAGTTGTCAATTATCTGACAACTGAACGACAAAAACGCCCACTTAGACCCGGTTTTGGCTGGACGGCCAATGTAGGTTTAAACCAGGTTTAAACTCGGAGGTTTAAACCGGAGATGACGAATCCGGCCCAGGAGTTTCATTATTCGGTCGACGACTGACCTGCCATAAAATTATCGAAATAAAGGCTGTGGGACGGTTGTAGAATTGTATTTTTACAGCGATAAAGCCATCCCAGAAAGCAAACGCTACATTAAAATGAAGTTTAGCATCTATTGCACAACATAAACGCATTCATTCGACCGAAGGGGCTGATTTTGTACATCTAGAGACCGATTAACCCATACATGCCAAGGTGCCACGAAACATCGAAAACTGCGTTCGACATCAATGTTTAGAATTTAGATTTCTCGATGAATACGCTAGTAAACAGAGAGTATTACGTATCAAATGACGCAGTGGAATTCTGCCCGTTCATTTTTATATGTAATATGGCTGTAGTAAGACGACTATACTGACTCGACGAACATGCAAACTTAATATATAGACGAAGATGAAAGAAGCTAAAAATAGACTTGGTGTTTACAATCTTATATCTATATTTGCGAATGTCTGTCTGTCTGTTTGTCTGTCTGTGTTCTATAGAAATTTACAGGGGACCATCTAGATGGCACCAAAGGGGTCTACTAGGCGTAACTTTACACGAGAAAGATAATGGTGAGGGTTAGGATTTTATAAAGTGACGCCGTTGTTGTCAGGGACAGAAAGGTGGGAGGGGCAGAACAAATTTTGTCGCAGATTGCCATGAAACTGATATATAATCATCCCCATGATATAAGGAATCTGATGGTGTGGTTTAAATATGTCAAGAGTGGCGCCGGTCGAGTCAGGGATGGACAGAAGGGGAGAGGGCCGCCAATATTGATAAACTAAGTTTAGCGCCGAGGGACCGTGTAGATGGCACCAAACGGTCTCCTAGGGGTAACTATTTACGAGAAAGATAATGGTGCAGGTTACAATTTTCTAAAGTGACGCCGTTGTCAGGGGCAGAAAAACGGGAGGGGTAGAAATTTTTTTTGCCAGCGATTGCCACGAAACTTTTATATAATCATTTCCATGATATGAGGAATCTATCTAATGGTGTTGTTCAAATATGTCAAACGTGGCGCCATTCGAGTCAGGGATGCACGGAAGGGGAGAGGGGCACCAACATTGATAAAAGTAATTTTCGCGCCGATGTCCACCAAATTGATATTCTTCTCCATGATACCAGGAATCTAATTGTGCGATTTAAAGACTCCAAATTGCTGTCGTTTGGATGAAAGATTGTGGGAGAGGCACTCAATTTGATAAGATTGGGTTTAGTCGCCGATTGCCGCCACACTTATACAATATCACTCCCATGGTATGAGGAGTCTAATGGTGTGGCTTATGTCTGTCAAAAGTGGCGTAATTCGAGTCAGGATTGAACTGAAAGGCAGAGGGGCACCAAAATTGATACACAATACTTTTAGCGCCAATTTCCACCAAAGTGATACACATTCTTATCCATAATACGAGGAGTGTGATCGTGTGATTTAAAGACGCCATGTTGGTGCTGTATGGTGAGAGATGGGTGTTAGTGGGCACTACCTTTGGTCAAAATTGGTTTACCAAACTTATCAATAATCATCTCCTTGATATCAGGAGTCTAATTGTGGGTGGTTTAAGGATGTCAAATATAATTTCTTCTGAGATAAAAGAAAACGGAGTCAGTGGCACATCATCCAATACTGACATCAATATGACAAGGTTATATCTGCCCAATATACAGAGGATATCTTTCAAGTTTTAGAACAGACTCATCGGCTGACATAATCAATTCAAAATATAGCTCTGTGTCGGGCACATGTAGCTGATATATCTGCATAGCAACGTTTCGTTTAAACTGAGAATAATTAGCCAGTATATAGTACAATGAACAGAGGAGCATCTGGACATGTCTTTAACACATCTGTATCTTCATGGAGATATGATAACCAGGTGTCCTAAAAATCTTAGTCAAACCCACTACACTAGACTGATTGATACATCTCTATGTAAAACCCAATTGTCGTCTTTTATTTTATGGAACTGATGTGTTTATGATGTTCATGTTATAACGTCTGAATTATACGCAGTTGTAAATAAATAAATAGTTCTTAATTGGTGGGACGGATTAATCGTGATAAACAAAATGACAATCGCTCCGATACGACAAGGTGGGCTACTACTTATATTCCGTGTGTAAGAATCATGTTTTGCGATGCTATTTGGATGTATAATTTATGAGAATATGTGTAACGCTTTGAACAAGAGTATCCTCTATTCCCACCATAAATCCACAATATGCAGAGGGTTTCATATCACTTTAACCTGGGAAACGCCGGGTAACCCTGCTAGTATCATATAATTATATATCATAAGTTTAGTTTGGTATGTCCGATTTTAAAAATGTTTACACATGCTTTCTCACCAAGCGCACACTATACATATAGAATACACGCATAGTGTTTCTGAATAACAAATTTAATCCACAAGTGGGATTGGATTAAATTTGTTATTCAGAAACACTATGCGTATATTTTGTTTATGCCACGATCTTTACAATGCGATGGATAAACACTTTTCCGTTCAAATTGTATGGAGAAAGTTTAATCCACTCTGCGAAGTATATGCCAACAAGTGTTAATTAAATGTAAAATTTAAACAGATGGCTTTATTTATATAGTAAGATAGGCGATCGTGCGGTATAAATACACAAACATAACTACATATTATAATCAACTACATAGCCGTTTCCCATATACACCTTTATCACAATCACTACATTAAAGCTCCAATATATTTTATATAAGCCTAAATAATATGATTTCAGGGCGTTACCATTTCTGACTATGTTTTTCTTGTATTAATTCGTGCTCCGGTCGCTCTACGAGAAGGACGTGTACTTATCGCGCCGAGTTAATCCGTGAGTGACCGTGACGTTTTTGTCGGACTTGGTTATGGATTTAACCCCCTGTAAAGTCTGCCACGTGTTGAGCGGATTTCAATCGGTCCATTGTGTTCTGTGGACAATCCGCTCCAATGCAGGCCGATTGCAAGTTAATATGGACTACCTCCGCGGCTTTGTAGAACCCCAATAAAGGTCGATTATGTGCGGTTTTTTCGCGAGGATATTTTGGACCAACGACCTTAGAGAAACATCTGCCGGCTTACGAAAATAAGCTCATATTGAACTTATTTAAAACAAAATACAAATAAGCCTTTATCGACATTATTTGAATCTGAAATGCGCGCTATATTAATCTAAATCGACTTACCCGATTTACGTTATGTACAATGTGTTTGCAATGTGGCCCGCGCCATAAAACGGAACAAGTCCATATGTGCTTATTTCATAATCAAATAAGTTCAATGTTAACCCATGTGAATATTTAAGTCCAATATAAACCTATTTGCACGATGATGTGTTGATATTCATGCTCCACGGTGATTTGAGATGATAATAATATTTGTTTTAATCACGGTGCGGTCCGGTTCAACACAATGTATGCCTTTCGCATAATGAACAACTGCAGATAAAGATTACACATACATGTAGGTACTGCGTCATTTGGATTTGTGTTCTTTTTTATCAGTTGTCGTTTTTCCATATCGATATACGTGTAGTTACGGATTCGAGAAGACAAGCATTAGCACGCGAGCTTTGTGTGCAGCCATCGAGCTAACCACTGAGTATGACCTGATAACAACGCTGTATAAGTACAAAAATAATCACTTCAAACAGAACCATATCACCTTTCTATTTGCCATTTCTCAAGCACACCAAGTTACCATTTCCCACCATGTACATTTATATGCTGCCGGGTTGTCATAATAGTTATATGTGTGTATATCCCCCACCACACCCCCAATTTATGAGACTAGTGAAAATTAACACCCCGTGCAATATATATCCGTTATATTCACGTACTTTATATATATTCTACACGTCCTAACAAAACCTGATATAAATCCAAAATAAATTTGTTATATTCATGTTTCATGTATTACCTGTATGCATGGTGCGGAGATGCATCTACGTTTCACAGAACTTGTCGTCCAATCCCTTATATGTAATGTATTTTTTATACATAATACTAATACAATATGTTTAAATCAAAATCAACACTCATTCAAGATATAAAATATATCACCTGTTTTTCTTCAGCACTAAACAATAAAGGACATCTCTGTAAAATAAAAACAGTTTGTCACCACTTGGTGAAAAGAGCCGATACATTGATATTGTCATGACTTCTGTAATTTCAAATGCTCAGAAAAAGTATTCAATGCTCCAAAGATGTTGTTTGAGGCACAATTTGACAATTGACACGAACGAAAACACCGCTGTTGAGTAATTCTGGATACGTTTATTTAATACCATGTGTTTGGCGTTCTTATTTTCAAGACATAATGGTTTCGCATAATCGACACTGCGTCCTTGAGCATTTGCAAACTGTGGACCACCAAGAGCAATTTACACACGGTGATTGGCAAAATCCTTTTAAAGTCACTTGCTGTCTTGCGCTCCAAAATACAAATAATATTATTAGCTTTTGAATTTTTCCCGGTGTCGAAATAGGTCGATAAATATCTTAGGCCTAACTACATTTCTACGAGCATTATGTAGCCTAAAAAGACGCATTGAAGTAATGAAAAATGCAACTACGAACAAGGTGTTTGTGTCCCAATAAAAAAACAGCCACTTGCACGACCGATCGTATCCGTCCCTCAAAATTACGTAGACAAACTTTGGAGGTTCGAATGGGCCAAATTCGTTTAAAGTCACTTGGTGATTTGCACTCTTGAAATTATCCAGGTATAGAAATAGGTCGACAAATACGTGAACTATTTTTCCATGAGCATTTTATGTCAAGAAAGAAGCATTGACGTCTTAACAAATACAACTTTGAACACGATGTTTGTGTCCCAAACAAACAACAGTCACTTGCACGGCATGGAAAAGAAAAGAGAGTTCCGTGTTATATTAGTCTATTCCGGATATGGTAGAAATAAAGAGCTTTTTTCACTTCTGTGCGAAACATTGAAAACAGCTGGAAAAAGGCCGTGACCATTGAACGATTTTTTCAGAGAATATGAAGCCGCTTTATCAATATTTCGTGTATTTGTCAACCTATCTTATACCTCCTTGGAAGCTCGAGTGAGCTATATGTCCGTTTAAACCCACCAGGGATTGTCCATGTTGCTGCAATGAAGCTGTATATGGCTCTTTTTAGGTAGAATATGACAACGACCATTTCAGTTTCTGGCAGAGCTATACAATTATTTCTCGGACTATATATCAGAGTTTGATTTTGGTACCAAAGACAACGAAGCGTAATCGTCTGTATGCCACAATAATGAAACACTGATTCATCCCCAATTACATGTGACACTTTGAACTCAAGTGTGGGTTAAAATCTCTGCAACCAAGGGATGTGCACCGAATATCCCTGATTTTTGAACCAAGACGAACTTCCAACGCGCCCTTGTGTATAGCGGCACTGATAGTTGATGGGTTAATCCAAAATTAAAGTAGAATTACTGACGTCCGTATTGCCTGCTCGAGTAAACTATTTCACAGATATGAGATATCAGCCCGAACTTTATTGAGGTTGCATGGCAATATATGAACAAAGTTTAATAAAGAGGTTCGCCTTTTAGTCAGCGCTCAATAGTTTCTGGTCTAATTGCGATAGGCACACCAAGGCCAGCACACAAGTGCAACTCTGGTATTGGGACACTATTATGGTAATATAGGCTGTCCAAGATATTGTCGCATTTTCCGGAGTGTCAATCATTCTCGCATTAATCATGACCATGCATTAATTACTGGAATATCATGGCGATTGACGAACGTTGGATTAAAGAAACATGATAAATCTATAGTGTCAACCCCATTCTGAATGCGCGCGACAGCTTAATAGAAATTATACTTCGATAGGTTCATCGTATTGACCATATATGCCTGTATATTAATCGGTATGAGCCACGTATGGCCAATATCTACTCACACGGTGGGGAATCACGTGGTTTCGAGTTGATGAGTATCACGCATTCAAAATGACCGAGGCGATCGCAATCGCGACAAGAAACGAGGAAAAAGGTAATAAACTAGGCTAATGATATATTACATATAGTTTAACCAAACTGCTGAGAGACGTAAAGCTCCCGGATCTTAAGGTATTCCAAACATCGTGCTGAAAACATCAACAGGACTACATTGTAACCACCATATTGCAGAAATCCATATCAACAGGGATTTTACCAAACGATTGGCTCAGCGCTAACATCGCACCGATAAATAAGAAAGGAGACGTGCACAAAGCTGAACATTATAGGCCATTCTCACTTACATCTGTGTGTTGCTAGATATTAGAGCACATAATATGCCGCCACATCATAAACCATCTAGAAGACCACGACATCATATCCAAACTAAATCACGGATTCGGGAAAGGCCACTCTTGCGTCACCCAACTACTCACCACAACCACCGATTTCTTCACTAACTTCGAAAACAAAATCCAAACCGACGTTGCAATTCTCGATTTCTCCAAAGCGTTTGATACAGCAACACACAAGAAACTGCTTACAAAAATGCGAAATACGGTATTGACGGAAATCTCCTTGCCCGACTTGAAACCTTGCCAAATGCGAGTGACCATCGAAGGTGAAACATCTCAGTACGTGGCGGTCAACTTAGGAGTACCCCAAGGGTCTATGCTTGGTCCTCGTCTCTTCTTATGCCACATCAATGCCCTCCCAGATAGCGTCTCATCGCTGACGACTGTCTGCTCTACGGATCGATCAACAACCATGACGACCACATCACCCTGCAGCGTGACCTAGAACAACTTGAACACTGGGCACCTATGGGGCATGCGATTCAACGCCAAGAAATGTTATGTTTTGTCCATCGCACCAACATCTCCATTTAGATACAAATTGGACAAACACCTACTCCAACATGTAACAGAAAGCCCCTACTTGGCGTCACACTATCAAACGACATGCATGTGTCACCTCACTTTGGCAAATCTGTAAACAAAGCAAATAGTACTCTAGGATTTATACGTCGAAGAATCAGGAAACTAGAGTATGCAGCAGTCTGCAGAGAGATATTGATAATTTGGAGAGGATACAGAAGAGGGCAGTAAGGTTTATCACCGTTGACTACACATCCAGGGAAGAACGAGCAATAACAAACATGCGAAAACAGCTCATGCTACAGACTCTTGAACGCAGGAGAACAGACAAAAGAGTGCAACTGTCTGGCAAGATAGTGGATGGGCTGATCCCAGCTATCGAAAATAAAGGCTAAAAAATTCGACAGGTTCAGTGCAAATAAATTTTTTCAAAGCCTGGAGTGTATCAACTCTAAACCTTTCGAGTTGATCAAGCCGATCGCACAGAATATCGAGATTCCTTCTATCCTCGGACAATACTTGATTGGAACCATCTAGGAGAGGATTATATGAGCTCTCTACTTCCATCAGAGGACGAAGCGACACCCAACGTCTTATGTCTCATCCCGTATGCAAATAAATCCGTTAGAATCCTGCACTGAAACCATACACAGATACATATAAGTTGGCAACTACGTGCGTATGCTATATATTATTTTCACACAAGCTGATGTCTTATTTGTGTCAAACCTCACAATTGTTTGCTTTAACATTCTGACCAAAGTTGTCAGTCGAAGGATTCTCGTAGATATATGGAGTTAGTATTCCACGAACCTCCGACAGGCAACTTTGGTTAGAATGTTGTAGAAAATTACTGACCATTTCCGAACATATATGGTATCAACTTGTTTTTAAAATAAACTGGCATATGCTATGTGTTGTGTCAGTTCCTGATATATTATGTTTATGTACGGTTGTACATTTTGAATGCGTGTTACTCACCAATCTCGAAACCACGTGATTCCCAACCATAACTCAGTTGACTCAATTATGTCGACTTTTAAAAATAAATAATTAGTCCAATTTGATTTAAAACACCATACGGATTTGTATTTATTTGCGAAGTTAACGTGTCCCAACGTTTTTGCCAGATAACACTAGCCATTGCTGGCATCAATGCTTCCATGTTATTACAACAGATATAGCTAGTTGCGAAACAATACAAACTTATTTCAAAAGATATTGGAAGTATGGGTATATTATTTAAATTGGGGTTAACTTCATTTGATTCGCCATTTATAGCATTAGGAGATGTTGTATTTCCTACGATAACGGTTAGGGTGGACGAAGTGCAACCCATCTCTTTTTTCAATATCGATTCCGCTCGCAGGAACCTATACTCTAAACTCTAAATATACTGCCATTTTTAAATCCAAATGGTTGTTATTCGGACACAAGCGTAAAGGAATTCCTTTCAAACTGAAATTGCAAGTACCGCTACATAATACATATATGTTCCATAGCAGAACATTATCTTGTCCATCGTATTGCGATCATAATGGGTTACAAAACGGTGGGTTGGCCGTCATTCATTGATCCATAAAAATGTACGAACATATTTCCCAGTAGATCATTCCATGAATCTCTACTTTGGTTAACGCCCGTATAGAGATCATATTCCACTAGTACTAAACATGGACAAATTCGAAAATATAACACGGGGAATATACTTCTTAGTTATTATCTTTTCCTGAATAATGTCCTTCACTGTAGGTGAAGGTCCCAACTCGAAATGTATGATTTTCTGTGACTTTTGTGAGCCGATGTAGCAAAAAACATTGAATTAATTTCCCAGGAGAAATTCCATAATTGTAAGCGACGCAAAGCAAAATTGCCCATAAAGTAACTTAAATCGTGAAATTTCGAGTTAGGACCTTCACAGACAGTGAAGTAAATTATTATGGAACAGATACTAACTAAGAAATCTATTCCCCACGTTTTATGATCTCTACGGCGTTAGCCAGAGCAGAGACTCGTGGAATGAGCTAATTTCCCAGTAGAGTGTTTAGCGCATCTAGTCCACAGATGGGTTGGAATTTCTTATTACGCCACCGTAGTGTGGTGTTTCTAGCTTTTGGTTTTTTGATATCGCATGGTCGATCGATAATTCACTGGGTGATTGTACATTCGGCAAACCTCGTCAGATTCCGTCACCGTTTCATCGTACCGATAATTACGAGAGTACAACTAAGATTGGCACATGTGTTTACGTCACCGGTGTAATTGTGGGGACATGCTTCTATTATGAAGGTTTGCTATCCCGAAGGTCCGCTATTCCGAAGGTTCTCTATTCCGAAGGTTTTTGTTATTTTTAGGTTAATTCTATATTTTAAAGTATTGAGACTAATTTGAGAGGGTTCATTTTCACAAAGATTCTTTATATGGAGTGTGCGCTCACATCCGAACTGATCATGCGCGCACACCGATACAGATACAGGAGGAAATAACTTAACTTAGAACATTAAATGTGATTTTGTTTTGTTTTCGCTGGTTTTCTTGTTTGTCTGTGCCTAGCTGCCAATGTCACTGACTGACGAGGGCCTGGCCTACTGTAGCGTAAACCGCCTTTAAAGTCACCGATTATATTTTTATAGTGCCTTGATATACGCTTTTAATAACAATCAATGACATACAATATGATTAAAATACTATAATTCACCACCATTTGGAACTTCTGTGTCTCAACAGGTGCCCATAGAGTAATAGAAAATAGCTGAAATCATAGAAACATTTCGCCAGTTTCGTTCTCAGAATGCAACATAATTCATAGAGTTATACCCCTTCATTGAGAATAATAATAGGCTTTGCAGCACAGTCCAGATGAAACATAAGCACAGAAAACACGTCGGCACCTCAACAACAGTACGTTCACAGTCTATTACATCGGATAAGTTGAAAATACAATGTTTTGGAGCTTCCTCTTTCAAATGGTATATAATCTGGCATATATTTATATAATGTGATCCGGTGGTTCGAAAATTTAGTGGGCCTTTAAATACGAGATTTCTAGAGTAGAAGTAGTCGAGATTATTCACATCCACTTGTCCTGAATCCAATCAATTCCCGATCCCGCGTTTTACGCTCCGTTGTTCTGGGGCTCTAGAATTTGATTGTTTCCGTTGGAATGCAGTTAAACATATCTGCGGGGACAGGCTGTATTTGATTACGTATAAATTCGTTTTGTCACAATTTAATCATTTCCTTGTTGCAATGTACTATATGGCTAGTGGTGAATTACATTCAACTTGGGAACCAGAATTCGGTTAAACTATATCGACATGTAATTAATCCGGTTTGGTCACGAATGTGTTGCTTTTTCGTTCAAAATACGACTCAGCCTACAACTTTGTTTTGCGGATAGCACAATCCCACACATGAGGCGCATCTCAATCGAGTCGCCTCAAGAACATATGTGACCCGCCATATCAAATCCAATCGTAAGTCGGGATTTTTTTTTACCCTGTGCCAATGCATTCTCTTATATATGCGAGTCGACCATATGTCGCCTCGCATATATAAGAGAATGCAGTGGCCTAACAATTGTTTTGCAATTTTAATAATTTTTTCTTGTATTCTTTAACAATTTTATAATTTCACCCATACAGAGTCCCAGACAAACATGAGCAGACGACACTCTTCTATATATGTGTGGATGTTTTTTATTTTATGTCCTAAAAATTGTAAGAAACATTTATTTAAAAAAAATGATAAAAAATTGTTAGGCCAATGCATTATCTTATATATATGCGAGGCGACCCATGGTCGACTCGCATGTATAAGAGAATGCATTGGCACAGAGTAAAAAAATCCCGACTTACGACTGGATTTGATATGGCGGGTCACATATGTGAAGGAGATGCATGTTATCCAAACCACGGTGTCGAAATTACACATGTACTTAAAGATACGGGCGGTGTTGGCGGTGGGTATGCTGTTAAAATATTCACCTACGTCAAAAACTGCCATAAACCGTGCAGAAATAATAGTAAAATATAGACATACTTTGTTCTCATACCAATCAGAAATATGACATAAACCGTATGTTATTGTCAAATGTTTTTCCTTTGTTATGTAAACAAAAGCAAAAAACGTTACAGAACCTGGCTTTTGTTTAGATCCGGATATGGTAAACATAAAGAGCGTTCTTTGTTATTGTTTTCCTGATATGGAAATAATAAAGAGCGTTTATATCATTTGTCTGTGATAAACCAATATAATTGCGCTGTCTTATGTAAACAGAAGCAAAACTTCTGTAAGTCGAGCAGGCTCTTGTTTACGCACACCATCGTACGTCTTGACGACAATATACTATTTACGCGCTGATTATGTTTGGCATATGTTACCCGCCATATCAAATCCAGTCGGAAGTCGGGATTTTTTTTACCCTGTGCCAATGCATTCTCTACGGAAGCGTATTCGGGAAATGGTAGAACAAAAATAAAGTCAAAATTTTGACTTTTTAGAATTTTCTAACAATAGAATCACACTGCTTATTCTATTTTTAGAAAATTATAAAAAGTCAAAATGTTGACTTTGAAAGTCAAAATTATGAGTTTGAAAGTCAAAATATTGACTTAGAAAGTCGAAATTTCGAGATAAAAATTCGAAATTTTGAGATAAAAAGTCAAAATTTTGAGTTTGAAAGTCAAAATTTCGAGATAAAAAGTCAAAATTTTGAGTTTATAAAGTCAAAATTTTGAGATAAAAAGTCAAAATTTTGACTTTATTTTTTTTCTACCATGTCCCGAATACGCTTCCGTAATTCTCTTATATATGCGAGTCGACCAAAGGGGCCTAATTTTTTTTTACAATTTTAATAATTTGTTCTTGTATTCTTTAACAATTTTATAATTTCACCCATACAGAGCCCCGGATAAACATGAGCAGACGACACTCTTCTATGTGCTTCTATATATATGTGGGGCTCCCTGCAGGGTAATGGATGTTTTTTTATTTTATGTTCTAAAAATTGTAAGAAACATTTATTTAAAAAACATGATAAAAAATTGTTAAGCCATTGAATTCTCTTATATTTGCGAGGCGACATATGGTCGACTCGCATATATAAGAGAATGCGTTGGCACAGGGTTAAAACAAATCCCGACTTACGACTGGATTTGATATGGCGGGTCACAAATGAACAAAACTATATATATTTTTAATTTCCTTCTGTTGATGACGATTTGAACATCCCGTTCGATCGGTAGAATAACTGGCAGTCTCTGTGTCTGCAGATAGCTTCTTGTATCTGGGGAGCATATTCTAATAGAATATCGGTTGTGTCACGCTCACGCGAAATAACTCTGCAGAATGATGGAGACCGGATAAATGATAGTCTACTTCAGAAAGCTAAGGAACGCTTTGGTAAACATTATGAAAAGCGTAACGCCAATCAGCAAGATAATCTGTAGTCCAAGTCTTCTCGTACTAAAACCGGCTAAGATATTGGGATGGAGGTGCCGGTCTTTAGTCCAAGACCGCTTGTATACCAATCCTATGACACGACTTACGCCCACGATCTGTGGCGGGAATTTGTGGTGTATTTTACTCGATTTACCTAGCAAATCAATACATGATGCTATATACATCGGAAAGGCTTACATCTTATGGTCATAATGGTGTATAATAATCTAACTTTAATGTTAAATTACACATAGAATATTCCGGTTGATTGACACAAACATCGATTTGTTTATCTGTTTGTTTACGTTTTAACCGAAAGCCGAAGTGGTCCGAATAAGTTCGGCATAATCCGCTGTTTGTTCTGGGAATTCTACTTTCCGTTTCTATATATAGCGCGGGTTTTCCGAAAAAAAATGGAGAAAACCGATCGCCCGAAAGTCCAGTTTTCTATGTGCTTTCAGAACAATTCCCGCACTAAAAACTTAATGACATAATGGAGGATCAGAACGGTAGTTTTGTTGACAATTTTCGCAAGCAACTTGTCAAAATTGGAGCAAATTAGAACTCTTGTGTCTGACTTGCCAAGTTGCCATGCATTTTGATGTGCATTTTGACATCTGTGTTGATAAAATAATCGGAGAACCGAATCACACAGTTTCGAAATATAGTTCTTCCGTTTTAGTGGGACTTTTCAAACTTAAGGTTCATTTATTTAGTGTATTACATTTATATCTCCAATGTTTAATTAATCTATTTATTATTTTATTTATTGACACACATAATTACGATTACAATGGAGAATTCATCGTAATTTGCGTTGTTGTCTAAAATCTACGGAATATTTTCAACGGAAAATGCCGAACACAGTTCGCGAGGTCAACCGAGTTCGCATACTTTTAAAAAATTGTAAACATTGAGGTAAATGTCTCTTTTCGCATTAAATTACCTTTTTAAATTCACAACTGATGTGGGTTTCAGATAAAATAGCATGTCTTCTGCGGAAAATATCCGTTTATTGTCGCAATTGTGATATTTTATTTCATATAATTGTGGTTTTATTTGAGCGGGTCACTAACGCTTAAGTCGTGTCATAAGAATGCATGGGCCTGGAACTCGGACTAAAGACCGGCACCTCCATCCCAATATCTTAGCCGGTTTTAGTACGAGAAGACTTGGACTAGATAATCTGATGATATTTCGTCTATGTTTCACAGGGAATAAGAACCCGAGAACTACCAAGAAAACCAATGTCAGAAATGGTAACGCGCTCAAGATCATATATTATATACCCATGATTTTAATTATAGAATATAAAATATATTGGTTTTGCGAATGACCAACTCAGAATTCCGTTAAAATAACAGTAACAACCCGCACCTAATTAACGAACCGGCGACCGACTCGGCCGTCTCCGACAACAACCCCCAGTGGGCTGCAGAACGAAACATGTCTATAACAGTTTAAATATAAGACTTACAAATTATCTTTTTCATTTATATTAAATGTAATTGGTATAGCTTATCACAAACCAAAAATCAACATTATTGACATAATGTTAATAACGACAATAAACGAAATTGAAATACCCAACTACACCTTTTATCGGACTCGGCCTCCGGCTCGCGGTTCGACTTTTAATCCTCCCAAATTCCAAAAATTCCCATTCTATAAATAAAACACCCGTGGGCTCAGGCAATCAAGAATCTCTACACCAGTATATATGCCTTTACCTTTACCTAGCTGGTAGATACCCCCTTTGGTAGGACAACCGCCTTTGGCGTATGTTGATACCCTACTCTGCCTAACTGTGGAAATAGTCATGCACTACTATACAATATTGTATCTCACGTGACTTTGTTATTGAAATCAAGCTTTCCGATTGGTTGGCTACTCGACTCTATTAGTCGTAGTTGCATACTACGCCTTCAAGTCTCTCCCATCGTGCACTATGCATATGTAGTTTTGATTACTAAAAATAGTAACGAACACTACATCAAACTTTGTTCTGAAACTACTTGTTATTTCGCCGCTGATCCAAATTAAAGCTTCAGTAAGGCGAACATCAATTGTCTGAACTTAGTAAAAGTTGAAAATAGTAGTTTCCTACTGCTAAATCAAAATTACAAAGGTTTTCTCTGGAGTCCCGTTGCGTTTCCTAAGTTTGCGATACCCCATTCCTATACCGGTAACACTAAAACGTGTGATCGGTTGCCGTACCCGAACAACTAATAAAATGAACCGAGAATACAATTTGCCGATTACAGCTTGTTTTAGCTGTCTCTTGTAAATAAATAATACCCCTATGCTGTATACTAAGCGTTGAAAAAACACGCTACTGCAGATTTTCATGGCCCAATAACACCAATCATACGTTCATGTTTCCGGAGTTGGGTACACTTTTTTTTGTAGCCGTAAATTCTTTGCTTCCGATCAGAGTCACGTGACCGCTCGGTTCGAAAATAATCAATAATTTCGCGGCTCAATTATTCTGATAGTTCCGTGTACAAGAGCGAATTATACTAATAAATGACCAAATTTAATACAGTCTTCGTTTGTCCGGGCACAAATTAAGAGTGGGTAAGTGGTTGAAATGTGTTGACATTGGTCTAAATGTTCTTGAGTTGGTCAAACAACAAACAGGCAGGCAAAGTTTTAAAAAAAACAGGAAAAAAAAAAAATTACAACAAAAAAATTAATTTTAAAAAACAAACAAACCTGAACAAAGGGGAATTTAAAAAAAACAATTTTTTTTTAAAACAGGAAAACAAACATGAAAAATAAACAAACAATAAATAAACATTTACAACAAATAAAAATAATTAAAAAAAACAACAAAAAATAATTTTAAAAAACAACAAACAGGCAGCCAAAGTTTTAAAAAAAAACAGGAAAACAAACATTGAAAAAAAAAAAATTACAAAGAATTAATTAAAACAAAAAAACAAAAAAACCTGAACAAAGAGGATTTTTTTTTTTTTTTTTTTTTTTTACATATTTTTTTTTTTTTCTTTAAAAAAAAATGGTGTTTGCCCACTGGTTTGCCTTTAATTTATGCATTTGTTCGATACAATATAATAATTAGAGCATGACTTGTCGTGAAATACGCCGATATAGTGCATAGTGCGGTTGTGTAGTTCACTCCGCTTCGCGTCGTGAACTACACAACCTCACTATGAACTATATCGGCGTATTTCACTCCAAGCCATGCTCTATTTATTTCGGCCAATTTGGCCGGTTACTTCATGTGAGTTTTTCATCTGACGTGTGTGTCGGAATAATGATGTGGAGGATTTATGTAAATGTTAGCCCAAACTACATTTCCAAGTAACGATGGTTTTGTTGTTTATTTTGAGGAATAATAACGCGTCAGATGAATTCAGCCCAAATATGTTAACAGTTGTCGTGTCAAACATTCGCAGTAGGTTAGCGTTATTTAGTATTTATGGATGTCCTTTAACGTGGGGAAAATAGACTACTGCGCTTGAACGAGCATGTGAATTTGTCGTTTTTAATGTATAGCAACTTGATAATCAATAACAGAGGCATTCTCTGTCAAATAAGGTCGCTCTATTTACGATACCAATTGGGGAACTTTGTAAATTAAATTACGCGTAAATCAGCGTAAACGTATACATGCTGCAAATAGAGAAGGTGTCGGAATTGGCGTACTCGCCCCAGGGCTAACTCGCCCAATCGGCGCGTGCCAACTCGGAATAAAAGGCCAACTCGGAATAAAAGATGTATACGGGGTGTTATATGGCGTTTGGTCCGTTGTTTCTCAATGAATATTATTGAAATTTGGTGTATATGTCCGGGCTGGGACATGGAATACAACAACGTTTGAATTGTTTTTAAATTTACAAATTTGTTGATTTTATTCATTTTGTTTTCGTTCTGAAACACACTATAAAGTGTATATAATATAATAACGAACACGAGACATACATAATTTATGAACTGTTAACAAAAGATATCAAATTCAATACATGACAAAGATGACTCAGTGGAGTTTATAAAGTGAACATAAAAACATTGAGGTAAGAATCTTTTTAAGGAATTCAACTTTATTTAATGATAATAAACACATAAATTAAAATAACAAACATGAGACATACATGATTTATAAACTGTTAACAAAAGATATCAAACTCAATACATGACAAAGATGACTCAGTGAAGTTTATAAAGTGAACAAAAAAATATTAAGGTAAAAATCTTTTTAAGCATTACTAAACCGTTTAGCACAGTCCACTTCACTCATCCGATCATCACTAAACTTCATATTTATCTTGATATTGATCTATCAGATGAGAGCTATCAAATATTTTTTTAATTTTATAGGAAAAAATGGTCGCCAGCGTCCATATTGCATTTACGTTATATGTTATCGCGTCATGTCGATATCTAGTATTACTTAGAAATTTCACCTTTCCAGATTCATAATTGCTCCATTGACTCCATTTTCGGAGAATTGCGCGATTTAACCTTGAATTGACCATTTTAAAGGTGAACGTCATGTCGGGTCACGATTTGACCCGCCCAAAACACTCCCCGGACAAAAGTCACGACAAAAGTACACGTCGAAATCCGCCCGGCTTTACCCGATTTGACCTTGAATTGACAATTTTGAATGTCAAGATCAGGTCAGGGTCATAATTTGACCCACCCGAAACACTCCTGGGACAAAAGTAACAGTAGGTATTATATTTCGTTGAAATACTTCGTTTTACCAGATTTTACCTTGAATTGATCTTTTTGAATGTCAAAGTCAGGTCGGGATCAAGATTTGACCCGTCCAAATAGTCCAGAAACATGCCTACATCAGCACGTTCGAGAACATGGTCCCACGTGAAATTGGACCCGTCAATATTGCTCCCGGGATCGAAGTAGTCCTACACACACATTTTTGGTCGGATCGGTCAAGTTCCAGAAACATGCATATGAGCGAGGTCAAGTTGACACGTTAAATACCAAATCCGAGTCGGATCAGTCGAGCAGTGTTAGAGTCTATAACACATACACACATGCATTCATGCATACACACATACATACAGACAGGTGTTCCAAAATGTATAATCGATAGCTACAACAATTCTATGGTAGATAGTTCACGGCCGACCTGATGCATGCATCTTAGTTTTCTTGTTAAACATGCTGCTGTAACACGCAGTACTCGATACTGCGGTATGATGAGTTCCTCTCTGTGGTATCGAACTGGTCTTTCTAACTTCAGTTACTCGGCAGTGTTTAGTCGTGACGTTATCCCGTTCGATCGGCAGAATAACTGGCAGTCTCTGTGTCTGCAGATAGCTTCTTGTATCTGGGGAGCATATTCTAATAGAACTTGAAATATCGGTTGTGTCACGCTCACGCGAAATAGCTCAGCAGAATGATGGAGACGGGATAAATGATAGTCTACTTCAGAAAGCTAAGGAACGCTTTGGTAAACATTATGAAAAGCGTAACGCCAATCAGCAAGATAATCTGATGATATTTCGTCTATGTTTCACAGGGAATAGGAACCCGAGAACTACTAACATAATCGAAAAACAATCAACATCAAGCGCACTAAAGGCAATGGCGTGTAAAATGGTTCTAAGTATCCCTGCCAACTCCATCAACGCACTGAAGCAAACCGAGTTGTTTGATGTGGTTTGAGGTACGTACAGGTGTTCTTGTTTTATTCTTGTCCAGGAATATCAACAGGTTGTTGTGGGTTATTACCCCTTTGAGAAACATTAATTGAGGTTGATGGGAACCATTGAGATAATAAATGTTAGTGTGTGTGTTAACAGCGCACCACTGAGCAACGTTTATTAGCTAACTGCTGGAAATTGTTACATTAACCCTTTACCCAACAAACCGGCCAAAACCGGCCAAATAAAGCTTCAATAGCCTAAAATATCTTCGGTCTGTCTCAATATAACCATACAAATATGGATATCATTGGCACCGGCTCCTTGACCACATTGTGATGGTTACAGTTATGCACTGTGCCAATGCATTCTCTTATATATGCGAGTCGACCATAGGTCGCCTCGCATATATAAGAGAATGCATTGGCCTAACACTTTTTACCATTTTTTCTTACATTCTTTCACAATTTTATAATTTTTAATGTGTTAAGCCAATGCATTCTCTTATATATGCGAGGCGACCTATGGTCGACTCGCATATATAAGAGAATGCATTGGCACAGGGCCGTTCTGTTGGGTAAAGGGTTAATTTAATGGGACATGAACGATCCATTGCAGCTTGTGAATCTTGACAGTTTGAACATTTCTTAAGATTCGTACAATCATTGTGATCATGACCAGAACTAGAACTTCGAGCACATAGGGTTTCTTTACTTTTACAATGTTCCCGACCAAGGCCATACCCATGACATTGAGGTCGCTAGTAACTGGAATCGAACCAGATCAGCCAGAGGTTTACAAAGCCTGGTCTGGTGATCGATCAATTTATCGGAGACCCTTCCAAGGAAAAACGTTCATACATTATATCGACGGATACGGTGACTACATCAAGTTCACATATTCACATGGGGCTCGTCCTACTACAAATTTACTGGAATTTACGGTGACTACAGCAAGTTCACATTTCACATGGGGCTCGTCCTACAACAAACTTTACGTCCAAAATACCGGATAGAATTTTAACATTTCATAAAAATGTATAGGAATTCGCCACATTTCGTCGAGGTATGTAAAACAAACGAGGTTTTTTGTCATTCATTAAAGGTACTCATCCGATCAGATGGTTCCCATATCATCGAGTTACAACAACGACATTTCTTCAAAATACGCTTTAGTTATCAGAATCGATTAATTACAACAAAACAATGCTAACCGCTATCAATTTCCCAAAACGTATTATTTAGCAACATGTTGTTCAATGAAATATGGCCTGATTATCATTTGTCCGTATTACCACTTGATTTCAGAGTTATCCATCTTCATCCGCAATTTGGTCGGTTTGGCAGGCGGAAAAAAAGTACACATCTCGGGGGAAAAACATTTCAAAAATCGATATCTGATCACTCTGAGCATTGATGAGTGGGTTACTGGACTCGAATCAAATATTTTTAATCCCCAAAGCCAAATAAATAGTAATTTAGGGGTATTTACTCGGATAATGCATCTTTAACCCTTTCTACATTAAATAGATTCTTCCACTGAGTCATAACAGTCTAGATTTGAAGGGTCTTTTATACATCTGGACATGTGATCAGGTAATACAAGCAGACGACTCACAATAGACAGTGCAGAAGGAATCCAATTCATTGATGGGGAATGTTCAGAAGGAATCCAATTCATTGGCGGGGAATGTTCAGAAGGAATCCAATTCATTGGTGGGGAATGTTCAGAAGGAATCCAATTCATTGGTGGGGAATGTTCAGAAGGAATCCAATTCATTGGTAGGGAATGTTCAGAAGGAATCCAATTCATTGGTGGGGAATGTGCAGAAGGAATCCAATTCATTGGTGGGGAATGTGCAGAAGGAATCCAATTCATTGGTGGGGAATGTTCAGAAGGAATCCAATTCATTGGCGGGGAATGTTCAGAAGGAATCCAATTCATTGGTGGGGAATGTTCAGAAGGAATCCAATTCATTGGCGGGGAATGTTCAGAAGGAATCCAATTCATTGGTGGGGAATGTTCAGAATGAATCCAATTCATTGGTGGGGAATGTTCAGAATGAATCCAATTCATTGGTGGGGAATGTTCAGAATGAATCCAATTCATTGGTGGGGAATGTTCAGGGGAATGTTCAGAAGGAATCCAATTCATTGGTGGGGAATGTTCAGAATGAATCCAATTCATTGGTGGGGAATGTTCAGAAGGAATCCAATTCATTGGTGGGGAATGTTCCGAAGGAATCCAATTCATTGGTGGGGAATGTTCAGAAGGAATCCAATTCATTGGTGGGGAATGTTAAGATAATAAGTTTCTATGGGATAACTGTATATATAGTATAAAAAGGGTTAATGTAACAATTTCCAGCAGTTAGCATTTACCGACTGAGCCACCGATGCCCCTGCGCTACAGATGATACAGCGGATATCATTAAGTGATCATAGCGTAGAGGTGACCAACAACATGTAGAAAGAGGTTTAGTGTAAACATATTTTATTTCTCAATAATACATTCCGTAGTTAACAATAACAAATATAAATGGCAATGGGAAAATGGGTTTTGTAGTAAGCGGACAATACTCATAATATATAGGTATATAAATTTCGGCGTTATTATTTATCTGGACATGTGTTCAGGTAATATACGCAGACAACCGACAATAAAAAGTGCAGAAGGAATCCAATTCATTGGTGGGAAATGTTCAGATAAAACATTTCTACGCGATAACTTTATATATAGTATAAAAAGGGTTAACCCTTTACCCAACAGAAGGGCCCTGTGCCAATGCATTCTCTTATATATGCGAGTCGACCATAGGTCGCCTCGCATATATAAGAGAATGCATTGGCTTAACACATTAAAAATTATAAAATTGTTAAAGAATGTAAGAAAAAAAGGTAAAAAGTGTTAGGCCAATGCATTCTCTTATATATGCGAGGCGACCTATGGTCGACTCGCATATATAAGAGAATGCATTGGCACAGTGCATAACTGTAACCATCACAATGTGGTCAAGGAGCCGGTGCCAATGATATCCATATTTGTATGGTTATATTGAGACAGACCGAAGATATTTTAGGCTATTGAAGCTTTATTTGTCCGGTTTTGGCCGGTTTGTTGGGTAAAGGGTTAATGTAACAATTTCCAGCAGTTAGCTAATAAACGTTGCTCAGTGGTGCGCTGTTAACACACACACTAACATTTATTATCTCAATGGTTCCCATCAACCTCAATTAATGTTTCTCAAAGGGGTAATAACCCACAACAACCTGTTGATATTCCTGGACAAGAATAAAACAAGAACACCTGTACGTACCTCAAACCACATCAAACAACTCGGTTTGCTTCAGTGCGTTGATGGAGTTGGCAGGGATACTTAGAACCATTTTACACGCCATTGCCTTTAGTGCGCTTGATGTTGATTGTTTTTCGATTATGTTAGTAGTTCTCGGGTTCCTATTCCCTGTGAAACATAGACGAAATATCATCAGATTATCTTGCTGATTGGCGTTACGCTTTTCATAATGTTTACCAAAGCGTTCCTTAGCTTTCTGAAGTAGACTATCATTTATCCCGTCTCCATCATTCTGCTGAGCTATTTCGCGTGAGCGTGACACAACCGATATTTCAAGTTCTATTAGAATATGCTCCCCAGATACAAGAAGCTATCTGCAGACACAGAGACTGCCAGTTATTCTGCCGATCGAACGGGATAACGTCACGACTAAACACTGCCGAGTAACTGAAGTTAGAAAGACCAGTTCGATACCACAGAGAGGAACTCATCATACCGCAGTATCGAGTACTGCGTGTTACAGCAGCATGTTTAACAAGAAAACTAAGATGCATGCATCAGGTCGGCCGTGAACTATCTACCATAGAATTGTTGTAGCTATCGATTATACATTTTGGAACACCTGTCTGTATGTATGTGTGTATGCATGAATGCATGTGTGTATGTGTTATAGACTCTAACACTGCTCGACTGATCCGACTCGGATTTGGTATTTAACGTGTCAACTTGACCTCGCTCATAGGCATGTTTCTGGACCTTGACCGATCCGACCAAAAATTTGTGTGTAGGACTACTTCGATCCCGGGAGCAATATTGACGGGTCCAATTTCACGTGGGACCATGTTCTCGAACGTGCTGATGTAGGCATGTTTCTGGACTATTTGGACGGGTCAAATCTTGATCCCGACCTGACTTTGACATTCAAAAAGATCAATTCAAGGTAAAATCTGGTAAAACGAAGTATTTCAACGAAATATAATACCTACTGTTACTTTTGTCCCAGGAGTGTTTCGGGTGGGTCAAATTATGACCCTGACCTGATCTTGACATTCAAAATTGTCAATTCAAGGTCAAATCGGGTAAAGCCGGGCGGATTTCGACGGGTACTTTTGTCGTGACTTTTGTCCGGGGAGTGTTTTGGGCGGGTCAAATCGTGACCCGACATGACGTTCACCTTTAAAATGGTCAATTCAAGGTTAAATCGCGCAATTCTCCGAAAATCAGAGGGGAACATCCCGGACGAAGTAGGGTCCACCAGCTACTATTATATATTTCTAGATTTAGTTACAAACTAAATACCTGTATATTGTACAAAGAAATGTTTGACAAATATATCTGTATCAATATTACCATACGGGTCATTAAAATAGATACGACGAAACAAATTTTGAAGGGTGCATGGTATCAGGTAAATTTTTATATTTCAAATGATGACAGGAATGCGGAAAGTTGAAGTACCTACGTAATACTGGCTATCCGAATGAAGAGATATACATGTATATAAAAACCAAAATAGAAGATGACTGCTGGCGACAATGTTTTCCAAAAAAATTCAAAGCATTCGATAGCTCCCATCTAGTTGTCAGCCCGAAGATCAATATAAAGTGTGGTGACTATCAGATGAGGGATATGACTGTACAGTTGCTAAACAATTCAGTCACGCAAAAGAGGATCAAACAGTAAGATACCAAATTGCTGCCTGTGGTAATGTTTTTTAACGAAATTCGGGAAAATTAGATTACTCTCCCCCTGGTTATCCAGAAGATCATTGTGGAATCTGGTGACGATCGGACAAGGGGTGTCGTCTGTAGGATCAACCAAATTATTTAGCCATTAAAATAGTAAAATTCAAGATCACCGCTGGCAGTGATGTCTTCACAAGGACAGCTTGAGAACAAAACATGGCTCACATCTAGCGGTGACCCAAACTATCCACATGAGAAAAAGTTCTCCAATAAAAGCTGGCTGCAGGGTGCGCCAATTGATTCAAATTCGAAATTTAACAGGGTGTACTGCTTGTGGCCATGTTTTCCCCGCAAATTTGATAGACTGATGGACAAAACCACTGAATCCGTTGAATCAATATACATGTATACATGGATTAATGTATATGCATTGTTATACACAGTACTGGTATATAAAGGTACTGAAAATAACAATATTACTAGTATACACAAAATAAACCAAATATCATGGCTATGGGTTCTAATATCCGAATATGACAGCTGATAACTTGGTGTGAATTGAAGAGTGGTGGTGTCTCACGCATATCTAACCCTACATGTTAGAAACATGCCATTAAATGTCATAAGTATAATCTAGCTTGAGGACAGAAGTTATCCATAAAAACCCCCCTTAATTCAACCAGGTCCTCGCGCGATGTATGGTCGATCACATGATGATCTAGGGGGGATTAGAATTGTTGTATAAAAACAGCACTGCATGTAAATATAAAATAAAATAGTGCTACATCTTATTACAGATTATTGCCATATATAATCAGTGACTATACAGACAGTCTGACAAAATAAAGTTTCAGTGACACTCTATCCGAAGAGGGGAATAATTCCATCTGTTACAGTTTTAGGCCAATGCATTCTCTTATATATGCGAGGCGACCTATGGTCGACTCGCATATATAAGAGAATGCATTGGCACAGGGCATAACTGTAACCATCACAATGTGGTCAATGAGCCGGTTCCAATGATATCCATATTTGTATGGTTTTATTGAGAAAGACCCAAGATAATTTAGGCTGTTGCAGCTTTATTTGGCCGGTTTTGGCCGGTTTGTTGGGTAAAGGGTTAAAGATTCAACGATGTAAAGCTGGGAAGCATCTGTCCTATATAGATACTAAGAAAACAGTTGGTCCTCGACCATCCATTCTACATGTCATATATATACTCAGCAACCGTGTAAAAAGTGTCGATGCCAGAAATCAGACACAGAGTCAAACCAAACTCGTCAGTATATATCACAACATGTATAGCAACACAAGTTGAGAAGACTGATATGATTCCTGTTCCAGAACCTGTAGCGCATGTAATGGATACAGCTTCTGTCGTTGAGATATTTCCTCCTCCGAAACAATCTATGTAAGTTGATCATATTGTTCCAAAAAAAAAAAATCGCCTGTTGCTTCGAAACAAAGATCGCAGAAGTCACTCAAACGTTCGAGCTTTCAAAATGTGACCACATGATTGATGAGAAACGGTTAACTCTCAAAGACAACAAACAGTATTTGTTGATCGAGGCTGTCGGTTGGGTGAAGGATGACATTCTGTCTCACCACCCGACCAGCAGCTTGACGCATTGATAAAGGTTCATGTGCGATTCATCAAATATTACAAATACCTTATCAATGCAAAATCTGATCTTAGAAGCTACTTTACATATTTCGATGTGGATATCGTGTTATTTATGTGATATTTATCATCTATTCTTGTACCACGTTAACCCTTTACCCAACAAACCGGCCAAAACCGGCCAAATAAAGCTTCAACAGCCTAAAATATCTTCGGTCTGTCTCAATAGAACCATACACATATGGATATCATTGGAACCGGCTCCTTGGCCACATTGTGATAGTTACAGTTATGCCCTGTGCCAATGCATTCTCTTATATATGCGAGTCGACCATAGGTCGCCTCGCATATATAAGAGAATGCATTGGCCTAAAAAAAAACTTTTTTTAACACTTTTTACCATTTTTTCTTACATTCTTTAACAATTTTATAATTTTTAATGTGTTAAGCCAATGCATTCTCTTATATATGCGAGGCGACCTATGGTCGACTCGCATATATAAGAGAATGCATTGGCACAGGGCCCTTCTGTTGGGTAAAGGGTTAACCCTTTTTATACTATATATAAAGTTATCGCGTAGAAATGTTTTATCTGAACATTTCCCACCAATGAATTGGATTCCTTCTGCACTTTTTATTGTCGGTTGTCTGCGTATATTACCTGAACACATGTCCAGATAAATAATAACGCCGAAATTTATATACCTATATATTATGAGTCTTGTCCGCTTACTACAAAACCCATTTTCCCATTGCCATTTATATTTGTTATTGTTAACTACGGAATGTATTATTGAGAAATAAAATATGTTTACACTAAACCTCTTTCTACATGTTGTTGGTCACCTCTACGCTATGATCACTTAATGATATCCGCTGTATCATCTGTAGCGCAGGGGCATCGGTGGCTCAGTCGGTAAATGCTAACTGCTGGAAATTGTTACATTAACCCTTTTTATACTATATATACAGTTATCCCATAGACACTTATTATCTGAACATTCCCCACCAATGAATTGGATTCCTTCTGAACATTCTCCACCAATGAATTGGATTCCTTCGGAACATTCCCCACCAATGAATTGGATTCCTTCTGAACATTCCCCACCAATGAATTGGATTCATTCTGAACATTCCCCACCAATGAATTGGATTCCTTCTGAACATTCCCCTGAACATTCCCCACCAATGAATTGGATTCATTCTGAACATTCCCCACCAATGAATTGGATTCATTCTGAACATTCCCCACCAATAAAAAGTGCAGAAGGAATCCAATTCATTGGTGGGAAATGTTCAGATAAAACATTTCTACGCGATAACTTTATATATAGTATAAAAAGGGTTAACCCTTTACCCAACAGAAGGGTCCTGTGCCAATGCATTCTCTTATATATGCGAGTCGACCATAGGTCGCCTCGCATATATAAGAGAATGCATTGGCTTAACACATTAAAAATTATAAAATTGTTAAAGAATGTAAGAAAAAATGGTAAAAAGTGTTAAGCCAATGCATTCTCTTATATATGCGAGGCGACCTATGGTCGACTCGCATATATAAGAGAATGCATTGGCACAGGGCCCTTCTGTTGGGTAAAGGGTTAAATACGTTTTATAGTATGATTGCAACTAGTCAGTTCTTGAATTTATATTCCTGATTCCAAGTAATTTAATGGGGAAAATATATTTTATCACAATATTTACATTATTTCGTAAGAAGATTATATGTTTATATTTAAAGTCAAGTGGAACTGTTTATACATATAGCGTTGAGGCATAGACTGTTTTTTTGGCACAGTGAGTTGCCGGTGGTGAATCTTCATTAAAATCATATCCCTGATTCTGAAAGACGTCCCCCTTATCCTGTGTTAAGAAGTAACTTCCTACCAAACATCACCAACAGTAATAATACGGGCCTTGAATTACAGAAAATTACCATGTTGACGTTAGATGTAAGTGATGTGAACGAATGCCGTATCATTCCAAATTGGGGATGATTGGGCACTAATATAGATTAGACTTCTGTGTAAATGCAAACATTGGCACTTATGCATTAGCGGAGACGTTGGTCTGACCATAATTTCACATTTTGTACGGTAATTGCCTAAATGATGTGAGAGTCATTATCGGTTGCCGTTGTACTAATGATAGCTCAAATTGGTTGACCATACCTAATTACCTCACCATGCCGGTAATGGCTAGACAAGTCGCACTTTGGATGTCGTGTCCATAACCTCGGCGTATGGCGGGAAAAGGTAGACCAAGAATTATCGGTCCACAACCAGGGGTCGCGCAGCCACTTGCCAAATTTTCCAATGGCAAAAATAATTCACATTTGACAAAAAATATTTTCGTTTGGCAAAAGTTTAGGTAAGTCAATTTTTAATTCCTCAAGACAGTTGAAAATTATTGGTCAATCAATACTATTCATTTCAGGAAACTCTTACAATGTAATTATATTAGTGGTGTTTTATATTGTTTAGGAAAAGTTAACACTTGGAGGGATAACTCGTCTTTAGTGTGGTGGCGTTTACACAGTTAATCCTCTTGTGGTGTGCCCTTCTGATGAAGAAACCCTGCTATCATATTATTGTGTGGTGATTTTTTTAAAGTTGTATGCTAAACCACAATAGAGATGCGAGTATAATTATTAACTAACTGCTTTCCTATCATTATCAAAAGTCGTTCAAAAGTCGAAACATAAGACTTAATGTTGCAGAAAATGATACTATCAGGGATTGCATTTGGCAAATTATAAAAGAATTTGGCAAAAAATATTTTCATTTGGCAAATTATTTGGCAAAAGTAAATTTCGTTCCATCGCGGACCCTGTCCACAACAGCTTGGGATATCGGTTGGGATGATGCTGTTTTTGACCGAGTCCCCCGTTGCTCTTCTATAACGGACGTTCATTCAAAAGAGATACTACATGTAAATGTGGAGCCCGGGCATTCATGTAAACCCCTGAATGTGATTAATCATCTGACATGTCTGCGATTAAACTTTCTTCAAAGGTAAAGTGATGATATGATCGATCAGTGTATTGTTCACATGCATTTTCCGTTAGCGCGCCAAATCGAAATTCTCTGGAAAACTAGGCCCTGTTTATTGATATATCTCGTTGCTTTGACATTTAACGGGCCTCTGATATATGCATGTTTGATATCATCCTGCTTGGGACAGGCTGCCCTATCAGTTCATATAAGCTTCATTGGACCTAATCTCAAGACATACAAGCAATATAACTCCAACCCAAGATTCTGGGAGCAACGTCCGACATAGAAGAGCAACGGGACGGGACTCTGTCCAAAAACTGCATCATTTCAACCGATATCCCAAACTGTTGTGAACCGAGAAGACTTGGTCTAGAAAAGGTCTTGCAATGATAGCTAAACAAAAGTTAAGTTGATAGCATTGTCATAATGCTCAAGCGTGAATTGCTTCCAACTGGCGTCGGTACATGCATTAATCCCAATCGTTAATCATAAACAATCATACTTGGTGGCTCTATAAATGTATGTGTGCATATATAATAACATCGAACGAATGTCAGAGGCACCACTTCAAATAGTGTAGGCCCCACTTGTTGATACACATTGGACAACTTCAATCAAGAAGAATACGATATTTTTGGCGGAAAATATGTCATAAGTTCGCAGTAATGGTTTTCTTGACGAGTCTACTGGCTCATGAATGTCATCCAACAAAGTAGACAAGAAAACCAATGTCAGAAATGGTAACGCGCTCTCAAGATCATACATCATATACCCATGATTGTAAAATTATAGAATATAAAATATATAGGTTTCGCAAATAACCAACTAAAATAACAATAAAAACCAGCACCTAATTAACGAACCGGCGGCCGACTCAGCCGTCTCCGACCAGAACTCCAGTGGGCTGCAGAACGAAAAATTTCTATACAAGTTGAAATATAAGACTTACAAATTAGCTTTTTCATTTCTTTTATTTGTAATTGGCATAGCTTATCACAAACCAAAAATCAATATTATTGACATAATTTTAACGACAATAAATGAAATTGAAATTCCCAACTACACCCTTTACCGGACTCGGCCTCCGGTTCGCAATTCGACTTTTAATCCTCCCAAAAATTCCCATTATATAAATAAAACACCCATGCGCCCAGGCGAAACAAGAATCTCTACATTAGTATACACGCGGCGCGCGTAATAAATGCAGAATTTTGGATCCTAATTGTGCAAGTGAATCCATGGAAGTATTCATGACAGGCACGATACTACAAATATAGTATTTTTCTTATATATACCTGTTTGTACAGTATCTGATATCAAAGTATACGAAGAATTTTGTTTTCGATGTCGACGCATAATTTTGATTAAAAAGTGACGTTCTTTTCAAATTGTCAGCCGCAAACATATGTTCTAGTGAATACAAAAACCGTAAGCCACAAACCACCACCCACTCTGATATGAATCGATCTGAATTAAGACCACTGTTCTACGAACAACTTGGTCATTATGAAATGAATGACGGACATTATGGTTGCCATTTTGAACTATTCCGATCACTGATGCGTTAGTTTGTTCAGTTCTGAGGTATTATACCCAATAAAAGTATGCTGCCGACAATTGGATCGATGCAAAAAACCAAAATGGTATAATGTCTTCAAAATATTTAAAAATGGCGTTTTTCGGGCGTTTTTGACAAATGAGACACAGAAACACATTCCAAAATTTGCTTCTATCGAAAATTATTGAATAGTAGATATTTTGTCTATGATATATCAAAAAAATTCAATTTTGCCCGGCCTGGCGTCCTATAACCAGTAACGGACTAGACACATTATGTAAGTAGTATAAATGTATAGAAGTCATAAGATCATGACACTTTGCACGACCATCGACTACATGTAAATAACATGTGAATATTGTGACATGTATTTGCATGCCGATTATTAAAATAATATCACTACATGTACTTAGTGATTGATTCATTACTTTCTGAATATAAAAGTATGTATATAGAAAACAAGAGACAATAAAAGAGACATCGGAGGGGTCACACCAACATTAATGTATATGTGTCATCTACATCTTCCCAGAAACACTTACAACAATAACAAACATATGTATGAAACATGTTGTAAATGCACTTTTGCTTTAAAGATACGGGCGGTGTTGGCGGTGGGTATGCTGTTAAAATATTCACCTCTGTCAAAAACCGCCATAAACAGAAATAATAGTAAAATATAGACAGACTTTGTTCTTACACCAATCAGAAATATGGCATAAACAGTATGTTTTTTCCTTTGTTATGTAAACAAAAGCAAAAAATGTGGCGTTACTTGGCTTTTGGTAAACATAAAGAGCGTTATTTGTTACTGTTTTCCTGATATGGAAATAATAAAGAGCGCTATGATGGCTATTGTGACGTTGATCGAGAGGTGGTAACTTTGTCAGTTGGTAAAGCGGTTTGTCGCAACTATATATTTTTGAACTTTTAATATTAATTTGTTTTTGTTATTACTAATGTTTGTTGTACCTTCTAGGGTGTTAGTGATATTGTATACACTGATGCCGTTTGCTCTAAGCCTGTTGAAAAGGCCGTACGCGTTGTGTCTGGTATATAGGGGACATAAGAAAAAGTAATGGTGGGCGTCTTCGATTTCGTTTCCACAATCACAGAATGGGCTAACAGCTATATGGTTTTCGAATTTGTCGTGATCTAAGTAGCTGCATTTGTTTCTCAGTTTGGTATGTATTATATTGTTTTTTTCTTCTAGAGCCGGTATAATAGAGTTAGGGTGTTTAGTCGTATGCGTATCTGCCGTATGCGTGCATGTATTTCCCTCCAGATGAATAACAAACCAGTTCAATGTATATTTTATTACTAAATGGTAGGTTCCATTTAATGCAGAAATTGTTAACTAGTTTCTTCAGCAAATAGACCGCTGGGCTTCGTTGAAATATAGTAACACCCGAAGCCCAGAGCTCTATAGCGAAATTGTCACGTATAATGGAAGACGGGGCCACATAAGCACATCTCGTCTGTGTTTTAATAATGGCCCGGGAGGCTATTTTATTGAGGATTTACGCCTCCTGGAGAAATGGTCAGCCTGTTTAGGACGGTGCGGACAGCTTTATGAATATAAATGGACGTGATGATTTCGCAGACAGACCGTATATAAACTGTATATTCGTGAATTCGGGCAGGCCGTCACGAGTGTTTTTATTAATAACCATCTAAACCACACGACATCAGACGACACTGATAAATCTAATAATGAATGGAGGGGACCACGGTGTCGATCCCAATGTCATACGTCCTGTTGTATATGATCAATACGTGTTCCTATATAAACAACGGGGAATTATAAATACAACATGCTTGAATACAACCGACACGATTGAATAATATAAGCTTGAGATTTGCTCGAGGGAAAAGAAGATTGTCTGCATATTAATGAGTATATATTGTCCTCTGGATTAGAGTCTGAGAGGTCTTTATCACTGGGGTCCAGCGATCTAAATGAGCCGTTATTGGAATTCGTCAGTACAGACGCACGCGGGAATAGCTATCCATTATAGGGAAATGACTATGTGGCATTGAAGAATAGGACGTCACTTCGAGTTCCCGAGATTATAGTTAAAATGGCTCTGCGAAGATCCATGTTAAATGGACTGGATATCAGCCAGGACATTACGCATCAACACAAAGAACTCAAACAGATGATCACGTCGACAAAATGCGTTTTGTGTGTTATGTTAACTTTGTTGTTAGCCAGTAATGCCGACTACCATTACCGTAACCTTTAATCCACCGGACTCCAACGTGAAATTGACAAACTATCGCAACTGCGTAATTACATGATCAAGGTCTAAATCGACAAAGTAATATGCTGTGTATATAGGGTCAGCATTGCAGCGTATTGTTACCCCTGAGTCATCTAATATATCGTGGTCAAACAGCTCGAATACTCCACTTAAAGGCACGTGTGCATGGCCTTAATTGTCGAAAATATTCATATTTTTTCCAAACACCCGTAAACAGAAAAACAGTAAAACGCATACAGTTCCGTTCATATATACCATGACCATCGCGTAAACAGCATGTTATCATAAAGACCTGCTATATTTTACCTAAGCAAGAGCCTGATTGTGTTACAGAATGCTACTGGCTAATCAAACACAAATGGCATAAACGCTCTTTATTAGTTCCATATCAGGTATTCACAAACAAAGAACGCTCTTTATGTTTACCATCATAATATAAATAAACACCAGAAAAGTAACTTTTTACGCTTTTGTTTACATAACAATGGTCAAACATATTACCATAACATACTGTTTATGCGATATTTCTTATTTGTATACGGACAAAGTCTATCTACATTTTGATGTTCTTTCTGTTTGTGGCGGTTTTTGACGGGTGGAGATATTTTCACAGGATACCCACCGCCAAGGCCAACCGTGTCTTTAATTCAATGGAAAATAAGCAGTTGGGCAGACGATGCACAGAAGCCCCAGACCAATATTAGTCAACTGTCACGTTGGAACACTGCCACGCATCGGATGCACACGATCAGGGTTACTATTGATGCCAAAGTTTAACGGAAACGGCGAATAGATACGTCAACTATTCATCAATGTGTTTCCAGAACCACCGATAGTATTATTCATCTAGATCAGTTTCCTGCATGTGATAAATGTGGGAACCAGCGATCACTTTAATTGTGCCTTCACAGGGAAGGGAACGTTGTGCAAAAGTCATAACCGTAAGCCGTGATAGCACACATATGTGACCCGCCATATCAAATCCAGTCGGAAGTCGTGATTTTTTTTACCCTGTGCCAATGCATTCTCTTATATATGCGAGTCGACCATAGGTCGCCTCGCATATATAAGAGAATGCATTGGCCTAACAATGTTTTACAATTTTAATAATTTGTTCTTGTATTCTTTAACAATTTTATAATTTCACCCATACAGAGCCCCAGACAAACATGAGCAGACGACACTGTTCTATATGCTTCTATATATGTGTGGGGCTCCCTGCAGGTTAATGGATGTTTTTTATTTTATGTCCTAAAAATTTGTAAGAAACATTTATTTTAAAAACATGATAAAAAATTGTTAGGCCAATGCATTCTCTTATATATGCGAGGCGACCTATGGCCGACTCGCATATATAAGAGAATGCATTGGCACAGGGTAAACAAATCCCGACTTCCGACTGGATTTGATATGGCGGGTCACATATCAAGTTTCAGCAATAATAGTGGCATATGCATTCGCCATTTCTAATAGTTTCTAAACGTTTTCTTTGTGTCCGTAGACGCTCTCGAGCCGGATCAGCTACATCTTCTCTACATAAGGGTTATGTGTAGCCAATAAAAGTTGATGTGATACACTACATGAAATTTGTTTTTTATCTCTCAAAACATGGCGAATGAACGGGTTTCTCTTCCCACTGCACGTATAGTTTCTGATCCCATGTCAACTTCGAAATGGACGCGCGACCCATTGCCCCACATCACACCAAACAAGAACAAGTATAGTCGAACATTAATTCAGATTAGTTATTCATCGCTGTTTCCTGGATAAAACCGGTGGAGTGGCTGGTACAGATAGCAAGTTGTATTCGTGTAGCGAATCTGCAGCTTCAAATACCACATACTTATATTCTTTTCGAAATGTCGAATCATCATGGAATACATGTGACGCACGTGATGGTGAATTGCTACACCACATATTGCGACATTTCTGCATATCTCCCAATAGTTGCCAGCTTATATATAGTAGGAGCGGTGGCTCAGTTTGTGGGGTGCCTGGTGCATTATGCCGCCATAAGCCGCCCAGCGCCAGCGAGGCTAGTCCTAATCCCGATATGTGCATATTTGTCATCCACGCAAAATGAGGGTAATCTGATTCGTCTATCTGGGCAAGTTTGCCAGTTGATTTCTGTGGGTCGGTGGTTTCTACCCACAGTTACGTCCCGGTAAAATTAACCACATGCACCGTATTTTCTTCACAGCAACGTTGTGATATGGCATAGCTGCTGAAACAACGGTAAACTCTAATAAACCAAACTATGTGTAGTGTCCTTGTTCGAGATATCCCTCAGCAGGACCAAGGATCCGGGAGAATGTCTGGGCGTTTATCGAACTCCCGAAAGCCATACATCAAACCGTGTAATCCAATCCTGCCCGAACACAATAACCTGCGACCTGGAACATCGATTGTCATGGTTATTAGATCAGAGACCACTTGAACTGAGACTATATCGAATCAATCCCAGCGCCATCGCAGAAGTCTCTCAAATAAAGAAAGTTCATTTACACAGTAGTCGCTCAACACACGTTCCGTCCATCTGGATTTGGCACTATGAAATGTGGCACTTCACGGGCTTCGCTAAAACGTTTATTAACTGCGCAGTGTAGCGATCCAAATTTTATAGATTGTACCATAGTCTTTTGGATTCTTTGCGGTGAAATTAATGTGTCTTCCGTGACTGTCCCAGAGGCGTTGGGGCATTTCGTTCCATATGACGATGCAATCACGAATCAATTGACCGACATAAACTTGGTGTTAAAGTATATTCGAACGAATGTCTTATGATCAGATATTATATTCTGATAGAGCAGTCCTGGAGTGACACGGGATTCGATTAACTGTGTCGGCATACATCAGTCTCCGCCTCCAAAATTTCTGAAACGACTAACAAGAACTTAATAGGCGGATTCGTAATCTCCAGTTAAACCTCCGAGTTTACACCTGGTCTAAACCTACACTGACGGTCCAGCCAAAACGGATCTAAGGGGTCGTCTGTAGTCGTGCAGAAGTGACCTGATTTGACGATGAAACTACCCTATTAGTTTAAACATATTTATTTGTCTAATTTATATAACACGTGATATATAACACATACATTTGTTTATACAGACAATGGGATTGGAGGACAAGTGCTGACTCACGTATCGGTACCCACTTTCCCATATGTTATTACACTGGAAAATAAATAATTAGTAATGGAAAAGCAACATGACTACCAAAACAAGTTGAACATATATACATATCACCGTTCACTCCCTTCCCCGAGTTACTCATAAGTTTGTATATGTATTTGTTTAAAGTCGGTTTTGTTTGTTTCGTTTGCTGGCTTATACGTATCATTATTTGCAAGAGTTAGTCAAAAGAATCCTGATTGGTCTCACATATGAATGACTTCACAGCTAAGAAATTGTTCACGTTGTCACAATCAGGTAGAGCAGGATCTCCAAAAAGCTAAATTGTTAATGAATAACTATTGTAAGGAAGGAATTTATTTAATAGACGAATTCTTGGGATTGCATGTAGGTGCAATCAAAGAAATAATGAAAGGTATTCTGTTCACCGTTTCCACATGTGCAGTCTTGAATTTCAATGTGATTTATAACCTTATATGATAGCAAGTTGCTTATAGCAAGTTTCTTATAAATGATTTGTCTGATACAATTCATTCTTTTACGCGTATGTATGCTGATGACACTTGTTTCACGAATGCCAGTCCTTCGATTGAAGAAACCAGCTCTGATCTATCGGCCGATCTTGATCGTATCTCTGCTTGGGCTAAACAATGGCTTGTAAATTTTAATCCTGACAAAACAAAGGCAATCGTGTTCTATTTTAGACCCCCCAGTACAAATGTCATGGATTTGTCACTGGATGACTCCGCCATAGAAATTGTCTCATCTCATATGCATCTAGGAATTGTTCTACAATCAAACCTGGACTGGGATATCCAAATAAATAATATGTGTAAGAGTGTAGCATCAAGACTATCACAACTATATAAGAGACGCACACTTGAGATTATGTATAACGTTTTCATTCTCCCTTTAATGGACTACGGTGATGTCATCTGGAATAATGCACCAGCATACCGCCTCAGTAAATTAGATGATCTACATTACGATGCAGCACGAATTGTCAGTGTTGTCACTAGATCTGTCTCAAACGCTAACTTATTACGTGAACTTGGTTGGAATACTCTCCAACAACGCAGAGACTGGCATAAATTACGTCTCACTTATCAAATCATGACTAATCATGCACCATCCTATATACTAAACAAAATCCCTCCAACAACTGGCGACATAACGGACAACATATATGAGTTCAGAAATCCAAACTTTGTTAGACATTTTGTACCAGGCTCTCAGCATACAAATAGTAGTTTCCTTCCTTCCATGATTTCGATATGGAATGGCCTAGAAAAAATAGCACAACAAAGCGCATCAATTACTACCTTCTCTCATCTTGTAAACACACAATTTGGGACACTTAAACCACCAATGTTCTATTCTAGCGGCAAAAGGAAAGCTAACATTTTGTTATGTGGACTCCGAAATAAATGCAGCGATTTGAATGGGGACAAATGTCAAAATCACTTAATAAGTAACCCGGAATGTAGTTGTGGCTACCTAAACGAGGACGCTGATTATTACTTTTTCACTTGTCCCTATTATCGAATAGAAAGGGCCAACCTCGAAGAAAAAATAATTCTAATAGGATTATATCAAGTTCGTGTTGCTGATCTACTTTGTGGATCAGTCTCACTTTCCAATGAAGGAAATTACCAATTGTTCGCAGCTGTCCAAAAATATATTATAAACTCATTGCGATTTGGCGATGAACAGATGCATTACATTTAGTGAACATTATCAGTTGTGTATTAACTTAAATTGAGAACAACATGCACTAAACATAAACATATGATATAAAACTATCTTCCCTTACCCCATACCAATCTTGATCATTCCATATTGTATTTGTGTATTTTGTCAGATTTCTTTTTGTTTTGTGGTCAACATTTATGTACTTAAATTTTTCATCTGTGCATCACCATCTTTTTCCCGGGGAGAGGAGCTCCACCTAAGTTGTTATAACTTGTGCTCCAATCCATATTCGTTCATCCTACATTATTGTGTTATAAATATGTTTTGTTTGATATGTTAATATGGGATGATCAATAAAATATGAAACAGCAAGTTGCTACATTCACATCGTAATCTGCATTGAAATATATTTTCAGTCCGCTTTCCGACAGAGTAGTTCTTCGGTGATTTTGGTGTTAGGGGTTTCATTTTGTTTACATAGCATTGCAGGGGGGATCTCGAGTCTCAATTTTGGTTGCATTCCTGTTTTTACTACCCCATTACCAGGCGGACAAGCAGCAGCCAGGTTGAATGATTATTCACACGCCCCCAGTAACGCGAACTAGCGCGTGAGTATAACAACCATCGTGTGAGAATGAATAAATTGTAACACAACAATACCAAACAGCCACTCTCATCATATAAACACACCGTCAATCCAGATTATGTACAGCTCCACCCATGTCAATAGCGGTCCAAGAAAGACGGATTCGTCATCTCATGCCTGGCATCCCTAAACTCCGTTTTGCTGGACCGCCGAGTCATATTATGGTTATGGTTCAGTTTAGGGTTATAAAACGCAATAAATTTTCGTAAATGACAAAACAACTTATCCGTATGCACTTTATAGATATGAGAACTTCTCGGTTATAAATCTCCAATAAAAATATGCTCCTTGTCGTAATTATGTGGTTTGTCTGTCGATAGAACGCGGCGGGTCGCATTAGGCAAGTGCGATTATTTAGCTTGAACATACTCTACCAAGAAAACCATAGTCAGAAATGGTAACGCGCTCAAGATCATATATTATATACCCATGATTGTAATTATAGAATCTTGTTCATTTCTGTTATTTCCAATTCGCATAGCTTATCACAAACCAAAAATCAACGTTATTGACAAAATGTAAACGCCAATAAACGAAATTGAAATTCTCAACTACACCTTTTACCGGGCTCGGCATCGGGGTCGCACTACAGCTCGGCCTCGGGGTCGCACTACAACGTTTAATGTGACCCAATAATTAACATTCTATAAATAGAACCCCAGCGCTATGGCAGCGCCCAGGCGAAACGAGAATTTGTACATAAGTATACACGTGGCGCGCGTAATAATGCTAAACGATGGGCCTGGCTGCACCATGTCTAAACTAACGAATGCGTCATTTAGACCTGAGGTTTCGTGGTTAAACAGCGGGTTAGCTGTCAAGCAGTGGTTTAAACTAAGATATTTACGTAGACCAGGTTTAAACCGGATATGACAAATCCGGCCAAGTACATGACGTGGAATTACTCAATACTCAGATCATCCGAAAGTGCAGGAGACACTGTAGAATTTAAAGTGCAGGAGACACTGTAGAATTTAAAGTGCAGGAGACACTGTAGAATTTAAAGTGCAGGAGACACTGTAGAATTTAAAGTGCAGGAGACACTGTAGAATTTCTCAGATTAATTACTTTGGCATCAAATTCATTCTCGAAATATGAACCGTCTAAGGTTAGGTATATCGAGTTGTTGTCTGAACTGATTAATCAGAAAGATAATGCAGGACGAAACCCAAAGGGATTGCGTATAGATTTCAGTAGAATTGAGATACCTTCCTTCTCAAAATACACAGAAATGTATGCCTTATATAACCTTCGTGATTAGTGGATATGGAGAACGCCTATAAGCTTGATTAAAATCAGGGTATTATTGCTCTCTGGCTAAAGGTATATGGAACCTATAATTCACGGGCGATAGTTCACTTTCCAGAATTACGATGTGTCAGCAGGCACAGTTACATATTACATATGTATGTCTGCTCTAGATCATGCCATAAATCTCTACTCCAGCTGACGCCCGTAGAGATCATATTCCACCAGTACAAAACCCGTGAACTTTTTTTAACTTTTGACAGGGAACCTTATAAAGTCGAAAAAATAACGCGGGGAATGTACTTCTTTGTTCATACCTGTTGCTTAATGATTTATTCATCGGTACATGAAGTTCCCAGCTCGATATTACATTATTTACGTGACTTTTGAAACCCGATTCCGCGATAAATATTTATATATAGTATATTTAGGATCGATTAAGAACTGTCATAAGAATTTATAAAGGAATTTTTCAAAAATATTTTTGTCAGTTTTGAATTGGCGCAGAATGCTTAGATGAGTCGATAATGTGACTAAAATATTCTCAATTTCAGCACATTATAGACTTAAAAAGAGGCGAATCTAAGCAGATTATCTACCTAAAATAAGATCTATTATAAGCAGATAATGCGTTGCTTTTCGGGGGAACAGGCTGGAATTGTGCAGGTCCCCTCACCCTGCGACGAGGGTATCCCCTGGCAACACTGCTTATATATGTTACAGTAAATCGGTGATTACGTGAAATCCCTAGGGATGACATGAAATCACTAAACTGGCCTGATGATTACACGCGTAATTACTGAAAGTGCCAGGGATTTCATGAAACCAATACAAGTGGCCATGGATTACGCGAAATCACTGTTTGGGTTTCAGTAAATAAGTGAAACGTTTTATAGACTACCACTACCTACTTTATACATTATAAGCTCTGACACATTGTCTGCATTTTATAATCAGCTTTTTTGTTGGCTTTGTTAGAATGTGAGAGCCAACTGAGCTTATGAAATTCGATTATTTTAATAATTTGAGTGATATTGAAATGAGCAGCTGTTGTGTACAATAAATACATGGCTGTTTGCCACAGTGTCACATTCATTCAGACATGGCGTCTGATAACAAGGAGGTTTTCAATCTGATTGATATGCAGTCCTTAAAGCCACATGGCGGTTTGCCCTCCAAAATACACATAATATAATACACTTTTGAATTTTTCTCAGTATTGAAATAGGTCGGTAAATATCTGAACTACCTGTCTACGAGCATTATTTAACCCAAAAATACGCATTGAATAATGAAAAATACAACTCTGTATACGGTGTTTGGGACCCAAACACAAAACAGCCATTTGCGCGACATAGAACAGAAAAGAGCGTTCCGTGGTAGTCTATTCTTGATATGGTAGCAATAAAGAGCGTTTGTCCGACTTCTGGCTAAAATTTGAAAACTGCTGAGTAATGGCTGTGACTTTGGCAAAGAGTTTTTCAGAGCATATGAAGCCGTATATCAATAGTTCGTTTATTTATCGGTCTATTGTATCCGTCGCTCTAAATTACGTAGGAAAAAATTTGGAGGTTTGAATGAGCCATATCCGTTTAATTGGATATTTCTAACTACACGTGGATAATGGTTTACCAACACCATCTTACGAAATTATGCATGTTAAGACCGTTGGCAAGCAAACGATCAACGGGTGTGGCCTTTCAGCTTCTATATAGCTAAAGCTCTTATGTTCGGGGCACAACGGATCGGAGTTCACTGCTAATGTCACCAAAGAGCTAAACTGTATGTGGTCAGAGCTGACCATTGTGGTCAGCCACGCCATTCTCAAAGTCAAGGTTCAGACGAAAGGGCAATTGGAGACATCAATGATATGCTAGTGGCCTGGCTTGCTGGCAATATGACAAAAGGCTGGCCAAACGGTTTACAGTCTGTTCAATTTCAAAACAATTCTGCACATCATTCTGGCATTAAATGTTCGCCATATTCAGCTGTGTTTCGGTGCTATGTTCGGATTGGTGTTTCAAGTACACGTACCTCGACGATGGAGACAGAAGCAGGTCTCATTGATGCCACAACGACAGCGCTTGCACCACAAGCGTCGCGATATGTGTCTTCATGGATTGAGCAGAGCTTCCAGACAACAACCCACACCCACTATTGCAGTTAGGGAGCAGGGAAGTCGGTAGCTGAGAGGTAGCGTACTGGTCTCTCGTGCTAGCGGACCGGGGATCGCAACCTGGTCAGGGTATTCTGACAAAAATCAGAACTCGGTCAGATACCAAGTTTGTAAGGCTGAAAAGTGTCATTCGAGATCACTGAATAAAGATCCGAATGCAAAATTGCCGACTTCCCCCATTACAACATTTGTCCAGGTATGTTGTTGTGGTGCAGTACGCTGTCCGATCGGGTGCGGACATTAATGGCTGATCCGTGTACACGCCTCGGTGTGTGCACGTTTAAGAACGCTACTGGAGTCACTCGACCGTAGTAGCACCTGGACCGGCTCATAATTGTCAGTAAATGACAGCGAGCTGTAAAGTGAAGAAGAAGAATGTGCATGGTCAATAGTTTCCGAAATGTAATCGTAAATCTGGTTGCTCGACATCCAAGTAAACTTTAATTCGCGATGTCACATGACCTAACATGTAAATCAGGTAGAGTATATACACAGTATTAGACATCTAATTGTACCACTGTTGATTATGTTTGTAATATAAATAATGTTCCATATCTTTTTAGTAATAAAAATTGTTAAACTTAAACGAACCTGGCTCATTCGAACCTCCAAATTTTTTCAGCGCAATTTGGAGCGACGGATATAATAGGTCGATAAATAAACGAGCTATTGATCTACCGGCTTCATATGCTCTGAAAATTTCTTGCCAAAGTCACAGCCATTTTTCAGCAGTTTTCAAATTTTTGGCAGAAGTAGGACAAACGCTTTTTATTGCTAACATATCAGGAATAGACTACCACGGAACGCTCTTTTCTGTTCCATGTCGCACAAATGGCTGTTTTGTGTTTGGGACCCAAAACACCGTATTCACAGTTGTATTTTTCATTATTTCAATGCGTCTTTTTGGGATACATAGTGCTCGTAGAAATGTAGTTCAGATAATTATCGACCTATTTCGATACAGAGAAAATTTTTAAAGCGAATAATATTATATGTATTTTGGAGCGCAAACCGCAATATGGCTTTAAACATGTTTGTCTTTCAGTAATATCATGAAATCACTGACGCCTAAAATCAGTGATTATGCGAAATCCCTGATTTAAAAAGTAATTTCTTGAAATTCCTAGTCAGATAAGTTATTTCACGAATTTACTGAAACGTTCAGAGATTTCACTGATTAACTGTAACATATATATTGGGATCAATCGCGAAATTAAAGCTACTCGTAATTTTCAGACATGTATGTAAATGTACCTGAAATTTGACAGTACTATCTCACGTTCGACGCGATACCACAGACTACTAACCAAAGTCATATAACTTTATCAGATGTTTTCAACGTTCTGTACATAAGTGATGCAAACGCTCTTATTTGCTACAACATCAGGACACGATTCAGGACAAGAATAATATTGTACCTACTTTAATGTTCCACGCACAAAAAGGAAAGGACCATTTTTATATTCTGAGGTAATAAATTATAACAAGCTTTTTCGAGACACAGAGATTGCGTGTATAAGTTGTTCGCATATATATTGAGCTGTATTGATCACTGAAATGTGAAATCAGTGATACAATACTGTGCTTTGTTTGAACACTGCATGAGGGTTATAATTCCTTTTATTATGTGGATTTGAAGATGTTCCTCTGTGCTTCAGAACAGCATCGTTAGAACAGCATCTTACATTTGTCGGTTGATGGCTCTAATTGATCGCACGTAGCTCGAACGCAACCCGCTCGATTAATTACGTCTGTGCAAAGAAATATGTTTTAATTATCTCCCCTCAGTGCGAGTGTCTTTGCAGCGCCAAAGGCAACCATTCCTATGAAGTTCGTCTGAACTGCATGATTTCTACCAAATAATAACTGTCGCCTTAAGTTTTTGACAATTCCATGTTCAAAGTTAAAGGTACGGTTGGCCTTGGCGGTGGGTATGCTGTGAAAATAATTCCACCCGTCAAAAACTGCCACAAACAGAAAGAACAACAAAATGTAGACAGACTTTGTCCGTATACAAATAAGAAATATCGCATAAACAGTATGTTATTCTCATATTTTTGACCATTGTTATGTAAACAAAAGCATAAAAAGTTACTTTTCTGGTGTTTGTTTATATTATGATGGTAAACATAAAGAGCGTTCTTTGTGGGTGAATTCCTGATATGGAACGAATAAAGAGCGTTTATGCCATTTGTGTGGTATATATGAACGAAACTGTATGCGTTTTAATGTTTTTCTGTTTACGGTGATTGGAACAAATATGAATATTTTCGACAACTAAGGCCGCACGTGCCTTTAAATGTTGGTAAAGACCCTCTCACATTCCACAGTCGACACGGGTACACAATATTGTGTTTATGCAAAGTCTGATATAGGATATGTGTCCTTTCTTTGTTTCACTAATGTTTGGCGATGTGAACGCAATACAATGAATGTGTGTTTTTATCGAGTAGAAGTCGGAATCCCATTCAGCGCTTCCATTGGACCGCGTATTCTCGACTCGGGACGATCCGATGATCATATTGGACTGCGGGTTTTGCTTGTGTTCGTCAAAAATACGTGACGATCAAGCGCTCTCACACTGCATGGACTTCGTATTCGTACATTGTATTTATGTCCACGCCTTGGAGGATTTTTCAGCCACGAAGAAGCTGTATACACCCCCTCGTGATGTCACTGTCACTAGCTCAACCGAGATCACCATTTATTTTATAACAAGGAAACAGTTAATCGAGCTGGATAAAAGTAACGAAATCCTTTGTTCCAGTGTGGAACCAAACTGTTTGGTTTTATATTGGTATTTGGCTCCCCGGGAAACAAAATTGGGAGCGGTTTTCTTTGCGTGTACAAGCACTTCCTCCCAGAGTGCAACAAGACAAATGGATAATAGTAATTAGACTCAATTCGATGTACTAGAAATGCAAACAGATGAATTGTTATGTGAAATTAGCTATTTGGAATGCATCGAAGATCATGCAACCGGATACATTGGTATGACATCCACTCTGTTTGATATCTCTAATTAGACGCCATACGATGTGCCGGATTGTAATGGGAAAATTAAACCAACCTAATACAATACAATTAGTGAACATGTTGTACTTTTGCCCTCGTTCGTTCAAAAGGTCATTATAGTATTATGCGGAGAATGTTATTCATTCCGTTGACGTAACTTCTGTTATCCATAACATTCGCGGGAGGGCACAGTTTGTGTATATATTGTGAGTCTGGTAAAAATAATGTTATATATGACTTGGATCGTTCCGATGAACACACAAACAAAAGTTTCAAATTCCCCTCTGGGAATATTCACGGTATCACGAATGGGAGAATCCATTTAGTATAGAAAGGGCTTATTGACCGATTCATAACTCTCCTTGATTGCATGTAAATACATCGCAACCTACACAATAACGTATGTGTAATGAAACGTGTTCATGTGGTCGAATTTGCAGTGTCAGTAAGAGAAAACTATACAGCTGTTCCTGCACGGTATAACACTGAAGAGCGTTAACTTTCTCATTATTCCTTGTGTGGTAAGAATAACCATTGCGAAAAGTTGAATCAAACAAAAACATTATAACCATCCGTTTAGTTTGTGGAACTTGTTCTAAAGTTAGCTCAGCCCGTGAGAACGTGTTTGTGTTTGTGTCTTGTCGTTCATCTGCATGTCGGTCGCGGTTTGGGTGGAAGTGTCTGTGTATTGTCGTTCATCTGCATGTCGGTCGCGGTTTGGGTGGAATGGTCTTGGTCTTGGCTTTGGTTCTTGGTTGAAATACGGTGCGATCCAGCGCTCACATTGAACTGCGTATTCTTGTCTTACCGAGACGGTCCAATAATCTTACTGGACTGCAGGTTTTGATTCGTTTCGTTTAGGAATATGGGTCGGTCCAGCGCTTCAAATGGACTGCATATTCTTGATTTTCGAGACCCGAAACGATCCAGTAATCCCACTGGACTGTTGGTGTGATATGATACCTTAGGTTTTCGGGACGGTCCAGAGCTTTCAGTGGATTTCGTATTCTCGTCTTCGTCGTCCCTGGACGGTCTAGTAATCTTTTACTGCATGGACTGCGGGTTTTATTTTGTTTACGAATACGGTACGGTTCAGCGCTTCCATTGGACTGCGCATTGGAGGATTTTTTCAGCCACGAAGCTGTATACACTCCGTCCTGATGTCACTGTCACTAGCTCAACCGATATCACCATTTATTTTATAACAAGGAAACAGTGATCGAGCTGGATAAAAGGAAAGGAATCCTTTGTACCAGTGTGGAAACAAACTGTTTGGTTCTATATTGGTATTTAGCTCCCAGGGGAACCAAATTGGGAGCGGTTTGTGCAACAAGACAAATGGATAATAGTAATTAGACTCAATTAGATGTAATAGAAATGCAAACAGATGAATTGTTATTTGAAATTAGCCATTTCGAACTGTTTGGTTCTACATTGGTATTTGGCTCCCCGGGGAACCAAATTGGGAGCAGTTTTCTTTGAGCGTATATGCACTTATTCCCAGGGTACAACAAGACAAATGGATATGAGTAATTATTAGACTCAATTCGATATACTAGAAATGCCTACTTTTAAATCGCATATTTCATAGTAAGATTTATTGCGACATTTAATAAATTATATAACCACGAAACGCTCTTTAAATTCGGAAAACCCCTTAAAGGAGGGGTTAATGTGAAATTTCAGCGTGGCTCCACATCTAATATCAATTAGTATGTGAATATGTACATATGTGCAAAATTTCATGCTTTAGTCACAAATTGAACAATTGCCAAGAAAATTGGACTTAAATTACTCCACTGTTTAATTTCGCTTCGCGAAATTATACGTGTACTAAGTATGTAGTTCCACACCAGACATTTCTATACGCTGACAGACGTGTCGAAAACAACGTTGATTGCTTGTATTTACGACAATCCACATAAATTAGTTGGTGATTAAACTAGTTTTATGAAGAAACTATATTAAAAACAGAAAAATAGTAAAACTACCAAAGTGATACTTATGTCTGGACTTCATCTGGTGTTTTAGCGGAAATTGGGAAATTGGGTCGAGAATAAATTGGGTGACCGACCGAAAGTTCATATGATACACACAATTCGATCTCGGTCTCCAACGATAAACTACACCAAAGCAAAACACCACAACCGTAAACTATTAAAGGCACGGGCGGTGTTCGTTGCAGAAATATTCATATTTGTTCAAATCGCTATCAACAGAAGGAATATTTAAATTATATATAGTTTTGCTCATATGCCAAACAAAGTCAGTGCGTAAATAGTATATTGTCGTCAAGACGTACGATGGTGTACGTAAACGAGAACCTGCTCGTGTTTCAGAAGTTTTGCTTCTGTTTACATAACACAGCGCAATTCCATTGGTTAATATCACATGAATGATATAAACGCGCTTTATTATTTCTATATCAGGAAAACAGTAGCAACTAACGCTCTTTATGCTTACCATATCCGGATCTAATCAGAAGCCAGGTAACGTATAGTTTTTTGCTTTTGTTTACATAACAAAGGAGAAATAATTGCAATAACATACTGTTTGCGCCATATTTCTGATTGGTATAAGAACAAGGTCTGTCTATATTTTACTATTCTTTCTGTTTATGGCGGCTTTTGACGGACCTGAATATTTTAACAGCATACCCACCGCCAACGTCGCCCGTATCTTTAAAATGTACTTGCTTTTTTTAAAATGCACTTATTTAAAATGATTCTTGAACATCTATTGTCACCAATACACTCAAGAGCCGATAGAAATTCCGAAGCGGTGTTCCCGAAATTCCCCACATAATTTGTGTTCGTATCAGATGACAAACTATAATTGTAAACAAAAGGTATAATTGTCACATTTTATGCTGTCCTGATCACTATCATGTCATATTAGTATATACTGGCACGAAGCTGGAAGTGTTATTGCTAATAGTGGTATAGTTATGTAACACATTCCTTTATCCCCGACTAATTAAGTATCGCATTTCATAGATTCACTGATCAGTCTTATTCATTGATTTCATTAATTTCGCGGTAGGGTAACTATGTAATTATGCATGGACGCGTTTACGAAATATGATAGTGATTGTTGTTACCAAGAGTATCTAAGGGCCTTGACCAATAAATTCACATGCAGGTTTAATGAATCAAAAAAATTCCAGGGGCCGTATTCACCAGCTGCGTTTATATATAGTCCATGTAGTTTATACGAGGCGGTGCTCAATGCGAACCTCTTGGTGAAGTTGACGGGAAGATATCGCCGCGCGGTATAGGATTATCCAATCAAGGTGATTGGGAGAAATAATAGATTGACTACCAGTTACGTACATAAAACATGCTGCGCATAGCAGACTAGCAGTACGTTTGGTTCAGTTCAATCACGAGTAACCGGTGGAAAGGAAGGGGTACACAACTGAAGAACGCAACACTTTTTGAGCATATAGTGCATTCAAACATCAAAATCCTTGAAAATAAAGAGACTGGAACCATCCACCAGTGCCGGAAAGAAATTTCTTAAATTCTATAGCGTGCAACAAACCTCCACTCATCATATTCTTCTCAGGGATGTGGCGACAGGGGTTTTGTTTTGGAGGAAGGGTGTGCATCTCACACACCCTCCAACTTTTGTGAAATGTTCAACAGTTGGAAATCTCATAACCTGACACAACATTAGTTGGAAATTTCACACCAACAATATTTTGAAATTGTTCTTGTAGTTTGATTTTCCAACAATGTATTACTAGAAAAAAATTTGTTTTTAGACCAGCATGTGCATATATTCTCCTACTTTTTGGTAAAAATGATTGACTGAGAAGGACATCAGTTGGAATTTTACTGACCTTATATGGGTGTCGGGTTGGAATTTTCCAATCACATCACCGACAGCGTGTGTCATTAACACTATAGCGAAGATACCTTGTGCGTTCAGTTGCTACCAAATAAACTACCTGGTTTATAAAATAAACCCACTTGGTGAATACTGCCCCTATTGTCGGAAACCTCAATAATTGGCATTCATGTTTAAATCGTTGCCATAGCAACCGAGCAACTTTCTGTTATGTCTACCCAATTGTTTTTGAAAGCATATAACCTACGTATCGAAGTCCACATATTGTCAGTTCTCCACATGAGAATCATACGGGGGTCTATGGTAGGGCCAGTATTAGATGAATTGTTGTGTGAAATTAGCCATTTCGAATGCAGCGAAGATGATGGAACCGGATAAATTGGTATGACACTCTCAGTTTGATATCTCTAATTAGAAGCCATATGATGTGCCGGATTGTAATGGGAAATTTAAATCAACCTAATACAATTAGTGAACATGTTGTACTTTTGTTCTCGTTCGTTCAAAAGGTCATTATAATTATGCGGAGTATGTTATTCATTCCGATGCCGTAACTTCTCTTATCCGTCTTATCCATAACATTCGCGGGAGGGCGCAGTTTGTATATATATTGTGAGTCTGATAAAAATAATGTTATATATGACTTGCATCGTTCCGGTGAACAAACAAACAAAAGTGTCACAATCCTCTGGGAATATTCACAGTATGTATACAATTGCTGGTCACATTCCAGGGCAACAGTTGGGATGGTACTAAAATGCTGAATCAGCAGAAACATACTAAATTTAAGATCAGCAGTTTCGACCGAATTGATTTATTAAGATAGGCAAATTGTTTAATCGAGATATAGTGCGTTCAATCAAGTTAGTAAGTTGATAAATCAAGACAGCTAGTTGATCATTCAAGACAGTTAATTGATACATTAAGACAGTTAACTGAGATTTAACTGAGTACCACCTCTTTATGTACTATCATACATAAATTTGACAGTAATATCTCTGTATCGTCGATCGATACACGTCGCTAAATACACGAACTGCCATTATATATACTGTATTTGTATCTGTACATTTACGCTGCAGAATCCAATACTGGCATATATGCAGCGGGAGAGAGGTCTAGATGATTTCATCGAGTGCGCCCTTGAAGGAATCCACTGGCTCGATCTTATCAAATGTTGATTCCTCAAACTGATTCCAGTCACATATGGTTCGAACAAAGAATAAGTTTGCGAACTGATTTGTATTATGTGACGGTGGAATATAGCACTTTGTATGGTTACGGATGAGGTGTCGTGGTAATTGACTCGTAACGTAGTCTTTAAAGTGCTGACTTTTCTTCCGTATACGCTTTGTGCATGGTATGAAGTATTATTGAGGGGACCAGCCCACCGCCATCTTATTCATAAGGGCCAGTCTCTGTCAATCTTTCTTCTCTTCTCCAATGGTGTCAGTTGGAGATCCTTCAGCATTTTTGTCAAGTCTCCCTTTTCTCGACCTCTGTAGTTGTTTTTTATGAAGCGAGCTCCTCTTCTCTGTATTCGTTCTAATTTATTTATATCATCCAGTCGGTAGGGATCCCATAATGTGTCGGCATATTCCATAACAGGTCTGACTAGCGATATGAAGCCTGTTTTTTCTAAACTTCTCTGGGTGGTGCCTCAGATTTATTCCTAGGAATGCGAGGGTATAGTTTGCCTTCCCGCAGATGTTATTAATGTGGGTGTCCCAAGTCATGGTGTTGTTTAGAGTAAGACCGAGGTAAGGGTGTTCTTTGACCGCTTTAAGGATGTCGCCGTTAAGGGTATAGTTAAAGTCGGTCTTCTTCCTTGATGATAGTATGTGACAATTTTTGTGTCAAATTTCATTCCCCATGTCTTTTCCCAGCTGTCTAAGTGTTGCAGATCTTCTTGCAATGATATGTGGTCAGTGAAGTTGTTTATTTCCCGGTAGACGAGGCAATCGTCAGCGAATAGACGCACCTGGGATTTGATTTTGGTTGGCAGGTCGTTTATATGACAGGAATAGTAGTGGTCCCATGAAAATTCCTTGTGGTACACCGGAATCTACAGTTTCTTTCTTTGAGTGTGTCCCTTCAACGACAACTCTCATCTATCTATTCACTAGGAATGATGTTAGCCATTCCAGAGTTGTCCCCTTTATTCCGTAGTTGTCGAGTTTGTGGAGTAATTTCCGGTGTGGCACGGTGTCGAATGCCTTTGAGAAGTCGAGGATAGCAATAACGACTTGCATCTCTGCGTCATATGCCTTCATCAGGTCGTGTGTGGTGACTGCGAGTTGTCTCGCATGAATAACCAGTTCGAAAGCCATGGTTGAGTGATGTCAGGATCTTGTGTTTCTCTAGATGACCATGTATGCGCCTGCAGACTATGTATTCCAGTATTTTACAGATGACACATGTGAGTCAGTCACAGTGAGTGATACTGGTCTGTAGTTTTCAGCAGCATCTTTGTCTCCTTTTTTGTAAATGACAGTCACATTTGCGGTTTTACAGTCTGATGGTAGTTGGCCTGTTTGGATGGAGTACTTGAAAATTGCTGTTATTGGTGCAATCAGGTCCTCTGTACATTCTTTTAATACATGTAGTATGTTTGGGATGTTATCTGGTCCGGACACTTTGTGTATCTTCCGTTTTTTAGTAGCTTTCTTACCCCTTCATTGATCACCAGGTCTTCGATTTGTGGTTTGGATTCTTCAAGGGTTGGCATTGTTTCATTTTCATCCTCGATGTTGAATACCGATTTAAATTGTCTAAGTAAGATGTCAGCCTTTTCTTCAGGGTCAGATGTTAGTCGCCCTTCTGTCTTCAGTGGTGCTACCCCGATGGAATCATTTCTCTTTGCTTTTACATAGTTCCAGAATGATTTGGTGTTGTTCGATTTCAGTCCTTCTGCGATTTTGTAATTGATGTAGGTCCATTCTGTTTTCCGTATTTGCCGTTTACACTCTTTCTGGAATTTTCTATAGTTGGTCCAATTGTTTCTTTTCTTCGCTTGCTTGTACAATCGTTTTTTTCTCCTCAGCATTTTCTGCACCGATTTGTTCAGCCATGGTGGTGTGTGGTTTAGTTTTGTTTCTTTTTATGGGATATTTTTCTCAATTGACTTTGAGATACGGTCCCTGAAGTATGCCCAGATGTTTTCGATGCTCTTCTTTTCTGCCTTCATGCGTATTATTTCGCTCTATGTTTCTCTCACGTTTGATCTGATTTCCTCCCATTTGGCTTGTTTGTAGTCATACACTCTTCTTCCCTGTTTAGATGTATAGTCTAGATTCCATTTCTGTTATTATTATGTCGTGATCTGATATTCCTGGGATGTTGGTGGTGGTTTTCATGATCGATGGATTTGACGTGAAGAGCAGGTCGAGGATGTTTTCCCCTCTGGTCGGTTCCATCTGTACTTGAGTCAGGTGGTTTGTGACGTCAATGAGCAGTGGTTGGATATCTCGATCTTGTGAGTTTGGTGGCGTTGCCAGCATGTCCCAGTTGATGTTTGGGCAATTGAAGTCGCCCGTTACTATAACATCTTCATGGTGCATGCTATTTTAGTATCTTCAGTGACTTCTTCACTATGACGTCTATACAAAGGACCGGTCCATTGAGGGACATCAGGCTGGTGGAAGTGTATTTATACTAATCACCAAGGTCCTGGTATCCGAAGAGAAGGCCGACTTCATCACAGAATGTGATATGGAATGGGTAAAGGTCAAAATCCGAGGCAGGAGAGACCTGTACATCGGCTCATTTCGGCCAATTTGGCCGGTTACTTCATGTGACTTTTTCATCTGACGTGTGTGTCGGATAATTGATCTGGAGGATTTATGTAAATGTTAGCCCAAACTACATTTCCAAGTAACGATGGTTTTGTTGTTTATTTTGAGGAATAATACCGCGTTAGATGAATTCAGCCCAAATATGTTAACAGTTGTCGTGTCAAACATTCGGCAGTAGGTTAGCGTTATTTAGTATTTGTGGATGTCCTTTAACATGGGGAAAATAGACTACTGCGCTTGAACGAGCATGTGAATTTGTCGTTTTTAATGTACAGCAACTTGATAATCAATAACAGAGGCATTCTCTGTCAAATAAGGTCGCTCTATTTACGGTATTAATTGCGGAACTTTCTAAAGTAAACTACGCGTAAACGGATACATACGGTAAATTATAGAATGTGCCGGAATCGGCCTAATCGCCCCATGGCCAACTCGCCCAGTCGACGTGTGTCAATTCGGTACCTACTATAACATGTACCCGAGTCCGATTCGGAATAAAAGATGTATACGGGTGTTATATAGCGTTTGGTCCGTTGTTTCTCAATGAATATTATTGAAATTTGGTGTATATGTCCGGGCTGGGACATGGAATACAACAACGTTTGAGTTGTTTTTAAATTTACAAATTTGTTGATTTTATTCAATTTTTTTCGTTCTGAAAACACACTATAAAGTGTATATAATATAATAACGAACACGAGACATACATAATTTATAAACTGTTAACAAAAGATATCAAATTCAATACATGACAAAGATGACTCAGTGGACTTTATAAAGTGAACATAAAAACATTGAGGTAAGAATCTTTTTAAGGAATGCAACTTTATTTAATGATAATAAACACATAAATTAAAATAACAAACATGAGACATACATTATTTATAAACTGTTAACAAAAGATATCAAACTCAATACATGACAAAGATGACTCAGTGAAGTTTATAAAGTGAACATAAAAATATTAAGGTAAGAATCTTTTTAAGCATTACTAAACCGTTTAGCACAGACCACAGTCCACTTCACTCATCCGATCATCACCAAACTTCATATTTATCTTGATATTGATCTATCAGATGAGAGCTATCAAATATTTTTTTAATTTCATAGGAAAAAATGGTCGCCAGCGGCCATATTGCATTTACGTTATATTTTATCGCGTCATGTCGATATCTAGTATTACTTAGAAATTTCACCTTTCCAGATTCATAATTGCTCCATTGACTGTAACAGATGAAATTATTCCCCTCTTCGGATAGAGTGTCACTGAAACTTTATTTTGTCAGACTGTCTGTATAATCACTGATTATATATGGCAATAATCTGTAATAAGACGTAGCACTATTTTATTTTATATTTACATGCAGTGCTGTTTTTATACATCAATTCTAATCCCCCTAGATCATCATGTGATCGATCATACATCGCGCGAGGACCTGGTTGAATTAAGGGGGGTTTTATGGATCACTTCTGTCCTCAACCTAGATTATACTTATGACATTTAATGGCATGTTTCTAACGTGGAGGGTTAGATATGCTTGAGAAACCACCACTCTTTAATTCACACCAAGTTCTCAGCTGTCATGTTCGGATATTAGAACCCATATCCATGATATATGGTTTATTTTGTGTATACTAGTAATATAGTTATTTTCAGTACGTTTATATACCAGTACTGTGTATAACAATGCATATAAATTAATCCATGTATACATGTATATTGATTCAACGGATTCAGTGGTTTTGTCCATCAGTCTATCAAATTTGCGGGGAAAACATGGCCACAAGCAGTACACCCTGCTAAATTTCGAATTTGAATCAATTGGCGCACCCTGCAGCCAGCTTTTATTGGAGAACTTTTTCTTATGTGGATATTTTGGGTCACCGCTAGATGTGAGCCATATTTTGTTCTCAAACTGTCCTTGTGAAGACATCACTGCCAGCGGTGATCTTCAATTTTACTATTTTTATGGCTAAATAATTTGGTTGATCCTACAGACGACACCCTTGTCCGATCGTCATCAGATTCCACAATTATCTTCTGGATAACCAGGGTGAGAGTAATCTAATTTTCCCGAATTTCGTTAAAAAACATTACCACAGGCAGCAATTTGGTATCTTACTCTTTGATCCTCTTTTGCATGACTGAATTGTTTAGCAACTGTACAGACATATCCCTCATCTGGTTTTTATATACATGTATATCTCTTCATGCGGATAGCCAGTATTACGTAGGTACTTCAACTTTCTGCATTCCTGTCATCATTTGAAATATAAAAATTTACCTGATACATGCACCCTTAAAAATTTGTTTCGTCGTATCTATTTTAATGACCCGTATGGTAATATTGATACAGATATATTTGTCAAACATTTCTTTGTACAATATACAGGTATTTAGTTTGTAACTAAATCTAGAAATATATAATAGTAGCTCGTGGACCCCACTTCGTCCGGGATGTTCCCCTCTGATTTTCGGAGAAATGCGCGATTTAACCTTGAATTGACTATTTTAAAGGTGAAGGTCATGTCGGGGTCACGATTTGACCCGTCCAAAACACTCCCCGGACAAAAGTCACGACAAAAGTACCCGTCGAAATCCGCCCGGCTTTATACCCGATTTGACCTTGAATTGACAATTTTGAATGTCAAGATCAGGTCAGGGTCATGATTTGACCCACCCGAAACACTCCTGGGACAAAAGTAACAGTAGGTATCAAATTTCGTTGAAATACTTCCGTTTTACCAGATTTGACCTTGAATTGATCTTTTTGAATGTCAAAGTCAGGTCGGGATCAAGATTTGACCCGTCCAAAATACTCCCTGGAAATAATTTCCCCTAGGTATCAAATTTCGTCAAATCTGTCCGGCAGTTTTCCCGGCCATAGCTAACAGACAAACAGACAGACAAATGTCCAAAATATATATTAAACTAGCTGATGTACTCGACTTCGTTCGGGCTAGTTAGGGATTTGTTTTGTGATCGCCTCCATCTGGACAGTACCCAGTATATACAGCGTCTGGCCAAACTATTGTTCAATTGGTCCAGAAACATGCCTATATCAGCACGTTTGAGAACATGGTCCCACGTGAAATTGGACCCGTCCATATTGCTCCCGGGATCGAAGTAGTCCTACACACAAATTTTTAGTCGGATCGGTCAAGGTCCAGAAACATGCCTATGAGCGAGGTCAAGTTGACACGTTAAATACCAAATTCAAGCAGTGTTAGAGTCTATAACACATACACACATGCATTCACGCATACACACATACATACATACATACAGACAGGTGTTTCAAAATGTATAATCGATAGCTACAACAATTCTATGGTAGATAGTTCACGGCCGACCTGATGCATGCATCTTAGTTTTCTTGTTATATATGCCACACAGAAAAATATAAGACATTGAACAAGTGCACTGTTTAATGTAGTGTTGATGGATATGTTGGACTGACTAAGTGGGTCGTAGTAGTTTGAAGCTATGGGATGTAAATGTTGATACGCTGGTGTTATCGCACCGGCAGCATAGCCATGATATGTTCTTCGAGTTGCTCAAGTCTCTGGTGTTCATTTCCAGACACGATTTGTGATACCACACACTGCATTTATCAAAGCAGGTTCCTCCGTTTGTCCACGTAACTGCGTCTTCGCAGAAACCACATGGGAAGATGTTCGCAGCTGCTGCCTTTCTCGGTCCAGGGTTTACTTCTACATATCCAGATAGCATTAGACGAAGAATAGTCACTGCGAAGATATTGTTGGATTTGGTTGGTAATGAAATGGGTGCATTACTGGATGTTCGCAGTCTTTGCTGATTTAGCGTTGCGATGCAGCTCACGTGTAAGGTGGATTTTTGTCCAAACAGATGGCTTGCTAGGGCAAGTGGCAGTAGTAAGTACAGTACAAATCTTCCCATCGTTACAAGTATGTGTAGCGTGGAAAAACCCACGACTGACTTGTGTGATAAAGAGCGTTTGTGCTGGCTTCTAATTCTCCTCCCAGCAGTCTCTTTTCATCTGTTCTGAGATCTTTTTAAAGGTACGGTTGGCCTTGGCGGTGGGTATCCTGTGAAAATATTTCCACCCGTCAAAAACCGCCACAAACAGAAAGAACAACAAAATGTAGACAGACTTTGTCCGTATACAAATAAGAAATATCGCATAAACAGTATGTTATTGTCATATATTTGACCATTGTTATGTAAACAAAAGCATAAAAAGTTACTTTTCTGGTGTTTGTTTATATTATGATGGTAAACATAAAGAGAGTTCGTTGTTGGTGAATTCCTGATATGGAACGAATAAAGAGCGTTTATGCCATTTGTGTGTGATTAGCCAGCAGCATTGTGCTGTCTTCTGTAACACAATCAGGCTCTTGCTTATGTAAAATATAGTAAATCTTTATGATAACATGCTGTTTACTCGATGGTCATGGTATATATGAACGAAACTGTATGCGTTTTAATGTTTTTCTGTTTACGGTGATTGGAATAAATTTGAATATTTTCGACAACTAAGGCCTCACGTGCCTTTAAGCCACGCTTTTGAAAGTGTGTATGATGGGTGTAGTCCATCGGTGTATAGATGGTAGTTGTAGATTTTCCTCAGCAATTTGGAGTTTTTCTTCGTTGTTATAGAGTTCCTACAGATGTCAGATGAGAACTCAGATGTGTGGTACTCGACGCGTCCATTCTGGTGTCTGATGTATTTGTTCAGTTCATAGACTTGTTCTTGAAGAGTATCGTCACTGTCGGAAAACTTAGATGGATCAGGATGTTTATGTTTACGGTTGTACTCTACACTTGAGTGGACGGGTGTTTCCAAGAAAGTTAGTTTAGGACAGTTTTCCTTGTGTCACGTAAGTCTTCTGCTATGCTGTCAATAGCCTTATCTGTATGGGTGTTTATCAGATAAATGTACCCGTGTTTTCTGTCTGATGTTACATGTACCGAGCCATAGGTATATGCGAATTTTCTCTCCTTTCAGTGCCGCAAGCTCAGTTCGCAGGTTTTTTCGTAGCCATGAAGCCGTTCTCTGATAGCTGTTTCCTATACGCACCATAATTTGATGGATTTCTTGCTGTGTGGTTGTTCTTTACGTGGTTTATTCCTGAGATACATCCCTTTACTGTCTGAGAGTAATATAGGTATGTGGGTGCGTGTATCTGTGACTGGTTTTGATGTTTTCTAAAAGTACTTCTCAAGCTTGCTGAGTGACATCTGAGTTGAAATAGGAGTTGGAATATAAATAATAAATTGGTAGTGGTAAAGCATTGGATGGTCACCGGACAACCCCCATAGAGTGTTAGATCCACATAAGTAATAAGTGGATCGTATGCATGTTTAATGTCAGTTTATACACTTGTTTTCAGTTTATATTGACCGCAGTCGCTCGCACAATTTGAGTCCGGTAAAATATGAAACACAGAAAATGCAAATGGCCGCCTGGTAAGAAAATCTGTTCAAAGTCATTTTTAATAATAAAACAAGAATGTCATGTATTTATAATTATGGAATGTCCTTCCTCGTCGTCTAGAATAGCTATTTGATCATGTTTGAATGCAATAAGATGTTTTAAATCGCAGTATGAGACGATTTTAACACAATTTTCGGCACGATGATTTAAACACGTCCGATCTCTCCCGCGCAGGCAAAGTCATATAACTTTATCAGATGTTTTCAACGTTCTGTACACAAGTGACGCAAACGCTCGTATTTGCTACAACATCAGGACGAGATTAATATGGTACGTCTTTTAATGTTCCACGCACAAAAAGGAAAGGGACCAGTTTTATATTCTGAGGTAATAAATTATAACAAGCTTTTTCGAGACACAGATATTGCGTATATAAGTTGTTCGTATATTTATTGAGTTGTTTTGATCACTGAAATGTGACAGCAGTGATACAATAATGTGCTATGTTTGAACACTGAGGGTTACAATTCCCTTTATTATGTGGTTTTGCAGATTTTCCTCTCTGCTTCAGAGTCGTAGTCCCGTTAGAACAGCATCTTAAGAGTCCGTAGTCCCGTTAGAACAGCATCTTAAGATTCTGTAGTCCCGTTAGAACAGCATCTTAAGAGTCCGTAGTCCCGTTAGAACAGCATCTTACACGTGCTTAAGAGTCCGTAGTCCCGTTAGAACAGCTTCTTACATTTGTCCGTTCATGGCTCTCATTGGTCGCTCGTAGCTCGAACGCAACCCGCTCGAATAATTACGTCTGTGTAAAGAAATAAAGAAACATGTTTTAATTATCTCCCCTCAGTGCGAGTGTCTTTGCAACTCCCAAGGGAACCTTCCCATGAAGTTCATTTGAACTGCATCATTTCTACCGAACAATAACTGTCGCCTTAAATTTTTGACAATTCCATAATCAAAGATAATCCACTCACCAAGCGCTACATGGACTTCGTATTCGTACATGGCATTATGTCCACGCCTTGGGGAGCTGTATACACTCCTTCGTGGTGTCACTGCCACTAGCTCAACCGATATCACCATTTATTTTATAACAAGGAAACAGTGATCGAGCTGGATAAAAGTAAACGAATCATTTTATACCAGTTTGGAACCAAACTGTTTGGTTCTATATTGGTATTTGGCTCCCCGGTGAACCAAATAGGGAGCGGTTTTCTTTGAGTGGATATGCACTTCCTACCAGAGTGCAACAGGACACATGGATAATAGTAATTAGACTCAATTCGATGTGCTAGAAATGCAAACAGATGAATTGTTGTGTGAAATTAGCCATTTCGAATGCAGCGAAGATCAACCGGATAAATTGGTATGACACTCTTCAGTTTGATATCTCTAATTAGAAGCCGTATGATGTGCCGGATTGTAATGGGGAAATTAAATCAACCTAATACAATTAGTGAACATGTTGTACATTTGTCCTCGTTCGTTCAATGGGTCATTAGTATTACGCGGAGAATGTTATTCATTCCGTTGACGTAACTTCTCTTATCCATAACATTCGTGGGATGGCGCAGTTTGTTCATATATAGAGAGTCTGGTAAAAATAATGTTATATATGACAAGGATCGTTCCGATGAACAAACAAACAAACGTTTCAAAAACCTATGTGGGATATTCACGAAATTGGCTCGACCCATTGTGTTAATGCCGTTGGCTAGGTTATTTATATAATTGCTGGCTCCAGGGCAGCAGTTGGGATGGTACCAAAATGCTGAATCAGCAGATTACATACTAAATTTAAGATCAGCAGTTTCGACCGAATACAGATAAAAACACTTCTATTGCACGTGTGTAGAAATTCGGTCAAATGTTATGCAAATGACTTGGAATCGGGGGGGGGGGTGTTTATACCAAAAAGCGGAGGGACAGTTTCAACGGCCGTGTTGCCCGTTCATATATTAAACATCCCGTTCGGCAGAGTTGAAATTATGTTCCAAGTTACGCACGGTGATATGGAATCTAGGGGTTGTACCCAATGCTGGGAAGGGACAGCAGTTCCGTTCAGCAGAAACTGTTTACGGCCTACCGTTCAGCGGACTCGCTCGAACTCAGTTAGAGCGTAGACATTCGGTTTCAGTTTATGCAAATTACTTTTGATGGGGGTCCCGGATCGGAGGAGGGGGTATAACCAAAGGCGGACACATTTTCAGGTACCACTATATGCCTGTTGAACAGCTACAGTTCAGTTGATTCGACCGAACTCAGTTTAACTAATTTATTACATAGAAATTCGGTTGCTGGTTATGCACATTACTTGTAATCTGGGGTACACACCCAAATACGGGGAGGGGACACAGTTAAAGGGACCGTTCAGTAGTTCATGTGGAAATTGGGTTGCAGGGTTTGCAATCGACTTTTACTTGGAGGGCTGTACCCAAAGGCGGAGACGTGTCATAGTTTCACCTATATACCGCCCATGCCCATTCAGCGGGTCGCCGGCGACAGTGCAAAATATTCGACCGAATTCAGTTCAACTCAGTTATAAGGTATATATGTATGTAAAACTCGGCTGTCGGTTATGAAAATGACCTGTTATCGGGGAATACATGTATAGACAAAGACAGAGAAGAGACAGCGTTTGACCAACCCAAGGAGTTCAAAAACACGTTCACCTGTTCACCGCCAACATTTCAGCAGATTCGATCATACACCGTTTAACTCATGTCTTACGTAGAAATTCGATTAAAGGTTATGCAAATTCCAAAGGCGAGGGAGAGGAGATGGTTTCATCGGCCGGTTGAGTAGGTCAAAATCCTGTTCAGCAGTTCATCGGGTACCGCTCAGCTGATTCGACCGAACGGCAATGTTTATACATAATCATGACGTAACATGATGGAATTTGAAGAATGTATTTTATTTGGATTTATAGCATACTGTATGGGGGAGGGTCTTGTTCGTGCACATGACTTCATCATCCGTATTCGGTAAGAGAGACTAGTTTTAAAACAAAATTAAGTAACCATTTCTTAAGGAATAACCGTAATTCCCTTACGTAGTTATATTGTATACACTGATTGGGCCGAATGAGATATAAATCGCGACTCGCGGCTCAATTTATTAGTATATAATTGTATAAGCTTGTAATATGTACACCTGTGTTTAATCATTTTCATCATAGCATTCGTCTACGGCTCGCTCAGCGGGACGGTCACATTTAGTGCTTGACGCGCTAAGCCGTTGAGTGATACGTTATTTTTTTGTCGGCTCCGCTGGATTATGGATTTATTCCCAAGCGGAGTTCGCCTTGCTTTGAGTGATTTCCACTCGGCCCAGTGTGTGCGTTGGACCATCCATGCACATACTGGCCGGATGGATGTGGCTTTGGAGTACAAGGTCACACCCTCTACCAGCAGCGGCCCGGAAATAGCACATATGTAAGGGCTACACCAAGCGAGTTGACGAAGAAAAAGAAAAGCCCGGGACACCGTCACAGAGCCGCCGAAAGGAGGGCCAGGTGGATTAAGAGGAAGAGGCCTAGAGACGCCCAGCTACCTCCCACCTGCCCCCCCCTGGACAGGACCCACTTCCGGATGTCGCACCCACTGATGTACCATCTCAGAGGCCGACTGAGACCATCCAAACAGCCTCTGCAGTGAATGCGATGGATACAGCTGAACACCATCAATCTGTCGGAGTCACCAACAGCACAGATAACGAGCCGGAAAGTGAAATACCAGCCACCCCGGATCGTTTTGACGTGCTGTTGAATTCACCCGCGACTCCTTATACAGCCACAGAGACGCCGAGGTACACCGAGAGACCGGTGACTCCACCAGGAGGACTGAGACCAAAGTAGAGAACGTGGATCGCATTCGTCTAGAACTGATCGACCATCTGAGATCGGCAAAGGGAAATCACATCCTCACCAAAGCAGACGTGAAGATCCTCGAACGAAAACTGTATGAGGAGTCTGATGCAGGTGATCCACGTGATGCCCGGTATGGATACAGCTTGCGAGACGAGGCCGGTTACGCGAACATACATCTACCGTCCGCCAGCTTCCAATTCCAACAACAACAACAACAACGGCTCTAGCGATAAACAGGCATCTAAAAGACAGAAGAAACAGAACATAACTTTGTCAAAAAATGTTTTTTTCATGATAATAATAAAGGCGATAAAATGAGGGGTTAAGGAATGGGCCTATCGGCCCATTCGAGAATCCCGAAGTTAGCCCCCTCCCCCAAACAACCTATCAACACCTGTGTTTAATATTGTATAATTATATGACAAATGACTAGTAATACTTATAATTACACACCAGTGCATGGCAATTATCAAACGGAAAATGCATTAATTTTAAGTTGAAAAAAAGAGTTAAATCTTGATAACTTCATAGTGACGTTCTATTGCCGCGTATATAGCAGTTGCGAATTCCTACACTCAATATCGTGTCATATCATCATATTATATTTATTTAAAGGACCTCGTCTGACGGACTCTTAGTCCCTGTATTTAACATGCAAGACTTTACATTTATACATACGTCATAATTAAAGGCTTGACATGCGTCGCTTCTACATCAGAGTTCAACATTTTGTTCGTTTTCAATTTTCCATGGTTTATCTCTTTATTTTTGGTTTAACAATTCTCTAAGATTAAACAATTGTTTGCATTTTCGTTCTTGTTAATTCTTTATTGAAGTATATTTTCCGATTACTGAGAAGCTCATGGTGCTTCCGGTTGTAAACAATGGTGTCTCTTGTCGTCTTGTGTGTTACACATTTCGACTCAACGTTCACTTCCATCACTAAAGCAGGACACCTGGTCCACTCGTATAAATAATCCGTGTCTCTATGCGACCGTACCCGTGTGAATGACGCGAGGTTATCACATAAATAAATAGTTTGTACATACATGTAGTAACGGGCGCATCCACACTGGGTTGGTCTTTATTAGTATTACTATATATTTTGTTCTCGTACATGTACATACCAAATAATTCACGGACATGAGCGATATAATACTACTTGACTCTAACTAGATGGTTTCATGAAATAAATTATGTATGTGGATGTGCCTAGAATTAAATTAATATATTAATATTACATATACTATTATATAATTATTGTACCTGTTAAATGTGCTTTTGTATTTGAATATGAAAATCCCACATACCTATGTATTTGTTTATTGAAATTAAATAATTCAACCGCAAAATTATGTCCACATGCCTTGAGGGGCACTTAGTGTTGGTGTTCACAACTACGATTGGTTTATTTACGTGTTCTATCCCCGAGTAATGGACCTATCCGTACTTCCCGCCCACCAGTAGACTGCATGGTTACTGTTGCTACGCACCACAAGCCATCTAAATTTCGCTATCTCTTCAGTGCTAAAATGGCTTCCGATGAGAAAGGACTGTGTTGTTAAACGCCATGTAACACGATAATATAGCTTCTTTCTGAATATCACGATTTTCAAGATAACTTTGTGTGTATATATGCATCTTGTAAAAGTGACTGTCGTTAGAAATAAACAATAATAGAACCAGTTTTTAAACAAAAAACCAGGTGTGCTCGTTAGGCCACTTCCGATAACCAACAAAGATAGATGTTTACGTTGAATCAAACTGTGTAAATGAAGCCATTATGAAACTTCAATATCAAATAGCAAACTTAATATCAAAGCTATGCTAATGGTTCAGACCTTGATGAAATAAACCAAACGGAGGTGTGCATGTGGTATCTAATCTATAATCCCTCTTTTGTCGAAATAAATATAACGATATCAGTTTACCATAATAGTTACCACGAGCGTCCTGAATGAGCCCCGGTGACAGACCGGATGCAAAGGATTATCAAACAATGGCCTTTTAAAATTCCACATCCTATTTTGCCGTCACAAAAGTACATTAAAGAAAACGCCGACTATCATGGAGTCAGTTACATGTTCCCATGATGCAACAATAGCACAAAGTGAACTTGTTCGGTGAAGGTTGCGTGTATACACCGCGAAGCACGTGCAATGTGTGAAATTTCGTGTAATTCTCTTGGAAAACATCAGTGTTGATTCTCATTTATACGTACATTGTCGCATTAATATGGAGGAAGCTTTAGATTCTCAAATGGATTCAGTGACTTCCATCTGACTGGCACACTTGAAAACTTATATAAAAACAATTTTCTAGTGGCACAAGTACATGTATACTTGTCATGTCGACATCTTATAATTTAAGTGATTTATTGAATTCTCGTTTACTTTCACAACTTCTCATATCAAACATGTCACAATACTAGATAACATTATAACATACAGGCACTTGGAAATTTTGGTATTTACCCCTTAAACTTAAAAATACTCGATGGTCCATTCAAATTTGCTACCTGAAATTTCACATATAACATCGATTTCGATTTACTCTTGTAAAACAAAGAGAGAGAGAGAGAGAGAGAGAGAGAGAGAGAGAATAGTAGTATTACCGTATAAACCGGCTAGTTTACATGATATTTATTTCATAATTATGCACATTTTTGTCATCTCACTGCTGAATTGTATGTTCCACAGATACCTTCGTGATATGGACGTGGCTGTTCGCTATGCTTGTTCCGTCCCCACCTCCTGCGACCACTACTTGTGGTGCAGACCGATGCTTGTCCTGTGTGCTCCATACTACCGGGTTCGACATTTCCTCATAATTTCATATAACAATGACTGATATTATTACTCATAGGGCAAGAATTGGTCTGTACCATTCGAGAGCACTCAGGGGCACCAGTGAGAAGAATTTGGATGTTTTATCGTCTTTGGCAATTCTGACATATATACTTTTGTGGAAAAAATTTGTTCCTGAACAAATGGCTATCTTGATCCTACTTAGATTCTATGTGATCGAACACGGAAGTTTTATTCCAACTTGTCTTGTAAACAGGTGCTGTGGAGATATATACTTTCACTTTGACAGGGAAACGACTTTACAATCAGCAATTAGAACAATATTGGACATAAGAAAAATCTCTAGATATAGGCAAAAATATGGCCATACTGTTTGTAAAAAAGCAAGTGTTTTGGTCACAATGCTAATTCAAGAATCTATAGCCAATTTACTGAGGGCTCTAACAGAAAAACTTAATTCTATCTTGAAATAAGCATCTGACGTGCACTCAAATCCCGGTCCATCCTTGTCGGACACTAAAATTGATACAAAACTATCACTATTGTGTCTGAACATTCAAAGTATAAGACCAAAACTTGACATTTTGTCCGCTGAGATAGGAAGCTATGATATTGCAGCTTTTACAGAAACTTGGCTCTCAGACGAAATACAAGACTCCGAAATTCTTATTCCTGGTTTCTACGCACCCGAGAGACTTAACCGTGCATGTCATGGAGGTGGTATCGCTGTATATGTATCTAACTCACTATATTTTAAAAGACGAAAGGACTTAGAAATAACCGGTATAGAATGTGTATGGATTGAGGTAGTAACCCCTCCAGAACGATTTCTGCTTGGCACTTTTTATAGACCCCCCGAGTCGCCAACTGCATTATGGGAAAAAATCTTTTCATCGATTGATATGTCAACGGACGACAAAAACCTATCACATGTGGTGGTCACTGGAGATTTTAACTACAATGTTTTAGAAAAAGAGACAATACCGGCAAGATATATTCGACAGAAAATTGGATTAACACAAATTATCAAAGACCCGACATATTTTACCGAGACCTCCTCCTCTCTCCTCGACTTATTCATGACAAATAAACCACATCTTGTCGAATCATGGGAAGTTTTAGATCCTTTTTTTGCTGACTTGACTCGCTTTCACTGTCCCATACTAGTAAAATTAAGTTTAAATAAAGTGAAATCGAGTCGTGTCATCAAACGGAGAGTCTGGAACTACGATGCTACAGACTTTACTGCAATGAACAACGAAATCGAACAATGGAATTATAAATTGGACCTGTCTAAAATAGACTTCACACAAATAGCAAGTGCACTTACAGAGAAATTATCGAAATTAGCTTCAAAACATATACCGAACAAAATTGCTACTATACGATACGATGAGCCCACCTGGATGACATGCCAAATTCGAAGACTTATTAGACAGAGACGTCGCCTTTATTCAAATGCAAAAAGAAAGAAAAACGACCAGTCATGGGCAAAATATAAGACTAAGAGAAACGAGGTGACATCGTGTATAAGAAGTGCCAAGCAAAACTTAATAGAAAACACCCAGTCTATACTGGGAAACTGCCTTACTGAATCTTCGCTCTGGTGGAAGACTCTAAACCGACTAAAGGGCCCCGAGAAAAAAAGTATACCAGCACTGAAATATAATGACAACATTGTAACAGCTAACGCGTCGAAAGCTGAAATATTTAACAATTATTTCGCTTCGATATCATCTCTTCCCAATGAAAACATAATTGAATTACCACCCTTTGCTTATAAAACAGAATCCAGACTCGATTCATTTCTTGTTACACGTGAAGAAATATACAAATCACTGAAAAGCATAGAATCAGCGAAAGCTAGTGGGCCCGATGAAATGAGCCCACGCATACTGAAACACTGTGCATCCTCGCTGGCTGCACCACTGGAATTTGTTTTCAATAAACTAATTGAAAAATCATTCTTCCCATCTGAATGGAAAATTGCAAATGTCTGTCCCATTTATAAGAAAGACGACTCTAGTGAACCCTCAAATTATCGCCCAGTTTCTTTACTTTGTTGCTTGTCAAAATATTTCGAAAAGTGTATCTACTCTCACTTGAATACATACTTCAGGACCAACAACCTCCTAACAAATCTTCAGTCAGGATTCACCCCTAATGACAGCACAGTCTTTCAGTTAACAGACGTCTATCATTATATAATATCTTCACTTGATAGCGGTAAAGAAATTAGATGCCTGTTCTGCGACGTTAGCAAGGCTTTTGATAAGGTATGGCACCGCGGTCTTATGTTTAAACTCAAAAGTATGGGAATTATCGGCGCGACATACGATCTTCTGGAAAAGTACTTAGATAATAGACAGCAGCGAGTATTTGTTTCAAATTCCAATTCAAGCTTGAAGAGTGTCTCAGCTGGTGTGCCCCAGGGATAAATTCTTGGCCCTCTTCTATTTTAGTCTACATTAACGACATCGTAGAAAATGTGACGAGTAATATAAGGCTTTTTGCTGACGATACGTCTCTATATCTTTCGATCGAGGACCCCATATTGGCCGCCGAAGTTATTAACAACGACATCAGGTTGTTATACGAGTGGTCGCAAAAATGGCAAGTTAAATTCAATCCCATCAAAACAGAGTCACTTCTGATATCATGGAAAACCAACGCTATCGACCACCCACCGCTTCATATGTCTGGGCAGAATATTGAAGAAATTGAAACACATAAGCACCTAGGTCTAACTTTTAATGGGGATGGTACCTGGCATGATCATATAACTGATATTGAAAATCGAGCTGCAAGTCGACTTTATATACTGAGGAAGTATAAATTCGTTTTGGACAGGAGAACCCTCGAACGTATATACTTATCTTACATCCGCCCAGTAATGGAATATGCTTCCATCTCGAAGACATCCAATACGAAGCCGCGCGATTGGTCACAGGGGCAACTAGAAGCTGTAGTAAGGAATCTTTATTACGGGAAACCGGCTGGGACACACTTTCGAGCAGAAGAGAAAAAGCAAAACTTATTCAATATTTCAAAATGATTAAGCGAGACACGCCTCCTTACTTATATACGCTTGTCCCTTCGGTATCTGGAAGCCAAACCAATTACGATTTCAGACAAAAAGGCCTCAGGTGCCCCCGTTTTTTTGCGACAAGATATGAAAATTCATTCCTGCCAGCCACCGTAAAACTATGGAATAGCCTTCCACCTGAAGCGAAAAGTTGTGACACATTATCAGAATTCAAGAGATATATCTCCAAAAATCACAATAGCATACCATCATATTATTATACAACGTTTACAAGACCAAGTCAAATCTACCACTGTCGTCTGAGAACCTACTGCAGTAACTTGCAATATGATCTGTTTTGTAACCACCTAAATAATAATCCATTCTGCGATTGTGGGGAACTAGAGACCGCCGAACATTTTTTAATTCACTGTCCAATTTACAAAAAAAGAGAGAGATAACTGTTTTGTGGGTCCTATTATGACACTAAATGTGAACACTTTACTTAATGGGTCGGTTAATTCAACGCACAGTGAAAATACAGTCGTTTTCATGTCACTCCAAAAGTTCATAGATAGAACCAAACGATTTAACTGAGTTCCATCACTAACAGATATACATATCTCATCCAAAGAGTAGTGAAAATAAATAAGAGCGCTCTCACAGTTAAATTATGTAATCCGGGGGGGGGGGGGGGTCGGACCTGCGGCGATCAGCCGCGGATATGCTCGCGGTGTCTGTGGAACGGACAATTCATCACTCGAGACCAAAATATATCATGAAGAAATTTTATATCGCGGAAATGGCCACGAATAAGCCTAGGCTTACTGCCAGATCCCTTTATCTCATATGAATGTTTGTGTATGTTATATATAGAGGATCTCACATGAGTTTCTATTTTATACGGAATTTATCAACCGAGTTCACTAAATTCGATTTGAGCCGAGGTTTACCGAGGCTCAAATAGAATTTAGAGGACGAGGTTGATAAATTACGTATAAAATAGGACGAGTGTGAGATACCTTTTATCACATGATCAAATAAACCCGAAGCAACGCGAAATATTCATCGAAAACAACAATCATAAACTACAGCGATCGCAGGTTATTTGAAGAACGCCGTGACGTCATCGCACGCGCTGATATTAAACGTGTCTATTACCGATAATTATGAAACTGCTTTTATGGCCAAATTATGTGATAAATATAAATATTGAAATTTAAATAACACTAGGATCCGAGTGTGGTCGTTGGCATTGTTTGATCCAACGTAAACAGATGTCTTAGTTACTTTTTTATTTAGGAAACCGAACTAAAACATGTATAAATATCGTTCGTCAACCGGACATGTTCCCCATGTACATTTCAACGCCATTTTAGCTTTTTAACACTTATTTTGCTCTCGTGTTCATAAATTCCCTATGGCTTACAATGGTAGTTAGGGAACCGCTTGTGGTGCGATTCATATCACTAGGCAGGCACATGTCGCTTCCGGGTTTAAGCTATCGGCTCATTGGCTATAATTGAATTGGGGCGGTACATACAGATAGGTCCATTGATGGCCGTCTGGACCCCGAGCTATACGAGGGCTACGTTCGCTCTCTCGGGTGTTGACGGCATTCGTGTGCTGATGTCTATATATTCATCAGGACATCCGGATATATGAGACTACCGGCACAGGATATTGGAGCTCCAAAAATACATCATTAGAGGGACTCCGTGGATATTAGATTCGACGACTAATAGGGTTTCCGAAGATGTGGGTCGATGTCTTGCCCTTATAATACACGACAGTGCTATACCATCGCAGCAGCAAGCGAACCGACCTGGCTAAGTTTAGATAACAGTCTAGTCAGCGCCTCAGGTGGCTTTGCTTAAACATTTCTTTACTAAATACTCATTGATTTAAACATATTTATTGTCATGTATAATGGATTTATTAATACATATACATAATGGACTGGAGGACAAGTTGTGAAAACTTAGGCGAACCTCCGCCCCTACATCAGATATACATTCAAACACAAATATACAAAGTAATATAAACATGTTTTGGTATGAAGGACATGAGGTGTCAAATATTTATAATAATTAGAACTTGGTCAAAGTGATGTGAAACACTCCAGTAGGGTTATCAAATAGAAATTGAGAATAGTCTTGCACAAGTGGTTATTTTTTACGAATATTAATCCAAATTGACAACGCAAACCTTCATTCTTATATATTAATTAAATGCAATGACTCTCGACGGCGAAATCATTTGTGTCAGGTTATCGCCGATAGTTGCGTCCCGAATCAAGATGTAAATATTTACAATTGAGCGTAGTTCAGACGATGTTTTCTATGGAGTGGTATTGTCGATTTCTTTGAAATTGTCTGCGATGTTAGTAAAATGCTATATGCCCCCAGTTGCCTGAGTACTAACAGATCAAGTTCATGCACCCGAACAAGTCCATATGTCTTTAAAAAAGAATAAAAGAACAATGACGGGGTTTTTATACATATTATGGACTATTTGGATGGGACATGACTGTAGGAGGTTTATTATAAATACTCGTTGGTGACTAGTTCCCTTAGGAAGTGTTCATATTTTAGTTCAACAAAGAGCCATAGCTGAATATTTCCCACCAATGAATAGGAATCACCCGTGCATTTGTATTATCTGTTCGTGTCTGTCGTCTGCTCATTTCCCAGACGAATAATTTGATTTGTTGAGTTGGTTACAGTACAAGACTGGAGTCGGAATGAATACGGATTTATTGGTTTTAAATGTTTCTACAACACAATGGCGAAAGCACAAACACTGACTGTGTTCACGACCAGACATTTTCACTATAATGTATGGAATATAAACTAACCCAGCTTATCATTCAAGCCACGATCCAGTTAAGTGGTCCCGTCCCACGGAAGGTCATCGGATAAATCACTTTCCGCCAGGATATGGACGGAATTGATTTTATTCCGATGTCAAAAACAGAAGTTCATTCCGAGAAAATAGATAGCGGTTATTCACCTTACGCTGGTGTTAAAACTCTCCTCAAACTATCTTTATCGACAGACGTGAGGGTATTTTATTGAGTGTGTTTATTTGATAACGTCATCTGTATCAGTTACAGAATTGAATAGCCACTCTCGACCATCCCTTGTCTCTTTTCGATGGCGTATTTATTGGAAATCTATCAACAGAAGGAAATAAATAGACAACCGATAGTACGTGTTAACATGTTTCTGACAAATAAGTGGTATTAGTCAGCAATATAACGCTCTTCGATTCCCGATGTCGGGTTTATGATAGGCATAACTTTATTGATGTCAAATAAATTGGAACACGGATTATTGCGGCGATATCTCAGGCTAAAATGTAGAGTTATTCATCCTTACAAAACATTATATTTGTTCTGAACTCTACACGATTTGCAACTTAATCAGAAAATATATTTTATCACAATGTTTACATGAATTCATAAGAATTCGAACTAATTTGACCTCGTGAACTTCTTAACAGTTCGGGTCTTTTCTGGACTTAAATAAACATGTCAAGTGTGAGGTTACGCCTAATTGCGCGGCATATTATGTGCCTAATTTAACACCATAGTTAGATTATAAAATATCATTATCTTTCCGACAAATGTATTGATTTGTATTTATCGTAGAAATCAATACATTTATCGGGAAGAGAGGTATCTGACGATCATAGTGATATCTTCGATTAAAATTGACGAAAAATTCCGCCACTGGATCTGGGTAAAGTCCTCCAGAAAAGAGTATGTGAATCGTACTTCGACATAAATCAGAACAATCCCTACCGACTTCACTTGCTGGTTTATGTCGACGGAAACGTGTACAGTATTATTGCATGAGTAAGTTTATGTAAGCTTGTGTGGTCTGAGCATCCGATAGGACAACTGGAACTGGAGCGAAACCAATATGGCGGAGTCTACTATATGGACGTAATTTAACCAGATATTTAAAATAAAATATGATTATGTTATTCAGTCAGTCGCATTCTGGTCTCAACACTTTGTCATATATATATGGAATCTACATGTAGCTAGAGTGGGGATTCAGTACAATTCGTGCTTGCTTCATTTATTCAAATAGTTTTGTTCTCTGATTTCAGGTTGACTATCTTCATGTTGGAGCAACGGAAGTCAAGTTGAAGCCTGTATTCGTTTAATCGGAAAATCGGGTTTTTGGTAAGTTATCTCAGATTGATTATCCAATTTCACCTCTATAGATTAGTTACTACATGCCATGAACATTTACTCTAGCTACATCCGTATAGATCACATCCCAACAAGGAAGGGAATATATTTCTTTGTCAATACTTGTTCCTCAATAAACTACACGTGTACTCCAAATTAGGGGGTGGTCCCAGATCGAAATTGCATCCTTTTTGCGACATATGTGAGCCGATATCGCAATAAGTATTGAATTCGTGTCATCTGTACAAACTCAGATTCACACTCCAGATATATATGAAACAGAATATATGAATACGTTAAATTTTGTGGCAACGATTGCACTGAGCAGAGAGAGAGAGATAGAGAGAGAGAGGGAGAGAGAGAGAGAGAGAGAGAGAGAGAGAGAGAGAGAGAGAGAGAGAGAGAGAGAGAGAGAGAGAGAGAGAGAGAAAGAAAGAGAGAGATGCCAAAGTATCCACAACGACTGAATGTCGGATTTTACTTTGAAGAGAAATGATATAGAATCGTCTCTCTTATCACCCTGACACACCTCGCGTAGTATCGTAATCAGAGACAATCTCTGATAATGTTTTTCCACGTGGACTGAACCGGAAAGAAACCCGTTTCCGCAAAAGATGGAAGATAGTGGTATAAAGATGGAGGATAGTGGTATAAATTGAACATATGGAGAATAGGAGAGATATCTTTCAGAAATCTTTTCATCGGGCGACCGTAGATTCTGTTCCGTGATAATTGAATAGGAATATATCGAGAGCTTCTCTACGATGCTGCTGTAAGTGCTCCAGTGTTCCAAGAAAAAATAATTTTCTACGATCATTTTCATACTCTATAAGGAGAAGTCCGAGTAATGAAATGGATAATATAGTATTACTGAGTTTTGGAATGCGCTATAAATTCTTAACATATGTGACAAGCGCGTTCCAACGTAATATACTGCGTATGTGGCAAACCCCAGAATGATTCACAGTATAGAAATCTTTGGGAATAACGATAAAAAAAAGTTTGTTAATGGTGAGAATTCGGTTGAGACATGTGAACTACAAGCTTAAAAGAAGCATTTGCTTAGCATGCTAGTAGCTCTATCAACTTTGGAGTTATGTTGACCAGTCAAACTCTGAATAATACCCAGATGTGAGACTTTCTCGGCGTTAGCAATAGATTTGGGCACAAGCTCTCATGAACTATTCCAGTGTATAACGTTGGTTTTGGAAGTCACCAAATACAAAACTTTTTTTTTCTCGTTTGAGAACTCGAAGCGCCACTTTAAACTACACGAAAAGCATTTCTTCGCAGGAATCTAAAACGTCCGTGGTTGATGTCTAATTTCATATGTCGGTTAATTTGCATCATTTCCCCCAATTAATACCTGATTATGTGATACATAATACACCCCACCTACCAGTGACACCCTTGACCGCACGGAATTTAACATCGAGAGTAGTGGTACACTATATACCCCAACCTACCAGTAACATCCCTGAACGCACGGAATTTAACCTCCATATGTCTTAGACTGTGTAGCTATCTATTTTGAACCTTAGAAATGTCCGTATACATTTAACCTTAGAAATGTCCGTATACATTTAACCTTAGAAATGTCCGTATACATTTAACCTTAGAAATGTCCGTATACATTTAACCTTAGAAATGTCCGTATACATTTAACCTTAGAAATGTCCGTATACATTTAACCTTAGAAATGTCCGTATACATTTAACCTTAGAAATATCCGTATACATTTAACCTTAGAAATGTCCGTATACATTTAACCTTAGAAATGTCCGTATACATTTAACCTTAGAAATGTCCGTATACATTTAACCTTAGAAATGTCCGTATACATTTAACCTTAGAAATTTGGTCAGTTGGATTGTCTTATTACAAACCATGTATTAGCCTTCCTCTGACCTATGCCAAGTCCATCACAGTCTGGTCTCTTAAGGAGTTCATAAACGCATTCCAATGATGATATAAAACCATTGTGACTTGAGAACTCGTGAAGATTCATGAGAACGAGAGATTAGAAGCTGTATGGGGGGGATCGCTCTTCGGAGATATTACCATTAGAAGCTGTATGGGGGGGGGGTCGCTCTTCGGAGATATTACCATTAGAAGCTGTATGGGGGGGGGGGTCGCTCTTCGGAGATATTACCATTAGAAGCTGTATGGGGGGGGTCGCTCTTCGGAGATATTACCATTATAAGCTGTATGGGGGGGTCGCTCTTCGGAGATATTACCATTAGAAGCTGTATGGGGGGATCGCTCTTCGGAGATATTACCATTAGAAGCTGTATGGGGGGATCGCTCTTCGGAGATATTACCATTAGAAGCTGTATGGGGGGATCGCTCTTCGGAGATATTACCATTAGAAGCTGTATGGGGGATCGCTCTTCGGAGATATTAACATTAGAAGCTGTATGGGGGGATCGCTCTTCAGAGATATTACCATTAGAAGCTGTATGGGGGATCGCTCTTCGGAGATATTACCATTAGAAGCTGTATGGGGGGATCGCTCTTCGGATATATTACCATTAGAAGCTGTATGGGGGATCGCTCTTCGGAGATATTACCATTAGAAGCTGTATGGGGGATCGCTCTTCGGAGATATTACCATTAGAAGCTGTATGGGGGGATCGCTCTTCGGATATATTACCATTAGAAGCTGTATGGGGGGATCGCTCTTCGGAGATATTACCATTAGAAGCTGTATGGGGGATCGCTCTTCGGAGATATTACCATTAGAAGCTGTATGGGGGGATCGCTCTTCGGAGATATTACCATTAGAAGCTGTATGGGGGGATCGCTCTTCGGATATATTACCATTAGAAGCTGTATGGGGGATCGCTCTTCGGAGATATTACCATAGAAGCTGTATGGGGGGGATCGCTCTTCGGAGATATTACCATTAGAAGCTGTATGGGGGATCGCTCTTCGGAGATATTACCATTAGAAGCTGTATGTGGGGGGGGGGATCGCTCTTCGGAGATATTACCATTAGAAGCTGTATGGGGGGGATCGCTCTTCGGAGATATTACCATTAGAAGCTGTGTGGGGGGATCGCTCTTCGGAGATATTACCATTAGAAGCTGTATCGGGGGATCGCTCTTCGGAGATATTACCATTAGAAGCTGTATAGGGGGGGATCGATCTTCGGAGATATTACCATTAGAAGCTGTATGGGGGATCGCTCTTCTGAGATATTACCATTAGAAGCTGTATGGGGGATCGCTCTTCGGAGATATTACCATTAGAAGCTGTATGGGGGGATCGCTCTTCGGAGATATTACCATTAGAAGCTGTATGGGGGGATCGCTCTTCGGAGATATTACCATTAGAAGCTGTATGGGGGGGGGGGTCGCTCTTCGGAGATATTACCATTAGAAGCTGTATGGGGGGATCGCTCTTCGGAGATATTACCATTAGAAGCTGTATGGGGGGATCGCTCTTCGGAGATATTACCATTAGAAGCTGTATGGGGGGATCGCTGTTCGGAGATATTACCATTAGAAGCTGTATGGGGGATCGCTCTTCGGAGATATTACCATTAGAAGCTGTATGGGGGGGGGGTCGCTCTTCGGAGATATTACCATTAGAAGCTGTATGGGGGGATCGCTCTTCGGAGATATTACCATTAGAAGCTGTATGGGGGGGATCGCTCTTCGGAGATATTACCATTAGAAGCTGTATGGGGGATCGCTCTTCGGAGATATTACCATTAGAAGCTGTATGGGGGATCGCTCTTCGGAGATATTACCATTAGAAGCTGTATGGGGGGGGGTCGCTCTTCGGAGATATTACCATTAGAAGTTGTATGGGGGGGGGTCGCTCTTCGGAGATATTACCATTAGAAGCTGTATGGGGGGATCGCTCTTCGGAGATATTACCATTAGAATCTGTATGTGGGGGATCGCTCTTCGGAGATATTACCATTAGAAGCTGTATGGGGGGATCGCTCTTCGGAGATATTACCATTAGAAGCTGTGTGTGGGGATCGCTCTTCGGAGATATTACCATTAGAAGCTGTATGGGGGGGATCGCTCTTCGGAGATATTACCATTAGAAGCTGTATGGGGGGATCGCTCTTCGGAGATATTACCATTAGAAGATGTATGGGGGATCGCTCTTCGGAGATATTACCATTAGAAGCTGTACGGGGGGATCGCTCTTCGGAGATATTACCATTAGAAGCTGTATGGGGGGATCGCTCTTCGGAGATATTACCATTAGAAGCTGTATGGGGGATCGCTCTTCGGAGATATTACCATTAGAAGCTGTATGGGGGGGATCGCTCTTCGGAGATATTACCATTAGAAGCTGTATGGGGGGATCGCTCTTCGGAGATATTACCATTAGAAGCTGTATGGGGGGGGGTCGCTCTTCTGAGGTATTACCATTAGAAGCTGTATGGGGGGATCGCTCTTCGGATATATTACCATTAGAAGCTGTATGGGGGGATCGCTCTTCGGAGATATTACCATTAGAAGCTGTATGGGGATCGCTCTTCGGAGATATTACCATTAGAAGCTGTATGGGGGGATCGCTCTTCGGAGATATTACCATTAGAAGCTGTATGGGGGGATCGCTCTTCAGAGATATTACCATTAGAAGCTGTATGGGGGATCGCTCTTCGGAGATATTACCATTAGAAGCTGTATGGGGGGATCGCTCTTCGGAGATATTACATTAGAAGCTGTATGGGGGATCGCTCTTCGGAGATATTACCATTAGAAGCTGTATGGGGGATCGCTCTTCGGAGATATTACCATTAGAAGCTGTATGGGGGGATCGCTCTTCGGAGATATTACCATTAGAAGCTGTATGGGGGATCGCTCTTCGGAGATATTACCATTAGAAGCTGTATGGGGCGATCGCTCTTCGGAGATATTACCATTAGAAGCTGTATGGGGGATCGCTCTTCGGAGATATTACCATTAGAAGCTGTATGGGGGATCGCTCTTCGGAGATATTACCATTAGAAGCTGTATGGGGATCGCTCTTCGGAGATATTACCATTAGAAGCTGTATGGGGGATCGCTCTTCGGAGATATTACCATTATAAGCTGTATGGGGGATCGCTCTTCGGAGATATTACCATTAGAAGCTGTATGGGGGGATCGCTCTTCGGAGATATTACATTAGAAGCTGTATGGGGGGATCGCTCTTCGGAGATATTACCATTAGAAGCTGTATGGGGGATCGCTCTTCGGAGATATTACCATTAGAAGCTGTATGGGGGATCGCTCTTCGGAGATATTACCATTAGAAGCTGTATGGGGGGATCGCTCTTCGGAGATATTACCATTAGAAGCTGTATGGGGGCGATCGCTCTTCGGAGATATTACCATTAGAAGCTGTATGGGGGATCGCTCTTCGGAGATATTACCATTAGAAGCTGTATGGGGGATCGCTCTTCGGAGATATTACCATTAGAAGCTGTATGGGGGATCGCTCTTCGGAGATATTACCAATAGAAGCTGTATGGGGGCGATCGCTCTTCGGAGATATTACCATTAGAAGCTGTATGGGGGATCGCTCTTCGGAGATATTACCATTATAAGCTGTATGGGGGATCGCTCTTCGGAGATATTACCATTAGAAGCTGTATGGGGGGATCGCTCTTCGGAGATATTACCAATATAAGCTGTATGGGGGATCGCTCTTCGGAGATATTACCATTAGAAGCTGTATGCGGGATCGCTCTTCGGAGATATTACCATTAGAAGCTGTATGGGGGGGATCGCTCTTCGGAGATATTACCTTTAGAAGCTGTATGGGGATCGCTCTTTGGAGATATTACCTTTAGAAGCTGTATGGGGGGGGGATCGCTCTTCGGAGATATTACCATTAGAAGCTGTATGGGGGGATCGCTCTTCGGAGATATTACCATTAGAAGCTGTATGGGGGGGTCGCTCTTCTGAGATATTACCATTAGAAGCTGTATGGGGGGATCGCTCTTCGGAGATATTACCTTTAGAAGCTGTATGGGAGGATCGCTCTTCGGAGATATTACCATTAGAAGCTGTATGGGGGATCGCTCTTCGGAGATATTACCATTAGAAGCTGTATGGGGGATCGCTCTTCGGAGATATTACCAGTATAGAAACTGTATGGGGGATCGCTCTTCGGAGATATTACCATTAGAAGCTGTATGGGGGGATCGCTCTTCGGAGATATTACCATTAGAAGCTGTATGGGGGGATCGCTCTTCGGAGATATTACCATTAGAAGCTGTATGGGGGATCGCTCTTCGGAGATATTACCATTAGAAGCTGTACGGGGGGATCGCTCTTCGGAGATATTACCATTAGAAGCTGTATGGGGGATCGATCTTCGGAGATATTACCATTAGAAGCTGTATGGGGGGATCGCTCTTCGGAGATATTACCATTAGAAGCTGTATGGGGGGGGATCGCTCTTCGGTGATATTACCATTAGAAGCTGTATGGGGGATCGCTCTTCGGAGATATTACCATTAGAAGCTGTATGGGGGATCGCTCTTCGGAGATATTACCATTAGAAGCTGTATGGGGGGTCGCTCTTCTGAGGTATTACCATTAGAAGCTGTATGGGGGGATCGCTCTTCGGAGATATTACCATTAGAAGCTGTATGGGGGATCGCTCTTCGGAGATATTACCATTAGAAGCTGTATGGGGGGATCGCTCTTCGGAGATATTACCATTAGAAGCTGTATGGGGGGATCGCTCTTCAGAGATATTACCATTAGAAGCTGTATGGGGGATCGCTCTTCGGAGATATTACCATTAGAAGCTGTATGGGGGGCTCGCTCTCGGAGATATTACCATTAGAAGCTGTATGGGGGGATCGCTCTTCGGAGATATTACATTAGAAGCTGTATGGGGGGATCGCTCTTCGGAGATATTACCATTAGAAGCTGTATGGGGGATCGCTCTTCGGAGATATTACCATTAGAAGCTGTATGGGGGGATCGCTCTTCGGAGATATTACCATTAGAAGCTGTATGGGGGGATCGCTCTTCGGAGATATTACCATTAGAAGCTGTATGGGGGATCGCTCTTCGGAGATATTACCATTAGAAGCTGTATGGGGGATCGCTCTTCGGAGATATTACCATTATAAGCTGTATGGGGGGATCGCTCTTCGGAGATATTACCATTAGAAGCTGTATGGGGGGATCGCTCTTCGGAGATATTACCATTAGAAGCTGTATGGGGGATCGCTCTTCGGAGATATTACATTAGAAGCTGTATGGGGGGATCGCTCTTCGGAGATATTACCATTAGAAGCTGTATGGGGGATCGCTCTTCGGAGATATTACCATTATAAGCTGTATGGGGGGATCGCTCTTCGGAGATATTACCATTAGAAGCTGTATGGGGGGATCGCTCTTCGGAGATATTACCATTAGAAGCTGTATGGGGGATCGCTCTTCGGAGATATTACCATTAGAAGCTGTATGGGGGATCGCTCTTCGGAGATATTACCATTATAAGCTGTATGGGGGATCGCTCTTCGGAGATATTACCATTATAAGCTGTATGGGGGGATCGCTCTTCGGAGATATTACCATTAGAAGCTGTATGGGGGGATCGCTCTTCGGAGATATTACCATTAGAAGCTGTATGGGGGATCGCTCTTCGGAGATATTACATTAGAAGCTGTATGGGGGGATCGCTCTTCGGAGATATTACCATTAGAAGCTGTATGGGGGGATCGCTCTTCGGAGATATTACCATTAGAAGCTGTATGGGGGGATCGCTCTTCGGAGATATTACCATTATAAGCTGTATGGGGGGATCGCTCTTCGGAGATATTACCATTAGAAGCTGTATGGGGGGATCGCTCTTCGGAGATATTACCATTATAAGCTGTATGGGGGGATCGCTCTTCGGAGATATTACATTAGAAGCTGTATGGGGGGATCGCTCTTCGGAGATATTACCATTAGAAGCTGTATGGGGGGATCGCTCTTCGGAGATATTACCATTAGAAGCTGTATGGGGGATCGCTCTTCGGAGATATTACCATTAGAAGCTGTATGGGGGATCGCTCTTCGGAGATATTACCATTATAAGCTGTATGGGGGGATCGCTCTTCGGAGATATTACCATTAGAAGCTGTATGGGGGGATCGCTCTTCGGAGATATTACCATTAGAAGCTGTATGGGGGATCGCTCTTCGGAGATATTACATTAGAAGCTGTATGGGGGGATCGCTCTTCGGAGATATTACCATTAGAAGCTGTATGGGGGGATCGCTCTTCGGAGATATTACCATTAGAAGCTGTATGGGGGGATCGCTCTTCGGAGATATTACATTAGAAGCTGTATGGGGGGATCGCTCTTCGGAGATATTACATTAGAAGCTGTATGGGGGGATCGCTCTTCGGAGATATTACCATTAGAAGCTGTATGGGGGATCGCTCTTCGGAGATATTACATTAGAAGCTGTATGGGGGGATCGCTCTTCGGAGATATTACATTAGAAGCTGTATGGGGGGATCGCTCTTCGGAGATATTACATTAGAAGCTGTATGGGGGGATCGCTCTTCGGAGATATTACCATTAGAAGCTGTATGGGGGATCGCTCTTCGGAGATATTACATTAGAAGCTGTATGGGGGGATCGCTCTTCGGAGATATTACATTAGAAGCTGTATGGGGGATCGCTCTTCGGAGATATTACATTAGAAGCTGTATGGGGGGATCGCTCTTCGGAGATATTACATTAGAAGCTGTATGGGGGGATCGCTCTTCGGAGATATTACCATTAGAAGCTGTATGGGGGGATCGCTCTTCGGAGATATTACATTAGAAGCTGTATGGGGGGATCGCTCTTCGGAGATATTACATTAGAAGCTGTATGGGGGATCGCTCTTCGGAGATATTACATTAGAAGCTGTATGGGGGGATCGCTCTTCGGAGATATTACCATTAGAAGCTGTATGGGGGGATCGCTCTTCGGAGATATTACATTAAAAGCTGTATGGGGGGATCGCTCTTCGGAGATATTACATTAGAAGCTGTATGGGGGGATCGCTCTTCGGAGATATTACCATTAGAAGCTGTATGGGGGGATCGCTCTTCGGAGATATTACATTAGAAGCTGTATGGGGGGATCGCTCTTCGGAGATATTACCATTAGAAGCTGTATGGGGGGATCGCTCTTCGGAGATATTACCATTAGAAGCTGTATGGGGGGATCGCTCTTCGGAGATATTACCATTATAAGCTGTATGGGGGGATCGCTCTTCGGAGATATTACCATTAGAAGCTGTATGGGGGATCGCTCTTCGGAGATATTACCATTATAAGCTGTATGGGGGATCGCTCTTCGGAGATATTACATTAGAAGCTGTGTGGGGGGATCGCTCTTCGGAGATATTACCATTAGAAGCTGTATGGGGGGATCGCTCTTCGGAGATATTACCATTAGAAGCTGTATGGGGGGATCGCTCTTCGGAGATATTACCATTAGAAGCTGTATGGGGGATCGCTCTTCGGTGATATTACCATTAGAAGCTGTATGCGGGATCGCTCTTCGGAGATATTACCATTAGAAGCTGTATGGGGGGGATCGCTCTTCGGAGATATTACCATTAGAAGCTGTATGGGGGGATCGCTCTTCGGAGATATTACCATTAGAAGCTGTATGGGGGATCGCTCTTTGGAGATATTACCTTTAGAAGCCATATGGGGGGATCGCTCTTCGGAGATATTACCATTAGAAGCTGTATGGGGGGATCGCTCTTCGGAGATATTACCATTAGAAGCTGTATGGGGGGGTCGCTCTTCTGAGATATTACCATTAGAAGCTGTATGGGGGGATCGCTCTTCGGAGATATTACCATTAGAAGCTGTATGGGGGATCGCTCTTCGGAGATAATACCATTAGAAGCTGTATGGGGGGATCGCTCTTCGGAGATATTACCATTAGAAGCTGTATGGGAGGATCGCTCTTCGGAGATATTACCATTAGAAGCTGTATGGGGGGCTCGCTCTTCGGAGATATTACCTTTAGAAGCTGTATGGGAGGATCGCTCTTCGGAGATATTACCATTAGAAGCTGTATGGGGGGATCGCTCTTCGGAGATATTACCAGTATAGAAGCTGTATGGGGGATCGCTCTTCGGAGATATTACCATTAGAAGCTGTATGGGGGGATCGCTCTTCGGAGATATTACCATTAGAAGCTGTATGGGGGGATCGCTCTTCGGAGATATTACCATTAGAAGCTGTATGGGGGGATCGCTCTTCGGAGATATTACCATTAGAAGCTGTATGGGGGATCGCTCTTCGGAGATATTACCATTAGAAGCTGTGTGTGGGGATCGCTCTTCGGAGATATTACCATTAGAAGCTGTATGGGGGGATCGCTCTTCGGAGATATTACCATTAGAAGCTGTGTGGGGGGATCGCTCTTCGGAGATATTACCATTAGAAGCTGTATGGGGGGATCGCTCTTCGGAGATATTACCATTAGAAGCTGTATGGGGGGCTCGCTCTTCGGAGATATTACCATTAGAAGCTGTATGGGGGGAATCGCTCTTCGGAGATATTACCATTAGAAGCTGTATGGGGGGCTCGCTCTTCGGAGATATTACCATTAGAAGCTGTATGGGGGGATCTCTCTTCGGAGATATTACCATTAGAAGCTGTATGGGGGGATCGCTCTTCGGAGATATTACCATTAGAAGCTGTATGGGGGGGGGTCGCTCTTCGGAGATATTACCATTAGAAGCTGTATGGGGGATCGCTCTTCGGAGATATTACCATTAGAAGCTGTATGGGGGGATCGCTCTTCGGAGATATTACCATTAGAAGCTGTATGGGGGGATCGCTCTTCGGAGATATTACCATTAGAAGCTGTATGGGGGGGTCGCTCTTCGGAGATATTACCATTAGAAGCTGTATGGGGGGATCGCTCTTCGGAGATATTACCATTAGAAGCTGTATGGGGGGATCGCTCTTCGGAGATATTACCATTAGAAGCTGTATGGGGTGATCGCTCTTCGGAGATATTACCATTAGAAGCTGTATGGGGGATCGCTCTTCGGAGATATTACCATTAGAAGCTGTATGGGGGGATCGCTCTTCGGAGATATTACCATTAGAAGCTGTATGGGGGGGGTCGCTCTTCGGAGATATTACCATTAGAAGCTGTATGGGGGGATCTCTCTTCGGAGATATTACCATTAGAAGCTGTATGGGGGATCGCTCTTCGGAGATATTACCATTAGAAGCTGTATGGGGGGATCGCTCTTCGGAGATATTACCATTAGAAGCTGTATGGGGGGGGGTCGCTCTTCGGAGATATTACCATTAGAAGCTGTATGGGGGGGATCGCTCTTCGGAGATATTACCATTAGAAGCTGTATGGGGGGATCGCTCTTCGGAGATATTACCATTAGAAGCTGTGTGGGGGGGATCGCTCTTCGGAGATATTACCATTAGAAGCTGTATGGGGGGGATCGCTCTTCGGAGATATTACCATTAGAAGCTGTATGGGGGGATCGCTCTTCGGAGATATTACCATTAGAAGCTGTATGGGGGATCGCTCTTCGGAGATATTACCATTAGAAGCTGTATGGGGGGCTCGCTCTTCGGAGATATTACCATTAGAAGCTGTATGGGGGGATCGCTCTTCGGAGATATTACCATTAGAAGCTGTATGGGGGGATCGCTCTTCGGAGATATTACCATTAGAAGCTGTATGGGGGGGGTCGCTCTTCGGAGATATTACCATTAGAAGCTGTATGGGGGATCGCTCTTCGGAGATATTACCATTAGAAGCTGTATGGGGGGATCGCTCTTCGGAGATATTACCATTAGAAGCTGTATGGGGGGTCGCTCTTCGGAGATATTACCATTAGAAGCTGTATGGGGGGATCGCTCTTCGGAGATATTACCATTAGAAGCTGTATGGGGGGATCGCTTTTCGGAGATATTACCATTAGAAGCTGTATGGGGGGTCGCCCTTCGGAGATATTACCATTAGAAGCTGTATGGGGGGGATCGCTCTTCGGAGATATTACCATTAGAAGCTGTATGGGGGATCGCTCTTCGGAGATATTACCATTAGAAGCTGTATGGGGGGATCGCTCTTCGGAGATATTACCATTAGAAGCTGTATGGGGGGATCGCTCTTCGGAGATATTACCATTAGAAGCTGTATGGGGGGATCGCTCTTCGGAGATATTACCATTAGAAGCTGTACGGGGGATCGCTCTTCGGAGATATTACCATTAGAAGCTGTATGGGGGGATCGCTCTTCGGAGATATTACCATTAGAAGCTGTATGGGGGGGTCGCTCTTCGGAGATATTACCATTATAAGCTGTATGGGGGGGGGGGGGTCGCTCTTCGGAGATATTACCATTAGAAGCTGTTTGGGGGGATCGCTCTTCGGAGATATTACCATTAGAAGCTGTATGGGGGGATCGCTCTTCGGAGATATTACCATTAGAAGCTGTATGGGGGGGGGGATCGCTCTTCGGAGATATTACCATTAGAAGCTGTATGGGGGATCGCTCTTCGGAGATATTACCATTATAAGCTGTATGGGGGGATCGCTCTTCGGAGATATTACCATTATAAGCTGTATGGGGGGATCGCTCTTCGGAGATATTACCATTAGAAGCTGTATGGGGGGATCGCTCTTCGGAGATATTACCATTAGAAGCTGTATGGGGGGATCGCTCTTCGGAGATATTACCATTAGAAGCTGTATGGTGGGGGATCGCTCTTCGGAGATATTACAATTAGAAGCTGTATGGGGGGATCGCTCTTCGGAGATATTACCATTAGAAGCTGTATGGGGGATCGCTCTTTGGGGATATTACCATTAGAAGCTGTATGGGGGGGGTCGCTCTTCGGAGATATTACCATTAGAAGCTGTATGGGGGGATCGCTCTTCGGAGATATTACCATTAGAAGCTGTATGGGGGGGATCGCTCTTCGGAGATATTACCATTAGAAGCTGTATGGGGGGGATCGCTCTTCGGAGATATTACCATTAGAAGCTGTATGGGGGGATCGCTCTTCGGGGATATTACCATTAGAAGCTGTATGGGGGGGGGTCGCTCTTCGGAGATATTACCATTAGAAGCTGTATGGGGGGGATCGCTCTTCGGAGATATTACCATTAGAAGCTGTATGGGGGGGATCGCTCTTCGGAGATATTACCATTAGAAGCTGTATGGGGGGATTGCTCTTCGGAGATATTACCATTAGAAGCTGTATGGGGGGATCGCTCTTCGGAGATATTACCATTAGAAGCTGTATGGGGGGGTCGCTCTTCGGGGATATTACCATTAGAAGCTGTATGGGGGGATCGCTCTTCGGAGATATTACCATTAGAAGCTGTATGGGGGGATCGCTCTTCGGAGATATTACCATTAGAAGCTGTATGGGGGAATCGCTCTTCGGAGATATTACCATTAGAAGCTGTATGGGGGATCGCTCTTCGGAGATATTACCATTAGAAGCTGTATGGGGGGATCGCTCTTCGGAGATATTACCATTAGAAGCTGTGTGGGGGGATCGCTCTTCGGAGATATTACCATTATAAGCTGTATGGGGGGATCGCTCTTCGGAGATATTACCATTAGAAGCTGTATGGGGGGATCGCTCTTCGGAGATATTTCCATTATAAGCTGTATGGGGGATCGCTCTTCGGAGATATTACCATTAGGAGCTGTATGGGGAGATCGCTCTTCGGAGATATTACCATTAGAAGCTGTATGGGGGATCGCTCTTCGGAGATAGTACCATTAGAAGCTGTATGGGGGATCGCTCGTCGGAGATATTACCATTAGAAGCTGTATGGGGGGATCGCTCTTCGGAGATATTACCATTAGAAGCTGTATGGGGGGATCGCTCTTCGGAGATATTACCATTAGAAGCTGTATGGGGGGATCGCTCTTCGGAGATATTACCATTAGAAGCTGTATGGGGGGATCGCTCTTCGGAGATATTACCATTAGAAGCTTTACGGGGGGATCGCTCTTCGGAGATATTACCATTAGAAGCTGTACGGGGGGATCGCTCTTCGGAGATATTACCATTAGAAGCTGTATGGGGAGATCGCTCTTCGGAGATATTACCATTAGAAGCTGTATGGGGGGATCGCTCTTCGGAGATATTACCATTAGAAGCTGTATGGGGGGGGTCGCTCTTCGGAGATATTACCATTAGAAGCTGTATGGGGGGATCGCTCTTCGGAGATATTACCATTAGAAGCTGTATGGGGGATCGATCTTCGGAGATATTACCATTAGAAGCTGTATGGGGGGATCGATCTTCGGAGATATTACCATTAGAAGCTGTATGGGGGGATCGCTCTTCGGAGATATTACCATTAGAAGCTGTATGGGGGGATCGCTCATCGGAGATATTACCATTAGAAGCTGTATGGGGGGATCGCTCTTCGGGGATATTACCATTAGAAGCTGTATGGGGGGTCGCTCTTCGGAGATATTACCATTAGAAGCTGTATGGGGGGATCGCTCTTCGGGGATATTACCATTAGAAGCTGTATGAGGGGATCGCTCTTCGGAGATATTACCATTAGAAGCTGTATGGGGGGATCGCTCTTCGGAGATATTACCATTAGAAGCTGTATGGGGGGATCGCTCTTCGGAGATATTACCATTAGAAGCTGTATGGGGGGATCGCTCTTCGGAGATATTACCATTAGAAGCTGTATGGGGGGATCGCTCTTCGGGGATATTACCATTAGAAGCTGTATGGGGGGATCGCTCATCGGAGATATTACCATTAGAAGCTGTATGGGGGGATCGCTCTTCGGGGATATTACCATTAGAAGCTGTATGGGGGGATCGATCTTCGGAGATATTACCATTAGAAGCTGTATGGGGGATCGCTCTTCGAAGATATTACCATTAGAAGCTGTATGGGGGGATCGCTCTTCGGAGATATTACCATTAGAAGCTGTATAGGGGGATCGATCTTCGGAGATATTACCATTAGAAGCTGTATGGGGGGATCGCTCTTCGGAGATATTACCATTAGAAGCTGTACGGGGGGATCGCTCTTCGGAGATATTACCATTAGAAGCTGTACGGGGGGATCGCTCTTCGGAGATATTACCATTAGAAGCTGTATGGGGGATCGCTCTTCGGGGATATTACCATTAGAAGCTGTATGGGGGGATCGCTCTTCGGAGATATTACCATTAGAAGCTGTATGGGGGATCGCTCTTCGGGGATATTACCATTAGAAGCTGTATGGGGGGATCGCTCTTCGGGGATATTACCATTAGAAGCTGTATGGGGGGATCGCTCTTCGGAGATATTACCATTAGAAGCTGTATGGGGGGATCGCTCTTCGGAGATATTACCATTAGAAGCTGTACGGGGGGATCGCTCTTCGGAGATATTACCATTAGAAGCTGTCTGGGGGATCGCTCTTCGGAGATATTACCATTAGAAGCTGTATGGGGGGGGGATCGCTCTTCGGAGATATTACCATTAGAAGCTGTATGGGGGGATCGCTCGTCGGAGATATTACCATTAGAAGCTGTATGGGGAGATCGCTCTTCGGAGATATTACCATTATAAGCTGTATGGGAGGATCGCTCTTCGGGGATATTACCATTAGAAGCTGTATGGGGGGATCGCTCTTCGGAGATATTACCATTAGAAGCTGTATGGGGGATCGCTCTTCGGGGATATTACCATTAGAAGCTGTATGGGGGGATCGCTCTTCGGGGATATTACCATTAGAAGCTGTATGGGGGGATCGCTCTTCGGAGATATTACCATTAGAAGCTGTATGGGGGGATCGCTCTTCGGAGATATTACCATTAGAAGCTGTACGGGGGGATCGCTCTTCGGAGATATTACCATTAGAAGCTGTATGGGGGGATCGCTCTTCGGAGATATTACCATTAGAAGCTGTATGGGGGGGATCGCTCTTCGGAGATATTACCATTAGAAGCTGTATGGGGGGATCGCTCGTCGGAGATATTACCATTAGAAGCTGTATGGGGGGATCGCTCTTCGGAGATATTACCATTATAAGCTGTATGGGGGGATCGCTCTTCGGAGATATTACCATTAGAAGCTGTATGGGGGGTCGCTCTTCGGAGATATTACCATTAGAAGCTGTATGGGGGATCGCTCTTCGGAGATATTACCATTAGAAGCTGTATGGGGGATCGCTCGTCGGAGATATTACCATTAGAAGCTGTATGGGGGATCGCTCTTCGGAGATATTACCATTAGAAGCTGTATGGGGGGGGGGGTCGGTCTTCGGAGATGTTACCATTAGAAGCTGTATGGGGGGATCGATCTTCGGAGATATTACCATTATAAGCTGTATGGGGGATTCGCTCTTCGGAGATATTACCATTAGAAGCTGTATGGGGGATCGCTCTTCGGAGATATTACCATTAGAAGCTGTATGGGGGATCGCTCTTCGGAGATATTACCATTAGAAGCTGTATGGGGGATCGCTCTTCGGAGATATTACCATTAGAAGCTGTATGGGGGATCGCTCGTCGGAGATATTACCATTAGAAGCTGTATGGGGGATCGCTCTTCGGAGATATTACCATTAGAAGCTGTATGGGGGGGATCGCTCTTCGGAGATATTACCATTAGAAGCTGTACGGGGGGATCGCTCTTCGGAGATATTACCATTAGAAGCTGTATGGGGGGATCGCTCTTCGGGGATATTACCATTAGAAGCTGTATGGGGGGATCGCTCTTCGGAGATATTACCATTAGAAGCTGTATGGGGGGTCGCTCTTCGGAGATATTACCATTAGAAGCTGTATGGGGGGATCGCTCTTCGGAGATATTACCATTAGAAGCTGTATGGGGGGATCGCTCTTCGGAGATATTACCATTAGAAGCTGTATGGGGGGATCGCTCTTCGGAGATATTACCATTAGAAGCTGTATGGGGGGGTCGCTCTTCGGAGATATTACCATTAGAAGCTGTATGGGGGGATCGCTCTTCGGAGATATTACCATTAGAAGCTGTATGGGGGGATCGCTCTTCGGAGATATTACCATTAGAAGCTGTATGGGGGATCGCTCTTCGGAGATATTACCATTAGAAGCTGTATGGGGGGGGGGTCGCTCTTCGGAGATATTACCATTAGATGCTGTATGGGGGATCGCTCTTCGGAGATATTACCATTAGAAGCTGTATGGGGGATCGCTCGTCGGAGATATTACCATTAGAAGCTGTATGGGGGGATCGCTCTTCGGAGATATTACCATTAGAAGCTGTATGGGGGATCGCTCTTCGGAGATATTACCATTAGAAGCTGTATGGGGGGATCGCTCTTCGGAGATATTACCATTAGAAGCTGTATGGGGGGATCGCTCTTCGGAGATATTACCATTAGAAGCTGTATGGGGGGATTGCTCTTCGGAGATATTACCATTAGAAGCTGTATGGGGGGGGATCGCTCTTCGGAGATATTACCATTAGAACCTGTATGGGGGGATCGCTCTTCGGAGATATTACCATTAGAAGCTGTATGGGGGGATCGCTCTTCGGAGATATTATCATTAGAAGCTGTATGGGAGGATCGCTCTTCGGAGATATTACCATTAGAAGCTGTATGGGGGGATCGCTCTTCGGAGATATTACCATTAGAAGCTGTATGGGGGGGGGGTCGCTCTTCGGAGATATTACCATTAGAAGCTGTATGGGGGTCGCTCTTCGGAGATATTACCATTAGAAGCTGTATGGGGGATCGCTCTTCGGAGATATTACCATTATAAGCTGTATGGGGGGATCGCTCTTCGGAGATATTACCATTAGAAGCTGTATGGGTGGGGGGGTCGCTCTTCGGAGATATTACCATTATAAGCTGTATGGGGGATCGCTCTTCGGAGATATTACCATTAGAAGCTGTATGGGGGATCGCTCTTCGGAGATATTACCATTAGAAGCTGTATGGGGGGATCGCTCTTCGGAGATATTACCATTAGAAGCTGTATGGGGGATCGCTCTTCGGAGATATTACCATTAGAAGCTGTATGGGGGGATCGCTCTTCGGAGATATTACCATTATAAGCTGTATGGGGGGATCGCTCTTCGGAGATATTACCATTATAAGCTGTATGGGGGATCGCTCTTCGGATATATTACCATTAGAAGCTGTATAGGGGGGGTGGTCGCTCTTCGGAGATATTACCATCATAAGCTGTATGGGGGGATCGCTCTTCGGAGATATTACCATTAGAAGCTGTATGGGGGATCGCTCTTCGGAGATATTACCATTAGAAGCTGTATGGGGGGGATCGCTCTTCGGAGATATTACCATTAGAAGCTGTATGGGGGGGTCGCTCTTCGGAGATATTACCATTAGAAGCTGTATGGGGGGATCGATCTTCGGAGATATTACCATTATAAGCTGTATGGGGGATCGCTCTTCGGAGATATTACCATTAGAAGCTGTATGGGGGGATCGCTCTTCGGAGATATTACCATTAGAAGCTGTATGGGGGATCGCTCTTCGGAGATATTACCATTAGAAGCTGTATGGGGGGGTCGCTCTTCGGAGATATTACCATTAGAAGCTGTATGGGGGGATCGATCTTCGGAGATATTACCATTAGAAGCTGTATGGGGGGATCGCTCTTCGGAGATATTACCATTAGAAGCTGTATGGGGGGATCGCTCTTCGGAGATATTACCATTATAATCTGTATGGGGGGGATCGCTCTTCGGAGATATTACCATTAGAAGCTGTATGGGGGGATCGCTCTTCGGAGATATTACCATTAGAAGCTGTATGGGGGATCGCTCTTCGGAGATATTACCATTAGAAGCTGTATGGGGGGATCGCTCTTCGGAGATATTACCATTAGAAGCTGTATGGGGGGATCGCTCTTCGGAGATATTACCATTAGAAGCTGTATGGGGGGATCGCTCTTCGGAGATATTACCATTAGAAGCTGTATGGGGCGATCGCTCTTCGGAGATATTACCATTAGAAGCTGTATGGGGGGATCGCTCTTCGGGGATATTACCATTAGAAGCTGTATGGGGGGGGTCGCTCTTCGGAGATATTACCATTAGAAGCTGTATGGGGGATCGCTCTTCGGAGATATTACCATTAGAAGCTGTATGGGGGGATCGCTCTTCGGAGATATTACCATTAGAAGCTGTATGGGGGATCGCTCTTCGGAGATATTATCATTAGAAGCTGTATGGGGGGTCGCTCTTCGGGGATATTACCATTAGAAGCTGTATGGGGGGATCGCTCTTCGGAGATATTACCATTATAAGCTGTATGGGGGATCGCTCTTCGGAGATATTACCATTAGAAGCTGTATGGGGGATCGCTCTTCGGATATATTACCATTATAAGCTGTATGGGGGATCGCTCTTCGGAGATATTACCATTAGAAGCTGTATGGGGGATCGCTCTTCGGAGATATTACCATTAGAAGCTGTATGGGGGATCGCTCTTCGGGGATATTACCATTAGAAGCTGTATGGGGGATCGCTCTTCGGAGATATTACCATTAGAAGCTGTATGGGGGGGTCGCTCTTCGGAGATATTACCATTAGAAGCTGTATGGGGGGATCGCTCTTCGGAGATATTACCATTAGAAGCTGTATGGGGGGATCGCTCTTCGGAGATATTACCATTAGAAGCTGTATGGGGGATCGCTCTTCGGAGATATTACCATTAGAAGCTGTATGGGGGGATCGCTCTTCGGGGATATTACCATTAGAAGCTGTATGGGGGGATCGCTCTTCGCAGATATTACCATTAGAAGCTGTATGGGGGATCGCTCTTCGGGGATATTACCATTAGAAGCTGTATGGGGGATCGCTCTTCGGAGATATTACCATTAGAAGCTGTATGGGGGGATCGCTCTTCGGAGATATTACCATTAGAAGCTGTATGGGGGGATCGCTCTTCGGAGATATTACCATTAGAAGCTGTATGGGGGGATCGCTCTTCGGAGATATTACCATTAGAAGCTGTATGGGGGATCGCTCTTCGGAGATATTACCATCAGAAGCTGTATGGGGGATCGCTCTTCGGGGATATTACCATTAGAAGCTGTATGGGGGGGTCGCTCTTCGGAGATATTACCATTAGAAGCTGTATGGGGGGATCGCTCTTCGGAGATATTACCATTAGAAGCTGTATGGGGGGATCGCTCTTCGGAGATATTACCATTAGAAGCTGTATGGGGGATCGCTCTTCGGAGATATTACCATTAGAAGCTGTATGGGGGGATCGCTCTTCGGAGATATTACCATTAGAAGCTGTATGGGGGGATCGCTCTTCGGAGATATTACCATTAGAAGCTGTATGGGGGGATCGCTCTTCGGAGATATTACCATTAGAAGCTGTATGGGGGGATCGCTCTTCGGAGATATTACCATTAGAAGCTGTATGGGGGATCGCTCTTCGGAGATATTACCATCAGAAGCTGTATGGGGGATCGCTCTTCGGGGATATTACCATTAGAAGCTGTATGGGGGGGTCGCTCTTCGGAGATATTACCATTAGAAGCTGTATTGGGGGATCGCTCTTCGGAGATATTACCATTAGAAGCTGTATGGGGGGATCGCTCTTCGGAGATATTACCATTAGAAGCTGTATGGGGGGTCGCTCTTCGGAGATATTACCATTAGAAGCTGTATGGGGGATCGCTCTTCGGAGATATTACCATTAGAAGCTGTATGGGGGATCGCTCTTCGGAGATATTACCATTATAAGCTGTATGGGGGGATCGCTCTTCGGAGATATTACCATTAGAAGCTGTATGGGGGGGGTCGCTCTTCGGAGATATTACCATTATAAGCTGTATGGGGGGATCGCTCTTCGGAGATATTACCATTAGAAGCTGTATGGGGGATCGCTCTTCGGAGATATTACCATTAGAAGCTGTATGGGGGGATTGGTCTTCGGAGATATTACCATTAGAAGCTGTATGGGGGGGGGTCGCTCTTCGGAGATATTACCATTAGAAGCTGTATGGGGGGATCCCTCTTCGGAGATATTACCATTAGAAGCTGTATGGGGGGATCGCTCTTCGGAGATATTACCATTATAAGCTGTATGGGGGGATCGATCTTCGGAGATATTACCATTAGAAGCTGTATGGGGGGGGGTCGCTCTTCGGAGATATTACCATTAGAAGCTGTATGGGGGAATCGCTCTTCGGAGATATTACCATTAGAAGCTGTATGGGGGATCGCTCTTCGGAGATATTACCATTAGAAGCTGTATGGGGGGATCGCTCTTCTGAGATATTACCATTAGAAACTGTATGGGGGGATCGCTCTTCGGAGATATTACCATTAGAAGCTGTATGGGGGGGGGTCGCTCTTCGGAGATATTACCATTAGAAGCTGTATGGGGGGATCGCTCTTCGGAGATATTACCATTAGAAGCTGTACGGGGGGATCGCTCTTAATAATAAATAATAATGTATAGCATTTTTAAAGCGCCTTATCCCATGAGGCCCAAAGCGCTCAATGATACAACAGATGACCGAGCTCCAGCACATTTAAACACATATACGCATGTACACACAAACAATAACTACAATGAAATAAATCAAACAATTCATATACAAATCAGGATGAAGGCTGTGTGTATTGTATAAAACAATGCAGGAAATGTGTGCTCAGCTTTGGTCGTCGTCGTTGCCATAGTGAAGTTTAAACATATACCTTTTGAGTTCTGTTTTGAAAGAGTCCAAAGTAGCAAAATTCCTAAGTGTAAGCGGGAGTGAATTCCAAAGGTTTGGGCCGTAGCATTCAAAAGATCGACGACCATAATTAACAAGGTCACGTTTGGGGACAGCAAGTAATATTTTATCAGCTGACCTTAAGCCTGGTTTACCAGGTACATAGCATGAAAGAAGAGATTCGATATATACAGGGAGGGGCGAGAGACAGTCAAATTTCTTACAACATAAGACAGCAATTTTATAGTCAATGCGGGCTTGAATTGGTAGCCAGTGCAGTTCTTTGAACATTGGTGTCAGGTCAGAAAATTTAGGCTTCTTAAGAATCACACGAGCAGCAATGTTCATCATACGTTGAAGTTTATCAATTTCTGTCTTTGGTAAGCCAGCCAGAAGTGGGTTACAGTAGTCAATCTTGGAAAGAACAAATGACGAAACAAGAGTTTTAGCAGCATCGGTGGTTATGAATGGCCTGATGTGAGAAATTCTCCTTATATCCAGAAATAGACTTCTGCATAAATTGTTTATGTACACTTCCATTGACAGAGTACTGTCCAGGTGAATGCCCAGATATCTGGCACACGACGATGGCTTTATGTCGGAATCACCTATACGAATGCAGTCCAAAGGGGTGTTCTTAATTCTGTGATCAGTTCCAAATAACATTATCTCGGTTTTGTCATCATTTAAACACAGTTTGGTTTGCGCCCATCCAGTTCTTCACTGCCGTTATACATTGCTGCATTTCTGAGATATTGTTTGCGAACTCTGATGGTGAGCTGGGCGTATAAATCAGTGTATCGTCTGCGTACATGTGGTATTGTAGATTTCTCTGTGTGATGATTTGCCCCAATGGCTTAGTGTACATGAGATAGAGCACGGGCCCAAGGACTGATCCCTGGGGGACACCAAAGGATAGTTCATATGGTTTGGAACAGAATTCTCCACAGTGAACAGTCTGGATTCTGCCTGATAGATATGACTTGAACCATTGGAGAACTTTCCCTGAAATTCCGAATGTTTTGTTAAGGCGTGAAATTATGATGTTGTGATCCAAAGTATCAAAGGCAGCAGAGAGGTCGAGAAATGAGGCTATAGTGACATTGTGGTCATCTGCTGCACAAAGCAAGTCGTTGGTGACGCGGACAAGTGCAGTTTCCGTACTGTGGTGTCGTCGATAAGCTGATTGGAAAGGTTCATTCATGTCATTATCCTCCATATGTTGTCTGAGTTGATAGAGTACCACGCGCTCAAGAAGCTTGGATATAAAAGGAAGGTTAGAAACAGGTCTATAGTTCTTGAGATTGTTCCTATCCATGTTTGGCTTTTTCAGCAATGGTTTAACCACAGCTTGTTTGAAGCAAGTGGGAACTATACCGTCTTCCAGGGATGTATTCACTATCCTCGTAAGAAAAGTTACTAGTTGGTCGTTATGCTGTTTAAGAATGAGTGATGGTACAGGATCCAGAGAACACGATTTTGATGGCATTGACATGAGAACACGTTTGACCGTCTCTGTTGTAACACATTCAAACTTAACAAATTTGGTTCCGGTGAATTCCTCAAACTCAGCTTCTCCTGCAGACACTTGTTGTATATTCGCACGAATTTTGGTAACTTTGTCTTGGAAAAATGTGGCAAATGTTTCTGGGAGTGTATCCATGGGAATGTCACTAGGTAGAGTAGAACATTTACCTTTGCCCAGCTCTTCGGGGATATTACCATTAGAAGCTGTACGGGGGGATCGCTCTTCGGAGATATTACCATTAGAAGCTGTATGGGGGGATCGCTCTTCGGAGATATTACCATTAGAAGCTGTATGGGGGGGATCGCTCTTCGGAGATATTATCATTAGAAGCTGTATGGGGGGATCGCTCTTCGGAGATATTACCATTAGAAGCTGTATGGGGGGATCGCTCTTCGGAGATATTACCATTAGAAGCTGTATGGGGGGGATCGCTCTTCGGAGATATTACCATTGGAAGCTGTATGGGGGGATCGCTCGTCGGAGATATTACCATTAGAAGCTGTATGGGGGATCGCTATTCGGAGATATTACCATTATAAGCTGTATGGGGGGGATCGCTCTTCGGGGATATTACCATTAGAAGCTGTATGGGAGGATCGCTCTTCGGAGATATTACCATTAGAAGCTGTACGGGGGGATCGCTCTTCGGAGATATTACCATTAGAAGCTGTACGGGGGGGTCGCTCTTCGGGGATATTACCATTAGAAGCTGTACGGGGGGATCGCTCTTCGGAGATATTACCATTAGAAGCTGTATGGGGGGATCGCTCTTCGGAGATATTACCATTAGAAGCTGTATGGGGGGGGATCGCTCTTCGGAGATATTATCATTAGAAGCTGTATGGGGGGATCGCTCTTCGGAGATATTACCATTAGAAGCTGTATGGGGGGATCGCTCTTCGGAGATATTACCATTAGAAGCTGTATGGGGGGATCGCTCTTCGGAGATATTACCATTGGAAGCTGTATGGGGGGATCGCTCGTCGGAGATATTACCATTAGAAGCTGTATGGGGGATCGCTATTCGGAGATATTACCATTATAAGCTGTATGGGGGGGGATCGCTCTTCGGGGATATTACCATTAGAAGCTGTATGGGAGGATCGCTCTTCGGAGATATTACCATTAGAAGCTGTACGGGGGGATCGCTCTTCGGAGATATTACCATTAGAAGCTGTACGGGGGGGTCGCTCTTCGGAGATATTACCATTAGAAGCTGTATGGGGGGATCGCTCTTCGGAGATATTACCATTAGAAGCTGTACGGGGGGATCGCTCTTCGGAGATATTACCATTAGAAGCTGTACGGGGGGATCGCTCTTCGGAGATATTACCATTAGAAGCTGTATGGGGGGATCGCTCTTCGGAGATATTACCATTAGAAGCTGTATGGGGGGATCGCTCTTCGGAGATATTACCATTATAAGCTGTATGGGGGATCGCTCTTCGGGGATATTACCATTAGAAGCTGTATGGGGGGATCGCTCTTCGGAGATATTACCATTAGAAGCTGTATGGGGGGGTCGCTTTTCGGAGATATTACCATTAGAAGCTGTATGGGGGGATCGCTCTTCGGAGATATTACCATTAGAAGCTGTATGGGGGATCGCTCTTCGGAGATATTATCATTAGAAGCTGTATGGGGAGATCGCTCTTCGGAGATATTACCATTAGAAGCTGTATGGGGGATCGCTCTTCGGAGATATTACCATTAGAAGCTGTATGGGGGGATCGCTCTTCGGAGATATTACCATTAGAAGCTGTATGGGGGGATCGCTCTTCGGAGATATTACCATTAGAAGCTGTATGGGGGGATCGCTCTTCGGAGATATTACCATTAGAAGCTGTATGGGGGGATCGCTCTTCGGAGATATTACCATTAGAAGCTGTATGGGGGGATCGCTCTTCGGAGATATTACCATTAGAAGCTGTATGGGGGATCGCTCTTCGGAGATATTACCATTAGAAGCTGTATGGGGGATCGCTCTTCGGAGATATTACCATCAGAAGCTGTATGGGGGATCGCTCTTCGGGGATATTACCATTAGAAGCTGTATGGGGGGATCGCTCTTCGGAGATATTACCATTAGAAGCTGTATGGGGGGATCGCTCTTCGGAGATATTACCATTAGAAGCTGTATGGGGGGATCGCTCTTCGGAGATATTACCATTTGAAGCTGTATGGGGGGTCGCTCTTCGGAGATATTACCATTAGAAGCTGTATGGGGGATCGCTCTTCGGAGATATTACCATTAGAAGCTGTATGGGGGGGTCGTTCTTCGGAGATATTACCATTATAAGCTGTATGGGGGGGTCGCTCTTCTGAGATATTACCATTAGAAGCTGTATGGGGGATCGCTCTTCGGAGATATTACCATTAGAAGCTGTATGGGGGGATCGCTCTTCGGAGATATTACCATTATAAGCTGTATGGGGGGGTCGCTCTTCGGAGATATTACCATTAGAAGCTGTATGGGGGATCGCTCTTCGGAGATATTACCATTAGAAGCTGTATGGGGGGATCGCTCTTCGGAGATATTACCATTATAAGCTGTATGGGGGGGTCGCTCTTCGGAGATATTACCATTAGAAGCTGTATGGGGGGATCGCTCTTCGGAGATATTACCATTAGAAGCTGTATGGGGGGATCGCTCTTCGGAGATATTACCATTATAAGCTGTATGGGGGGATCGCTCTTCGGAGATATTACCATTAGAAGCTGTATGGGGGGGTCGCTCTTCGGAGATATTACCATTATAAGCTGTATGGGGGGGTCGCTCTTCGGAGATATTACCATTAGAAGCTGTATGGGGGATCGCTCTTCGGAGATATTACCATTAGAAGCTGTATGGGGGGATCGGTCTTCGGAGATATTACCATTAGAAGCTGTATGGGGGGGTCGCTCTTCGGAGATATTACCATTAGAAGCTGTATGGGGGGATCCCTCTTCGGAGATATTACCATTAGAAGCTGTATGGGGGGATCGCTCTTCGGAGATATTACCGTTATAAGCTGTATGGGGGATCGATCTTCGGAGATATTACCATTAGAAGCTGTATGGGGGGGGGTCGCTCTTCGGAGATATTACCATTAGAAGCTGTATGGGGGAATCGCTCTTCGGAGATATTACCATTAGAAGCTGTATGGGGGATCGCTCTTCGGAGATATTACCATTAGAAGCTGTATGGGGGGATCGCTCTTCTGAGATATTACCATTAGAAACTGTATGGGGGGATCGCTCTTCGGAGATATTACCATTAGAAGCTGTATGGGGGGGATCGCTCTTCGGAGATATTACCATTAGAAGCTGTATGGGGGGATCGCTCTTCGGAGATATTACCATTAGAAGCTGTACGGGGGGATCGCTCTTAATAATAAATAATAATGTATAGCATTTTTAAAGCGCCTTATCCCATGAGGCCCAAAGCGCTCAATGATACAACAGATGACCGAGTTCCAGCACATTTAAACACATATACGCATGTACACACAAACAATAACTACAATGAAATAAATCAAACAATTCATATACAAATCAGGATGAAGGCTGTGTGTATTGTATAAAACAATGCAGGAAATGTGTGCTCAGCTTTGGTCGTCGTCGTTGCCATAGTGAAGTTTAAACATATACCTTTTGAGTTCTGTTTTGAAAGAGTCCAAAGTAGCAAAATTCCTAAGTGTAAGCGGGAGTGAATTCCAAAGGTTTGGGCCGTAGCATTCAAAAGATCGACGACCATAATTAACAAGGTCACGTTTGGGGACAGCAAGTAATATTTTATCAGCTGACCTTAAGCCTGGTTTACCAGGTACATAGCATGAAAGAAGAGATTCGATATATACAGGGAGGGGCGAGAGACAGTCAAATTTCTTACAACATAAGACAGCAATTTTATAGTCAATGCGGGCTTGAATTGGTAGCCAGTGCAGTTCTTTGAACATTGGTGTCAGGTCAGAAAATTTAGGCTTCTTAAGAATCACACGAGCAGCAATGTTCATCATACGTTGAAGTTTATCAATTTCTGTCTTTGGTAAGCCAGCCAGAAGTGGGTTACAGTAGTCAATCTTGGAAAGAACAAATGACGAAACAAGAGTTTTAGCAGCATCGGTGGTTATGAATGGCCTGATGTGAGAAATTCTCCTTATATCCAGAAATAGACTTCTGCATAAATTGTTTATGTACACTTCCATTGACAGAGTACTGTCCAGGTGAATGCCCAGATATCTGGCACACGACGATGGCTTTATGTCGGAATCACCTATACGAATGCAGTCCAAAGGGGTGTTCTTAATTCTGTGATCAGTTCCAAATAACATTATCTCGGTTTTGTCATCATTTAAACACAGTTTGGTTTGCGCCCATCCAGTTCTTCACTGCCGTTATACATTGCTGCATTTCTGAGATATTGTTTGCGAACTCTGATGGTGAGCTGGGCGTATAAATCAGTGTATCGTCTGCGTACATGTGGTATTGTAGATTTCTCTGTGTGATGATTTGCCCCAATGGCTTAGTGTACATGAGATAGAGCACGGGCCCAAGGACTGATCCCTGGGGGACACCAAAGGATAGTTCATATGGTTTGGAACAGAATTCTCCACAGTGAACAGTCTGGATTCTGCCTGATAGATATGACTTGAACCATTGGAGAACTTTCCCTGAAATTCCGAATGTTTTGTTAAGGCGTGAAATTATGATGTTGTGATCCAAAGTATCAAAGGCAGCAGAGAGGTCGAGAAATGAGGCTATAGTGACATTGTGGTCATCTGCTGCACAAAGCAAGTCGTTGGTGACGCGGACAAGTGCAGTTTCCGTACTGTGGTGTCGTCGATAAGCTGATTGGAAAGGTTCATTCATGTCATTATCCTCCATATGTTGTCTGAGTTGATAGAGTACCACGCGCTCAAGAAGCTTGGATATAAAAGGAAGGTTAGAAACAGGTCTATAGTTCTTGAGATTGTTCCTATCCATGTTTGGCTTTTTCAGCAATGGTTTAACCACAGCTTGTTTGAAGCAAGTGGGAACTATACCGTCTTCCAGGGATGTATTCACTATCCTCGTAAGAAAAGTTACTAGTTGGTCGTTATGCTGTTTAAGAATGAGTGATGGTACAGGATCCAGAGAACACGATTTTGATGGCATTGACATGAGAACACGTTTGACCGTCTCTGTTGTAACACATTCAAACTTAACAAATTTGGTTCCGGTGAATTCCTCAAACTCAGCTTCTCCTGCAGACACTTGTTGTATATTCGCACGAATTTTGGTAACTTTGTCTTGGAAAAATGTGGCAAATGTTTCTGGGAGTGTATCCATGGGAATGTCACTAGGTAGAGTAGAACATTTACCTTTGCCCAGCTCTTCGGGGATATTACCATTAGAAGCTGTACGGGGGGATCGCTCTTCGGAGATATTACCATTAGAAGCTGTATGGGGGGATCGCTCTTCGGAGATATTACCATTAGAAGCTGTATGGGGGGGGGGGATCGCTCTTCGGAGATATTATCATTAGAAGCTGTATGGGGGGATCGCTCTTCGGAGATATTACCATTAGAAGCTGTATGGGGGGATCGCTCTTCGGAGATATTACCATTAGAAGCTGTATGGGGGGGATCGCTCTTCGGAGATATTACCATTGGAAGCTGTATGGGGGGATCGCTCGTCGGAGATATTACCATTAGAAGCTGTATGGGGGATCGCTATTCGGAGATATTACCATTATAAGCTGTATGGGGGGATCGCTCTTCGGGGATATTACCATTAGAAGCTGTATGGGAGGATCGCTCTTCGGAGATATTACCATTAGAAGCTGTACGGGGGGATCGCTCTTCGGAGATATTACCATTAGAAGCTGTACGGGGGGGTCGCTCTTCGGGGATATTACCATTAGAAGCTGTACGGGGGGATCGCTCTTCGGAGATATTACCATTAGAAGCTGTATGGGGGGATCGCTCTTCGGAGATATTACCATTAGAAGCTGTATGGGGGGGATCGCTCTTCGGAGATATTATCATTAGAAGCTGTATGGGGGGATCGCTCTTCGGAGATATTACCATTAGAAGCTGTATGGGGGGATCGCTCTTCGGAGATATTACCATTAGAAGCTGTATGGGGGGATCGCTCTTCGGAGATATTACCATTGGAAGCTGTATGGGGGGATCGCTCGTCGGAGATATTACCATTAGAAGCTGTATGGGGGATCGTTATTCGGAGATATTACCATTATAAGCTGTATGGGGGGGGGATCGCTCTTCGGGGATATTACCATTAGAAGCTGTATGGGAGGATCGCTCTTCGGAGATATTACCATTAGAAGCTGTACGGGGGGATCGCTCTTCGGAGATATTACCATTAGAAGCTGTACGGGGGGGGGTCGCTCTTCGGAGATATTACCATTAGAAGCTGTATGGGGGGATCGCTCTTCGGAGATATTACCATTAGAAGCTGTACGGGGGGATCGCTCTTCGGAGATATTACCATTAGAAGCTGTACGGGGGGATCGCTCTTCGGAGATATTACCATTAGAAGCTGTATGGGGGGATCGCTCTTCGGAGATATTACCATTAGAAGCTGTATGGGGGGATCGCTCTTCGGAGATATTACCATTAGAAGCTGTATGGGGGATCGCTCTTCGGGGATATTACCATTAGAAGCTGTATGGGGGGATCGCTCTTCGGAGATATTACCATTAGAAGCTGTATGGGGGGGTCGCTTTTCGGAGATATTACCATTAGAAGCTGTATGGGGGGATCGCTCTTCGGAGATATTACCATTAGAAGCTGTATGGGGGATCGCTCTTCGGAGATATTATCATTAGAAGCTGTATGGGGAGATCGCTCTTCGGAGATATTACCATTAGAAGCTGTATGGGGGGATCACTCTTCGGAGATATTACCATTAGAAGCTGTATGGGGGGATCGCTCTTCGGAGATATTACCATTAGAAGCTGTATGGGGGGGATTGCTCTTCGGAGATATTACCATTAGAAGCTGTATGGGGGGATCGCTCTTCGGAGATATTACCATTAGAAGCTGTATGGGGGGATCGCTCTTCGGAGATATTACCATTAGAAGCTGTATGGGGGGATCGCTCTTCGGAGATATTACCATTAGAAGCTGTATGGGGGATCGCTCTTCGGAGATATTACCATCAGAAGCTGTATGGGGGATCGCTCTTCGGAGATATTATCATTAGAAGCTGTATGGGGAGATCGCTCTTCGGAGATATTACCATTAGAAGCTGTATGGGGGATCGCTCTTCGGAGATATTACCATTAGAAGCTGTATGGGGGGGATCGCTCTTCGGAGATATTACCATTAGAAGCTGTATGGGGGGATCGCTCTTCGGAGATATTACCATTAGAAGCTGTATGGGGGGATCGCTCTTCGGAGATATTACCATTAGAAGCTGTATGGGGGGATCGCTCTTCGGAGATATTACCATTAGAAGCTGTATGGGGGATCGCTCTTCGGAGATATTACCATCAGAAGCTGTATGGGGGATCGCTCTTCGGGGATATTACCATTAGAAGCTGTATGGGGGGGTCGCTCTTCGGAGATATTACCATTAGAAGCTGTATGGGGGGATCGCTCTTCGGAGATATTACCATTAGAAGCTGAATGGGGGGATCGCTCTTCGGAAATATTACCATTTGAAGCTGTATGGGGGGATCGCTCTTCGGAGATATTACCATTAGAAGCTGTATGGGGGGGGTCGCTCTTCGGAGATATTACCATTATAAGCTGTATGGGGGGGGTCGTTCTTCGGAGATATTACCATTAGAAGCTGTATGGGGGATCGCTCTTCGGAGATATTACCATTAGAAGCTGTATGGGGGGATCGGTCTTCGGAGATATTACCATTAGAAGCTGTATGGGGGGGTCGCTCTTCGGAGATATTACCATTAGAAGCTGTATGGGGGGATCCCTCTTCGGAGATATTACCATTAGAAGCTGTATGGGGGGATCGCTCTTCGGAGATATTACCGTTATAAGCTGTATGGGGGGATCGATCTTCGGAGATATTACCATTAGAAGCTGTATGGGGGGGGGGTCGCTCTTCGGAGATATTACCATTAGAAGCTGTATGGGGGAATCGCTCTTCGGAGATATTACCATTAGAAGCTGTATGGGGGATCGCTCTTCGGAGATATTACCATTAGAAGCTGTATGGGGGGATCGCTCTTCTGAGATATTACCATTAGAAACTGTATGGGGGGATCGCTCTTCGGAGATATTACCATTAGAAGCTGTATGGGGGGATCGCTCTTCGGAGATATTACCATTAGAAGCTGTATGGGGGGATCGCTCTTCGGAGATATTACCATTAGAAGCTGTACGGGGGGATCGCTCTTAATAATAAATAATAATGTATAGCATTTTTAAAGCGCCTTATCCCATGAGGCCCAAAGCGCTCAATGATACAACAGATGACCGAGCTCCAGCACATTTAAACACATATACGCATGTACACACAAACAATAACTACAATGAAATAAATCAAACAATTCATATACAAATCAGGATGAAGGCTGTGTGTATTGTATAAAACAATGCAGGAAATGTGTGCTCAGCTTTGGTCGTCGTCGTTGCCATAGTGAAGTTTAAACATATACCTTTTGAGTTCTGTTTTGAAAGAGTCCAAAGTAGCAAAATTCCTAAGTGTAAGCGGGAGTGAATTCCAAAGGTTTGGGCCGTAGCATTCAAAAGATCGACGACCATAATTAACAAGGTCACGTTTGGGGACAGCAAGTAATATTTTATCAGCTGACCTTAAGCCTGGTTTACCAGGTACATAGCATGAAAGAAGAGATTCGATATATACAGGGAGGGGCGAGAGACAGTCAAATTTCTTACAACATAAGACAGCAATTTTATAGTCAATGCGGGCTTGAATTGGTAGCCAGTGCAGTTCTTTGAACATTGGTGTCAGGTCAGAAAATTTAGGCTTCTTAAGAATCACACGAGCAGCAATGTTCATCATACGTTGAAGTTTATCAATTTCTGTCTTTGGTAAGCCAGCCAGAAGTGGGTTACAGTAGTCAATCTTGGAAAGAACAAATGACGAAACAAGAGTTTTAGCAGCATCGGTGGTTATGAATGGCCTGATGTGAGAAATTCTCCTTATATCCAGAAATAGACTTCTGCATAAATTGTTTATGTACACTTCCATTGACAGAGTACTGTCCAGGTGAATGCCCAGATATCTGGCACACGACGATGGCTTTATGTCGGAATCACCTATACGAATGCAGTCCAAAGGGGTGTTCTTAATTCTGTGATCAGTTCCAAATAACATTATCTCGGTTTTGTCATCATTTAAACACAGTTGGTTTGCGCCCATCCAGTTCTTCACTGCCGTTATACATTGCTGCATTTCTGAGATATTGTTTGCGAACTCTGATGGTGAGCTGGGCGTATAAATCAGTGTATCGTCTGCGTACATGTGGTATTGTAGATTTCTCTGTGTGATGATTTGCCCCAATGGCTTAGTGTACATGAGATAGAGCACGGGCCCAAGGACTGATCCCTGGGGGACACCAAAGGATAGTTCATATGGTTTGGAACAGAATTCTCCACAGTGAACAGTCTGGATTCTGCCTGATAGATATGACTTGAACCATTGGAGAACTTTCCCTGAAATTCCGAATGTTTTGTTAAGGCGTGAAATTATGATGTTGTGATCCAAAGTATCAAAGGCAGCAGAGAGGTCGAGAAATGAGGCTATAGTGACATTGTGGTCATCTGCTGCACAAAGCAAGTCGTTGGTGACGCGGACAAGTGCAGTTTCCGTACTGTGGTGTCGTCGATAAGCTGATTGGAAAGGTTCATTCATGTCATTATCCTCCATATGTTGTCTGAGTTGATAGAGTACCACGCGCTCAAGAAGCTTGGATATAAAAGGAAGGTTAGAAACAGGTCTATAGTTCTTGAGATTGTTCCTATCCATGTTTGGCTTTTTCAGCAATGGTTTAACCACAGCTTGTTTGAAGCAAGTGGGAACTATACCGTCTTCCAGGGATGTATTCACTATCCTCGTAAGAAAAGTTACTAGTTGGTCGTTATGCTGTTTAAGAATGAGTGATGGTACAGGATCCAGAGAACACGATTTTGATGGCATTGACATGAGAACACGTTTGACCGTCTCTGTTGTAACACATTCAAACTTAACAAATTTGGTTCCGGTGAATTCCTCAAACTCAGCTTCTCCTGCAGACACTTGTTGTATATTCGCACGAATTTTGGTAACTTTGTCTTGGAAAAATGTGGCAAATGTTTCTGGGAGTGTATCCATGGGAATGTCACTAGGTAGAGTAGAACATTTACCTTTGCCCAGCTCTTCGGGGATATTACCATTAGAAGCTGTACGGGGGGATCGCTCTTCGGAGATATTACCATTAGAAGCTGTATGGGGGGATCGCTCTTCGGAGATATTACCATTAGAAGCTGTATGGGGGGGATCGCTCTTCGGAGATATTATCATTAGAAGCTGTATGGGGGGATCGCTCTTCGGAGATATTACCATTAGAAGCTGTATGGGGGGATCGCTCTTCGGAGATATTACCATTAGAAGCTGTATGGGGGGGATCGCTCTTCGGAGATATTACCATTGGAAGCTGTATGGGGGGATCGCTCGTCGGAGATATTACCATTAGAAGCTGTATGGGGGATCGCTATTCGGAGATATTACCATTATAAGCTGTATGGGGGGATCGCTCTTCGGGGATATTACCATTAGAAGCTGTATGGGAGGATCGCTCTTCGGAGATATTACCATTAGAAGCTGTATGGGGGGATCGCTCTTCGGAGATATTACCATTAGAAGCTGTACGGGGGGATCGCTCTTCGGAGATATTACCATTAGAAGCTGTACGGGGGGGTCGCTCTTCGGGGATATTACCATTAGAAGCTGTACGGGGGGATCGCTCTTCGGAGATATTACCATTAGAAGCTGTATGGGGGGATCGCTCTTCGGAGATATTACCACTAGAAGCTGTATGGGGGGGGGATCGCTCTTCGGAGATATTATCATTAGAAGCTGTATGGGGGGATCGCTCTTCGGAGATATTACCATTAGAAGCTGTATGGGGGGATCGCTCTTCGGAGATATTACCATTAGAAGCTGTATGGGGGATCGCTCTTCGGAGATATTACCATTGGAAGCTGTATGGGGGATCGCTCGTCGGAGATATTACCATTAGAAGCTGTATGGGGGATCGCTATTCGGAGATATTACCATTATAAGCTGTATGGGGGGGATCGCTCTTCGGGGATATTACCATTAGAAGCTGTATGGGAGGATCGCTCTTCGGAGATATTACCATTAGAAGCTGTATGGGGGGATCGCTCTTCGGAGATATTACCATTAGAAGCTGTACGGGGGGATCGCTCTTCGGAGATATTACCATTAGAAGCTGTACGGGGGGGGGGTCGCTCTTCGGAGATATTACCATTAGAAGCTGTATGGGGGGATCGCTCTTCGGAGATATTACCATTAGAAGCTGTACGGGGGGATCGCTCTTCGGAGATATTACCATTAGAAGCTGTACGGGGGGATCGCTCTTCGGAGATATTACCATTAGAAGCTGTATGGGGGGATCGCTCTTCGGAGATATTACCATTAGAAGCTGTATGGGGGGATCGCTCTTCGGAGATATTACCATTATAAGCTGTATGGGGGATCGCTCTTCGGGGATATTACCATTAGAAGCTGTATGGGGGGATCGCTCTTCGGAGATATTACCATTAGAAGCTGTATGGGGGGGGGTCGCTCTTCGGAGATATTACCATTAGAAGCTGTATGGGGGGATCGCTCTTCGGGGATATTACCATTAGAAGCTGTATGGGGGGATCGCTCTTCGGAGATATTATCATTAGAAGCTGTATGGGGAGATCGCTCTTCGGAGATATTACCATTAGAAGCTGTATGGGGGATCGCTCTTCGGAGATATTACCATTAGAAGCTGTATGGGGGGATCGCTCTTCGGAGATATTACCATTAGAAGCTGTATGGGGGGATCGCTCTTCGGAGATATTACCATTAGAAGCTGTATGGGGGGATCGCTCTTCGGAGATATTACCATTAGAAGCTGTATGGGGGGATCGCTCTTCGGAGATATTACCATTAGAAGCTGTATGGGGGGATCGCTCTTCGGAGATATTACCATTAGAAGCTGTATGGGGGGGATCGCTCTTCGGAGATATTACCATTAGAAGCTGTATGGGGGGATCGCTCTTCGGAGATATTACCATTAGAAGCTGTATGGGGGGATCGCTCTTCGGAGATATTACCATTAGAAGCTGTATGGGGGGATCGCTCTTCGGAGATATTACCATTAGAAGCTGTATGGGGGATCGCTCTTCGGAGATATTACCATTAGAAGCTGTATGGGGGGGGGATCGCTCTTCGGAGATATTATCATTAGAAGCTGTATGGGGGGATCGCTCTTCGGAGATATTACCATTAGAAGCTGTATGGGGGGATCGCTCTTCGGAGATATTACCATTAGAAGCTGTATGGGGGGGGGAGATCGCTCTTCGGAGATATTACCATTAGAAGCTGTATGGGGGATCGCTCGTCGGAGATATTACCATTAGAAGCTGTATGGGGGATCGCTATTCGGAGATATTACCATTAGAAGCTGTATGGGGGATCGCTCTTCGGAGATATTACCATTAGAAGCTGTATGGGGGGATCGCTCTTCGGAGATATTACCATTAGAAGCTGTATGGGGGGATCGATCTTCGGAGATATTACCATTAGAAGCTGTATGGGGGGATCGCTCTTCGGAGATATTACCATTAGAAGCTGTATGGGGGGATCGCTCTTCGGATATATTACCATTAGAAGCTGTATGGGGGGATCGCTCTTCGGAGATATTACCATTAGAAGCTGTATGGGGGGATCGCTCTTCGGAGATATTACCATTAGAAGCTGTATGGGGGGATCGCTCTTCGGAGATATTACCATTAGAAGCTGTATGGGGGGGATCGCTCTTCGGAGATATTACCATTAGAAGCTGTATGGGGGGGGTCGCTCTTCGGAGATATTACCATTATAAGCTGTATGGGGGGATCGCTCTTCGGAGATATTACCATTATAAGCTGTATGGGGGGGGGGGTCGCTCTTCGGAGATATTACCATTAGAAGCTGTATGGGGGGATCGCTCTTCGGAGATATTACCATTAGAAGCTGTATGGGGGGATCGCTCGTCGGAGATATTACCATTATAAGCTGTATGGGGGGGGTCGCTCTTCGGAGATATTACCATTAGAAGCTGTATGGGGGGATCGCTCTTCGGAGATATTACCATTAGAAGCTGTATGGGGGGATCGCTCTTCGGAGATATTACCATTAGAAGCTGTATGGGGGATCGCTCTTCGGAGATATTACCATTAGAAGCTGTATGCGGGATCGCTCGTCGGAGATATTACCATTAGAAGCTGTATGGGGGGGGGGATCGCTCTTCGGGGATATTACCATTAGAAGCTGTATGGGGGGATCGCTCTTCGGAGATATTACCATTAGAAGCTGTATGGGGGGATCGCTCTTCGGAGATATTACCATGCGATTTCCATATTAAAACAGTATTCGACTTTATTTACTTACGCCCCGATATATATGGATGTACCATTGTTGTGCCACCATTGATGTTTGATATTGCCACATCACAATTAAAGTTATCTACTGAAGACCTACCAACTCGTCACTTATCGCTAGACCATCAAATCGGCCCAAGTTGTTGTCATACCCCATTATATAACAAGTGTGTACATTTCTATTTGCACACACTATTCCGTTTAATATTTCCGACTGGACCAGACACAAAACTCATGGATGGCAATCAAGTCTCGTACTTTATATTCCACAATTATGGTTATTGATATCGCTCGATTTGGCTCAGTGAAATCTGTAAGTTGTGCTCGGGTTGTAATAACATAAAGTGCTATGCACTTTTAATTAAGGATTGAGTGTGTGGAATTCATAAAAAAAAAGTGTATGATAATATTTTCGTTATCAATTATCAACCACTAATATCAACTATGGGTTGATGCCTTTACTTCAAAGGGCGCAAGCCGTAAAACTAATATTGGCAATCTTCCCAAATTATATCTTCTAACATACAACGTGATAATTTTTCATGGGCAATTAGCTTTTTCGGAGAGCTTCAAACTCAATGTTATTTGTAATAGAATGCAGTCTAATGTTGAGCTTGGGTTCTAATGGGCACTTGATGTCACATCTGATGGGATGATCATAACTTCATGTTTCTAAAACATGTTTCGGTGTTGTAAATACAATAAAACGCATGCCTGAGATGCAATTTGGTCGGGATTACTTTGGATAGAATCCAATCCCATCACATTCGAGAGTAGATTGAGTGGTACTTCACATGTCATGTCTGAACCACACACATTCGGAAGCCCCCGAACGTCAGCTTGACCCAAGAACTACCATCACAGCCTGTTCTCGTGGATCTAAGCTCACTGTGAACAGGCCCCGCAAAGCGCACATTTTGATCTTAGACAGAGCCGTTATTCAGCGGCAGCACAATTGTGTGCTTGGCGCACATTTTGATCGTTTAAATATTTTATATTAATTAAAAAAATTTAATGAAAAACTAACAACCACCAGGGTAGCACGAGTCACCACATCAAATTTGGTTGAAATCGGTCCAGGGGTCTGGGTGAAAAAAACGAACAGACATATCCTACTTTTTTATACATGTATGTGGGTTTTATGGTTGAATTACGCGGGAATGTGATTTGTGGGGGCTAACCCCGGGATTCTCGAAAGGGTCGAATGACCCTTTCCTTAACCCCTCATTTTTATGCCTTTAATTTAGAATAACATAAAAAAAAGAAGAAGAAAAAGCAATTTTTAGTTCATCTTTTCTTTGACTTTTTCTTCCTATGCCTCTTTGGTTGAATTAAGTCCAATATGGCACTATTTATAGGCGTTCTACACCAGCCTATTTATCGTGGTAATGGGTTTTCGCTGTGGCCCGCGCCATTCAATGGAATAACTATGGGCTTAGTTCAGATCCAAATAATGATTAGGTTCAATGTGAACCTATTTGCAAGATAATATGTTGACCAGAGCAACATATCCTCCTGAAAATTGGTTCATATTGGACCTCAACATATCCTCATGCAGATAGGTTCATGTTGGTTGTAAATTTCATATAGGTTCATATTGGACTTATTTTTTCTGAAATATTTATCTTATACCCGTTATTCCGTTGAATGACGCGGGCCGCAGTGAAAACACGTTATAAAGAGCGTAAACCTGGTAAGTCGTGTCGATGAAAAAAAGTAGATTAAATAGTGCCAATATTGGCTTATTTCGTTTTAAAATAAGCACTATACTATACGTTCCTCAAATACGCTCTATATGGACTTTAAACGCGACATTAAAAATAAGCCCATAGTGTGCTTATTTTCACGAGAAAAGACTGAACTAGGTTCATAAAAGCGAGATAACTGACTCGCGGCCGTATTGTGTTCATCCAGCTCCGTTCCGTGGTTTTAGTGTTGCACATCAAAGTTCTGGAGCAGCATTTCCATATATGGAATTCATGAATAATTCAAAACTCCATACATGGAAATGCTACGCCAGAACTACGACTTGCAGCACTAAAACCAAGGAACCGGGTCTGGTGGATCCAATATTACCGTGAGTTAGTAATTATAAAATAATCCCATAGTGGACGTATACTCGTTATTCCGTGTTGTGGGGTGGACCACAGTGAAAACACATTATAAAGAGCGTACACCTGGTCAGTCGATTAATGTTCATACAGTACTTCCTAGTTCGGGATAGTTCAGGCGAATGTCACGCGTTTCTTTCGGCCACTTTATTGTTTGTGGTCCAATTTCATTGTTATTTATTGTACGTCCACCATCGTGTTTTGACGCCTATTTCAAGATTCCAATAGGGGAAAACAGCGTCTCATTTTATTCATTGCCGGTGTTCATATACATGGATCAGGTCATAAATACCTGTATCGTGTTATTTCTACGCGACGGATTAAATAATCTATGCACCCACCCATACTTGCGTAAGATGTGGAATAAATATAATTCTCTTGTGTTGTATTTCTGGTATCGTGTATGTTCGCGACCGTATGATCCCGTCTGATTTAATGTTATTATGAAAACCTATTGAGATACAATTATTGTTAAATTCTGCCTGGCAACACACACAAGTGGTATGGTGTCGACTGTCAAAGGAATCGCGCGATAACGCTATCGCTCTTTGAAAAGCTCCATTGTTTGCACCGCAGGACTGATTACTTTTGAAGCTCAATTCCGAGGTACTTGTAAGAATCTTATAATTTCAGCTCAGTGTTAATAGATAACAGCCTGTTCTCCCGAAAATCAGCACGTTATCAGCTTATAATATGATTAGTTTTAGGTTCATAATCGGCGTAGAATCGCCTCATTTTGAGTCCACAACGAACTGAAAATGGGAGTGTTTTATTGTCATTATCAACTCATTATCAATTATTACAAATTCATTATATATGGGCGGACAATAACACGAATAAACCAACTCACGACTCACCAGATGTACGTTCTTTAAAATGTGTTTTCACTGTGGCCCGCGCCATTAAACGGAATAACGGATATAAGGCTACTGTCGGCTTGTTTTAGAATATAATAATCCAATATGAACATATATGTAGTATGAACCTATTTGCGCGAGGATATGTTGAATAGATACATGGTAAATGTCAGGATCGACGCTAAGCTGCATAATATCTTACACAACTTCATGAAATTTTGGTGCATGATCTACAAATATGACATAACCCAAGACGTTCGATTTTAGTCCGTTCGCTCATTTTCTGATTATTATGGTGCCCTGATGATGAATATAGTTTTAGTTATACGATTGCTTCCAATATTGTATGTGACATATTCGCATGAAAATACACGTCATTAATATGAGTGTGGTTCGATGATTTGTGTCACTTTGTCGTTTTGAATTAGCTGATTATTTCTCATGACTAAAACTGAGACGCCATTTGAAAGCGTATTCACGGGGATTCTATAGATCGATCCGGGGTTCCATCAAATGACGTAATCTTATTATCAAATTGGCTGCAAAATGTCATGGCGTCGGATTGATATAATCATATTGTTTTTATTCGCATATAAAAGAAGCCTTGTCGGTCCGACAACATATCCCGTACATCAGCGCCGTTTCCTAATAATTATAGATTAAACCATATAATATGTGACATATTTTCAAGTTCAAATGATTGAATTTAGTTAATTTACATCAGTTAGAACGTGATATGCTCGTATGGAAGATATGCTCGTATGCCGTATGCATTGAACCTCCTCCGTTGGTCGGGGGCACAACAATAATGGTAGTCTAGACGCTGTCTCTATGGCGCTTCGACGCTATTCTATGTTCGCCGTCATAAACCACTTCTGAAATAACCCGAAAACTTAAAATATGATTTCGATTATATGAACATAGATAATTATCTTCGTGCTAAAATGTTTAAAGTATCCCCATTTATTGTTGCTTTGCAAAAATCGAGCAAATCACATACAGTTAAAGGTACTCAATCAGATTAAGCACCCCTATATTACTATTTCTTTGGCTTCAGGGGTAAAATAATATTTGATTCGAGTCGAGGAACCCACCCATCAAAGCTCAGAGTGATCAGATATTCATTTCTGAAGTTTGTTATTTCTCGAGATGTGTACTAGTAATTGCCCCAGAAACACTTCTTCAAACGGACGAAGATGGATAACTCTAAAATCAAGTGGTAATAATAACGCAATTTTGACCGAGACCATCCTTTTGGCGGCGTGTTTCTGGGTCACAAACGATAGAAATAACAAAGCTGATATATGATCACTCTGAGCGTTGATGGATAGGTTCTTCGACTTGAATCAAATATTTTTTACCCCAGAAGCCAAAGAAATAGTAATTTATGAGGGTCTGATTGGATTGAGTACCTTTAAACTTACATTATTTACTTGTATACAGGGATTTTTCCCATTTCCTGTTGAAAATTATTACGTCGCGAATCGTACTAAAATTAGCCTGCATTATGTTTATTATGCCCAGTGATATGTAATGATCTCTCTTGACGGCATGCAGAGTGGAACGACGTAACCTCATAGAGCCAGCGTTTAGTCAAACAGTAAGCATGCATGGTGCCTGTGTGTAAGAGAACCTTTGCCTTCACATCTGACATAGGATTTGATGGCACCGAAAATGCCCAGGCATTCACAAGGTTCACAAGTCCGATTTTGCGAAAAACACACCATCTATCATATACCTCATAGATTCTCAAATTCGTTCATCGCAGTCGCAATATATTTCAATGTGTCGTATTGGTCATGACATTTCCTTTGATGATGTATAACCTGATAACTATATAGTATCAAACGAAGGTAAGTCGAGATATCGTATGGAACACTAGCGAAACCTACCGACAAAAAGCGGTCGCCAGTTTCCCTGTCCGGTAAGTAGTGATTATACACGAATATCAATTCAGTTATTGGGATCACAATTGCCGAACTTGAGAATTCCCCGCACGATATGTCGACTTCACGTCAATTGACGACTCCTTCAAGTTATATATCAAACGAAAGGACATGTTATGCCATATAACATACACTGGGGCACATTTTGGCTGAGTTGACAATTTGTTTGAATTATGGAGGATATTAGGCGGACTCAGTTAACTCCCAAATTTCCAGTAGATTTTGCAAGATTTTTGGCACGATATCTCGACTTTCCTTCGTTTGATAATATCTAATTATACATCAAAAGAAAGGAAATTTCATGGCCAATAAGACACACTGAAAAATATTGGGTCTGAGATGAATGATTTTGAGAATCTATGAGGAATATGATATAGATGGTGTGTTTTTGTACCTGGTACAGCATATATTTTTATATCTGGTATTTTTCCCCGGGGCCTGTGTTATATACCAGACAAAAAACACGTACACTGTCTCACTCGCACGTACATTGGTAAGGGTGTCTAATCGCGAACATACATCTCTGCCATCTTATGGTTTTAGGTTGGAGAGCGTTTTACTTCTTCTTATCCACTGACTCGTCTAATATGTGCTTGTTCGTGCAGCAATCAAGTTTCCACGATCAACGTCACCATTCCCGGTCTGATCAAATGACGCAATTGATCCGACATGCTAACTAATAGGTTATATAATAATATATACGGACGACGTTTGATTATATAACAAAAAACCTAATATCACACAGACAGTATTCGATCAAGAATTGAAAATGCAATCTCTATGTCTAAATCAATTGAAAATGTTTTCGTGTTGGAACACGGGGAGATTATTTTCAATTTGCGTTGTAATTAAGCGATTCAGCTGTATATTGATAACATATCTAATATCGCGGTTCCAGATCGTCAAGTACAATCAGGCAAACCATCACCCACGGGACATTAAACTCCAACCAAAGAACAGCGTGCCAGGAGCTGGCATGTTGTGCGATGACCGGACGTAGTTAGTGGTCGGTTTGCTATACGCCACCAGCCAAATTCAATACCACCGGAATGTAGATTGTTTGGTTGAGTAAAGCTCTACAAATCAACATATGCACGATACAGTATATTGGAATAACAGCTGCGACAAAGCGAATATGCTTGAATTAGCACCACGCCGTTCGTACAACTATGATGACAGAGCATTTTGCTTTTTTCTATATACGTATTTTGCTAGCAAATTATTACAAAGTAACAAAGAGCACCAGAGTATAATTAGAGCGCACGGGGTATAGTTTGTGTAGACAATTAGTTTAAAGAAAGCAACACGGATATGCCTTATTCTAGTTTGCGTCATTCAAGTTTCAGAATCATTTAACTAAACGATACCTTACCAATCAGAACATGTGGTATACTGAGGCGATATTGAGCGCGCCTTTTTCGAAGAACACCATACATCTATATAGACGTTTCAGCAGCACGATTAACAGATTATTGATTGATGATGACTAAACGATTAATTGTTTTTCCATTTTTCATCCTTTGTTAGATAGCCAGTCAAATTCTCCTATTATAAACTTAATAAATCAACTAAAGCCAATTTCTAGTGAAAACTATAGGCAGTGAACCACACTAAACTAAACCGAATCAGAGCTCCGTTTTAAGAATTACATCACCCTACCTTTGGAATCATTTTACTGATACTACATATATATATAAATAATGATAATAATGAAAATTTCTTCAGCTTTTTTTTTACCAATATGTCTACACAACTCAGCTTGAGCCCCAAATTAAATGAATCAGTATTCTCCGTTCACATAAGGGATAGGAGCTTCCATAAGTTATGTAACTTGTGCTCTGTGTTATATACCAGACAAAAAACACGTACACTGTCTCACTCGCACGTACATTGGTAAGGGTGTCTAATCGCGAACATACATCTCTGCCATCTTATGGGTTTACGTTGGAGAGCGTTTTACTTCTTCTTATCCACTGACTCGTCTAAAATATGTGCTTGTTCGTGCAGCAATCAAGTTTCCACGATCAACGTCACCATTCCCGGTCTGATCAAATGACGCAATTGATCCGACATGCTAACTAATAGGTTATATAATAATATATACGGACGACGTTTGATTATATAACAAAAAACATAATATCACACAGACAGTATTCGATCAATAATTGAAAATGCAATCTCTATATGTCTAAATCAATTGCAAATGTTTTCGTGTTGGAACACGGGGGAGATTATTTTCAATTTGCGTTGTAATTAAGCGATTCAGCTGTATAGTGATAACATATCTAATATCGCGGTTCCAGATCGTCAAGTACAATCAGGCAAACCATCACCCACGGGACATTAAACTCCAACCAAAGAACAGCGTGCCAGGAGCTGGCATGTTGTGCGATGACCGGACGTAGTTAGTGGTCGGTTTGCTATACGCCACCAGCCAAATTCAATACCACCGGAATGTAGATTGTTTGGTTGAGTAAAGCTCTACAAATCAACATATGCACGATACAGTATATTGGAATAACAGCTGCGACAAAGCGAATATGCTTGAATTAGCACCACGCCGTTCGTACAACTATGATGACAGAGCATTTTGCTTTTTTCTATATACGTATTTTGCTAGCAAATTATTACAAAGTAACAAAGAGCACCAGAGTATAATTAGAGCGCACGGGGTATAGTTTGTGTAGACAATTAGTTTAAAGAAAGCAACACGGATATGCCTTATTCTAGTTTGCGTTATTCAAGTTTCAGAATCATTTAACTAAACGATACCTTACCAATCAGAACATGTGGTATACTGAGGCGATATTGAGCGCGCCTTTTTCGAAGAACACCATACATCTATATAGACGTTTCAGCAGCACGATTAACAGATTATTGATTGATGATGACTAAACGATTAATTGTTTTTCCATTTTTCATCCTTTGTTAGATAGCCAGTCAAATTCTCCTATTATAAACTTAATAAATCAACTAAAGCCAATTTCTAGTGAAAACTATAGGCAGTGAACCACACTAAACTAAACCGAATCAGAGCTCCGTTTTAAGAATTACATCCACCTACCTTTGGAATCATTTTACTGATACTACATATATAATAAATAATGATAATAATGAAAATTTCTTCAGCTTTTTTTTTTACCAATATGTCTACACAACTCAGCTTGAGCCCCAAATTAAATGAATCAGTATTCTCCGTTCACATAAGGGATAGGAGCTTCCATAAGTTATGTAACTTGTGCTCTGATCCCTTTATCGCCTCTTATCCATGTCATCAATTCTTTTATCTTTATTTGCATTTTGTTTATTGACTGAGGGATAATAAAATATGTTTAAATCATCTGTATAGACGATCTCGCAGTGAGTTATTACACTGTGAACGGAGCCTTTTAACCGTCGTTCAAACAACATGTCAGCACAAACCGATGTTAAGATTTGTATTAATAGCAATATTAAAGGCACGGGCGGACTTCGTTGCAGAAATATTCATATTTGTTCAAATCGTCATCAAGAGAAGGAATATTAAAAAATATATAGTTTTGTTCATATGCCAAACATAATCGGCGCGTAAATAGTATATTGTCAAGACGTACGATGGTGTACGAAAACGTTTTGCTTCTGTTGACATAACACAGCGCAATTATATTGGTTAATCACACACAAATGATATAAACGCTCTTTATTATTTCCATATCAGGAAAACAGTAACAAATAACGCTCTTTATGTTTACCATATCCGGATCTAAACAAAAGCCATGTTCTGTAACGTTTTTTGCTTTTGTTTACATAACAAAGGAAAAACATTTGACAATAACATACTGTTTATGCCAAATTTCTGATTGGTATAAGAACAAAGTATGTCTATATTTTACTATTATTTCTGTTTATGGCGGTTTTCGAAGGAGTTGAATATTTTAACAGTATACCCGCCGCCAACGAAGCCCGTATCTTTAAGTACGAGATATGGCGCAATATTAAGGTCTAATTATCGCAACAATGTCCCAAGCGGTGCGCTTATAATCGTCCCACTTACGAGCGGGATATTAGGCGCGAAAATAGCGCGCTTAATATACCAATTTTTCTGACTTGTACTGTATATCTTCATAACGCTGAATGCCACGATGATGGATGTCGTTATGCAAAACGAAGACACACATGAACCACACAAGCGAGTTGTTTACCATTATACATTAAGAACGGAAATATAAAATACAGAGAACCTACTTTCATCCTCAGCGCGGATAATCAATGAACGCATTGTACATGTAATATGCACAGTTAGTCAAAAAGATGCATTGTCCGATATGACACCATAAAACCATCATACGTACGTGTTCTGTACCAGACACTATGTAGATCGGCCCCAGAACCCATTAGTGTGAGGGTATGATGGCCAGATATTGACTTTCAAAATAGGAAGGTTTAACACGTAGCAAAAATTCCAATGATGGACTCTGATAAAGAGCATGATACATGTATGCTGTCGATGCCCAAAAGCAGTATATAATAAAGAACATTCTCAATTATGATTGTTTTTGCACGTTTTCATACACGTAACACTGGTGGATGTTTTTTTTGCGATCCCATGTCATACAAATAATGGTTAATGTATTTTTCCTTTTCTTTGGAAATTATGAAATATTTCTTGTCAAATCGAACCGCGGATCTTTAAGGTTAAACCCTCTTGGTAGTCGGTATGAGACTGGAAGTAATAGTCACCCTCTTGGCAGTCGGTATGAGACTGGAAGTAATAGTCACCCTCTTGGCAGTCGGTATGAGACTGGAAGTAATAATGGTAGTCGGTATGAGACTGGAAGTAATAATGGCAGTCGGTATGAGACTGGAAGTAATAGTCACCCTCTTGGTAGTCGGTATGAGACTGGAAGTAATAGTCACCCTCTTGGTAGTTGGCATCAAACTTGAAGTAATACTGGTAGTCGGTATGAGACTTGAAGTAATAATGGCAGTCGGTATGAGACTGGAAGTAATAGTCACCCTCTTGGTAGTCGGTATGAAACTGGAAGAAATAGTCACCCTCTTGGTAGTCGGTATGAGACTTGAAGTAATAATGGCAGTCGGTATGAGACTGGAAGTAATAGTCACCCTCTTGGTAGTCGGTATGAGACTTGAAGTAATAGTCACCCTCTTGGTAATCGGTATGAGACTTGAAGTAATAATGGCAGTCGGTATGAGACTGGAAGTAATAGTCACCCTCTTGGTAGTCGGTATAAAGTTAAACCCTCTTGACAGTCGGTACGAAGGTTAAACGCTCTTGGTAGTCGGTATGAAGGTTAAACAATCTTGACAGTCGGTGTGCAAGTTAAACCATCTTGACAGTCGGTGTGCAAGTTAAACCATCTTGACAGTCGGTGTGCAAGTTAAACCATCATGACAGTCGGTGTGTAAGTTAAACCATCTTGACAGTCGGTGTGCAAGTTAAACCATATTGACAGTCGGTGTGCAAGTTAAAACCATCTTGACAGTCGGTGTGTAAGTTAAACCACCTTGACAGTCGGTGTGCAAGTTAAACCATCTTGACAGTCGGTGTGTAAGTTAAACCATCTTGACAGTTGGTGTGCAAGTTAAACCATCTTGACAGTCGGTGTGCAAGTTAAACCATCTTGACAGTCGGTGTGTAAGTTAAACCATCTTGATAATCGGTGTGCAAGTTAAACCATATTGACAGTCGTTGTGCAAGTTAAACCATCTTGATAATCGGTGTGCAAGTTAAACCATCTTGACAGTCGGTGTGCAAGTTAAACCATCTTGACAGTCGGTGTGTAAGTTAAACCATCTTGACAGTCGGTGTGCAAGTTAAACCATCTTGACAGTCGGTGTGTAAGTTAAACCATCTTGATAATCGGTGTGCAAGTTAAACCATATTGACAGTCGTTGTGCAAGTTAAACCATCTTGATAATCGGTGTGCAAGTTAAACCATCTTGACAGTCGGTGTGCAAGTTAAACCACATTGACAGTCGGTGTGCAAGTTAAACCATATTGACAGTCGTTGTGCAAGTTAAACCATCTTGATAATCGGTGTGCAAGTTAAACCATCTTGGCAGTCGGTGTGCAAGTTAAACCACCTTGACAGTCGGTGTGCAAGTTAAACCATCTTGACAGTCGGTGTGCAAGTTAAACCATCTTGACAGTCGGTGTGCAAGTTAAACCATCTTGATAATCGGTGTGCAAGTTAAACCATCTTGACAGTCGTTGTGCAAGTTAAACCATCTTGATAATCGGTGTGCAAGTTAAACCATCTTGACAGTCGATGTGCAAGTTAAACCATCTTGACAGTCGGTGTGCAAGTTAAACCATCTTGACAGTCGGTGTGCAAGTTAAACGCTCTTGGTAATCGGTATGAAGGTTAAACGCTCTTGACAGTCGGTGTGCATGTTAAACCATCTTGACAGTCGGTGTGTAAGTTAAACCATCTTGACAGTCGGTGTGCAAGTTAAACCATCTTGACAGTCGGTGTACAAGTTAAACCATCTTGACAGTCGGTGTGCAAGTTAAACCATCTTGACAGTCGGTGTGCAAGTTAAACCATCTTGATAATCGGTGTGCAAGTTAAACCATCTTGACAGTCGGTGTGCAAGTTAAACCATCTTGACAGTCAGTGTGCCAGTTAAACCATCTTGACAGTAGGTATGTACTATGTAGGTTAGAACCCTCTTGACAGCCGGTATGAAACTGAAGTAATACCCGCTTGTATTCGGCTCCTAGTCTGGAGATAAAAAAGATCGACAAGTACGGTAAATACATTAATACAGACTTGATGTGGCACAGAACAAACCTACTGCAGTCCCAGTAAGTAGAAAATCAGTTCCCGACTTTTATTCAGCACGAAACAATAAGGAACATTCCTTGAAAGTACATTACTGGTATGGTGAAACTAAACACATGTCGGTTTAAAGATGATTAATCTGAATTAACGCTCGCAAATTACTATTTCCTTGGCTTCGGGGGTAAAAAATATTTTATTCGAGTCGAGGAACCCACCCATCGAAGCGCAGAATGATTATATATTTATTTTTGAAATATATTATTTTTCACCACCGACAATTTTTAATGGCCCAGTAAACGGTCGACGAGAAGACGGTCTCGGACCAAATTGCGGATGAAGATGTATAACTCTAAAATCAAGTGTTTGTTGTGTAATATATTTAACAAACTGGCAACATTTCGTTGAACAAACTGTTGATAAATAACAGGTGTTGGGCAATTTTATACTATAGTTGACAGTGGTTAGCATTATTTTTGGGCAATTACTCGATTCTGATACTGAACCGGCATTTCAAAAAATGTTGTTGTTGGAATCTGATGATATGGGAACCATCGAATCGAATTGAGTACATTTAAAGAAGCTGTCTCTCTCGGCAGCCGCAGCCGCAACAACAAAAGTTCTATGGAACTCCTTTTCAAAGCACGTTGCAACTAGTATTAGCACAAGAGAAACAACTTGTGTTTTAAAAGATAGATTCTAAACAAATGTTCTAAAAAATAGCCACATTTTCTGTCCCGGTGCATAGGAAATAATTGGAGAAAAAATAATTTCCTAGTGACAGAATCTCATGTTGCTGTTCTCTTTGACTTAACATTAATATTTTATACTCTCAAATTATACAGAAAGTTCAGGGTAGAGATACACCATCTTTAGGCATCTCTTCAATTTAATATATGTATATAGTAATACCTCATTAAACGGACATAACTCATTCGATCGTCCAATTTTGTTCTACGTAAAATTTGGAGGAACGGATGCGATAGGTAGATACATACTCGAACTGTTGATATACCGGCTTCATATGCTCTGAAAAACACTTGCCAAAGTCACAGCCATTTTCCAGCCGATTAAAAATTTTCGCTTAGAAAAGTAGTTAAGATATTTATCGACCTATTTTCACTGTCGGATACCCGTTTAGGTTCGGACATTCCAAGATGGCGGCGCCAACTAAATCAGATAAACGGTAAGTGTATATATTGTCTCCAAGCAGCAATCAACGACATCTTTCGGTGATACACCTTGATACACCTTGATACAGTTATGTAGGAATTTGTATGCCCAACACATACGTAACACCTTGATACAGTTATGTAGGAATTTGTATGCCCAACACATACGTAACACGCCTTTTGCATAACAGGCATGTGAATTGTTGTATTTGGCGTGTCAAGTCGTCATAATTTTTCGAAATTTTACCGAGGCGGCGAAATGTTCGCTTTTTCGTATTTTTCTGGCCCTGGGCTCATGCATCCGCAAATTTATGTATTGTTGTGGGTAGATTAGGTCACCACACATCTTCGGAATGCAAAACCGGCGATATTTTTATTGTCTAACTCCGAAAAACGACCTTTGAAAATTTCAAAATGTTCAGGTTCGGATTCGCAACATTCGCGATGATTTTGTTCAGGTTCAGACACAATTTTCGTTCAGGTTCGGACAAATTTGTTTCAGGTTCGGACGCATCAAAAACTTCGCATACAAATGACACGCCGAGGTACAGTCGCGTTCTTATTGCGTTTTTGTGCATTTGATTTTCTTCCATTCGTAAAAGAAACGATAAATGGGGAACACGAGGCATGGTTTTAGCCCACTCGTGAATAATTTGGGCGGACATTCTTATTGTATGCGTGTGAGATGTATGCGATCACGTGATTCCCCTCCACATCCACATACGATGCCACGAAGGTCGCCGCACGTAGATGAGCAGATAGCTGTCCATAACATAAGTTACACGGCTTTTTAGGGGGATACTGTTGGTATGCCCCGGTAATGGCTCGTATCCCCCTTGGCGACCCCCCCCCATCAACAAGCCGTGTAATGATGTATTTACCCCCAGTCTCTATTAACAATATATTCCCAGACATGAAGCGCAGAAACGAGCCACGGACAGTAATTCTATTTTGTTAGACTGCTTATACGATGAATGTGATTATATAGCTGTTCCCACAATTTGCCCATAAATACTTGCTGATAGATAGACAATATATATTTTGTATCAATAATTGGATGATATATTTGGGTATTCAAACGAAACATATTCTTTTCAATATAAGCCTTATGTGTTTTGCCTCATTTCTAAATGTTGAATCCAGTTACAAGTTAACCATTTGTCACACGACTATTATGCAGGACTATTAATTAGAGCCCGAACCTGTTGCGTTCTATTCAGCACTATGCGAAAATAGAGAATACCTATATATGGTTTGCCGAATAATACCTGCAATATGCGAATCTTCACGAGCGGCGATATTTCAGGAACATATTATTCGAGAAACCACATGTGTTCTCTTTATGTTATGCTTATGGTAAGCAATTCTGCAAAACTACAAGTATTTATTTATCGAAACAAGAATTTAGAAGCCGAAGTAGCGAAACTTATACAAACAATATCAGCTGTTCCGTTGGCAAATTAAGCATCTCTAAATTTTGGTGGAAAATTTCCTTCATGCGCTTAAGAGAATAGTGCCTACCCAATGGTTAAATATTACACACAGAAACCCAATTAACAAATAACTGAATACGTAATAAAACGGGATCATTTGTTTTTCTTTAGAACTTATCCCAGTAATAAACTATTTTCAGTCTTCCGCGGAATTTCGCGTAGTTCCATTGATAATACACGCGTCAATAATTGGGAAACACATAACAAACAGCGCTTGTCCCCACACCCGGTTCTAACTAACAATCTGACTGACAACAACGTCATGTTTAAGTCATGCATCATGTCCCGTAACTCTTGACAGTGGGCGTATAAAAGTACGTGAAACATCGTGGTTATGAATTACCCTTGAACTAGCAGTTTCACCAATCGTGACATTGTTCTAGCGCGCTGAGCTTAATTGACTTCACCTAAAACAGGATCGATAGGTCTGCTACTGAATTATTCTTATTGGTGCTGAATGGTGTGAATTTACCTGATAACCTATAAAAAGCACACCACATGATAGCTATTGATGTGGGACAAAATCGTTAGCTCCGCCAACATCGTGTGATAATAGGTGATTTAATACCCGGATGTCTCTTTTTGAAGCCTCTTGGCTCCGCCTCGGGGTTCAAAATCGAGAACTAGGTATTAAATAACCATGTATCCCCGATATTCAGAAGATAAGTATAATACCACTATTGCTCATATGTAAAATGTAATAATTCCCACTAGCTGTTTTACAGTAGACATTGCTCGAGAATATTCAACTGTGGCTTTTATCCCATTAATTCGGAGAATTTACCACCTATATTTGGAAATTTCAGCTACCATATTTAGATATAACAAATTAACAGTACATGTTCGTTAATAACACGCACAATAAGATCGAGACTGCACATCGGCATGTCATTTATAGGTCAGGTATTGATGCATCCGAACCTGAACTAAAATTGTCCGAACCTGAACCAAATTTGTCCAAACCTGAACGAAAATTGTGTCTGAACCTGAACAAAATCATCGCGAATGTTGCGAATCCGAACCTGAACATTTTGAAATTTTCAAAGGTCGTTTTTCGGAGTTAGACAATAAAAATATCGCCGGATTTGCATTCCGAAGATGTGTGGTGACCTAATCTATCCACAACAATACATAAATTTGCGGATGCATGGGCCCAGGACCAGAAAAATACGAAAAAGCGAACATTTCGCCGCCTCGATAAAATTTCGAAAAATTATGACGACTTGACACGCCAAATACAACAATTCACATACCTGTTATGCAAAAGGCGTATTACGTATGTGTTGGGCATACAAATTCCTACATAACTGTTTCAAGGTGTGTCACCGAAAGATGTCGTTGATTGCTGCTTGGAGACAATATATACACTTACCGTTTATCTGATTTAGTTGGCGCCGCCATCTTGGAATGTCCGAACCTAAACGGGTATCCGACAGTGATTTTGATACTGGGAAAAATTCAAAAGCGAATAATATTATGTATATTTTGGAGCGCAATCCGCCACGTGGCTTTAAATTGCCATAAACTCAGCTGAAACGATGTTGTTCTGAAATATGTTTGGATGTTTAACCATTGCGCAATGTAAGTAAGCGAAATACCCAACATGCATACCTGTAAATTACCGATCGAGTAGTTTACGGCCGCGCACTAATGACATGCCAGCTTTTCTATCTAACCAATTTTAGAAATCGAGGTCAAAAAGATGCGATAGCCGCTTCGTCCCAGAAACTTAATCTCTAACACAGATCTAGAAACGTAAATCTAATAGGATTTCTGTCGGCTTTTCAAAGAGATTGAACAAGTCCATGTTTATCGCTAGAGGTTTATGATGCCAACAAATTATCTACTGGGGACACTGTACGTTGTAAATCCGGGCACGATAATAAATCTATGGTGATTCCGCCAATTGCAGCTGGCGATTTATGGCCCATTTCTTAAGGCAAATTAGATTTATTTAATTTTATTTATTTATTCCGGTAGTCAAACCTGCGTGTGTGAAGATCGTTATGTTATCAAGATACGATAGAAAGTTCCGGAATGAGATATTCGTTATATAATTTATAGAGTACTGAGAGACCCACATTCTAGTACCAGGACTATAGATACCACAAACAGACTTGCAGAGGTCAAAGAAATTTATGAGTTACTTTTAATTTCCCCAATCAGTGAGATAAACGATATTGTGTGTCTGACCTCGATCAACAGATGTTTCGGACATGTATTTATTACACGCTTGTTCCTAGAATGTTATTGCTGTTCCATATTTACAAATCCGTATGGAACGTACGTTCCATCCGCATCTCGTTGACGTAAAATGACGTACATGAGATTCGCCTCAACCATGAAACTAGAACTATTTAAATAAAAGAATCATCACACACGACAAGCACGCCCTGTATGAGCCTAAATACACCTTCTAATCCTGTAGTTTTAATGCACGGGAGTCTAGGACGCGAAGCGTGTAATAAACACAGACCGACACAATGTGTAAATGGGCTTATCGATACGGCTCGAGGCGCAAGCGCCTCTCGTTCTATCCTTCCGCGACAGCACTCGTGCCGTATCGACACACCCATTTACACATCGTGTCGTTCTGTGTATTTAGGTGGCGAAGAAATATTTGACCACATTTTATGACACTTTGTTTGAATCAAACTATATTTGTGGCACAGATCGTGGGATCATTTATTACGTGGGTCTTGAACATTAGGTTCATGACGGTGTCGCTTTAAACACATACATACGGCATTGACATTTTCGTTCAGGTTTGGAACACATAAGTTATATAGGTAGAGGGGTAATGTCGAAAAAGAGCTATACTCGACCTTCACCTCAGAATTGGAAGTCACGTTATATTGAATTAATTAACAGGTCTCTTTCGGGTGGTTTCTAGGACACCAAAGTGGGTGGAACATCTTGATATATAAGTAAAATTGCACATGTGGGATGAGTGGAGTCGATTTGAGATTATAGATACGCGCCCTGCATGCGAGTATACCATTGATCGAGGTCAAGGACGACTATAGCTCTTGCGACTTTACCCCTCTACCAGTTATATATGTACATGTATTATTGTACAACGCTAACCATAGATATGTCCAGTCAATCGGACTCCTCGGTACTTTCCGCCAATTCGCTGAATGTCCTCTCAGAAACGCACAGTGTATATTATATGGGAAAATGCCCTTACACTTCTGAATATTCATATATTACCGAGCACTTAACTTCGATTGTGTGGTGGCCGTACAACAATATTTTAATCGGGACTGGAATATATGGAATATCTCTACCTGACCTCTACAGGTTTGGCATATTTTTAAATTACGACTCAAAATTTATGTCAATACCAGCAATGTCATTGATTTTATTAACGATGTCGTGTTTATAGGATTCTTTTTCCAATCGAAGCATTATGTAGTGTTGTTGTAACATTTTCGCAAATGATACACGAATGAATTGGAAACATAGTGACCACAAATCATATATAATTATTCATTGTCATTGCTATTTAAAACTTCTTACACGAATCGAGAAATGCAAATATCGAGCTGGTACGAAACCAGAAATAGATTGGGAATTCCCAGTATTCGGGACTAAATTTACTTCGTTCTACTCCGGTAATAATCGGGATATTCAAATAAAAAGTAGTCTGGCTGCAATATGGTGATTGTGTATGAACGAGTCTGAATCGGTAAGCCGGTGATGATTGGTGTAAAGTGTAGAGTGTATGGTAGTATACCAGCTTCAATAGGCAACACATTAGCTCGAATATTAATTATGTATGGTAGTATACCAGCTTCAATAGGCAACACATGAGCTCGAATATTAATTATGTATGGTAGTATACCAGCTTCAATAGGCAACACATGAGCTCGAATATTAATTATGTATGGTAGTATACCAGCTTCAATAGGCAACACATTAGCTCGAATATTAATTATGTATGGTAGTATACCAGCTTCAATAGGCAACACATGAGCTCGAATATTAATTATGTATGGTAGTATACCAGCTTCAATAGGCAACACATGAGCTCGAATATTAATTATGTATGGTAGTATACCAGCTTCAATAGGCAACACATGAGCTCGAATATTAATTATGTATGGTAGTATACCAGCTTCAATAGGCAACACATGAGCTCGAATATTAATTATGTATGGTAGTATACCAGCTTCAATAGGCAACACATGAACTCGAATATTAATTATGTATGGTAGTATACCAGCTTCAATAGGCAACACATGAGCTCGAATATTAATTATGTATGGTAGTATACCAGCTTCAATAGGCAACACATGAGCTCGAATATTAATTATGTATGGTAGTATACCAGCTTCAATAGGCAACACATGAGCTCGAATATTAATTATGTATGGTAGTATACCAGCTTCAATAGGCAACACATGAGCTCGAATATTAATTCTGAAGCGAGTTAGCTCAATGACGGAATCATGTTTCCTATTAACGCGACATACGTGTATTTGCAAAATTAGGATATGATTTTTAAAAAGCTTATTACTTTCGCCAGTCTATGCTGGACGCAAGTAATGTTTTCGGTCTGTCCGGATCTTTGTTTATTTGTATGTTCGGATGTCCTTCCGCGAATATTTTATGTCACACCGGAAGTACAGAATGAAAAGAATGCACATGCGCTAATATGAAATTGTTGCACGAATTATATTTTAAATCCACATATAAACTTAATTTGCATTGTTATCGTTTTTATTTTGGTAATAAATCGTTCATAAAAGAACAATATGGAAAGATTGCTTTTTGAAGGTAAAGACGCCACGAAAGTCAAGGCGCACATCACGACGCCACACCCTACATGGGCGCGCAAAACACCAGACATTATTGCGTCGATGTCCAGACAGCTGAGACTCGTGTTACACGCGCAGACTAAACAGCTTCGTGTTTTATTATAAATAGATATAAATACCTTGCAAGGAAAATATGTGTGGGCAATAGTACTGCCCATTATAGAAGCCTATTTTATGTAACTAGAAACTCGGAAAATGAATTAAGATCGGGTCTAAAAGATTCTTGCGCAATCTTTTTTTCCGCAGAGACAGTGACGTGCGAACACATTTCTGGAAACTTTCTTCGAAGTTCAAAACAATTCCGAAAGACACAGACGCATAGAGATCATTTCCGGCCAAAGAGTCCAGAGTCTGGTTCTGTGGAGACACAATTTTACTAAGAAATGTGTATGTGGACACATGGATTATCGATTATTAAAATGCCTTATTTATTAACTGGGAAAACAAACTTTCTCATTCTCAACGTAATACATGTAGAGATTTTTATGATGTTCCGGAAGACTGCACGTGTATACCAGTCGCTAAGGGCATGTGGACATTGACACGTTGTTAATAAAAGACTAGCCAATGACCGCGTCTTTGAAATTTGAAATTTACTTTGATTGTTTTTACCGCTAAAGTACAATGGCATACACAAATTATTCTAGTCAAACTACTAATTTAACCTAATTAGTATATACTACCATCATCGACAACCTATCGTCTTCACACCTTTAATACAAGAAAACCATAGTCAGAAATGGTAACGCCCTCAAGATCATATTATTAGCCATATATACACTATAACAACTTTAATGTGGTGATTGTGAAAAATCTGTATATAGGTAACGCCTATGTAGTTGATTATATGTGATATATTTTTCTAATTTCATTTCAAATAGTGGTCTGAAATGCGCATGAAATAGCATGCAGAATAATAATCGGGCAAAAATTTGCGATCTTCGTAACATGGTTCAAGTACGCAAAAACCGATCACGTTTCTAATCACATTTAGTATCCAATTACGCAAATACCGAGTATGTTTTGATCACATTTAATCCACCACCTCCTGCGACAGGGTAAGATATACTTGCCAATATACACCATAGGAGGGCGTAATGTTGATCTAAGAATGACCCCATGTAATGCACTCCTGATATGACCTCTCATAAGGATTAATTAAAATACATGTATGGTTCCATGAGTGTAAATTAAAATATGTTCACACCCAGAGAGTGTTAATTGAAATATGGTCCGATGAGGGTAAATTAAAATATGGTCACATCACGGTTAAATAAAATATGGACCCATGAGGGTTAATTAATATATCGTCCAATGAGGGTTAATACAAAATATGGTCACATGATGGTTAATAAAATTTGTACCTTGATTGTTAATTAAAACATCGTTCCATGAGGGTTAATAAAATATGGACCCATGGGGGTTAATTGAAATATGGTCCCATTAAGGTCAATTAAAATATGGTAACGTGACGTAATTAAAGAAAAATATATGGTCCCAGTATGAGGGTTAATTAACATTATAACATGGTATGTGTCATCAGTGTTGATTAAACTATGATCCCACTGGGGTGAAATACAATATAGTCCCATGAGGGTCATTTAAAATATGGTCCAATGAGGACTAATTATAATATGCCCCTCCCCATGAGAATCAATTAAAACATGGTCACAGGAAAGGGGGGGGGGGTAATTGAACATTATTCAATTCACATAGCATTCGGATATATCATCGGTACACATAAGTAAAAATGATGTTTACAATTAGGCCATATTGTATGTTAAACAACCAATGTGGAGGGTTAGTGTTGGAACTTTTCTTAATAGCATCTCTATTCATAGCTCCGATATATTCCGCATACAAAGAAATGAAATATTTACAAACAGCACGAAGGAGTAACGTCGGAATTGGTTAATAATTACCATCCCAATTCATTTAGAATATAACATGCCGATATTAAATACTATGTTAAACACCGATATCAACAAACACCTCGTAGGATTCATATTCGAAGTAAATTTATTATACAATCGTCAAATCCCCGTGCAGTATAATAGTAGATAGCATTCCGATTTATGTCACGTGAAAATAAACGAAAGATGTTCAAATAACAATGCATCAAAGCAGGTTAAAGAAGAATAGAAACAAGACGCGCAGCGCGCTAATGGTTAATGTGCGAATTCGAATTAATGGGCTCGCACTTCTTGGCATTCGAATATCAAACAATGGGTCAATCAACCATGTCTCGAGAGACGCCCGCTGCATGAAATAATAATGTAAACGACAATAAACGAAATTGAAATTCCCAACTACACCTTTTACCGGACTCGCCTCGGGGTCGCATTACAACGTCCCAAAAATCCCATTTCTATAAATAAAACCTCCATGCGTCCTTTGAATAACAAGAAACTGTAGCTGATTATACACCTGGAGGGCGAAATAAGCGATGTCTATATTGTTCTATAAATATGTCAAACAACGCGTACGGTAGTGCTAACACAAGACCATCATTAGTGTAATAGAGCATCTGGCGATAATAGATATTTTCTGTCCGTACACACAGATATCTCAGCGATAGATGAACTGAAATTTGATATCTAGATTCGCTATCCATCTCTCAAAAGAAAAGGGGACCCAGCACCCGTGATTCAAAACATAAATACGGGCCAAATGTGTGATGGGCGCAAGTATAGGCAGCTCCAGTGGGTGCATTTTTGTTAGACAATTGTTTTTTTTTCGAATAGTGACATAAGTTGTTCAAACCAGATTCTAGCACTCAGTCCAGGTCCCGTGACCACATAGAGAGCACCGTTCATTATTATATTTGCAATTGTCCTCAACGCAAATGACTCCTTTCAATTCCATATTTTATTGAAAATCCCATACATTTCCATATAATATCAACACACGAGGCGAAGACAAATATAGACAATGGGAGTACACTGGGCATATGAGCACACATTATTTCAACCTAGAAAACTCTCCTGTCCCCTAAAATAAAGACACAAACTTAAAATTAATGCGATTGTTCTATATTTATGATATGAGTAAAATCACTAAAGGTCTTTATATAGTTTTCTTCATTGGAGATCAGTGGTGATCCGCAAAGTAGATATTCAGTATGAACAATACGTAGTCCATGAGAAGAATAGGGGTCTCCTTCGCGTCACATCTAAAAATAGAATCTTTGGGTCTAAAATTGGTTGTGGGTGTCTCGTTCGCGTCACATCTAAAAATAGAATCTTTGGGTCTAAAAATTGGTTGTGGGTGTCTCGTTCGCCTCACTTCTCAAAATAGAATCTTTGGGTCTAAAAATTGTTTGAGGGTAAAATTGTTCGAGGATAAAATTGGTTGTACTAAAATATTCCAAATTATCAAAAACCCAAAAAAAAAATTTCCAAACTTCCAAATTATCAAAACCCCAAAATTTCAAAACTTCAAATATTTCTAATCTTCCAAAAATTTCAAATCTTCCAAAAATTTCAAATCTTCCAAAAATTTCAAATATTTCAAAAATTTCAAAACCCCCAAAATGTCGAATGTAAAATTATTTGCGTGTAATATCTTTCGTTATTTTTTTTTGTTCAAATATTTTTCATGAAATTATTAATCGATGTTTAGAAATAGCTTTATTGGACATTGTGACCATCGGTATGAATGCATACATTCCAGTGTTTTATCGGACGCAGTTCATATAATTGTCATACCTGAAAATAGACACCATTACTTTTACATAAATAATAAAGAGCGTTTATTCTTTACACTCTCTCTATCCCAGATGAAGTTATTGAGTATATGACAGGTGTGTATTATCGTGAATTATTGGAAGTATTGAGATGTACTATGTTGAATCACTAACGGTCGAAAATTGTAATGTGAAATTACAACCCTCCAGAATGAATTGTCATATTCGATGGAACATATTATGTACACGCAATCACACACGCGACATTGGTGGTAACAATGTGTCTTTCACACCTTTGCTTTACCAAATGAATTCTATTATAGCCCCGTTCACAGTTATATGCTATTCAGAAAACATATCGATTTAATGTCTGAACAAACGGGTTAGTATCAATTAAGGTTGATAAACTGTGTCATTCACACGATAATTAGTTATCCAAAACATGCATACATAATACGTCAGGTCGTGAGACACTCAATTATAGAAATTGGTTCGGTGTCATTGTTATAACAACATTACGTAATAACCACTTATCATTCCATTCACACTTACGCTCATTTTGTATACCAAAAATTTCAATATAATGAAGATGACGAAAAGTTACCTATAATTCTGCTGTGGTTAAGCCACAACAACAACAACAACAACAACAACAACAACAACAACAACAACAACAGTCACCAAGCGACATAACATCCTGCTTTGATGATCCAATGGCCAATGTCCATGAAGATTTTATTTCCGATGCAAGTCATATTTCCGACTAACTCCTGAAAAGTTACCTATAATTCTGCTGTGGTTAAGCAGTCCATTATTTAGGGCATAACTGTATGTAGGCCTACCAGTGGATGAATAGTCTGCCGGAGAAGTACTGTGTAGACAGGTCTTGTCGGTAAGAGAGTCAGACGAGACGTGAAGGCTCGGCTATTAAAACATAGTAATGCGATAGCGAACATCAAACGAGTCTGCGCACGCATATCTGTCAAGGAATACAATAGCAGTCATTGGTCAATTTATCCCCGGTGTCAGCTCAGTACCCAATCGGGACGAAGCCGGAGGTCAACTCATTTTTTTTTGCTCATTATAGTACGTCACTTGGACATTTTATCAGTTTATCACGTGATCACTAAATGTGGCAATCGGGTATCCACCGATGCCTGCAATATATTATTTATAATAATTGGACTCATTGATCTCACGTGAATAATACTCTTAGTTGTTCCAATAAAATAGTTATCAAATTCGATCACCAATAGATTTGACTGTGGAATGTAATGACCTTTAACTTATTTATCGATCTATGTTATAACATGGTCTTAACAAAAAACTTGACCATAACAAAAAATTACCTTACATTTATGCATGAATCTAATTAGACCATGCGTAAATATTGTCAGCTTATCGTCTGATGAGCAAATCCGATGTTTATCAAAAATAGTACAACTTCCAGTTGGTAATTACTCTTACGAATGAAGAGCGTTGAACATATACGAAATTACTACACGAATGAACTGAAATTTATATTTTCACATCTTACCAACAACAGATACAGACATAGTCATAGTGTTATACTATCTTACATGTACCCATGCTATGACATCATTCGAAGGGGCAATACACTCAAGGAGTTAAAGTGACACGAAACAAGGGACGTGATGTAATATTGGTGTTTGAATCTTAAAGGAACACAAGACACTCTAAAGGGACACTCATTATGAATGAATGTTAACAATACAAGCGCACGAATGAAGAGCGTTGAACATATACAAAATTACTACACGAATGAACTGAAATTTATATTTCACATCTTACCAACAACAGATACAGACATAGTCATAGTGTTATACTATCTTACATGTACACACGCTATGACATCATTCGAAGGGGCAATACACTCAAGGAGTTAATGTGACACGAAACAAGGGACGTGATGTAATATTGGTGTTTGAATCTTAAAGGAACACAAGACACTCTAAAGGGACATTCATTATGAATGAATGTTAACAATACAAGCACACGAATGAAGAGCGTTGAACATATACAAAATTACAAGACACTCTAAAGGGACATTCATTATGAATGAATGTTAACAATACAAGCACACGAATGAAGAGCGTTGAACATATACAAAATTACTACACGAATGAATTGAACCTTAAAATTTATATTTCACATCTTACCAACAACCGCTACAGACATAATCATAGTGTTATACTGTCTTGCATGTACACACGCTATGAAATCATTAAAGGCGGACAATCCACTCAAGGAGTTAAAGTGACACGAAACAAGGGACGTGATGTAATATTGGTGGTTGAATCTTAAAGGAACACAAGACACTCTAAAGGGGCACTCATTATGAATGAATGTTAACAATACAAGCACACGAATGAAGAGCGTTGAACATATACAAAATTACTACACGAATGAACCTTGAAATTTATATTTCACATCTTACCAACAGCTACAGACATAATCATAGGGTTATACTGTCTTGCATGTACCATGCTATGACATCATTAAAGGGGGATAATACACGCACGGTGTGGAATGTTAAAGTGACACGAGATAGCGGGGGTAGCATCACCAAATTACCCTCTGGGGACCTCATTCTGCCATCTAAAAATAGAATCTTTGGGTCTAAAATTGGTTGTACTAAAATATTCCCAAAAACCCAAAACTTCAAAAATTTCAAAAAACGGCGGCGGCATTGCGGTATTTTACTGCGGCGGCGGCGCCGCCGGCGGTGGTCCACTTACACATGCCGTGAATGGATGCTTGAAAATAAAATCTTCATGGACATTGGCCATTGGATCATGTTGTTGTTGTTGTTGTTGTTGTTGTTGTTGTGGCTGATGATACTGTTGATGTTGTTGTTGTTGTTGTTGTGGCTGATGATACTGTTGATGTTGTTGTTGGTGTTGTTGTTGTTGTTGTTGTTGTTGTTGTTGCGGCGGCGGCGGCATTGCAGTATTTTATGCCAACAACAACAACAACAACAACATCAACAGTATCATCAGCCACAACAACAACAACAACAACAACAACATCAACAGTATCATCAGCCACAACAACAACAACAACATCAACAACAACAACAACAACAACAACAACATGATCCAATGGCCAATGTCCATGAAGATTTTATTTTCAAGCATCCATTCACGGCATGTGTAAGTGGACCACCGCCGGCGGCGCCGCCGCCGCAGTAAAATACCGCAATGCCGCCGCCGCCGCCGCCGCCGCCGCCGCCGCCGCCGCCGCCGCCGCCGCCGGGGTCTTATTTTTGAAGTTTTTGAAATTTTGGAAGTTTTTTGAAATTTTTGAAGTTTTTGAAATTTTTGAAGTTTTTGAAATTTTTGAAGTTTTTTGAAATTTTTGAAGTTTTTTGAAATTTTTGAAGTTTTGGGTTTTTGGGAATATTTTAGTACAACCAATTTTAGACCCAAAGATTCTAGATGGCAGAATGAGGTCCCCAGAGGGTAATTTGGTGATGCTACCCCCGCTATCTCGTGTCACTTTAACATTCCACACCGTGCGTGTATTATCCCCCTTTAATGATGTCATAGCATGGTACATGCAAGACAGTATAACCCTATGATTATGTCTGTAGCTGTTGGTAAGATGTGAAATATAAATTTCAAGGTTCATTCGTGTAGTAATTTTGTATATGTTCAACGCTCTTCATTCGTGTGCTTGTATTGTTAACATTCATTCATACTGAGTGCCCCTTTAGAGTGTCTTGTGTTCCTTTAAGATTCAACCACCAATATTACATCACGTCCCTTGTTTCGTGTCACTTTAACTCCTTGAGTGGATTGTCCGCCTTTAATGATTTCATAGCGTGTGTACATGCAAGACAGTATAACACTATGATTATGTCTGTAGCGGTTGTTGGTAAGATGTGAAATATAAATTTTAAGGTTCAATTCATTCGTGTAGTAATTTTGTATATGTTCAACGCTCTTCATTCGTGTGCTTGTATTGTTAACATTCATTCATAATGAATGTCCCTTTAGAGTGTCTTGTAATTTTGTATATGTTCAACGCTCTTCATTCGTGTGCTTGTATTGTTAACATTCATTCATAATGAATGTCCCTTTAGAGTGTCTTGTGTTCCTTTAAGATTCAAACACCAATATTACATCACGTCCCTTGTTTCGTGTCACATTAACTCCTTGAGTGTATTGCCCCTTCGAATGATGTCATAGCGTGTGTACATGTAAGATAGTATAACACTATGACTATGTCTGTATCTGTTGTTGGTAAGATGTGAAATATAAATTTCAGTTCATTCGTGTAGTAATTTCGTATATGTTCAACGCTCTTCATTCGTGTGCTTGTATTGTTAACATTCATTCATAATGAATGTCCCTTTAGAGTGTCTTGTGTTCCTCTAAGATTCAAACACCAATATTACATCACGTCCCTTGTTTCGTGTCACATTAACTCCTTGAGTGTATTGCCCCTTCGAATGATGTCATAGCGTGTGTACATGTAAGATAGTATAACACTATGCCTATGTCTGTATCTGTTGTCACACCGTGAGTGGATTGTCCGCCTTTAATGATGTCATAGCGTGTGTACATGCAAGACAGTATAACCCTATGATAATGCCTGTAGCTGTTGTTGGTAAGATGTAAAATATAAATTTCAAGGTTCAATTCATTCGTGTAGTAATTTTGTATATGTTCAACGCTCTTCATTCGTGCGCTTGTATTGTTAACATTCATTCATAATGAGTGTCCCTTTAGAGTGTCTTGTGTTCCTTTAAGATTCAAACACCAATATTACATCACGTCCCTTGTTTCGTGTCACTTTAACTCCTTGAGTGTATTGCCCCTTCGAATGATGTCATAGCATGGGTACATGTAAGATAGTATAACACTATGACTATGTCTGTATCTGTTGTTGGTAAGTTGTGAAAATATAAATTTCAGTTCATTCGTGTAGTAATTTCGTATATGTTCAACGCTCTTCATTCGTAAGAGTAATTACCAACTGGAAGTTGTACTATTTTTGATAAACATCGGATTTGCTCATCAGACGATAAGCTGACAATATTTACGCATGGTCTAATTAGATTCATGCATAAATGTAAGGTAATTTTTTGTTATGGTCAAGTTTTTTGTTAAGACCATGTTCTAACATAGATCGATAAATAAGTTAAAGGTCATTACATTCCACAGTCAAATCTATTGGTGATCGAATTTGATAACTATTTTATTGGAACAACTAAGAGTATTATTCACGTGAGATCAATGAGTCCAATTATTATAAATAATATATTGCAGGCATCGGTGGATACCCGATTGCCACATTTAGTGATCACGTGATAAACTGATAAAATGTCCAAGTGACGTACTATAATGAGCAAAAAAAAATGAGTTGACCTCCGGCTTCGTCCCGATTGGGTACTGAGCTGACACCGGGGATAAATTGACCAATGACTGCTATTGTATTCCTTGACAGATATGCGTGCGCAGACTCGTTTGATGTTCGCTATCGCATTACTATGTTTTAATAGCCGAGCCTTCACGTCTCGTCTGACTCTCTTACCGACAAGACCTGTCTACACAGTACTTCTCCGGCAGACTATTCATCCACTGGTAGGCCTACATACAGTTATGCCCTAAATAATGGACTGCTTAACCACAGCAGAATTATAGGTAACTTTTCAGGAGTTAGTCGGAAATATGACTTGCATCGGAAATAAAATCTTCATGGACATTGGCCATTGGATCATCAAAGCAGGATGTTATGTCGCTTGGTGACTGTTGTTGTTGTTGTTGTTGTTGTTGTTGTTGTGGCTTAACCACAGCAGAATTATAGGTAACTTTTCGTCATCTTCATTATATTGAAATTTTTGGTATACAAAATGAGCGTAAGTGTGAATGGAATGATAAGTGGTTATTACGTAATGTTGTTATAACAATGACACCGAACCAATTTCTATAATTGAGTGTCTCACGACCTGACGTATTATGTATGCATGTTTTGGATAACTAATTATCGTGTGAATGACACAGTTTATCAACCTTAATTGATACTAACCCGTTTGTTCAGACATTAAATCGATATGTTTTCTGAATAGCATATAACTGTGAACGGGGCTATAATAGAATTCATTTGGTAAAGCAAAGGTGTGAAAGACACATTGTTACCACCAATGTCGCGTGTGTGATTGCGTGTACATAATATGTTCCATCGAATATGACAATTCATTCTGGAGGGTTGTAATTTCACATTACAATTTTCGACCGTTAGTGATTCAACATAGTACATCTCAATACTTCCAATAATTCACGATAATACACACCTGTCATATACTCAATAACTTCATCTGGGATAGAGAGAGTGTAAAGAATAAACGCTCTTTATTATTTATGTAAAAGTAATGGTGTCTATTTTCAGGTATGACAATTATATGAACTGCGTCCGATAAAACACTGGAATGTATGCATTCATACCGATGGTCACAATGTCCAATAAAGCTATTTCTAAACATCGATTAATAATTTCATGAAAAATATTTGAACAAAAAAAAATAACGAAAGATATTACACGCAAATAATTTTACATTCGACATTTTGGGGGTTTTGAAATTTTTGAAATATTTGAAATTTTTGGAAGATTTGAAATTTTTGGAAGATTTGAAATTTTTGGAAGATTAGAAATATTTGAAGTTTTGAAATTTTGGGGTTTTGATAATTTGGAAGTTTGGAAATTTTTTTTTTGGGTTTTTGATAATTTGGAATATTTTAGTACAACCAATTTTATCCTCGAACAATTTTACCCTCAAACAATTTTTAGACCCAAAGATTCTATTTTGAGAAGTGAGGCGAACGAGACACCCACAACCAATTTTTAGACCCAAAGATTCTATTTTTAGATGTGACGCGAACGAGACACCCACAACCAATTTTAGACCCAAAGATTCTATTTTTAGATGTGACGCGAAGGAGACCCCTATTCTTCTTCCATGCCAGCTATTTTGTTCTTCTAGTATAGCTCTTTCAATTAAATAAAGCAAGTAAACAAAAATTCATCAGCATCTTCGAATTACAATTAGTGTTTTTTTGTTAAATAATGTTTTGAGACTGTCTCGGTTCAAATCACACATCCTGCATCCGGATATGTCTATAGAGGTGGACATGTATATACCGGGGGATTGTCTATAGCGGTGTACATGTCTATAGCAATGGGAAGGCGACTGCTCCTGATTGGTTACCATTTCACGGCTTTTTGCGCACACCTTTGATTCAAAACATACCAGGAAATAATGATAGTCCTATAGCAGTTTATGACATGTCTATAGCACATGCTATCATTGTATCCTGATATGACCTACACAGGCGTAACTTCTCGGCGTTGTGTGAGGGTATTCCATCCATGTTCACGTAATAAATTGACGTTTGAAACCTATTTTGTAAGGCCACTAACAATTCGTGCTGCATCATATTGCAGCTGATCATGTTATGCTGGTGCATTATCCCATATGATGTCACCATAGTCCATTAATGGTAGAACAAACTTATTATACATCAAGTCTATACCGTGCGTCTGTCTAACATGTATTTCAACCTCCTAATCTCAGCATTGGCGATTTGAATGTCCCGGTTCATAATAGACTGTAGAACCATGCTCAAATGCTGATGGGGTGAAACAAGTTCGATGTCATAACATAACATGACGACGCTGTCAACAACTGAAAGCGCCACTGCTGAGATTCTTGTTTTGATATTGAACCCACCCCAGCCTCTTTCCAAAAAGTCTCATCCACATACTTGCTCTCACCAACCTTACCGTGTTACCACAACTCATTCTCTCTATGACCGATACCGCGCATTTCCGTTGTTTAGCTATCTATTATGTTGAGTATAAAAGGAGATGGTTCCATAAATGACCGGATTTTATAGTACAGTACCCCTTTAACATTGACATTATTGCGTTGTTATTCTCATTATTGGAACAACCTACTTTATTGGAATTTGGCTATGAATATGCAATTCACGTAGACGTTTTATTATGCTTATAATATGGGAAAATACGAGATGCAGGACATAAGAATAAAGATGCTACACAAAAGCATTTAATTGACAATGAGATAATGGAAAGCATTGGGTACTTACTTCCTGGTGAAGACATTATACTGTACAGTATATTGGTGTCAAAGACCGGATCAATCGTGTACCTCAATTATTCATATGGCCAATAATCGAACATGCATTTCTGCAGGCAAATAAACACAGCAGCAAGTCAATGCAAGCACTGTTACACAATCCCCCCTGTATTGATATCATGAATATTTGACGACAATGAACACGGGCATCTTTATAAATGTCGGCGCTACGATTCACGTCATGTTAACGGTCTTCTTTTCTTTTTTTTGGTATTATAGTCTGATGGTGTTTTCTCTGTCAGTCTAATAGTTTTATGTTTTATGCCAGCATGGAAAGTGGATGTCGGACCTGTTATTACTTAAATCCACATGGCGGTTTGCGCTCCAAAATACACATAGTATTCGCTTTTGAATGTGTCCCGGTATCGTAATATAGGTCGATATATATCTGAACTACATTGCTACAAGCATTATCTAACCCAGCGTTAGTCTATTCCTGATATGGTAGAAATAAAGACTTCTGGCGAAAAATTGAAAACGGCTGGAAAATGGCTGTGACTTTGGCAAGTGCTTTTCAGAGCACATGAAGCTGGCATATCAATATTCCGTGTATTTATCAAGCTATTGTATCCGTCCCTCCAAATTACTTAGACAAAATTTGGAGGTTCGAATGAGCCATGTCCGCTTAAGACAGTGTACACGGACACCACCCCGGCTCCATGGACTGGCAGAAACAATGCAGTATGAAGAGTCGACTGGGAACGGAAATTGGACATTTCGGCTATCTACAGTAGAAAAAATAGTAGAACTGCTGATTATTCTTCCGTTATGTAAATGTTTAGACACACGACAAAAGTATAAAAATATATATGGTAATTATAAATCCCTCCATCAAGTTTTCCTGAAAATAAGCTCATATTGAACTTATTTTAAAAACACAAATAAGGCCACATCGGCATTATTTGAATATAAATTACGCTCTAAATGAACCTATATCGACCTACCAGATGTACTCTCTTTATGTGGGTCCGAATCGGCATCTCCAGTTTAGACTGAGTTTTACTGGGCCATGGACCGATACCGATTCGGTTGATCACGTCGACTGCGAGAGTAGGAGGCGTGGCCTATCTGTCTATTATCGATACTTGTCAATTCTTTGCCAAGTCCGTCGCCTGGTTGTTGGTGTCGAAGGTATACACATACATATTAACGATATTGACACATCGCTTCTAAATGGACAAATAACAGTATCTGAAATAGAAAAATCTATCAAAGCCTTAAAGTTAGAAAAGGTGCCCGGATACGACGATATAACAAACGATTATCTTAAAGGGGGTCTTGATATAGTTGGAATAACTAGTACATCATGCACTGGCCTGGGTGGTATTCTTTCTGAATTGACCAGCCCGGGGAGGAACAAGATATACTGGGCTGACTATGGTCCAGTGCGAGAACATTTTGAGATCTATACCTGAAACTTGCAAAATTTTGTGGTCTAAATGATCCAGGCAAATGCAGAACCCGATCGGCTGAATTCTGGTCTCAGGTCTAGACCACCCTAATAATCACGGTGTTCCATGTCAGGACTTGGTTTCGCGAAACCACCTGGTCGCAATCTGAGATCGGCGCATTGTTGTACAATCAACGACAATCAATAACAATCTATGGACAAAAAATCCAGATGGGTGCGTTGTATCACACTCCCGATAGCAGTAGCAGATATTTCCATTGCCATGTAATTTTTTTCCAAATCTATGTTTAAAGATAATTATGACAAATAAACCAATTTGAAATGTCAAGACTTAAGAAACTGGACCAAATCAATCATTAATCAAGAGCAGGGGTCCCGTGCATTTAATTTAATTCAATTTAATCGGACATTTCCTTATTTTGAACCACAATTTTTCGTTCTGACTTAATATAATTTTGAGAGTTTTTGCTGTTATATTGTATATCCAGTCCAGCAATAATTTATTCTCAAATTATGAATTAGTACTATCAAAACTAGCTCCGACGTCAATTCATTTCAGAAACACGGAACGAAAGACACACGCATCCAATGCGGATTACGTTCCTTGCAAAATCATTCCCTAGTTATCCGTGCCAACCAAACCCATCGATAATATATTAGAAATAATAGCACGAAAATCTTACTTAATCCATCTAACGGTAATATGCTTTCAAACAAGGCAAGGGTGTTATAAATAAAACTCCACTGTAAAGCCATATAAACGCACGCATGATTTCCAACCAAATTACCAATCTGTATCGTTACTGCGAAAACAGAAAATGGTATTCTCGTCTCAGGTTCAAGTCTCGGTTTATACAAAAATCTCAGACCAGGGGGGTACCAGGTCTCAGTTGTAGACTATTACCTATAACACACATAATTATCAATTATATTACATTTTGTCCAGTTCATATGTAATTATAATCTTTCTTCTACACGGCATATCAATAAAACACAATTCCTATTTGGTTAACATAAAGATAAATGCTTCCAAAAAATACATATGTTTCTGTTACCAGAACTTGTACATTACCACATGGTTCGAATTATGAACAGACCGACACAGGCTTGAATGACAATAAGAAGGCAAACCTTGGTTTACGTAAACCTGAGTTTCAAAAAGACGAGAATACGGACCAGTGCTGATCAATAATCCCAGCTTACTCGCGTCGAAGCTGGGTAACACATGGCGATCACCGTGGTTTCGGCCTGGTCTAGACTATAGTTTACATGAAACCCTGGTCTAGACCAGGGACCAGAATTCGGCCGGATATGTTTTTCCTAAATCGTTGATTTTCAGTTTTTGATTGGCCACGGGAGAGGGATAACTAAGGTAGGAACATTTCAAACTTCAGTCAAAATTTTAGTGTAAACATATTTTTATTTCCAAATCCAAGCAAATAACATAATATACAGATGACACATATATGCAAAATAGAAGAGTTAATGCATGGCAACGAGGATCAGATAACAAGCCTGCGGGCTTATATGAAGTCTTCTTCTCGTTGGCTACATGCCCCGTCTCCAATAAGTGAGGGAGGGGTCTAGGTCAGACGGGAAGGGTTGCAAATAATGGTTTTAGGAGATATGGAGATATATAACGGAATTTGAGTTAGGGATGGAAGAAAATGAAGAAGATAGTGTTAGGGATAGCATGAGGCAGAGATAGAGGGAGGGTATGAGAAACTAGAAGGCCAGAGGGGGACATATGAAGTCGCGTGAAGATGAGAGTGGTGGGCAGTTTTCAATAATTGGGTTGTTGCGTGATCTCTATAGTAATATCTTCATGCGACAGGCGCCATGGGAGGGGTCAATCACAACCGGTTAACTACATCAGTCAGAAAGTAATTAAACAAACACACACAGCTACGAGTGTCCAGAATCAAAATATGTTGTGGACTATATATCTTATGTGAGAACAAGAACATATTCAGCAGCACTAATCCGAAACAGGACAATTCCTATTTCAAGGGCGTTCACTGTGAATATCGCAGCGTCCTTCGTGTGGAATCATTTCACATATAAACAGGATAACAAAAAGTAAATAACATACAAAATAATCGTTATCGGACAAATATTGACCTGATGTAGGAAAATATGCAAATGTTAGCCTAAAAACCACAAACTCCCCACCAATAAATTGTTGGAAAATCAAACTACGAGAACAATTTCAACTTATTGCCGCTGTGAAATTTCCAACTAATATTGTGTCAGGTTTGAAATTTTCAACTGATTCTGGGTGAGGTGAAAAAGTATATACTGTACTCATCTACCGACCTTCAATAGTAATACTGTGAAAAGCCTTCCCTAAATGATAGAAATTGTGGCCTCAAAAAGTAAAATGGGTTTCTTTCCTATGGCATGTTTCACAACGACATAAGTGTGTCTTAAATCTGAGACCTTTAAATTCCAATATGTGTATAATGGACATCGGATATGTATGATCTATATTACTGAGCTGGTAAAATTACCAGGTAAATCCTCATGAAATTATTATAAGATGGGTATGTATTACAAACCTTTGAATGATAAATGTTTGGCATTACATAAATTTGTTTCTCGATTGTTTTTTTTTAAATAATACTTTATTTAAACACAAAGACAATGCACACAGATACATAAGACACAACATATTTAGACAGGGTATAATGACATAAAATTGTCGCTATCTTATCGGAGATTTGGAGTCATGATGTATCGGTTGGAAAAGGAGACGACAGTACGCTATGAGCTCTTTTTTTTTGTCGCCCCCTCCCCACTTAGGAAGATGATACCCAATATTCTTAAGATGATAGTATGTATACAAGATCTTGGTACCGCGACGACTCATGAATATTCACAAAGGTGGCATGGGACCAGTCACTTTTATCTCGTCGTTGCTATTTGATTGTGCATTTAGTGGATGATTGACTGTGTTCACTAATGTATTGGAAGTGTATGACAGGTAAATGTCGAAAAGTTTGAAGAGTCGGATGGGTTAGAACTGAGATGGATGAGTGAAATAGCGACAGAGAAAGAAGAGAGAGGAGGAGTATAGTAGGAGGGGAGAAAATGCATGTTAAAGATACGACAACCAGTGTAACTAACGCATACTGAAATATACCGGAGTCGATTGTTTGCCGCTTCTTAGTGCGCTGAAATGCCACGAACTATTGCACGATTGATTATTGTCAGTATTTAAACATAGTTAAGCTGTCACATATAGCTCTTATCTAGCTCTCATCTAGCTCTCGTTACGACTTCTTCCCTTAAATCAGCACCGAAAATTTTCCAGACTCACTTCTTTACAAAATTCGAAATAACCTCATAGCCATTCCAACTAAAACTGGATTCAGCGCTAAATCGAAACAGGACTACAGAAACATTCGAGGAGATATAGACTCGTACAGATACTCATTCCTCTCCGAACACTAAGGGACTGGGACTCATATAAATACTCATTCCTCTCCGAACACTAAGGGACTGGGACTCATATAAATACTCATTCCTCTCCTAACACTAAGGGACTGGGACTCACTATTCACTAGTACAATTCAGTCACATTCTTAAGAACAGTTTACACAGAATTTAAATTTTGACTGTTTCCTTTGATATGCCACAATCTCACCCCTGATATAATGCTCTAATTTTGTCGCTGTGACACGAGACAGCTTCAGATTCATATAGCTAGATAGATAGATAACTGGATAGAACTGTCGGGTGTGTGCATTTCATACGTCACGTGTCGTTCATATCCTAGCACGTTGTGCCAAATAGTACGAATAGCCTGCAAAATTGTTTTGCAAATGTATATATATACCAGCATGTGAGCATACCATGTTGTGAGTAAAACAAATGAACAGTAACATCGTAACTATAATTTGCGTGGTCCCTTGATATTAAACGAGCGAGGCTGTTACATTATAATCAAGAAGAATGATATAATTGTCGTGGTTATTTATCATGTTACAAGCTGTTAACTAAAAAGAAACACGAATACCAATTCGTCATTGCTAATGCAAACTGGGTTAATAGAAAATAAGTCGGTTCAATTTTCGATTAAAAGGGTGTAAGTATCAATCTTGACGTGAATGTGGTCAAACTATAGTTTTATTAACCCTTTCATGACTGGGGCCGCCTGAAATTTTGCGAAAAAAAACTGTGCCAATGCCTTATCTTATATATGTGAGTCTCCCACAGGGAACCTTACATATATAATATAATGCTTGGCCTAACCATATCTACCCTCACCTTGTAAGCCAGTGCATTCTCTTATATATGAGAGGATCCATCTGGGAGGCGTTGGATCCACGAGTAACTGCAAGTGATGGACGGCGTCGCAATAGAGGCAAGATATGAGAATTGGTTCCACGAGTAACAACAAGTGATGGACGGCATCGCAATAGAGGTAACAAATGTGAATTGGTTCCACGATTAAATGGTTAAATGGGTAACAAGTGGTGGCGACATCGCATAAGAGACCAGATACATGCGTTGGTTAAATGGTATATAACAAGTGGTGACGGCATCGCATACGAGGCGAGATATGTGCGTTGGTTAAATGCATGGGTAACAACAAGTGGTGGCGGCATCGCATACGATGCGAGATACGTGCGTTGGTTAAATGCATGGGTAACAACAAGTGGTGGAATCGCATACGAGGCAAGATACGTGCGTTGGTTAAATAGGTCGGTCGACTCGCATATATAAGAGAATGCATTGGCTTAAATGGGTAGCAACATGTGATGGACGTGCGTTGATTCCATGCAGCAAGTGGTGGACGGCATCGCATACGAGGCAAGATATGTGCATCGGTTCAATGAGTAACACCAAGTAATGGACGACATATATTAAACGTGTTCGGAATTGTCGAATGGAACACAGTCTGGTGCCTCATACGGCACAATAATTTTATAGGATTGCAAACAGGGAGAAGATTTCTGTAACCTTGACGTTTTTGGGGTTTGAATAATAAATCCCGAGACATAATACATTCAGCGATTTATGGTGCAACATCGTGATAAGGCGATCGATTGTATGGGAGTAAAGAGTGTATTTACCTCACACAAAATCATCGTTATTGATATGAAAGAAATTCCAATTATCTTCGCTTCTATAAAACTTTGGCTTATATTTGCATTTTCAATCAGATACACCACGAATCGCGGCGTCAGACACATTGTACTCAACCAGCCGCGTGAAAAGTTATGTAGTAAGAAAACATAAGCGTTTGCCTCAATTAACCCGCCTGGCAAAACTCAAATGCGCTCTCTATGGGCATAAAACGCTGGTTATAAACAGCCATATATGGGACTATTTCAATATGAAATAAGCGTATTGTGCTTATTTTCACGAGAACAGGCCGGGAAATAACACAAATAAACCAACTCACGACGTTCAAGATGTGCGCTCTTTAAAATAGGTTTTCATTGTGGCCCGCGCCATCCAACGGAATAAAGTATAAGTCGATTATGTGCTTATTTCAGAATCAAATAAGTCCAACATAAAACTATGTAAATATCTATGTTCAATGTGAACCTATTTTCACGAGGATATTATTGTGCACAGCGACATAGTTTCGTGGTTTAGATTATTGTGATTTGTCGTAGTTTCAGCATGTGGGCGATGCCAGGATATTCTCAACATTATTTATGGAGAAACGACACCACATACATTGTTCAAGCTGAACAGAATATTAATTTGACCAATTGTTTTGTCATTTCTGAATTTGTTTGTCCATTTTCAGAAACACTGGCTAAATTGAAAAACCAAAAATTGGGATCATTGAGAAAACCTAAACTAAAACTAAAATATAAAACGCATGCATCAAAATAACTGATATTTTTTTAATTGAACATATAAAGGTGACAATGGAAATGTCATGCGCACGGATGGGAACCATAAACCCTGAAATAGATCCAGTCAGTAATGCATAGCAGCATAAATGGAACTGATTTGCCAACATTGTCTTATTTTGAAATCACAAAACAGTATAGTATTGTCTTTGATTAAGAAAGGACACCGTTCTAACGCCATGGCGACTATTGATAAATTATATATCCATATAGAGGGGAGTATCTGCTGAGTATCGCATGTTAGTCAGAGGTGATGGCTGACTATAGACTTCAAACTTTTTGGCCAAATTATATTTTCGTTGACCATTTTCGATAATTGTCCAATTTAACCACCGACAAGGTGAACCCTGGCCACATATCATATTATAGAGCGCCACCTACCCCATTCCCGGTGAACAACTGAACAGCTGAAGCAAGCTCCACGCAGAGTTCAATCCCCTACGCAGGACGAGGTCGTCCTGTTCACCCGGCGGCTATTGTTTCGGGTAGGTGTTGGGGCAGGTGTGATAATCCTCAACATCACAGAGCTGCCGACTATAGTTTTTATCATAATTGTTACTGGGAATTGGTGGCGATGGCTAATTTCGACGGCGATGAGCGGCCGGACGATGAGGATAATTGGGGTTTTTGGACTTACCGCTGCCCACCCCTACATGGAATGTGAAGAAATGTCGCATTTATTTATTTGAGATTTTTGTAAGTTACAGTTCATTCTGCATTATTCTGAGAAACAGAACTGTCCATATTCTTTTGAAAATGGTCTAGATCAAGCCAGAATGAATTGTAACGGACAAAACACTTCAATAAAAAATGTTAGATTTAATTAAAAAAATACCCGTGCGGCAGCGTTCAGACATCGCTTAGCGAGGGGACTGAACTCTGAAGTGTACATTGGATTGGTATATTATTCATTTGGAGGGATGAACCGGTTATAACATCAGACGACATACAGACGAAAATATAAAACAAGTGCAGAAGGATTGATATTATTTCGTGGGAAATGACAGATAAAAAGTTCAACGAACGACTTTATTTTCTGAACTTCTCCTGACTCCTGAGGGAACTGCTCGTCAATGAGTATTTATTAAAGAAAGAATTAAGCAGACACGCAATTAACTTCCCTTTGCGAGCTTCTCGGGAATAGAATATATAGAAGCAGCTTTACCGACACTGGACGGTTCAGATCCGACATAATATCATGTATGTCACTTCCCAAGGTATACAAATAAGATGACTAATGATCCCTGTACTGCACACGAAAGCATAGCTTCTGATTGATAAGACATTACAAGTATTGTCTGTTCGATCAATTCTTCGAGTAGAATTTGGTTGATGGTGTCAGTGCATGGTGGACCCCGACCGGCGGCAATAGACAAACCTATTAGTCGACACACTAGCGGTTGTGTCAGAGGCAGCCATATATTTGATTGATCCGCTTGTAACGTGGTGATATGATGACCACTGAGTCACTGACATCAAATCATTCAATTCCTTTTATATAATATGTCATTTCCGCGCTGAAGACTCGACTAAATGCGATATTAATCGCTCCGATCATTATACCGAACGATAGTTTTTTCACAACTAATTGGACGGAATACTACCCCCGTACATATGATTGTAGTTAATTATTTTGGAGATACATGGTAATGTAGTTAAAGGTCCACATAATTTTCGAACAGATCACATGATATAAAATATATGCCATAGTATATATCATTTGGAAGATGAAGCTCCAAAACATTGTATTATAAAATTATCCGGTGTAGTAAACTGTGAACATGTTTTTGTTGAGGTGCCGACGTGTTTTGTGTGGTTCAGTTTCATCTGGACTGTACTGCGAAATTCACTATTTTCAATAGAGGGGAATAACTCTATATATTAGTTTGGATTGTTTTGCATTCTGGTAGCTAAACGGGAGAAGATTTCAGCTACTTTCTATTACTCTATATATGGGCACCTTCTGATAGATAGACGTTCCAAATGGTGATGAATTACAGTATTCCAATCATATTTTATGTCATAGATTGTTAATAAAACCGTATATCAAGGCACTATAACAAAATTGATCGTTGACTCTAAAATTGAATGAACCTTAAAGTATATAATTACAATAAAATACAAGCACACAATGCAAAAGTATACATATATATGTAATGTGCCATTATATTTTCATAAAGATACTTGAACATTAGTTAGTAAAATAAGTATCAGCTTCACTGATTCGTGAAATTTATAAGTGTTATTTTGTCACAAAATCATATATTATTGGTGCATATTTAGGCTTGTACTAGAGGTATGTTGCCAGAAGTGTTATACCACATGCACGTATACGGGATACTTTCTAAAAGTCAGCGAAACTCCTTATTTGACCGAAGTGCTCATCTTATCTTCTCCCAAAATACCATATATAAAATTAGGGGTACGTGCCTTTGAGTGGTAAATTGCTGGTTTTATTGTCGCAAAATAAATTTTTCGGTGACGAGATAGCGGCGATAAAATGCAGTGCTCGCATATGTCACGTTTTACTACAATTGAAAGTATGTACTAACCATGTACATATGTTTATTCAACGTCGACTTGGAGTAGCCAGGAGTACATGTACACTGAATATTTGTGAGGTGTAGGGCGTGGAATGATACAGACTTTACTCCAAAAAGTAAACTAGTGAATTACGTTACTTTAACTAGCGCGTTATGTATTCACACGCGCTGTCGAAATATATGCGGCATGTGTATACTGGCGGTATTATTCTGATTTCTGATAAATCAGATGTTTATAGTGGAATATAATAAACACAATAATCACTTGATTGAACTGGTGACGTGAATTATTACAGGGAGGAACTATTTTGTAAAACATTGAAGCGCAACGCACTCCCGTGTTTGCAAACGCCCCTGTCTCATGAATTATTTCACGTCACCAGTTCTATAAAGTGATTATTCTCTATATATATCTCACAATTTGCGGCTATTAATTTTTCGTTGAGTTACGGTAGCAACCACGTACCTTTTATTTAGTTTTAACCAATCATCTTGGAATATTTTATTTTATAGTGGAAATTAGTTAGGAGTTAATTAGAATCCTGACTGAATATTATACACCAACAAATTAATCAATAATCATCATAAGTGGTTCTGGTATATTTTCAGAAATGCTGAAATTATGTTAATAATTATGTCATATGGTTGTTCGTGACCGATTTATATATTTTCCAATATCCAGCACATTATCGACTCAAAATGAGGTGATTCTAAGCAGATTATCTACCTAAAACAAGTTATATTTTGAGCAGATACTGTGCTGGTAGAACAGACCGCGTAGAATGTCATGTGCGCCGTGGAGTCGTGGGTCTACTCCACTCTGGACCCACACGTAATATGAATCATACGTGACACGTAGTGGAGCAACCACACATGCATGATGTGCCTCAAATTTGCCTTTTTTCGGCGACATAACGCTAAGAATAATTTATGTAACACGTGGTCACGACAGAGACGACATGCCAACTTGACAAGACGTGTCGTTGATTGTAAAATCTTGTCTGGATTCTCGTCATGACTTCTTCATTTTTCGTTTACATTAAGCGAACCAACGAAATTGGTCTAAATGAAATTAATAGACCTAAATCACATGTGAATTCTTCGTAAGTTGTGAAGTAGTTACTTTAATTTTTATCGCGAGTGAGCTCATTTGTTGCATTTCTCGCGATTATTGATTCTGTCATTTAACCCTTTACCCAACAGAACGGCCCTGTGCCAATGCATTTTTTTTAGGCCAATGCATTCTCTTATATATGCGAGGCGACCTATGGTCGACTCGCATATATAAGAGAATGCATTGGCACAGGGCATAACTGTAACTATCACAATGTGGTCAAGGAGCCGGTTCCAATGATATCCATATTTGTATGGTTCTATTGAGACAGACCGAAGATATTTTAGGCTGTTGAAGCTTTATTTGACCGGTTTTGGCCGGTTTGTTGGGTAAAGGGTTAAAATCTGTAGCAGGCGAACTATTCAAATGTATATGTACCCAGAGCTAAACCACGTTGGTTGGTATGGATAGCAGATACATTATAAAGTTCCTATACATCCACAACTGTGTCCAGTCATATCGCCTTATTGCTTACAAACATCACACAATTTCGTGATTTTACTGACGTGATGCATCTTAAAGCCACATGGCGGTTTGCACTCAAAAATAGCACATACTAATATTCGATTTTGACCTTTTCCCGGTATCGAATAGGTCGATACATACTAGAACTACCTAACGCATTGAAGTCATAAACAATAAAACTTTCAACCCGGTATTTGTGTCCCAAACAAAATTAATAACCGCCATGTGGACGACATGAGACAGAAAGGAGTGTTCCGTGTCTATTCCTACTGTGATAGAAATACAGAACGTTGGTTTCACTTTTGTGCGAACAAATTAAAATAGCTGGAAAATGACTGTGACCATAGAAAGTATTTTTCACAGCATATGAAGTCGGTATATCAATATTTCGTTATTGTGTCAACATTTAACTCCTTCCAAATAACGTAGATATAATTTGGAAGCTCGAATGAGTAATGTCTGTTTAATTAGCAGGCTCATCTAACATCCAGTAGTATATATATAAATGTCTCCTAAATTAGTCCAATTACTGTTTACGGTAGAATACATTAGCCGGACGTTTGTCTAGAAATGCGAACCCAATTAGGAGTTTTATTCCGGATAACATCGTAAAATAAACCGGGGACATGGGTGAGGTGCGTACGCGACGATCAGTTTCTTTGAATGGCTATATTCACTACGCAGGAAATACTGGCTTCGGTTGACCATTACTAGTGGATAATTGGAGATATAGTTACGAAGCGGTCTGAAATATCCAATTAATAATAAGGTGGCAGCGACTAATTGATGTCACAGGCTTGTTGTGGAGGTGCGATGCCCTTTGTTGGTCTCCGTATGTGTCCTTGTTGATTGTCTATTAGCAAAGCTAACAGTTGCGTTGGATCATACAATAACATATATGCATGCTATACACAAGGCATCCGTAATATATAAGCCATATCAATAACAATACACATACACAATTATATTGTAATCCATGATGCAATTTACATTAACGCGGTATCCTTTTTAAAGAAAGTTTTATAAACATGCTTACCCATTTAAGAAGCCTCAAATGTTCAATTGACAGTAAACATTGATATTTATTTCTGTTTGGCTTCCCCCAGTAATATTTGGGGATGCAAATTTTGTATATAGTCCAGAAGAGGATTATCTCTCCTTCTAAACACCCAGACCATACGAGAATTCTCTATACCTCTTTCTAACAGCTCAAATTCGCGAGAGGGTTTTGATGGAAGGGAATATATGGTACGAAGCTTAAAGGTACTCAACCCGTAAAGAGGGTCCCCATCTCAACAGATTCCAACAACAACAATCCGATCAGAGGGTCCTATATTACTATTTCTTTGGCTTTGGGGGTAAAAAATATTTGATTCGAGTCGAGGAACCCATCAAACAAAGCTCAGAGTTATTAGATATTGATTTTTGAAAATTCTTATGTTCTCGAGATGAGTACTTATAACTGCCGTCAATTTGGTAACCTGCTCGAGATATTACGCCAAAATTCTATTCAAACAGACAAGGATGGATAACTCTATAATCAAGTGGGTAATAATAACGAATTTTTGACTATCTTCTGGGCCAGAAAGAATTCCCGATAATGAAAAATAATAGATTTCTAAAATCGATATCTAACAAATCTGAGCTTTGATGGGTGACTTCCTCGACTCGAATCAAATATTTTTGACCCCCGAAGCCATTGAAATAGTAATTGAGAGGAGTTTTATCGGGTTGAGTACCTTTAACTATACAGGAAAATTAATGTGTACGCTGTCCATTTGCTAGTTTTATTTTCGAGGATATCCAACTTCGTAACAATTTATTTTCATGCATTCCAAGGGTTAATCCAGATTCCTGCGAAAGCTACGGTTTTGTCTCAATCAATTTGGCGTCAAGCTTCGAATATCGACGAGAATTCGTCGATTCATCATGGCCTCTCTGTCGGAAATATCCAACATGTCTTTGTTTCGTTAGCGCGTCGGGAAATGCATTAGAAAATCATGTGAACCGTGGGATTGTATTTCAAAATGTCTGTACGCCAGTCGCATACGAAATGCCCCCAAGTTAATTTTAAAACACGCGATTGTGCTCAATCATCGTCAAAAAATTCTCAGTACCAACAGAAACTCATATTTCAACTGCTCCCCATTCTGAGTGGAAACGCTTGATGCTCCATGGTGGTCTAAAACCTGGCCCAGTGCAATTTCCTGGCGATATCGAGTGAACCTTGCCTGGCAACAAAACCACGCCCATGACACGGCTCGTCTGAGAGGAAATTGTATGTGGATTTTGCTGCGAATACAATAGGCAAAATAACACGCAGTACAACTCTAAAAATAAACGCCGATGTACTCAAACATGATAAAATATTTATTTGTGCTGTACATAGCATAGTGTAAAAGAATGTGTTGTCAATTTGGATATATAATATTTGTAAAAATAACTACCTCGAGCAAGATTATTCTCTATTTCTGTTTGATCATCCTACCGGAGTGTTTCACATCAGTAATATATATTGTCGAGGCAATTACAATTACATTTTGACTCAATTCCATTGTAGTTCCCAGAAGTATAGTAACTCTATTAGCGGAGTCTCGAACGCTTCAATGTGGTATAGATACCCCATATTATGCAAATTAACAGGACGCCTCTACCGTCTAGAACATTGATTACGTGGAGTTCATAAGCACTATGCAGATGTTTCTTATTGTGGGCGGTTGCAAGAAGCTAACTATTTCTCTAATAGAAGTTCCCGTGGGTGCTTGTTGTGCTTAAACGGACATGGCTCATTCGAACCTCCAATTTTTTTCTACGTTTGGAGCGACGGATACGATAGGTCGACAAATAAACGAACTATTGATGTAGCGGCTTCATATGCTCTGAAAAACACTTTGCCAAAGTCACAGCCATTTTTCAGTCATTTTCAACTTTTCGCTATAGGTCAGACAAACGCTCTTTATTGCTACTATATCAGGAATAGAATATCACCGAACGCTCTTTTCTGTTCCTATCGCGCAAATGGCTGTTTTGTGTTTGGGACCCAAACACCGTATTCCCAGTTGTATTTTTCATTACTTCAATGCGTCTGTTTGGGTTACATAATGCTGGTAGAAAGATAGTTCTGCTATTTATCGACCTATTTCGATACCAAGAAAAAAAAATCAGAAGTGAATAATAATATGTGTATTTTTTGGAGCGCAAACCGCTTTAAATTGGGAGACGTGACCATTCTGGATTACGACTGTCGACATGTTGTAGAAAGCATGATATTAAGTGCCCATTTTGGAGAAATAGAAGGTCGAAGTGGAACAAATGGGCTGGTTTTTGAATAACAATTAAAGGACCAGATAACATTAAATCAACTACCCGTAGCAGAACATCGGGTCTCAAACTACGGTTTATATAATTATATCGTTTATTATTCGTATATATGACCACTTCAGAAATATACTGACGCATGACATGATCATCTACAAGAATGATTGTACCTCACCTAAACGAGTTGAAAAACCGATGTTTATTTATTGGAACGACGGAGTGAGTGAGATTGCTAGATGGATGAGATCGATCGATCGATCGATCGATAGAGAGAGAGAGAGAGAGAGAGAGAGAGAGAGAGAGAGAGAGAGAGAGAGAGAGAGAGGGAGAGAGAGAGAGAGAGATAGAAAGAGAGAGAGAGAGAGATCAGTATAGTCATTGTTTATAACTCTCAGTTCATCAGAGCATGGACTTTTCAAAAATTCATACTGAACACAACATTGTATAATGACATTTTTATTATCCATCTGTATGTTTATCCAAATTTTGGGAATAAAACTTTAGTAGTTAGTTTTGGTATTTGTCGGCACTTAATTCTCTGTAAAAGCCTGTATTTGATCATCAGAAAGCATGATTTGGAACAGTAAACACGGAAATGAAAAAAAAAAATGCGGAAGTGAAATGTCTGTATGCTAAATTCACCAGTGTTGCGCGCGCATCACAATTTCACCGATAGTCCCGATACAAATGTCATATTGCACACTTGGGAGTCCAATATGACATTCGGGAGTCCCATATGACTTTTTCCCGGATTATCACGTGGCGGCTTCTGCCCAATCAGAAATAGTGTTAGTTAAGGGATGGATCATAATAATTGTTATTACACGCTTGTTCCTGAAATAACAGTGTTCTTGTTGTGCCTTATTTACTTAATTCCGTATACATCACGTGTTCCATACGCACCCGCTGATGTTACACGACGTAAATGACGTTCCCCTGAACAATGACACCAGAATTACACATGACATAACAAGCCCTGAATGTGCCAGAATAACCATGTAAGTCCGTTTTTTAATTCACGGATTCTAGGACGGGTGGTGTTTAAATAACACAAGAAGCAAGGATATAACTCGAGGCTGAACCCCTCGTTCTACCATTCAGTGCTAGCACTCGTGCCGTATTAACAAACCACTAACACATTCGTGTCGTTCTGTGTATATCCCTTATCAGGAGATATCCAGCAAAACAATCCAGTTCAACAAACGAATTGCACATAAACTGATTTTGCTCATATTGTCTGCTCTGTATTTCCATCTAAAACAGAACGGTCTATTATTCATTTTGGATGGATAAACAGGTAACAAAAGCAGACGACAGACACAAGAAAATATAATATAAGTGCAGAATAAGATATTCTCTTTAACATTTCAAGTCCAAATGGCTTCTTGTCAGAAAATATGGCGTTTGCTTGAAATAATCAACCTATTTAAACTCATTTCCTATTCATTGCTGGGAAATGTTCAGGTAATAAGTTCAACAGACTATGGTCGTGTTGTTTAACTTGTTATCTGAACATTTCCCAAGGGAACTACTCATCAATGAGTATTTAGCAAGGGTATTTAGAAAGGGTTGAGGGGGTATACATCTAAAACAATAGTATATTTCGGTCGCTTAAAGTGATGTGAAACACCTCGGCAGGATGAGCAAAGATAAATGGAGAATAATCTTATACTCAAAGTAATTATTAGTACGAATAGTAATCCAAATTGACAACACACACCGTCATTCTTATATATTTATTAAATGCAATGACGCTAGGTTGCAAAATCGTTTGCGTATTAAAGGCACAGGCGGTGTTCGTTGCAGAAATATTCATATTTGTTTAAATCGCCATCAACAGAAGGAATATTAAAATATAAATAGTTTTGTTCATATGCCAAACATAATCAGCGCGCCTATATTGTCGTCGAAACGTATATACGATGGGGTACGTAAACAAGAGCCTGCTCGTGTTACATACGTTTTGTTTCTGTTTACATAACACAGCGCAATTCTATTGGTTAATCACACACAAATGATATAAAAGCTCTTTAATATTTCCATATCAGGAAAACAGTAACAAATAACGTTCTTTATGTTTACCATATCCGGATCTAAACAAAAGCCAGGTTCTGTAACGTTTTTTTGCTTTTGTTTACATAACAAAGGAAAAACATTTGACAATAACATACTCTTTATGCCATATTTTTGATTGGTATAAGAACAAGGTCTGTCTATATTTTAGACGGAGGTGAATATTTTAACAGCATACCCACCGCCAACGCCGCCCTAGATTGCAAAATCGTTTGCGTATATTAAGCGTAGTTCAGACGATGTTTTCTATGGTGTGTTATGGTCGATTTCTTTGAAATTGTCGGTAATGTTAGTAGAATGTTACATTCTCCAGGTTGGCATAGAGTCTGGGAACTAACTTATAATACTATAGACGAGCATCATTATAATCACTTCCCCCTCTTCTAGTATCTCATCCCCTTTATCTATCTTGCTCTCCCTCGTCCTCTCTATCTATCTCTCTCTTTCTCTTTCACTACCCCCCCCTCTCTCTCTCTCTCTCTCTCTCTCACGACATCATCATTACTATAATTATAATATGTTCATTCCTACCCGTCCGACCCCTCTACTTAACGAAGAGCGGGCGCGAAACAAAAGGGGAGAAACTGTATTATTCTATTTTACTGTCAAATGTTTGTCAAATGTTTAAATATGTTATTATGATTGGAATAAATATGTTTACATCAACTAACTTATAAGTTTATCGCACTCGAACAAGTCCATAATATGTCTTGAATTGTCACATTTGCACTGCAAACGTTCGTCGTGATATCCGGGGAAATAACGGATATACGTCTCTGCCAATGACATTGTTCGGTTGGATGACTGTCATATTCGCTCTCTATCATTCTCACGTGAAATCAGGTTAATACTCTAAGTCACGCGTGGCAGATATGTTCGTTTAGGCTATCTGGAACATGACAGTTCTCCCTCGCTTAGTGTCTCTCCTCTGTCATTACATCTCTCAGTGATCGGCTTGAGAATTGATTATTGAGCGCCACACCTTTGCTATATAACACGATCATTGATAGAACTTCCATAACTCGATCAACTCCCAAGGAGGGATGTGTTTCCTCTTCGCTCTATCGGTTCAATCAATTTCTCTGGATACTGAATGCTAGTTTGCTATTTTCTCTGGATCTGGACGTCGGCAAGTTTGTTGTCGAGAGTAGGTATTGTCTTATCACCAATTGCTTCTCTGCAAATTTTCCTCGGATGAAACCATTCCCGGAATACATGGGTTGAGTAAATTAACACGTTTTCTATAGCTTTCCGTCGCTTGGCATTTATCAACATTGTATCGTGTGAAATACAAGTATATCATACATGTACTTCACACGAAGTATGACGTCTTGTTCAAGTTTAGATAATTGTTTGCGTTCCTGAGATAATAGCTTTATATACTACATGTAGTATAGTTTTCTCTGGATTAGGACATCGACGACGTAATCTTACCCCGATTCTGTAGGTCTTCTCTTGTCTTGACATTTTTATTTTTCCTGTGAGTATGCTCATAAATTTAAAGCCACATGGCGGTTTGCGCTCCAAAATACACATCATATTATTGGCTTTTGAATTTTTCTCAGTGTCAAAATAGGTCGATAAATATCTGAATTACCTTTCTACGAGTATTATGTAACCCAAAAAGACGCATTGAAGTAATGAAAACTAAAACTGTGAATACGGTGTTTTGGGTCATTTGTGCGACATGCATGGAACAGAAAAGAGTGTTCCGTGGTAGTCATTTCCTGATACGGTAGCAATAATGAGCGTTTATCTGACTTCTGGCGAAAAGTTGAAAATGGTTGAAAAATGGCTGTGACTTTGGCAAGTGTTTTTCAGAGCATATCATTCCGGTATATCAATATATCGTTTATTTATTGACCTATCGTATCCATCGTTCAAAATTACGAAGACAAAAATTGGAGATTCGAAAGAGCCATGTCCGTTTAATATCCAAATGGGCAGATAACAGCATCATTGTTATGATCGAATTTAATGCAGTGACTAGTGATCACGGGACCCTCTCCGTGCGTTTGTCACCCAATAATTCGTCCCGAATAAAGTAGTAAATATTTACATGTGTGACCCGCCATATCAAATCCAGTCGTAAGTCGGGATTTTTTTACCCTGTGCCAATGCATTATCTTATATATGCGAGTCGACCATAGGTCGCCTCGCATATATAAGAGAATGCATTGGCATAACAATTTTTTTACCATTTTAATAATTTTGTCTTGTATTCTTTAGCAAACTAGTGATCACGGGACCCTCTCCGTGCGTTTGTCACCCAATAATTCGTCCAGAATAAAGTAGTAAATATTTACATGTGTGACCCGCCATATCAAATCCAGTCGTAAGTCGGGATTTTTTTTTACCCTGTGCCAATGCATTATCTTATATATGCGAGTCGACCATAGGTCGCCTCGCATATATAAGAGAATGCATTGGCATAAATTTTTTTTTACCATTTTAATAATTTTTTCTTGTATTCTTTAGCAAAATTTAATGCAGTGACTAGTGATCACGGGACCCTCTCCGTGCGTTTGTCACCCAATAATTCGTCCCGAATAAAGTAGTAAATATTTACATGTGTGACCCGCCATATCAAATCCAGTCGTAAGTCGGGATTTTTTTACCCTGTGCCAATGCATTATCTTATATATGCGAGTCGACCATAGGTCGCCTCGCATATATAAGAGAATGCATTGGCATAACAATTTTTTTACCATTTTAATAATTTGTTCTTGTATTCTTTAGCAATTTTATAATTTCACCCATACAGAGCCCCAGACAAACATGAGCAGACGACACTCTTCTATATGCTTCTATATATGTGTGGGGATCCCTGCAGGGTAATGGATGTTTTTTTATTTTATGTCCTAAAAATTGTCAGATACATTTATTTAAAAAAAATGATAAAAAATTGTTAGGCCAATGCATTCTCTTATATATGCGAGGCGACCTATGGTCGACTCGCATATATAAGAGAATGCATTGGCACAGGGTAAAAAAATTCCCGACTTCCGACTGGATTTGATATGGCGGGTCACATATGTGCATAGTTCAAACGTTGTGTTTTCTGAAATGGTACACTAGGTACAGTCATGTGGTTGGAATATTCGACAGTTAATTGCAACATCCAGTATAGTATTTGGGTACTCCCTGAGCAGTGTTATTCATTGAGATAACTCCACACTATGTCTTTAATAGACGTGGGTAATTTAACCTCCAAATTATATTTGCCTAATTTGGAAGGAGGGATGGGATCTTTGATAATTGCATGGAGAGCAAATATACCAGCATGTTCTCCTAAAAATCAGCACGTTTTGAGCTTATACAAAAAATCTGATTTGTTTTAGGTCCATAATCAGCCTCATTTTGAGTCCATAACGAACTGAAAACGAGAGTGTGTTTTTAGTGCTCTTGTCGACACATAATTACTTATTATAAGTTAATTAAGTTTATAAGTTAAATAAACCGACTTATACGACTTACCAGATCACGCTCTTCAAAATGTGTTTTCACTGAGGCCCGGACAGACCATGTTACAGGTGATATTGCACGTTTCTGTTTTTCATTTCGCAGTATGAAAATGAATTTTTGTGTATCAGTCATATTAGTAAACTTGATATGTACATTATCTATTTCGTCAGAGAAACGGAGACGAATGCTTTTGTAAACATGATACTTAAAACGTTTCCAATCCACACTATCTGCATGTTTTTTGGTCTACAGGAACATTTGGTTCTTTATGGCGCCCTTTTTCAAATTTCAGAGTATGATTGCTAATCCGCAATTTGCTGAAGATCAGTCTCACTTCGATATGTTTGACTATGTCCAAATATGGCTCCAATCGTAATCACTTATGTTTTCTCTATATATCCTCAATTTGTTCTTACCTGATTGTGATTGCAGTTCTCACCGTGAAAGGGTTAGCGTATTTATCGGCCTCTATTTGGATCCCCGGATCGCGATGCAAAAAAAGCCACCATTGATACATTTACCATTTCCCTAAAGAATTTACATGTACAAGCGAAAATTTGCGATAGGTACATCCGCATTGTGATCGCAATCAAGGATGTAGCGACAGGGGTGCGTTAACAATGTTCAACAGTTACATGTAGATGAGGGGAAACAGCCACATGGGAATACCAGTAAGATAATAGCCAGACTCTCTCAAAGTAATTATTCAACCAGTAATTAGTACTAAAAATTGAACACTTCATTAACTACAATCGCATTGCACACATCATTTGGCTACAATGTGAGGTATTATTGGAATTCTAAACCGGTGAAAAGATTGCGCTGCCAGTCAGAACAGTACTTCCTAATTAGGAACGCGATGTCCCAGTTGGTAAGTTGCGTAGCCCATTAGCCCACCATAAGCGCCCATCGTCGGTGAGCTGGTTCTAATCACGACAGAGGCGGATTGATGATACACGAAAATGGAAGCATAAATCGGTTGTTTGTCCGATGAGTTCCATTGTGTCGTTGGCGTCTATGTGCGTTGGTGTGATTTCCCAGTGAAAGTAACGCAATGTGCGGTCTTTCCCAAAACGAATAAAACTGACCATGTGGTGCTATGACTGAAACGAAGACAACCCCTAACGAACGAGCTCTATTCTTTAATCTCAATAAACCAATAAATATGGTATGTGAGATATAACATCATGGCACGGGACAATTCCTATTTCAAGGGTGTTCACTGTGAATGTCGCAACGTTGTTGATATGGAATCATTGAAAATAATAATAAAAACAAAAGTTGTTGTGCCCGTTTGGGGTGCGTTGACATTGGTGTAGATCTGTGTACATTTCTAGACATACACTAGTGTAAACGGACAGATACAGAAATGCACACATAAAGAAAACAGTAATCGTTAATGTGAGCAAAAATCGTATCCTTTATATTGAGACAGACAAATCGGATTTGATTAATCATTGCTCGGGCTGGCGTATATTTCCTTAATCTTTGTCAGATGAACCCACGTATTAAGCTATTCCATGGCACCATATGGTTCGTGAAGGTAATCACATTTAAGTACTGGGTATATGACCGAGCAAACATCTGGGACGATTTTGCATATTTCTGAATCTAAAGACTAAAGCAAAATAAAAGGCACCATACAACATATATAAACTAAGTGATATTATTCTAATATCTTAATGTTTCCTAATTACTCTCTGATAAATATGTTTATTGGAACATATTTGCATCACCCATTTGGCTAGTGTAGTGTAATTGTTTATTATTGTAAGGTCTGTAAAGGTAATAGGTTTATTGCTCTAAATATTAAAGAAACAGGTCCAACAGAAATTGCAATGTGATGTACACCATATCCAGATAGTAATGCTTTTAGGAAAATTATACTGATAAGACGCTGTGTGCAACAGTGCAATAAAATCCAACATTCAAACAGCGTAACATGCAAAATTTAATTAATTTACATGGATATGCCATCGTTGGGAAATTTGAGAGCAATAAGAATACTTGTTTGTGGCCGCAATTAATAGGTGATGCCTGTAAAACGTCATTCGTTTAAAACAAAGATGAGCTACGTTGCATAATCTTAAGAACTAATGGGTTCTTCTACCTCTTTTTGTCATCATCATTATATTAGGTATAGAGGATCTACAACTAGTCCAAATTTTATTGCGGAATTTACACGAGTAACACCAGTAAATTAGGCCTGGCCCGAGCATTTGGCGATGTCAAGACCTAATTTACTGGACCAGTTTTGTAAATTCCGCTATACACTTGGGACGAGTTGCAGATTTTATTTGTTGCATGATCTAAAACCTCCACAAAACATACTTAAATCAACAAATGGGACGTGAAACTAACATTGACTTCTATCAGACATGCGATGACGTTTCACGTAATTGTGCGTTGTTTGGCCGCGTAAAGAAATATTCCCAGATAGATAAAGACTCTTTGACGTATTTAATGGCGTACATTTGATGAAATAACTTTTCAAACTCTTCATTCATTAAAGTTTGTTGGAAAAAATATTGGAAGTCATAGTATTTTGAGACGGAATGTAAACAGACGACATGCCGGAAGACAAAGGTCACGTATGCGCAACAATAATATATTTGATACACCTGACACTATTTCCTGTTATGCAACGAACATTGCATATCACAATTAATAGAATGGGTTTATTAAATGGAATAAGGGTAATATAGGATCATATGATCAATGTACATATTACAACGTCAAAATAAAATCTGATCTATCTTCATCTAAATAATCTACAATCTACAAAATGTAATTGAACATACTCCAATTATTTGATTACAAATACAATAGAAATACTTAAAAAATTATAATCTTTACAAATACAGAATACAATTGCCCTATCTCTGGATAGCTAGATATATTTATTGACAGATACGCCCACTCGAGGCCGATGTCAAAACAATTACATAAATAAAATCTGATTATAAGTATAGTAACATAAAGATATTAATTTTCAATGTTTGGTGATTCACGCCATTTATGTTGAAAGAGTTGGACCATGATGCAGATGATATTACATGTTTTGGGTTCATCATTTCTCAAGATGATTAAGAATTTATGTTGGTCAGCCATATTATTAAAGGTCCGAATATTGTCGCTTTTACATTGGTATGATTAGCTACTGAAATTTGATAAAACTCTTGTGAGTGCATCTGGCATCACATAGTTGTCAACATTTTGGTTTCCTGCATGGGCGGTAGCTGTGATACTAATAACAGACCAATACAGTACATGTATGCCCCACCTTGTGATTCCGTCCGTACAACATCCGGAGCGATTTATGGAGGCCATAAGTGTGTGTGCCCCCCCCCACATCGGTGGCTCCGGCCATACATCCGGAGCGATTGTGTGGAGACCATTAAGAGTGCGTGCCCCCCTCGGTGGCTCGGGTCGTACATCCGGAGCGATTTTATGGATGCCATAAGAGTGCGTGTGGGAGGTCATAAGGCCATAATAGTGCGTGTGATAGGCCCATAGGAGTGCGTGTGATATGCCCATACAAGTGCGTGTGAGAGGCCATAACCACAAGAGTGCGTCTCCCTCGGTGGCTCCGGCCATACATCCGGAGCGATTGTGTGGAGGCCATAAGAGTGCGCGTGGGAGGCCATAAGAGTGCGTCGTGTGATAGGCCCATAGGAGTGCGTGTGAGAGGCCATAACCATAAGAGTGCGTCCCCCCTCGGTGGCTCCGGCCATACATCCGAAACGATTGTGTGGAGGCCATAAGAGTGCGTGTGGGAGGCCATAAGGCCATAAGAGTGCGTGTGATAGGCCCATAGGAGTGCGTGTGATAGGCCACTAAGAGTGCGTGTGAGAGGCCATTACCATAAGAGTGCGTGTGAGCACTCGCGGGGCATGCTGTGGTTTTGTGACACCTCGTAAATCACGACATAATATTCCTGCTCTTGAATCTAATTACTTCTCGTGATTTATGGTATCTAAAGCTAAATACTGGATCTCAGGAACGATCGATATCCGTAACACGCAAAGTGGTGGTATAGGTTCCTGTTCCACAGGCTGTATCTGTTATGAACCACCGTGCTGCGATGTGATAGTTCGGGTTCGAAATCCAGATTCACCCACCCCTGCTATGATGATGATGATGATGATGATGGTCCTGCTAAATTGCTATGATGCGGGTAGGGCAAACTGATGTCGTTACGAAAAAGTACTGTTTTTTCTGAAATTGTCATTTTCGCAGTGTTTGGCTAACCCGAGCGATTTGAGAGAAAAAAACAGTGTGTTTAGGAAACATTCAAGAACATATATATTTTTTTAAATATATAATAATGCCTGCGCTGGTGTTTCTAAAACGACATGAATAACCATATTGATTATAGTCGACTTTCAACAACTAATACAATCAGTAATAAAATAGTTTGCAATAAATATGTTTTATACGCATAATGACTTTTTCTGGACATGTTCAGATTAGCACCGCGAAAAAAGACAAGTTAAAAAAATATAACGGTACTTTTTGTTAACAGCATCAGTTTGCCCTAACAGCATCATAGCAATTCGGCAGGTCCCAATCGCATCATAGCATATTAGCAGGACCACTAGATCAGGGGTGTTCCCAAATGATATTATGACAGGGCATAACGACTAAATCGACGACATACATTAACCCTTTCTATATTTAGTGGATTCTCCCATTCAGTTATAGAAATCTACATTGGAATCATCTATCATTCGTCTCCGGATCGCCCAGCTGGATGGTCGCATTTAGTGCTTGACCCGATACGACGCTGTGAGCTATCCGTGAAGTTTTTTGTAATGCCTGGCCGGACACAATGGATTCTCGTTTAATCCCCAGCCAGGTAGTTCATGCACTGAGCGAATTCCAGTCTGCCTATTGGCAGGACCGACCGGAATCCACCGGTCCGGGGAAGCCGGGACCACCGGGAAGAAGAAGAGAAGGAGCAAGGGACCCACAAGAAGACGAAGGGGATAACTGAGAGACGCACAGCCCCCCCCCCCACTTGGCCCTCGGGCAAGAAGATCAGTCAGTTGTCGAGGACATCACCACAGCCAACGGAAGCAGGGATGCCGAAGTCACCCCGGATGTCCCTGCCGTCGACTTGGAGACCAGCAGAAACAGGGACGCCGATGTCACCCGGACGTCCCTGCTGCTGACTTCGTGGTGGAGATGGACACGCTTCCACCGTTGACACCGGAGTACCAACACATCCCGGTGTCCTCCATCTCCACCAGCGACAACAACAACACCACAAGCACAAACAACAGCGCTAGCACCGCCCCCTCATTTGAGGTGACAGCAGAATACATTAGACAGCTGAATGAGAGAGATGGCCGTAACAGACGAAATCATCAGACAAAACAAACTCAAACATCCAGAACTCAACATGGCATCCGACTCCACATCAGCAACATCAGCAGCATCAGCAAACAGAAAGAAAAAGAAAGCAAAGAAAAAAAAATAATATTAGATCAGTTTTCATCCCTTCATTGTTACGTTTATATATGTTTCACCATTTTCATTACCCCAACATCATTCCAACGCGGGTTGTTAAGGTGATACAAGCAGGCAGCAGGTAAATAAAAGTGCAGAAGGAGTCCTACTTATTGAGGAACATGTTTAGATAATAAGTTCAACAAACCTTTGTTGAACTTATTATCTGAACATTTCCTGTGGGATCTCTACTCATCAATTGATGCTTTAGTTTATACAGGGTTAATACACCAAACCAAACTATAGAATTACCGAATGAGATATGCGGAATATGATAATGTTTTGTAACTATGCCATTCACTTTACCGGAAAACTATATCTTCGACTTGAAAGTCTGAAATTTATAATTGAAAATTATCGCTACGAAAGTAGTCATTATCCCCCGCAAACGATGTTTTGTGGGGGATATATAATTGGGTTCCATCCGCCAGTCCGTGGGTCCGTCCCTCCGCGTCAGTTCGAACTTTGGAGCTCTATAACTATGAAACGGTGGTCGGGTTCGAACGATCTTCTGATCATTCATGACCCGAGCTCCGACCGCCGGTGGGATAAGACGTCCCGGACATCGACCACCTGGCGATCGGATTGCTGACTTCAGCGGACAATGGATTCGTCTATAATCCCCGCTGAAGTCAGGCTCGTGCTGAGCTCACTCAACCTGGATCACTGCCTGAGCTGGAATTTACACCGGTCAGGCAGCCAGGTTGATATGTTTTTGCCAAGTGGAGACAGGGGAGAACGGAGAGACGCCCCGTTCCCCCCACTTGGCCTCTGTCGTTGATACCATCACCAGACACAGGGACGCCGACGACAACCCGGAGGTTCCTGTTGTCATCGAGGCCAGCGGAGACAGGGACGCCGATGTCAACCCGGACATCCCCGCCGCCGATTTCGTGGTGGAGATGGACACTTTACCACCAAAGACACCGGGATATCATCACAGCCCGGTGTCTTCCATCTTCACCACCAGCACCAACAGCATCAGCAGCAGCAATGACATCAACAGTCGCTCCGCTGACGACAAGTCAAGTCGTAACTGGAAGCAATCGAGGTGACAAATAGGAGACTGGCGGATACAACAGAACAAATAAAAAAAAATCAGAAGAACTCCTTGCTGCCGCCAGTTCCACATATCAACAAACAGCAACAACAACAACAACTTCAGCCGAGAGAAAAAAGAGGGCAAGGACAACAAAAAAACATGCCTAGATCATCTCCATTCACGCTCACCATTTCATGATAGTATACACTCATACCATGCTACTCATTACAATTCAAAAGTGGGTTGTAGGGAAGTGGTTCCGCCCGTTCCAAATCCTCCCGGGTTAAATCCCAAACCCCATAAAACAACGGTCTACTGTATGCAGACGAACCACTGTGAAATAAAGGATATCCAACTGGTTTAGTCCATCGTTGGAATTTGTATCTGTGAACAGTAAACTTACCGATTGGCACATTCGGTTGGCCTGCTGGTGTAAACCGAGTGATGTAAATTATGACATACCGTTAGAACTAGTAGAAGCTATGTGGATCTCCGATATTACGTCAGTAGTACGGGAGGCTCGTTCTCCCCACATCTAAAAATAGATTTTTTGGCGGTAAAATTGTTTGTACTAAAATATTCAAAACAAAATTTTCAAAACAAATTTTTTTGGCGGTAAAATTGTTTGTACTATAATATTCACAAAAAAAATTCAAAAACTTCCAAAACTTCCAAAATTTCAAAAACTTCCAAAATTTCAACAATTTCAAAATTTTCAAAAACCTTTAAAATTTCAAAACTTTCAAAAACTTCCAAAATTTCAAAAACTTCCAAAATTTCCAAAAACTTCCAAAATTTCAAAAACTTCAAAAATTTCAATATAATGAAGATGACGAGCAACCAATTTTCGACTGGCCTGAGGCATTACGTTATGGAATGAATAACGACAGCGGATCAGAATGTGATCATACACGCAATAATAGAAGTTACTTTGATGTTGTTGTTATGAATAGAATTTTATCAACCTTACGTATTAACAGTTTATTGAGTTTTGCATACATATAGTACGTCACTTGGACATTTTATCAGTTTATCACGTGATCACTAAATGTGACAATCGGGTATCCACCGATGCCTGCAATGTATTATTTATAATAATTGGACTCATTTATCTCACGTAAATAATACTCTTAGTTGTTCCAATAAAATAGTTATCAAATTCGATCACCAATAGATTTGACTGTGGAATATAACGACCTTTAACTTATTTATCGATCTATGTTAGAACATGGTCTTAACAAAAAACATGACCATAACAAAAATTACCTTACCTTTATGCATGAATCTAATTTGACCATGCGTAAATATTGTCAGCTTATCATTGGATTTACTCATCAGCCGATAAGCTCAGGTACAATTGTATCATGTTTACATGGACTGACTGCGGTCATAGCGTGACGAGCAAAATGTGATGTTTACACACTTAAGCTCTGGATAAACAATACATATCGCATCTGAATGAATTTCTGGAATGTAGGTTAGCCATGCGTTCACAGACACTGGAATAAAATAGTCACTGTCTATAGAGAAGTATGACCTTGTACGTAAATAATAAAGCGCGTGATCGAGTATTCATTCTCAATAATAGATCGTCATTTAGTCAAAACAGTATGATGTCCTTTATCCCCCACACATTGGAGCCACACATTACTTGATGTTCACTTATACAGTTGTATGTCAATTATCAGTGGAGTGTCAGTGTACTTCATTGTGAATTAAATCACTCTGGGTTATTTGACTATAAACTATAAACATGTTACACCACAGCCGAGGGTTATTGTAATTTAATGAAAATGTCACACCGAGGTACGCCATCTTGATTGCTTTCAAAAATAGTGCAACTTACCTGTTGGTAATACACGAATGAAGAGCGTTTAACTGATACGAAATTACTACACGAATGAACTGAGTCTTGACATTTATATTTCACATCTTTCTTAAAGGCACGTGAGGCTTTAGTTGTCGAAAATATTCATATTTGTTCCAATCACCGTAAACAGAAAAACATTAAAACGCATACAGTTTCGTTCATATATACCATGACCATCGCGTAAACAGCATGTTATCATAAAGATTTACTATATTTTACCTAAGCAAGAGCCTGATTGTGTTGCAGAAGACAACACAATGCTGCTGGCTAATCACACACAAATGGCATAAACGCTCTTTATTCGTTCCATATCAGGAATTCACCCACAAATAACGCTCTTTATGTTTACCATCATAATATAAACAAACACCAGAAAAGTAACTTTTTATGCTTTTGTTTACATAACAATGGTCAAAAATATGACAATACCATACTGTTTATGCGATATTTCTTATTTGTATACGGACAAAGTCTGTCTACATTTTGTTGTTCTTTCTGTTTGTGGCGGTTTTTGACGGGTGGAAATATTTTCACAGGATACCCACCGCCAAGGCCAACCGTACCTTTAAATGTTCCAACACATACATACATAGACATAGTGTTATACAGTCTTATATGTACACACACGCTACGACACCATTAAAGGTGGACAATACACTCACGATGTGACAACATATACAGACATAGGCATAGTGTTATACAGTCTTCTATGTACCAACGCTATGACATAATTAAAGGGGGATAATGCACGCACGGTGTGGAATGTTAAAGTGACACGAAACAAGGGACGTGATGCAATATTGGTGTTTGAATATTAAAGGAACACAATGCGCTCTAAAGGGACACACGGCACTCATTTTGAATGATTGTTAACAATACAAGCGCAGTGGGTGAAAGTTAAAATGACACAGAACAATATTTAAAGTTCAAATTTTCGGGCTCTTAATGTACCATTTATGTATCGTTTCTCGCTCTACAATCGCTCCTCCCCGCTTATAGATATATAACGAAGACGAGATTATCATGTTGATGAAGTTTATTGAAATTTAATCGTCCGAATTGTCATCACTTTCGTCAGAAGTGTCATTTGTTTCGTCCATGAATTTTTCTAGCATCGGTTTGTACTTTAATATTGACATTTTCACTGCATCACATTCTCCATAACCACTATTCAAATATTTGTCGACTTTATCCATGACTCTGTTGTGCAGAGTCCCATTGCGCAGCTGTAGATACGCAAATATTGTCCAAGCATAACCATTCATAAATTGCTTCATATCTTTACTTTTAAGGTCCACTTTATCACTCCATTCCTCATGTGTTTTATCTCTACTCTCATCACACAAACTTTTGAAGTATTCATCTTCATTCAATTTAATTTTCTTATTCTGACTATCATCCGTGTCCTCAGTTAATTTTCGTTTTAACTTATTTTCTTGACACCAGTTTTTTACGTGTCTCTGAACATCATAATGATCTTCGAACAAAAGCCTGCAGTCATTACAAGGGTACGACATGTCTTCTCGAATGTCTATGTTTTGACGGTTCTTCTTATTAATTTCATCGAGCTCACCAGGTGGCCTTATGTCGTTAGTATAGTCATTATGTTGACCCTGGGGCACAATATAATTATATGCTATGCCCTTCTGTTGACCAGGGAGTTCTCTGTCATCGTATTTCATCGCATTCTGTTGACCCTGGGTCTCAGTGTCTTTTTTATGTTTTTTCATCCCATTCTGTTCATCTGGGTGTTCTCTGTCTTTTTGGAGATTATATTTCATGCCATTCCATTCACCCATATGTTGGTTCGTGTCCTCTTTTAGTACATTCTTGTCGATTGGGTTATTGAACAATACCAAATATTGACAATTTCGTCGTTGCGTTGGATCTTTGTTGTAGTAGAAATTCTGGTTCAAACTTATCAAAGATAAGTTCAAATGGTGACTTCCTTCGGAATGCAAATCATTAACTCTCTGGTCTTTTGACGAAGTTTGCATCAAGTCATCGAGTATAACTAGATTTTTATACCGGGGGTTGATAAGAGAATCCAAGTTTGCTGGTATTCCTCGTATAAAGTTGACATGAGGGGTGACGGTATACATTATTTCGTCATATAGGGGCTGCCAATATTTATAAAACCATATTATTCTGTCAGGTGCGGCGATATTTTTGAGGCAGACTTTTGTAGCAAGGTTTTCACGAAGTACGTCTTCCCACTAGATGTCGGTCCACTTACACATGCCGTGAATGGATGCTTGAAAATAAAATCTTCCTGGATTTTAGCCATTGGATCATCAAAGCAGGATGTTATGTCGCTTGGTGGCTGTTGTTGTTGTTGTTGGTGGTGGTGTTGTTGTTGTTGTTGTTGTTGTTGTTGCTGTTGATACTGTTGTTGTTGTTGTTGTTGTGGCTGATGATACTGTTGTTGTTGTTGTTGGTGGTGTTGTTGTTGTTGTTGTGGCTGATGATACTGTTGTTGTTGTTGTTGTTGTTGTGAAGGCGTGTGTTTAACTTTGATATGACGCTTCAAACTATCTTGCCAAGCATAGACACTTAAGCACTCTTCACATTGATACTTCATTTTCCTATATAATCAGTGAAATCGAGCGTTCTTCTATGCACCTATATTTATATAGAACAGAAAAAAGGGAAACGTGGTGGACTAGTTAACTAGTTCAGGATGTCGTTCACAACTGTCTCTTAGTGTTGTTTGTACTGGATACAAATTTATCACATTGGCTACAATACAACCTACCTATCCAAATGTCAATGCAATTATGAGTGATTTCAATATAAACACTCTATTATATAGATATGTGTAACCTGGTGACATGATGAAATCGATTGTGTACTGAGTTGACCTCCGGCTTCGTGCCGATTGTGTACTGAGCTGACACCGTGGATAAATTGACCAATGACTGCTAGTGTATCCTTTGACAGATATGCGTGCGCAGACTCGTTTGATGTTCGCTATCGCATTACTATGTTTTAATTCAAAATGAGTGCTGTGTGTCCCTTTAGAGCGCATTGTGTTCCTTTAATATTCAAACACCAATATTGCATCACGTCCCTTGTTTCGTGTCACTTTAACATTCCACACCGTGCGTGCATTATCCCCCTTTAATTATGTCATAGCGTTGGTACATAGAAGACTGTATAACACTATGCCTATGTCTGTATATGTTGTCACATCGTGAGTGTATTGTCCACCTTTAATGGTGTCGTAGCGTGTGTGTACATATAAGACTGTATAACACAATGTCTATGTATGTATGTGTTGGAACATTTAAGAAAGATGTGAAATATAAATGTCAAGACTCGGTTCATTCGTGTAGTAATTTCGTATCAGTTAAACGCTCTTCATTCGTGTATTACCAACCGGTAAGTTGCACTATTTTTGAAAGCAATCAAGATGGCGTACCTCGGTGTGGCATTTTCATTAAATTACAATAACCCTCGGCTGTGGTGTAACATGTTTATAGTTTATAGTCAAATAACCCAGAGTGATTTAATTCACAATGAAGTACACTGACACTCCACTGATAATTGACATACAACTGTATAAGTGAACATCAAGTAATGTGTGGCTCCAATGTGTGGGGGATAAAGGACATCATACTGTGTAAACATCACATTTTGCTCGTCACGCTATGGCCGCAGTCAGTCCATGTAAACATGATACAATTGTACCTGAGCTTATCGGCTGATGAGTAAATCCAATGATAAGCTGACAATATTTACGCATGGTCAAATTAGATTCATGCATAAAGGTAAGGTAATTTTTGTTATGGTCATGTTTTTTGTTAAGACCATGTTCTAACATAGATCGATAAATAAGTTAAAGGTCGTTATATTCCACAGTCAAATCTATTGGTGATCGAATTTGATAACTATTTTATTGGAACAACTAAGAGTATTATTTACGTGAGATAAATGAGTCCAATTATTATAAATAATACATTGCAGGCATCGGTGGATACCCGATTGTCACATTTAGTGATCACGTGATAAACTGATAAAATGTCCAAGTGACGTACTATGTGTATGCATAACTCAATAAACTGTTAATACGTAAGGTTGATAAAATTCTATTCATAACAACAACATCAAAGTAACTTCTATTATTGCGTGTATGATCACATTCTGATCCACTGTCGTTATTCATTCCATAACGTAATGCCTCAGGCCAGTCGAAAATTGGTTGCTCGTCATTTTCATTATATTGAAATTTTTTAAGTTTTTGGAAATTTTGGAAATTTTTGAAGTTTTTGAAATTTTTGAAGTTTTTGAAATTTTTGAAGTTTTTGAAATTTTTGAAATTTTTGAAATTTTTGAAGTTTTTGAAATTTTTGAAGTTTTTGAAATTTTGGAAGTTTTGGAAGTTTTTGAATTTTTTTTTTGAATATTTTAGTACAAACAATTTTACCGCCAAAAAATCTATTTTTAGATGTGGGCGAACGAGCCTCCCGTACTACTTACGTCGTGTCCATCTAATATGAATATTAACTGTGCGGCTATAGATGAGTAGGCTCATGATCATATATACATAATGTATATGGCGTTCCTCAACCCACTTCCGTGTTTTCACGTGAAGACGATATTCACAGGCAAACACCCACATTGAGACGAGAGGCAGTTCAATGTGCCATTCCGATCAATACATGGCCATTTCGATAAGAACTGAGTATCTATATATTCATGTACATTGATGCAATGAACATTCATACGGAGGCATGACACGTGGCATAAATGTGATATGCATATTATGTGAAATGTGGGTGTTTATTTTATATGATTATTGACAAACTATGTGCACCACAAATCACGAACCAAGTGCTTCAAATCACAATGCACGGCTAACTCAAAGTTAGTTACATGCATATGAAATATAAGTTCGCGGGTATACCAATAAGAACAAGCATGCAGGTGGTATAATTCCCGTATGCACCGGCATGAAACTCGTGATCCATCAACGCTCAATATGGTATTTTGCCGGTCATTCATGTCACAGATCAGAGTCTACGGGCTTAGGCATCAGTAACGTTGGCTGGGAAACTATTATTGTAGTACCCAAACGCCTTTATTTTGGGAAATTGTAAATAAAATTATATACATATCCCGTCTGTGTTACACTAAATATTGTTCGGTGAGTGGTCAACTGCCAATTGGGTCTGCTGTCAGCAGAATAATTGGGCGTGCTTTTAAAAACTAAGCCGAATTCCATCTCAAGCCAGTTATATATATCGATGACATGATCGTTGTTAAGTTTCTTGGAAATATTACATTGAGCTGAATTAATGTGCTGCGTGGGCTAGTCTCAAATTTTCGGCAGACTTCGTTAAAAGCGGTTCACATGATGTGTCCAACGACTACCGCACCATATCCCTCAATAACACAGACACCCACTACATGCATTTCTTAAATAATGCATTCTGCCATATTCTGGCGACATTATGTTAAAGCCAACACGATTTACGACTTTAAGAGTGTCGCGATATGCGTAGACGTTAAGTAAAAACATTTGGACAAAACAGACATATTTTGGAATCGATTACCGTTGATGACCGTTGATGATAATAGAATTTGACGGTATAAACAGAGATTTAACAATATCCCATGAAAGCAGATGAAAGTAATAATTTCCGAGGATATAAAGAATCGTCGAGCTATGGGGCAATCTTGTCACGTGCATGGATTGCAAAATATTTGAAAGTATATGATCGCATGTCATGGGATGAATTGTGCATAGTGCAGTATGCCTGCCCCACAACAATCATATATAATGTCGTGACCATTGGTCTTTAACCAAATAACCGGGTCAATTTATGTATATATAATCAAATGAAACCAACGGTTGTAAATTGGTTGTAAATTAACGAATTGCTGCGATTAAATCCAACACCAACGGTGAAATAGAGAATTGAATCATTCAGATAAACATTGACAAATGCAGGTTCGCACTGTATTCCTCATATATAAACAAAGAAGCTGATGTCAAACAAGTCCGTGCAAGATTTATTGAATAACCCTTTACCCAACAGAAGGGCCCTGTGCCAATGCATTCTCTTATATATGCGAGTCGACCATAGGTCGCCTCGCATATATAAGAGAATGCATTGGCTTAATACATTAAAAATTATAAAATTGTTAAAGAATGTAAGAAAAAATGGTAAAAAGTGTTAAAAAAAGATTTTGTTTAGGCCAATGCATTCTCTTATATATGCGAGGCGACCTATGGTCGACTCGCATATATAAGATAATGCATTGGCACAGGGCATAACTGTAACTATCACAATGTGGTCAAGGAGCCGGTTCCAATGATATCCATATTTGTATGGTTCTATTGAGACAGACCGAAGATATTTTATGCTGTTGAAGCTTTATTTGGCCGGTTTTGGCCGGTTTCATGGGTAAAGGGTTAACCCCCATAAAGTTGGGAATACAACAGCTCAGGGATAATTCATTAATCACCAGGATACTCGAGGATTGAAATATAACAGCATGTTATACTGTCTGAGATTATTGCCAATAAATGATAGATGGCAATGTCCATGAATATCCGAATGAGTGTGCCAGAAGCAATTGAAAGCTTCGATTCAACGTATACAGTCTGAATTTCTGTGATCTCTTCGATTATTTAAGGATGTAGTACGATGGAGAACTCAACATTTAATGTACCACCATGTTAATTGCGAGGGCTCTATACAAAGACGTCGCATCAGTGCTATAAGGTCGTAACTCCATTTTGGCGGGAAATGAGTATTTGATATCATTCGAATCGTGAGAAAAAATCCAATCCGATGGGCCAAACTGTTTTTTCATTGGATGGCAAATATTCTCACAAACCAGTGACACAAATGTCGTATCTCCAGCGATCTTCACAATTATTCGTGCTATAAGGTCGTATGTCCAACAGCAGCCAATCAGGTTGTCCACGTGACTTCTGTTTTGTGTTTGTAAATTCTCGACTGTGTGCTATAAGGTCGTATCTCCATGTTAGTCACGTGATCATTTGGTGATTTAAATTTTGTGATTGTTCCACAAATTTCTGTATGATGATGTACATGAGTGAATATTCATAATGTAGAATAGGCACTTTTTAGTTCATAGACAGATGCGATTGCCACCATATTTAGCTTAATCTGTATTTATTGGCACAACATCCTTATAGCACGGAAACCAATCGTCGTTGGTGTACGCAAAAGGTCGTATCTCCAAACAAGTTATTGCTTTTTAAAAGAAAACGAGGGAGTAAACAGAAAAAAAATTGTGGTTCAATGGACAGCTAATGTCAGTTTTCATTGGAATAAATACAACAATACGTCATGCTTTGTCAATATTAGGAAAAATGTTGTCTGAAAACTTCAACCTTCATTTTCTCGGAAAGTTGAAAATGTGGGTTACGAAATTATAGCACTGAATTTCGACAGGGAACCCTGTGAAGTTGAAAAAAATAACGCGGGGAATATATTTCTTAGTTATTATATGATGTACTTCACTGTAGCTCAGAATGCTTGGTTATAAGAGTCAACTTGTATCAGGAAATGCTAACAATACATGCGACCGACTGTGATTGGTATGACGAAGTGAGTTATAACCTTAGGTAAGCAATAACTTGTCGCACTTGAAAAAAAAAAATCATAGGAGGCGTAAATGGAATCTATGTTGGTATGTCGTGAAGATCTAGTAAGAATGATTCGAAGTTGTACAAATTATAGTACAGATCAGATACAAATCAGATACAATACAACAAATAAATGCCATGCTGTCAGTATCTACATAGCATTTGTTAGTTTTATTTTTCTATGACGAAATAGAATTATCAACATGCAACATGTTTTGTTCAGTCACCACAGGCAGGGTTAAGGGTACGTTCATACACTGGCAAGTTTGCACGGTATGGTTTGCAGGCATTTTGTCGTAGAAAACGATATGGTGCCAGAATATGAATGGAAACAAGTATATAACATGCATCTGTACCACAGCTAAACAAATGCGAAGTAAAATCTCTGTAGTTCCACATGTAGCCATGCTACCGGAATTTGCCTGTAAATAGCATGCAATTACCTCGCAAGAATAAATCATACAGGTATTTGAAGGGAAATTCCAGTAGCACCGTTACAAGAGGAACCACGGCTTTGGTTAGCTTTGGTAACGATGCATGTTATATGCATGTTTCCGTTCATATTCTGGCACCTTGTGGTTTTCTATGATGAAATGCCTGCAAAAGCATACCGTGCAAACTTGCCATCGTATGAACGTACCCTAAGACATCTTTCGAATTAAGCCACCTCAGTAAATTAAAAACACCTCAGCAGAAAGCCACTTTGCGGGATACTCTGTGGGATACACTTGTTCGGTTCCGCTATTCGTTATCCGACGACTCAAATCATATCAGTTAGCGGCATAGCGAGAAATATAGACTACTTACCGAGTTACGTGAAATATACTGATTAGCCAATTCCGATCGAACTGGGAAGCAGATCTGCAAAAATAAATCAGATATTCAAACATGATATCTCATATGAAGGCTATATATATGAAGGCTATATAGATACTCCAAATTAATTTAATAGAACTATTTTTTGTAAATTTAGAACATGAAATCACCATCTGCCAGTGGAAACCGGTAGCTGGAATGGTACAGATCTAAGGGAACTAACATGAGCACTATGTACCGATACTAGACTAGGAGACGAATTCCATTACCTCTTTTTTTACCCTGTGCCAATGCATTCTCTTATATATGCGAGTCGACCATAGGTCGCCTTGCATATATAAGAGAATGCATTGGCCTAATTTTTTTTTACAATTTTAATAATTCGTTCTTGTATTCTTTAACAATTTTATAATTTCACCCATACAGAGCCCCAGACAAACATGAGCAGACGACCCTCTTCTATATGCTTCTATATATGTGTGGGGCTCCCTGCAGGGTAATGGATATTTGTTATTTTATGTCCTAAAAATTGTAAGAAACATTTATTTAAAAAAAATGATAAAAAATTGTTAGGCCAATGCATTCTCTTATATATGCGAGGCGACCTATGGTCGACTCGCATATATAAGAGAATGCATTGGCACAGGGTAAAAAACCGGTAGCTGGAATGGTACAGATCTAAGGGAACGAACATGATCACTATGTACCGATACTAGACTAGGAGACGAATTCCATTACCTCTTTGAGTGTGAAGCACTTGCGCCGCGAGAGAAAATGTCATATACCAAAGAATACCTGACCAGACCAAACATTACAATGGATGAACTTCTCAAAGTACAAAACACATGTCAAATACGGCTTCTTTGCAAATTTATACATACCATTTTTAAGAGGTTCGACGAAAATCCGCATGATTGACATATACATCTGAACTATTTAGTTATTGCTACGTATGAAACGCTAAAATAATATGTAGAACCAATTGATTCTCTGCGCCATTCTCACGAAGAACCAAGATCTATGATCGCGAACGACCTACTCTTTGGATCCGATATTGTGATAGTTTTTTTTAGAAAGAAATAATGTCTATTTGGCTCTCTCGCTCTTCTTTATATTGGATCCATTTTGTCTCTCTCTTTCCCCTTTCTCTTGTGGCTGGTGTCCGACCATCCTATTCCACGTATCTATATATATTGTTGCGAATGTCTGTCTGTCTGTCTGTCTGTGTTCTATAGAAATTCACAGGGGACCATCTAGATGATACTAAATGGGTCTACTAGGGGTAACTTTTTACGAGAAAGATAATGGTCGGGGTTAGAATTTTCTAAAGTGACGCCGTTGTTGTCAGGGGCAGAAAAGGGGGAGGGGCAGATTTTTTTTTTGTCGCCGATTGCCACGAAACTTACATATAATCATCCCCATGATATGAAGAATCTAACGGTGTGGTTTACATATGTCAAAAATGGCGTTGTTCGAGTCAGCGATGCACAGAAGGTGAGAGGGGCGCCAAATTTGATAAAACTAATTTAGCATCTAGAAGATACCAAAGGGGTCTACTAGGGGTAACTTATTACGAGAAAGATAATGGTCGAGGTTAGAATTTTCTAAAGTGACGCCGTTGTTGCCAGGGGCAGAAAATGGGGAGGGGCAGAATTTTTTTGTCGCCGATTGCCACGAAACCTACATATAATCATCCCCATGTTATGAAGAATCTAACGGTGTGGTTTAAATATGTCAAAAGTTGTGTCATTTGAGTCAGGGATGAACGGAAGGGGAAAGGGGCACCAAAATTGATAAAAACTAATTTTAGTGCCGATTTCCACCATATTGATATACATTCTTCTTCATGATACAAGGAATCTAATTGTACGATTTAACAACCCCAAATTGTTGTCGTTTGGATGAGAGATTGGGGGGGGGGTGGGCACTAAATTTGATAATAATTGGTTTAGTCGCTGATTGCTACCACACTTATATAAAATCATCCCCATGGTATGAGGAGTCTAATGGTGCGGCTTAAATCTGTCAAATGTGGCCTCATTCGAGTCAGGGGTGCACTGAAAGGGAGAGGGGCACCAAAATTGATGCACACTTTTTAGCGCCAATTTCCACCAAATTGATACACATTCTTATCCATGGTACGAGGAATGTAATCGTGTGATTTAAAGACGCCATAGTGGTTGTGTTTGGGTGAGAGATGGAGAGGTGGTGGGCACAAAAGTTGATAAAAAAAAATTGTTTAGTCGCCGATTATCACCAAACTTATAAACAATCATCTTCATGATATCCGTAGTGTAATTGTGTGGTTTAAGGATGTCACACTGGGCCACTCGAGTTAGTGGTCTATAGAGGTGATAGGGACACAAAAAATTATAACAAAATGTTTAGCGCCGATTTCCACCAGATTGATACATATTCTTCTCAGTGATCCGAGGAATCTTATCGTGTGGTTTAGATACACCACATTGGTGCCCTATGGGTGAGAGATATGGGGACCTTAAATTTGATACGAATTTGTATATATATAGATATCTGTCAAATGTGGCCTCATTCGAGTCAGGGGTGCATTGAAAGGGAGAGGGGCACCAAAATTGATGCACACTTTTTAGCGCCAATTTCCACCAAATTGATACACATTCTTATCCATGATACGAGGAATGTAATCGTGTGATTTAAAGACGCCATAGTGGTGCTGTTTGGGTGAGAGATGGAGAGGGGGTGGGCACAAAAGTTGATAAAAAAAATTGTTTAGTCGCCGATTATCACCAAACTTATAAACAATCATCTTCATGATATCCGTAGTGTAATTGTGTGGTTTAAGGATGTCACAATGGGTCACTCGAGTTAGTGGTCTATAGAGGTGAGAGGGACACAAAAAATTATAACAAAATGTTTAGCGCCGATTTCCACCAGATTGATACATATTCTTCTCAGTGATCCGAGGAATCTTATCGTGTGGTTTAGATACACCACATTGGTGCCCTATGGGTGAGAGATATGGGGACCTTAAATTTGATACGAATTTGTATATATATAGAGATAATCATTTCCAGTGAATCATGCATCCATGAGTCTAATGGACGTGGTTTAAATAATTCAAATGTGGCAACAGTTGATACAAATATATTAACACTAATTTGCACCAAATTCATACACGTCTTCTCTAATGATATACGAAATAAATCACATTTGTTGTCGTTTGGGTCACGAATAGTGAGAGGACATGCACTATCATTGATAAGATTGCTATTCTCAAATATCCACCTATAAGTTATATATAGTAACCCAGGCCATCTCGATATCATTTTAAGGAGTTTTGGGCGTTCACATTTCACAATCTCGACAAATGATGACAACTTAAGTCACTTGAACAATTATATCTTCTCAACTGTCATATTTATATGGGGACGGCAATCAGGGTATGCACACAATGGGGAACATGTCTCTATTCCGAAGGTTCGCTATTCCGAAGGTTCACTAATCCGAAGGTTCACTAATCCGAAGGTTCACTATTCCGAAGGTTCACTATTCCGAAGGTTCGCTATTCCGAAGGTTTTTGTTATTTTAAAAGTTAATTCTATATTCTAAAGTATATTGAGAGGGTTCTTTAGTACGAAGACTCTTATGAAGGAAATAACTTAAAACATTAAAAAAATAAATGTGATTTTTGTTTTCGTGGGTTTCCTTGAGATTTAACCCTTTGGCGAGTAGAACGACATATATGTCGTCTATCGGCTGAGGACTAAACGACATATTTTAGTTATTTTACGTCTATATAACTTCAATATATCATCTGATTTATAAATGATTTACATAGGAGTTATTTTGATTAATATAATGTCCCAAATGCTAAAGGCGGACTATAACAGTGGGGCTCTTACGGTCAATCAATACTGGAGCGCTATAACTTACTGTATAGCAGAATACCGCTGAATGGACCTAACTGCAATTCTGACTTTGTATTGATTTTAATGTTGATGTTTCTTTCAAGTACAGATTGCCAGTTCGGGTAGAATGCATCTCTAACTCGTAGTTTATTTCAGTCATTGTGTTTTCAACTTTCTATAATATTAAAATGATAAACTGATACGGTCTTCTTGCTATTAATAACCGACATCCGGGACAAATTAGATATTAGATTGGGGTGTATAAATGTACGGGGGCGCAAATTTTGATTCATTTCTGGCTAAAAACTCCCATAATAGAAAACCTTCGGAATAGCGAACCTTCGGAATAGTGAACCTTCGGATTGGTGAACCTTCGGATTAGTGAACCTTCGGATTAGTGAACCTTCGGAATAGCGAACCTTCGGAATAGAGAACCCTACCCCACACAATGAGCTATCATAGAAGAAGCATTAAACGTATATTTATCATTCTATTTAAGGGATACATATATTCGTGCAAACTGAGAGACCTCGAATCGTCAGAGGATTGCATATATATTATAACACAATTGAGTCTGTTTTATTCAATACAGTTTCCACAACAAAGTTACAATATATCAAGAGATGTGGAGGGCCTGTTCAAAAATGTTGGTCACAGTGTGCAGTGAAATATAGTTTCTTCTAATATAAAATAAAACGCAGTCAGTAGCACATGACTTTTCAGGATCCTCCAATACTGACATCTGAAAAGGGTTTTAGAACAGACTCATCTACTGACATAAACAACTCAAAATATCGCTCTGTGCCTGGCATGTGCAGCTGATATACGTGCGCAGCAACATTTCGTTTAAACTGAGAATATTTAGCCAATATATAGCACCATGAACAGAGGAGCATCTGGAAATTTCTTTGAACATCTGTATCTTCATGGAGATATGATAGCCAGGTGTCCTCAAGATCTTGGTCCAACCCACTAGATTGATTGATACACCTCAATATGTAAAACTCAATTGTCATCTTTTATTTTTTGCAAACTAATGTGTTTATGATGTTCATGTATCATAACGTCTGAAGTATACGCAGTTGTAAATAAATACTTCATTATTGATGGAACGGATTAATCGTGCTTATCAAAATGACAATTGACAAGGTGAATCACTGCTTATATTCCATGAATGCAATAATCATGTTTTGTGATGCTATTTGAATATACAATTTATGAAAACACTTTGAGCTATTCCCAAACAAATATCCACAGCATGCAGAGGGTTTCACATCGCATTAACCTGGGCAACGCCGGGTAACCCTGCTAGTATATATATATTCTTGTATATAACATGTGTTTTGTGGGTATATTACCGATTTTGCTCAATTGTATTATACTGTATGTTCTCGTTCTGTTTAAAAGTTACTAGTATCGTTCATTTATTCAGTAAATATATACTCTTCATTGTATGGAGAACTAAATATTATATATATTAACCTCCAACACAATTTATAGACAATTTGACTCATAGTTGGGTGCCATTTAAGCAGTTTTCTCTTCCTCTCAAGCCACGACCGGTAACCGACAGTCTTGTTTGCCTTTGTTTGCCTCTATATATTATTCTACACAAGTTTGATCGGATCGATTCGGCATTGTTAATATTGTACCCATGTGTATGTGGGCAGTACAATTTGTTGTCGGACCCCAATGCCGAACAGAACCAATTTGAGACTCAGGTGACTACTAATTACACTCGGGTTCCCAAAGATATGCTGGTGAAAATGATGACGATGTGATAATGAAGATAAATAGACACTTATGCCTCCACATGCTGCATTGTCATAATTATCATTGTCATAATTATCATGCTGTTACACATGGTTTATTGTGTACTCCAGTGTATCGAGTAGTCACACCTGACTCGTTTTGGTTCTTTTGTTGCATGTTTCCCTTTGAATGGAGTGGGAGATAACCTGTGTTTTGATCTATGTACAGTAACCCTCTTAATTGGACATAGAATTTGTTTTATTTGCTCGACAAATGTTTCATAAATATAAATTATGCTGAGTGGTTGAGCGGGTACATGCTTTTATCGATTCACCGGTGTGCTGTCTTCACTTTGATTGTTCGATAGCAACACAAGATAAACCCATACCGTGTGGCCAACATCGAACCCCATGATATTTTTGGGAACCACACAGAAATTGTTCTGTATCGTGGAATTCCCAGGTGCTTCTAGAGCTGTACTGGTGATAAACCCTTGCAGAACCCAGATGTTGTTGTTGTTAATCACGTATGTACTAAATACTCATTGACGAGTAGTTCCAGTTGGAAATGCTGATAAAATAAAATCAACAAATTAAAATAAATAGTTGCCCGGTGTTACGGCCGTTTTTTATCTTGTTATCTGAAATCTTTTTTTGTATTTGTATTATCTGTTTGTACGTCTGTCGTCTGCTCATATTTCCTTGACATCCCTATAAATTTATATTATATACCATTCCAATATATAGAGGATGTTTTTTGAGTGAATTCCATAGTTATTTCATTCGTGACGAATGAAATAATATGGGAGTGTTCTATTCATTATATGCTTTAACCATGTCGATAATTATGTTTAATGTATTAATATTCCTTCAGTAATTCCAATTAATTTCTAACAAACCGTACACAAAATTTCAGTTGTAAATTGATTGTTGTTGTTCACCAGCTGATAGCCAACGAACCACTTTTAAATGGCGAGAAATTAGTCCTCCGCTAAAGAAAATAGTTCCCTCAAATTATCAATAAAAGCGACATATAATTTTGGACGGCTACCAATTTAATATATCAAATAATAGTAACATGACATTCTAATCACGAAATAAGAACATTATTATAATAGATAGTTCCGTCGCGCATTGATATTCGTTCACTATTATTCGGCGATTTTACCGGAAGTAAGCGACAGTGAAGATATCATTTTTGAATAAAAAAAATTATATCTTTACTGTCGGTCTAGACATTAATACGATATTTATGGCAATTTTGCGGTAATTTCCCACTATATAATGGGGAAGCTTATAATAAATACTTTTTTTGCTGGCTGGTAGCATCAATTCAGTAAAGAAAGGGTTTATCAAAGTCAAAAAGTCAGGTTATCTTATGGATAATATACACGTGCATCAGGTGTTTGGATGTAGAGAATTTATTTGTTTAATAACTTTGCATATTTTACGCATGACTCCGGTGTTTCTGTTATTGAGGAGTTGGCTCATTTTTACTGTGGTAGGTAAAGTATAATAATATTTTTGTTATATTTGAATATCTGGCTTCTTTCATAGATTCGCATTCTAACATAACATGAAATTCGTTCCCCAAAACATCACGTTTGCATAGTTTACATCTTTTCCCATTATATGAAGATCCCGCCCAATCGCCAGTCTCTACCGGAAGATGATGATTGATTAACCCAATTAGATTTGTTATTCTCAAATTTATCGTCATACAGTGAACAAGTTAAACTTCTCCGACATGGTTCTGGACTCCCTGGTCATAGATTAACCAATATATTATTTATTGTTGTCGGCATCTCTTTGTCATGAAAAATCGCATTCAGCATGGCACTGTGTTCGTCTCCATCGGCGTAAATAGGACAACCCATAAATTGTCGTTGCCAGCAAAGTGGACATGTTAAGCGTCTGGTCGTGATTTGCGAGCCATTCAGTAGTAATTAATGTACGGTCATTTGCTACACGATACGTATTGCGAACCAACCTATATATGTACTTCTCTACGCGACGTCCGTTGCCATCTTTGTGTCAGTCGATGTCTTATACAGGGCGCCAATGGTCAATCGGATATCTGCGGTCGCTTATTTACTTGTATTTAATGGCACCGATTTCCATATCCGATTAATTCCCCTGGCGACACGCATGCCTATCATGGCCTTTTGTCACGACATATATAACGTTTGCGCTGTCATATATCTTATAGAGTTTCATAATTATTCATAACATACTGAATGCTATTATATGTTTGGTTATTGAATATATAGACCAATAGCATGACTAAAACGTTATATAGAGTGCATAGACCCTCTTTGGTGTACAGTATACCAGTCAGAAGAAGTGGTATATTGAGGCGCGCCTTTATTGCGATATTGAGCGCGCTTAATTTCGAAAAAAGGCGCGATTATAGCGTCTGTCGCGCTTATTATTGCGATATTGAGCGCAAAAGATTGCGATATTAAGCGCGCAATGTCACAATATTCAGCGCGACAAACTTTCATACATACCCGATAGTGTTATATTTATATGAGATAAATACAGTATATAGTGTACATATAGTGTACATATAGCATTTACAACTATAATTATATACAAATCTAAAATATTGTCTCTATTTATGCCAAATAACATAGAAGAAGCAATAATTGTCTTTAAATGACACAATTTTGAGCGCAAGATGTCGCAATATTAAGCGCACGATATCGAAATATTAAGCTCGAAATATTGCGATATTAGCGCAAAATGTTGCAATAATATCATAAGCGGCGCGCTTATAAGCGTGTCCGCTTTCAATATTATTGAGATATAGCACGCTTAATATACCACTTCTTTTGACTGGTACTGTAGCGACGAACTTCGCGGACTCGCGGGAACTGGGCGTTGTTGTTGTGTACTTCGTCCAAATTGATTCTTGTCTAGTGGACTTCTGCTTCTTACTTCAAATATCCCAACATATGAATTAGGAATCAATTTTGTATTATGTTAAATAATGGCCACGAATGATCAGACACACGAACTTTCAACTTTTAATGTGGGTTATTATGGTATTGCTATGGATATGCACTATTTACGGCGCCAAAGTTACACGTTTTGATATATCGGCTCAACTTGTAGTGGAACGTGCAAACAATAATCTGATGGAAGAGACAAGCGACATGTCCACAGTGCTACCACTGAAACGCTTAATTGTCTTCAATCCAAACATAATCTTTCCGCGCAGACACACTCTAATTTTGAAAATCTATTGAAACTCTATGTCAGATAGACAGCTTTAATTATTTTTTTGGCGAATTACTGCTACAGAAGGATTCAACAAAAGCTCGACACAATTTATTGTTTGATAATGTATTATAATATGTACTATAAATGTAAATGGGTGGGACCAAGCATTTAGAATGTCTAGCTGTAAAGAACTGAGATGTGTCTGAGGTGGAAACTGGCCACCCCAACGCCACGTTAATATAATTATATCTTGCGTTATTATTGAATTCAAGGGATGTAAATCGCGTAATTTAGAATCTTTTGAACATTAAAGCCAGACAATTAAATCTGACGATCCAGACTTGTATTACCGTATATTTAAATATAGAATAAAACCGTACGTATGGAAATATTATGTAAATTCCCCCTCTTCAGAGCTTGTGCATGTTTGTATAATGTTATTACCTTCGACTTTTAAATAACATTTATCTTATTTTATCTATCATCGTCTAAAGTTCACGGTGAAATGATGATATTTATTTCTCCACAACAACGACGGGGAGATTATAGTGAGAAAAAAAGAACATCTCGTGTCAGTATTCCCCAATGTGCTAAGAAAAGTGTTCACAAAAACGCATCACGTATGACAAAATATAGTCCTAATAATATGATTAATGTATCGATGAGTGGAAGTACACAACTGTTCCAAGTCGTTCATTCTGGGTTTCAAGCTTGTGTCTCAGACGTAATGCTTTCTAACATAGGAACATAACAAATAATTATCAGAGGTGTCATATGGTTGAACCTTGTAGAGGGAAAATTTACATGCTTTTAAGCCTTTTGATTTTAGATTATGAAGTGTGTGTCTCAAACCTAATGCATTTTAACATCAGAACATTAGAAATAATTACCAGTGGTGTCACATGGATGAAACTTCCAGGGGAGGTCTGCATACTAATTAGCTTCCAACAAACAAGAAATGCAGCAAGACTTATGCATTGTGATTAAGGGTACGTTCATACACTGGTAAGTTTGCACGATATAGTTTGCAGGAATTTCGTCGTAGAAAACGATATGGTGCCAGAATATGACTGGAAACAAGCATATAAAATGCATCTGTACCACACCTAACTACATGCGAAGTAAAATCACCGTAGTTCCACCTGTAGCCATGTTACCGGAATTTGCCTGTAAAATAGTGTGCAATTAATTCGCAAGAATCAATCTTACAGGTATTTGAATGCAAGTGTCAGTAGTGTCGTTACAAGTGGAACTACATAACTTTTACTTCTCATGTCGTTAGCTTTGGTAAAGATGCATATTATATGCACGTTTACTTTAAAATTATGGCACCATGTGGTTTTCTATGATGAAATGCCTTGCAGAACATACCGTGCAAACTTGCCAGCGTATGAACGTACCCTAAGATACGACACAGTAAGATCAAATGCATTATAGTTTAAACATATTATATTTGCTCAATGCATATAGTAATAACATACACACAGGCAAAACGGATGGGATGACAAGTGCTGTCATTTACAGTAACATCCTCTCCCCATTGTCAAAACACTGAATATATGAAATTAAACGCTGACAAGAGGAAGGAAATATGTTAGAACAATAGAGCTATGTACAAGTAATGTCAACTATAATAGTAGAAAGAATTGATGGAGACAGAGAGATACTGAAATTAAGCAAACGGTAGGAAGGATGGAGAAAGAGAGAGAGAGAGAGAGAGAGAGAGAGAGAGAGATAGAGAGAGAGAGAGAGAGAGAGAGAGAGAGAGAGAGAGCGAGCAAGCGAGAGAAAGGTATTGCATGTGCACGGTGTCGACAGCTTTACTGGGTTCGATAAATATTTAACGTCAAGGGCGAAATATCATCAATTATGGTTAATTCGCGTTCACGTTCTTATGTTAGCTCTATTAATCTCAGACGTCGAGATTGAAACGTTTTGTTTCTTTAATGAACCGATACACATAACTAAAGATTAACGAGTTACAGATGTTCATGATAACGATGACGACTATTACTATGATAATTTGTTTTCGCTGCTGTGACAGTTGCTATCGTTTATGGGTTTAAAAAAAAAGTTTTTATCAGCTGTTTTTATGGATCAAAATAACATAGAAATTTTGTTCGGTGTAACACGACACCAAATTGTTTGATGTTAATGTTGATGTTGTTATTGTTGTTGTTGATGACGATGACAATGATGATGATGAGCGTGGTGGTGACGCGGTGACGACGATGATGATGGTTCTGATGATGATAATAATTACTATGATGATGATGATGACGACGAAGCTTATGTTGGTGAGCTTATACTACTTGTATATCAAAATAATTTAAATACGATTGTCAACTCTAATGGGTACTAATTCATGATTGAGTTACCATTAAAGAATCAACAATTGCACTGTCCTATCCGATATCTCACACGGTACGGTGCACTGCATCAAATTACCGTACGCCTCCAATCACGGATGAAATTGGTTCGAATCTGTTTGAACTTGGGTGCATGAATCTTGGAGGCAAATGGAGAACATCCGGATTTTTTCTTGGGCTAAGACATTTTCTACATTTGAACAATAGTAAGCAATTATTTCATGTGTCTTTTGGGAACAGGTATCAGGAACGGTATCAGGAATGACTATCGAACTGTTGCCCTCGGTCTTCGCAACAGTCATTCCTGATACCTCGGGACAACAATTTTGACTGTTCCCAAAAGCCACATGAAATAATTGCTTTGTTACCCAATACATTTACTTGTATATAATCAGGTCATTGCTAATTAATCACATTCTTTAATAGTGACAGTGACAATGCGGAAATCCGATATAATTAAAAAACGAAAAAGGAAATTTCCGGAAATAGCCGAAACGTCACGGAAATTGCAAACCAGTCAACAGTTCGCTCGGAGCCAGTCAACAGTTCGCTCGGGTCGGGTAACAGTTCACTCGTGACGTCACGAAAGCTGACCGTAATTGCAAACCGGGCAACAGTTCATTCAGGGCGGGTAACAGTTCGTTGTGGCGTTACGAACGCGAATTTGGGGTTAACCAGTTAATTCTAAATCCCAATGATTTACGAAGTAAAACTCTACTATTGGGTAACAATATGCTATAAAAGCTGTGCACGAGGCTTTTGTCGAACTATAGTTTAAATAGTGATTACAACCGTCACAACAGCGAAAGAAATGATCATATTAATAGTCATCATCGTTATCATGGACATCTGCAACTCGTTACTGCATTTGATCTTACTCGGTCCTATCTTAATCAAGTCATTGGGCATATGTAATTTGAGTACCAGTTACCATGGGTATATGAATTCTTTTTATAACCCCCTAAAATCTCCCAAATTCTGTGTATATCAGATAGGGGTGACACCCTAATTCCTTACATGCACTCTTAGAACAAATGTGTATAAATTCTAAACGAAATTGTATAGAAATGACACATGCCATATGTGTAGTGGAATTTTCTCAACATTGAATATGAGTGAATATGTGAGTATATTATAGTTAGTAGATGAGACATGTACTATTTGAGACACAAACCTCGTAAACGCTACCATATTACAAATCTGGCAGCAACTTTAAAACGTTATGCTATTCAGTTCATGAACTGTTGCAAATGTCTTGTTCTGTGGTAGCCTTTTCGAGTGTTGTGTCTCCAATAGAACACGTATCTTCTAATAAAACTATAATACACTGACGTGTCCACTCATATTCAATGTTGAGGAAATTCCACTGACACATACTTATGGCATGTGTCATTTCTACACAATTTTTTTTAAAGATCAAAATTAAAACATATTGTGTATAATTTATGCACATTTGTCCTAAGAGTGTAATTCACCATAGCCTTTATTGTTTGTAATAAGGTGACTGATATCTGCTTATCGTTAGCGGCGAGATGTACGAAGCTTGTGTATTATACCCACGCGTGTATACAGGGCACACACTCAAGTAATACAAACGAAGTATTGCCTGCGAATTGTGCCATCGTGCGTGTTTCAACTGCCTATACTTGTTTGCCATGTATCAATTGTTTGATGGGATCACTAATAACCCGGGTGTTAGATTTGTATTGAGATTAACGGTTAGTATTGCCAAGTCGATGTTGCTGTTAGGTAAACTTTCATGACGGTTGGTCAATGGCGGAAACAGACGATATTTTAATTTTGGACTTTGCACATTATATTTTGCATTCGGCATTTAGATTTCTGGTATAATTACACAGGCCTTACATACAGTCAATGAAAACGCCTCTGAATTATAATCACGTGGTCATGGCGTTCATGCAGGCCTATACAACGATGATTGTGTTATGAACTGATACGGACGACCGACAGCCCAAAAATCGTGAATGGGGATACACCTGTATATAATGCCTTGACGTTATACAAAAGCACGAACGAGTTTTGCTTTTGTGTACATGTATATCACCTGGACAAACATGCGTATAATACACAATCTTCGTAAATCTGGCCGCAGTGCTCTCATCTGAGTCTAGCGACGTTACCGTCAATCTACCACAATAGCGTATATGTTCTGCCGACATTCTGGTCATCCATAGCAATTTGACCTTTATTCCAAAGACTGATCAGCAGAAAATCTCATATCGCTCTCTCCGATAACGTTGTTGAGCGTAGATGACGTCATGAAAAAAGAAGACCAGCGAGAGACAATGAACATGTTCTCTTGGTTTCCCTTGTGTTGACGGCTCTATAGACGTAAACTTTGGATATGTTTGATAGTCTCGTACCTGGCTCAGACACTCCGCTCGCTGTTCCGTCCAACTTCCACGACGCAACGCTTCTGTCGTCAGAGTCCAGTAAGTGCCACCATCTTATGGGGCGGAATTCCGCCCCTACTATTTTCGGATACGTCATGCGCTAATGTCGTAGTAGCTATAATGCTTTCCTATGCCCCAGTACACATGGGCGCTGGTTACCTGAGGGATATCTGGTTACGCTATATATATCAACGACGTAATCCCCAGAAAAGCTATCGGCACTTAATAGTCGCTACATGCCGGAACGTTGCGCCTTAGCGTAGAGGCTGAGTGTTAGGAACGAGTCCAGATGTTTGACGGCTCCTATCAAAGACGCTGTATCATACTGGAGGCGCAATTTAAGTTCAAGTTGTTTAGGATTTAGCGGAAGGTATAACAAGCTCGTTTCAGAAACATAACATGTTGTATTTACTTCTTACCAATCAGGGTATGCGTTGTCGAACGGACTATTTTGCACTACTATATCCGACAAGTGACGAATAATTTTATGTGATCCGGCCACATTCCAATTTAATATCGGCTGTTTAGTTTCTCAGAATAATGTAGAAAGAACTGTAATCGACAAAATTCTGTAATAACTAAAAGTGAGAAAAGCTTACATTTTGTACGCGATGGCAGTGGTCTGACTAGACTCGTCCCTGGCTCACATGTGAAACACTACGTGGCTGTCGCTATGTAACGTGCTCTCCCCTAATAACGACCCCCAAAGCTGAGCGGTGGCAAGGTTTATATTCCGGGGACCAGTCAATGGTCTGACTAGCGAGGGGATAGAACTATGCCTTGCAGTTTGGATCGAAATATCATTGGTATGAATGAAATTGACATTCGGACTACACTATTGACATCTTTATCGCTCGTGTTATATCACATCATTATACAACACACTGACACTCTGCATGCATCCTTGTTTATCCCGCATTAAAATCGTCTGGAATTCCAGACTATTCCTTTCAGACGATAACTCATTCGCCAAAAACCATCATGTCATGTACAAACAAACACAGACCGACTCAACGTGGCATGGGACAATGCGGACACCATCGTGTCAATTGCTGTTAGACAGAGATATTATTTGTGACTATTGGCTGCCATTTAGCCAATTATACAACAATCCTTTCGTCTGGGTCCACGCTAATCATATCACACGTGACATGACCTGCATGGTTAGCTTACTCACTCCGTCTCAGTGATTGGTACTGAATGGGATATTCTTTATACGTTGCCTAGATACACATCGATCACGTGATTGCCGACTACTGTCCTCCAATACTACAGCTCACGGTTCATGCGAACTGAAAACTACACGCAAGTCAGATTGTTCATAATCAGATGAAACCCGGATTTTAAACGACAGGTGTCATCTAATCTAGCAATTGTTCGATTTGACACTGTCATATTGTTCTAGCGTCTCTTTTTGGAAATAGGACAATCTATAAATTGAATGTTGAACGAATGTTGAATGTTGTGCTAACTTCACGGACCCCATTCTAACTACAAGGCTGAATCATGTGGCGCCAGTTTAAACTGCAGCCAAAACCCGAGGTTAAAGTACTAAATGTGATTTAATAAAAACGAGGTCAAATCGTTGTTTGTTATACGGTTTCAGTCACAGGTACCTGGAAAAAAAATTAACCCACTCCCAAAAGTACATAACATACTCTATATAATGTACATAACATACTCTATATAATGTACATAACATACTCTATATAATGTACATAACATAATCTATATAATGTACATAACATACTCTATATAATGTACATAACATACTCTATATAATGTACATAACATACTCTATATAATGTACATAACATACTCTATATAATGTACATAACATACTCTATATAATGTACATAACATACTCTATATAATGTACATAACATACTCTATATAATGTACATAACATACTCTATATAATGTACATAACATACTCTATATAATGTACATAACATACTCTATATAATGTACATAACATACTCTATATAATGTACATAACATACTCTATTTAATGTACATAACATAATCTATATAATGTACATAACATACTCTATATAATGTACATAACATAATCTATATAATGTACATAACATACTCTATATAATGTACATAACATACTCTATATAATGTACTCTATATAATGTACATAGCATACTCCATATAATGTACTCTATATAATGTACTTTTGAGAGTGGGGTTATTTTGTTCCATGTTGAAAACTTGAAATGTTAAATTGGAGTTAAAAGTGCTGATGCAAAGAGAGAATAGTGTCACTGAATTTAATCATTTTTTCTTATGGCTTCTCTGCTTTCAGGTCAGAAAATGAGCTATCTGGCGTCCTAATAACACTGAGTTATATGACACCCTGGGAATTGAGATGTCGACTTGATACGACGCATGGTGACATGTCGCTCCCGGTGCGATTCGTATTAACACGAACTAACCGTTCGCAATCGGAAAGTCTAAAGTGACTCTCGGTGCTACACAAGGTAAAGGCACTCAATGAACTCACTTAATCTCTACAAACGCCTCTGTTCCATTACCGATTAAAATTCCGCCTGCTATCAAATTATTCTAATACTAGCACCAAGCTGATACGCGAAACTTTAAACCAAACTGCATGGAGTTTGACTTTAAACTGCATCAGTTGTCTCTGTGAAACGTGTCATTCAGCAAGCTCTCATAGCTTGGCTAAACTCTCTCGGTAAAGACACTGCTGGTAGAGCTTGGTCATTCACATGTCAAAAAATTGGCCAAAGTATTAAGGACAACCTATCCAAATCACACCCCCCTTTTTTTAACAAGTCTCCGAACACTATTCGTCCGAAAAACTTGTGCAAAAGGTAATTGTGAAAGTCAAAGTATTATTTTGTTCTTTTTCCATAGGGTAATGTTGGGCACAAAATCAATTATCTAATGTCAGTCACAGACAGATTGGTCATTGAAATACTAACTACCGGTATACATAATTGAAAGAGTTGTTCATTTTAATTCATATTAGTTCATTTGAATGTAAGACAAATTAGCGATGTAGATATATTCACAATGCCTTAGGAGATATTATACTACGGAGTAGACAAAATTAGTGCCATGCAAATCTGAAAATTATTTGGGAAATTTATGGACCGGTTTGAACACAATTCTGGTATTTTGTGATCAGTCTGTGTTGTCGGCGACAAATTTGTTACATGTATACACGTATTTTCTCCAATTTGCAAGAATCTTGTAATTTATAGCAATGGGATAGCGTCACTAACCGAGAGATGTCACTAACCGAGAGATGTCACTAACCGAGAGAGGTTAGCGACGGTGTATTGGAGCTTGGAACTCGCTATCTAAATAGCATATTATTGAATTCCATCGATCATATACACACGGGCCTGGAACGAGCTCCGCTGTCCACCCCTCGTGCATTCACTATAGCCGACACTATATACGCGCCTGCTTCACGTTAATAGTACTATAATATGTCCTTATTATAGTACTATTAACGTGAAGCATGCGCGTATATATAGCGTCGGTGTATAGGGGCAGTGTACAAGGGGTGGGCAACGAAACGCGTTATACAGGCTCCTGTGATCATATATAATAACTATCAACACGTCTGAGTGTTACCGTATTAGCGTATATCATATAGGTAATGCACGTCTTGTCGTTGGCTAGTATGCCAAAATAGTGATCCGAGTGAAGGTAGCACATGAGCCGCAGGCGAGTGGACTATTTCTCCTCGAAGTCAACGACAATACATGCATTATTTATTATATTATATCGAAATCTGGTGTCAATTTGCACAAAATTTCTGTGTCTAATTTTGTCATATTTTCATATACCGTGAAATCGGTTTCAGATTTTACAATTTACGGCAATCTTTTGACGATGGCAGTGGAACATATATAACTATGTTATTAGTTACATTTAACAGTATCTCTTCATGATTCATGCATTTATTTCTATAAATACGTCATTAAGTTAACTTGTTTATTTTCGATACAAACGGAAACGGAAGTTATAAATAACATTCACTAACAGTAAAAAAAACTAGGACTAGCCACTTGCCAACTAAACGGACACACTATTAAATACATTGGACAGCTATGGTCGGACATTTCTAAGATCATTAAAATATATCACCAATAAGTCTAATGATATTCCGATATTGGAACAAGTATCGCACAGGACATAGTTTAAATTAACCTTGTCTTCATGTGGCAATCAGATTGCTCGAAATGAGTCTGTTACTATAAAAAGTTAAATAATAATAGGCGATTATAAGAGTATAGCAACGTGCAGCCAGTCAGAACGCGAGAAAGTCACGTGAGATATAATATCAACCAATATAATAACATATTTGCTTTTAAATATGTTACTTATTGCGGTATGTGCAAGCAAAGTTATGCAAAGTGTCACAAAAAATGTTTTCTTCTGTTTTGATACCAAGAAAATACTGTTTGATACCAAGAAAATACTGGATATCGACTTGCATGTTACCAATGATGCTGCAAATAAGTTCATTCCATGAGAGTCTCAAGACCGTAAGTTGATTGAAATGAAACACGGTCAAGTTTTAGCAAGGCTGTGCTTTAACACATACAAGAGCATTTTCGGTATGTTATACTAGCCTAAAATATCAAACTGATTTTCATGCATGGAACTTCGAAACAATTGTTGATACTTTTCATCACGATTGACCAACCACCCCGATATCAGTCATGTAGATCTATCATGCGAAGCAAGATTCGTGTACACATTCCGTCCGACCCTGAATGAATATTCTGAGCGTATATAATATTATAAAGTTATTATACAACGTTGTGTACAGTATGTGTTTTTCTTGTACGAGTCCAGGTTGTGGTGAAAAGTCTCGTCCAATATGACTTTTCACCACAACCTGGACGAGTACAAGAAAAACTCATACTGCACAAAACATTGTATAATTACATTTTTATTATCCATATGTATGTTTATCCAAATTTTAGGAATAAAACTTTTGTGGTTACTTTTGGAATTTGTCGGCTCTTAATTCTCTTTAAACGCATGTATATGTTCATCAGAAAGCATGATTTGGAATAGTAAACACGGAAATGAAAAAAAAACTCAATGCGGAAGTGAAAGGTCTGCTAAATCCACATGTGTTGCGCGCGCATCACAATTCCAACGATTCATTTCGCAATAGTTAATTCAAGTGACGTCACGGAGTCCCAATAAAAAAGTGATATTGCACACTTGGGAGTCCAATATGACATTCGGGAGTACAATATGACTTTTTTCCGGACTATCACATGGCGGCTTTTGCCAAATCGGAAATGGTGTTAGTTAAGGGATGGATAATAAATATATATATAGTTTACAGTATTACTACGAAAATCCTCATCTTCTATAACTTGTTTAGAAATCTCAGAGATATGCATACATCTGATGGGCGATTAATTCAAAGTCATATAACGTATATTTCGCTTCCGTTAAAGATACGGGCGGCGTTGGCGGTGGGTATGCTGTTAAAATATTCACCTCCGTCAAAAACCGCCATAAACAGAAATGGTAGTAAACTATAGACAGACTTTGTTCTAAAACCAATCAGAAATATGGCATAAACAGTATGTTATTGTCAAATGTTTTTCCTTTGTTATGTATACAAAAGCAAAAAACGTTACGTTTCCTGGCTTTTGTTTAGATCCGGATATGGTATACATAAAGAGCGTTATTTGTTACTGTTTTCCTGATATGGAAAGAATAAATAGCGTTTATAGCATTTGTGTGTGATTAACCAATATAATTGCGCTGTGTTATGTCAACACAATCAAAACTTCTGTAACACGAGCAGGCTCTTGTTTATGTACAACATCGTACGCCATGACGACAATATACTACTTATGCTTATTATGTTTGGCATATTAACAAAACTATATAATATATAATATTCCTCTATGGCGATTTGAACAAATATGAATATTTCTGCAACGAACGCCACCCGTGCCTTTAAAACATGCTACACGTGGCGGCGGTATATAGGATTTCCGGAAATTAAATTTATATCCACGACTAACCATGCATGGAAACTAAATCAACCGAGCGTGTTTTGGTTTCGATATAAGGGCATACACTTTACTCACCAGACACATAAAAACGTCCTCCCACCGAGGACCTAGATTTTGGTGACGTCGCTGTCAAATTTAAAGTGCTATATATTGGATGAGGTTTAACATTTGAGTTGTCGGGGCACTCGCCGTTGTTACATTGGCACGCAAGTAGCGGAGATTCATCTCCATAAGAAGGATTTCTATATTGTGTGTCTTATTAAGTCGACATTTGATCACCGCGCTGTCGACATAAGCAATTGAAAAGTATTTTTTTCTTCTCAGTTATTTACCATATTGATGAGTGCGGGTTCGCTGTACGCACTCAAGAATAAGCACATTTCCGACCTAGTTTCTTCTTATAAAATCTGTAGTGAGTGATATTCACCAGCGCCATATAATCTCATATCTGTTTTGTGTTATAAAATAGTGTGATTATCGTATATAAATAGCATAAATACAATGGGATAAAATAAATAAATGGGGACATGACAATCTGCGGGATGGGATGGGATATGGGACAAAACGACAATCTGCGGGACAGGATTTCAAATTGCGTGGGACGGCCGATATATCGAGGAATACAGGGCGTAGGGGGCTCATTTTGGTGTCTAACGAAAGGCCCACATTCGCCCTATCCACACATATTAACCCCACCACTGACCGGACACCGGAAGTTACATTATTCGGTCGAGAACTGACCTAACATAAAATTCCACAAACACGAAAAACTGCGTTCGACATTAATGTTTAGAATTTAGATTTCTCGTTGAATACACTAGCAAACAACAAGTTTTAGGTATCAAATAACGCAGCAATATGGCTGTTTTAGTGCGAATATTGTAATGGCGAACACGCAAACACGCTCCGATAAAACAGCTAAAATAGACTCGATGTTTACAATTACAGGATCGATTTCAGCCGGTATATTCAATATAATGGGGCGTATAGTATATCAAAATGTAGAATTAGACACAGGGAATGTATTTTTTTCCAAATGGGTCCACCAGGCGGTGAAATTGTTGCAGAAATTCGCTCCAAGATATTCGCACTTATTTTTATTTCAGTTGTGACTAAAAGCCCAGATGCCGGAGCCCAGCGACTAAAAGCCAAGTTACAAAATAGATCAACTGGTTTGAACGAATGAATATGTCAATGGTAAGACTATTCAAAAGAATATTCAAATCAAATAGTGTTTATAGACTTAAAAACTTATGATTGTGTCCGCCATTCATATGCGGTGGAGGTTCTCATATTATCTGCCAGTCATACGCGGGGGAGGTTCTCATATGAACATATTATCTGCCGGTCATACGCGGTGGAGGTTCATATTATCTGCCGGTCATACGTGAGGGAAGTTCTCATATTATCCTCCGGTCATACGCGGGGGAGGTTCTGATATGAACATATTATCTGCCGGTCATACGCGGTGGAGGTTCATATTATCCACCGGTCATACGCGAGGGAGGTTCTCATATTATCCTCTGGTCATACGTTGGGGAGGTTCTCATATGAACATATTATCCGCCGGTCATATCCTCCATCGCGTGTGACCGGTGGATAATATGAGAACCTCCCTCGCATATGACAGGCAGATAATATGTTCATATGAGAACCTCCACCGCGTATGACCGGCGGATAATATGCTCATATGAGAACCTCCCCTACGTATGACCGGTGGATAATATGAACCTCCAACGCGTATGACCGGCAGATAATATGTTCATATCAGAACCTCCCCCACCTATGACCGAAGGATAATATGAGAACTTCCCTCGCGTATGACCGGCGGATAATATGAACCTCCACCGCATATGACCGGCGGATAATATGTTCATATGAGAACCTCCACCGCGTATGACCGGTGGATAATATGACCTCCACCGCGTATAACCGGCGAATAATATGTTCATATCAGAACCTCCCCCACGTATGACCGGAGGATAATATGAGAACCTCCCTCGCGTATGACCGGCGGATAATATGAATCTCCACCGCGTATGACCGGCAGATAATATGTTCATATGAGAACCTCCCCTACGTATGACCGGAGGATAATATGAGAACCTCCCTCGCGTATGACCGGTGGATAATATGAGAACCTCCCTCGCATAAGACCGGCGGATAATATGTTCATATCAAAACCTCCACTGCGTATGACCGGCGGATAATATGTTCATATGAGAACCTCCCCTATGTATGACCGGTGGATAATATGAACCTCCACCGCGTATGACCGGCGGATAATATGTTTATATCAGAACCTCCCCCACATATGACCGAAGGATAATATGAGAACTTCCCTCGCGTATGAATGGCGGATAATATGAACCTCCACCGCGTATGACCGGCGGATAATATGTTCATATCAGAACCTCCCCCACATATGATCGGAGGATAATATGAGAACTTCCCTCGTGTATGACCGGCGGATAATATGAACCTCCACCGCGTATGGCCGGCGGATAATATGTTCATATGAGAACCTCCACCGCGTATGACCGGTGGATAATATGAACCTCCATTGCGTATGACCGGCAGGTAATATGTTCATATCAGAACCCCCCCCCCCCCCACCTATGACCGAAGGATAATATGAGAACTTCCCTCGCGTATGACCGGCGGATAATATGAACCTCCACCGCATATGACCGACGGATAATATATTCATATGAGAACCTCCACCGCGTATGACCGGTGGATAATATGACCTCCACCGCGTATGACCGGCGAATAATATGTTCATATCAGAACCTCCCCCATGTATGACCGGAGGATAATATGAGAACCTCTCTCGCGTATGACCGGCGGATAATATGAATCTCCACCGCGTATGACCGGCAGATAATATGTTAATATGAGAACCTTCCTCGCGTATGACCGGTGGATAATATGAGAACCTCCCTCGTATATGACCGGCGGATAATATGTTCATATCAGAACCTCCACTGCGTATGGCCGGCGGATAATATGTTCATATGAGAACCTCCCCTATGTATGACCGGTGGATAATATGAACCTCCACCGTGTATGACCGGCGGATAATATGTTCATATCAGAACCTCCCCCACATATGACCGAAGGATAATATGAGAACTTCCCTCGCGTATGAACGGCGGATAATATGAACCTCCACCGCGTATGACCGGCGGATAATATGTTCATATCAGAACCTCCCCCACATATGATCGGAGGATAATATGAGAACCTCCCTCGTGTATGACCGGCGGATAATATGAACCTCCACCGCGTATGACCGGCGGATAATATGTTCATATGAGAACCTCCACCGCGTATGACCGGATGATAATATGAACCTCCACCGCGTATGACCGGCGAATAATATGTTCATATCAGAACCTCCCCCACGTATGACCGGAGGATAATATGAGAACCTCCCTTGCGTATGACCGGCGGATAATATGAACCTCCGCCGCGTATGACCGGCAGATAATATGTTCATATGAGAACCTCCCCTATGTATGACCGGAGGATAATATGAGAACCTCCCTCGCGTATAACCGGTGGATAATATGAGAACCTCCCTCGCGTATGACCGGCGGATAATATGTTCATATGAGAACCTCCCCATCGTATGACCGGAGGATAATATGAGAACCTCCCTCGCGTATGACCGGTGGATAATATGAACCTCCACCGCGTATGACCGGCAGATAATATGTTCATATCAGAACCTCCCCCGCGTATGACTGGAGGATAATATGAAAACTTCCCTCGCGTATGACCGGCGGATAATATGAACCTCGACCGCGTATGACCGGCAGATAATATGTTCATATGAGAACCTCCCCCGCGTATGACTGGAGGATAATATGAAAACTTCCCTCGCGTATGACCGGCGGTTAATATGAACCTCGACCGCGTATGACCGGCAGATAATATGTTCATATGAGAACCTCCCCCGCGTATGACTGGCAGATAATATGAGAACTTCCACCGCATATATGAATGGCGGACACATAAATTTTTAAGTCTATAAACACTATTTGATTTGAATATTCTTTTGAATAGTCTTACCATTGACATATTCATTCGTTCAAACCAGTTGATCTATTTTGTAACTTGGCTTTTAGTCGCTGGGCTCCGGCATCTGGGCTTTTAGTCACAACTGTAATAAAAATAAGTGCGAATATCTGCAACAATTTCACCGCCTGGTGGACCCATTTGGAAAAAAATACATTCCCTGTGTCTAATTCTACATTTTGATATACTATACACCCCATTATATTGAATATACCGGCTGAAATCGATCCTGTAATTGTAAACATCGAGTCTATATTAGCTGTTTTATCGGAGCGTGTTTGCGTGTTTGCCATTACAATATTCGCACTAAAACAGCCATATTGTAGCTAACAACGAATGCAAAGTATTCCACTGCGTTATTTGATACCTAAAACTTGTTGTTTGCTAGTGTATTCATCGAGAAATCTAAATTCTAAACATTAATTTCGAACGCAGTTTTTCGTGTTTGTGGCATTTTATGTTAGGTCAGTTGTCGACCGAATAATGTAACGTCCGGTGTCTGGTCAGTGGCGGGGTTAATATGTGTGGATAGGGCGAATGTGGACCTTTCGTTAGACACCAAAAGTAGCCCTCTATACGCTGTATTCCTCGAGCTATCGGCCGTCCCACGCAATTTGAAAATCCTGTCCCGCAGATTGTCATTCTATCCCAAATTCCACCCCATGTTAGGTCAGTTGTCGATCAAATAATGCAACTTCTGGTGTTTGGTTAGTGGCGGGGTTAATATGTTTGGATAGGGCGAACGTGGGCCTTTCGTTAGACACCAAAATTAGCCCCCTACGCCCTGTATTCCTCGATATATCGGCCGTCCCACGCAATTTGAAATTCTGTCCCGCAGATTGTCGTTTTGTCCCATATCCCATCCCATCCCGCAGATTGTCATGTCCCAATAAATGGGAACATTCCGTCGTACATGTAGAAACACTGTCATATATATCATATAGGGGTTAGAGCGACTAGATAAGAATTACGAATAGCTAATTGTAGTCGTATTGTTTTCGGACGGTTCCAAATGTTTTTCTCAGAATTGACGACTACGTTTTTGTGAATGTCGTGCTTGACAGCTCACAGTAAGGACATTATGGTTATGCTTGCTTTGATTATTTTATAATTAGTTACTTGATTATCACTAAGATATAAGCACCAAGGCAACATTGCGATCACAATTTAAGAACATAATCTCAGAGTCATCTCTCACATTGAGGAGTTGAGAAACGATCGCGAACTTAATATTATATGATGTATTTGTTGAAAATCCGAAATCTTACTACAGACAGGGAAAAACGACAACGAATAGAACAAACACAAATGCTAGTGACGTAGGACCCTGTTCATAATTCTTATCTTATGTGAAATGTGTCCAATGGATATGAAGGATGCTACGAAATATCCCTTCCGTGAGGTTCATGATGGGAGCTGCGCTGGTGTAACATTAAAGAGCATGTGCGAGTTTCCCATAGGGGGCCTCGCATATACAAGAGTATATATGTGACCCGCCATATCAAGTCCAGTCGTAAGTCGGGATTTTTTTACCCTGTGCCAATGCATTCTCTTATATATGCGAGTCGACCATAGGTCGCCTCGCATATATAAGAGAATGCATTGGCCTAACAATTTTTTATCAATTTTTTAAAATAAATGTTTCTTACAATTTTTAGGACATAAAATAAAAAACATCCATTACCCTGCGTCACACATATATAGAAGCATATAGAAGAGTGTCGTCTGTTCATGTTTGTCTGGGGCTCTGTATGGGTGAAATTATAAAATTGTTAAAGAATACAAGAAAACATTATTAAAATTGTAAAAAATTGTTAGGCCAATGCATTCTCTTATATATGCGAGGCGACCTACACTCTTAAAACGACTGTGTGGTAGATCCACACAGTTACCACACAGTTTGTGTAGCCATTTGATCGACAACAACATTGTGTGGTGAATTGTGTGGCAAATGACCACACATCTGTTGTGTGGTGGTGGCGAACATACTGTGTGGATCGACCAAAACAACTTGTTCTTTGTAGGCACACATTAAATGTGTGCTAAGTTGCGCACAAGATTGTGTGGATGCAGATGAACAGTTTATGTGTGGTTACTGACCTACAAAGTTGTGTAGTTGACACACACAAAGATGTTTGGGTCCAGCACATTTATTTGTTCGTTGAATGGACACAAATATGTTTGCACTAAGGAAACAATATGTTCGCCGCTACCACACACGTTTGTATTGTTATTGTACACAATGTTGTTGGGCGAGACTACACATATGTGTTAATCACATGCGTACACATTTGTGTGGTTGATCCAAACAATAGTGTTCACCGCCATTACACTATTTTGTATTGTTCTTGTACACAATGCTGTTGGGCAAGACAACACATATGTGTTCATTACATGTGTACAAAAGTGTGTGGTCGATCCAAACAATAGGCTGCTAATCCTGCAAAAAAAAAAATCATATTCAACGAAGAGTGTTTACCGATATTTATTGGCCAAACATATAGTTCGGCTATCGTTGGACCTTTTTTTCCCGCCATACATATGAAATGTTATAGTCTACTGATGCTTGACGTGCTGCGCTGGACGTTTTCGAATATTAACTTATCAAACAGCAAACATGCATATCCCGGGGGTCCGCGGCCTTCTTTTGTGTACACAGCAGAAATCGTGATTGTCGAATGATATAGTATAGCTATAGTCTTTAATTTCAATAATACAAAGACACAAAACAAACAGCCGTTTAACACATTCACGTAATATTTTGGTTATCCTTTAAACTATAAGCGTGCATGTTTCAGTTCCATTAATGGGTTTCACATCAATAACTAGAATTTTCCTTCAACTTGAATGTATTGGAACAATTCGAAAGTCAGTCTCTGCTATATATACATATATATTGCTACTGGTTGGCTGTCTTACATCAGACTCACCCTCACGTGTGTAGAAGAACAAGCTCTAAAACTAACTGAAGCTTTCTGAGATCCCTTGAACTATACAAGAAAAGTAAGGGCTCCAAAGAGGATAGTCTTTTTGAATGTAATCGCCTCTTGCACAGAAACCAAATTACAGCACATGACATCATATGTATACCAAAATCATTGACTGTGGAATTTGTGTCTAACTCATACATTCCACCGTGGTTCTTGGTTGGTTGATTATAGTTTATCTGCGTCGTTGCCAAGGCAGCCATGTCCATATCTTGTTATTTACATCGACGTTACACCGCGTGACCGCCATGATTTCACCATTGAACCTGTAAGCAGAGAAGTTATTTTGTTTATAACATGCCATTGGGAATATTATTTACAGTATACATTGTATGTACATCTATAACAGTATTATAATTCATACATTAAAGAGCGCATTTTCAGAAAGGAATATAGTTTTTGAATGATACTAAATATATACATGTACTACTCATTATAGCTTCACATAATGAATGTTCGGACAATTTATAAATATATTTTACTTTATCTATATGGCCAGATCGATGCCTCATTAAGCGCAATCTTGACACGGGAAATTTGCAATTTTACATAAGGAATTGTAGCTATATATAACACAATACATTCATAGCCCCCCCCACCCCTTTTTTATAGTATAAACGATAACTCTTCACCATGTACGTCACTTAGTCCAAATGCTAATAATACTTTAATGACACATCTCACTATTCTGCAGTATTTATAATTTTAGATTATTTCTAAGTTCATTATTTGCTATGACATTTATTGAATGACATAATATTCTTCACAATTTAAAGTTTTGGACACAAACGGTGGCTACATATGTATTAGATATACGACATCACCCCCCCCCCCCCCCCCCGGGCCCCTCCCTCGGTAACCAAATTTACGCAAGTTATACATAGCAGAGGAGCCAAATTATGCATGTTAATTTTTCACATCGTCTTGGTAAACCACCAATATAATTGACAAATAAATACCCCACCCACCCACCCAACAATTTGTTTCCCTTGGTACATTGATCGTCCATTGTGGTATTTCAAGGTTTATTGCAACAGTGATGCTCATCATATTCAAATTAAATTAATTTGAAACACCAATTTCACACATTTTGTGTGATTCCGGGTGCCACATGTCACTTCGTATTATGCGACTAGGGCATTTCAGTGACAGCCACAAGTCTCATTCATGGACGCGGCTCAGTGGTCGCCGTTGGTGGGGGGGGGGGGTGTCCACATTCAAATGTCGAAGTACACCCCACCATCCCCCTTGAACCATATTTGTAGAATTATATTTGCACACCCCCTCTCGTTCTGAATTTTCCAATTGGTACCTCAAGCTTTCCAACTATTAGAATTTCCAACCAAATGGAAGTCTTCCACCCGATGGCCATTTTTGTTTTACCAAAAGTAGAAAAATATGCTACTGTTTGTCTAAAAAAAACTATAAATTTCCCACTAATTACTGGTTGAAAAATCAAACAAAGAGAATAATTTCAACCTATTATAATGCATGTGGTGTAAAACTTTTAACTTTGCGTCAGGCATGAAATTTCCAACTGTTGGAATTTTTAGTAAATTTTACCGAGGTTTGGGATAGGGTTATAGACACACCCTTCCCAATATCCGCCCTGTCGCCACGTCACTGGTCTCAGTATATATTTCCTCTCATCTGCATTCCATATAAACACAAAAAACGTCGTTACTTTATCAACATGAGAACCTTACCGTGCAAAATAATAAAATTGTGGTTCTGGTTTAAAGCACGCTGTATAATATATAGTGTGTATGTGATGAACACACATTTGTTCAGTAAATGTCTTCACCACACAGTTGAATTTGTCAATTTACATAAAGACAATTTTCGAGCAGGTTTTGTGCTTCGGAAAGATGTGTATCATATAGACCACAGAAACAACAGATAAACCCAGATAAACGCACAACTCTAAAATGTAAATATATGACTATGCGACAGGGAATTGATGAATCAGAAAATCCAAATCAAGTTTATTATTTCGTTCAATCATGTTTTATACAAAATAGATACGGAAATTCTCACAAAGGTGAATATCTTGCCAATTTAAATATAATCTTACCTTAACTATAGAAATAATCGAAGAGACCGACCAATATATCGAATTTCGAGATCCACCACAATCAACAAGACTCCATGTGTACACTTTACGGCAGCCTGTGAGCCTGTACGAAACAACGACGCGCGCGTGACCACCACGTGAAATTTAAAAAAACCGACGTCACATACAAATATGTGTGGTGATGTACACATATATGTGTGGATATTGGGTGATACACACATATGTGTGTATTGTGTACACATTTATGTTCAGATAATGCCTCCACACAGTCATTGTGTGGAAGCTGCCACACAGTCCTTTTTACAGTGTATGGTCGACTCGCATATATAAGAGAATGCATTGGCACAGGGTAAACAAATCCCGACTTCCGACTGGATTTGATATGGCGGGTCACATATTGGCTTACAAGGTCAAGTTAACTAGTGACATAATATTATGAAATCTGACTTTGGTGGGGATCCCGTTTGTCCATCTTTTGGTGGAAAACCACGCGCTAAATATAGAAAAACACAGAATAGTACCTATCCGGTGAAGAGTCAGAAAGGAAGTTGGACTAGTGAGGTCTGGTAGAGATTGAGAATTGTGAGCAATATTCCAGACACTGTGAATTACTCTTTGTATGCCTGATCGTTGATACTTGCGTGGCTAGACATGATCGGGAGAATTCAGTGTACAATATTCATGTCGATGTCTCGATAGCAATCGAGACAGCGTGAGAGGACACACACCCTTGAGACGACGGTGAACCGAGGTGATCGACATGGGTCTGCCGCCGATATTCCCACTGTTTAGATTTACGACTTCGGTCCGTGTGAGAGTGTGATGAATCCAGAATAAATTGCATTGGTTGTTGCCAGGACTATTAGGATGTCAGTTGTGGCTTGTTCCCCCAAAATATAGTGTGTTCTCTAGCAAGCATAATCCAGTGCCTGCGGGTCCTGGAACCAGTCGCTAAACAAATGACTCACTGGTGGCGCTCATACTCCGTGAATGGTGTAGGTGGCAGTCTAGCCAAGTGCAGCGAAATAACGACATAAAATCTTCAAATCTCGTGCAAATTAAACCCGGCAATTTTATAAAGTAGTACGTAAATTATGGTATTATATATGCTTCCACGTTAAAGAGTGGTAATATGCTGTGACGTAGAACGTTACATCAATCGCCTGAACGGAGGGAATTTTTTATAAAGCTAGACATACATACCTGCGTATTAACGTATGCATTTATACGTATGCGTAAAACGTATGCGAATTTACACACGAAAACGATACGATATTCAGTCGATTATGCGTGTCGCTAGCTTCATAATGCCGGTGTTTTTGTCAATTTGGATATATTATTTGTAAAAAAAAAAACTATATTAAGATTGCACGTGACAAGGCGGAAGAGGCATGCCAAATATTACGTCATAAATTGGAATTTGTTGATTATTCGGATACAAAAAGCGTATACAAGTGACGCATACTATCAAAACTTGGGTAATATGCGTTAGTCGCATCCGATTGTTGTATCAAATTATCGTTGTCGCAGGTATGTGTCCTGGTCAATTGAAAATCATATGTTGGTAGTCGACGGAAACGGATGCGCCTTACGCATACGTAAATGAGATGCGTTTTACGCAGGCATATGTGTCTATAGCTCAACTCTAACCGAGGCAATAAGTAACACAATATAGTAATACCCCCTTGGATATCACTTCCGGTTTATAGCAGATGTAAACATTGCCACTTCCGACAGCAAATGTCGAAGTTTTCGAACAATTTGCCGTGGACTGTAGAACAAAACTAGGAGTTTTGGGGAATTTTATAACGTAGCGCATATAATAAAACGAAACCCCCCCCCCCCCCCGGGATTTTGTTGAATACCCATCTCATTTGTGGCTACAAGAAAAAACAGAATTTTCACGAGCGGCTAAAAGCCGCTCTTGAAAATTCTGTATTTGCTTGTAGCCATTCGTGAGATAATTGGGATATTCAACCAAAACCCATATGTATCCTCTATTTATTCAACCAAAACACATAGGTATCCTCCATTTCGTCAACCAAACCCATAGGTATCATTTACTTATTCTCATTTCAGATTTAAAGGAATGTATTCACCAGCAGATATCGTCGTCGTCTCGTTGCTATGCGCGTTCTGCGTCGTCGGTTGCATTGGAAACGCTCTGACGGTATACGTGTTCTCGATGCACATGCGCAAAGATAGGACAACAAGCCCGACGTTTATTCTTGCCTTAGCTGCGGCTGACTTCCTCACATGCCTCGTTACGATTCCATTCACCATTTCGGCAATACTTCTCAAGAATGTTCTCCAATACGACGCTATCTGCAAGCTTTACCACTTATTTTTGACATCAACGATACCATTTTCTGCGATCGTCATGGCAGCAATTGCCGCGGAACGTTACTTCGCCATTTGCAAGCCACTCAAAACCATATTGACACCAACTCGTTCGTTCTTGGTGATATCATCTGTGCTAATTCTCGCACTGTCATCGGGAATCGTTGCTTGTTTGTGTTATGGGGTTTATGAGATCAACAAAATAGTGATAGCTGTAGATTGGAAGGATTCTCCTGATCCCAACACTATTTCCTTGCCTTGTCGAAGTCATTCAGACCTCAACAACGTTATGAACAGACTATCTGACCTCGGTTACAAGAAGAATGATTTGTTATACTTTACTGGCGAGGACGCGTATGTTAACGGAAGCGTTTCGTGTGACATCACGCGCCATACTGGAGTCTGCAGCGAGTACAACATGTTTCTAAGTGACGGAGTTAGGTTTGTTGTTCAGAAGATCAGTGCCGGGTTCTACCTGATAAGTTTTCTGTTTTCCGTTGTTATGTACACCATAATATTCAGATTCGTATCTCGTAGACGAGCTATAAGGTTGAAACAGAAATCGAAGTGTCCGCTTCTTCTTGCGCCTCCGTCGATGTCCGTGGAGATCAGTACCGCGAGTACTACGTTGGATCCGAATAAAATCGAACATTCTGGTAGAAAACTGTCGGCCGTGGAGAATGGTCACAACATACGCTCCCCGTCGCACTATAAAGACCCACTAAAACAACTCAAGGACAAAAACAGGAAAGCAAACATCCGGACGGCACTAATTCTATTCGTTGTGAATGTTATATTCGTTGTGTCTTTTTTGCCGGCTTGGTTGATGTCCATGACGATCATACAGTTCAATGTCGTGCTCTTCTACATGTATTTTCTGTACAACGTTTGCAATCCATTTATATACGCCTTCATGAATGAGAAATTTAGAAAAGTACTGACCTCCGTGTTTCGCAGGCGGTTTTGCAACAAAGGAACGCGAGTCTAACGAACGATGTATATCGATGTGTTTACGGCAGATAGGCGAGGATTCGGCGATCGTTGTAGTTGGTACATGTATGTGTTATTTCCCCGATCTGTATATGGATTTATCAGTATTTTGTTATGTTGAATTCCTGTTCATAAAACGTATAAAGTTTGTACTATGGTATATAGCTTCATCTACCAAAATTAGACCTACCGGGTATAAAAACCTTGAGATAGGAATGACAATAAACACACGTAGAGCTATTGAGAGCTTTTGTTTCTCATATCATAAGTTTACACTTGGTATGCTCACGACGCCATCTTCTTATCCAATCAACTGCTATGCTCAGATTATAGACCGTCATGCATCTCTATTCTGGTTACACCCGTATATATCTCATATATCAAAACCTGGGAATTTTTGAGGTTCTGACAGGGAAATTGTAACAAACAAACAATGCAGGTAATATATTTTAGTTGTGATACCTGTTCCTTAACACTGTAATCATATGATCAGCCGATTGTGCTTTGCCTCACTTATAATCATGGAATTTCTCCCGTCTAATCAATTCAAAATTGAATGCGATATCGGCTCACAAAAGTAAAAAAAATCTTGCAATCTCGAGCTGGGACCACCCGTGTTGCAGACGTAATGCGGAACAAATATTAACAAAGAATTATATACCCTACGTTGTTCAGCGTGTTTGTTCATCTTTTATAAAGTTCCCTGCGAGGACAGGTCAGAACATACAAAAGTTCCCACGTTATGACTTTTACGGACGTAAGCCAGAGGAGAGATGCATGGCATTATCTAGCTAATAGGTAGAATAACGAAATTGTCTACTATATCTGATAATGAATCAGCCCAGACCGTGGGTGCAAATCGATTCATGTGTTGCAATGTGCGATTTTAGGACACATTAGGAGATTCTGCTCGACAGGAACTACTACTTCATCGGGAATATGTCCAAGGAATGGAAACATCTGCTTGTATTCAGAAAGTTGGTTCACACACATATAGCAACTGACATGAAACTGATCAATAAATTCGTGCCAAATATATGTGTGCGCATCTGCACAAGCGAACGACAATCACATTGATAATGGTGATGCTAATGAAGCGAAAAATTATAGAAAATCACTTTAGTCAGTTGTGCCTCGAAGCTCTTTACGAGCATAGTGAGTAACCGAATTGCTTTATTTTTAAACGAGAATCAGCTACGATGTGAGGCGCAGGCTGGATTTAGAAAAGGCTATTCAACAACTGATCATTCATTCACATTGTTTAAAGGCACGGGCGGCGTTCGTTGCAGAAATGTTCATATTTGTTCAAATCGCCATCAACAGAAGAAATATTAAAATATATATAGTTTTGTTCATATTCCAAACATAATCAGCGCGTAAATAGTATATTGTCGTGAAGGCGCACGATGCTGTACGTAAACTAGAGGCTGCTCGTGTTACAGAAGCTTCTGTTTACATAACACTGCGCAATTCTGTTGGATAATCACACACAAATGATATAAACGCTCTTTATTATATCCATGTCAGGAAAACAGTAACAAATGACGCTCTTTGTGTTTACCATATCCGGATCTAAACAAAAGCCAGGTTCTGTAACGTATTTTGCTTTTGTTTACATAACAAAGGAAAACATATGACAATTATATACTGTTTATGCCATAATTCTGATTAGTATAAGGACAAATTCTGTCTATATTTTACTATTAATTCTGTTTATGGCGGTTTTTGACGGAGGTCAATATTTTAACAGCATACCCACCGCCAACGCCGCCCGTATGCTATACATTTGATGAACTTCCAGAGACAACAACTATTCTGTGCATTTATAGATCTCGAGAAAGCTTTTGACACAGTGTGGATGAATGGTCTGTGGAGGAATAACATTGCTTTTGGCATAAATGGTCGGGTTTTAGAGGTCGTTAAGAATATTTATAGTCACATAAAATCACTTGTTTCCAGCGACGGTACGGAGATCCTCTTTGCTTTCTTCTCAAATTGGAGTTAGGCAAGGCGTAAACCTCTCCCCAGCGTATTTTGCACTCTACGTGAACGGTTTGGGAAGTCCTTAGCATGATACGTCGTGTCTACATGTAGGTATCGATATGAGTAATGAGTAACCTAACCGGATTGAGTATAGATAACACTAGTGCTTTTGAATACCCTTAACAGGTACATGGCCAGAGCGTCTCCGTTGGGGGTGTCAAACTTCGAATTTCCAACTGCACCACTGCCTCATACCAAGACCCAAGTTTCCAAGTCCGGGAAATTTCATCTGTATCCTCTACTATAGGATTGGGATTTTCCAACTGACGGCCTTTTCGGTCCAACATTTGACCAAAAGTAAGAAAATATGGAACTTTTGGTCTAAAAATAGCATATAAATACTGGTTGGAAAATCAAACTATCAAAACAATTTGAACCCATTTTTCGGTCTGACCACCTGATATTCGGTCATGCATGTACATTCCAATTTTGACCAAAGTTGGCGGCGACAATCCCAACCCCTGGCTATACACCTCATGTCCGACAAACACCATATCTCCATTGCACGATCCTAACACTCGGGTTTTTCCGTGCACAATGTTGTATAAAAGATTATACAGATCCACATCCGGTTTGACGCCAAGTTAATGAAATAAATAAATAAACCGGTTATAAAGGCAACTGATACACCTAATCAACATTATCCAATATCATTAGTGCATATGCAAATACCTCATCAAACATCTTGATTGTATACAATGAAAATGACAATAAACAGACGCATAGATCGGTACTAATATTTATCATAATTAGGTAACGTCATCGTGCCACGAAAGCATAAACTATATCATAACCTGAATAACGAGAGTTTTTGGAAATTAGTTCAATCCATGGAAACGTTTTGATGATTTGACGCGGATCAATTACATTAGCAAGTCTTTTTGGGGAATTTAATGTCCGTATGCAAGTATTCCGTGTATTGACCTGTTTGTATCATCAGAAAATGACAAAACAAGAGGTTACTCCAACTTAGTATGATGCTAAACGATTGCAACCGCTTTAACCTTTCTATGCCAAATTAATTCTCCAACAGTAATACAAGTATGCTTTTGAATGGTCTATTATTCATTTGGTGGGATGCTCAGGGAAAATGAGCAGACGACAGGGAGATGAAAATCATGAAAGGATAGTAGAAGTTCAGAAGAATTACTATTGATGGGTGGAAAATGTTCAGATAATAATAAGTTCATAAACCACCTATTTTGAACTTATAATCTGAACATTTTCCAAGGAAACTACTCATAAGTGAGTAGTTAGAATAGAAAGGGTTAATGTAGCTCCGTATTCAACTTTGATGTTTATCCCGAAAAATCATTATCTGCTTATAATAGAACTTATGTTATGTAGATACTCTGCTTAGAATAGCTTCATTTTGAGTCGATAACGTGCTGAAAATAAGGACATTTTAGTCACATTATCGACTCATAATGAGGCGACTCTCAGCCGATAATGTGCGGACAATGACACAAATAAGCCAACTCGTGACTTTTCAGGTATACTCTCTAGAACAGGTGTTTTCACTTGTGCCCGCGCCATAAACGAAATAACGGACATGATCTATTATCTGCTTATTTCCGACACAAATAATAACATTATGTACCTATTTCATATTATTGGTCAATTTATGTGCGTATTTGTGCGAGGATATGTTAGATCGTCATGAATTGTTTTTCAGAAACGTTATCTTCCAGAACTGAAGCTACATCCTCAAATTCATCTAAAAGCTGTATAACTTATCTGGTGCAAGTATTGGTTTGTTTACCAGGAAAATAGCATTAAAGAAATATGGACACTTCCTTAAAAAACAACACTTCTTGGTTTAAAAAAGAAAGGTAATGTTCTTTACTAAAGTGAACTTATGTTAACTAAAAACCCAACAACATTGTCGTGAGCATGCGCAGTGGGCCCCCCACCTGCGATCTTTCCCACTTACGATTTTAATCGCAGCGTCTTAGACGGACATGGCTCATTTAAGCTTTCAAATGTTGTTTACGTAATTTTGAAGGAGGTATAAGATAGGCTGACAAATAAACGAAATATTGTTATACCGGCTGCATGTGCTCTTAAAAATACCATCTGTTTTCCATTTTTCGCACAGGAGTGAAACTAGCGCTCTTTATTTATACCATGTCAGTAAAAGACTAACACGGAACGCTATATTTCTGTACCATGCCGTGCAAACGGCTTCTTTTCTTTGGCACCCAAACATCTTGTTCAACAAAGATGCATGTTGTATGACTTGACTGCGTCTTACCTGGACATATAATGCTCGTAGAAAGGTAGTTCAAATATGTACGTGTATTGACCTGTTTCGATACCGGAAAACATTCAAAAGCGAATATTATTAGGTGTATTTTTGGGCGCAAACCGTCAAATGGCTTTAAACTATGCTTTGATCACTATCTTGTGAATGCGACCAGTTGCATGGCGGATTCTACATAGAGGCATGCAGCCACAGTTAATTATCGAAAACTAAACCACGATGCGACTGGCTGACATTTTTGTGTTCTGTTCAGATGTCTTACAGGCAAACGTTTACTGTTCTCTTATCAAAGCCCAGTCTCTTTAAAAAGACGACGATAATCCTAACGGATGTACGTCTCTAGATTTGTCCACTAAATTTCATTTCTACAACGATGCGGCATTCCCAGCATGACGTAATAAACCATTTCCAAATATGGAGTGCATTCCTAGCGTACGGTAATATGGAGTGCATTCCTAGCGTACGGTAATATGGAGTGCATTCCTAGCGTACGGTAATATGGAGTGCATTCCCAGCATGAGGTAATAAACCATTTCCAAATATGGAGTGCATTCCTAGCGTACGGTAATATGGAGTGCATTCCTAGCGTACGGTAATATGGAGTGCATTCCTAGCGTACGGTAATATGGAGTGCATTCCCAGCATGATGTAATAAACCATTTCCAAATATGGAGTGCATTCCTAGCGTACGGTAATAAACGTGTGCTAGAATCGTAGTATTTAGAAATAGTTATAAATACAACAAGATGCAAAAGAATAATCAGTCACGAATGTCGTTGACTGATAAAAACTCGAAGATTATGTTTCCTATATTGCGATGAGTAAAATGAGTTATGGATATATCGCCTGCAATCAGTTTTCCAACAACACGTCATTGACATCTGATCTGTGAAGAGATCTGTTGAAACCACTCTCGAATTAAATGGAGGGAATCCCATCAATTCAGTAACTGATTATGAATGAGATATCCAGAGACGTAAATGTTGTAAAATGTTCGTCCACTTTTTAAAAGAGACTGATCATTCAGCGGGAAATTGCACTCCTGATTCCCTAATTTATAAAACACAATAGAAATACGCACATAAACGACCTATAATGTGACATAGGTACATAATGTGATTATTTGATTCTGAAATAAGCACATAATGGACTCTTACCCGTTATCCGTTTTATGGCAGGGCCATATTGGAAACACATGTCAAAGAGCGTACACCTGAACAGTCGCAAGTTGGCTTATTTGGTAATTATCCATACATTATCGCTTCATTATGAGTCGATAATGTGACTAAAACGTTCTTATTTTCAGCACATTATCGACTCAAAATGAGGGCAAGTCTAAGCAGATTACCTACTTAAAACAAGTTATACTATAAGCAGATAATATGCTGGTTTTCGGGAGATCAGGCTGCATGTTCAGTATAAATGAGGGACCTTTTTAAATGAACCAACAAGATCGATGGTCAACAAAACGTTATCGTGAATTGAGATACCGACAGCCTCCAATGTACTCGTAAATGTCGACCCGGTACTTTGAAAGTGTTTGTGATGACAGTGTATGTGTAAAATCTATACAACTGACCGCAGCAATTGGCTCGGACACTTTTGAAAACTGTTGACAGTTGCTGTCAACTCAAGCATGACTTTGTCTTGCCGTTAGAAGCGGGTGCATGCGTACCTGGTATGTACATAATAAGGGTGCGTTTACGTTGGTGTAGATCTGTGCACCGAAATGTGTGAAGTCATGTGCCACGGATTACTGTGATCACAACATGATTACTGGTAGTGTTCGCGAGCTCGTCAGTACCCTGGTAATGGATAATTCACACCGTGTTCTCGTCAGACTAGGTCAGGCAAACACAAATTAATTCTCTATCAGCAAACCAAAGCTATTTGATCTGCGTCGAACAAGGGGATTCCACATTTTCTAATAAAACTATGTTTAACCCCCCCCCCCCCCCCCCCCCCCCCCCCCCCCCCCCCGCAGGCAAATTCACACAACCACGGGACGGTCAGGACCGGAACCATGGTCGACTCGGTGTGAGAAGTTTGAAATATGAACATTAACATCGCAAAACCCTAGTATTTAGATTGGCCTCAAGCTTCTCAAGTGTTGGAAATTTCCAACCTGACACCCCAATGTAAGGTCGGAACATTTCCAAAATGTGTGTCACTCTGGGTTCCTGGCCTCTGGTCGCGAATACGAGTTTCGGATTTTGGATTAACCCTTTACCCAACAAACCGGCCAAATAAAGCTTCAACAGCCTAAAATATCTTCAGTCTGTCTCAATAGAACCATACAAATATGGATATCATTGGAACCGGCTCCTTGACCACATTGTGATAGTTACAGTTATGCCCTGTGCCAATAATGCATTCTCTTATATATGCGAGTCGACCATAGGTCGCCTCGCATATATAAGAGAATGCAGTCGCCTCGCATATATAAGAGAATGCATTGGCCTAAAAATATATAATTTTTAATGTGTTAAGCCAATGCATTCTCTTATATATGCGAGGCGACCTATGGTCGACTCGCATATATAAGAGAATGCATTGGCACAGGGCCCTTCTGTTGGGTAAAGGGTTAAGCAATATGCAAAATCGTGCCAGATGGTTGCTTGGCCATATATACCAAGAACTTAAAGGCACGTGAGGCCTTAGTTGTCGAAAATATTCATATTTGTTCCAATCACCGTAAACAGAAAAACATTAAAACGCATACAGTTTCGTTCATATATACCATGACCATCGCGTAAACAGCATGTTATCACAAAGACCTACTATATTTTACCTAAGCAAGAGCCTGATTGTGTTATAGAAGACAGCACAATGCTACTGGCTAATCACACACAAATGGCATAAACGCTCTTTATTAGTTCCATATCAGGAATTCACCAACAAAGAACGCTCTTTATGTTTACCATCATAATATAAACAAACACCAAAAAAGTAACTTTTTATGCTTTTGTTTACATAACAATGGTCAAACAGATGACAATAACATACTGTTTATGCGATATTTCTTATTTGTATACGGACAAAGTCTGTCTACATTTTGATGTTCTTTCTGTTTGTGGCGGTTTTTGACGGGTGTAAATATTTTCACAGGATACCCACCGCCAAGGCCAACCGTACCTTTAAATGTGGTCACCTTCGCGAACCATCTGGTGCCATAGAATAGCTTGAATACGTGGGTTGAACCATCTGGTGCCATAGAATAGCTTGAATACGTGGGTTGAACCATCTGGTGCCATATAATAGCTTGAATACGTGGGTTGAACCATCTGGTGCCATAGAATAGCTTGAATACGTGGGTTGAACCATCTGGTGCCATAGAATAGCTTGAATACGTGGGTTGAACCATATGGTGCCATAGAATAGCTTGAATACGTGGGTTGAACCATCTGGTGCCATAGAATAGCTTGAATACGTGGGTTGAACTGACAATGGTCAAGCACATATACGCCAAGCCCGAGTAACGATTAAAGGCACGTGAGGCCTTAGTTGTCGAAAATATTCATATTTGTTCCAATCACCGTAAACAGAAAAACATTAAAACGCATACAGTTTCGTTCATATATACCATGACCATCGCGTTAACAGCATGTTATCATAAAGATTTACTATATTTTACCTAAGCAAGAGCCTGATTGTGTTACAGAAGACAGTACAATGCTGCTGGCTAATCACACAAAAATGGCATAAACGCTCTTTATTCGTTCCATATCAGGAATTCACCAACAAAGAACGCTCTTTATGTTTTACCATCATAATATAAACAAACACCAGAAAAGTAACTTTTTATGCTTTTGTTTACATAACAATGGTCAAATATATGACAATAACATACTGTTTATGCGATATTTCTTATTTGTATACGGACAAAGTCTGTCTGCATTTTGTTGTTCTTTCTGTTTGTGGCGGTTTTTGACGGGTGGAAATATTTTCACAGGATACCCAACGCCAAGTCCAACCGTACCTTTAATCAAATCCGATTTGCCTGTCGCAATGCCTCGGTATTGACCGTGACTTATAACGAATACGATTTTTGCTCACATGAAAGAAAACTGTGATATACGTGTATTTATGTATCTACTAGTATGAGTGTAGAAATGTACACATATTTACACCAATGTAAACACACTCTTATTCTATAGCAGGATTGCCCGGCATAATCTCGGCAGGTTAAAAAGGAACACAATTTTGTTGTATGAGTCCTATTTGGTTAAGAAGCCCATATTCGATCAATTTTAAGTGAAAACATCACTGTCCCTTATATATAACCAGTGTATTCTCCAGTACTTTAACAACTCTTTAACATCGCAATATCTATATCTATATATGCGAATGTCTGTCGGTCTGTGTTCTACAGAAATTCACGGGGGACCATCAAGATTACACCAAAGGGGTCTAAACGGGGTAACTATTTAAGATGACGCTGTTGCCAGGGGCAGAAAAGATGGAGGGGATATAGATATATTATTGCACAATGAGGGACATTGAACCCGTCAGAGGATTCTATGTTAGAATAACTCATGTATTATAACACAATTGAGTCTGTCTCATCCAAGATATTTTCTACAAGAAAAATTGACAATTTTTCAAGAGAGATGGAAATGTGCAGGAGGCCTTTTCAAAAATTAGTGGTCAGTGTTCAGTAACCTATAGTTTATTCTGAGACAAAAGAAATCAGTCAGTGGCAGGTCACTTTTCAGGATCATCAGGGTACATCTGCCCGACACAGAATTTGTTCTCGGAACAGGCTCACGGCTTAACACAAACAACTTAAAATCTCGCTTGTCGGACACATGCATCTGCTATATAGCATTATTTATTTAAACTGAAAATAATTAGCCAGTATAGCACCACGAAAAAGAGGCGTACCTGCAAATTTCTTAAAAACATCTGTATCTTCATGGAGATATGATAACCAGGTGTCCTCACAATGTCAGTCTAACCCACCAGATGTATTTATACATCAAATCCAACCACGTCGACATTACAATTAAAAAAATGATAACGTCTGATGTACGCACAGTTGTAAATAAATAGACACGTCTTTATTGGTGGGACGAATTAACCGCGATAATCAAAATGAGCTAGGCCACTATACTTATAATCCATGTATAAGAATTACGTTTTGTGATGCCATTTGGATGTACAATTTATGAGAATAGAGAATACGTGTAACTTTTGAGCAAGAGTATTTTCCATTCCCATCAAATGTCCACATTAGAGGGTTCACACCATTTTAACCTGGGCAACGCCGAGTAACCCTGCTAGTTTTAATACATTTCCACTTTCGATGAAAGTGTAGACCCTCAATACACCCAGTTAGGAAACTGAAAATGATGGTTTGTTTGTTTTTGGTTTCTGGAGTAATAATACATACACAATATGACGTAATTTGGAATTATGTCTGATTCAAGTGCACCTACTTGTATTGAACATTTGAAATTGGACCCATGGATGTGGCTTCAGGGGGAGTTTGGGGAATGGTGTCTCACCACAACTCACAAAAAATGAGAACTTGAACCTATTGTTGCTGTGAAATTTCCAACTAACATTTTCACCGAGACCCCCCCCCCCCCCCCCCCCCAAACTTATGTCAACATTCTAGTTGGAAATTTCACAGCAACAATATGTTGAAAATGTTCTCTAGTTTGATTTTGCAACAATTTATTAGTGGAGAATTGTTGTTTTTAGACAAACATTGGCTTATATATTGTCCGAGTTTTGGTCAAATTTATGAACTGAAATGGCGATCAATTCTGATCAATTGGGAAATTATCCAACCTTCGTGTGGTGTCAGGTTGGACATTTCCAACAATTGGAAAGCTTGAGGCCAGTCTAGAACTCTAGATGCTAGGATTTTGCAATTTTCATGTTCAGATTTCAAAATGTTCTCACATCTCAAGCTTGTGAGTATATTTTGGTTGAATGGTGGGGGTGCAATTGGAAATTCCAAGGTGGACCCCCCCCCCCGCCCCCCCCACCAGCGGAGACCATCTAGCCACGTCCCTGATTGGACCCCTGCCCTGCACTGTCCGTAGTGTCATGTGCCTGCCCCGATCGATTCAATTCACAGCCAGTATACAAGCCTTTCGGTATATAGTCTCATCATATTGAGTTTCTTTCATCGCGAGAACTCTTGCCATGGATTTCATTTAATGGCATGTTCTCAGCTAAATAACAACCGCTGCACATTTTTGAATGAATTCGCCGTGCAACTCGTGCGATCTCACCGAACGCACGGGTGGATACATGGGGATCAAGGGATTAGACATCGATATCCAGTCAATATATATATCCTTTATTTCCTCCATAAACGAAGAGCTTTTACAGCATAATTTAAATGTTTATACAAATGCAATGAACACATGAACGAAGACTAAAAAAAACGAATAAATAAATAAACATTAATGTATGTTGTAGACAGATAAGCCTATCACAGATTAGACGAGGATGCAGTCAGGCATATACATAGAGAGACAGATAGGTAAGTATACAGTTGGTCATACATACAGCAGGCCATACAAACATAAATACATACATAATAACTTAATTTTTAGGGCTGTATGGCTTATTAACAGCCCAATAGAAACAATTAACAGACAAAGGTTCATAAGACACACAAGATGGAGTCTAGAGAGCCGTTAGTAAACCATAACGCCCGACCAAGTCATGTTATTACTATTATTAGCACTGAGTTAGTCACGTGCCGGGCCGATAATGAAAAGGGTGTTTTATTATCGACCCGGAGGCCGGTGTCCGATGACATTACATTATTTGGAACGCTCTGAAAATCTTCGTTAATGGAGTAGAGTGATAATGATAATTCAATAGAAAATCCAGCTTGAAGTTTTTCTAAACCTCTCTATTATAGACAGAAGGCAGGTAAGAGAAAAGGTGGCAAGAACAATTTTTGCTAAACATTTTTAGTACCATATGCCAACAATGCTAATAATGTGCTATGGGATACCCCGATAAATAAAATCATTGTTGGCAATTTTCTAGTTACCTCTGTCATGGTCAAAGGTCAATGTCAATTAGATATGCCAAATTTGCATAAATTGGACTCAAAAATTTTTTTTATCAAATTTTTGAGTGAAAGGGCTTAGACCACCAGAAACTTTGTGCCCACTAAAGGTTCCATCCCCATTCCTGCCACGTTGATTAGGTTGTCAAATGTGTTGCCCATAACAACATTTGCTATGCAATTAAATTACCCTAACAACGAGACCAAATTCTAACTTTAATCATTTTATGTTTATGCCAAATATACCAAACTTTGCATTTTGTTCACAATTAAATTGTTACTTGGCATATGTCTTCAAAAAATATATATATTAACGAATACACTCTCTCTTCCTCTTTTAGTTATACACCTTGGACTAATAACTGTTCTATTGCATTTTCCCTATCTTTACTATTATTTTCGTGTAAACACGTGAACTCTAAATAACTTTCAAAATTGCGGACAAATTATTTTATTCAACAACTCGGAAACATGAATACACGCATGCATGCATATAATGCTGTTATAATTGATGAAATAAATTAACTTTTTGAACATGGAATATTCATAGTACTTAATTTTGAAACTAATATAAATTAACTCGAACTATGAACCACAAGGGCTTGTAACTTGGCCCCCTCCCAATATTTACACTTATAGTTTACTAGTATTCACCCCTGGATTCACTCGCAGATTCAATATGCCAATGAGAGCATGTATAATCATAAAACCAACAATAGTACACTTTATTATGACCTTAATTTGTGGGTCGATAGTACGAAAATCATGGTTGTATGTTCACGGGGTCTCAGCTGCTCCATGAGAACTGGTTCGAATTCAGTTTTGGACACAGTGCGCATTCGCCAATGTCACGGTTCGTTTCAGATCGAGAAAATATGAGACCCAGTTATGTTGAAGCAACAGAAGCAGGTGTACAAGATGGTTTTGGCTGTTTTGACACCCCCAACAACCCTGGCATATCTTCTTGCTGATTTTTTAACAATCCTCATCCATGCCCCTTTTAGCTCAACTTGCATCAAAAGGCCACATCGCTCGTATGATCATCAACACACTGGGTCTTCGTGGTTACCTCTGGATGGGAGCAATAATTGTTTCCCCCGAAATTAATTTAAAAATATGGCTGATTAACAGCCATTTTGAATTTCACATTTGAAGCCATCGGCACACTCTGCAGCCAACATTTATTAGAGAAATCTTTTTACAATTTACATTCATGTTTAGGTTCATGTTTAGATGGACGCTATCGAATTTGAACGATTTTTGAATAAAACAAGGCTGCCGGCAAACATCTTGAATTTTGTTCTTTGCATAATTAACTTCTTCGGAACACCTACAGCCAACATATTTCATCTGATTGATCCCAAAACTTCACATGGATCTTTGGGGTAACCGATGCGGTTTTGATACATTAACATATCTTCCCTCAGATGAATCTATATATCTCCCAGTTGAAAGGTGATATCCACTGTTCAAAACATAATTTCGTAAAGCGGAATGTTCCCTCAATGGGATAGCGACTATATGCTCATTTCCGACTTTATCATAAATAGTAGACACTTTTTGACGTTAGGTGGTTCGTTTGAAACATAATTATCAGCTATTGACGGTGGATAATGCGTGTATCAATAGAAAAATATATGTTTAATTAGTCATAAAATAAAAAAATTGTCTAGCCTACATGGCGGTTCACAAGAATACTATCCGCGACCAAGTGTGGGTACCCACCATAATTTCGGATGTCAAAGCCGCGGATCGATCCTGAAATGAGATGTCGCCAAACCGGATTTGGGATGTCAAAGATGCGGATGATAAACTTCGCATTTTGACCACTTCTGCTTGAAAATATTCCCATTATCATTCGGGCAGGTCGGCACATGCAGTGGGCCATCTTTAGGGTGAGGCTGCATGTGCCAGGGCGAAAACGTGTATGTTTGTTTAGAAACGGGGCATTTCCAGAGACAGATACAAATTCACAATGTTTGTGATAACATATTGGGACGAGAACTATACTTATTCCACAAGGAATATGTTGGATTTGCACAAATCTAATCCAATGATGACAAGCGTGTATGTCCCATGGAAGTTTAAACGTACATCTTCCGTGTGCATAATCACGCAGCATGTCACAATATTTATGTGTTAATTAAATACTCTGTCACTTCCAAATGCAATAATATACAAACATGTTCTGCATCATGGGTGAAAAAGGGTGGGAGCACTACTAAACACTCTTTCGAAGCTGAACGTGGAATTGTCGCTGGAATCGTCCGTCTCTCTGAGCAAATTCCTTATATACGTTATAGTCCGTGCTTAATCCACTCAACACATACAAACTATGATCGTACCCATGCATACATAACACAGATCCAGCACCCGTCTATACCGAACTAATTATTCGTTCAACTTCCATAAATTAACTAAAATAGACACACCAAAAACGTACGTGTAAAGAAGGGCAGTCGTCAAGAACTGGTGTCGGAGGAGTATGATAGGTAATATGTACAACTTAAAGATACGGGCGGCGTTGGTGGTGTGTAGGCTGTTAAAATATTTGCGTCCGTCAAAAACCGCCATACACAGAAATAATAGTAAAATATAGAGACCTTGTTCTTATACCAATCAGAAATATGGCATAAACAGTATGTTTTTGTCAAATGTTTTTCTTTGTTATGTAAACAAAAGCAAAAAAACGTTACAGAACCTGGCTTTTGTTTTGATCCGGATATGGTAAACATAAAGAGCGTTATTCGTTACTGTTTTCATGATATGGAAATAGTAAAGAGCGCTTATATCATTTGTGTGTGATTAACCAATAGAATTTCGCTGTGTTACGTAAACAGAAGTAAACTTCTGTAACACGAGCAGGCTCTTGTTTACGTACACCATCGTACGTCTTGACGACAATATACTATTTACGCGCTGATTATATTTGGCATATGAACAAAACTATATATATTTTAATATTCCTTCTGTTGATGGCGATTTGAACAAATATGAATATTTCTGCAACGAACGCCGCCCGTGCACTTCCAAATGCAATGATAGACAAGCATGTTCTGCATCATGGGTGAGAAAGTGTGGGAGCAGCACTACTGCACACACGTTCGAAGCTGAACGTGGAATTGTCGATATAATCGTCCGTCTCTCTGCGCAAATGCCTTATATACGTTACAGTCCGTGCTTAATCCACTCAACACATACAAATTATGATCGTGCCCATGCATACATAACACAGATTCGGCATCCGTCTATACCGAAATAATTATTCGTTCAACTTCCATAAATTAACTTACATAGACACACCAAAAACGTACGTGTACAGAGGAACAGTCGTCAAAGAACTGGTGTCGGAGGAGTATGATAGGTAATATGTACAACTTAATCCTTTCTATACTAAATAATCAATGACGAGTAGTTCCCTTAGGAAATGTTCAGGTAATAAGTTCAACAAACGACCATAGGTATATCGTGTTATGGTTGTTTGTTGAACTTATTTATCTGAACATTTTCATGCAATAAATAGGACCCCTTCTGTAATTGTATTATCTGTCGTCTGCTTATTTTTCCTGGAAACCCACCCAGATGAATAATATAGCATATGTTATATTACTCTGGGGTGAGTGGGGAAAATCCATTTAGTATAGAAAGGGTTAATTGGTGTAATGTGAAGCCACATATAAACACGAACCCGGATGTCGAGGAAACCTTCAGAGGAAATGAATAAGACTAATCTGTAAGGCGATCAAGTCACAGAGCAAGCGACGCATTCCCTTGTGTCATATGAATTCATGCATTAAACCATTGTTCATAGACAATTCCTGCATTACGTCAGCAACGGTGATATATCAGCAACGCATAAATTGATTGACATACAAGGTTTATTGGCGCACGTTTGCAAGCAGTAACACTGAAATAGTACAACAGGAACGGTGTGATTTTATGGTTATGGTTATCGAGATGCTACCACACATCACAGACTATGCGTATCCTTCGTATCAGAACACAGTAGCTACCCAGCTGTCAATACGGAAGTATATTGAAATTCTTTCCAACATAGAAATAATGATTTAATATGCAACATATCCTCGCACAAATACGCACATAATCGACCTATAATGTGAAATAGGTACATAATGTGATTATTTTATTCTGAAATAAGCAGATAATGAGTTATGGCCTTTATTTCGTGTTATGGCGCGGGCCACATTGAAAACAAATATTAAAGAGCGTGCACATGGGTTGGCTTATTTGTGTCATTGTCCGCACATAGTCTACCCAATCGACTCATTATTAGTCGATAATGTGACTAAAATACTCTCATTTTCAGCGCATTATAGATTCAAAATGAGGCGAGTCCTAAAACAAGTTCATTATAAGCATATAATGTGCGTGTTTTTGGGAGAACAGGCTGTCATATGAGCGAAGTCAAGAAAGATAATATACCATCAGCTTATTTTATATGGAACCCCCTCCAAATAAATAATAGACGATATATATATGTATTGCTGTTCTAACTGAGTGGGGAAATCCATTTAGTTTAGAAGGGGTTAAGTGGCGTATTAGAAGCAGAATATAAACAGGAACCCGGATGTCGAGGAAACTGATCATACCGATCATTAAAGAGATCAAGTCACAGAGGAAGCGACACATTCACTTGCGTCACATTATGCATAGACCATCCATTAACGATGGTGATAAAACAGCCGCTCATAGGTTGATTGACATACAAAGTTTAAAAAGAGACAACATGAAGTCAAAATTGAAAATATGGAATATTTAACTTCCAACTCGAGAAATTTGCATAATGGCGAATCGAAGGCAAGCCCAGAAAATGAGCATAATCATACAAAGCCAGGTTCTATCCATAAAACCACTAACCATACTCATACACAGCCAGGTTATATCCATAAAACCAATAACCATAATCATACAGAGCCAGGTTCTATCCATAAAACCAATAACCATCATCATACAAAGCCAAGTTCTATCCATAAAACCAATAACCATAATCATACAAACCAGGTTCTATCCATAAAACCAATAACTATGAGAAATACACGACATAATCATGCAAAGCCAGGTTCTATCCATAACACCAATAACCATAATCATACAAAGCCAGGTTCTATCCATAACACCAATAACCATAATCATACAAAGCCAGGTTCTATCCATAAAACCAATAACCATAATCATACAAAGCCAGGTTATATCCATAACACCAATAATCACAATCATACATTGCCAGGTTCTATCCATAACACCAATAACCATAATCATACAAAGCCAGGTTATATCCATAGAACCAATAACCACAATCATACATATCCAGGTTATATCCATAAAACCAATAACCATAAGCAATACACGACATCAAAGAGATACGTGACTGATAATCAAATACCAGCAACATTGGACATTAGATTTCTTGGACTACAAGTGACTATTACAATAAATAAAGCCGCTGACAATAAAACAAAAAGAAAACATTAAGGCAAGACCAGCAACATACCAACCAATATCCAGTTGATTGTTTAGTTTTAATGGACATTGCCCGTATGTACAGATTGATTAGTGTGTCTGTCATTCGCAGAATGAGGTCCACAGAGGGGGGATTTAGTGACTATCACGCATAGCGGGCTAGCGTCACTGAATTCACCATGTGATCTCATTCTGCTTGGGCCTCATCTTCTCTGGAAAGTTTCTTTATTATCAAATTCCTACAGAAACTTCTTCACAAATATTCTATTTCTTTTTTAGTTTAGTTTCTCTATATCCCCAAATTGGCAGACGACACATCGCATAATTGAGGTTCCCAATGGGTGTACATCACAATATTCACCATTTGGAAACTTCAATCTGAGTCTATGTCTCACATAGCAGATTAGGTGAATTTGGTGATGTTAGCTCGCTGTTATTGTGCAAATGGCAGGCACACTAAACTTAGGCCCATATGTATTGATTGATTAGGGTTTAACATTGTTTCAGCCGCTAGGCCACACCAAGCGTATGGACAGAAGACAACTGTGTAGCGAAGCAACTGTGTAGACAGTAGACGGTGAATGAGATTAAAACAACGAGCTGTATACAAACAAAAAGTACCACAGAGGATAAGCTATATGCACTAGGAGTGAGGCATATATATTCAAGAACTGACTAATGTGCAACAATAGAAAGATCTACAACAAAAACAAAAAATAGCGTAACAATACACGTGGATTAAATAGTACTTCTGAATGATCAATAAGAAATAATGCATTTACCATTGCTTCACATTGAAATATGCACAGTAGATATTATGTCTTATTTTACATTGACAAAATACTAGTGTGATCCTTTATAATAACATCAAGTTGACTATCGGGTGGATTGGCCACGATGGATGTCTAGCACCCAATTGAAAAGCTTCAATCATTTTAAATTCAAACGATTTTATTTAAGCATAGTGTCGAAGATGTTATGGTGACTTTTTTGGAGAAGCTGGCTCCTTCCGAGCTGATATATCTGACGTTCCCATGTTAGAGGTTCTAGAACTGGTACTTTCTGTTACTTGGGTTAGTTGTATGATATAATAACTACATTGGTATGGCTCTCATTCTGAGTACTACCATTAACACACTCACATATGTCCAACTGACGGGTCAAGTTCCAGCTATTTTCTGAGCATTTGGATACAAGAGTTGTTTCTCAACCTTGGTAGTATGTACTTTCAAACTTAAAACACAACACAAGGACGGTACAAATGTGTGACCCGCCATATCAAATCCAGTCGTAAGTCGGGATTTTTTTACCCTGTGCCAATGCATTCTCTTATGTATGCGAGCCGACCATAGGTCGCCTCGCATATATAAAAGAATGCATTGGCCTAACAATTTTAATAATTTTTTCTTGTATTCTTTAACAATTGTATAATTTCACACATACAGAGCCCCAGACAAACATGAGCAGACGACACTCTTCTATATGCTTCTATATATGTGTGGGGCTCCCTGCAGGGTAATGAATGTTTTTTATTTTATGTCCTAAAATTTGTCAGAAACATTTATTTTATAAAAATGATAAAAAATTGTTAGGCCAATGCATTCTCTTATATATGCGAGGCGACATATGGTCGACTCGCATATATAACAGAATGCATTGGCACAGGGTAAAAAAAAATCCCGACTTACGACTCTTTAAAAACACTTCTTCGAATATCTCCGTTATTTCGTCAAAAACATTTCTTCTCATACAAATCACCGTCATTTAGCAAATTAACATTATTTATAGAGTTATTGCCCTTCATGCAGGATTAACAAAACATGTCTTCATTTAGTGGACAATCCCAAGATCGCGTGCCACGCGTGGTTGGATTGTCCATTTATTAATGACCATTTTAGGTACCGATTGTCCATTTATAAGTGGACAATCCTTGAAGAATTGCCTAATCCAATCTTCAACTACGGTGGCTGTTAAGACCGACTGGATGTACCGGTCAGAACATATAGAGCTGTTTCATAGTACTCCATTGCCACCATGTTTTGACGTTCTATAACCACATGGTACTCCCTGTGAGGCGAGCTGAACTAATATGTCAGAGAACCAGATATATCGCGGGTCTCAACATAGCCATGCTGATATTCAAAGTCATAGGTGTTTGTGCAAGAGATATTAAGGGCCAGACACGCGTTAAATTCAAGCACAATTTCAAGATGTATTAAACACACTGCAGAAATTCTCAGGATTTATAAGGCGAACAATCTTGGATTTCATCATCTTCGTTGTATATAGATCTGAACAGTTATTAAGATAAGACCATCACACAGCAATCTAACACGAAATAGCTTATTGTCTTGGTTCTGTGAAAGGGAGCTTCATTCTTTTGATAACGCTCAGTTTAAGGTTTTAATTGAATGGTATAACATCATACCCCCATATATTAGAATGAAGAAAATATCAGCCATATATGAAAATAGAAGGTCGCATTCCACGTGCCTCCCCCCGAAAAGGTGGCTTTTTAGTAAGAATGGCTTGTTTTCTTAACTCTTAAATCAAAACTCATCGGACCGTGACCAAACAAACTTGGCCTTTGTCTTCTGAAATTTTAACCAAATATCAAGAGATATAAATAAAAGTAAAGTTATCATCCGGAAACCGAAATAATCGGCAAATTCTAAGCCGAAAAGGGACCATAACTCCGGTAAAATTGGGCGGGATAGCTTTTTAAACTCAAAATTCATCGGACCGTGACGAAATTCAAACTTGGCCTTTGTCTTCTGAAATGTGAACCACGTGCCACGGCAAAAATGGGCGGACCGAACCCATTTTCGAACCTGATCTGTATTTTGAGCTCATAAACTGACATACCAAATTTGGTTTCGATCCGATAACCCAAAATAAAGTTACCATCCGGAAACTTTCCGAACGGACAGATTCTAAGTCAAAAAGGGGCATAGCTCCGACAAAAATGGGTGGACCGAACCGATATTCGAACTTGACCTGCGTGTTGAGATGATAAACACACATACCAATCGATCCGATAGCCCAAACTGAAGTTAGAATCCCGAAACTTACCGGACGGACGGACACCGGCTATTCTAATAGTCCCCCAAAATCAATTTTTCGAGGGACAATACATATACAGTCTGGGCCACTCAACCTTATTTCGATATAGTGGTCTGCTGGGATCTGGATATTGATCTATGACCTACAACAAATATCAGCTTATTGTTTCTTTGAAACGTATTTGGGAGACGTAACACTGAAGTGGACCATGAGCTAGACTGTGCCCGCAGGTCGATGTCTCAAGTCATAGGGTCGCCATGACTCCTAGACCACACCTCACGGGGTGCAACCCACAAAACATGATGCCACATTAGGTAACATTTACCTCTCGCAGTGGGGTGGGGACGTATTCTATCCGGGCCCCACACGAACTGTGACCCAGAAACTTGTATAAATATATTATCTTGTATATGCTCACATAGGGAGCCTCGCATATATAAGAGAATGCACTGGCTTACAAGGTCAATGTAAATATTGTTAGGCCAATGTATTCTCATAGATGTGAGGCTCCCTATTGGAGACTCGCATATATAAGAGAATGCATTGGCACAGGGTTTTCGCAAAATGTCGGGAAGCTCCAGTCTTGGAAGGGACTCTCACGGGTGTATATGCTATATATATATGGTTTGCTTAAAACGGAAGGCCTTATTAACTTAAAGAAAATTTGTATCAGTGATGGTCCTTAATGCAATGTTAGAATAAGCGATATTTTTTTATATTAACAATATATTAAATGTGGTTTTAACCCCGAGTGACTACATATCTCCAGCTGATAAAACATTTCAGATAGCGGGGCGCAGTCCATTATTCAAACAGCTTTAAAATAATAAAATCTCGTTCTCGAAATGCTAATGTCAAAAATGAGCTACACATGCAGTGCCAATGAGAGATAAAGGACTACATCATGACAATATACAGGAACTGGTCATTTCCGCCCGTCAGTGAAACTAATCATCCGTAACAACTTTGAAGCCCACCATGGGGAAAGATATATGAACATGGAGCAGGTGTCCCATTCATTTATTGTAGTGAAATTCATCGTCGGTCCGTAACATTGGAGCGCTTTATCTCAGTCATCATATGTAGGATTCGAATTATCATTGGTATACGCATGAACCACCGCGAGGGGGGGGGGGGGGGGGGGGTACCCATATGGACATGAATCGGGTGTCTTCCATTCACTTGTTCGCGAGTTATATTGCCCATTGATTACAAAATGCACGTGTACCAACTTTGGACCTCTGTATCTTATTCGGCGCTCCGCGTGTATAATGTTTCGCTGTTTCTTGGTATACAGTGGGCGCATGGGCGTTTTATTAATAGAATATGAATTTTTGGACGGATTAAAAGTCGAACTGCGACCCGGAGGCCGAGTCCGGTAAAAGGTGTAGTTGGGAATTTCAATTTCAATTGTTATTCGGATGCCAAGAAGTGCAAGGCGATTTATTCTATGAGTTGGTCATTCGTGAAACCAATATATTTTATATTCTATAATTACAAACACGGGTATATAATATATGATCTTGAGCGCGCTACCATTTCTGACTATGGTTTTCTTGTATTTACCGTAGGTCATGGTTGCACGATCTTTAGTATGAAGGGACAATATCTGCATGTAACAGGTACTGTCTAGTCATTTCTTCTTAGGTTATGGCACATAGAGTGTAAAATACATCAATTATTGTATCTCTGTCATCTTAGATCGGATGTGAATGACCTTTGGCATATATGAACCACAATGGGATGATGGATACTCACATGCTACAGGTTTTGAATTAACACTTTCTATACTAAACGGATTCTGGCATTCAGTTATAAAAGTGTACATCAGAATGGTCTATTATTGATTTGTATGGACGTGAAGGTGATAAAAGCCGACGACAGATAAATAAAAGCGCAGAAGGAGTCCTATTTATTGAGGGAAATGTTTAGTTACTAGCGAGTTTGCGATTTCAAACCGGTACGGGTACGGGTACGCGTACGGGTAGCTACCCGTACCGGTACACGTTTTGTAATCGCAAACTGTTTTACGGGTAGAATTCATCACATCGACTGGTAAGGTATGGTGAGCCAACTGCAACAAAAAATATATTATAATATAGATAGATTGTTATTCGCATTCGCTTTATTGGCCGATGTTATACTTACCGTTATTGATTGTTGGATATTTGTATTTATATTAGATGGGCGGGCCTCAGGATAATCAGTTGCTTTCATCAAGGACGCGGCGGCAGTTGGAAGGGGTTGGTGATTTTCTTTCACTCATCTTGATAACATTTTCAACAATTGGATTCTACAAGTCATAGACCGATCGAGTGTTGACTATAAATCGGTTGGAATTTTCAGACTTAGAAAATAGATTATGATAGCTCAAATTTACAATTACGTTAATTTTTCCAACCAATAATCGGTATAAAATGTATTGTTTTAGACCCAGGGTCTAATAATGTCGTGCATGTACTTTCAGTCAGATATAAGACCGAATGTGTCCCTTATTTTAGTTAGGGAATATTTAGTCATATTAAGTAATCTTTGGTTTGGAATCTCTCAACAGATCGAAGGGTCGGGACAAGGGAATATTTATCCCAAGAATTGGGATTTTTGTCGGGATCTAAACCCGAAGGTAGGTTTGAAAAATTGAACTTGGAAGCATAAAAGGTGTTAAAATGTAGTCTGTTTATTTTAATGTATTGAATAAAGAGCGTTTTCTTTACTTCTGTGCGAAACACAGAAAACAGCTGAAACTCGTTCTAATTATGCTTAGATTGTGTAGAGTATATAGGTATTTAGTGTCTATAGCGACCTATGTTATCCCCGCTACAATATACATAAGTATTGTGGTTCAAATGCGTCACGTCCGTTCAGATGGTAACTATATATTAAAATGAGAAATCAGTCCCCACCTATATATATACGATAAAGTAACTAAACGGTTGTATTCAAATGTAAAATGCATAGATAAATCCACGATATATTGTTTCCCTTGTACAAAGGGTTGACACAGGGACGTGACGACAGGGGAGTCTCGCCCCCCAACTTTGGTCAAATGTTCAACTGTTGGAAATGTGATATACCTGACACAACATTTGTTGGAAATTTCACACCAACAATAGGTTGAAATTGTTCTCGTAGTTTGATTTTCCAAAAATCTATTACTGGATAATTTTTAGTTCTTAGACCAACATTTGCATATTTTCCTAGTATTAGTAAACAAATTGGACTGAAATGGCTATCAGAAACTGTTGGAAATTTTCCAACTTTTGGGGGGGGGGTGTCAGGTCTCAAAATTGGAAAGCTTGATGCCAGTCTGGATGCTAGGATTTAGCAAATTTCATGTTCAGATTTCAAAAATTTCTCGGTCCCGGTCCCTCCCCAGTGGCCCGTCAGAAACTGATAATTAATTTAAGAAAAAACAAATCTGGGTGAATTTGCATGGCGTTAGACCACTGGATATTAGGATATTATTATTTTTCAGGCTCAGATCTACACATTTTCTTGTACTGAATGGTTGACCCAGTGGATTATGCCCCCCTCCCAGATTAGTGACAAAAAGACTACTGATTTATTTAGAATATGCTACCAACCAGTCGGTTGTGAGGGACCAGTTGGGAAAAATCAAAGCCCAATCGGGGGATGCAAATTGAATTATACGCAAACTTGTGAATTTGATATGGTTCAAGGAGTGTAGTTAGAAATTCGAAGGTGGACACCCCTCCTTACGCGGAGACCATATATAGTCACGTCCCTGCAATGGGTCGAGACTGTGTCTATATCACTATCTACTCACTCTATTAACGACAACCTGTCATTAATGCGTGAAAAAAGTTGTCAGTGAAATGATCGGCCTTCCGTATTTATCTAAGTGCTAGAAGCCGCCTCGAGAATTTGAACATAAAACCTGGCTTAAAATGACAACTTTATCAATGATGTTTGCTCATGACATCTTGCAATAAATAGGTTAACGCATAGCTGACTGGAATTTCATGTAATTCATGAACCTTTTAGTGAGAAAGTCGTAGTGAAAGGTTACCGGTCAACAGGACACATCTACCCGTTCCAAATCGCTATCGCTTTATGAGCTGCATTGAAAGTACACAAGAGACCGTGACGATGTTCACCGATTTACCCGTACCCGTTCCCGTCGGACGAGTATCGCAAACTCGCTACTAAGTCATAAAGCGACCTATATATGGGATAACTACTTATCAATGATGCTTTAGTATATAAAGGGTTAAACTTATTATCTGAACATTTTCTATGGGATAACTACTCATCAATGATGCTTTAGTATAGCAATGGTAACTCTTATTATCTGAACATTTCCTATGGGATAACAACTCATAATGATACTTTAGCATAGAAAGGGTTACACTTATTATCTGAATATTTCCTATGGGATAACTACTCATCTTTGATACTTTCGTATAGAAATGGTTACACTTATTATCTGAACATTTCCTATGGGATAACTACTCACCAGTGATGCATTGGTATAGAAAGGGTTAAACTTAATATCTGAACATTTCCTATGGGATAACTTCTCGCAATGATACTTTAGTACAGAAAGGATAACACTTATTATATGAACATTTCATATGGGATAACTACTCACCAATGATGCTTTGGTATAGAAAGGATTAAACTTATTATCTGAACATTTCATATGGGACAACTACTCAGCAATGATGCTTTAATATAGAAATGGTGAAAAGGGTTAACTTAATATCTGAACATTTCCTATGGTATAGCTTCTCGTCAATGGTGCTTTTATAGTATAGAATTGGTAACACTTATTATCTGAACATTTCCTATGGGATAACTACTCGTCAACGGTGCTTTAGCATAGAAAGGGTAACACTTATTATCTGAACATTTCCTATGGGATAACTACTCATCAATGTTGCTTTAGCATAGAACGTGTAACACTTATTATCTGAACATTTCCTATGGGATAACTTCTCGGCAATGGTGCTTCAGTATAGAAAGGTTACACTTATTATCTGAACATTTCGTAAGGAATAACTACTCGTCAATGATACTTTAGTATAGAAAGGGTAACACTTATTATCTGAACATTTCCTATGTGATAACTACTCATCAATGGTACTTTAGTATAGAAAGGGTAACACTTATTATCTCAACATTTCCTATGGGATAACAACTCATCAATGATGCTTTAGTATAGAAAGGGTAACACTTATTATCTGAACATTTCCTATGGGATAACTACTCATCAATGATGCTTTAGTATAGGAAGGGTTAAACATATTATCTGAACATTTGCTATGGGATTCCTACTCGTCAATGCTGCTTTAGTATAGAATGGGTTAAACTTATTATCTGAACATTTCCTATGGGATAACTACTCATCAATGATGCTTTAGCATAGTAAGAGTTACACTTATTATCTGATCATTTCCTATGGGATAACTTCTCGTCAATGATACTTTAGTATAGAAAGAGTAAAACTTATTATCTGAACATTTCCTGTGGTATAACTACTCATCAATGGTGCTTAGCATAGAAAGGGTAACACTTATTATCTTATCATTTCCTATGGGATAACTACTCATCAATGATGCTTTAGCATAGTAAGAGTTACACTTATTATCTGATCATTTCCTATGGGATAACTTCTCGTCAATGATACTTTAGTATAGAAAGAGTAAAACTTATTATCTGAACATTTCCTATGGTATAACTACTCATCAATGGTGCTTTAGCATAGAAAGGGTAACACTTATTATCTTATCATATCCTATTGGATAATTACTCATCAATGATGTTTTAGTATATAAAGTGTTAAACTTATTATCTGAACATTTCCTATGGGATAACTACTCGTCAATGATACTTTAGAATAGAAAGGGTTAAACTACCTCAGAAAATTTAACTCAGCAAAAGCTACATTTGCGGGGGATTCTCTGTGCGGCGCACTTGTTCCACCTGAGTGATATATAGAGAATACCTACGGATTTTGTTTGAATACCGAAATATCTCATGAGTGTCTGGAAAGAAATATAGAATTTTCACGAGCGGCTACAAACCGCGAGTGAACATTCGATATTTCTTTTTAAACGCGAATGAGATGTTTCATGTATTCACACAAAACACAATAGGTATTCTTTTTATTGTATGCGGATTATTTAGGCTCAAAGTTGTTAAGTTAAGTCTTAATTAATTAACTAATTAACTGTACTTAATTAAAGAGCGCACGTGTCAGTGTTTACATACAGGAAAGAGCCTAGGCGTAAAGTTGAATTTGACATGCTGCGACTCAAACATAGAACTGTCATTGATCACGCGCCGTCTTAAATTCGTCGCCTGTGATTGGCTAGCGGACAGTGTGCACGCAATGATCACTCGATCGACCTTGACAGCTCGTGTTAGTTTCAAGAAATACAGTGAAATAACGCTATCAAGAGTGAAATAACGACATCGCATTTCACTGTGGCTTCTAAGAGATATATACAACGATCTACGTTTCGGTAATTTCCCGCTATGTTATAGGCCAGCATATTAGCGACTATTTCAGCACTTCGCCAATAGTAACTAAAAGAGCTGAAAGAAATACATGTAGCAAACAAAAATGGAGTATAGATAGCTATAGGAATTGCATTGTGATATATATGAAGTTATGGAAACATATTTGTGTGTCACAGTGTAAAATTCATGAGATATTCTCAAGTGGGTCAAATGATATGTTATGTGTGTAAGTAATGATGCCATTTTACCATATATAAGTGACAATTTGTTAGATTTCTCATAGAAAGTCGCTGATATGCGCAAACCGTCTAGCTTAACACGAAGGCCACCATTTCAGCAGGATGTATATCGACTATTTAATGAATGAACCCGACATGCGTTTGTCTTCGGGTTCTTATATTATACACCACCGATTAGCGATCTTAGAAGTGTTCAATGGTGGTGATCGTGCCAATATGCAGCTCGTTAGTACCGTCTTATTATAGATGTCGGAAGGTACTCCGAAGACATTGTAAGGCACCAGGTGAATCGTCAGTGCATTAATCGAGCCACATATAGATCATGTTTAAACCTGAGATGACGAATCCAGCCTTTAGGTCTACGCTCTTTAACAGGTATTCACTGTGGTCCGCGCCGTAAAACGAAATAACGGGTAAGAGTCAATTATCTGCTTATTATAGAATCAAATAATCACATTATGTAGCTATTTCAAATGATAGGTCGAATGTGTGCGTGTTTCCGCGAGGATATGTTGAAAACTCAGACATCTTGGAGAAAGAGTTTGTCACCCAAGTGGCAGCGGCACATACTGCGTGAATATCGTATCGTTTTCGTGCGTAAATTCGCATACGTTTTACGCATACTTAAATACGCAGGTATGTGTCCCTATATAGCTATACCTATTACACGTAGCTTTAGAGTTAAAGGCCAAGCATAGTTCTGTTTTATAGAAGGTGTTGGATAACGGGCCATTTGATGAACATCTGCCATGTTTCGGCGGCTCGGAAAGTCCCCAGGATAACATAGCAGTATTTGTGGACGATTGACATGTACATGTACTGTGCATATATTAATAATTATTTACACACGTCACCATGTACAGGTTGTTGCAAATCGACAATAATCAAGATGGTTATTAATGTCGTTTGAAAACACCAGCGCAGCCATTATTAACTTGTTCCAAAAATATCTATGTTCTTGAAAGTTTCATACAGACACTGGCATTATCTCAAATATTGGTACTATTAGACAAACATCGCGAAATGGCAACTTCAGAAAAAATAAAGGTACTTTTTCATAACAGAATCATTCTGTATTAATATCATCATAGAAATTCAGTAGGACCCACCAGCATCAAAGCACATTAGCAGATCCACTTGACCAGGGGTGGAAATATATATATTTGAATTATCTTGTTTGAATTATCTTGTTAGGCAAAATACGTCATTAGACAGTCTCTAAAGAACCGTACGTAACTAAGGTGCGTTGCAACGTAAACCTCAAGGTTTCAACCGCCGTGAGTCAGCAAAATCGGTGGTTTAAACCCGATATCGCAGGTCTAAGTGACGCATTCGTCATCTCTGGTTTAAAGCCAGACCATGGTTTAGCAGATAATTAACAGTCTAGGCGTGCTTGGGGGTGACAGTCGCACATCGGGGGAATTTATGCGACCATCATTTTCTTATGGGAAAATTACTCTAGTTTTCGAATTCAGAGGGCGCCGAGTCGAAATGGGTTACAAAATATACATTTTCGCTATGTTTCATACGGTAACTACCGAAAAATAGATACATTTTCGGCGGTTTGACCGGGGGGGGGGGGGGTCGGAAAAAAATTTCAGGCACGTATGGCATTTTTTCCCTTTCGATCATTTTTTGTACCCACCCACCCCCACCGCCAAATTTTTTTCCGTTTTCGGCAGTTTTTTCCGACCATTTTTTGACACCCACCCCCCCCTTTTAACACTAAAACAGAGATTTGCGGGGGGAAATTCACTGTAAACAGCTGTATATGAATTTCTGTGCATACTATTTATCATGGATGTTAACATGGACATGTAAATAGGAATGAGTCATTTTGAGGTCATTCGGCCAAAAAAACATGGCTGCCAGCGGCCATCTTGGATTTCAAAATTTGCAACAAAATACAACACGATAACTGCCTGCAGTCAGTTTACAGTTAGAATTACATTATTTCTCTCATTCAAAGTGGGTTTGAAGCCCAACTCATTGCCAAAACACTAAAAAACAAGCAGGAATTTTTTTTTTTAGTTGCGGAAAAAATTGCTTGTTGGTGGCTTTGACCACCCACCCACCCCGGCATACGTGCCGGAATTATTTTGTTCACCCCCCATCCTGGTTTGACACGCAATAAACAACCGGCTGACCGGGCATCAAAATGGGAAAGAATGAACACATATTTGCAATTTATGGGGCTAATGGTCACACTTAATCAGATTCGACATTGTTTTTTGGTGTCGTTCTGATATCGTGACGTCATGGTAAAATATGTAGCGTGACGCGTCAAATATTTATGGCGATTCAGACAAAGTGTCGTGCGTCAACTCTATGCAAATATAGCATATCTATCGAATTCTTCCAAGTTATATATTTTTGGAAATGGAAGGGTATTCCCCCCAAAAATTATATATCTCCAATTGGTAAACTAATCGACAAAAACTTAACCCTCACCCCAATTTCACAAATATCCACTTAAATGCACCCATGCATGCAGGTTGTGTCAAATAAAACACCGACAATGCACATTTTATAGTATCATACAGGGTAGAACCTTTCGGAGACACGGATAATGTAAGATTTCGTTCAAATCCTAGATTAGGAAGGTAATAAAATCCAAGATGGCGTCCAAGATGGCCGCCAAGTTTTATATTGGCACTCTGTACACAACGAGTGTACACACCGGACTGGAAAATCGCAAGTGTTTTATTGTAACTGATCTCTTTTCATAGAGGCTGTATCGACGCCATCAATCATACATACATGTAAAGCAATAAATCGTGGTTAGATATTTGATGTTGAAATGCTTCTAAGAAATGCACATATTCCAGAATTGATGTGCACGAAAGAGCGTCTCCGTATTCACGACCCTGGGTTGACACCGTGGCCGAACAGTCTGCATGTATCAGCTATGCATTTAAAGAACACGCAACCACACAACCATGCAAGACTTGATCTGTTTTCTAAAGTCAGCAACCTACATGTATATATAGATACATGGCTGTGGTTTTACTTCTTTCGAGTTCAATACCATGATGTCCATAACTATTTATTAAATATCAAATGTTTATTTGGACCATACATAAGCACGTCTTCACAAATTTAATACGCAGTTGTGTTCTATTCGATGAAAGTTTTCTTTTAGACGGTCTTTGATATACACATATATCTTCAGGGATAATTAAGAACTGAAACAAGGCTTTTACGAAAAATATTGTCAGTTTTGAATTCGCGCAGCCGGGTGCGCGAATTCAAAGTGCGCGAATACAAAACTGAGCGAAATATAATACTGCGCGAATTTAAATACGAGTAAGGTAATATGTATAAGGAAACTGGTTAAGTAAAACCATGATGGAGACCAAAATGGTGGCCATAAAACTCAAAAATGTTCCAATAAAATTACCGGCTTCTGAGTTGCAATAGCATCTGCATGTTATGAGTTTTGTAGCTGATTCGTTCGTGCATATATGTCTGTGGATAATGTGATCCGAATCCGATAAAACTATTGGCATTGCGAAAGTAAATGCTCATTTTGTTTTCCTCAAAATCGACATGCAATGCCAAATTGCCACAATGGGACTGCGTTTCAACCTGACATCCATTTTGTGGTATACAAGTCAACGTTCTGCTTGATGATGAAACAGCTGACTTTTATATTAGTACAATAAGAATTGAAGCTACAATGCCGACTAAATATACATATTCAATCCTCAATAACCAATGAAGGTGTCCCACGGTAATGGCTCATTAGACCCCCCTTACATAAGCCGTCAAGCGATGGCAACCAATTTCTAAAGTGCGGGTATGCAAAGGATGGACAACTTAGTTAACCCTTTACCCAACGGAAGGGCCATGTGTCAATGCATTCTCTTATATATGCGAGTCGACCATAGGTCGCCTCGCATATATAAAAGAATGCATTGGCTTAACACATTAAAAATTATAAAATTGTTAAAGATTGTAAGAAAAAATGGTAAAAAGTGTTAAAAAAAGATGTGGTCAAGGAGCCGGTTCCAATGTTATCCATATTTGTATGGTTCTATTGAGACAGACCGAAGATATTTTAGGCTGTTGAAGCTTTATTTGGCCGGTTTTGGCCGTTTTGTTGGGTAAAGGGTTAATATATCTCGTCAATGTCGTCAATTGCGTACTGGTGTTTCGCGTTCAGTGAAGTGATGTTCCATTGAAATAACCGAAACAAATCTCAAACAAACCTGACATACACGTATCTGCTGTGTCGTTATATTCTCGCAGCTGCTAGGGTCCCATCACACATGGATTTATGCTTATGCACTTAAGCAGTTCATTTGAGTATTTGTTTAGCAGTGCTTAATTCTACGCTTTATATCCACGGTTGCAGGTGTATTAATTATTTTATTGAATACATATTGACGACCAATAGTTTAATTATTGTCCTGCTAACGTACTATAGATCATGTATGTCTGAGTAGTGGCTGATGACTTCGGCGAGTCATATAATTTATATGCCTTCGCTTCCATATTATTTTATATCTCACCGACTGCCCAGGATTTGCGTTGCTATCACAATATATTTAAACTCATTATATGCATTCATTATTTAACTTTATACAAGGCTTTGGTCGTTTAAAATAATACCAAGTTACCTGGAGCTCACCCCAAACATGTTACACAGAACCAACTTTCGGCGTTTGATTGGAACAGGTAGAACATTATCAAAACTGAACCCTAATTTGTAAATGCTAATGCTTTAAATGATAATAGTAAGTGTGAGGCCTGGTTATTGATAGCGTCCCATGAATTTTGGATGCAGGACAGTTGGTCTCACTTTGTAGGTATCGCACGACCCCCCCCCCTCACATTATACACAACTATTAGATTCACGTACAGTACACGAATGGGATAAAACTATATCATCCAATTTATATATCAGTATGGAGCAATGTAGGCAATTATCCAATGATGAAACTTCAAGTACAAGGATTAGAAAGTCACACAGTTAGAAGACGTATTAAAATGTCATATACTCAGTTGCTCAGGCATTAGACTGATGCTTGTCATACTAAAGTTGTCCTTTTCGCTGATGCTGATCCATTTCAACCAACTGGATGACAACTCGTTGGTCACATGTTACCAGCCATAGCCGCAAAATTAGGTGGTCCACCCAGCGACTACCCGCACAAGACCACTCAGACTACACAGAGCTTATCTGATCAAAAATAGAGTATATCCGCTACAGATGTATGAAAGACATTCTCGAGAAATATACTAGCCGTGGAGTACTTTTAACACAAACAGTAAGTAGCAGCTCCTTCGCACGATCGCTAATTTTCTGCAATGGAACAACCTACTTTTCTTATATATGTCAAATATTCATGATTCTGTTATTTCTCCCCAGGTTACATTGTACGATATGCGTGGAACGATTTTGAATCCTCATGTTCGGCTTAATATTGGGGAATTTGAAGCCGTACTGGGTCGGTATTATTTGACTAAGTTTACCACGCGAGCACCATAAAATCAAACCAGGTTCCACAGTTGCGTATTGCGACGGTCCTATATTCGACAATGACACACGTTCTTGTAAAGGTATTGTCGTTGGATTGAATGTGACATTAATAGACAATCGCAGTCGACATTCGATGGCTGTTGGACCTATTTGCTCATATATAGATTCTTGGACCGTATTAAACCGAAATAAGAGTTATTTCTTATAATTTTAATTTAGTCCCAATATTAATAAAATTCGTCCAGTTTTCAATTATATGTACCATGCCATTTATAAATTCCTTGTGATAAACAATTACGTGTTGGGGAACAATCACGTATCCAGCTGAAGAGAAACTTGATTTCATCATTGTATTGGTCGGGTCAATTGCATCCAACAATACTGTCACAGTGGACTAACAAGCGTGCAATTGTAGCCCGCGCACCAATCGCAACTTCTCGGCTTATCGTACTTGGCAGAAATGCCCGCGCACATGTGCCAACCAACTGTTTTACAGTGTTCCCCGAGTTGACAGCTATATTGATTAAATTATGTTCATATAACATCCGCATATCAACTTAATCGTGTCACCCGACTGTGTAGATCCGCTAGATGTATGTTACTCAGTGCTGATAATTACTAGCATGGTGAAATCATGTTATCGGTGGTTATATGTCTAACGAAAATGTCTAAGAATTTGCAGACCTTATCCAATATAGATATGGTAGAAACTTATTATTTCTTCGTCTCTTGACGAAAATGGATGAACATCATAACACAACGCTCAAATAGATGTATTAATATATTGCGACAACAACGTGAATCTTAGACTGCCGGTTTGAAATAAAACAATATGGAAGTGAGGGCACAAACCTGTGAATTAACTCGTCAACCACTACTGAGACACGCATAAATATGGTACGTTGGTGTGGAAATTGATTTAAAATATCGGTTGCCACTGCGAATAGTTCATAAAATGAGTACTTGCAACGAACATGTAAGGGTTTATTATCATCTAAATCATCATAGTTGAGAAGCACTAAACAAATACGAATTAAAAACTGTTTATGCAAACACCCATTTCCGTGCGTGGTGGTACCCCGAGGAAATGTAGAGAAAACAATTTTAGTTCGGTCTAAATTGCTGGTGATTATTGTCCGTTATTACATTGGAACATCACTTCTTTGAACGTAGAAACCAACTACCATGTTAAGCAATTGACAACATTAGCGGGGTAATGTGAACAAAGTTGCCCAACCTTTTCGTATAAACAACATATCCGCAATTATCGGGAATAGAGATAGGTCTGTTATCTCCAGACGGTTTATGATTGCGCGTCTAATGTGCTACTAGCATGGAACAACCTTTAGTTATTGACAATTGAATATATAACTATTAGTGCATAGACATGTTTTAATCGGCATTGTGGCTTCAATTATTGCCATACTAATGTGGATGTTTGCAGTTGTAGCATTGTGTAGCAGAACATTGACATATATACCACCAAATGCTTGGATGTGAGGTTGATATTTCAGGTCAATTTGACATTATACGATGTCGTTATTTCGAGAAATTAATGAACAGTTACTATCTTAATGCGCCTAGTTTCTTCAGATACGGATCACATTGGCCACAATGACATATATGTACGAACATATAAGCTACAACAGTCATACCATGCGATTTTCTTGCAACTCAGAAGTTGGTTGTTTTGTTTATTTTGGCAGCCATTTTGGCTGATGGGGTCATTGTCACAAGGCTCCGGTCACATTCGTAGCCAGCTTTTTAAATCGATCACAAATGTAGCCAGCTTTTCTACGGCGATCACATTTGTAGCCAGCTTTTCATATTCATGCGAGCTTCAATGCACAAGATTATGTTAGTCTCATTTTTCTGAGTTGATGAATGAAAAACAACATAAATTTTAATTTGATATTAGTTCACCTAATAACCTGAGGTTTCCGATCAATGTCGTTAGATGCTCGAATTATATTCCAATATAAGTTGATAAACGAAGTCAGTTTTGGAGCATGACGTCGACATTTTAGTAACGAACGCGATGACGTCATATTTCGCGCCATATTATAAAGCATGGAATTAGAAAAGCTGGCTACGAATGTGATCGCCGGCGAAAAGCTGGCTACATTTGTGATCGATTTAAAAAGCTGGCTACGAATGTGACCGGAGCCTTGTGACAATGACCCCATCGGCGTCATTTTGGTCTCCATCATCGGTTTTACGTAGCCAGTTGCCTTATACGTATTAAAATACAGACGACTCTATCCAATAAAATTCCATATTATATAAAGCACTTGCGATGATCTAGTCCGGTTAGCATAAATCTGTTGTATAGAGTGTCAATATAAAACTTGGCGGCCATCTTGGATTTGATTACCTTCCTAATATAGGATTTGAACGATGTTTTATATTATCAGTGTCCCCGTATGGTTCTACACCCAATGCCAAGGTAAACTGTGCATTTTCGAATTATTTGTTGGACAAAAACTGCGTGAACGCATTTATGTGGTTATTTGTGAAATTGGGGAGGGTTAAGTCTTTGTCTATTATGTCAATACCTTGAGAGATATAATGTAATTAGGAACATCTTTATATAGGGAATACCCTACCATTTCCAAAATTATATAACTTGGAAGTATTTGGCAGATATATTATGTTTGTATAGAGTTGACACACGATACTTTGTCTGAATCGCCATGCATTTTTGACTCGCCTCGTTACATTCTTTACCATGAAGTCACCAAATCAGAACGAAAGCAGCAACACGATGTTGAATCTGATTAAGTGTCTACCTTCGTTCCATAATTTGCAAATATGTTTACAATCTTTCCGATTTGATGCCCGGTTAACCAGTTGGCTAATTCCTGTTAACCTCTGAAAATATGTCAATTTTAGGTAGGGTACCCTGTGAAACATAGTCAAAAGTTATATTTCGATTTTCGTCACCTATTTCGGCTCGGCGCCCTCTGAATTCGAAAACTAGAGTAATTTTCCCATAAGAAAATGATGGTCGCATAAATTCCCCCTATGTGCGACGGTCACCCCCCAACACCGCCTAGACTATAATCGTACTTTCCTAATGCGGACCGCCTCGTTTTATTGATTGCGAAAATCAATAATTACGACAGCGAGCAGATTTTGATTGGAAATGTATAAGCGAGAAGCACTCACACATATAAAGCGTGTGGGGATAAGTTTTTGTCAATTTCGATATTTTGTTTGTGTTTTATAAGCTTAAACCGGCAACTAAACCATCTAATTCGGCGGTCCCACTAAACCAACTTTACCGAGGCAAAACTTGAGATGACGAATCCGTCTTTTCTTCATCGCGGTTTAGAATTGTCAAACAATCAATCAAAGGGTGGAGCTGTAAATTATCTCGAGTGAGGGCGTGTCTAAGTGACTGGTGTTATCATGTCACAGTTGATTCATTCGCACGCGAGCTTTGCTCAGATATGGACATGTTCCTTCAATATTATTTTTACAACTATCTCGTGGTTTTTTGCTTGGCTTGTGGCAATCACAAATACTGGTGTTTTCTACGAATTCATTTGAAGGGTTCAACGTTTTAATTTCGACACCAAAACGATGCTACTGCATGACCAGATATGTTATACACATAGTTTGAAATCCTAAACTTATATTGCTATATGAGTCAAATTTGATAACGTAGTTTGATGTAGATCATATCACAGAGCTCTACTCTGGCTACGCCCATAAATTACCGTACTATTCCACCAGTTCAAAACCTGGCAACTTTTTGATTTTCTGCATGATGGGAAATTTATGAAATTGAAAAAAAGCAACGCATGTAATACATTTCTTTATTGTAATACGACCCTGCCTAACTATGCTTAAAAGCCATGTCCTGATTGGCCAGTGGCCCGAGTTACCATGGCTATCTCGTTCCAGTTTTGTGGTACAATTCTACATTTTCCAATTGTACCACGAAAAAAATCGGTTTATTCAGATCGCCGCACGCGACTTTTCCCGTCTTTTCTAACTCCGCGCAAACGGGGCATCAACGGAGTACACCCGCAACCGTAACCCTTTGAATTTTGCTACATCTTGACAATCTTGCGAATTTTCTAGCGATTTGTCGCTTGAAACCAGTTTGGTTGCCAATGCATATGGTCCAAATGATGTTATGGTATATTGATATATGTTACGACCAAAGAAAGTTACTTAATAAGTATATTAAATGACAAAATAAATCCATGGGGCCGGGCTGTGCATTCGTCGATTCGAATCTCGATCATATTCGATATTTCGGAATCAAGTAGAAAATGAAAGCGTTTGTTCACCAGTATACAGAAGGGGAATAAGATTAGTTTAGTAAACTAGATCATTTAGATCGCTTTGTGTAAGGAAAATGGTCCATAGTCGATGATCATATTCATGTTGTCCCAACAACGTTCAAAACAGAAATGACCGAAATCGTGTTTCCTGTACAATTTAAATGAAACGCACGGGCGCCGCTGAAAACACATCGTTTTTTAGCCAATCACAACGATTATTTCTAGAAGAGGTGCCTCGAAAAGTCAACGGGGGAATTTCATAACAAGACAAGACATTACCAGAGTACTCCATGCACAGAAATCGAGTACGCCCAATACGAATTACACCACGAAATGTTTTCTCACCTGAGACCGAAAAAGCGCAGTATTTCGTTGACTATTCAGTCGAATTGTGACCATAAACTTTCAGTCGTATTACAAAAGAAATAAATACACGGTGTATCGGTGTGTATGGTCAAGTTGTACCACAAAAAACTGATTGTAGGACTCCGCTACGCGTCGTCCTACAATCAGTTTTTTGTGGTACAACTTGACCATACACACCTCTACACCGTGTATTTATTTCTTAATTGTACTACGACCCTGCCTAACTATGCTTAAAAGCCATGTCATGATTGGCCAGTGGCCCGAGTTACCATGGCTATCTCGTTCCAGTTTTGTGGTACAATTCTACTTTTTCTAATTGTACCACGAAAAAAATCGGTTTATTCAGATCGCCGCACGCGACTTTTCCCGTCTTTTCTAACTCCGCGCAAACGGGGCATCAACGGAGTACACCCGCACCCGTAACCCTTTGAATTTTTCTACATCTTGACAATCTTGCGAATTTTCTAGCGATTTGTCGCTTGAAACCAGTTTGGTTGCCAATGAATATGGTCCAAATGATGTTATGGTATATTGATATATGTTACGACCAAAGAAAGTTACTTAATAAGTATATTAAATGACAAAATAAATCCATGGGGCCGGGCTGTGCATTCGTGAATTTCGTCGATTCGAATCTCGATCATATTCGATATTTCGGAATCAAGTTGAAAATGAAAGCGTTTGTTCACCAGTATACAGAAGGGGAATAAGATTAGTTTAGTAAACTAGATCATTTAGATCGCTTTGTGTAAGGAAAATGGTCCATAGTCGATGATCATATTCATGTTGTCCCAACAACGTTCAAAACAGAAATGACCGAAATCGTATTTCCTGTACAATTTAAATGAAACGCACGGGCGCCGCTGAAAACACATCGTTTTTTAGCCAATCACAACGATTATTTCTAGAAGAGGTGCCTCGAAAAGTCAACGGGGGAATTTCATAACAAGACAAGACATTACCAGAGTACTCCATGCACAGAAATCGAGTACGCCCAATACGAATTACACCACGAAATGTTTTCTCACCTGAGACCGAAAAAGCGCAGTATTTCGTTGACTATTCAGTCGAATTGTGACCATAAACTTTCAGTGACCATAAACGCGTCGTCCTACAATCAGTTTTTTGTGGTACAACTTGACCATACACACCTCTACACCGTGTATTTATTTCTTAATTGTAATACGACCCTGCCTAACTATGCTTAAAAGCCATGTCCTGATTGGCCAGTGGCCCGAGTTACCATGGCTATCTCGTTCCAGTTTTGTGGTACAATTCTACTTTTTCTAATTGTACCACGAAAAAAATCGGTTTATTCAGATCGCCGCACGCGACTTTTCCCGTATTTCTTAATTAAAAGCTGTCCATCTGCATGGTTACCTACTTCCAACTGTTCAGATGCCGCTTCTGGTGTGCACTCACAAGGAAATTGACTTTACTTGACTGACCTGTTGGTCCAGGATTGACTCGATTGTGGAGCCTTTATTCAGCGTCCTTTGTGCGATAGGAGCATGCGACATCTTTTCGCACATTTTGATCATTTGAACATTTTAATTTAAAACCAAATTTAATTAAATTTATAACAAACAGATATTAATTTAAATTTTAAATTTGGTTTCTTGTTAGAATTAACTCCTTAATCAATTCAGCAACACAATTATTATTATTATTATTATTTTTTTTTTCTTCTAAATCAAAATTTTTAAATACCATAGATGAAGGCAGGATAGATACGTCACTCAACGTCATTTGATGGGTCAATCGGTAACGCACTCCGATTCTGTCCGCCATTGCTAAAGTTAGTTCAACTCCGGTTCTTCTAATCAAAACAGGAAAATCTGGCGTCTATTGCAGCTGAATTAATTGTACACCAACTGTCATGAATTATCAGAATCTCACGTTTCCAAGGGTGTCCGTTGGGGAGTCAGAAAGGTGAGTTTTTATGCCGTTTGAGACCATTTTTGTTGCAAACAACACGACATTCTGTATTCTATTTTTGTCATTTTCACCTGGATGAAGTTATGTTAGTAACGACTTTCAAAATTAAATTAATGTAATAGATCTCACCATTCATGATTGCATTGGTAATTTGAATATCATGTATACCGGGTACCGATCCAAACGTGTTTTACGGAAGAAATATTTCAATGACAGCTGTCAGATTTCAAGAATTCCATGCGACTGCCAGGTGTGGATCAGGTGTACTACAGTAATAATTTAGAAATGAACAGTCAAAACAATTCACCAATTTGGCAGTTTACATGTCCTACTCTTAGATTCTAATTGTAGTGATCATACTATTCATAGTTTGATTTGTTTCGTGTCCCCTTTATGTAATATATAACATTTGTTGATAAACATATTTTTCATAATCATAATTCATATAGTCTTTTTAGATGATATAGTATATACTCACATTCATTATGATAATGTTAATAAATGACATTGAGACTGCGTGGGCATTAATTATATTTATAATGTATACAAGTACTGGTCGGCTATGATGAAATATAATATCATTAGCCTTATTTATTATTATATTAGCAATAGCATTATTTTTGTATGGTCATTTATACAGCTATCATAAAGGTGTGAACAACTGGATATTACATGGTTTGCCAATGTAGGCACTGGTGAGTGGTGTGTACTGCATGGGAAATATCCCAATATAACATATTTCATACCAGTAACCTGTAAATTATTTATAAATTAAAATTAAATGCTTCGAATTCTGTATTATTCCAGGAAGTGGACATATATGCCAATGGCAACACATTCGTGACATTGGTGGGTCACAAAGTTATGTGTGCAACATGCATGAGCCGAAAATAATCCAGATGAGACAGAATGAGATGCAGAATGCAAGGATGTGTTCACGATAAAGAAGGAATTGAACTATACTTGTGCGAAAATCCTGGATAAAAAGTAGTTGATGTCTCATTGACTGTCAAGGAAAGAGCCACAAATGATACACATTTATAAGTTCATCATTAAATTAATTATACATTACAAACATTGTCTCTCTATCACATGGTACTTATCCATACTAAGGCAACACACAGGTTCATTTGCACATTTGTGTCCCTCCAGTCTGAAAAAAAGTATCCTCTAGTATGTAAGTATGTTATCTTACTAGTATATTTTACAAATTGTATCATAATCATTAACTATTTTATTACTGTATGGATTATCTCGCTCAGTTTCAAAGTAGCATATACAATTAGCTATTCTTCGTTTATATATATTTTAATATCATGGTGGACAGAGATACCCTTTATATTCATGTTTAGGTTAATTCATATAATAAGACCATATACACACATGTTTGTTGAATACTCTACTGTGACCCAAATATACAAAAAAATCATGGAACTCAAATAACTAATCATTGGTTATTCATTTATGTATATAAACATTATATATATGTCTGACATGTCTGTTTTTATAAGAAGAAATTAATTTCTCTGAGATATTAAAGGAAGACATGTTTATAATACTCGTATATGTTAGAATACAAGATAGAATGGGGTGCAGTGGTCCTGTGACATTTATTTAATTTTACGGGAAATTATTTTATTTTGATATATACACCGGTATATATAAAAGTTAAAAAGTTCCCGGTTGAATCTGGCTAGTGATTCAAATGTGGAGGACATGACACTCATATATATCCATTGATTAATTTCAGCAACGTACGTGTGTACGTTTATCAGAAAAATCACTCTGCATCATGTGCTTCAGTATCCCTCCAATACTTACATGTGCACCAGCTGATCTAGGAAAACTACACAACTAAATCCCCACTACATGTAAGAAATCAGATCCTCCAATACTTGCACTAGCTGATCGAGGAAAATTACAAAACTAAATCCCCACTACACGTAAGAAATCAGAGTAAATAAACCTGGACGCAAAATACGCACAACTTGCCACAAGGCAGTTTGATTTAGCGCAGTAAATGACGTCGAATTACGGGCACTTTCTATTCCAGAAAATGCATATCACGGACCAAATCGCATTTAGTGGCATTAATTGAATGTCACATTGAAAGCATTATGATTAAAAGTTAATATAAAGTACTTTATTACGAGTATTTCTTCACAGCCGTACACGAACCCTATGTAAATATAACGTAAAATGATCTCCCCCTACTTTTCTGAACTACCTTAACGCTTGAGGGCCAAAGCAATGGCGATGCCCAGTAGCGTTAGATTGACAACCATCAGTGTGACGTCTTTTCTATTTTTAGTCTATGGTTATACCATCCGAGTCACCACACCTAATTTGATAGAAATCGGTCCAGGGGTATTGGAGAACAGACAAACGGACACACAGATAGACAGCTCCCATACCCTTTAATATATACAGATATACATGTAAATACAAAAAAAATTGTCTTTGCGGGTAAATCATCTTGCAGAAAATCTATTAATAACAAAGTGATGAACAGCGCGTGAAACTCGTGTTGACAGACATGCCATTTGTCAGATTGATTTAAACCCAGAATGAGATCGGATTAATGGTCCATGAGCGACACTTGTTTCTCAATGAATAAATCCATTGAGCGTGCAAGCGTTTGCGATAATTTATGACGTGTCAATAACCATTATATCGACCGTCTTTTGGTCCGATTGGTAATAGGGTAGTATGACTGCATGCTCATATCACCGAATCGAGTTGTCAATTAGCTGGCAACTGAACGACAACAACGCCCACTTAGACCCTGTTTGACTGGACCGCCAATGTATGTTTAAATCGGGTTTAAACTCGGAGGTTTAAAGATACGGGCGGCGTGTATGCTGTTAAAATATTCACCTCCGCCAAAAACCGCCATGAACAGAAAGAATAGTCAAATATAGACAGACTGTTCTTATACCAATCAGAAATATGGCATAAACAGTATGTTATTGTCAAATGGTTTCCTTTGTTATGTAAACAAAAGCAACAACCAAAAAAAAACGTTACACAACCTGGCATTTGTTTAGATCCGGATATGGTAAACATAAAGAACGTTATTTGTAACTATTTTGCTGATATGGAAATAATAAAGAGCGTTTATATCATTTGTGTGTGATTAACCAATATAATTGCGCTGTGTTATGTAAATAGAAGCAGAACTTCTGTAACACGAGCAGGCTCTTGTTTACGTACACCATCGTACGTATTGACGACAATATACCATTTACGCGCTGATTATGTTTGGTATATGAACAAAACTATATATATTTTAATATTCCTTCTGTTGATGGCGATTTGAACAAATATGAATATTTCTGCAACGAACGCCACTCGTGCCTTTAAACCGAAGATGACGAATCCGGCCAAAAAGTGATGAGTTGGCATTATTTGTCTCATTGTCCGCACATTATCTGCTTAGAATCGAATCATTAGTCGATAATGTAACTAAATTGTTCTCAAGTTCAGCACATTATCGACTCAAAGGAGGTCATTCTAAGCAGATTATCGACCTAAAACAAGTTTTATTATAAGCAGATGTGCTGATTTTCGGGAGGTTGTATGGGCGGACAATGACACAAGTAAGCCAACTGACGACTTTTGATTCATATGCTCTTTAACATGTGTTGTCACTGTGGCCCGGGCCATACAACAAAATAATCGGTATGTGTCCATTATCTGCTTATTTCCGAATCAAATAATCACGTTATGTACCTATATCACATTATAGGTCGATTATGTGCGTATTTCTGAGAGGTCATGTTGGACACAAAATGTAGCATTTTGACTGTTACGAGCATATGCTAGTTTATTTTTAAAACAAATTGATACCTTATTTGTTCGGAAATACTCAGTAGTTTTCTATAATATTATGACCAGTTGCCAGTCGGAGGTGCGTGGAATACACCAGTCCATACATCTAAGAGAATCCTTGGAATTACAACTTTGGTCAGAATGTTAGAGCAAACAACTGAGATTGGACATATATGAGGTATCAGCTTGTTTGAAAAATAGTATAGCATATGCCTAAATACTGCGCAATAATTTATTATCCTGGTCTATTACATTTTTCCTAGTTTCAGGTCGTGTTTGCGATGGCCTCGGCCATTTTGAATGCGTGATATTCATCAACTCGAAGCCACATGATTCCCCACCGTGACGGGGGTCAGGAATACCCCCGCTTGTATGACTCAGATTGCTGTTATTCTTTGCTACTAAATTGAGGCTGCATTCTAAATCTCATTTAATTTTTCTATCACCGAGAAACGCCTCCCTTGGAAAGCGGATGTCGTTCTGCGACGATGGCGATGACCAACCTAATTGGCATGGTGACATTGGCAATGCACGATTGAAACAGAACACGTGATTCAAATATAATTCGTGTGGCTTCGTTGCGTGGTGGCAGTTAACCACGGTTATACAATCCCCACCATGCGAAATAAAATTGGTTTTACGGCTTTTGTGTTGCCTGTAATTGGATGCAGCACATAATATGTCCGCCAGTGCACAAAACCTGACAATCTTGCTTGTTTTCTGAGAGGTATCAGACTGAATCTTGAAGTACCTTAGAATACCAAACATTCTCTGCAACAAGTAATCGGGTTACGAACACCGCTTAGCCTGAAATATTTCCGGTTTCTTGTTTTGATTGATTTTCCCTTGATAATGGAGTCCTTTGAAAACTAAATGAGCTTACTATCGCATTATATATTTAAAAAAAAATTTAAATATGGAAGTACTAGTTCTGCGAAAATATGTTTTATTCAAAGAACATATTGGTGCACTATTTAACCATTTCATGACTGGAGCTTCCTGAAATTTGCTAAATACGCTGTGCTGATGCATTTTCTTAAAGAGACGGGCGGCGTTCGTTGCAGAAATATTCATTTTTGTTCAAATCGCCATCAACAGAAGGAATATTAAAATATATATAGTTGTGTTCATATGCCAAACATAATCAGCGCGTAAATAGTATATTGTCGTCAAGACGTACGATGAGGTACGTAAACAAGAGCCTGCTCGTGTTACATAAGTTTTGCTTCTGTTTACATAACACAGCGCAATTCTATTGGTTAATCACACACACATGATATAAACGCTCTTTACTATGTCCATATCAGGAAAAAAGTAACAAATAACGCTCTTTATGTTTACAATATCCGGATCTCAACAAAAATCAGGTTCTGTGACGTTTTTTGCTTTTGTTTACACAACAAAGGAAAAACAGTTGACAATAATATACTGTTTATGCCATATTTCTGATTGGTATAAGAACAAGGTCTGGCTATATTTTACTTTTATTTCTGTTCATGGTGGTTTTTGACGGAGGAGAATATTTTAACAGCATACCCACCGCCAACGCCGCCCGTATCTTTAATTATGCGAGTCTCCCACAGGGAGCCTCACATATATTAAGAGAATGCATTGGCTTATCAATATTTACCTTGACCTTGTAAGCATTGCATTGTCTTATATATGCGAGGCTCCATATGGGAGACTCGAATATATAACAGAATGCTCTGGCGCATGATCTTTAATGCTGCACAAGAGTTAGGCAATAACTAACACGAATCCAGCATTTCTACCTACTATGACGTTTCTAAATCCGTATGGCATAAGTAGTTTTCAGTGAAGAATATGTCCACCGCCCCACTGCGGCTGAATTTTTGTCTTCGTATGTTTTTCAAGAGTTATCTATCCTGGAAAGGCGCTTACCTACGAGATAACCGTCTGCACCTTTCCGTGCGTATTTTTGTTTAACTTTAAATATGTTAATTCCTTGCAGTCATATCTAATCGTTGATATCTGTATTGCATAAGTATACAAACATAGTGGGAACTATCAGCTGGAGCTATTAAATAAAACGCGCGTGGAAAGGCGCAGACGGTAATCTCATAGGCTAGCTCATTTCCAGGATAAACCTACGAAGACAAGTTTAGACAACACTTTTCGCCCCACTGTGTGGGCTACGAATAGCACTTCGATGTACCCTGCTTGTCGTTGGTTGATTACCACGAGGACGGTGTATGGACCATGGTGGCACAAGGGCGACCGGGTTACGCGAGGCATCAAATGGACGATATATGGGTATGGCTTAGCTCGTGGCGCACTTCCGTCCTATCGTGCATTGCGTGAAGACGGCTTGTTGGGTTGATCCGGCTCAATCAATCGGCTAGTCGCGCGTCTTATCGGTGTTTTGGGTGCGATTTCCGTTATCTGTTGTATTCTTGCTCTGATGTTTGCAGTCTTGTTTTCGGTGTATTCATGTATGCTGTTTATGTCGTCTGATCATGTGATGTTTCGATGAATTCAGACTTGATTATTGTTGAACGTTCTATTCGAGTCTGTGTTACTAATGGGAGGCACCGGGAACATTTCAGGCTTGTGTCACTGTGGAGAGGTACATATAACGTGAACACCTGTTTTTGGTTACTTCAGATACGAAGAAAGTTGAATATATGACCGTGCAACTAACTATACTGCTCACACTAAACCTTTGATCACGACCACAACGACTGCACTATAATTACCATTTGTTCAACCTGACAAGGTCTGCGCGCACCCGTGTGTATAGCTGGTCCCGTGTGAGACTATTAGCTCCAAAATAATTAATTCAAGGCCAGTACAGTATTTTGTATTTTTTTTTAAACAAAAAATCTAAATAATAATAAATACATATCCCGCTAGATCTTTGCATTAATTTGAAACATCATACCACAAGTTCAACATCCACCCAAGCATTGGGTTGCAGCCATATGTGTACGATGTAATATGGGAACGCAATATCCAAATGATACACTATTATAGGACTTTTGTGAATGAGGTAGCTCATTCATTGCTTTAATTTGCAACAGTTATAAGTTCAACAGACACATATTTGTCGCAACTTCTAGACGACAGCGATATGCTTATGCTGGAGTTCGGTAGCCCAGTGGTTAGAGTGTCGGACTTATAATAATGGTGTTATCACACCGGCATGAGTTCGCGCCCGCCAGTTGACTATCGTCTCCGCAAAAGACGACTTGGCCGAATTACGTGGTGTGTGCTCTGTAGAGCAACACACTGTTTCAAATCTCGCGCCAGGTTGTGATCCTTGCGCAAGATCACTTGTACTGTGCTCGTTTCGTCGTACCCAGACAAGAAATAGGTACCTGGTTGTTGGGTAAGTGTAAGCCGCTATAGTGAAGCGCCTGTAAAATGGCAGCAGCTACAAGACTCGGTATTACTCAAAACAGCTGGGTTAATAATGTAAGCGCTTCGAGATACATCAGGGATTAAGCGCTATATAAATGCTATACATTATTATGACTTCTGTGAGTAAATTCAGAGTTCGCACCAAACCTATATTTGATCCAATAATCGCTTAGATTATGGATATTAAATTAACGCAGGAAGGGATCTGCATCCATGTCGACGGTGTTTATTTATGTTATCATTAGGGGAGCATGGCGTGTCACGAAAGTCAATTCTCCAATGAATTCCTTCGTATTCACCAAAGAAATTTCTTAAGCTAATTTGAACACACAAAGGATTCCATTCCCATGCGTGATTTTTTTTAGCAGAAGAAAATAACAGATCCGTTTCTTTGGATATTTCTAGCATAATCCTGTTGTTAGTTTGCAATTGTGCTTAATAGAGAGATTCGGCTTCTAGCGATTGTAAGGAGTGCAGGGATTCAGCGTGTGTATCTTTGGTAATTGTGTACTTCTTGCACGTAGATATGCCAGTGTATCATGTGAATCTGCTGGGCTTCGATAAATTAAATATTACTTGTAATTCATGTGAACGAGTAAACACAATACAAAAGGAAAGAAATAGAAATGTTGAATTATTGACACAAAACCGTTTTGAAGCCCTCGACGACTGTTAATTATATGCAGAAGTGATATTACTTTAATCATGCACGGGCTGTTCAGGTTTTATGATCATAACTGACCATAACGAGGTGCTCCAGCTACAATTATATAACAAACTGTGTCATCTAGTTCAACACATCGCCACTAGACATGGACAAATGAGCTCCGTGGTCCAGTGATTAGCGCGTTGAGCCTGTCTTCACTATCAACACAGGGAGGCGAGTTCGCAGCCGACCGTTAGTAATTGTGAGTTTTCACACAACAGTACATGGCTTGGCCGCTTTGAGCGATATGCAATTGTAGGATTGTTCACTGTTTGAATCTCCCGCCAAGTTTCCGATTTCGTATGGAAATAACATCTCCCACAAATGGACTCCATATTCGTGTAAGGCTACAATACACGGCCCTCGTGATAAGGCGATGAAGTTGACTTGTAGCCAAATAGCAGGGGTTACAACAAATAAATAAATAGTTCAATAAATTTGAGCTCAGATGTGACGATAGTAATAAAATAAAAATAAAAATGTTAGCCTTAATTACGTATATTATATATATTTCAATATATATTTCACAGTTTATAGTAACGTGTGCACAGTTATATATATTGTCCAAGAATAACATAAGACATGTCTATAGAAAATTAATTAATTATAGTAAAATGTCTATAGGCCTTTCGTGGCATTGCCACTTTTCAATATACGATAAATTGAATTATGATGTCATAGTGTCAAGGGGGATAACTCAGCTTTACACAACGTCATTTCCTGGACGCATTTAGCTTGCGTCGGAAGTGATCAACGTAGAAATCTTCCTTCCGGGTTCGGCGTATTCTGTTTGCTGAGAACAGTTTTTGGAATGGGAAGATCGAATATTGTTTCTTTCCACATTCATCCAAACTCAGTGACATTTTGCGACATTCTGGTTGATTTATCTGTTGATGGATCCGCGTTCTTTCTCGTAATTTATTGCCTGTTTCTCCGATATAACTTACCGAACATCCATGACAGACAATACAATATATAATATCTTCCGAGTTACAGTCCATATATATATTCGGATAGATTATCATTCCATTTTTTAATGTCAGTGTGAAGGTAATTGCACACTCAGAAAAATCAGAGGCGTATAGGTATTCTGGAGTGCCTACGGAGGTCTTTGGTAGTCCAGAGCACCAAACTGACGCTGCGCTGGTATCCCAGGATCCCACAGAGGTCTGTAATACCAACAGAGCTGTGCAGTTAGCATAATACGACTCGCAATCGTATCGATTACAGGTTGGAAGTTTCAAAGCGCTGTTATCTAGAGATACGGTTCCTGCGATCGCAGCGCCATTCGCACTTCTTTCTTGTTTTCAAATCATCCGGACGAAAAATAATACCATCAATGGCGGTCCTTGTGGACAAATGGACTTTGGCGGATGTGTGTAATTGGCTCACTGACTGCGGTTTGGAGGAATTAGTTGATTCATTTAAAGGTTTGTCTTATATCATTATTTCTTTTCGCCAATTTCGGGCAGTTTTTAATTTTACTATGATTTCACTGTTTTCAGACTCGGCGACCAGAGGAGTGTGTTCGACACTCAGACAATATGTCTTGGAGATCCACAAACCGATGTAAATTAGATCGTTCGGGTTAAAATAGATAAATCTGACTATTTCCTAGTCTGGGCAAGTTTATAGAAGGACTATTTTACAAGTACGGTATCAAGCAATAAAAGAGTGAGATTATCAAAAAAGATCACTAATTATGATTCGTACAAAATAATTCGGTTTCAAAATATATACATGTAATTATTCTATTGATAAATTAAGTTCAATCTTTTATTAACCCTTATCAGTAGAGTGACTTTTGGTATTTTGATATTTTCCTAAAAATACACCCGATAGTGAGGGTAGGGTACGAGTATGAGTACGTCCGACACCGACCATTGAAGGCACCCACAAACATTATAGAAATACAGTATTATACACAAAAACTGAATATTATTATTTCTAAAAGATTGAGCATAATTCAACATTTTAGAATAAAATACTAGTAGGTACAGATATTCGCCCCAGCATAAAAGATTCAGCCAAATATGTTGTCCGAAGAGTACATCCGAAACCGTGGAATTGCCCACCTGTGGTCAGGTCACTACTCCCAATACGGTCTCAGTTAATGAGCAATTCGCACATGCGCGGCATGATGTCGTCTGAAGCTTTGATTTTGCGAGATTTTATACCCCTGCTTCTGTCCGAGCCGATAATTAATCATGTATTCGCTATTTGCTTCAATGGTGCGATCTCATTATGATATAACTGTTGTGTCAGTATAAATCGGCGCGTTTGTTTTAATTCAGCGCTCATCAATGTTACGATTCTGGAATTTCAAATTCCTGCACCAGTAAAAGGGCATCTTTTTCCTTCGGGTACCAATCTGTTTATGGCTCCTCTCCTTTGTGAGGGGCGTGTGGCATTTATATGGCTGAATAGAATTAATCATATGGTTCCGAACCGGGTACTGGCTTATTGCTAGTGTCCGAGTTCAAACAATTATTTTGTTTGTTTGTCAAGCGTTTTTTGACAAAATTTCACCCATTTGCATTCTTAGTCAATAGTCAGACAGTGCTTCTTTACGAGATATTGTCAGAACAGAGGTAATTTAAAAAAAATTTATTAACTCATATTCAATCTCATTCACAGGTTCCACTTGGACCAACACCGGCACAGGTGCTAAAAGGGTGTGTTTTTGGGCACCTCTTCTCATGTGACAAGATAGCCATTGTGATGGACGAAATGGAGATTTGTGACATGACGCTGGCAATATCTCTACTGATGTCGACCTACTTCGTGTTTGGGATACAATATTCACGGAAGGTCAAGAATACAATGATATTTCTGGAAAAGCATGTCATGAAACTAGATGGCGTTAGTGCACTAACCAACGGAGTCATCAGATTTCACAACATGATAATGAAATAGGGTTATCATTTAAAAGGATATACTGTTGATACATGGATTCGTAAAGACAGAATCGACCATTCTAAGGTCAAAGGTGCCGTTAATTTCGAGGGTTGTAGTGGAAATCTTATGGATAGATAGATATATATTAGTTTGCAGAAAACAATTCTTATTTTATTCCATAATAACGATTTAAATTTTTTTTACAAAATTACATTTGACCTTAAAATTGACGATTCTGACTTTACGAATCCGTGTAATGATTTACATGTGTAAATCCATGTAGAGACTCCATTGGTACATGTAAATTTCTTTGATCAGTGTGTATATATATACATTCCATGTTATCACATTAACTGTTGAATTTAATAAATGATTTAACTAGTTTCTTCTTTTTCTCATATGATAGCAACATGGGTATGAATTGTCCAGATCTAAAAACATGTATAATGCAGAGCTGATAGTTATCTGCCTTGAGTGGAATGTTGTACATGAATAAAAATGCTGTATCAGTTGGATGCTAATATTATTTTGAGTGCATAGCTCTATTAGATCACCTTCTGTGTGGTACACTTCTGTTTTCCTAGCCACTATCCGAGGAAATAGCCCAGGGATGATTTGGCACCAGCCCTTCTAATAACTCTCTATATCTACTCTCTAGTCACGTTACATATTCATGTTCGTGGTCCCACCGATGGCAACAGTTACACTCTGGTGAATCTTGTCGTCAGTAGAATATCAGGCTGGATTATTGGATGCGACTCGTGTAGTACCAACATTAGGTTGGTAGTCTGGAGTACCAAATATATTTTGGTATTCTGGAGTGCCAAAAACAGGTTGGCAGTCTGGAGTACCAAATATATGTGTACTCCATGAGGGTCTATGGAGTACCTAATTTGGCACTCCAGAGTACCAAATACGAAGTACCAAAAGTGTTGGTACTCTGGAGTTCCAAAACCTCATTTGGTACTCTGGAGTACCACAATTTTGGTACTCCGTGTGGGACAGCCGGAGTACCAAATTTGGTACTCCAGAGTACCTGGAGTTTTTAGAGTGCATGTGCCACAACGCTTGTCACCACATTTGCTGACTATATGATTTGGAATCCCATCAGTTGTGAACTTTGCTTTCGTCAATATTTTTTTCAGATTTTTCGGTTGGCGGTTGCTAGGTATGATTGGGAAGAGTTGTTTTGCAACTGTAGCATATTAGGATGGTGAGGGTAAACATTTAGTTCAGAAAGTCTGTGATCACGTTGCTTGTCTTGGCTGACAATTGTGCTTACCCGTCTTGCAACACAATAAGGAATGTTGCGCTTAGTATGCGACGGGTGACACGAACGGAAGTCTAGATATTGATGTGTATCTGTTATTTTGTAGAATATATCCGTTTGTAATTTGTTTTTGTCAGCCAAAACAAGTACATCTAGAAAGGGCAATTTTTCACGGCTCCGTTCTGATGTAGATTTGATTGATGGATCAAGTGAATTCAAAAGTGAGAGGAACTGGTTGAGGGTCTCTTCAGATTCTTCCCAAATAATAAAGCAGTCATCCAGATATCTTTTCCAGGTGTGGATAATATGGTCACTGATGTTAGTCGGGAAAGTTTCTTTTGTGTGTATATACAGTTGGTGTTCGAGATATCCCATCACTAAATTTGCGTAGGTTGGGGCCATTGTTGTACCCATAGCAGTACGTTTAACTTGGAGGAAATATCGCTCATCAAAGACAAAATTATTATTTTCTAAAACGATGTTCACTCCGTTTAGAATGAAATCCTCACTGAAGCGATGGTCCAGTATGTCATGTTCATTCATCCAAAATCTATGTGCGTCTTTTCCAAGTGAATGGGGGTCTGCATGAATATAAATTTGTAACATCGCAGCTCACTAGTGTCGACCCTTCTTTTATTTCACGTGGTAATTTACGGATGAAGTCCATGTCATCTCTGAGGAAGCTCGGTATTTTTCCACATAGGGGGGGGTTTGAGGATAATGTCTACAAAGTTACTCAAACGATTTGTTGGGCACGATGACCCAGCGATTATGGGTCGTAATTTGAGATATGTTGGTTCTTCCATTTTGACATAGGAGTTGTTCTGAAGTTTGATGGCTTCTTGTATTTGTTTACTCTTGTTTACTCTTTTGGAAGACCGTATATATTACTGCTATTGTATTCAACATTTATGAGATAGTCTCTTTCTTTTTCTGTTGTACAATTTGGAAATGTTCTTAAAAGATTCTTTATTTTTTTAATCGTTCGTTTGTCGATATTTTCATTATTTTCTACGTAGAATTCTTTGTTGTGGAGTAATTCTTCTATTATATGTTGATAATATATTGTGTACATGATGACTATGGCTCCCCATTTATCCGCCTCCTTGATTGTGATGGTTTTGTCCTGTTGTAAGCATTTTAAAGCATCGTTTTCTCTTTTTGAGATATTTTGCTTCACAGCTATTTCCGTAGGCGGAATTTTAGCCAATGTTTATATATACTCATCTAGATGAGGGTCACGTCCTTTTGGCGGTGTTCTGTTTGATTTATTACGAACCAATGATCCATCTGATGTGAATTCCTTTCCATTATGGTATTCAATAAGTCGTAATTTTCTACCAAATTCCAAGACATCTGTTTCAAGGTATCTTTTTTTGGTGTTGGGGTGAATTTTAAGCCACGATCAAGAACCTTAATTTCGACTTCAGTCAGTTTTTTGTTTGATAGGTTTATTATTTTAGGATCTATATGTATGCCGCATATTGGTTCTTTGCTGGATACATTCTGTTTTGTTTGATCCTTGTGACATGAGAGTAGCCTTGTCCTAAAAAACGGTTTGCTCTATTGTTTTGTCCGTTTTTGTGGTCGACGATAGCTACTTGTTTGTCCCACGATTTGTTGTCTGTTTGGTACAAAATCCCCGGTGATTTGTCCAGGAGCGCGATTATAGTATCCCGATCGTATGACATCAGAGTATAAGCGTCCATCTCTTTTCCCTGAGCGATTTGCTGATCTTCCTCGAGAGTTATTGCGATGTGACCCTTGTTCAAATCTGTTTCGGGGTCTACTTTTTGTGTTGCTCCTAGAATTACTCCAACTTCTCTTTTGGGTTTTATTTGAAGTTGGTATTTTGGAATCCCGTTTATTTGCATTTTTCACTTTGATAGGATTTTGCTTTTGTACCTTTGTTTCTGTTTCTTTCTTAGAGTTTTTTAATTTGTGTTCCTTGGTAAGAAAAATCACTTTCTGTATCAAAGTTGAGTTCGTATTCTTCCAGGAATTTTTTATTTTTAGTTTCCCAAATTGTAAGAGATTTTGATTCATTTGTGGATGTTTCCTCTGTTCACATCTCCTTTAATTTGTCTGCAATAAGACCAGTTGCTGTACTGATTATTTCGTCGTGAAAAAAAATATAATTTTACAAATACTGTTTACAAATAATGTTATCAGCTTTTGAATTTCCCCGGTATCGAAATAGGTCGATAAATATTTTAACTACCTTTCTACGAGCATCCTGTAATCAAAAAAAGACGCATTGAAGTAATGAAAATGCAACTATGAACAATGTGTTTGGGTCCCAAACAAACAAAACCCAGCCATTTGCACGACATGGAACATAATAGAGCGCTCCGTGTTGTTTGAAAATAGCTGTGAATTTGGCAAGTGTTTTTTCAAAGCGTATGAATCCGGTATCAATATTTCATGTATTTATCGACCTATCGTATCAGTCCCTCCAAATTACATAGAAAAAATTAAGAGGTTCGAATGAGCCATGTCCGTTTAACATAAAATAAACCACGCGGAGCAGCCCAGAAGGACAGGTCAATAAATTATTTACAATGACATCTGATGGCGCAGTGACCCTCACAGCCATCCTAAAGACTGTTAACATAGTGGGTGACGATGGAGGCATTGCCTCTAATTACACGGACGTAAATCAAACGTTTTCAAATTAGATGGTCGACGATTCCGCGCCTCGATTTCTATCGGTGTGGATAATAAGCCACATGTTCAGTTGCTTTTTTGTCTGGCTGTTATTGTTCCGAGTCATGAGCAACCAGTACCATGAGTTACATTAACGATCCCGATGGATCAGTGCATCGCATACCAAGTCGACATAAGATTTCCACAGTCTGGTACGGATCTCAGATCACGAGGTTATCCAGATGCGTATATGTTTGATTGATTGAGGGTTTAAAGGCACGTGAGGCCTTAATTGTCGAAAATATTCATATTTGTTCCAAACATCGTAAACAGAAAAACATTAAAACGCATACAGTTTCGTTCATATATACCATGACCATCGCGTAAACAGCATGTTATCATAAATACCTACTATATTTTACCTAAGCAAGAGTCTGATTGGGTTACAGAGGACAGCACAATGCTACTGGCTAATCACACACAAATGGCATAAACGCTCTTTATTAGTTCCATATCAGGAATTCACCTACAAAGAACGCTCTTTATGTTTACCATCATAATATAAACAAACACCAGAAAAGTAACTTTTTATGCTTTTGTTTACATAACAATGGTTAAACATATGAGAATAACATACTGTTTATGCGATATTTCTTATTTATATACGGACAAAGTCTGTCTACATTTTGATGTTCTTTCTGTTTGTGGCGGTTTTTGACGGGTGGAAATATTTTCACAGGATACCCACCGCCAAGGCCAACCGTACATTTAACGTCGTTTTGCCGCGATGCCATATGACGACCAAGAACAGAATCAGGGATAAAAAAAAGTACGTAGCGAAGCAACTGTGTAGATAAATCAGACAGCGGATTAGATTAAAACAACAATGCAATGCTGAGCTATGTACAAATAAAAGCACCCAATGGGAATGGTTCCAATTGGAGTCAGGAATATATATTCAAGAACTGACTAGTGTGCAAGCATCCTATAAAACGTATATAATTAGTACAAGAATAGACAATAAATAGCAAATAAATGATAGGAAATTACAAAGGAGCCACATCGAAATATGTAAAGAGGCTTTAAGAGGGAGGTAAAGTGGCACAATTCCGGAAATGGGGACCGGATGAAATCCAAGTATTTTGTTTTAAATGACCACAAAATTTAAATATATTTGTTCATAGACATACTATAATAATCTAAGATTAAGTATAATCTGATAAGAAATAAATTTGTCATTCCCAAAAAGATGCTTTTGAACGTCAAAACAAACCAAAAAGTGTCAGACAAAAATACTCACTGGTAAGAATATAAAATAGCCAACAAGAGGTATCAACATGTAGCTAATACTCCCATGCAGTGACAACGCGTATCGGATTTCCGAGTTTCAATCGTAAACTCCAGAAATTTGAACTTAGTATATGTAAACAAACCACCCAAAAAGACATCCATTTGCAAGAACTATTTAAGAAATCTATGGAGCACAACTTTACTATCCATACTACATATCTTGAACAGGACAGTCAAGGACTGTGGCGTTGCTCACCTTACTGTACTGACTGAGAAGATGTTGACTGACAATATGATGGAAGGACGACATACGAGGAGTGATGACTGTAGCTCAACCGGAGACTTCGTCTCAGGTGAGCTAAAAAGGGGAAATAATTCAGAAGTGAAATTTACGCATGTTATCAACAGGTCCATTATTTATCATTCTATTACTATTGTTAACACACTTACATATACATACATACACAGGAATAACACGTCACATGAACTTTAAAGAGTTGTGTTCATAAACCTCGACCAATTGATCAACCTCGAAAAGATCATCTTCATCATCATATCTAACTTCATAAACAGCATCTGCCGATCCATCAGTTTCTGAGAGCAGACATATAACCTCACCAGTATACCACTGACTGGAACCTGAAAATGTTTCTAAACCTATTATTGATCGATATTGAATAACATAGTTATGTAAAAGGTGGCTAAAATTGGGAACAAACTATCTGAATCTAAATCTAATTGGATAGTATTCATTTGGATAATTTGATAACTTCACATTCCCACATCTCTGATAGTCAATGCTTTAAAGTGATAGTCAGAATGCAAATATTTGAACTACAAAGAAATGATTGACAAGACAAAAAACGTTCATAGAACATTCACAAGCATGCATGTATACTAGAATATAGTATTTAAACTATGAAACACATTTATAATGAATCACAGAAAATAAATTATATAGTTGGATCATCATGTATGACATTGTCAAGAGGAATTATTAAACGAGGAATTATGAACCTGCTTTGCAGATTCATTAAAACATATTACTCAGTAAGAGTGCTTAATTGTCTAACTTTAACTTCGTTCGTCACCCATCTGTGGGAAATTTTCCGTCCAACAAACAACACAGTATGTTCTTCTTGTGCATCCACATCAGACGAATCCGTATTTACAGGTAGTTCAGCTGAAAATCATCAAAATATTTTAGATAACATAATAGGAATAAAGGTTGAAAATTTATATAAAAATTATTTTTGATTCATGATATCAGAAATTCTCATTAGAAGCTATTATCACATAACAAACTGATATCCAGATTCCAAGAATATGCCATTGTAAATTAATTAATAAAATATGAGCAGCACAGATTGAGACTTTAGACTAGTAATATACAAGAGACATCATTCAGAACCTACATGTATGTCATGGTTTCCAATGCACACTGTTCTAATATAGGCAGTTTCATGGAGGAAAGTCAAACAGTTTTAGTAAAGGGATTGTATTGTTTACAAATTTATTTAAATTTTCAACATTTCTCCAATAAATATGAGATGCAGGATGTGATGATGTAATCAATTTTGGAAACATTAGACACCTCCCATCTAGAGTAGAGGTTACCCCAAAAAAACATCTGAAGTTTGGTGATGATCGGATGAGGGATGTGGCATGCATGGTGTGCCGAAGGATTTAGTCTTTCAAAGAGTAAAATACAGGATGACCACTGGCAGCCATGGTTTTCAACACAATTATGAAACAATGTCTCACTTGTCACTGTGCACTCTACATCAGCTCTCTTGCCTCTCTGCTGTCCTCGCTTCTTCTCTTTCCTCTTACCCTTCACCTTTTCAGAAACTGCATTCGTCTGAATCTCAAACTGCAAAGTGAAATACAATTTTACTACAAATTGTAACATATCAACATTAAATTATCACATTTATATGTACATCCATATTTATTGAATTTGGCTTTGTAAATTGGAAGTCCATGATATACATGTATGAATTTTACATGGATGTGTTAGATTGATCTCATAAACGAAAACAGTATAAATATATGAATCAAGCTCTTTAAACGAGCAAATAATTGAGCAATGACGTCAAATTATTTTCATACACTGTAGTATCTCATAAATTATGTACAGTGTACATAAACCAAAAACTGATGATACAAATGGAAAATTGGTACCAGATACATCACTTAATTACCAGTATTAAAAAAAATTACCAAGCACAATACTGGACAATAAGTTTTTGTGTAAATTTGTAACAATAAGGGGTTTTCACCCGTATGGTAACTCAGGATGTGGACAGTTCAGATGGACCTATACAGTTATACAATGATTTTCCAGCTCACAACTAACATGATGATAACGTTCTTGAAACAGTGTTGCTCTCAAATAAATAGTCAATTGAGGCTTTCACTACATGTAGTTCAAATTTTTGAAGGCAGTTATTCAATTCCAATCAATGTATAGACTTACTGAGTAAGCTCCTCCCAAAAATGGCATTCAGAAAGGTGATCAAAGTAATTTTTGACATATTTATTGTTATTGTCATTAATAAATAATGTGGTCTTCAGATAACAGATTCCTTCAGGGTGTGTACTAGCTAAACTATTCAGTAGTTTTCTATATAGGTCGATCTGAACTTTCACATCCTGAGATACATGTACATCTCAGGAAGCAGCACGTTAAAATATAATGCTGTCAGTTTGTGTATCATAACATTTGTCAAAAGCACTTCATCCCTGAATATTCGCTCAATTTAGCATTTGATATGGCTTAACCGTTCTAGTAACACAGTCTAACCAGTTATAACCAAGGACATTCAATTGGCCCTGACATTGTAAGTAGTATGGAAAAGCTTTTTTGAGTTCCAACAGCATATTTTGAGGAGACTGGTTTATTCATGAGTAGATATTTTATCTCCAGGAGGCCTTTACCGCCGTCGCTCTTAATAACCAGTCCATCTGTGTTGGCAGCAAGGAATTTGTGTTGTTTACTAATAACTAGCCCTATTTGTTTAATGCTTGCATTGATTCCATGTTCCGTCTGCTTCATAATATATTTCTGAATTGTCGCAGGCTCAGCTAAAAGGCCAGTCCTTGTATGGATGTTTCCTTTGACATTTGTGTATAAAAGGGCTCGGATAATTGGTTCCACTTTGATTTTTGGATTGGGAGAGATAATTTTCCCGAAGTTTGAGGCAGTCAGTCGTTTATTTTTCTCTCTGCGCGCCATAGTGAAGAAGTGCTTTGGTCCCTTGTATTGACTTCTAATTGAGTGATGAAGTCGTCCGATACTTCAACGTGTTTCTTGAAATAGCTGGATTTCATTTCCTCCAATTCAGTGGTTGTAACATCAGCTTCTGGTTGAAGACATTCATCACCATACTTCAGTTTTGCCTTTTTGCTTGAGTCAATTTTGGATAATGACATTTTTCTTTTACGCTTCCTGTCCTTGTATTTGTCTGTTCACTTGCAAATAATATATTTTCCACGTTTGTTTGCCCGAACGTGGAATAAGTTGACAAATGATGGTCCTGTAGATGTTTCTGTTACCTTCTCCCATATAACAGGTGGCCATGTAGGTCATAAGAGAGATCTTAAACCTCAACCGTAACACCTTGCTTGCGATGATCCTCTGCTACACCGGCTGTAAAATTTACCACCATCAAATTTTGCTCGGATTGACATCCAGACTTCATGTTTGTGGTGTGATTACCAATCAGTGCTTCAGAATTTTTTGGCAATTCTATCCAGAAGTATTGATATGTCTGCAAGCATTTTGTTTGCAACGACTCCGGGCTTAGTCACAGTCCCCTCTTGATGCCTCCATTGCTTCTTCTGAAGTACAGGAATCCCTAAATTCTGCCAACTAAGATGTCAATTCTTCCAAGTTTTGCTGCTCTAATGGTTCGCTGGCATTGACATTAACTTTCGTGGCTGTATTGCTGGCTGTTGTTACAACACGTGACTTGCAGAAGTCAGAGCATCTTGAATGATCTCCGAAATATGGTGAATAGAATTTCGGATATCCTTCTCCAGTAAATTTTTGCCAATGGTCCTATCTGGCATAGAAGACCGCATCTTGATGGCACATCTGACACAACTGGTTAGTCTCATCCACACTACCTTTGTGAGTTTACCAGGACCTTTATACTCCGGCTTTTCCTGGACGAGCTTCTCCAGACTTCCTCTCAAACACTTACACGCGTGATTGGCGCATTCAATCTTTGTCACTCTGCTACCCCAATTTGGTACATGCTTTTGTATGTCAGCAAACACACTGCGCACCATCACCAATCATCTCAATATATCTGACGCCATGCTTCGATTCGGCTTCTAACAAACCTTCCAGAATGATGTCAGACTCCATAACCTGGCTGCTCTTGTTCCATTTTTGTGGCACTTGTGGTCTGGTACTTTTTCGGATTTGTTGGAATAGAAGGTACAGACGAAGCAGTGTCGATTTCTGACACCAAGATGAAAATCTTGCCTGTTGCCGCTTCTATGATCACCCGACACCACCCCTGGCATTACACGTATGTTTATGAGCTCTTTTTGACCAACCACCATCTGTTACAACCGTTATTTGTGGTATACCTTCATCAAATTTACCCTTCTCTGCAATCTTTCTCTCTTCAGCCCCAGCTGTTTTGATGTCTTCTTCAAGCTCTTTATTCCGCCAGGCACTTATCTCATCTTCAACTGCTGTAAAGTTGGTTGTGACATTGATGGCAGGCCTATTGTTCCGAAGATCTCATTTAATTGAGTCACACCACAACCAGTACCCATGGCAGCCCAGACTGCTCGTGCATTTACATCAAAACTCCGATGTTTAGAGCTACTTTGGATGAGAGGACTGGATGAAAAGATGACTGTTTTCCCACACCCGTTGCAACGGACTGTAATGAAGCTTTCATAACCCTGATGCATCTCCTCATGTAAGAAATCAATAATCTTCCTATTTGGAAACTTCTTGGCAATGCGTTGAGCTTTGGAACATGACATTTACATGCTGGATGACATTATTGAATCCAAATGACAGACGGTCCATGTTGATAGTCGGTATCCCTCAGACAGCACCCGATCTTTTTAGCGAGTCTCAATTTTAGCGGCTTCCCTTTATAGCGGCGGACTGAGAATCTGACCCGAGGTTTGTACTCATCATTCACCTTTTTCAGACACGATCTATCCATCACACGGAACCCACCTTTTACATAAGGTTTCCCTCCAGCAGCGTTAAATTCTGTTATTACCCATTCTGAGCAAAGTGACTACTGGGGCAGTGAGACAGTTCTCAACAGGCCCTTCTCAAATACAAGATGATACCGGTACTTTTTAATGGCAGTTCTCAACAGACCGTGTGCATGATGTTCAGATTTATTTAGAGACAGTAAACTTTCATATTTCAATATGCAGGTCCAATTCACTACAACGCATCTGAGTATTTTCACAGCAAACATAGCATCATCTGCCACACAACTAGCCACTAAGAAAACTGCCCAGTGTTACAGTGAAGCTAGATTTCACAGATGACCAGTTTACATGAAAACAGGTCATCATAATCTGCTGTTCACATGGACTGTCTTCAATAATCAAAATACAGTCTGCACAGAAATAAACTGTCTAATTTTAGCAATGTTTTCTCACAAGTTAAGTAGAGTAAAGAAATAATTGTATTACAATCACAATTCTTATTGCATACTTGCATTCACAGATGCCTAATAATCGTAATGGCCAAATAAGTTATTGGTGGGGATTGACCGTAGACTGAAATTAATAATGGTGATGGTAATTTCACTCTTTTCACTAGTAATAATGATCATTTGGAATTTTCTAATAATCATGCTGACAGTATTATTAGGCACCTGGCAGTAGTTGACTTACCTATTTACACACCAATAAGATTACTAGTAAATCACATCTCCAGTGCTCTGTCAGATGTTTTCAATATCCTCAGCAGTCACACATCAGATAGTTCTCTGATAGGATGCACCCCATCTTTGTACAGTAAAAAGTTAAAGGAGTAGTGTCCTTTCTCCCCTTTCCGTTTTCTGTCATGTTCCAGGTCCAAATCTAACATAGGGCAGAATACTCCTCTCTCTCTTTGTTGAATTCAAGTGTTAATCTTTCTGATTTATGGTAAACTTCTACCTGTGATTCTTTGATGCGGTTCCACCACATCAAACTAATGGGTGGAATTTCAAAGCGAAAGATCTTCAAATTAGGGTATTGCTCATACCTGTCCACAATTTCCACAAATGAGTCCGTCAAATTACTGAACGCTCTCTCTCGTCAGTATCATGCTTCAGGTACACAAACCCCTGACCATGAGGCTTGATGGTTAGGTCACACGTTCCAAGCCATAAATAAATATGGTAAATATTGCCACTCTCACCAAGATCCTTTAAGTCATTGTGGACTTGAGATAATTTCCTTCTCAGTGTTGCACCTGATGTGTTCCAGAATTGAACATCTCTTCCAAGCTTCAATGATTCTTGTGAATTTTCGACATATTTTCCTTTGCTATCAGATATTATAATTGTCCTGGAACTGCCCTCAATACTCAACCCTAGTCGCCGACTTTCAGATTTCAAGAATTCCTTTTCATTCAAAAGTTTGGACAAAGACATTATGAAATCGTAGATCAGCTTAAAAACCAATGAAGAATGAACAAAACGTAATATGTTACCCGCCATATCAAATCCAGTCGCAAGTCGGGATTTGTTTTACCCTGTGCCAATGCATTCTCTTATATATGCGAGTCGACCATAGGTCGCCTCGCATATATAAGAGAATGCAATGGCCTAACAATTTTTTACAATTTTAATAATTTTTTCTTGTATTCTTTAACAATTTTATAATTTACCCATACATAGCCACAGACAAACATGAGCAGACGACACTCTTCTATATGCTTCTATATATGTGTAGGGCTCCCTGCAGGGTAATGGATGTTTTTTTATTTTATGTCCTAAAACATGTAAGAAACATTTATTTAAAAAAAATGATAAAAAAAACTGTTAGGCCAATGCATTCTCTTATATATGCGAGGCGACCTATGGTCGACTCGCACATATAAGAGAATGCATTGGAACAGGGTAAAAAAAATCCCGACTTACGACTGGATTTGATATGGCGGGTCACATATTGCAAAGTAGTACGGTCCCTAATATACCAATGCACAGCGAACTAGCTTTTCGTACTTTACCTGTCGATGTTTATAAAAACAAACACGAATTCCCTGTTCAATCTTCATCTGTACGTGTCGATCAAAGAAGCGATCGTCACTAACTTTCGAACGTATCTAACACAAACTTATCACCTATGTGTTATTAACTAATTGATTCACGTACCCATCAAACGATAACAAATTATTAACTTGATGTTGATTCCGCGGGCAGAATCGACCAGAAAAACGGCGGAATGATACACGTATGCATCTTCCAGAGTTTGTCACTGTTTACGTCGAAATTGCCTCGAGATTTTTCGTAAAAGTTGATGCCGACTGTAAGTAATCGATGGCGAACGCTTATGAAAACAATACAGAGTTACTCGACAAACGATTATCCAATTGTGTTACGGACCCATGTGTTGTAACAGCCAGTTCGTTTGATTTTCAACATCGTAAAATAAGCACATTTCTCAACACAGGAACGATAACTCAACCAATGGCTGACAGAATTTCCCCAATTTATGTTGCTCGTAATCTGTTTTGAAGTGTGATATTTCGATAATGGGTACGTTTTTCGAAAATCGACGACGCTTTGTCACTAGCTGGAGTCAGGAATTACATGAAGGTACATTCATAGATTATGTACTCAAATATATGAAGTCAGGATTTTGTCTCAAATTATTAACATGAAATCCCTATGGGAGAAAAACAAATCCACTTTACCTCCCTCTTAAAAATCAGATTTTGCAGTGATAAGGTATTTATAATATTTGATGAATCGCGCATGAACCTTCACCAATGCGTCAATCTGATGGTCGGGTGGGTGAGACAGAATGTCATCCTTCACCCAACCGACAGCCTTGATCCACAAATACTGTTTCTCATCAATCATGTGGTCACATTTTGAAAGCTCAAAGATGTATCCATCTTTCGGAAAGTCGAAACGTTTGAGTGACTTTGGCGATCTTTGTTTCGAAGCAAAAGGCGATCTTTCTTTTGGAACAATATGATCAACTTGCATAGATTGTTGCAGAGGAAATGTCTCAACGCCAGAAGTTGTAGCCATAACCAGCGCTTCGGGTTCTAAAACAGGAATAATATCAGTCGCCTCAACTTGTGTTGCTAGTGATATACTGACGAGTTGGTTTGACTCTGTGTTTGAGTGCTGCCATCAACACACTTTTTGGTAGACACGATTGCGGAGTATGTGACATGTGGAATGGTTGGTCGAGGATCAATAATGTTCTTAGCATCTATGTATGACAGATGATTCTCAGCTTTGCATCGTTGAATCTTGAATTCATAGTCCAAAATGGGACACGAACGATCCATTGCAGCATGTGAACCTTGACAGTTTGAACATTTCTTAAGATTCGTACAATCCTTATGATCATGACCAAAAATAGAACATCGTGCACATATGGTTTCTTTACTTTTACAATGTTCCTGACAACGGCCATATCCCTGACATTTAAAATATAACAATGGGTTTAGAACATATGTACTTAAATCCATCTGCATATACCCAGCCGTCAATGTCGGTGGATGTTCGCACCGATTGAAGGTAAGAAGATAACTGTTCAACTGAACTGTTTGAGACCATCAACTGTCTTCGCAAATCTACGGACTTTTGTAACTCCCTGTGGTGCTAACTCAGCCAATATCTCTTACTCAGAAGAATCAGGTATATCGCGAGATCTCAACACAGCTCTGCTACTGTTCAGTGTCTTGTGATGAGAAATCAACACTGGTGTTTGTGCAATAGATATTAATTGCACAAGAGAGTCAGCTTGAATTTTTCTCGAACATTCGTTCAGAAGAGAGCCACTGAGTTGCCCAGTCCTGATCGGTTTGAAATGTGTCCGGATATGCTTTGGAGCGTTTTAACAATCACAAATGCAGAAGGTGTCTTGACATTTGGATAAAAACCAAGTACCATGTCTGAGGATAAACCTCAGGATCAGTGGAACTTGGCGGGTGGTCATTCTTACGTTTTTGTTTGTTATGAGTTGCAATATGAAAAGCAAATAATCGATAACTAGGCCAGCAGCCGCCTCGGACTATATAGCAGCCTCCAGGTACCTCGCCACAGTGAGAAAGGCGTGGGCAGTAACAAATTTAAACATTTAACAGTGATGAAGACGAAATGTAAACAGACATGGCACGAAAGAAACATACACGAAAAACAGAAGACACAAGTAGACACCAGAAATATAATAGAACAGATGGCAGAAAGGTATTCCGAAAAACTGTGGACAGGCGTGACTAGCGGGGATTGAGCGGGTCAACTCAACCTCCCGTCTTGAAGAGACCAAAGGGGACCATCAGCTAAGCCGTATCCGCAGTTCGATGCCTCACGCGATACGGCCGCACCAGTACCTCCAGGACTCCTACACCACACCTCACGGGATACATCCCAAGGCAACAGAGTGCCACATTAGGGGATTCTTACCACTCGCAGTGGTGCGGTAAGCCTATATATTCTACACCGGGTCCAAACGCGCTCCAGATTCGTGACAGCGTGTAGCTCGTTGGGTAAATGGCGGCATATCATAGCGACAAATATGTGCAATTAGGGCAGATCTCATTGCATCGATTTCAATCAACACTTTTGCAGTATAATAATGAGTTTAGTTGCAGAAGGGATACTCTGTGGATGCTGAAGTTTAAAGAACTTGTGGTAATCGGTTGAATTATAACTGGCTATAAATTCGAAGGGTCAACCACCATAGTACATTCTATTATAACTAACCATGAGCTATCTCCTAATCAAAATACACCATGTTTATGATTGGACATCTTCCGAAAACGGCAGTTTAAAGGTACGGTTGGCCTTGGCGGTGGGTATCATGTGAAAATATTTCCACCGGTCAAAAACCGCCACAAACAGAAAGAACAACACAATGTAGACAGACTTTGTCCATATACAAATAAGACATATTTTTGACCATTGTTATGTAAACAAAAGCATAAAAAGTTACTTTGCTGGTGTTTGTTTATATTATGATGGTAAACATAAAGAGCGTTCTTTGTGGGTGAATTCCTAATATGGAACGAATAAAGAGCGTTTATGCCATTTGTGTGTGATTAGCCAGCAGCATTGTGCTGTCTTCTGTAACACACTCAGGCTCTTGCTTAGGTAAAATATAGTAAATCTTTATGATAACATGCTGTTTACGCGATGGTCATGGTATATATGAACGAAAATGTATGCGTTTTAATGTTTTTCTGTTTACGGTGATTGGAACAAATATGAATATTTTCGACAGCTAAGGCCTCACGTGCCTTTAAAGCCACATGGCAGTTTGCGCTCCAAAATACACATATTTTTCGCTTTTGATTTTTTCTCAGTATCGAAATAGGTCGATAAAAATCTGAATTACCTTTCTACGAACATTATGTAACCCAAAGAGATGCAATGAAGTAATGAAAACTACAACTGTGAATACGGTGTTTGGGTCCCAAACACAAAACAGCCATTTGCACGACATGAAACACAAAAGAGCGTTCCGTGGTAGTCTATTCCTGACATGGTAGCACTAAAGAGCGTGTGGCTGACTTCGGGCGAAAAATTTAATACGACTGGAAGATGGCTGTGACTTCGGCAAGTGTTTTTCATAGCATATGAAGCCGACATAGCAATATTTCATTTATTTATCGACCTATCGTATCTGTCGCTCCAAATTACGTCGAAAAATATTTGGAGGTTCGAATGAGCCATGTCCGTTTAATGCCTATTAGTTACGCTGAAGGGATCACTCTCACCAAAAAAAGTACCGAAGGTACACAGGTTTTGAAAATGTTCTGAAGGGTACACAGGATTTGTGATCGGGAATAATGGAGCTACGTTATCTGTGTTCCTGAAAGTCTGGCTCACACCAGGTGTTCGTTTTCAGTTCATTTTAGTTTTCCTTCGAACATATACAATTATTCTCTAACAGAAATCATGGTAGACATGAAAACTAAAAGTCATTTAGAATGGGATTTCAAAACCTGTGTACCATTCAGCACTTTTTTTTTGGTGACAGTGATACAAGTTACACGTCATTATCTACACGCGAAATCTCTGCCATACACATATATGTGACCCGCCATATCAAATCCAGTCGTAAGTCGGGATTTTTTTTTACCCTGTGCCAATGCATTCTCTTATATATGCGAGTCGACCATATGTCGCTTTTTAATAATAATTTTAATAATTTTTTCTTGTATTCTTTAACAATTTTATAATTTCACCCATACAGAGCCCCAGACAAACATGACCAGACGACACTCTTCTATATGCTTCTATATATGTGTGGGGCTCCCTGCAGGGTAATGGATGTTTTTTATTTTATGTCCTAAAAATTGTAAGAAACATTTATTTAAAAAAAATGAGAATTTTTTTTTAGGCCAATGCATTCTCTTATATATGCGAGGCGACCTATGGTCGACTCGCATATATAAGAGAATGCATTGGCACAGGGTAAAACAAATCCTGACTCACGACTGGATTTGATATGGCGGGTCAAATATATCAAGAATACATGGCTAATGGAATCTTACGATATTGCTCAATACTTTGATGGTCATTTTCTCATCGAATCTCTAGTCTTGAGTGTTGTGCCACTTGTTACACACTAGATCACTGCGCCCGTAGAAATCAATTTCAACCAGTAGAAATCCTGGGTACTTTTGTTGTTCTGTCCGTTCTGACAGGGAACTTTATAATATTGGAAAAACAAGACAGAGATTATATTTCTTTATTAATATTGATCCTCGATAATTCACAGTAGGGGTAGTCCCATTTCTACCTTGCATCCTTTTTGGTGACTTTGTTGAGCCGATATCGCAATAAATATTGAATTAATTACCCGGATACGATTCCTTGATTGCAAGCGACACAGCGAAATCTCGTACAGTCACTTTAACAGACATGGCTCATTCGAACCGCCAAACGTTTTTCTACGTAATTTGGAGCGACGGTTACGATAGGTCTATAAATAAACGAACTATTGATATACCAGATTCATATGCTCTGAAAATCACTTGCCAAAGTCACAGACATTTTCAACTTTTCGCCAGAAGTCAGACAAACGCTCTTTGTTGCTACCATATCAGGAATAGACTACCACGGAACGCTCTTTTCTGTACCATGTCATGCAAATGGTTGTTTTGTGTTTGGGACCCAAACACCTTGTCCACAGTTGTATTTTTCATTACTGCAATGGGTCTTTTTGAGTTACATAATGTTCGCAGACAGGCAATTCAGATATTTCTCGACCTATTTCGATACTGAGAAACATTCAAAAGCAAATGGTATTATGTGTATTTTGGAGCGCAAACCGCCATGTGGCTTTAAAGGTACGGTTGACCTTGGCGGTGGGTATCCTGTGAAAATATTTCCACCCGTCAAAAACCGCCACAGACAGAAAGAACATCAAAATGTAGACAGACTTTGTCCGTATACAAATAAGAAATATCGCATAAACAGTATGTTATTGTCAAATGTTTGACCATTGTTATGTAAACAAAAGCATAAAAAGTTACTTTTCTGGTGTTTGTTTATATTATGATGATAAACATAAAGAGCGTTCTTTGTTGGTGAATTCATGATATGGAACTAATAAAGAGCGTTTATGCCATTTGTGTGTGATTAGCCAGTATCATTGTGCTGTCTTCTGTAACACAATCAGGCTCTTGCTTAGGTAAAATAGAGTAGGTCTTTATGATAACATGCTGTTTACGTGATGGTCATGGTATATATGAACGAAACTGTATGCGTTTTAATGTTTTTCTGTTTACGGTGATTAGAACAAATATGAATATTTTCGACAACTAAGGCCTCACGTGCCTTTAACTCGTGCAACGTAAAGACTGTGACATACATTATTAAGGAAAATGTAATAACTAAGAAAGATATTACATGCACCGTTGTTCAATGTTATAAACTTCCCTGTCAAAACATCAAAAAGTTCCAGGGTAAAAGTTCCAGGGTATATATATTGTACAAGTGCATTATGATCTCTACGGGCAATAAACATTGAATTCATTACCCGGGAGAAATCCCATGATTGTAAGCGACACAAAGCAAAATCTATCACAAAGTCAATTAAATCATGCAACTTAAAGACAATGAACTACATTATAAAGAAACAGGTATTAACTAAGAAATATATGACCTGCAATGTTTTTTCAACGTTATCAACGTCCCTGTCAAAACGTTCTTGGGTATTGTACTGGTGGATTATGATACATGAATATATGGCAGATATTGGTGCAGAAAAAAAATACGACGCATTTGTAACCAGTTACTGGGTTACAAATACGTGTGTTTTTTTTACAAGTCGACTCAAAGTTTGCTCGTGTGTTAGGTCCGACCAGTAACCCGGTTACAAATGTATATATTTTTTGACCAAATATGGACATGTCTATATCTCTACGGGTGTAGATGGAGTAGATTCATGGCATAAAACAGTTAAACGCCAACCGGAGGCTTCACCTCTCCTAGCCGCTGTGAGAACCAGCTCTGCATGGTACACCAGATATGCATTTTGATACACAGGTCCATCCCCTGTTGCGAAACCACCACTAGAAGTATAGGTGTCAGTATATATACTTGTAGTGGTGGTGTCGCACCAGGGGACCTGTGCCTTGATACACATGTCCCATGGTGCGACAACACTACCATGAGTATATGTATGCCTTATACTGTTGGTAGTATTGTCGCACCATGCGACCTGTGGTGTTACCATGTGATATATTATATCATCGCCATCCGATTTGCGATCCTGTACACTCTGATTTTTGGGTGTATAACATCAATCAAATGAGAAGGTAATGGTCATGCGACAATATCGGTCATATCGTCTAGCATCATAATGTTACTGCGTCGCTTATATACGCCGCACCGCGAACTGAATCCTGTAGGAAATCAGCGAAATTGTCTCATCACTTGTCTTCAAATGCACATTAATAGTAATAGCAGAATAATAATAAAATAAAGAAAAGTGGAACTCAAACGCTACGAACATCATCACTCTTTAAAGGTACGGTTGGCCTTGGAGGTGGGTATCCTGTAAAAATATTTCCACCCCTCAAATACCGCCACAAACAGAAATAACATCAAAATGTAGACAGACTTTGTCCGTATACAAATAAGAAATTACGCATAAACAGTATGTTATTGTCATATATTTGACCATTGTTATGTAAACAAAAGCATAAAAAGTAACTTTTCTGGTGTTTGTTTATATTATGATGGTAAACATAAAGAGCGTTCTTTGTTGGTGAATTCCTGATATGGAACTAATAAAGAGCGTTTATGCCATTCTTGTGTGATTAGCCAGTAGCATTGTGCTGTCTTCTCTAACACAATCAGGCTTTTGCTTAGGTAAAACATAGTAGGTCTTTATGATAACATGCTGTTTACGCGATAGTCATGGTATATATGAACGAAACTGTATGCATTCTAATGTTTTTCTGTTTACGGTGATTAGAACAAATATGAATATTTTCGACAACTAAGGCCTCACGTGCCTTTAACGGAATTTCATTCAAATGCCAGGAATAATGAGACGTTGTTGGCGTGAAGACGTATATTTATTTCTTCATGATTAATTATGACGACCTATGGAAAACTATTTCAAACACGATCGTAAACCTTTTGAGTGGACTATTCCATAGTCTTGTTAGTATTCGTTCTTACATATTCGACTGAGACGTTGCAACAATGTACCTTCTGGTTGGGAATATACGCGTTCTAATCTGCATATTGGGTGTTAGAGACGATCAGCTCTCGACTATTCTAACTTCGAGAACAGTGCCAGAAACATCGTGACGTCATATTTGTAGGTGTTTTGATTCACACTACCCGACAAACCCACGATCACGACGTCAAGATGTGTTTCTGCTACCGATAAATTGCTGTCCTATAGTAAAGCCTGTTCTCACGAAAACCCGCACATTATCTGCATGGTTCGCGCTGCCACTTACCAAATTTGTCAATTGCAAAATTAATTCACATTTGGCAAAAATAATTTCATTTGGCAAAAGTTTTGGCAAGTCACGTTTTAATTCCTCACGAAAGTTGAAACAATATTGGTCAAGCAATAAGATTCATCTCAGGAAACTCCCACAATATAATTATATTAGTGGTATTGTATAAGGTCTAGGAAAAGTTAACACAGTTTAAAGATGTAGTTAATCTGATATAATTAGTATTGATTGGTAAGGGATTATCCATATCTAGTGTGGTGCTGCTGTTTACCTAGATAATGCCTTGTAATGTGCCATTCTGATGAAGCAACCATTCTACAATTTTATTGTTCCGTGATTGGTTTATTGATGTATGATAAACCACAAAATAAGACTCAATGTTGCAGAAAATTTGCCAAATGAAAATATTTTTTGCCAAATTCATTTATAATTTGACAAATGCTATCCCTGATAGCATAAGCAAATTCTAAAAGAATCTGGCAAAAAATAATTTCATTTGGCAAAAGTAAATTTTGGTCCAGCGCGGACCCTGATTATCTGCTTATAATTGAACTTATTTTAGGCAGATAATCTGCTTAGAATGCCACATTTTGAATCTAATATGTGCTGAATATGAAAAGTGTTTTAGTCACATTATCGGCTCACAATGAGGATATTCTCAGTATATTATGTGCGGCAAATGACATAAATAAGCCAACTCACGACAGTTCACGCGTACGCTCTTTAACATGTGTTTTCATTGTGGCCCGCGCCATAAACGAAATAACGGCTATGAGTCCATGATCTCCTTATTTCAGAATCAAATAATTACATTGGCCGGATTCGTCATCTCAGGTTTAAACCTGGTCTACGTAATCCTCTAGGTTTAAACCGCCGTAGGACAGCTAAATTCCTGGTTAATACCAGAGACCGCAGGTCTAAGTGATGCATTCGTCATCTCTGGTTTAAACGTTGTCCAGCCAGACCAGAGGTTCAGCAGTACTGTCGAGATAATTAATCGTACTTTCCTAATGCGGACTTCGCGTTTTATTGATTGCGAATATCAATAATTACGACAGCGAGCATATTTTGATTGGAAATTAATAAGCGAGAAGCACTCGCACCTACAATTTCTATATTTTTTGGCGTTTTATAAGCTTAAAGCCACATGGCGGTTTGCGCTCCAAAATACACATAACATTATTCGCTTTTGAAATTTTCTCAGTATCGAAACAGGTCGATAAATATATTAACTACCTTTCTACGAGCATTCTTTAAACCAAAACGACGCATTGAAGTAATGAAAAATACAACTGTGAATGCTGGGGTCCCAAACACAAAACAGCCATTTGCACGACATTGACCAGAAAAGAGCGTTCCGTTGTAGTCTATTCCTGATATGGTAGCAATAACGAGCGTCTGACTGACTTCTGACGAAAAGTTGAAAACGGCTGGTGACATTGGCAACTGTTTTTCAGAGCATATGAAGCCGGTATATAAATAGTTCGTTTATTCATCGACCTATCGTATTCGTCGCTCCAAATTACGTAGAAAACAATTCGGAGGTTCGAATGAGCCATGTCCGTTTAAACCAGCAACTAAACCATATAATTCGACGGCACAGCTAAACAAGTTTATCGAGGCTAAACCTGAGATGACGAATCCGGCCTATAATTCGACGGTGCAGCTAAACAAGTTTATCGAGGCTAAACCTGAGATGACGAATCCGGCCTATAATTCGACGGTACAGCTAAACAAGTTTATCGAGGCTAAACCTGAGATGACGAATCCGGCCTATAATTCGACGGTGCATCTAAACAAGTTTATCGAGGCTAAACCTGAGATGACGAATCCGGCCTATAATTCGACGGTGCAGCTAAACAGGTTTATCGATGCTAAACCTGAGGTGACGAATCCGTCCACGGAGTTTATCGCGGTTTAGAATGTCAAACAATCAGATCAAAGGGTGGAGCTGTAAATAATCTCGAGAGGGCGTGTATACGTGGCGACTGCCGACTGGTGTTAACATGTCACCCATTCGCACGCGAGCTTTGCTCAGATATGGCCATGTTCCTTCAATATGATTTTTACAACAATGTTGTGGATTTTTTTTTTTGCTTGTGGCAATCACAAATATGCGATTCATTTGAAGGGTTCGACGTTTTAATGTTGACAGCAAAACGATGCTACTGCATGACCAGATGTGCTATATATACACATAAGTTTTCAATCCTAAAATTATATTGCTATATGGGTCAAATTTTATCACTTAATTTAATGTAGATCATACCATAAGCTATATGCTGGCTACGCCCATAAATACCCATAATATTCCGATAGTTGAGAACCTGAGAACTTTTTTATTTTCTGCATGACGGGAAATTTATGACATTGAAAAAAAAACAACGCATGTAATATATTTCTTTATTAAAAGCTGTCCCTCTGCATGGTTGCCCACTTCCAACCGTTCAGATGCCGCTTCTGGTGTGCACTCATATGCAAATTGCCTTTACTTGACTGACCTAAATAAAGGCTGACCTAAATAAAGGCTCCAAAATCGAGTCAGTCCTGGACCAAGGTCCAGGACTGACTCGATTTTGGAGCCTTTATTTAGCATCAGAGGGATCTGCGTCACTTAGCTTTAGGGGCGGGTTGATATTTCTGCCTTTGATAAACAAAATAATGCGGCCAACAGCGATAAGTGATATATTAAAACGAAGCTATTGGCAGCAGTTTCCTATGGTATAAAATAATTGGGCATAAACCGTCTTACATTTGGTTGTATAAGAAACGAATGACAACGCTTTGCGTGAATCGTCATATTCTTCTCACCTTTAAATTTGACGTCATGACTGTCATTCCGAGATTCAATGGTTATCGCCCCATTCTCAGGTATCAAAATTGGACGAATATCTCGTCTCGAAAGGTGTGAATATACTCTGTCAAATATGTCAGCTTTATTTAAAAATGACCGATTTTGTCATCAGATGCCTCAATAAAACCACGCGGTGAGAAAAAAGTCCGCATACCTGACAAATCCAACATACGGATCCCGAAAATTAAAGGCACGGGCGGCGTTCGTTGCTGAAATATTCAAATTTGTTCAAATCGCCATCAACATAAGGAATATTAATATATATATATTTTTGTTTATATGCCAAACATAATAAGCGGGTAAATAGTATATTGTCGTCAAGACGTACGATGGTGTACGTAAACAATAGTCTCCTCGTGTTACAGCAGTTGTGCTTCTGTTCACATAACACAGCGCAGTTCTATTGGTTAATTATTCACAAATTATAAAAACGCTCTTTATTATTTCCATATCAGGAAAGCAGTAACAAACAACGCTCTTTAGGTTTACCATATCCGGATCTAAACAAAAGCCAGGTAACGTAAGGTTTTTTGCCTTTGTTTACATAACAAAGGACAAATAATTGACAATAACATACTGTTTATGTCATATTTCTGATTGGTATAAGAACAAGGTATGTCTATATTTTACTATTCTTAATGTTTATGGCGGTTTTTGACGGAGGTGAATATTTTTAACAGCATACCCACCGCCAACGCCGCCCGTATCTTTAAGTGTTTATGCTAACCAAAAATGTAGGTCTCATAAATTCCCTCTCGAGGCGACACCTATGTCCACATTTGCCTAGACTATCTGTTTATTATTGCTACTTGTCAATGCATTGTCGGGTCACGAGCCCATTCGTCACTATTTAATCTACTAATAAGGCGAATACACCGAGCGTGAAATCACGATAATTCATGGTCTGTTGTATAGCGGTTAGTTATTGTCTAATATTATGGACGAACATGACTTTTGGAACTTATTCCCTATTTCTTATTCGCAAAAGTATATCTTTCGGACAATTTGACGGCATTGGTGGGTGCGTGGCCCGCCCAAATACCCACTAGAAACACCCCGCCCTCACTCGGAGGGGTGAAAATGGTGTATGGACCATGGACCAGTGGGTGGCCCGACCCAAAAACACAATAGAACACACTCACCCGATGGGTACAACCCGAGGAGGTGGAAATGGGGTATGGACCATTTTCGAGAATGGTAACGATATCGGCGAATTTGACGGCAAGAGTGGGTGGCCCGCTCCAAATACCCATATAATCAACCGACCCTTATCACTGGGGGTATACCACCCCGCTGGGGTGAAAATGGGGTATGGACCATTTTATTCCTTATTCGCCAAAAATGTCTATGTCTCTTGTTTATGTACACCATCGTACGTCTTGACGACAATATACTATTTACGCGCTGATTATGTTTGGCATATAAACAAAACTATATATATTTTTAATATTCCTTCTGTTGATGGCGATTTGAACACAAATATATTCCATATTCGTGTAAGGCTACAATATATATATATATATATCTAATATACCTTACATACACCGAACCCAACGAATTGAACTTATCCATACCACGAGATCGTTTCAAATTGCTTCTCATAAAACTCTTTTGCTTAGCGAATTAACGCTAAATGACAATTATAATTTCGTTCCCCTTAGAAACAATCTTGAAACTTGTTTATAAAATTATCCGGAAGATTCTCGTTATGCAATCGATAAATTACCTGTATACTGCACAAGAAACCCGATAGTTATTATACATATTAAATTACTATACTCTAGCTGGAGTACCCGGGGTTGCTCTGGTAAAGAAGATTGGAAACAACTTGAAGTGTTTTGTCATGCATTTACTCAATTTCAAAGAATTTTTTTTTTGGTAGTCTTCCCTTTTCCGTTCACTGTTGATCTATTCGTGATATGGTATGAATAAAGAGCGTTCTGTTTGCGTGTGTGCAAACAAATATAGTTTTTCAACAAACAATGTAGTCTTTGTACGGACGAGTCAACAGCGAAACTACAAAGCTACAGTGATAGCAATAGATAACGATGAATAGCAAATAATTAGTTCAAGTTCAACAGACGAATTTCCCGGTTGTATGAACATCAATCACGTGATTGAAGTAGTCCGGCATGTGTTTATTTATGGGAGATGTCATTTCCATGCGAACGAGGAAATGGCCGAGCCGTTGATATTGACGTCCTTGCTGTGTTTATATATATATATATTGTTTCCAATATCAAGAAAAATAAACTCATAACCAGTTTTTACTCTGCTGTTTCTATGACATTACTCTGCTGTTTCTATGACTTTAGCATAAAATAAACCACGCGGAGAAGCCCAGAAGACACCAAGCTGGGGAAAGGACAGGTCAATAAATTATTTACAATGACATCTGATGGCCCAGTGACCCTCACAGTCATCCTAAGACTGTTGACATAGTGGATGACGATGGAGGCATTACCTCAACTGACACGGACGTCAATCAAACGTTTTCAAATTAGAGGGTTGACTATTCCGCGCCTCGTTTTCTATCGGTGCGGATAATAAGCCAACTTGTTCAGTTGTTTTTTTGCCCAGCGGTTATTGCTCCGAGTCATGAGAAACCAGTACCATGAATTACACTAACAACCCCGATGGATAAGGTGCATCGCGTGCCAAGTCGACATAAGATTTCCACCAAGTCTAGTACGGATCTCCGAGATCATGAGGTTATCCAGATTCGTATATGATTGATTGATTGATTGATTGATTGATGTTTTAACGTCGTTTTGGCCGCGATGCCATACCACGACCAAGAACATAATCAGGGATAACAAAAAAGTACGTAGCGAAGCAATTGTGTAGATAAATCAGACAGTGGATTAGATTAAAACAAGGCAATGTTGAGCTATATGTACAAATAGAAGCATCCAATGGGAATGTTTCCACTTGGAGTCAGGAATATAAATTCAAGAACTGACTAGTGTGCAGTCTTACTATAAAACGTGTAAAAGTAGCACAGGAATATATAATAAATAGCAAATAAATATCACGAAATTACCAAGGAGCCACATCGAAATATGTAAAGAGGATTTAAATATATCAGATTTCGCAGTGATAAGGTATTTATAATATTTGATGAACCGCGCGAGAACCTTCATCAATGCGTCAATCTGATGGTCGGTGGGTGAGACAGAATATCATCCTTCACCCAACCGACAGCCTCGATCCACAAATACTGTTTCTCATCAATCATGTGGTCAAATTTTGAAAGCTCAAAGATGTACCTATCTTTCTGAGAGTCGCAACGTTTGGGTGACTTCGGCGATCTTTGTTCCGAAGCAGCAGGCGGTCTTTCTTTTGGAACAACAGGATCAACTTGCATAGATTGTTGCGGAGGTAAGGTCTCAACGGCAGAAGCTGTAGCCATAACCTGCGCTTCATGTGCTGAAACAAGAATAATAGCAGTCGTTTCAATTTGTGATATAGATAGCGATATACGGACGAGTTGGTTTGACTCTGTTTGAGTGCTGGCGTCAACACACTTTTTGTAGGCACGATTGCTGAGTATGTGACATGTGAAATGGATGGTCGAGGTCTAACAATTTTCTTAGCATCTACATGCTTCTCGGCTTTGCATCGTTGAATCTTGAATTCTTATTCCCAAATGGGACACGAACTATCCATTGCAGCATGTGAACCTTGACAGTTTGAACATTTCTTAAGAATCGTATAATCCTTATGATCATGACAAAAATAGAACATCGTGCACATATGATTTCTTTAGTTTTACAGTGTTCCTGGCCACGGCCATACCCCTTACATCTAAGACATCGCAATGGGTTTTGAACATATGTACTTAAATCCATCTTCATATATCCAACCGTCAATGTCGGTAGATGTTAGCACCGATCGAACGTCAGAAGATAAATGTTCCAACTGAACTTTTTGTCCATCAACTTCTTCGTAAATCTACGGACTTCTGTAACTCCCTGTGGTGCTAAGCTAATATCTCCGATTCAGAAGAGTCAGCTATATCGTGTGTTCTCAACAAAGCTCTGCTACTGTTCAATGTATTGTGATGAGTAACCAGCACTGGTGCTTATGCAATAGATGTTAATTGCACAAGAGCGTCAGCTTGAATTTGTCTTGAACATTCGGTCAGAAGAGAGCCATTGAGTGGCCCAGTCCTGATCGGTTTGACAGATTTTAATTGTCCGGATATGCTTTTGGAGTGTTTAATCAATCACAAATACAGAAGGTCTCTTGATATTTGGATCAAAATTAAGTACTGAGGATAAATCGTAGCATCAGTGGAACTTGGCGGGTGGTCATTCTTACGTTTTTGTTTTATATGAGTTGCCATATGAAAAGCAAATAAACGACAAATAGCACAGCAGCCGCCTTGGACTAGCCTTCGAATTATGGTCGGACCAAAGGCTGGTACATAGCTGAAGCGGTGACGCGTTTAGCCCACTGCATATAGCAGCCCCCGGTGCCTCGCCAGAGTGAGACAGACGTGAACAGTACAAAATTGAAACATTTAACAGTGATGAAGACGAAATGTAAACAGACATGACACGAAATAAACATACACGAAAAACAGAAGACACAACTAGACACCAGAAATATAATAGAACAGATGGCAGAAATGTATTCTGAAACTGTGGACTAGCAGGGATTGAGCTGGGTCAACTCAACCTCCCGTCTTGAAGAGATGTAGGACCAAAGAGGACCATGAGCTAAGTCGTATTCGCAGGTCGATGCCTCGCGTGATACGGTCACCCTAGTACCTCCAGGACTCCTACACCACACATCACGGGATGCAGCCCACGGCAAATAGGGTGCCACATTAGGGGATTCTTACCCCTCGCAGTGGGGCGGTAGGCCTATTCTACGTCTGGCCCACACGGTGCTCCAGATTCTGACAGCGTTGTAAATTGAGAGGTTCCTCTTGTAACTTATGGCGTGTAGCTTGTATGGTAAATGGCGGGATATCATAGACAGTGCATACGAGAGAAGGCAAACCCATATTTGCAATTAGGGCAGATCTCATTGCATCGATTTCAATCAACACTTTTGCAGTATCATAACGAGCGTGGTTGCAGAAGGGATGACTCCCTACAAGCTGAGGTTTAAAGCGCTCGTGGTAATCGGTTGAGTTAAAACTGACTATAAATTCGAAGGGTAACCACCATAGTACACTCTATTAAAACTAACCATGAGCTATCTCCCAATCAAAATACACCATGTTTATGATTGGGCATTTCCGAAAATGGCAGTTTAATGCCTACAAGTTACACGCCATTATCTACAAGCGGAATATCTCTATTATATAGCATATATAGCGGCTGACAAGAAGATAAGACCTGTAAGCTACCCATATAAATCAAGAACTAGCATATGAAGAATGGAATATTACGCTATTGCTCAATACTTTGTTGGTCATTTTCTCATCGCCTCTCTAGTCTTGTGTGTTGTGCCACTTGTTACGTACTAGATCTTGTCATGAATCTCTACTCTGGCTACGCCCGTAGAGATAATATTCAACCAGTACAAATCCTGGAAACTTTTTGTGTTCTGACCCGTTCTGACAGGGAACTTTATAATGAAAAAAAAACAATGCAGAGAATATATTTCTTTGTTAATATTGTTGCCCAATAATCTACTTCACAGTAGGGGGTGGTCCGAACTCGAGATTGCATCCTTTTTGTAAACCTGTTTTAGCCGATATCGCAAAAAACATTGAATTCATTACCCGGGAGAAATCCCATGATTGTAAGCGACACAAAGCAAAATATCCCACAAAGTCAATTAAATCGTGCAACTTAAAGACAATGAACTACATTATAAAGAAACAGGTATTAACTAAGAAATATATGACCTGCACTGTTTTTTCAATGTTATCAACTTCCCTGTCAAAACGTTCTCGGGTATTGTAATGGTGGATTATGATCCATGAATATATGGCAGATTTTGGTGCAGAAAAAAAATACGACGCATTTGTAACCAGTTACTGGGTTACAAATACGTGTGGTTTTTTTTACAAGCCGACTCAAAGTTTGCTCGTATGTTAGCTCCGACCAGTAACCCGGTTACAAATGTATATTTTTTTGCACCAAGTCTGGACATATCTAAACCTCTACGGGTGTAGCTGGTGTAGATTCATGGCATAAAACAGTTACACGCCAACCGGCGGCTTCACCTCTCATAGCCGCTGCAGTTATTGTGAGCTCTGCATGGTACACCAGATATCTACTTGGATACACAGGTTTCATGGTGCGACAGCACTACCATGAGTATACACCTTATAGTCTTGGTAGTATTGTCGCACCAGGGGACCTGTGGTGTTACCATGTGATTCTGATTTGAGATCCTGCACACGCTGTGCACACTCTGATCTTTGTGTCCATATCATTAATCAAATGCATAGTATTTGCGATACCTTTGTGAGAAGGCAATGGCCATGCGACACAAACGGTCATATCGTCTAGCAGCATGTTATTGCGTCGCTTATATCCGCCGCACCGCGAACTGAATCCTGTAGGAAATCAGCGAAAGTGTCTCATCGCTTGTCTTCAAATACACATTAATGGTTATAACAGACGGGCGACATTCGTGATAATATTAATTATAAAGAAAAAGTGGAACTCAAACGCCATGAACATCATCACTCTGCTCTGTTTGACGGAATTTCATTCAAATTCCAGGAATAATGAGACGTTTTTTTGCGCGAAGACGTATATATTCTCCATGATTAATGATGACGACCGATGGCAAATCATATCAAACACGATAACAATCCTTTTGAGAGGACTATTACGTAGTCTTGTTAGTATGCGTTGTTCTTACATATGAGGCCGAGACGTTGCAATAATGTACCTTCTGGTTGGTAATATACGCATTCTAATCCGCATTCTGGGGTGTTAGCGACGATCAGCTCTCGACTAATCTAACTTCGAGAACAGTGCCAGAAACATCGTGACGTCATATTTGTAGGTGTTTTGTTTCTGCTACCGATAAATTGTCCTATAGTACAGCCTGTTCTCACAAAAACCAGCACATTATCTGCTTATAATAGAACTTATTTTAGGTAGATAATCTGCTTAGAATCGCCCACATTTTGAGTCGATTGTGTGCTGAATACTAGAGCGTTTTAGTCACATTATCGACTCACAATGAGGATATTCTCAGTATTATTATGTGCGGAAAATGACATAAATAAGCTAACTCGCGACAGTTCATGTGTACGCTCTTTAACATGTGTTTTCATTGTGGCCTGCTCCATAAAACGAAATAACGGCTATGAGTCCATTACCTCCTTATTTCGGAATAAAATAATCACATTCGCCGGATTCGTCATCTCAGGTTTAAACCTGGTCTACGTAATCCTCTAGGTTTAAACCACCGTTTGACAGCTAAATCCGCGGTTTAAACCCGAGACCGCAGGTCTAAGTGATGCATTCGTCATCTCTGGTTTAAACCTGGTCCACCCAGACCAGCGGTTTAGTAGTAGTGTCTCTGTATCGTCGAGATAATTAATCGTACTTTCCTAATGCGAACTTCGCGTTTTCTTGATTGCGAATATCAATAATTACGACAGAGAGCATATTTTGATTGGAAATTTATAAGCGAGAAGCACTCGCATCTACAATTTCTATATGTTTTGGCGTTTTATAGGCTTAAACCAGCAACTAAACCATATAATTCGACGGTCCAGCTAAACAAGTTTACCGAGGCTAAACCTGATATGACGAATCCGGCCTATAATTCGACGGTGCAGCTAAACAAGTTTATCGAGGCTAAACATGAGATGACGAATCCGGCCTATAATTCGACGGTGCAGCTAAACAAGTTTACCGAGGCTAAACCTGAGATGACGAATCCGGCTTATAATTCGACGGTGCAGATAAACGGGTTTATCGAGGCTAAACCTGAGGTGACGAATCCGTCCACGGAGTTTATCGCGGTTTAGAATTGTCAAACAATCAGATCAAAGGGTGGAGCTGTAAATAATCTCGAGAGGGCGTGTCTAAGTGGCGACTGTCGACTGGTGTTATCATGTCACAGTTGATCCATTCGCACGCGAGCTTTGCTCAGATATGGACATGATTTTTACAACAATGTTGTGGCTTTTTTTTTGCTTGTGGCAATCACAAATATTGGTGTTTTCTCCGATTCATTTGAAGGGTTCAACGTTTTAATTTTGACAACAACGATGCTACTGCATGACCAGATATGCTATACACCTAGTTTTCAATCCTAAAATTATATTGCTATATGGTTCAAATTTGATAACTTATTTAATGTAGATCATACCATAAAGCTCTACTCTGGCAAATTCCCATAATATTCCGATAGTTGAAAACCTGGGAACTTTTTGATTTTCTTCATAATGGGAAATTTATGACATTGAAAAAAACAACGCGTGTAATATATTTCTTTATTAAAAGCTGTCCCTCTGCATGGTTGCCCCACTTCCAACCGTTCAGATGCCGCTTCTGGTGTGCACTCATATGTAAATTGCCTTTACTTGACTGATCTCTTGGTCCAGGACTGACTCGATTATGGAGCCTTTATTTAGCGTCAGAGGGGCCCGCAGCTCTTAGCTTTAGGGGAGGGTTGATATTTCTGCCTTTGATAAAAAAAAAATGCAGCCAACAGTGATATATTAAAACGTAGCTATTGGCAGCAGTTCCCATGGTATAAAATAATTGGGCATAACCGTCTTACATTTGATTTTATAAGAAACGAAAGACAACGCTTTGTGTGAATCCTCATATTCTTCTCACCCTTAAATTTGACGTCGTATGACGTCATGGCTCATTCCGAGATTAAATGGTTATCGCCCCATTCTCAGGTATCAAAATTGGACGAATATCTCTTCTCGAAAGGTGTGAATATACTCTGTCAAATATGTCAGCTTTATTTTAAAAATGACCGATTTTTTCATCAGATGTCTCAATAAAACCACGCGGTGAGAAAAAAAGTCCGCCTACCTGACAAATCCAACATACGGATCCCGAAAGTTAAGTGTTTGTGCTAACCAAAAATATAGGTCTCATAAATTCCCTCTCGAGGCGACACCTATGTCCATATTTGCCTAGACTTTCGCGTACATCCATAATTTTTGGTCTCAAAGTAGTTTGATATATACTATTTATAAAAACACAACTTAAGAAGCAACTTTTCCTGGGGTTTTAAGATAAGAAGGGGGTCATCGGGTCACCCCTCAAAACGTAAAAAATCACTTTTATTTACATGATTGCATTCGTCCAACGTGTGTATATGTGCGTACACCCCTGGAACGTTGCACTATTACAACAAATACATCCCTAAGACATAATGACACTTTTTTGGGCCAAAATTGAAACTCACCATCCAAGATGGCCGCCAAAATGGCTGCCGGAAGTTGAAAATATGACATTTTTTTCACAAATATCTTCTAGATCAATTCATGCTGTTTGGAACTGGTTGAGTAATGCAACTTTATTTTGTGTTTTTTATATTAACTGGTCATTGGAGCAATTAAATATGCAATTATTGGGGTCCTAACCCCTTCCGATCCCTCAAAATTCGATTTTACAGAACGCAGTACAAAATTTTACAAACAAATCACAATTGGGATTCTAGTCATATTTCAACAAGAAATGAAAAGAACATTGTAATGTAAGTGAGGCATATCATTACCTATGAATATTCCAAATCTCTGGAACCATAAATCTTACCTTGGCTCAAAATGGCTGCGAAAATGGCCGCTAAAATATGGAAAATGGTAAATATTGCCCCAGGATGACCATTTGTTCAAGTAAAATTTAACTATCTTTGGATTGAAAGGTGTTTATTGTTTTGGTCTATCTTAAATGTGTCACACTACGGTGTTTATAGACTAAATTGCTCAAGATGGCTTCCAAAATGGCAACCAAATTTGTAAAAAAGTTAAAAGTTAACATATCCCGAACATTATTCTCTGCGTTATCCGAAAACAGTGGCAAATTGTGACTCACTTGGTTATTGTACGTGTTAGTTACAATGTAATTAACTGACAACTACGTTATATTATGTTTGTCCCAGTTCCGTATGGGGCATGACAAATTCATTTTAAAGTTGCAGTATGGAATTTTGCGGAGAACCATATTATTGAAAGGAAATGGGCAGAACTTTGAGACTGAACTGAGATGAACCATGATATGTGGGTATTCTGGCCCATTATGATAAAAAATTTATCAACTGGATACAGGGTGGAAGCCAAGATGGTAGCCAGGGAGTTATGACCATAGATGAGGATAATAGGTATACAGGGAGTTATTGTATGGTCATGAATGGTGTGTGGGTATATAGGGAGTGCCCTGTTGGTAACGGTGGGGCGTACATTTATATATGTTGTGGATGTGTTATCATTGGTGGTGTATGGGGAGTAGATTTATTATCATGGATGGCGTGTATGAGTATGTCAAGTATGGAAATTATGAGTGGTCGTATGTGCGGATATTGGTATATCTGGAAGGGCTCATCATTGGTGATGTGCATATGTAAACCTGGATTTACGCCATGGTCATTGGTATGGCGAATAGGTATACATGTAGTGGCTGTATGGTCCATGTGAGGTGAATATGTATATATTGAGTGACTGTATGATCGTGAATGTAGTGAATATGTATACATAGAGTGACTATATGGTCGGGTGTAGGTGTTCATGCATGGTGACTCGTTGCTGTATCGTCATTTGTGGTATGTACGGGTATAACCAAGTATGGCTGTATGATCAAGTGTACTAGTACATGTACGTGTATAAAGTGGGTGACTATGTTGTCATTTGTGTGGTGTTTATGTACATATGGAGTGACTGTGGTAATGGGTGGGTTGTACATGTGTACATTGAGTGGCTATCGCTTTCCACAATAACTCAAGGATATGTTAATCAATAGAGAGGTCATGTCATATCGTGGAAAGCAATAGCCACCCATTAACACACAGTCATTACATATATACATAAACACCACAGACATAACAATATAGTTACCCACTGTATACATGTACACCTGACCCATGGCCACGGATGACCACACAGCCACGCGTCACAATGCAGGCACACCGGGTATACTCCTAAACATGACCCATAACCATATAGTCACTCCATGTATACCCATTCATCTCACCATTTGCCATAAGGTCATCCCCTGTATACCTATTCTCCAAACGCATGGTCAAATGGACAATCAATATATACACCAACACCACAACAATGACCATAAAGTCAATCCGGTATACATATGCACATCACCAATGGCCATATAGCCACTCGCTTCATACACATACCCTCACCCATGTTACCTGGTATACTCATTCACCTGACCTATGGCCATATAGTCACCCCGTGTGTACCTATTCAAAACATTCATACACGATCATGGTCAATCCTTGTATTCATATTCACCCCAACAGTGGTCATGTCAATCCCTGTATTCCTATTTGTCACACCATAGCCGAATAGCCACTCAAGATATACTAATACACCCCTGCCATGTCAGTATAGTCACTCCATGTATGCATATGCACCTCATCCATTGCCATATAGCCACTCGCTATATACACATATCCCTCGCCCATGACAATAAAGCAACACGTGTGTGTACTGGTATAACCTACACATGACGATACCGACACGAGTCACCAAACAGGAACACCAGGTACATGTATACTCATACGCCTGTCACCCCCTGTATAGATGTTCATTACATTTATGATCATACAGTCACTACTTGTATACCTACATGTACTCATCTCACCATTAACCATACAGTCACTAGATGTATACCTATTCGACACATATAGTCATATAACCACTTGATATACGTATGCAGCCCATCATAGACCATAGATTCACTCCAGGACAGTCCAGTTATACATGTAACGCTCACTAATGGCCATTCAGCCCTTCCAGATATACAAAAAACCCGCACATATGACCACTCAAACAATCCAAACTTGCATATACACCTCACACATGACAATTCAGCAATTCACTGTATAATCATACACGCCATCCATGATAATACAGCTAAGACCTATACACCCACCAATGATAATACATCCACGATATATATAAATATACATCCCACCCGTTACCACAAGGACACTCCCTATGTACCCACATGCTAGATAATGTCCACCAGCTTACTCCAGGTATTCATATTCAATCATGACCGTACAGTCATTCCATGTATACCTATACACATTACCCGTAACCATAAAATCACTACCTACTTATCCACACACCCCATCAATGGTCATACAGACAACACATGTACATCCCACCCATGACCTTACAGTCACTCCATATATACATAATCAACACATAGATGACCATGTAGATATATCCATACACCACACCAATGACCATACAGGTACACCGGATGCACCCGTACTGGATATACACAATCATACACCATACAGTCACTCCATGCATACCGATTCACCTCACAACTGACCATGACCTCTCCCTGTATACCTAGATGCATCTTACCATGGACAACCCACTTATAACCATATAGTCACTCATTGTATGCCTACTCACATCATTCATGACATACAATAACTCCATGTATACCTATTCACCTCACATATGATCACAGAGTAACTCCCTGGCTACGATCTTGGCATCCACACTGTATCATGTAGACATTTTTTTTTATCATAATGGACCAGAATAGCCAAAGATTATGGTCCATCTCAGTTCTGTCTCAAAGTTCTGCCCATTTCCTTTCAATAAATATGGCCAAAATCACAAAAGAGGTTCTCGGCAAATTACATACTTTAAAATGAATGTGTCATGCCACATACGGAACTGGGACAACTGGGAATAGAACATGTAGTTGTCAGTTAATTAACTAACCCGTATAATAACCAAGTGAGTCACAATTTGCTATCTTTTCGGATAATGCAGAGAATGTTCGGGATATATGTAAAAAATTAGCATTTTACAAATTTGGTTGCCATTTTGGAAGCCATCTTGAGCTTTGATAAATTTGGTCTATAAACACCGTAGTGTGACACATTTAAGATAGACCAAAACAATAAACACCTTTCAATCCAAAGATAGTTATATTTTACCTGAAAAAAATGGTTCAAACCTGAAAACTGAATTTTTGCCAATATTTATGTCAAGTTTTTTTAGAGAAAAGTCCAATATTTTTGACGATGTCAGTGGTGAAAATAGAACAATTAACCATGGTGCATCAGACATGTTAGCATTCAATGTATAGAATGCAGAATGGCCAATTTTATACATCAACACAACTTGTAAGCGATTGCAGGACACGCTGTTGTAATATTTACCATTTTCCACATTTTGGCGGCCATATTGGCAGCCATTTTGAGCCAAAGTAAGAATTTTGGTTCCAGTGATTTGGAATATGCATAGGTAATGATATGCCTCACTCACATTACAAAGTTCGGTTCATTTCTTGTTGAAATATGACTAGAATCCCAATTGTTATTTTTTTGGGTGAAATTTTATACCGCATTCTGTACAATCAATTTTTTGAGGGATCGGAAGGGGTTAGGACCCCAATAATTGCATATTTAATTGCTCCAATGATCAGTTAATATAAAAATCACAAAATAAAGTTGCATTACTCAACCAGTTCCAAACAGCATGAATTGATCTAGAAGATATTTGTGAAAAAATGTCATATTTTCAACTTCCGGCAGCCATTTTGGCGGCCATCGTGGATGGTGAGTTTCAATTTTGGCCCAAAAAAGTGTCATTATGTCTTAGCTTCACGAAAATATATACATTTGTGTACATTTTACTAGATTTTCCCGCTATAATTTTCATAAAACTGGCTCACTTATAGTTCTAGAAAATGGATCGGGTTGTGGGGGGGGTAACAAGTCTCGTTCTTATCAGAAAACGACATGAATAGATATTTCTTAAGTTGATCGTATCGATTTAGGGATGTATTGGTTGTAATAGTGCAACGTACAAGGGATGTACGCACATACACACACGTTGGACAAATGCAATCATGTAAATAAAAGTGAATTTTTACGTTTTGAGGGGTGACCCGATGACCCCCTTCTTATCTTAAAACCCCAGGAAAAAGTTGCTTCTTAAGTTGTGTTTTTATAATTAGTATATATCAAAGTACTTTGAGACCAAAAATTATGGATGTACGCGAAAATGTAAAAAAAAAGTGAAAAATCACGTTTTGGGGTTCAGCATGGGACCCCCTTTCTTATCTGAAAACCCCAGGAAAATCCCTTTCTTAAGTTGTGTTTTCTTAATGAGTACACTTAGGAGTATGATCAAACCAAAATTCATCGATGTACGCGGAAGAGCAAATAGAAGTGATTTTTGGCACTATTTGGGGTTAAGCAGCCCCTAAACCCCAGGAATGCGCAACTTAAGAAATCGGTTTTTCAGAATGTTCCATTATTGGTACCAACTTTAGGGGGTCAAACCTTTTGTACGCAAAAGTGTAAATAGAACATATGCGGGCTCCCTAACTATCAATTTAGTCGAAATCCTTTCCGTTCTCGAAAATGGTCCATACCACAATTTCACTCCCTGGGGTGGTTCTGGACCCCGTTTTGATGGTGTGGTGTTTCTAGGGGGTATTTGAGGCATGCCACCTATCCATGCCGTCAAGTTGGCCGAAATCCTTACCGGTCTCAAAAATGCCATGTTCACCCATCGGGCGGTACCCCCCCCCCCCCCCCCCCTGTGAGGAGTGGTGTGTGTCTAGTGGTTATTTGGGCGGGCACCTATCCATACCATCAAATTGGCCGAAATCCTTATCGTTCTCAAAAATGGGCAATACTCCCCCCTCAGTGTGGTACACTCCCCCGTATGAGGTCTGGGGTGTTTCTAGTGGGTATTTGAGCGGGCCACCAACAGATGTCGTCAAATTGACCGGAAGAGACATTTTTTGAGTAAGGAATCCCTCCTACTAAAACTTGTTTAAACTAGAGTAAAACCAGGTCTAGAATAAAACCTAGTCTAAACCAGAGATGCCGATTCGGAACTTTGAGTCCAGCCTGTTCTGCCAAAAATACGCACATTATCTGCTTGGAATAGAACATGCTTTATGTAAATAAAAATCTGCTGAGAATCGCCTCATTTTAAGTCGATAATGTGCTGAAAATTAGAGCGATTTAGTCATATTATCGACTCATAATGAGGCGATTCTAAGCATATTATGTGCGCACAGTGACACATATAAGCCAACTCACGACTTTTCAGATGTAAGCTCTTTAACATGTGTTTTCGCTGCGGCCCGCGCCATAAAGCGAAATAACGGACATGGCTCCATTTTCTCCTTATTTCAGTATGAATTTGTCACATTATGATACCTATTTCACTTTACAGGTCGACTATGCGCGTATTTGAGCGAGTATATGTTTAAAAGTCCATTATCTGCTTATTTCAAAATAAAATAATCACATTATATACCTATTTCACATTATATGTCGATTATGTGCGTATTTCCGCGAGGACATATGTTGTACTTCCAATCTACCATAATTGTGGTGGCTAAATCGTCAAATATGTCCATGCAATGTAAACCATTACGCAATATAAGTATATGTTCCTCGTCTACAGTTTAGCATATTCATGGACGTGTCGTCATGTACACGAAATTTACACGCGGCGAGAGAGGTCTTAAATGCACGGGTGGCGTTCGTTGCAGAAATATTCATATTTGTTCAAATCGCCATCAACAGATGGAATATTAAAATATATATAGTTTTGTTCATATGCCAAACATAATCAGCGCGTAAATAGTATATTGTCGTCAAGATATACGATGGTGTACGTAAACAAGCGCCTGCTCGTGTTACAGAAGTTTTGCTTCTGTTTATATAACACAGCGCAATTCTATTGGTTAATCGCACACAAATGATATAAACGCTCTTTATTATTTCTATATCAGAAAAGCAGAAACAAATAACGCTCTTCGTGTTTACCATATCCGGATCTAAACAAAAGCAGGTTCTGTAACTTTTTTTGCTTACATGACAAAGGAAAAACATTTGACAATAACATACTGTTTATGCCATATTTCTGATTGGTATAAAGGTATGTCTATATTTTACTATTCTTTCTGTTTATGCGGTTTTTAACGGATGTGAATATTTTAACAGCATACCCACCGCCAACGCCGCCCGCATCTTTAAATAAGTAAACCGACATTCTCATGCCACGATTTGGCCACGAATTAAATTGTGTTTCTAAGTACATGGATGCTATAATATAGCATGATTTGGTTTCGACTAAACTATCGCCCATATTGCCAATCTCCAAAGAACAGGGATCGAGTACCCTAATCGCATTACTGCGTGATGATACCACGTATGTTGGTGTAGTGATGGAATTACAACCTACTAGACAGTTGTGTTTGGTGATTATTTCTGAAGTCGAGCCACTAAGACGGGCAATTAACGTTTGTGTTTATTACGTTGCACTAGGAAAACTCAATAAATGGACAATTTCACAAAACGCTACCGCAGATGGTGAGCAAAGTGTTCATTAACCGACCGACATATTATGTAGGCAGTTCAGTTGTACTCTCACTAACTCCATGCAGGGTTTACCTCCCTTGTTAACTCGGTAATACCGCTGCTTCCGGCGACATTTCACCCACATTTGATGGACTTCCGCGATATTAAAATATATTCTAAGCGAACAGAGCAACATGCTGCCCCTGTTAAGCACACAAAATATGGAACAAAATTTGTATAAATTTTGAACCTTATGTTCGAAAAGTCCCACTAAAACCGAAGAATTATATTTCGAAACGGTGTGATTCGGTTCTCCCGATTATTTTATCAACACAATAGTATAAACTCACGTGTAAGACATTGTCACAACTCGAACGGCAAGTCAAACACAAGAGTTTTAATTTGCTGCAATTTTCACGAGTAGCTTGCGAAAATCGTCAACAAAACTACCGCTGATTTTCCATTCTATCATTATGTTTTAGATTGGGAATTGTTCTCAAAGCATATAGAAAATTTGACATTGGAGCGATCGGGTTTCGCCATTGTTACTGGAAAATCCCATGCTAAATATAGAAAAACGGGCTAGTACCCAACCGGTTACAGTCCGAAAGGAAGCATGACTGGTGCGCTCTGGTAGAGATTGGTACTCTCAGTCAGTGCCTCTCCAGAGGAGACGTATGGTCGCCCAATCTCAATCAGAGTTGTCTATCTTAACAATATTCACATCTGTCACAGCACCGATATTTTACAAGATTCTTGTAAATTCAGAGAAATGCCCGTACAACAAACATTTCGACAGCTACATCACAAACTAGTCACATAATACCAGAATCGTGTTCTGATAGGTCCATAAATGATGAGTTTCTCGAATAATTGAAAATAAATCCTTGGGACTATTTTGTTTACCTAGCCAAAACCGTGATATTATATATCATCTTGTATTAACATGAAAATTGCACATTTCACGGAGACAACTGCTCCATCGGATTAACAGTGAATGCCAGTTTTATTGAAGCTTAGCTGAGATTTATATTCATGTTCATATATCTGAATACGATTAGTCATATTATAATTGGAGAAAATCTATTACCTATTATCAGAATGGATTACACTCCCATACCTGCTGCGATAGTCCAGCCTGTTTTCCCGAAAACACGCACATTGTATTCTTATAAAGATCTTGTTTTGTGTAGATAATCTGCTGAGAATCGACTAATTTTTTATTTGATTATGTGGTGAAAATTAGAGCATTTTAGTCACATTATCGACTCATAATGAGGCTATTCTAAGCAGAGTATGTGGGGACAATGACACAGATAAAGCAAACCAGCGATTTTTCATGTGTATGCTCTTTAACCCTATGAGTGCCAGGTCCGATTTTTGTATCAACCCATATACCCTGTGCCAATGCATTCTCTTATATATGCGAGTCGACCATAGGTCGCCTCGCATATATAAGAGAATGCATTGGCTTAACATTTTTTTTTTTAAATTTTTTTTTTTTTAAATTTTTTACAATTTTAATATATTTTATTATATTCTTTAACAGACTTATTGTGTAGATTTAGGGCCGATAATATCGGCCCCTGGCACTCAAAGGGTTAACATGAGGATATGTTGAATATTCGATTCGATGTCAATATTTGTCAATCCAATTTAGATCGACACCGGATCGGTCCTCTTATCCGTGGCTTCGGTTTGTGTTTGAAAAGCTTACGACAAATTAGTCACAAGTCACAGTGAGAAATGTAGCTGAGACTTTTGAGAGAAGAGAGAGTCGGGAGAGTTATATCCCTTGCATGGCGGGAGCTGAGAAAATGCATTCTCTTATATTTGTGAGGCACCCTATGGGCGACTTACATATAAAAGAATGCATTGGCACAGGGTTTTCGCAAATTTCAGGAAGCCCTAGTCACCATATTGAAATAATCGCAGAGTGACTTTTTTCAACAAATGTGGGTAACGGAGAATTCTGGGAGAAACAATGCGAGTGGAAGATAGTATTGTCTCTGGTGCAGCCAGCTCAGCTCACTGGTCCGTTCCTCTCTACGACGTTACGTTACGGAGAACAGACAGAGCTGGCGTCCGATCTAGTGAAAACAATATTAGGCAACACCCAAGAAGACTACACGCTTGCTCAAGGTTACAAGCAACTTATTACAGGGAAACTCGATTGAGCAGAAACAAAAATCTGACTCCTGATTGGTTGATTATCTTTGAGGGAAAATGCCCTGATCGGATCGGGAACAGAAACTCATAGCCTACGTTAGCCTATGTTTGGACGCCATGAAGAGTCTGGTGGTGTCCCGAAGTTACGGAAGGGGTCTGGTTATTGTTATGCTGCTGATTTATGTGCAGTAAATGGTGTAGTTGTGCAAATGCAAGATTATCGTTTGGAAAAAAATACCGTAAAGGGCGCGTTTGGTGTATCGGATGACGTTCTAAGGGAAAATTGACGAACTGAAGTTCAAATAGGCTTAACGCATCGCCGGTGGGACTTATCGTTAAAGGTACGGTTGGCCTTGGCGGTGGGTATCCTAAATATAGTAAATCTTTATGATAACATGCTGTTCACGCGATGGTCATGGTATATTTGAACGAAACTGTATGCGTTTTAATGTTTTTCTGTTTACGGTGATTGGAACAAATATGAATATTTTCGACAACTAAGGCCTCACGTGCCTTTAACACTGTCGCCTATGGGAAATAATTACTTCACTGTAACATATATGACGCTCCGACGCTCTGTTGTGTCCACTGTCCCATGGCGTACTGCAGAGTGTACAGACGTAGCCTCATATATATAGAGCCAGTTTTTATTTTCGACAGCATAAAAAACGTTCGATAAAAAATCCTCTGTATGACTATACCGGTTCCATAATTGTCAATACATGCTGTTTATTCTGCATGATTGTTATCAAACTTTAAAGTTGTCAAATGCCCAGGAATACACGTACTACTGTTTGATATTTCATCCGTGTTCCAGTCACAGCGATATGCTAAATATCTAAAATGTTAAAACGCCATGCTCGCAGCTAAAAGGCATTCATTAAATCCTCCACAATTAAGGCTCAAGCACGTTAATCCACATAGAATACCAACAAATCAAACAATATTATTGAATTTCCTTTCCACTGGAATGGTATCGCTTTTGGCGAGCATTGTGTATTGAACAATTTCTGTCGACGATTCCTGTTATTCGATCGTCGTCTCTATAGATGTCTGGTCTGCCGTTGTTTGTCCACGGAAATTCGTCCCAACGATTCTCGCATCGGTAAACATAGACCCAGCCAGTTTCGTCTTTGGTTTCTCTCTGTTGTTGGGTCACATCAGCTATGTCAATAGTTTGATTCTATTGCGTTGCTTATGAATTGATTGAGTGTTGAGTATGTTGGTTTTTAATCGCCCAAAGTGGCGAGACTCGTGCCGAATGCATCCTCCCTCCGATGCGATCAGGGACGTGGCCACATGGGGGGGTTGGGGTGTCAACACCCCACCTCACGCACCCCAACTTTGGTTAAACTGTTCAACAGTTGGAAATTTCATGTCTGACACAATAGTTAGAAATTTTACACTACATACATGTATAGGTAGAAATTGTTTTCATTGTTTGATTTTCCAATAAGTACAGTAATGCCCTAAATAATCGACTCCTTAACCACAGCAGAAATGTGGGTAACTTTTCAGGATTTAGTCGGAAATATGGCTTCGTGGCATTCATCGGAAAGCTCTCACTGAGAGCTTTCCGATGAATGGTAACAAGTCATATTTCCGACTAAATCCTGAAAAGTTACCCATAATTCTGCTGTGGTTAAGGAGTCGATTATTTATGGCATTACTGTAATTAGTGGGAAATGTATTGTTTATAGACCAGCAGTAGCATAATCATGTTTACTTTTGGTAAACATTTTGGTCTGAATGAGCCATAATTTTCCAACCTTAGGGGTGTCAGATTGAAAATTTCTATGAGACTGGTATTTTGCGAACAACGGGGGGAGGGTGCAGTAGGAAATTACAAGGTGGACACCCCCTCAACGGAGAAACTTCAGCCACGTCCCTCGATGTAATGTACCGAACAGTCACTACATGCCAGTTGTAAATGAACGATATATAGTGTTCGATATTGATTGGTGTCTTTAAACGGACATGGCTCATTCGAACCTCTAAATTTTCCCCCACGTAATTTGGAGCGAGGGATACGATAGGTCAATACATAAACGAACTATCGATATATGCTCTGAAAAACACTTGTCAAAGTCACAGCCATTTTTCAGCCGGTTTCAACTTTTCGCCAGAAGGCTGACAAACGCTCTTGCTACCATATCAGGAATAGAGTTCCACGGAACGCTCTTTTCTGTTCCATATCGTGCACATGGCAGTTTCGTGTTTGTGATCCTAACACCGTGTTCACAGTTGTATTTTTGATTACTTCAATGCGTCTGTTTCGGTTACCGAATACTCGTAGAAGGGTAGTTAAGATATTTATCGACCTACTTCTGTATACCGGGAAAAAATCAAAAGCTGATAATATTATTTGTATTTTTGAGCGCAAACCGCCATGTGGCTTTAAGGTATATTATATTTACAAGTTTTTCTTTGTTCTCTTGTATTTATTTTATCCGTTTTCTGTGTTATTTATTTTTTATTTGCTCGCATGTAACTTTTCGAGAGATATTAGGAGGGGGTTTAGATCTGGAACTTCTAACATCGAACTGTCAGTTACCGTCGGTCAGATGTTACATGTGATCGCCAGACGTGTCCGTGTACAAATAGATCGATAATCCATCTTCATCGATATACGAGAACACATGATCGTCTGCTCGTCGTTAGCTGACAGCGCCTGAAGAGGCAGTTCATATACACTGCATACATCGTCCTAATGCGATCCATTGAATGTTACAAAAGTATGCCGCTATAAATGTTATTTTAAGCATCAGAGGACCTCACTTGACATGACCAGAACCACATGTTTACCTTGATAATAGGCAATATGATATTATTTTCTACAAAAAATGTAATTGTTTTTGGAAGCAAAAATAGTTTTTTGATTCACTTACCTTATCATCACTTTTATTTGCTGAATGGGTAATAATTATAGTGGAAGTATAGCAAATTTGATAATTATTTGAAAATTTGAATCAGGAAACAAGAAATTTTTGCAGTGAACTTTTCAAGGTAAAGTTCTAGTTTTTTTTATACAATTGCCATCTGCAGTGTTTTTATGCATCATTTACAGATGAATCAACTTGTGTGCAATTATTTGTAAATTTTAGATGGACACAAACTGTTTTCCAGTTTGGTACCAGTTTAGGTCCCCTGACCCTCAACCTTTAATAGTCTGGAAGCGTAATATTTTGTCGCGTTACTTTTATCGAAGTCATGTTTATAAAGAGATTGAACATTATCCACTGTTATACTTCACACCCAGCCGAACGCAATTCATGTTTAAAGTGTAAAGACATATCAAACGACGAAAAGCTTGTTTTGTGCATGCTGCAAATTTGACCAGTCTTTGTAAAATAATTTTTATTTGATAAATTTCTGTTCTTAATCTTAATCTTAGTTTTCGCAATATATTAGCGCAATGTGTGGCCAACATAAATATCAAAATATTACACATGTATGAAATTTTGTCGCGCTCAATATTGCAACAATGAGCGCTCAATATCGCAATATTAAGCGCGACCAATTTTCTGCGTTGCGCTTTACTTGGACATCAATATCGCAATAAAGGCGCAACTTAATACACTACTTGTTCTGACTGGAACTGTACTAAGATGGTGCACACTATACGAGGACCGCATATTAATGTCATATATATATATTTACCAGAATATATCAAACGCTACAAAGTGAGCAACTGTTGGGCTTAATGTTAAGATCTTTAATGTTCCATTGTATCAATACAACCAATATATCCATCAAGAATCGAAATGAGGTATTAGACTATTTTACCTCCAACAAGTTTACAGCTTTCGCTAAAGAACATCGCTTCATAATCTGCAATAAGAAAAGACAGATTTGAATAAATCCAAGAAGTCGGTCCTCTAACGTTAAACGTCATACAACAGTCGAGCAAGATTTGTCTATGTTGCCTGTATTTTATCGTCAGCGTTTTGATTCATCTGTGGACTGTTCAGTCCTTGTAATTTATTCCGTATACTTTACTGAGCCACTGGTAAGCTCGGGATTTGCGTAATATGCCCTCCTCCATCTTCAAATGGAAACTGTGTGTCTGTATACAATACTAGTTGCTTTTAAAGCCACATGACGGTTTGCGCTCCAAAATACAAATAGTATTATTCGCTTTTTAATTTTTCGAAATAGGTAGATAAATATCTTAACTACCTTTCTACGAGCATTTTGTAACCCAAAGAGACGCATTGATGTAATACAAAAATGCAACTATGAACAAGGTGTTTGGGTTCCAAACAATAAATAGCCATTTACACGACACGAAACAGAAAAGAGCGTTCCGTATTAATCTATTCCTGGTATGGTAGCAATAAAGAGCGTTTTTCTGACTTCGGGCGAAAAATTGAAAGCGGCTAGAAAATGGCTGTGATTTTGGCAAGTGTTTTTAAAACCATATGAAGCCGGTATAACAATATTTCGTGAATTTCTCGACCTGTCGTGTCTGTCCCTCAAAATTATGTATACAACATTTGGAGGTTCGAATGAGCCATGTCCGTTTAAATGGACTTAGCTAATTTTAATCTCAAGTATCCGTAACTTTGTAGTAGGGATAACAAGATGTTATACAACAGGTGCTGACATACTCCCACGGTGGCAAATTGAAACATGTGCAGAACGGAACTCAAACGTAATGTTAACAGCGGAGAATAACTCTAAAAGGAATTGCGCATATGCAGCAACACTACAATGAAAGTCCATCCATGGTGAACATCCATACCAACTATCACTGAGAGCATATATAACCGATGGCTGATATATTCAGCAGGACGGACCAAATCCATCATTTCCATCCAAGAAATTTAGATAACTCTAGAACGTAATATGCAAACAAAGCAAGATGACCATATTTTGAAAGTCATATACTATACCACTCCTAGGTGGGTAAAGTTGGAGATGGGCATTTTCAAAATATGCTAAAACATACATGTAATTGAAATCAGTTAATATTATTTAAAGATTTGTTCGGACTTAAAGGCACGGGCGGGTTCGTTGCAGAAATATTTACATTTGTTCAAATCGCCACCAACAGAAGGAATATTAAAATATATATAGTTTTGTTCATATGCCGAACATAATCAGCGCGTAACATAACACACCGCAATTATATTGGTTAATCACAAACACACATGATATAAACGCTCTTTATTATTTCCATATAAGGAAAACAGTAACAAATAACGCTCTTTATGTTTACCATATCCGGATCTAAATAAAAGCCAGATTCCGTAACGTTTTTTGATTTTGTTCACATAGCAAAGGAAAAACATTTGACAATAACATACTGTTTATGCCATATTTCTGATTGGAAAAAGAACAAGGTCTGTCTATATTTTACTATTTCTGTTTATGGCGGTTTTTGACGGAGGTGAATATTTTAACAGCATACCCACCGCCATCGCCGCCCGTATCTTTAACTAGTGACTTCAGTCCACGGTATAGCTGATCTAACATCAGCAACTCATCACCACTGCAGTATAACGTACTTCCACAGCAGCATAATATGTGGAGTAACGTCAGAACATTTCTGTGCATCCAGTGTTGCAATGTGAAGTACTTCTTTTGAGGATTTAGCTTCAGTAATAGCTTCCGAATTTATTAGTGCAGCATTCACGGATATTGTACTAGCCGATCAGATGTGTGGATTAGTATCTTTTCAATTATTTTGATGATAATTGGAGTCACCGTTATGCCACGATACTTTGAAGGTAGATTTGTCTCTTGTTTCTTGTGGATTGGGGTGATAATTTCCAGCTTCAAAATGTCAGGTACCGTTTTCTGTTGAAAACAATTGTTGACGAACGCTGCAATGAAGTCAACAACAATTTATCCACCAATACATCTTCAAATGTTCAGCCTGCACTCCTATACCATCTTGAGATTTAAATACTAATTTTCAAGTTCTTGATTATCTCAGCAACTGTTTGAGGAGTAATTGTTGGTAAACTATTCTTTTGTGCCATACACATTCTCCGGATGACAAGTATATCTTGACCAACTTCCATGCTATGGTCTTCCTTGAATTTAGGGTCATCGGATGTACTAGCTAGATTCTGGTAATATTCAGCCCATCCCTCTCGTATATCATCAGTAGTTGACAAAACTTGGTCATTTACTATCAGCTCATCTGTGAATACACGTTTCTTCTTTCGCTGGGCATTGACAAGACGACGGAATAGTTTATTGTCCTCTTTATTTGCGTCCATTATTCGATGTAGTCGCTCTTGTCTTGTTCTACCAATATGGACTTTCTGTGCCTTCTTGGACATTTTTGAAGTTGCTTTCTTTTTTCTAAGGGTGCTATCTGACGGTTCCTGTGATTTTCCGGCTATTTTCCATTTCCAGAACGCCAATTTTGCTGCCGATGAACTCGCCTTGATTTCAGGTGACCTTAGATGGGAGTTTTTATGATGCTTTCTTGAGAGCTTGGGTTTTGGGCAGCATTTATCCGCTGCATCTATTAAAGCCGATGTTAATGGTTCAAGTCTTCTTCCAAGTTCGACCCGGCATCACTCCACTGTAAATTTTCTTCAACTTATTCTGCAACTTCTCAAATCACAGTTCCGCCAATTTAATTTTGTCTGAGTTAATAGAGGTTCATTCGTGATTCTTTGATGAAATTTAACCACAATCTTCGCAGAGACAGGTACATGATCCGATGTGTTATGATGTGAGCGGTCTCCAAGACTTCCATGAGCTGTATGTGTTCTTCAGAAATAAGTATGTAGTCGATTTGCGAGCAGTCCTTTTCATTGCGATGGAAAAATTTAGGTTTTGATTGAAGGACTGTCTTCAGCTGTACTCTATTTGTGCATCTCGCAATCAAGGTGTCTCTTTTAATGTTCTCTCTCAGAATCAGAGACGCATTTCAGTCGCCACACACGATCAAGTGATGAGAATGCTAATATTTCCTTCTGATCGGTTCCAATTCATCAAGCATATCTGTATATTTCTGATCATTTTCCTTGGAACCCCTTGATGGTAGATAAGCATTTATGATACTTAATTGATTCTTAGAACGAGTTTCGATTACGTAGTGTGTTGAGCCATCAGGTAGGACCTTATGCATCGAGAATCTGTCTTTCTTCACCATTGTAGAGACCCCTCCGTAGCCGCGTGGTAATTCACCAGGAAATGTTTGAAATTCCTCATCTGCCGCTTTGTTGAATGCGAAGAAATTCTGGTTCAGTTCTTCTAGGAATTTTAATTCGTATTGCAGCAGCCAGTGTAGGCAGATAACATCGTTTGTTTTGAGAATATCATTCAGGTAGACAAAGTTGCTTTTGACATTTTTAATGTTAAATTAAATGATGCCCGGCCCGGCCTCCGCACAAAATGGTCTTTATGTTTATTCTGTTTCGGAGAGCTTTCGTGTAATATAATTGGAGAACTTCAATGTATCGGCTTGAAGATGGTGATTCTCATTCTGCAGTATCTCGGTCATCACTTTTTCAGGAGATTGTCCCAACTGACTTATCGCCATTCAAGATATCATAATGGTAAAATCGCCCATATTGATCAATGAAAGTTTCTTCTTTGTTGCAGAAAGTATAAGTATGCGCAACTTTATCAGTACCGGAATACATATGTCTGTTGTTCTCTGTGCTTGTACGTGTACCTTGTGTAGACTTCCAACCCCTTATATCCCCATTCTTTGTATGTTTTGCATTTGCCAACTTCTGGATTGGATCTGTACGGTATCTTCTATTTTTCGTTTGTATTTTGGGTTTTGATATCCATTATTTCTAAAGATACCTGGATGCTGTAGACTATTCCATGGAATGGAGAGCGGAGATATTGCTAATAAGAACGGCTGTTGAGCGCAACTTGGTGGAGGAACCCCTGGAAATGGCAGCGAATTATATATGGCCAAGTTATTCATATTTTGATTTTGCTTGATCATGTTCATCTGGTGTTGTTGATTGATGCTGTTAATTTTCATCTGCTCTATCTGTAGTTCCATTTGTGTTTGCTTAATTTGTATAATATAATGAGAGGCTTCTTGTACATATACATGAGGTGTATGTATATGGTGAGGTCTATCAATGTGTTCAAAGCCAGGTGGAGATGTACATGTCTTGTCGTGTTTTTCTTTTACTTCAAACCTTGTTGTAGTCTCTGCGGTTGAACATGAAGCAGATTTCACTCTCAGGATGTGGTTTAATTAGCTATAGGTTATCGGCCGCAATAAGTAGAAAGCTGTCGGCATCATAAGTAACAAAAGTCAGCCAATAAGTGAAAAACACGCCAATAAGTAAAAAAAAAAGTCGGCCAATAAGTAGAAAGGCGGCCAATAAGTCAACGGTAACGCAAATGACGTCCTACGTATTTAGCTAGATCGACAAAGAATACTGGGTCGACGGAAGGTAGATTACAGTAACTGTTGATTTCGGGTGAATTACGGTACGGACTGTCACTGATTTTGGGAGTAAATATACGTGGAAGAACTACATGTATCCGTATCAATATCATTCCCAATGGAAACACACAATTACTGTGAAATCGCTGCAAGTTCTTCACAAAGTTAAAGGGGTACTGTACGCCATTTTCATTAAATTTCCGGTGACAACAACGATCTAATATCGATAATATATGGAAACATAAGTAATTTGAGTCGAAGATGTATTCTGTAAACGCTCAGGTTAATAGGCTATCTTAAAATTTAATAATTTAAAAGTTAATAATTTGATATAAATTGAATTTATGACTGGAGCCATAAAATGGCGTCAATTAAATTACGAATTACCGTAATCAAAAATAGTAATTGAGGGATACTGGATTTTTAAACCGATCGCACACACGATTGCTTTAAATATTATGATGATACGGGGAGAACACTCAAGCCACTCACTGACTAGCGACGATACAATAACTTAAATGATTATATGGAACTAGTATGCATATAATATAACTTTTATTTGATTCATTTGGTTGAAAACTTTACAAAAATTACTCGACAACGACAATTTGTATTTTTTGCACTCCGGTAAATTTGTCATCCGTAACATGACTTCGTACTCAACAGACTTTCAAATAATGGAAAAATTGTTACCTTATTCTCCGACTCGGAGACTATAGAAACCAACAACATCATGTGGCGTACAGTACCCCTTTAACAAGAATAAAAATTGCTGGAATAATTGTTAATTTATGCACACAATGGTATATATCCATGTTAATATATTCATTCTGTGAAACAACAATTGCCAATGTTGCTAATTCATGAAATACTTATTAATTGGTTGTTTCCACTTTGACTGAGTTATGGGGCCTCGGTCTGCCGCAATAGCCTTCGGCCTGCTGTCTCACTTACACTTTCATAATCTATGCACCATTTTTCCGTCAAGAAGAGGAAGTATAAGATTTTCTTCTCCGATAAATTTACCAAATTATATTTAATTTTATCACATAATTAACCCACAAAACCAGCTTCATAATTATTGATAATGTTAGCCCGTGCGATGACGTCACGCCATTATTTAAATGACTTGCGATCGCTGAAGTTTATGATTGTTGTTTTCGATGAATACTTCGCGTTGTTTCGCGTTTATTTGATCATGTGATAAAAGGTAACTCAAACTCGTTCTATTTTATACGTAATTTATCAACCTCGTCCACTAAATTCTATTTGAGCCTCTGTAAACCTCGGATCAATTCGAATTTTGTGAACTCGGTTGATAAATTCTGTATAAAATAGAATGTGAGATCCTCTATATAAGCTGTAACGAGTAATAAACATTACTCGTTTGATCCTAGGACGTTGTACCTTCTCACTGTTATCTATTTTGAGGCGTCTAACTACTTAATATATAGGGTTAAAGGCACGGGCGGCGCCATAAACAGAAATAATAGTAAAATTTAGACAGCCTTTGTTCTTATATATCAATCAGAAATATGTTACTGTTTTCCTGATATGGAAATAATAAAGAGCGTTTATATCATGCGTGTGTGATTAACCAATATAATTGCGCTGTGTTATATAAACAGAAGCAAAACTTCTGTAACACGAGCAGGCTCTTGTTTACGTACACCATCGTACGTCTTGACGACAATATACTATTTAGGCGCTGATTATGTTTGGCATATGAACAAAACTATATATTTTTTAATATTCCTTCTGTTGGTGGCGATTTGAACAAATATGAATATTTCTGCAACGAACGCCGCCCGTGCCTTTAAAAATAAAGAGTGATGTCATTGTATTGTAAATACGCACGTCTGTGCATGCTTGCACAGCCATAATTCCCACACATCACCTCGCGAAATTGTGCGGTATTAAACATGCATGTGTCATCTACAAGAAATAAATAAAAAGCAGATTGTGCGGAGCTGAATCGGAAGAACAAGTTATAGCGATTTGTCAACAAATATCGCTGATCCGAAGGTGATTAAAATATTTAAGTCTAAATCTGTTTTGTTTGTTTTTTAGAATATTTTTTCAATGCTTCGACATTTTCCTTACGTTTTTATTGAAGTTTGGTATTTGATTGGACTAATTTTATCAGTAGTGTTCATGTTGCTCTAACAATAATGTTTACATAACAATGGTTTTGATATGCGAAATCTCTTTATTGGAGAATTATTGATAATAATGATAACAAAGTTGTTCTTTTGATTGATTGATTGTTTATTTGCAAAGCTAACATTTAAGTTGGAACATAGCCAAACATATATACATATCTACAAACAAACAATTTATACAAACAATTTATACGTTAACAATTATCATATCATATTTCCGTAACAAATTCACCATAATATAATGACTATACACAGCACGTATACATACGATTCATTAACAATTACCTTGCATAATTAATCAATTTCCAATTTATGGATGTGTCGCATTATATATATATATATATATATATATATATATATATATATTGTATACACATATGCATACACATACATGTACACATACACACACACACACATATATATATATATATATATATATATATATATATATATATTTTTTTTTTTTTTTTTTTTTTTTTAATCTATCTGTACATCTAATAGTATATTAAGAAATCTTTTTCTATGCCAATTTAATAAATATGCTCAGTCGTTTCAGAACGCTCATGTCTTCAAGAGAAAGTAGTCCATGGAATTTATTGCGGTTCGGATTATCCCAGTAATATTTTGGAAATATAATTCGCGTAAGTTTTTCAGCTCTTGGCATATGATCATAAAATGGTACTCGTCACATGGGCTATTGCTGCACAAAACACAGTTTAAGTCATTATTATCTTTTCCTTTCGTCCATCTATTCTTTTCAACTGGCAAGTTATGGTTTGATGTTCGTATTTTCAGTAAGAAGTTAGATAAATAGGCTGGCAAATATACTAGATATCGATTCATTTTAATCGAGTTCTTTATGTTGCTGTATAATATAGCTCTGGTAGATGAGGACGGCTTCTGACTTTCGAAAAGATTACGTTCATAATTTTCAATCAGTTGACTTGTTATGTATCTTAACGCTGTTTTGCTTAGCGATGACTGACTTGACCAAATGTGGTCCATGTTTACTTCGTGAAGAATCCCTTCCACAAAGCTAATCCATTTGATCTTGTCTTGCAATAAGATATCGTCTTCATGTACATATCTCAATAAAAGAAATACGTACGTACATGTACGTGTTGATGATAGTTGTCTTACAGACGTTATGTTTGCTTTTTCATTGTTTTACCCCTTTAAGGTGGGTTTTACCTTCCCTTGGATTGCGGACCACTCTTACCGACTGACGCCACCCTTTAGGAGGAGCTCCACCAAAACGAGATGGTCAAATTGCCCACCCAGGTAAGTCGATCCCGGAAGTCTGGCAAGTCAGCCAGTCGTGTCCACTCGTCCAGGCTGCGAACCCACCCTGTGAAAATTCCGTCCGGAGTAACATACCTAAGAGACGTACCTCACAACATGGGCCCAGACCAACACATTGATACCCATCATTATGCCTTTTGATATGTGCCCATTGTGAAGACCTTGAGTTTCTTTGACCTTATTTTATCTAAATAGTCTCCAAGTTATCGAACAACTCACCAGCGAGGATTGAGGTTGTATCAAAGAGTTAAATAGTTCTGAAAACAGTGACCATTTTTGTTATAAATGAATTTCTTAAATTATTTAAAGAATGCTGTACACTAAATCCGGCCATTTGGGGGACCATTTCCTATTATACTCAACATAATATATGCAACAACTGACTGAATTAGAGCCATGAATTAGTGTAAAATACACTCACGTGCTCTATGAACGATTCAAAGAACATGGTAATTATAATTGAAAATTAGTTAATACTCATTTTCATTATAATTACCATGTTGTTTGCATAGTTCATAGAGCAGACGAGTGTAATTTTACACTAATACATGGCTCATATTCATTCATTTGTTGCATATATTATGTCGAATATAAAAGGACATTGTCCCATAAATGGCCGGATTTGGTTTACAGCCCTGCAATATACAGAAATTGTGCGGAATCAAAAGAACATGTGTCATTTACAAAAAAATGCACGTGGCTCACTCAACACGGCTTCATGTTTCACAATGTCGTGTTATAGATCAGGCACATATCACGTAGTCTGTAAGAGCTACTATAGTAGGTGGTTAATTTCGCTCAAGGGTTCTCCAGCGCGATGTCACGTTGCGGACTACTAATTAGTGCTTCTTATATTTCAATTGGCAGAACATTATATCTAAGTACAGGACATTCCCACTCAGTTACTCTGGCTGGTTCAGCTTACGAGAGCTTGCTGCTGTTCGCCTAATGAAGAATTGCCTTTTAGGTTCAAACTGTGATACAGATTGGGTTTAACTCTATTTCCCCAGAGGCAAGTCAGTAATGAAAAGAGGCACTAACAATTCTTCGAAAAACATGCGGGAGTCATTTCCATCTCCAATTAACACAGGACGGTGTTATTTAGAATTTTATTAACCCGGAAATTAGAAAGTTTGATCTGGAATCGGAAAAAATAATCTCGTTGTCACGCCTTTCAAATTGTGACCGGGTTGCACGGAGAGGTTCGGGCAACTGATTGCAGGATTGTGGATTATGTACATGCAATATTTTATTTGGAACAGTTGTGCATTTCCATAATAAAATATACCTGTTCTCTCTGTATATCACACAATCAAGATGTGGTTCTTCGAAATAATTGGAATGGGTCAGACACGGAATCGAGCGATACGACACACTAGCGAGCTTTACTAAAACAGTTGACACATCTGAGCCAATAAGAGAAAAAAGAGCCGTGTCATCTGACACATTAACAAATATTGTGATAAAATATGCTGAGTGTGTCGGAATATTATGGGGAAATAGGTCACCTGACGATGTTGGTGACACGGATTTTTTTTTCAGTATGTGGACCTCTATTCACAAATTAATCTAATCACCAAAGGTTACAACATACAAGCGATTCAAGTAAATATATGTAATGCTTCTCACGGCTAATTCCGGATATTATGCCTCTCCTTGTGATATGTTATGCATGTTTTAAAATATAAATATCGGAACACGACTCTTTAAAATGTCAGTCACATGATTACGATATTATATCGTTTCGCTTTCAGACGATGTCCTTAAATAAAAACTGGTGTCATATCTTTACTTGTCATTCTACACACATTGTACGAGCGATTACAACTCAACTCCATATCCAGATAGCATATAGTTCACATAACACGTTTCTGTATAAGATTGATTGGAGAGCATTGATTTTGGTAATTAATAAGACCACTACTATCATCACGGTACATTCTGCTGCTGCTGCTGATGGTGATGATGATGATGATGAACAAGCGCCTTGGATCATTGTACAATGTGTACATCATGTTATATATCAGTAGTATGTAAGAGCTACTATAGTAGATGGTTAATTTAGCTCAATGGTTCTCCAGCGCGATGTCACGTTGCGGACTAATTAGTGCTTCTTATATCTCAATTGGCAGAACATTATATTTAAGTACAGGACATTCCCACGCAGTTACTCTGGCTGGTTCAGCTTACGTGAGCTTGCTGCTGTTCGCCTAATGAAGAATTGCCTTTTAAGTTCAAACTGTGATACAGATTGGGTTTAACTCTATTTCCCCAGAGGCAAGTCAGTAATGAAAAGAGGCACTAACAATTCTTCGAAAAACATACGGCAGTCATTTCCATCTCCAATTAACACAGGGCAGCGTTATTTAGAATTTTCTTAACCCGGAAATTAGAAAGTTTGATCTGGAATCGGAAAAATAATCTCGTTGTCACGCCTTTCAAATTGTGACCTGGTTGCACGGAGAGGTTCGGGCAACTGATTGCAGGATTGTGGATTATGTACATGCAATATTTTATTTGGAACAGTTGTGCATTTCCATAATAAAATATACCTGTTCTCTCTGTATATCACACAATCAAGATGTGGTTCTTCGAAATAATTGGAATGGGTCAGATGACACGGAATCGAGCGATACGACACACTAGCGAGCTTTACTAATACAGTTGACACATCTGAGCCAATAAGAGAAAAAAAGAGCCGTGTCATCTGACACATTAAAAAATATTGTGATAAAATATGCTGAGTGTGTCGGAATATTATGGGGAAATAGGTCACCTGACGATGTTGGTGACACGGATTTTTTTTTCAGTATGTGGACCTCTATTCACAAATTAATCTAATCACCAAAGGTTACAACATACAAGCGATTCAAGTAAATATATGTAATGCTTCTCACGGATAATTCCGGATATTATGCCTCTCCTTGTGATATGTTATGCATGTTTTAAAATATAAATATCGGAACACGACTCTTTAAAATGTCAGTCACATGATTACGATATTATATCGTTTCGCTTTCAGACGATGTCCTTAAATAAAAACTGGTGTCATATCTTTACTTGTCATTCTACACACATTGTACGATTACAACTCAACTCCATATCCAGATAGCATATAGTTCACATAACACGTTTCTGTATAAGATTGATTGGAGAGCATTGATTTTGGTAATTAATAAGACCACCACCATCATCACGGTACATTCTGCTGCTGCTGATGATGATGATGATGATGATGATGATGAACAAGCGCCTTGGATCATTGTACAATGTGTACATCATGTTATATATCAGTAATATGTAAGAGCTACTATAGTAGATGGTTAATTTAGCTCAAGGGTTCTCCAGCGCGATGTCACGTTGCGGACTAATTAGTGCTTCTTATATCTCAATTGGCAGAACATTATATTTAAGTACAGGACATTCCCACGCAGTTACTTTGGCTGGTTCAGCTTACGTGAGCTTGCTGCTGTTCGCCTAATGAATAATTGCCTTTTAAGTTCAAACTGTGATACAGATTGGGTTTAGCTCTATTTCCCCAGAGGCAAGTCAGTAATGAAAAGAGGCACTAACAATTCTTCGAAAAACATACGGCAGTCATTTCCATCTCCAATTAACACAGGGCAGCGTTATTTAGAATTTTCTTAACCCGGAAATTAGAAAGTTTGATCTGGAATCGGAAAAATAATCTCGTTGTCACGCCTTTCAAATTGTGACCTGGTTGCACGGAGAGGTTCGGGCAACTGATTGCAGGATTGTGGATTATGTACATGCAATATTTTATTTGGAACAGTTGTGCATTTCCATAATAAAATATACCCGTTCTCTCTGTATATCACACAATCAAGATGTGGTTCTTCGAAATAATTGGAATGGGTCAGATGACACGGAATCGAGCGATACGACACACTAGCGAGCTTTACTAAAACAGTTGACACATCTGAGCCAATAAGAGAAAAAACGAGCCGTGTCATCTGACACATTAACAAATATTGTGATAAAATATGCTGAGTGTGTCGGAATATTATGGGGAAATAGGTCACCTGACGATGTTGGTGACACGGATTTTTTTTTCAGTATGTGGACCTCTATTCACAAATTAATCTAATCACCAAAGGTTACAACATACAAGCGATTCAAGTAAATATATGTAATGCTTCTCACGGATAATTCCGGATATTATGCCTCTCCTTGTGATATGTTATGCATGTTTTAAAATATAAATATCGGAACACGACTCTTTAAAATGTCAGTCACATGATTACGATATTATATCGTTTCGCTTTCAGACGATGTCCTTAAATAAAAACTGGTGTCATATCTTTACTTGTCATTCTACACACATTGTACGATTACAACTCAACTCCATATCCAGATAGCATATAGTTCACATAACACGTTTATGTATAAGATTGATTGGAGAGCATTGATTTTGGTAATTAATAAGACCACTACTATCATCACGGTACATTCTGCTGCTGATGATGATGATGATGATGATAATGATGATGATGATGATGATGCTGATGGCTACCATAGGGAGCCTCGTATATATAAGAGAATGCAGGCTTACAAGGTCAAGATAAATATTGTTAGGCCAATGTATTCTCTTATACGCGAGGCTCCTTATGGGAGAATGCGTTGGTTTGGGTTTTCGCAATATTTCAGGAAGCTCCAGTCATTAAGAAACATAAATGTGTTTCCGTTGCTGTACATATAATTGGATGTTCGGGAAACTGATACAATTGTTATTTATGATTCTGCACTGGTAATGTGTGAAAATATGCACCTTGAATACATATCTATTTTATTCGTCCGTAGGTAAATATCGCATTAAAATACCTACAACATACCTCAGGCATAATAGGAATGATATATATATGACTGCAAACCGATGGTTATCGACCGTATGTTTAATATACGGTGAAGAAATCTTGTGTTATTAAAATGATGTTATATCTGTAAGCCACTGTTTTCAATTATGTTCGACTTGTCGAATAATGATGAATTGATAGGGTTAAAGGCGCGGTTGGCCTTCGCAGTAGGTATTGCTGTTAAAATAGTCACACCTGTTAAAACTGCCATAAATATTAAAATAAAGACATATTTTGTTATCTTATAATCATAAGTATCGCGTAAATAGGATGTTACACTTATTGTCAAGTTCACATGCTGTGTTATGTAAACAAAAGCCAGGTTCTGTAACGTTTTTGGCTTTTTGTTTACATAACAAACATACGTACTTTACAATGGCATACTATTTACGCGATATTTATGATTGGCATAAGAACAAAATATGTCTATATTTTAATATTCTTTCTGTTTATGGCGGTTATCACGGATGTGACTATTTCAACAGCAATACCCACCACTAGGCCACCCGTGCCTTAGAGAGCGGAACTTATTGACCTGTTTTATTTGGAAAATCCAAACCGTAATATACTTCAAATACTATTTAATGCAATCGATGATAAACGATGACAAAATTGTTCTGAAATAATGATATACTATTTCAATACCAATCAGGGTTTGTTCCTTGACATAGCACAACTGTCCAGTTACCACACCCTGTGCCAGGCCCTCGATGCGAAGTTAAATATACGTCGCATTTTATTTATTTTTTGGCGATATTTCCAAATCATTTGAGTGAGTCTGGCTAAGGGGGTTTTATTCAAACTGGAACAATTCGGAGTTGCCGGAAATATCCACCGTTGGTTGAATGGCTATCTCTGCAACAGATCACAACGCGTCCCAGTAAGTAACCTTTTTTTTTTGGTTATCGTAGTATACCGACAGGAGTCCCCCGGGTTGTATTTTTGATCCTTTCTTATTTTTCACCTATATAAATGACCTAGAATCGACTAAAATGGGGGTAAACCCAAGCACCCTAATCAAATTATATAAACAATTCATTCGCCCAGTCATGGAATACGGGGCAATAATTACTTCAAAATGCAGTCAAACAAACCTATACAGAATGCAGCGGGCACAAAACGCAGCACTTAGAAGAGCCCTTTTCGAAATAAGGTCAACACCCATTGCTGCCCTTCATTTGACTGCATGCGTCCCATACATAAAACAAAGGCTACAAGAACTGGCGGACCTAACTTTAACCCGTATCAGTGACTCCAGTCTCATAACCGAACTAAATCTAAGAAAGTTACTCCTCAACAAGGACTAACCACCTAACACCTATTATTACTGAACTTGTATTTATTGAATATATGCATATTATTACATTGACTAACACCAAAATCAAAACATAGGTTAGCGGGCGCAAGCCCTAGATGACTCCTTGTGCGCTGATGAATGTCCTCGGGCGGTGTAGATACGCTTGTCGTGGTCGTAGTATAAGTCATCGAATAATAATTATCTCCTACAAACCTAACTAACACTCATTGTATACCGGCATTAGCCAAATATTGATAACATGTACACCATTATATATTGACTAACACCAAAATCAAAACATAGGTTAACGGGCTCACGCCCTAGATGGCTCCTTGGGCGCTGATGAATGTCCTCGGGCGGCAATATACGCTTGTCGTGCCGTAGTATAAGCCGTCGAATAATTATCTCCTCCAAAATCAACTAACACTACTTAATTGACAACACTTCCTTTACAGAAATTGTGTATATATATACAATATTTTTACAAAATCTATTAAAAACAACCCAAAAAAAATCACAAAAACCAAAACAAATATTCACTGTGTATATATATACATTCACTTATACCATTGTCTACCATCGTTCATATTTATATCAACCAATAAACTACAACAAGAACATGAAGATGATTTCACTTACGCCCGCGCCCCGGGAACCCATACAAATTGGGGGGAAAACGCAATCATTTCTATAACAGGCACTACCCGCCACCCGTATAATAACAAATTCACTTTCAGAAGCTAGCGCTCATGTCATACACATTCCACTCACCTAACAACACCAACCAAGCGGGATCCGGCTTGAAACCCGACCCAGCACTAGCTTGGGGTGGGGTGCAGGAACTACAGACCCATAAGTGGTCATAGCTCTCAGCGAGTTAGGAGCGGCATATACCAAAATATGCTCGTCCCGCTTGCCGCTCTGACATTTCTTCGGGAGCAGGACGGCTCACGGCTCAAGAACACACTGACATGTACTAAATGTATACATAATTTTAACAAAATAAAGAAATCACCAAAAAAAATATAAAACCAAAGAAATCTATTGAATGTAATCATATATATCTATGTACAAACCCATTCACATATATCGTCAACTATTAAAGTCTATCTTGTACATTATCAATCAGATTTACTTCATTTATCAAAACCCAAATCTGCACATAAAATTGTCAGAGTCTTCACTTACGCCCGTGCTATAGGATGTAGGGCGGTCCATACAGAAACAACGAAATAACCAAAACATACTGTCTCTGCGCATTTGGCTATAGCAGAATCGCGGTATGACGGCGTATTGAATCACATTGAATCACACGCTCTGCCTTGCGGTTGTTTTTTAAATAACTAACAAACTAACACTATTTTAAATTATAACACGGGCCCCGCTCCTTTTTCAGCGCACCATATGACACGCTCAGCTCAACCATATATTAAAGGGACCTACCGGGATACCCCTCACACCCCATATTAAAGCTCGTGGGCTCTTCCCCAAATAATCCATCCAAATTAATTCAATCAAAGAGATAACATAAATTCAATTGTGTCCGCTTTTGCCGTGTTCAGACATTACTATTTTCTGTGTGCTATATCTCCAACAACAACAAACTGTGGGGTGAAGTAGAAGTTCACTCGATCTTTTCGACCATCCCGGGCGCTTCGCGCCCATCTACTCACTTTACTAAAATTTCCCTTACTCTTATGTACGCAGATGGTACTTGCTTTTTCGGTGTTCAACCATCACTCGGTGACTGTACGCGTGAACTCTTTGAAGATCTGGATGGAGTTTCTTGTTGGTCGAAACAATGGTTTGTTACATTCAATGCAGACAAAATCAATGGTGTTCTCACTCGCTCCCTCGGCAGATTCTTTGCATCTCGAACTTGACAATGACGATATAGAGCAAGTTTACTGTCATAAACATCTTGGAGTATCTATTCAATCGAACCTTCATTGAGAAACCATCATAAATTAAATGTGTAGTCGAGTGGCAACAAGACACAACTGAGAAGAATAAAAATTCTTGTAAATAGACAAACCCTCGAGATAATATTTAAAACTTACGTACTTCCTATAATGGAGTACGGAGACGTTGTTTGGGATAATGCCCCCGATTGCTCCTCCGAGATCTCGACGAATATATACCGACGCGGTAGAATAATAAGTGGTCTTACACGTTCGGTATCAGATGAAAGAGTCATATTTGAACTCGGATGGCCCCCACTTAGAGAAAGACGAAACCTCCATAAAATGCAACAAAATAATTACCAATCATGTCCCTTCCAACCTCACCAATCTATTACCAGCTACCGTCGCTGAAGCATCTCGATACCCCATTAGAAACCCTTTGCGATACATAAACTACTTCACGAACACGACCCACTTCAAATCGAGTATCATACCATCCACGATCGCTGAATGGAATCTATCATGCAAAACCACTACCGATAACAAAAAAGTTAATGACCCATCATCAGAACCAACCAAAGACGAAATCATAAGTATAGAACATTATGTAATACAAATCTGACATTGAAACCCCCACCATATTATAATGCATGTCAAAGGAGATTAAACATTTTGAACTGTAGACTTAGAAATAACAGTAGTGACCTAAACTTTGATCAATATGAAAACTACATCTCAGCTCATCCAAACTATACTTGTGGAAATTCGTGTGAAGACGCAAACAATTTTTTCTTCAGTTGTCCTCTGTACGTAGAATCAAGAAATCGGTTGTGGGCTCGTTTGGATAAACTTAACGTTACCATTGCCTTTGATAAAGATCTCCTGTTTGGTGTACAACACTACGGTGTAACGCAGAATGTGCGCCTGTTTGAGACAGTACAATCATTTATCTCATCGACAGATCGTTTCCCATAATCTCATAATCATCATATAATTATCATAATTCTCTCATTATAGTTTCCCTTACCCCAACGTGTGAGACCATAGCCACTCCAACAGCCACACTTAAACAGCAACTTCTACAATACATCTGAATTAAAAAACATCTCTGATACTTATATTTATTAGTAATTGAATGCCAGGGGAGAGGAGACATATATCGTCATTTGTTATATATAATCTGTGTATATATTTTGTATAGTGTGGGTTACAATAAATATGTTCAAATCAAATCAAACCACCTTATCTTCCGGACTGGTTAAATCACGTGATTGACCATGTGCATACTATCGGGGAATACGAATGTTGACTGCGAAACTCGCCGGTTAAACTTGAATTAATTATTATTATTTCTCTCTTTTCGTCACAAATGACATAATAATTAATTATTGCTATGTATTACTATTTATTACTATTAATTATTGCTATTTACTATTACTATTTATCACTATGATCAAATTTGGTATACAGCCATGCAGTGAATACATTCTGCTCCATTCACATATATGCGCAACAACTCAAGGGCCGTGTATTGTAGACTATTGCGCGAATATGGTTTCTAATTATGGGAGAGGTTATTTCCTAGTCTCAGAATGACAGTTGCGTTTTAGTACACACATAATTTTCCAGAACGACTGTCAAATGAACTTACAAGAGAATCTGTATTTGGACTACATATAGAACATATGATACCCTTGATTGTGGTACAATTGACCGCACAGTTTGTAGAGTATTGTTGTAAGTCGTCCTGTTGAGGATGTTAGCCATTCGAATCGATATGGTTAGGTACTTTAGGTTGGTCCAACACAACTCCGACTCCTCCAGAATGATACTTGATCTCTGAAAGAGACTGGTTCCTAATTCACTCATGTCACTATGCAGAGACAATGAAAATGGAGTACTAATTTTGAGCATAAGTGGCCATATAGATTCAAGATTTATTTATCACTTTTCATCACAAAAGACATAATAGAGATGACAATAATGCATAAACAATAATACACACAATAATCATAATGTCAATAATAACAATAATATATACAACATAATGTCAATATTAACAACACTATATAGATCACAATGTCAATAATAACAATATATACGTCATAATGTCAATAATAACAATAATATATACATCATAATGTAAATAATAACAATAATATACCCACTTTAATGCCAATAATAACAATACTATATACACCATAATGTCAATAATAATATATACATCAAAATGTCAATAATAATATATACATCATAATGTCAATAATAGCAGTAATATATACATCATAATGTAAATAATAAAAATAATATATACATCATAATGTCAATAATAATAATATATACATCATAATGTCAATAATAACAGTAATATATACATCATAATGTAAATAATAACAATAATATATACATCATAATGTCAATAATAATAATATATACATCATGATGTCAATAATAACAGTAATATATACATCATAATGTAAATAATAACAATAATATATACACCATAACGTCAATAATAATAATATATACATCATAATGTCAATAATAACAGTAATATATACATCATAATGTAAATAATAACAATAATATATACACCATAATGTCAATAATAATAATAATAATATAGACATCATAATATCAATAATAACAGTAATATATACATCATAATGTCAATAATACCAATAATATATACATCATAATGTCAATAACAATAATATATACATCATAATGTCAATAATAACATTAATATATACACCATACTAACAATAATATACACACTTTAATGTCAATAATAACAATAATAATAATATATACATCATACTGTCAATAATAACAATAATAATATATACACCATAATGTCAATAATAACAATAATAATATATACATCGTAATGTCAATAATAACAATAATAATATATACATCATAATATCAATAATAACAGTAATATATACATCATAATGTCAATAATAATAATATGTACATCATAATGTCAATAATAACAATAATAATATATACACCATAATGTCAATAATAACAATAATAATATATACATCATAATGTCAATAATAACAATAATAATATATACATCATAATGTCAATAATAACAGTAATATATACATCATAATGTCAATAATAATAATATATACATCATAATGTCAATAATAACAGTAATATATACATCATAATGTCAATATACTTCCGGTTTCGGCGTAAACATGCGTTCTTAAAATTTCTTAAATTTTCAACCTCATTTCACGGGATTTTGCTAACTTTTAACAACCATTATGAATCGGGAATGGAACAATAGTTCGACTATATTGTGAACTTACTATGTCGAATAATTAAAAGTATAAACATTTCAAAACAGATGAACTGAAGCAATATTTTCAACGCTTGCACGAAAATCGGAAAGACGAAAACGAAAACGAAACAAACAAACAACGCAACAGAATGTCTAAAACGAATAAGAACGCTCACAATAAAGGTGACACAGTGACCAAAAGTGATTTAGATGAATGGATGGCTTCTATGAAGTCAGTGATAGATTCAAATATGAAAGGTATTAACCAGGAATTGGCATCAGTGACTTCAAAAATGGAACTTATTATGTCACAGATGAAAGAAATAACCGACGAACAAAAAGACTTGGCTTCTGCAATCGAATCAAATGAAACTCAAATTCAGGATATCGTGGATACCAACATTCCAGAATTAGAAGAGAGAGTGATGGCAAAGTTATGTGAAATCAGTGATCGTGGTATGCTAAGAGAGATACACGATAGGAAATACAACCTACTATTTTACGGAATAAAACAAGAAACTGCGCAAGAAGATTCTTATGCAGTTCTGTTGAAGTTCTTTATTAAAACTCTCGAAATGGAAAAAGAAACCGCTGATAAGATCGTGGACAGAATGATTAATGCACATCGATTACCCATTGAGCACAAACGAATGGTCGCACAAGGAGTACAAGCATCACCTCCACCACACCCTATCATAGCATGTATGGCAACTGATAGAGACAAACAAGCAGTGATGAACCTTATAGACAAAATTCAAGGGAAAAGGATCTCTATCCGTACGGATTTACCACCAGAACTGAAACGGGAGCGCGCTCAATTGGCCAAGAAAGCCTACTCCCTTCGAATGAAAGACAAAAAGTTAAAAACAAGAATCCGAGTAGAAGGAGTTAATGTGGTTCTTCAAACGAAAAATTCGGCAGGCAGATGGGTCACACTTCATGATAGTTAGAGTGCCATCATATTCCTTAGTGATTAACTAATTGTTGGAGGTTGTTTCCTTTTGGCAGGGATGTTGGTGTTGAGTGATGGGGTGGTTGTCTGAGTCGGATGTGGACGCTTTGAAGTAACTTTATTGCTTCAGTGTCTGATTTGGACAAGTATCCTTGTTGCTTGTTGTAAACGGCCTCTTAACATATTTATGTCTTATTAAAATGATGAACTTTTTTTCTATGTCTGATTTAGATGAAAGACCTTATCATTGGATGCTCGCATTTCTGCATCGGGGAGTAGCCTCCAACATATTCAGTGTCTCATTAAACAAATTATATTGTCATGTTGAAGTGATGAACTTTAATGTTTCTACATGTATGTCTGATTTAGACAAATAATCTTATTATTTAATGGTAATATTTTTGCGAATGTTCAAGGAATTAACCTATGATAGATTTATTTACAGGTAGTTTTTGCAGAAAACTTAAGACTTTGAATTTCTTATCACAGATTTTGTGAAGTATTTAATACTTGCATTTCTGTGATGAGGAAGCAAGCTATGTTAAATTTATATAAAAATAGTTTCTGTTGAAAAGTAAAGACTGATCCTTTGATTTTGAATGTTGGCATTTCTGAATCAGGGAGCGACCTCTGACATATTCTATGTCTTATTAAACATATTCTATGTTCTATTGAAGTAATGAACTTTAATGTTTCTAAATCAGATTTAGACAGATATCTTTATTATTTAATGTTCGCATTTCTGCAAACGTTCAAGGACTTAACCTATGATAAATTTATTTACAAGTAGTTTTATTTATAGAAATTTAAGAGTTTGAGTTTTTTTGTTTTGTTTTTTTGTTTTTTAACAGATTTCTTGAAGCATTTAATAGTTGCATTTCTATAACGAGGAAACAATCTTTGACATATTTATAATAATAAATTTCAAGAAGCATTTATACAAATATCTATTTGATTGGATGTTCACAATTCTATAGCTATGAAACAACCAATGAAGAATGTTACATTTATAAAGTTCCTATGGTAAACTCAGGATTTATACATAACCCTTCCCGTGTGGAGGTTGTAATCGGACGTATCCATTTATGTTTTCTTTATTTTTCTTTATAATTTTTGTTACTATTGTTACATCCATCACTGCTGTGTCTCTTGTGTTTACAATTAGCCTTAATGTCAAATTTCTGATCAATTGCTATTTTATCAATGGCAGGTAATACAACCAACATGTTGTTCAGTGGAAAGGAATTTACAGACCTTTATTATGAGGAGAATGATAATGAGAATTCTATTCAAATAACACAAGTTCTTCCAAATTGTGACTACTTAACACCACAAGAATACAATGCGAAAGTCTCCAAAAAATCAAGTACCATGAGTGTTTTCAGTATTAACTGCCAAAGTTTGAATGCAAATTGGGATGCTCTTAATAACTTAATATTTGAAATGCAAAACAATCGAGAAAAATTGGCTGTAATAGGGTTGTCGGAAACATTTCGAATACCAGACAACCAAAATTTTACAATAGAAGGATACCATCCTTTATTGAGTAAAACACGCCCTGACGGTGATGGTATACGAGGAGGAGTTGGTCTTTATATCAGGAACGACTTAAACTATAATATACGTGAAGACTTATCAATTTTTTCCCCACATATATTTGAATCCTTATTTGTCGAAATAGTTATCCCACATCAGAAATCATATGTAATTGGATCTATATATAGACCAAATTCACCTCCAAAAGCAGACTTGAACAAATTCATTGAACATATGAAAGAAATAATGACAAAAATTAATGAAGAGAATAAGAAAGCCTTTTTAATGGGGGATTATAATGTTAACTATATGAATTATGGTAAACACGAAAAGACCAGTTATTTCATTGACAACTCATTTTCTGATGGTTTTGTAACAACTGTTACTAAGCCAACAAGAATAACAAACTATTCTGCTACACTAATAGACCAAATTCTAACTAACCATACCGCACAAAATTTAGAATCGGGTATAATTGTATGTGATGTCAGTGATCACTTCGGTATTTATACTCGAGAAACAGAACAGAAAGATTATTATTGCACCCAAAAAACAATGAGAAAAAGAAGCTTTAGTGATGAAAATATTTCTTGCTTTAAAAGAATTTTATCTGCTGAAAATTACCAAAACGTACTATTCCGTGAATGCCCAAATGAGAGCTATAATGCTTATATTGAAATTTATCAAAATGCATTTGAAATAGCATTCCCATTGAGGTCGACGACAATACCGAAACGATTTCAAAAACAACAACCATGGATGACAAAGGAACTTCTACAAATATCGGTGAAAAAAATTTAATTATTTCAATTAAAATTTAAAAATACTAATTTTACACAAAATGAGTCGAGATATAAAGATCACTGTAAATTATTCAATAGAGAGAGAAGAAAGGCTAAACAAATCTACTATCAAACTATGTTAACAAGATACAAAAATGACTCACATAGAATTTGGAATATTATGAGAGAAGCACTACAGTATGAGAATCCTAAGAGAGTTGTCCCAAAAAATATTAAACTTAATGGACAACAGATTGTTGAACCTGAGAGAATTGCAAATGAATTTAATGAATATTTTGCGAATATCGGACATCTTGTTGCAAAAAACATACCACAAGCAAAACATCATTTTACAGATTATATTGACAAACCCCAATCAACTAGCATGTTTATGTTCCCAACTTGCCCTGAAGAAGTTGTTTCAATAATCAAGCAAATGAAAGATAAACGCAGCTTAGATATAAATGGTATTTCTACTTCTTTTATGAAGATAATTGTTAATGAAGTTGCCCTCCCACTTACCCACATCATCAACCGATCTTTAGAAACAGGATCTGTCCCAGATGGCATGAAAATTGCAAAAGTAATTCCTCATTATAAATCTGGACAGTCAGAAGATATAAGTAATTATCGCCCAATAAGTATTCTGCCTACCTTCTCTAAAGTACTAGAAAAAATTGTTCACAAACGTGTCACAAACTATTTGAATAGCAGAAATATACTCTTCCCGAATCAATTTGGATACCGAAAATACCATTCTACCATCCATCCAGTCTTAAAAATTTTGAATGATGTCGCTATGAATAATGATAATAAAAAAACCAAGGCGTGTACACTTTCTATATTTTTATATTTCTCAAAAGCCTTTGATTTCATTAATCATGAAATACTTTTATCAAAATTGACTAACTATGGTATACGAGGTACTGCAAACGAGTGGTTCAGGAGTTACCTAAATAATCGCACTCAATTTGTTGAAATAAATGATACAAGATCCACTAAAATGCCCTTATTATGTGGAGTGCCCCAGGGCTCAATTCTTGGGCCCTTGATTTTTTTACTATATGTCAATGACATGCACAGAAGTACAGATCTTAATATATTATCATATGCAGATGACACAACAGCTTATCTGTCACATCACAACCTCGATATTATCTTCAAGAGAGCCAACAATGAACTAAATAATATAAGCCAGTGGTGTAAAGCTAACAAATTATCGTTAAATATTGAGAAAACCAAATCTATGTTGATTCAACCTACCGGAGGGGAAAATCGATGTGGAAATCACCAGTTGACCTTAGATGGTCAATTGATAGAGAGAATTGGTAACGATTGCCCTAAACAATCATTTAAATTTCTTGGAATCCACATAGATGATAATCTAACTTTTAAAAGTCATGTAGCATCAATAGCATCAAAGATTTCTCAATCACTGTATTTTATAAACCGAGCCAAAAATATTCTACCCCATCCATGCCTGAAAACCCTCTACTTGACACTAATACAAAGCCATTTATTATATGGCATAGAGATTTGGGGGAATGCTAAATCCTGTAACAGATTAATGACAATTCAGAAAAAGGCTTTACGCATTATAAATTTAAGAAGATACAGGAGCCATACAGACCCCATATTTGCAAAATGTAAAATACTGAAGATCCATGACCTATATACTTTAAGAGTTAACCTATTCGCTTTCGATTGTAGAAACAAAACAATACCACAATCTCTTCTTCCTTATTTGGTATGGAAAAAGAAAGGGAAAACACGACATTCCAGGGATGTAGAAGAAAAAGTACCCCGAACCGCATTTAGTTCTCTTTTGCCATTTCATGCTATTCCACATAAATGGAATTTATTAAAGTCAAATATACGCTCTATCTCATTAAGAAATTCTTTCAAAAAACGTCTTGCAGACTCAATTGTAGAGAAGTATCCTCACACAGTTCAATGCAGTAACACCTTTTGTCCTGACTGTAAGAATTAGTTTTAAGAATTTTTTAGTTTATACTTAAACTTACGCTTTTCACTGAAAACAACAAAAAAACTAACAAAAACAACCTACAATTCCAATTAATATATCTTTTGTTTATAGCACAGTGACTCAGCGGTGATGTATGTGTAGCTGAAGTGGCCTAGGGGTGGGACAGGAAGACGACTGAATAGTCATATCCCTCCCCATCAGATATCTATGTTTGTTCTATATGTATTGTTATATTTTATTTATGTATAGTTATCTGATGAATAAACTAATTTGAATTTGAATAATAACAGTAATATATACATCATAATGTCAATAATAATAATAATATATACATCATAATGTCAATAATAATAATAATATATACATCATAATGTCAATAATAACTGTAATATATACATCATAATGTAAATAATAACAATAATATATACACCATAATGTCAATAATAATAATATATACATCATAATGTCAATAATAACAGTAATATAACATCATAATGTAAATAATAACAATAATATATACACCATAATGTCAATAATAATAATAATAATAATAATAATAATATAGACATCATAATATCAATAATAACAATAATAATATATACATCATAATGTCAATAATAACAATAATAATAAATACATCATAATGTCAATAATAACAGTAATAATATATACATCATAATGTCAATAATAACAGTAATATATACATCATAATGGCAATAACAATAATATATACATCATAATGTCAATAATAACAATAATATATACATCATAATGTCAATGCAAATCATTTATAATATATATAAATGTAACATAAAACATCAGTAAGCAAGCAATGCTTTTATTTCAGCCAATATGATGTATGGTACATGAGAAAACAGATATACAATATCTACAACTGAGAACGTTCCGGTCTAAATATTGGAAAATACACATGAAAGCTGTAAATGCAGTAAACAAGCATCACACACGCACACAATACAATAAATACATATAACAAAGTTATGTAAAAGGGCCACATCATAATGTAAATAATAACAATAATATATACACCATAATGTCAATAATAATAATATATACATCATAATGTCAATAATAACAGTAATATAACATCATAATGTAAATAATAACAATAATATATACACCATAATGTCAATAATAACAATAATATATACATCATAATGTCAATAATAATAATAATATATACATCATAATGTCAATGCAAATCATTTATAATATATATAAATGTAACATAAAACATCAGTAAGCAAGCAATGCTTTTATTTCAGCCAATATGATGTATGGTACATGAGAAAACAGATATACAATATCTACAACTGAGAACGTTCCGGTCTAAATATTGGAAAATACACATGAAAGCTGTAAATGCAGTAAACAAGCATCACACACGCACACAATACAATAAATACATATAACAAAGTTATGTAAAATGGCCATATCTGCGTTCTATAACGTGGCACCGATTACGATGAGACACCAACTATTCATCTAACATATATGTACTAGCGATGAACTAATTCTGTAAATAGTTACAACCTGCAAAAATGGGATGTTAAATATACAGTAGTACTTCCGCTATCAAAGCTACCAGTAAAATATGGAACTACAAGAAATTTTAAAGATACGGGCGGCGTTGGCAGTGGGTATGCTGTTAAAATATTCACCTCCGTCAAAAACCGCCATAAACAGAAATAATAGTAAAATATAGACATACTTTGTTCTTATATCAATCGGAAATATGGCATAAACAGTATGTTATTGTAATTTGTTTTCCTTTGTTATGTAAACAAAAGCTAAAAACGATACGTTACCTGGCTTTTGTTTAGATCCGGATATGGTAAACATAAAGAGCGTTATTTGTTACTGTTTTCCTGATATGGAAATAATAAAGAGCGTGTATATCATTTGTGTGTGATTAACCAATAGAATTGCGCTGTGTTATGTAAACAGAAGCACAACTTCTGTAACACGAGTAGGCTCTTGTTTGCGTACACCATCGTACGTCTTGACGACAATGTACTATTTAAGCGCTGATTATGTTTGGCATATGAACAAAACTATACATATTTTAATATTCCTTTTCTTGATGGCAATTTGAACAAATATGAATATTTCTGCAACGAACGCCACCCGTGCCTTTAAAGCAAATTAGTCAATCGATTGCAGAGTCCATTCGAAACATTCTTATTTTTAGGCTTCCATTCTCCTCCGTAAAGATGCTCACAATAGAATATAACATAACATAACATTATAAAAAATGGTGACCTGGCTCGAGGGAAACATTGCGGATTGTCTCCACGAGGAACCAATGTCTCCCGAGGCGGAGCCGAGGGAGACATTGGTTCCAAGGGGAGACTATCCGCAATGTTGCCCTCGAGCCAGGTCACCATTGTTTTTATTATACTGAATAACCATGTCAGCAGTTCTGAAAATTTAAAAATAAAGAGGAAATTCTATAAAATTATTTAATTTCTTTTGATTTCAAACTTCATGAAATAATACTTTTCAACAAGTATATAATGTTCACTGGCACAATTGTTTTTTCACTGTTCTGGCAATCGCTTCGATTTGACACCGGCATCCATGATGTTTACTTTGAAGAATGCGGAAGTCGTCTGAATCGTGACGATTTGGGGTTTCCGGTTTGAATGTCACGGTCAAAATAAGTCATAAAATTTCGTTCGGGTGCTTCCGTGAACATGTTCGGGCTCTTTCGGTCGGAGCGGTAAACATTGCAAAAATGGTGACCGGCAATGTTACATTGGCGGGAAACATTGCAAATTGTAAAATCACACCCTATGGGAAATTAACATAGGCTTTTAATATGAGGTATAATAAAACGATATGTTGCTAACCTGATGTAGCTCGTTAAATTTGTCGTCGTCTTTTCATCGAATGCATTAAATAGTATTTGAAGTATATTATGGTTTGGATTTTCAAAATAAAAAAAACAAGTCAATAAGTTCCTGAGAACGATCTCTTCAGCCTAATTAAGGGTACAAGTACATAATGTTTATTTTCAAATTAACTTGCATCCGAGTCGCTGTCCCCTTCCATCATCATGCGTACATGTAACTAACTCAGCAAGAACAACCTACATCATAAACCTTATATTCGCACAGTATACATGTACTACTTTTCGCTAACCCATAAGTGCGCGAATGTAAAACTGAGTGAAAAATAGTACGACTAGTACCGAGTTTGTACGTAGCAAACAACATAGAAAATAAGAGGGCAATGTTAAAGATACGGGCGGCGTTGGCGGTTTGCGCTGTATGCTGTTAAAAACGTCAAAAACAGCCATAAACAGAATGAATAGTAAAATATAGACAGACCTTGTTCTTATACCAATCAGAAATATGGCATAAACAGTATGTTATTGTCAAATGTTTTTCCTGGCTTTTGTTTATATCCGGATATGGTAAACATAAAGAGCGTTATTTGTTACTGTTTCCTGATATGGAAATAATAAAGGGCGTTTATATCATTTGTGTGTGATTAACCAATAAAATTGCGCTGTGTTATGTAAACAGAAGCAAAACTTCTGTAACACGAGCAGGCTCTTGTTTACGTACACCACCGTACGTATTGACGACAATATACTATTTACGCGCTGATTATGTTTGGCATATGAACAAAACTATATTTGTTTTTATATTCCTTCTGTTGATGGCGATTTGAACAAATATGAATATTTCTGCAACGAACGCCGCTCGTGCCTTTAATGAGCTGGAACAAATAGACAATTATATTTGCATGCGGCAATCTATCTCAATGCCATTATTCATGTGTAAAACGCTAAAACATGGTAACCTATTGTTGGGTGTTCCAATGCATGCTTGTACGAAATACTTATATTCCAGGCTAAATGTCAGTGGACGAACACATGTCTCCATATTCACAACCCTGGGATGACACCGTGTTCAAACAGTGTGAGTTAATTGTGTCAACTCCATGCACTATTTAAAATACACACATAAAATTTAACTCAGCAGCCTGCGTTGTTGTGGTTTTACTTTTTTTTCGAAATTAGTTCAATGGTGTACATCAAACTATTTAAATATCAGAATGATTATTTGGAGCATGCATATGAACATCTTCAAAACAAAATGATGTTCCAGTCATGTTCTACTCGGTGTAAATGATGTTCCAGCCATGTTCTACTCGGTGTAAATGATGTTCCAGCCATGTTCTACTCGGTGTAAATGATGTTCCAGTCATGTTCTACTCGGTGTAAATGATGTTCCAGCCATGTTCTACTCGGTGTAAATGATGTTCCAGTCATGTTCTACTCGGTGTACATTTTCGTCATGATCGTATTTATTATACGTGCGTATACATCTTATTGAAAGATTAAGAACTGAAACCGTCATCAGATACTAGCCTGAGTTTAGTGTGCCTGTCATTTTCAGAATGAAGTCCCCAGAGGGTGAATTTGGTGACTCCATCCCGCATAGCGGGCTAGCATCACTAAATTCACCGCCGGGGAACCTCAGTCTGCATGGCCGCATCTGCTATGGAAGACTTAGAACAGATTGAAGTTCCCAAAATGGTGAATATTGTGATGTACACCAATTGGGAACCGAAAGTATGCAATGTGTCGTCTGCCAATTTGGGATATAGAAAAACTAAATTAAAAAAAAAACAGAATCTATGTGAAGAAGTTTCTATAGAAATTTGACAACAAAGAACTTTCACGAGAAGATGAGGCCTAATCAGAATAAGGTCACCGGAGGGTGAATTTAGTGATGCTAACCCGCTATGCGGGATAGCGTTACTAAATTCCCCCTATGTGGACCTCATTCTGCAAATGACAGGCACACTATACTCAGATACCAGACTTGTACGAAAATATTTTTGTCAGTTTTGAATTCGCGCAGCACGGAGCGCGAAATTGATGTGCGCGAATTCAAAACTGAGCGAAAACTGTGTGAGTTTAAATACGAGGAATGTAGAAACATTCCAAATGACCACACATGCATATATTTAAACTGCACCAAGCAAGGTCACATAAACACATAAACATCTAAAGTAACTTCCGGTTATCGTTGATTACCATTGATGCATCGCATTATGCGGCGAGTATCCGTGACCGTTCAGTGTGCGTTTTCGTTACGGATTCCCCACAGTAATTAGCGATATATGACATGCAATTAATAATCATTAGGTTTAAGTGCAATTTTATGGTGTAATCTGCCTCCGCTACGGGCATATGGTCTTCGCGACCCCGCGACAAGTGACGACATTTGAATTGAATACAGGGCAGACCTCGCTTACCAGAGAGGTGAAAATTCTCACACCCTGGATTTTGATTACCGACAAAAAACGTCTGAAATTTGGACATTTATCAAAACAACGACGAGCCGCTGGTAAATAGAAAAGGACAACAACGGGTGTCTTTTGAGAGTTATTTTCTTACGGCGAAATGTGAACAATTTGTATTTACATAAAAAAAAAATAGGAAATTTATCAAAGCAACGACGAGCTTCTGGAAATATTTTCAACAATTATTCCATCATATCGCACTGTTTCGTTTGATGCTATATAAGTTCTAGTATTTCAACAAAATATGGAAATTGTTCATGAAGGTATGAGGACTTCTTGGAGGACTTTATGTTCGGCTCTCTTGTTCGTTGTTATGACTTATAACTGTGTGGACGCGTTTTCCACTGGTTCTACTCTAAGAAATGAGGCTTCGATCTGTGGAGATATAACTCCAAGACACTACGGATTCCGCGGACTTATGGGATCACAGCCCTTATCGTCAAGTCCTTACAGAATTATTCTCAACACCACAGAGTTCGGAAGAGGCAGTGCAGTTAAAAGTATGTTATAACTCCACTAATACACCCTGGCTGAGTACACAGGTATGCACTTAAATCAAACCAGACTAAGTGTCCTAACTGGACTAAGGCCCGCGTTGATTGTCGGTTGTATATGCGCAATATATATTTATAAGTCGAAAAAGACATGCAATGCAATATCTTCTAGACTTCGTGGAATACATTGCTGGTACAAATGTTAAAGTGATGTGAAATACTCCAGCAGGGTGATCGAATAGAAATAGAGAATAATCTTGTTCAAAGTAGTGATTTTTACAAATTTATATCCAAATTGACAATACACACCGTGATTCTTAGTAGTAAATATTGACAATTAAGCATAGTTCAGACGATGTTTTTTTATGGAGTGGTAGGGTCATTTAGCTTCAGTCTTCGGCAATGTTAGTAGAATGTTACATTCCTCCAGTTGGCATATTGCCTGAATACTAACTTATCAGTTTTACGCACCCAAACAAGTACATAACATATCTTTAAAGACATATTATGGACTTGTTCGGGTGCGTGATAAGTTAGTATCAAGGCGTTATGCCAACCTGGGAAATAGAGCATTATATTAACATCGCCCCAAATTTCAAAGAAATCGACCGTACCACTCCATAAAAAAACATCGTCTGAACTACGCTCAATTGTAAATATTTACATCTGTATTCGGGACGCAACTATTGGCGATAAACAAACACAAATGATTTCGCCAGCAAGATTATTCTCCATGTTGATTTTATCACCCTACCGGAGTGTTTCACATCACTTTAATAGCTTTGACAAGTTTGAAAACAATTGACCACAATTGATGAAACAAATCCTTGGAACAAATTATATTTTTTTAATCTAAATGGGCGATAATTCAGCTAAAGTGAGTCCGAATTATACCACCATTGAACAGAAAATGTTGTTTGGGAACTGGTGAATGGTGATAATGTGGAGACTAACTGGTATCAATGTCTGTGTTCTGTTCGATTCAGAACTGATATGTTTACCCACATTATCATCCTTTGTCATCTGGTTTTGCTCTGATGGTGCGATGTCAGTGGGGCCTGATCATGTAGGACCGGCACGGGGAACACACGCCTTAATTTGCTCGAAATGGAGGCAAGATGTCTCACTTTACAGTGCATGAGTATCCATCGATTTCTTCAAATATTACTCAACCAAAAATACAGGGAATGAGCTACGTATTACTGTTTGCTACGACACTATGAAACCTGTCCCTATAAATATGACTGTTAAGAAGATATACCGTACTTCCCACTTACTTCGCTCACCGTTTTACAAGTTTTGCAATATCCGAGATGAGTATTTTGTTTAACTCGTTAGTCTAATAGTTAAAACATATTTTTTTAATTATCACATGTACTGAAATACGAACAGTCCTATGTATGTAAAGCCAGACAAATGTGCATTGTGTTATTTACAATAAATAACGTTCATCAGACACATACATCCAGCTATAAATAGTCTATAATAACTAGCTGATATTTCTGGAAAATATAGCAGAAACGAATGTTGAAATTTCCATGCAGGCATGATATATTGTCGCCATTTTCCAGCAAATTATGACGTATATATATGTTTCCGGGCCTGTAATTTACACGTAGCTCATATATGACAAGTGCCATCATAAATGAAAGACATTGTTGTAATCACGGATAAATTTATAACATAATGGCGCAAATATAAATCTCAGTCCATTATGATTTGACAACAAAAAAGTTGTTTGAATATAGCCAATTTAACACTGAATGTATGCATGGATATCAAAATTAGGGTGAAGAAAGATGGCAGCAGAATTTTCAATGCAGCTTTTGGCCGGCTCAGTCGCTGATTGGTCGAAAATATTCGCTAATAGATATCTGTTTGACAGCTGTGGAAAGGTCCATTACTTGGAGGTTTCAGTGGCCAGATGTCGACCTTCTAAAGAGTTTTAACACGTTTTGAATTATGTCAGACAAACAAAAATTCCAGTAACCATGCAAGAGCTTCCATGTTTCCGTCGCCTAAAAGTGTAGATAGTAAAGAGCGTGTTCAATTATGAGCTTTTGTGACAGCTTCGGCGTATTGTATATGGGTTTGTGTGAATTTTCGCGATGCCTGTGTGATGCGAATGCCGTTTATTTCACGTATTTTTTATTATATATATGCTTCTGAATTGAAAAGCTGAAAATTTGGCGTACATGATATTTTGTTAAAATTTGTGTCAAATCTGGCATCTTTGTGTATACGAAAATCTGTAGCAGGGAAATGTCGATAACTATAAATATAAATACCAAATTATACCAAACTCCTAAGTATGAGACGTTTAATTTGTGTTAACTTAAATTTGGTTGAAATTCTCCAACTTTACATCTCAAGCTGTCCAAATGTTGGAAATGTCCAAAATGACACACGTATGGTCCGAAGGTTGGAAATTGTCCAACTGGTGGCCATTTTAGTTCACATTTTTTACCGACAGTATGAAAATATTAAAAAAAAAAAAAATTCCCAAGTCGCGATACATCTCGTAGCAGAAGTACAACGAAAGATTCAGAGTAGAGTCACCCACTATCGGTCATTGTTGTTGGAATAGCTTATTCGTGTATTAACTGACTGAAATATTTGTGGAAAATATGGAACAAACCAATGTTCAATTGCCATTTTCAAGCAAATTATGACGCGCATGTAGGTTCCCGGCCATGGATAGAGCATCTTTAAATTTGTTAGCCGTTACATTGGAGGTTTAAAAATACCACCTTCTGTGGTATCTAAAGACAGTGTTGTCTCACGTATTATTTTTTGTTTATGGCGATAGCGAAGCCAAATAATATTAATAAATTAAAGGGGGCTGTGCACCAAATCCGGTCATTTATGGGACCATCTTCTTTTATACTGTTATACTCAATAGCATATATTCAACAAATGAATGGATTTGAGCCATGGAAAAGTGCAAAACACACTCGTGCTCTATGAAGAATGCAAACAACATGGTAATTTTATTGAAAATGAAAGCGCCAGTCATTAATTCATTTTCGTTATAATTAGCATGTTGTTTGCATCCTTCATATAGTGTATTGTGCATATTTTGTTTACATCTGCATGAATTTGGCACCCTCTATTTCTATTGTATTCCTACGGTAAATATTTATCCAGCTAATGTATCAAGTGTTCCCTCAAACGGATGTCATTGCGCTGGCATGGCTCATGGTACCCAAACCCAACATACCTGAGCAGATTTAAGACCTCAATTCAATCCAACCGTGAAAATTAAAGCAGCCTTGTCACGTATGTAATCACCCTCCTGCAGAACAGTGTCTTAGACTGCTGAAAAATAGAATAATCTCATTGTTACGAATAACTCGCAAAATTCAACACAGCTGACACATCAGGAAACAATTTGCAAGCACCGGAAATCGGGGGTTTCGATTCTCCGGACCAACCCACCCCGGCCTGTGTTTGGAAACTTTCGTCAGATCCCCTCACCCTGGTCGATGGTTAACTCATCCTCTATACACAATAACGGCGGAATCAGATAAAAACTGGAAAAAAACGTGTACAGTTACCCCCTTCTTGTGTGATTAAATGTCGCCAGACAAGCCTGCTCTGATATACAAGAATATGATCGATACACCTTGAAACTTGTTATTTAATTTAGTGACAAGTAAATTGATAAAGTAAATGCCACTAGAATTGTCAACAGTTTGTGTCTTTAAATTAAACACGAAAATATACAGAAATTGTGGAACCGAAACCGAGGAAGATTTTATTTTAAGATGACCGATGTACTAAAAGCATTCACCTCTATGCTTTACTATAGTAAATGGCAATTTTAATGATACGACTGATCCACACATAAATCATATTCATCCTGCACAGAATCGTGCAACATCATCTGTTACATGGTCTGTCTATCTTCCACAAATTGTGTGACCAACCACACTCTTAACAACAGAAATGATAAATGTTGTGAATGCTCATTATAATTGTGCAGTTATTGTTTCATAAATATATCTATTGATATTTGTGTTGTGACATCGGCCTCGTGTGGGTATAATTGTCAATAAACTTATCTTATCTTAAATTATTACAAGTCTCAATGTATACATGTTATATTCTACCCGGTGCGTAGAACACCAATCCGCGATTATTGGGGGAAAAACTAACTTCGCCATCACTGGGCCGCTAATGCCGACGTAATGAACCATGCATCACATCGGCTGAGCTACGGGGGCAGGGATTAGTTCCTAAAGATTTGTAGAGACAATTTTGTGCAACCCGGGAAGTGGCTGCTACCTAGTTGGCTGAACATTTTTTTCAAATCTGTTTAGGCATGGCTGAGCCACAGGAGCTGCGTGGGGTCCAATACATAGTGGACGTAAAATAATTATGTTTCACCCATGTGACAGAACATATTTTTCAGTTGGGTGTTATGTTTGATTCAGATTTTCAGACATCCCAATCGGTTAATGTAATTATTCCATGTTAATATTTTCCAGTCACCATTGATGGCGATCGGCCTTTTCGTGGATTCATGATTCAACTTCGACCTCTGCCACGCGGAAACAATCGAGAGCTGCCTCCAGCAACTGGCAAGTTCGTCGCCGCATCCAGTGCCATCGGATTCAAATGTGATGGAAACGACGTTAACACCATAGCACATTTGAATGGTAAACAGAAAAATTCGACATGGGTGGTATGGCAACCAACCCACAAAACATTCAATGAGGAGTCCATTATAGTCACGTGAGTCCGGTTTAATTTCTTTAAGTCTCAGAGTACATCGTTATCCCGTTTAATTTGGGAATACATTCCGGGACTTTCATTGTATGCAATATCGATTACACGTATTCACGGTGGGGAATCACGTGGTTTCGAGTTGATGAGTATCACGCATTCACAATGGCCGAGGCGACAACAAACGCTACCAGAAACGAGGAAAACGATTTTTTGAATTAACTAGGATAATGATATATTACATAGTATTTTTGGCAGCGACGAGCATATGCTATACTATTTTTCAAACAAGCTGATACGGCATTTGTGTCTAACTCATAGTCGTTTGCTCTTACAATCTGGCCAAAGTTGTCAGTCGAAAGATTCTCCTAGATGCGTTGTGTATTCACGAACCTCAGACTGGCAACTTTAGTGGGAATGTTATAGAAAACTACTGAGTATTTCCAAACAAATAAGGTATCAACTTGTTCTAAAAATAAACTAGCATAAGCTCGTACCAGTCAAAATGCTATGATTTATGTCAGTTCCTCATATATTATGGGTTTGTGCGTTTGCACATTTTGAATGCGTGGTACTCACCAACCTCGAAACCACGTGATTCCCCACCGTGTGGTATTAATAGCATGGTGGCTATTGTCGGTTCGCAAACATGTATAACTTGCATAAACTCAGATGTGGGACAGTTTGTACCTTCGCAATTCAAACTGCACAACGCCCAGTTTGTTATGGACAACCGTGAAATTTACAACTTTCTGAGAACCCAGCTGTAACCTCGCATGAATTAAAATAACACAAGGCATTCGCAGTGGGTAAATGTGAAACTTCAAAAATGTTTAAAAAATAATCATCAATAAAAAGAACATGGAGACATGGTTATAGCCCTCCTCTTGTTGTTGTTGTTGTTGTTGTTGTTATTATTGATAAGGGTGCGTTCATAAACTCGAAAATTTGCCAGGCATTCTTTTGCAGGCGTTTAGGTATAGACATAGAAAGCTACAATGTTCCAGAAACCGAATGCTAAAAAATGCATCTGTGCCATAGCTAACATGTAAAAATTATGTAGCTCCACTAGTAGTGAGCCAGTAAAGAGCATGCAATTATTTCCCAAAAATTAATCATACGGATATTTTAAAGCAACGTGTTAGTTGCACCGTTACATGTGAACCTACAGAATTATTACTTCTCGTGTCGTAAGCTTTGGTAAAGATGCATTTGATATGCATATTACTGTTCATATGCTGGCACCATAGTGTTGTTTATGAGAAAATTCCTGCAAAAGATGCCATGCAAACTTGCCAATGTATGCACGTACCCACCTCTACAGAAACGAGACTTCACACGCTGAAACCATTGTTATGTAAACATTACTGTTACAGTGGAAGTCATTTTTATCAACAAACACAAATCAAGCCAAATGCATTTAAGCTAATCAAATGTTTTAGTTGAAAATCTGAGTTTCCTCGAATATTTTTCATTGCTCTGACCTTTTGTAATGTAGACCTTTGTGAACATATCATAATTTGCTAAATTGTTTGTTGATGCAATGGCGGACACTGATACAGTAATGTTTACATACAGTAATACATTTTCAAAACGTGATGTCTCATCCTTGAAGAGTTTTCAAAAATAAATATAAGAACACATTATACCCCCCCCCCCCCCATGTTCTGCTTAGTGACGACGGTTTTATGATTTTACGATTTTTCAACTTTACCCACTGCGAATGTCTTATATCGTTTTGAAATACGCCGACCCGCCCGATTACTCAAAATTGTCTTTCATTATTCTGACCTAAAATCTACAAAGGCGGATTTGTACTAATTTTTTCCGACACGAGATCTTAAATGATTTCCAGTCGTTGAGCGGTACCAATCACCATCCACTTCTTTCCAGGAATAGAGTTGACCATAATTACTGAGCATTCGCATCAAATAACTGTTCTTAGCATCAAATCATCAGCGATTGTTCAGTATAGTGTTACCCACATTGACTAACTGATAATATATAATATACATATATATAACGTCCCTGTACAATGGCGTAAAAGTACCCAACAAGTTGTTTTTATTCTTTTTGTTTGTATTTTAATAATAGGTTGATGCCTGGAACAACACGCTGTGCGTTAAGATTCTTCAACACGACTTGTGTTGCCAGTTATAAAAGACTATAATAACTCAAAATTATTTATAGTTTATTTATTAATATGGCGTGAAATTATGTTACTTTCCTTTCAGAGCTACATTTGTGGAGTCGTACCACGATTTCTGGATCGGGCAGCAGTCGAATCTAATTCGGCGATCATCCGATCATCCAGGTGAGTTTCGCTACCGTTCTCTTACCTGTATTAAGTTTCTCTTAAAGTGATGTGAAACGATCCGTTTGGGTGTTCAAATAGAAATGGAGAATAATCTTGCTCAAAGTAGTTATTATTACGAATATTAATCCAAATTTCCAACACACACACCGTCATTATTATATATTAATTAAATGCAATGACTCTCGATAGCGAAATCATTTGCTTTAGTTTATCACTGATTGTTGCGTCCCGAATCAAGGTGTAAATATTTACAATTATGAGTAGTTCAAACCATGATGTCTGTGGAGTGGTATGGTCTATTTATTTGAGGTTTTCGGCGATGTTAGTAGATTGCTACATTCCCACAGTTGGCATAGTGCATGAGTACTAACTTATCAATTTCACGCATCCGAACAAGTCCATAATATGTCTTTAATACAATACATGTACTATTCTCGAATAATGTTTATAATATCTAACCCCCTTTCAAGTTCGGACATATTGTAGATAAATTTAGATTTTGAAGCGCAAATACATACATGTATACAGTAGTCAAATAAATATATGGATTGTGGAGGTACTTCTTGATCTATATATGGATATTAACCAGTAAATTGTGTAAGCTTATATATATATATATATACTGCGTTCTCTCATTTGGCTATTCAGCATTACATGCGTTACAAAGTACGAGTGCACGTTTGTGGAGATCAACTGTACTATAATTTAATGTGGTCCCACTTTGAAAAACAAATGTGACCCGCCATATCAAATTCAGTCGTAAGTCGGGATTTTTTTACCCTGTGCCAATGCATTCTCTTATATATACGAGTCGACCATAGGTCGCCTCGCATATATAAGAGAATGCATTGGCCTAACAATTTTAATAATGTTTTCTTGTATTCTTTAACAATTTTATAATTTCACCGATACAGAGCCCCAGACAAACATGAGCAGACGACACTCTTCTATATGCTTCTATATATGTGTGGGGCTCCCTGCAGGGTAATGGATGTTTTTTATTTTATGTCCTAAAAATTGTAAGAAACATTTATTTAAAAAAAATGATAAAAAATTGTTAGGCCAATGCATTCTCTTATATATGCGAGGCGACCTATGGTCGACTCGCATATATAAGAGAATGCATTGGCACAGGGTAAAAAAATCCCGACTTCCGACTGGATTTGATATGGCGGGTCACATATGAGCATTCGCGCTTGCCCGATGGGAATGGACGCCAATCGTTATGAATTATTCTCGTAAATATCGCTAGAGTTCTCGTCAAACTTATCATCAATACGATTTATCTCGTCGTCATTCAGTCTGACTTCTGTTCACAGGAAATGACGCTCAACACGAATCTGGGTTCCAAATCATTGATACACCAATTAAAATGACAACAACAACAACAACAACAACCACAACGATTCCCACAACAGTTACCACGACTACTGTGGCCGTGACGACAGCGCCTTCGATGGCTAGCCTCATGGAGAGAGCAAAGAAACTGCTTGCTGACAATGGCGGAGATATTGGAAAAGCAATCGAAGCACTAAAGAGGGACGGCAGTCTTGGTAGTCTTGGCGGTGGCTCATCTGGAGGTTCTGGTGCGTTAACTGGGATGTTAGGCGGTGGTAATGCAGGTGGACAATCTGGATTGCTAGGCGGCAATGCTGACGGTTCTGGGTCGGGCGGAAATATGCAAGATATGATGGCTAAAGCACGAGAAATCTTGGCCGCAAATGGCGGCGACATTAGTAAAGCTATAGAGAGTATTAAGTCTGGTGGCGGAATGAGCGGTGGTAGCTCAGGTGGACTTGGTGGAGGAGCAGCTGCTGGTGGACTTGGCAGCCTCATGGGAGGTGGAGCAGGTTCAAGTGGCAATATGAACGATATGATGGCACAAGCAAGAAAGATATTAGATGCTAATGGCGGCGACATCAACAAAGCTATACAAAGTATGAAGTCTGGCGGTGGTGGAGGAGCAGCTGCCGGTGGCTTAGGTGGTATGTTAGGCGGTGGGGGATCGACAGGTGGATCTGCTGTAGGTGGACTCGGGTCCATGACAGGCGGCGGAGGGGATATGAATGATATGATGGCTAAAGCTAGAGAAATCCTGAAAGCGAACGGCGGCGACATGAACAAAGCTATACAGAGTTTGCAGTCTGGCGGCGGTGGTGGAGGAGCAGCTACCGGTGGCTTAGGTGGTATGCTAGGCGGCGGGGGAACGGCAGGTGGATCTGCGGTAGGTGGACTCGGGTCCATGACAGGCGGCGCAGGAAATATGAATGATATGATGGCTAAAGCTAGAGAAATCCTCAATGCGAATGGCGGCGACATTAACAAAGCTATGCAGAGTTTGCAGAGCGGTGGAGCTGGTGGCGGTGCACCCGGCGGGATGAGTGGAATGCTCGGAGGAGGTGGCGGTGCGAGACCTGTCAGTCCCCCGGCGAATGGTGGCATGTTCGGTGGTGGATCAGGTATGGGCGGCGGTGCACCAAGAATGGGCGGAGGTTCCCAGTTTGGTGGAATGCCTAGTGGTGGCGGAAGGCCACAACCAATGGGTGGCAGTCCGTTTGGCTCTGGAAGTCAAGGCCCGAGACCCAGTGGTGGCAGCAACATGTTTGGACAAAGCAACAACGGGAATTCCGGTTCTAGTCAGAAGATGGACCTATCTGGACTGTTCGGCGATCTGAGTCCGTCGAGTTCGAGTAGCAGCAGTTCTTCCGGTGGATTATTCGGGTCATTGCGTGGAAATACAGGGTCATCACCTGGCAGCTCATCAGGGGGAAGCAACCCGCTCGGCGGAAACTCAATGAATAGTGGGAACTCTTTCGGTGGAGGTCAGCCCGGAAGCAGAGGCGGTCAGCCCATGGGTAACAACTGGCAAGGACAACAAGGTGGCGGTATGATGGATCCTAGAACGCAGACGATGGGTGGTAGAATGCAACAACAGCCGGGACAACCGATGTATCCACAAAACCGACGACAACCGATGTATCCACAAAACCGACAACAGCCGGGACAACCGATGTATCCACAAAACCGACAACAGCCGGGACAACCGATGTATCCACAAAACCGTAACCAATGGGGCGGAATGCAGCCCCGACAGCAGGTTCCTTACCCGAGACCCCAAATGCCTCGAGGTGGTGGGATGGGAGGAGGTGGAGGTGGGCTCGGTGGTCTCCTCGGGGGTGGCGGCGGCGGTGGGGGACTGGCGGGATTACTGGGTGGTGGAGGTGGAAGTAGCGGGGGCTTGGCCGGGCTTCTAGGCGGCGGTGGAGGAGGCGGTAGCGGGGGCTTGGCCGGGCTTCTAGGCGGCGGTGGAGGAGGAGGAGGTAGCGGGGGCTTGGCCGGGCTTCTAGGCGGCGGTGGTGGAGGGGGGTAGCGGGGGCTTGGCTGGACTTCTAGGCGGCGGTGGTGGAGGGGGGTAGCGGGGGCTTAGCTGGACTTCTAGGCGGCGGCGGCGGTGGGGGTGCTGGTGGTTTGGCCGGGCTTCTAGGCGGGGGAGGCGGTGGTCTTGGTGGGTTGGCCGGTTTATTAGGTTGAGCTCATTGAATTTGTATTTTGGCGTTAACTTGATAACATCGGGTCACAATGAACGAGAATACAACGCCACATCCATCGTAAATGTATTAAACACAGTTCAGATGCATCACGAATGATTACTTTAGCAGAGGGTGTCACCACCTACACTACTTTAATCCTTAATCACAGAGAGGTAAACCATGCGTATATTTGAGTGTAATATGTAGTGGTCGGGCAGCTTTATCTCTTTTCCGCGACGGTCAACTTTATGACGTCGGGCCAGCACGTATGCAAGTATGTACCGATGTGGGCTTCTATAATGTCGTATCCTCCATATATAATTATACAGGAGACACCAAAATAATTCATCTCTCCAAATAGCATCGGTATCTACCAATATCGTTGCATGAATCCATAATATATAGGAGACACCAAAATAATTCATCTCTGCAAATAGCATTGGTATCTACCAATATCGTTGCATGAATCCATAATGTCACATATGTTATAAAACATATAAGCTTTCATATCCATATATCTCCTGGTTGAGGAGCAAAACACGACTTTATGACTTTATACGATATTTTAGATTTAAAAATAACTTAGTCGTGTTATACGATAGTTTAGTGTTGACGATTTCCGCGGTTTCGATGAGTCGTTGTCAATCAAGTTAAGAGTAAATAAGAATTATCGAACTGTTTCGAAAAAGGGCATTCCGCATCTTAGAATTAACGATAAATTTTCGGAGATAAACCTGATACGATATTTTAGAACACGATTTGTTCAGATATATAGTATTTATACTTGAAACATTGACAAGCTCTCAAAGGCACTTATTGTAATGGAACCCGTAGATTCTAAATAATTATGCAAAAAGTGTTTTTGCGCCAAAACGCCAACAGGACATTTTTGAACACAAACGATATATCTCTACATGTCATATATTTTCGTCCACTCTTCTAATGTAATGTCCATAAATATCAACACCCACTAGATTAATTTCGGGTTATGAAAGCTGTTCAACAGCCGTCCGTCGAATACGGAACGCCGACTAAATTGGGCGTGTGAATTCTGAATACTAATTAGCAGGCTGACGATTCGCACGCACCCCTTAAAAACCACATAACTCACAGAAAAGGAGAATGACACCCTCGTAGCAAAGTCTATCAATTGGTTCCAGTTTTGGGAGAGAATACGACACGCGTCACACTTGATACATCGACATAATAAAATATTCATTATGTGTGGTCAAACTCATTCGCACAGTAATGAGACGGATTTTTATATTTGTTTCAAAGCAAATTCCGTGCAACAGTTTTCGTTGACACTTTTGTCGAAATTTTAACTTGAAAGAAACCTTCTTATAGTCGGTATACCGATATTCACTACGTCATCACTCATGTTCCAATGGTTAATGGATGACGAATTACCCCACTACGAATACAAATATATTGTTCTGTCGATGATTCAAGTTCGAAGTGCAACGTTATCTGATTTAAAACTGGCTAAACACCCGCACGATACGTGTGTGTCTATGGATCTGCAACGATCTTGATGAAACTTGCAGTCACTATGTTATAAAGCAGGTGGTTTATTTTGTATCGGCTAAATGCACAGATAATCAATGATATTCGCACGCGTTTTCAGCAGTTAACCCTTCCATGTTAGAAGCTTCCTGAATATTTACGATATCCCTGTGCCAATGCATTCTCTTTTATATGCGAATCTCCCACACAAATATAAGAGAATGCATTGGCCTCCCAATATTTACCTTGACATTGTGAGCCAGCGCATTCTCTTATATATGCAAGACAATCTATGGGAAACTCGCTTATATAAGAGAATGCTCTGCCACAGGATATTTAATGCTGTACCAGCACAGCTCACGTCATGAAAGGTTCAAAAATATATTCATGACCCGAGGCCTGTTTAAGTTCAAGTTACAAAATAACCCGCTTAATACAGCACTGCTTAATACGATAATTTTTACCAGAAAAAAATATTGCTATAAGTGAATTTTCTATATACATCGACACCAAGTAAGTATATATCGTAATTCGATAAATTTATTTAGTATCGGCTAAATGCAGAGAGTATCAGCGATATTTGCACGCGTTTGCATCAACACCAATGTAAATTCAGTTGATTTCATAACAGTCATTACAATGTACCAGATTGCCTGGTCCATTATGTTTGATTCAAAACCTATATTATGTATTATGTCGCGACCTCACAATATTATTTTGAATAGGTTTTTTTCTAATTTGTTCATCAAACCCCAAAAATCAAATCCAAAATTATATAGGATCTATACTCTTAAGATCACAATTTATACCATTTTCAATTAAACTTTTAATATAGTAAAATTAACAACAACCAGCAAACCTGTCACTACATACACCATCATATTTTCTTATTGTATTGTTTATTAAGGAGCAGCAGGTCATGCTGCTCCTGCACAATATTATTAATTCATGTATTATACTGCTCCTTTATAAATTGTTAATTGTTGTACAAATAAAAATCTACATATACAGTACCACGGCGACGTCTATCTGATCGACGACCGCAGATACCATAGCTATTGAGCCTCGCGCACTATAAACCACCTGGATTTGTTAAATAGTCTCCCCTGTTGATGATATTTACTTGAGGTTTGAACAGTTTTGATATGTATGAGAGGGTTTGAGACGCTATATGCTGATGCCAATAAAATTTTACTTGGCCATGTATGGAATTATATACAATAGTTGACCTTAAGGTATGGATTCTCTTACCGGAGACCAATCTCTTCTTCAAGGCAATGACATGCTATACGTTGCAATATTATTCTTAACCCTTTGGTGACGTTCCACAGTTTCTGCACGGGCATCACCACCTATTTTGTCCGAAAGAACACTGTTTCCTCACACTAATATAAAAAAAGATAAAACTTCTCACCACAGGGATTTCCAAAAAACCTTGTTTCATGTAGATGACAAATGTTAGGTACTAACAAGTCACGCCTGTGCCTGTATCCACTGTTTCGCAAAAATAGCTACTACTTTATACTAGTGGGGTCAAGGTCACCTGAAACAATATTTACACATGCCATATACATGGTGCCAGAAAACACTGTTATTCTATTCTAAGAAATTGACCCCTACTGATCATTCGAAACTGTGGAGTGTCACCTTTCTTTACAAAATGGATTCACCCATTCAGTTATGAAATATACATTGGAACGGTCTATTATTCATTTGGAGGGGTGTCAATGTAATAAAAGCAGACGACACACAGAAAAATGAATAATACAAGAGCAGAATAATTCATATACATTGGTAGGAAATGCTCAGACAATAAGTTCACAAACGATGGTAGTTTGTTGAACTTATTATCTGAACATTTCCTAAGGGAACTACTCGACAATGCGTATTTAGTATAGAAAGGGTTAACATTGCTATTGGCACCATAACTGGTTGTTCTTTTGTAAAACAATTGTTCAATGTCTGACCACGATACGGTAACCTGTTCCAGACTTAACTTAGATAGCACAGGTTCATAGAGATGACTGTTCAACAAAATAAGAAGTTATAGGTTAAAGGTACTAAATCCGATTCGATGGTCCCAATATAATCAGATTACCACAACAACAACATTTTTTTTATAAATACCGCTAAATGATCATGATCGATTAATTGCCCAAATATAATGCTAACCACTGTCAACTACTACAGTATAAAATTGCCAGAAACGTGTTATTTATCAACATGTTGTTCGACGAAATATCAACAAAAAGCCTCTTGATTTTTAGAGTTATCCATCTTCATCTTTGGTCCGAGACCATCGGCTCGTCGACTCTTTACTGGGCCACTAATAATTATCGATGGTGAAAAATGATAGATTTCAAAAATCGATATCTAATAATTCTACGTGGGTTCCTCGACTCAAATCAATTATTGTTTATCCCCGAATCCAAATAAATAGTAATGGAGGGGCGCTTAATCGGATTATGCATCTTTAATTTTCTTGGATCAGACCCGTCTCATTGAGCTACATTTATGTGTACATTTTAGCCGATATGAGAGACCGTGTCGGTAAGTACGGTAATGCCCTAAATAATCGACTCCTTAACCACAGCAGAATTATGGGTAACTTTTTAGGATTTAGTTGGAAATATGGCTTGTTGCCATTCATCGTAAAGCTCTCGGTGAGATCTTTCCGATGAATGGCAACAAGCCATATTTCCAAATAAATCCTGAAAAGTTACCCATAATTCTGCTGTGGTTAAGGAGTCGATTATTTAGGGCATTACTGTACCTGTAAGATTAGTGGCAGTAGAATGTTTTATAAATTGGCAGCAATGTATTTGTGTGTATCTGTTTACTAGTTTTTGTATTTTGTGTTTGTCCATGTTTTATTTTATTGCAAACAGCAATGGCTTCTGAATATTGATATACTTCACAATTTGACTGATCTTCATGCAAATAAAGATGACATGATTTCGTTAGCCCATATGATAAAACCATTTTAAATATGTATCCAGGCCTGCTAGTTTTATGAATACTTAAGATTATCACAAGCTGCATGCAATCGATACAATCCGGTTCCTCTTTTGATGTGCGGTTCGGCGTATATTCACTTGATTCAACGGCCATGTGAGTCGGCCATGTGAGTCGTGGTGTTTTCTGATTACCAAATTTGGAATCAACATGTTACAAATAAACCTGTTGAGTATGAGTATAACCCAAATTGCATGGCTCGTATTGATCAAACTTACAGTATAACAAAGATCGTATAGCGGAGATATGTAAGATTAATGTCAAATATTATTTTGCTACCATGTTTTCCATAAAACATATATACACGACGAAATTTAGAAACTCTTCCGATTCCGTGCTTCTGTTCGACTGTTTCCACCGAACAGACAATACTAAATACCGTAACGTGACACCGGCTTCGATTGATCAGCTCATTCGGATCTGTGTACATAATAGCTATTGCATATAACAATGTTCTTCTATTGTAAATATTGTATATATTATGTCTCAATACTCATGAAAATGTAATATGAGTTTAAGAGAATAAACTAATTGAATTGAATTGTTATATCGTCCGGTTCGATAGCACAACATACGTTGTTTTCGAATGTCTTGTTCTCATTCTCAAGAATGGACAAGTTACTAAATCCTATTTTTGGCGCGTCAGTTGTTTGTCGTCACAAGAACTCATCAACAATGATCGGATTGCCAGACAATTTAGTAATGGTATTAAGCTTCACAATGTCACTGGGTGCATCAGAAATATGTTGATGAAAAACTTGTAAAATATGTTGTCTCATATTCAATTAAGTGATGCAATCGCTCGCGCCATGTGTATAAATCCTAAAACTACCATTAACATCTGAATATTATTGTTTACCGTGCGCGGAGCGATGTATTTTTGATCGCTTGAACGGGAATCGCAATTTACAACAAATTAAAACATAAAATGAAGCCATGAAAAAACTTTGCATGAAACAGATGTTGTTTTATGCTATGGCAAGATATATCATATGCATAATTTATTTACTCTGTCCGTAATATGCACTATAAAGGATAGAAAATGGATTTCTTTTCAATTATTTGTTTACATTCAGAGGGGAGTGCACACTTTGTGCAGCTTTATTCGTGTTCTTCGCCTCATTTTTCAACATTGTAAATTTCAGATGCTATGCATGATTAACACAACTAACTGATAAGTTTCATACCATGATATATATATCAACACCTAACTACTAATCAACAGAAACCCGACTCGCCACTTCAAACAGTAAAAAAGTCGAACCGAACATCGAAAGCGGACTGGATTGTATCGATTGCAGCCTGTGATTCTAGCGCACAAAATAACACGTATGGAACGAGAAGTACTGCGTGAGATACAGCCAATTTCAGCCGCACTTACGTGTAACTTGTAACGTGTGTTACTATCTTATTGTTATGGAGATGCACAAAATAATAGCCGGGTGATGAGGACAAGCTGTCCTCACAACGGCTATCGATAAGCTTAATTGGCATCAATCAAAACAAGATCATTCCGCGCAGACAAATCAAACTCTCCCGCCCCTGCACATCGTTCGTCTCTCATTCGGTTATCATCAGAATATTTGAATATTCCTCTTTACTACAAGTTTCGCGTGTTACAAATGAGGTCCCCAGAGGATAAATTTGATTATGCTAACCCGCTGTACGTGTAGCGTCACTAAATTCACCCGATGGGGACACGTTGGAAACAAAACTTATAACCGGGTTGACCGTGTACGTGTAGGCGAAATGGTCGTGTGAGTCAATAACAACAAACTTACACGTTCCACGCACATGGGTACTGTCTTGCTTGATATTTCATTTCCTATCCAATTATTTCATATAGTTGTGAAATTTTAGAGAGACAGCCATAATTATTTGTTAATTATTTCAATGACAAAATCAAGCCTGTAAATAAGTGTGTCTGACATTTGCAGAATGAGGTCCCCAGATGTAATCAGTCGGCTAGCATAAACAAATGCACCCTCTGTGGACCTCATTGTACTTAGGCGTCATCTTCTGGGACGTATCTAGTCTGAAATTAACATTGATTTTAGTTATATTTTCCCTTCTGTTCGGTCTCTATACCCCCTAGTTTGCAGAAGATCAAATGCATAATCGAGGTGATAATGGGTGAACATCACAAACTTCAAATATGGACCTTCAATCTTATCCTAGGTCTCACATAGCAGCTGTGGCCTAGGCAGAATGAGGTTCACATATGGTGATATGGTGCGCTAGCCCGGCGTGCGGGACAGCGTCACTAAATTCACCATCTTGGGACCTTATTCTGCAAATGTCAGACACAATTTCCAGTCTTGAAAATAAACGTCTTTCTTTGGTTGGTGTGTATAAGTGTATGTTGATATAACCAAACCTTTATTATATCATTTAAAAAAACCATTACATAGTTCCTTATCTGTCACTAATGATGAATACGCGCGTGCTACATATCACTTGGCATCGCGCCAAAAAATAATCACCGAGCCGCGTCTTCACATTGATTCAGGCGGATTAATACTATTTCGAAAGGCCGCGCATGACACACACACCAGACAATGCAAAATGATTGCTTTGCTCAATAAAGTTAAATTCCTGTCCAACTTCTTTTCACGACCGAAAATGGACACAAAAACAAAGAGGCAAATTGGGGTGGGGATATATTTTGCGCCGCCAGCCTGAGTGCGCAATATTGTCATTTACGGTTGTGAAGCGTCTCAGCCAACGATGTAAATATATGCATTTTAAATTTTCTTTTAAGAATTTTGTTTTGTTAATAGGGCATCAAGCTCTAGTTTAATTCATGTGATATACAGGATCTTCAAATCTTTATGTTGGGATATAAGATTCTATGAAATTCGTTTGATAAAATTGATTCACAACTCGTCGACGACTCGTTGTGAATCAAATTTATCAAACTCATTTCATAAAATTTTATATCTCAACACAACCCTTTGGAGATCCTCTATATATCACATTTGGTTTTCGCCATGTTTCAGCGAAACAAAGCAAAAAACTAAGTTAAATTTAATATGAATGTTGTTGTTGTAACTGCAGATATTCAACCATGAATACATATTTATCTTTGGTGAAATGATTTGCTGAGAAAATACTGAAGGAATTGATCATCAATTGATGTATTAAATTTTTTAAATAAGTTTCTACGACATAGAGATCATATTCCCGACTCGACTTTGTTGGCGATTTTCCTTTGTGTCGCTAACAATCATGGAATTTCTCCCAGGTAATTAATTCATGTTTATTGCGATATCGGCTCACAATAGTCACACTCAGAACATGCAATCACGAGCTGGGACCACATCCTAAAGTGAAGCAGATTATTCAGGAGCAAGTAGAAACAAAGACATATGTTCAATGTTATAAGGTTTCCTGTCAGAACGAGTCAGGGTATCAAAAAGTTCCTACGATTCGTACTGGTGGAATATGATCTCTACCGGTGAAAGGCAGAATAGAGATTCATGGCATGATCTACAATTAAAGATACGGGCGGCGTTGGCGGTGGGTATGCTGTTAAAATAATCACCTCCGTCAAAAACCGCCATAAACAGAAAGAATCGTGAAATATAAACATACTTTGTTCTTATAACAATCAGAAATATGGCATAAACAGTATGTTATTGTCAATTTCCCCCCATTTGTTATGTAAACAAAAGCAAAAAACGTTACGTTACCTGGCTTTTGTTTAGATCCGGATATGGTAAACACAAAGAGCGTTATTTGTTACTGTTTTCCTATTATTGAAATAATAAAGAGCGTTTATATCATGTGTGTGTGATTAACCAATAGAATTGCGCTGTGTTATGTAAACAGAAGCACAACTTCTGTAACACGAGCAGGCTATTGTATACGTACACCATCGTATACGTCTTGATGACAATATACTATTTACGCGCTGATTATGTTTGGCATATGAACAATACTATATATATTTTAATATTCCTTCTGTTGATGGCGATTTGAACAAATATGAATATTTCTGCAACGAACGCCGTCCGTGCCTTTAAGTATGGATCAGGGTCGAATTAACGAACAGTCTGATAAATATCCAGACTCCATCTCATTACTTTCAACGTAAGTTGATTGAAATGAAACACGGTCTAATTTAATTAGACTGATTGACGACGTATGTTTCAAAGAGAGTTTTGCGCATCAAATTATGTCTAAGGCTTGAGGCAATTATGAAGATAGAAGCCATAGTATTAGTATTCGATTAACTTGGTGTTGAAGTCTACTCAACAGAATTTTCATTTACGTGGCTTAATTAGTTCGCGGAGAAGCCAATTTTTGGTCATTCATGAACAAGTCTTCTCAGCGGGACACAAGGAGCAGTGGGTAAATATACAAACACAGAAGTCTGTAAAACATCAGCGCTACGAAGAACATTGAGAAATAGATAAGCTTTGTGGATAGTCCTCCAAAAACACAATTTCGCTTGTTGAAACCATTGGTATGTAAACAAAACACTAATTTGTCAACAAATATCAATAATCGTTTAGTAGGTTCAGTTATTTTAGTCTAAATGTGATTTTCAGAATATTTGTCATTGATTTGACCGTTTCCAATGGTTACCAAGATTTTATTCAACTTTAGTATCTACTTGGGACTTTGATTTGTAGTAACAGTAATATTTACGTAACAATGGTTTCAATATATGTAATATCGTTACTGGATGGTTACTAAAGGTACTCAATCCGAACAGACGCTCCTAAATTACTATTTATTTGGCTTTGGGGGGGGGGGGGGGGTACAAAATATTTGATTCAAGTCAATGATCCCACCCATCAAAGCTCAGAGTGATCAGATATCGATTTCTGAAGTTTGTTATTTCTCGAGATGTGTAATAATACGTGGCCCAGAAACACGTGGTCAAACGGAGGGTCTCAGACAAAATTGCGGATGAAGATGGATAACTCTAAAATCAAGTGGTAATACGGTCAAATTTCGTGACACTTTATTGATAATACGGCCATATTTTGTTGAAGAAAATGTTGACAAATAACACGTTTTGGGACATTTTATACCATAGTTGACAGTGGTTAGCATTATTTTGTTGCAATTAATCGATTATGATAACTGAAGCGTATTTTGAAGACATGCTGTTGTTGTTGTTGTTGTATATTGGTGGTATGGGGACCGTCTGATCGGATTGAGTACCTTCAATAATGAAAATAAGAATGAAATTGATATATTATCACATGTATAGTTGTTTTACAGACGTTTATAAGAGTGTCTGTTATATAACATGAAGTTAACCCACCTCGAAGGACTCGTGCCCCTTAAATTTTGAGAGTCAGTGTATACCACAATTTAGTGCTCTAAAGCAGCGTGCCAGTCTTTTAGTAGAATCCCGAATAACGGTTAAATATATTTATCTTATAACGGTTGGAGATATTGTCCATGAATTATACTTCATCCTTAACACATACGTATGTGTTTTTGATGGCATGAACGGACTATAAGCAGTATGACACGCTTAGCAACGTTGAGACTTATCAAAAGTAGGAAGTAAACAAAATCATTATTAATATTTTGTTGAATCGGTTGTATATTTATACGTGTATGTTATTAATTGTTGATATATGACACAAAAGTATCTTGTATAGAACTGTTTTCTCAGTCGTTAGAATTTGATACGCGAACTATGTTCTTTCTTCCACTCTTACAACCCTATTACGCACTAACTGCTAGTCCCGGCGCATCACATGTATTTGTGCACAACAGCCATTTTTGTAAACAAAATGTGCGAAAACGTAGAGTTTCACTCAGAAAAAAAAACTTTAAAAATCCATTGAGAAATTATTTACACTGCCGTAAATGGCGGCTACCCGTTTGGCTATGGCGCGAGATTATATATACCGAACTCCGCTCTAAACTGATCAGAAAGGTCAATCCGAAGGGTGATCAGTTTGGAGTGGTTTTATTGTGTAAACCTGCTTACAATCACTGAATTCACGTTGGTCACTCCCCTCGTGTGTTGTTGATGATAAAGTGGCCCTTTAAATTGCCCAAAAATAATTACAGATTGGAGAATATTGTGATATAGATTTCATAATGTGAGTCTGGAGCCAATGTTGGTCTGCCAGTGGAACACATCACCAACGGCCTACTGATTAGCTATAGTACTGCAATTTGTTCACGGACAACAAACATGGGTTCACAATGTAAGATCTCATTATGGCCGACATCGGAAGGGAAAGATTGGATCATTTTATGTAGAACAACTTAATCTAACCATTATCTTAATCACACGCTATTGGAGAGGGGGGTCCTTTTTAAAAGTGGTCATAAACCAGGCATATACGCGAATGATTTTCTCCCTATAAAAGAAGAAAGGAACTATCGGAACTATTAAGATTGTCATTATGGTTAGCGTTAGGGTTAGGGTTGTTTTTAAGTGGTACTCAGGATTATTACCCCTCTGTTAACTGGTACTCAACATATGCCAATATTAACCGGTACTCATGATTCATACCTATCTGTTAACTGGTACTCGGGATTCATATGCCCATGTAACCGGTATTCAGGATGCACACCTTTCTGTTAACTGGTACTCGAGAATCACACCCCTCTGTTAACTGGTACTCGGGATTCATATGCCCATTTAACCGGGATTCAGGATTCATACCTCTCTGTTAACTGGTACTCGGGATTCATATACCTATTTAAACTGATATTCAGGATTCACACCCCTCTGTAAGGTGGTACTCATGATTCATACCCCTCTATTAACTGGTACTCGGGATTCATATCCCCATTTAAACTGATATTAAGGATCCATACCCCTCTGTTAGGTGGTACTCATGATTAATACCCCTCTATTAAATGGTACTCGTGACTCATATGCCCATTTAAACCGATATTCATGATTTATAACCCTATATTAACTGGTACTCGGGATTCATATCCCCATTTAAACTCATACAAAGAGTAAAATCCAAGATGGCCACTGGCATCCATGTTTTTCCAACATAATTCAGAAAAAATGGTAAGCTCTCATGTATCCATATATATTTTGGTGACGATCGGGGATGTGGCCTGCAGGGCGATCCATACCCCCTGTTAACATTTCTGGTACTCCGGATTCATACCCCTCTGTCAACTGGTATTCGGGATTCATATACCCATTTAAACCGATATTCAGGATGCATACCCCTCTGTTAACTGGTACTCGGGATCCATACCCCTCTGTTAAATGGTATTCGGGATGCATACCCCTCTGCTAACTGGTACTCGGGATTCAACAACAAAGCTGGTACGCAGAATTATAGCATCAAATTATTTAAATTTTGATTATTTCTGAGCCAAAATGACACATGTTGATGTAATTCAGTCTCATACTTCTTGATGTGTTGATGTAATTCAGTCTCATACATCTTGATGTGTTGATGTAATTCAGTCTCATACTTCTTGATGTAATTCAGTCTCATACATCTTTATGTGTTGATGTAATTCAGTCTCATACATCTTTATGTGTTGATGTAATTCAGTCTCATACTTCTTGATGTGTTGATGTAATTCAGTCTCATACTTCTTGATGTGTTGATGTAATTCAGTCTCATACATCTTGATATGTTGATGTAATTCAGTCTCATACTTCTTGATGTGTTGATGTAATTCAGTCTCATACTTCTTGATGTGTTGAAGTTATGGACTTGACTTCAGAAAATGTGTAACAATTATCATATTAGTTAAAAACTAGTTTTTTGATTAAGGTTATGCAGCTATAACCGAAAATTTTGAAGACAATTTCCATCATGATTAAATTATTGTGAAATAACCATGACTTGAATTATATATTTTCTTAACCGGTACACATGATTCGCCCCTCTCTGTGAACAGGTATTCAAGATCCATGGGGGTAGGGCGTGACACCCTCGCGTATTAGTCTAGGTAGCACATGAGGCGGGTGTTCACCCCTCGCCGAATTTATGGGATCACAATATTCTTAAGGTTGAACTATTCCCAAAAATTGAATATATGCATATTCGTTCAAAAGAACAGCGGTGTGATGTTTTGTGATTTAGGAAAGGTACAGGGCGAATATAATGTGGGAAATTTAGTTAATCGGCGACTGCGGAGCCGGAGCCGATTAACGGATATTTGCCAAAGTATTTTCGGGCTGTACCTTTCCGAAATCACAAAACTGTTATTATCTCCATACCTCCATATGTATAGGTTCATGAGAAATAAACTGATTGAAAACACCACACTGTTATTCACATTATAATTCTCTCCGAACTTAACATGTTATTTCGACACAAACATGCCTTGTAATTATCAACGAAATGTGCATCCATAGAAAACACTCAACCGATTAACGACTTTTTGTTTCAATTTAATGCGCTGGAAAAAATCCCTTAATAGTCCAGTCAAAATGGCTAAAAAAAATAGGCCAACCTCACAATAATGGCAACATAATTTTTCTCTTCGTTTGTGTATATAGTAACCAAACATCACTATACAAAACGTCCCCAAAAAATTGAGGTCACCAAACTGGTTGTTGCCCTAGATTGTGCATATAAAGCGCGTTTCGCTTTTGTGAAAGATGTGATATAACCACTTGGTCAATTTAAGCTATTTTATGGGGTCTCTCATATTTTGTGTAATATTGTTGACATGGAGGTTTTAAACACATTACAGCGTCTTTTTAATATAGGGGTGGCTTAGTTTTTGATATAGAGAGCGTTTTTTTTCTTCAAAATATGTGATTTCACCACTTGGTCAATTTAAGTAATTTTAGTCGGCTAAAGTTTAATAACATCTCTCACATTTTGTGTTGCTACTATTGAGATTGTTATATAAAGGTTTTAAACAAATCACATGGTATTGTTGAATAAAAGAGGGGTTTAAACTTGTGAAAAATTAATGACAATCACAAACACAGAGTTCTGATGTTGTGCGTGTTGTCTATAGAACTCAGTTAACCTGTATACTCTAATAGTCTTCACCATCACTGTCTATTTTTGATGCGGAACCTGTACATGCAGATCCTTGGCTGTGACAACACGCAACAAAATTGTTCAATCCATTCTGCTTACAAGAACAACTCTTGGTAGTCCTTAACACAATTACAGATACTGGTCATCAACAGATGTTCATGAGCAGCTTGTCCATTAGAATTGGTGACACATTATCATCTACAATCGTCCAACCCCAATCCTGAATGTCTAAACCATTGGATAAACCCTTCAAGTGCTGGATCTGGCAATATACTCTGAGGTTGTGGTATTTTGCAGCTCCAGAAGCTGGTGGAAGTTGTCGCGGCTCAATGTTCGAAGATCCCGTTCCATTCCTTTTGCAGAAATCGTGAAATCGGAGTTCACTGAGATTAATGTCAGCATCATCGTTGTAGAGAAGTCCCAGGGCCTTTTCGTCTGCATCTATGATTTCATCACTGGTGGCATTTATATTGTTGAATACAGCGGCATATTAGCGGAAATAATCATTGTGCATAAATTTCTTCAAGGAAGCCCCTTTTTCCAATTCCAAATAGTCCCGATGTTGTGTCGCAACCTAAAACCGCGTGGATAAATAAGATATTGTCGCACATGGGTACCGACAGCTGCTTCTTAACTTGACCAATGTCCCAACTGTTTTTGGTTGTTTCTTGACATTCATCTTTGGTTCAGAGAGAAGAACTGGGATATCTGTATCCTCTCCTATCACGATGGTGTCATTCGTTAACGAGGCACCAATGGCAGTTTGCGCGATCAGCAATTCGGCATCAGATTTAGCTTGTTTTATGTCGCACCCCAACTTCATGAGCTTTTTGTGGGGGGGGGGGGGGGGGGGGGGGGGGGGGTCACACCAGGGTTGGGGCGATTACGATTACAATTACTTTTGATTTACATGGTTATGATTACGATTACTGATTACATTTTTCCAATGTAATAGATCACGATTACAATTACTTTAGTAAATGTAATCGATTACTTTTCGATCTGATTACAATTGATAGTTTCCAACTATTTTGATCGCATAGGAATAAATAAGGAGATAAATCAAATTAAAGTATCAAGTTTGATAGAATAAAAACATCACTACATAACATGGAAACAAGAACGACTGAAACAATTGAAAAAGTAAACAATAAACACATGAAACTTTTTACATGTATTGGTGAGGTTTCATCAGGAAGTTGTGCACCAACTTATTGGGAATATATTATGTTTTATGTGTATTTATTTATGAAAATATATATTTAATTTGCTTATACATGCATTGCAACTAACGCATAATATTTATGATATGTCTGTTAGATTCAAAACCCAACATAAGGAAAATAACACTAAGGATTATTTGATTATCATCCATTGATATCCTGATGAGGATTAAATGCGACTTAAACTCGTATTATTCAGAACCACGCAATGAGGGGCAATCTACACACTGAGTGTTCCTAACCACACAAGTGTCCAAGTCATCAAGTGAGTGTGCCAAACCACCCAAAATGTCTGTTCATATTCACCCAACCCGTGTCATAAAGCATACAAAGGTGTCCAAAAGCCACCCAACGGATGTTCCAAATGATCCAATGAGTGGCCCAATCCACCCTGAATGGTGTCCCAAACTATACCATGATTGCATAAAACCCACTGGGTGTCCCACAACACACAGCTAGTGTCTCAAACAACACAAATGGAGTCATAGTCCACACAATAAGTGTTCCATGCCACCCGATGCATACTCCAAACAACTCAATGGGTGTCACCAACCACACACATAGTATCCAAAAACAGTCAACGGTTGACACAAACCACAATATGACTGTCCCAAACCATCAATTAAGTGCCCAAACCACACAAAGTGTGTCAGATCACGCACGTAGTGTCCCAAACAGTCTACGGGTCTCTGAAACCACACATGTAGTGTCCCCAACCACCCACTGGGTGTCCTTATTCACAAAATAAGTGTTCCATACCATCCAATGAGGACCCAAACCACCCAATCAGTGTCCCAGGCCATCCACTGAGAGTCCTAAACCGACCCATATTATGTCCAAAGCCTCCATTTGGGAGTCCCAAATTACCCCAGTAGGGTCCCAAAACACCCAACGAGTGTCACAAGCTACCCAATGAGTACACCAAACCACCCGCACCGTGTCCGAAACCACCAAACCGGTGTCGTAAACTACACGTCGTTTGTCCCAAACATCCCAAAGAGTGCCCCAAACCACACAACCGGTGTTTCAGTTAATCGGGAGTATCTAAGACCATCCAACTAGTGTCTGAAACCATCCAATGAGTGTCTTTAACCACAGTAGTGTACACAGCTATCCATCGAGTATCCCAAAATGATCACCCGACTGTCCTTCAGATGACTTCCCCAAACCATGCAATGATTGTCCCATGGTTTGGTATGTTGGATGGTTGAGATGATTTGGTAGATTGCACGTGACACTCATTCGATGCTTTGGAGCACTACATATAAGGTTTGAGTTTCTAATCAGATGGTTTTAGACATTCACTGTGGTTTAAATTATTTGTTATGTGTCCTTGGCATCCCTTGTTGGTTTGGGGCACTCATTTGGTTGAGTTGGGGCTCTTGGTGTGTAGTTTTGGGATACCATTCGATGGTATGTGATTCAGTTGATGGATGGGACACGCTTTGGTGGTTTGGGATACTAGTTGGATCGCTTTAGACACTAGTTGGGTAGTTTAGAAATTGGAACACCTGCCGATTGTCATAGGACACTATTTGTATGATTTGATACACCCGTTGGATGGATAAATTGGGCACACATTACGTGTTACCTCGATCCAGCAGCAATAGAAGCATCTTATTGTGAGAAATAATAATGAAACGCTCGTTATGTGTAATTTACTTAGCTTTTTGTTCAACGGATATGTGGTGTTGACAATATTTAAATCATAGACATGTTTCACAGCCAATAAGGCGAAAATAATAACACACTGTGTCTAAAATAAGTTACATCCCATGCACACTATGAATTTAGGATGTTAACAGATTTGTATAACCCTATCACGGAATCTCAAATATGCGCTAAACACTCTTTAAACATGAATTATTTCCTCAAATTGCTTCATTCTGATGCATTAGACATACAAGATCCCTTCATAAACCTGTTCTATTCTGTTTCATGGCCTAGGAACGGGGATTTCACATTATAGCTATCAGTTGCTAAGGCGGAAACAGATGCATAGCAACAATTTCTAAGGGGGCCCTTATGTGGTTGTCTCCCAAAATGATCGGTTAGGTGCCAGGTGCCTATATAGAAAATGTCCTGCTTTTATCAAAACATGTGCAATTCTCATGTTTGTTTGACCTAATCGCCTGGAGCCGATTGGTGCACAATTTTCACTAGAAATTTAGAAATGAGTCATCAAAAATAACATCTTTGCAATGAGGGAGTTTTTGGGACTTTTTATAGTGTTGTTTGGTGAACGTTTCTCTACATTATAGCGATGACAGAAATTATGTTGCAATTATTGACTGGACTATCATTAACATCGCTCTAACCGTTCATTAAGTAATCATCATGCCAAATGAAACTACCGTGTGTGGCGGTTTGCGCTCCAAAATACACATAATATTATTCGCTTTTGAAATTTTCTCAGTATCGAAATAAGTCGAGAAATATCTGAACTACCTTTCTACGAGCATTATGTAACCCAAAAAGACGCATTGAAGTAATGAAAAATACAACTGTGAATATGGTGTTTGTGTCCCAAACACAAAACAGCCATGTGCGCGACATGGAATAGAAAAGAGCGTTCCGTGGTAGTCTATTCCTGATATGGTAGCAATAAAGAGCGTTTGTCTGCCTTCTGGCGAAAAGTTGAACACGGCTGAAAAATGGCTGTGACTTTGGCAAGTGTTTTGCAGAGCATATGAATCCGGTATATCAATAGTTCATGTATTTGTCGACTATCGTATCCGTCCCTCGTAGAAAAGAGTTGGACGTTCGCGTGAGCCATGTCCATTTAAAGACGTAAGTCATTGAGTTTGACTTGCGTTACAGTGACCAATACATCCTTCGTGTGGATCGGTTTTAATTATATGTGTTCCTTTAAAGATATAACAACACACATGTATATTACCAACACGTATTTTCACTTCTAGGTGGTTATCCAATATGTTGCTTTCGTCGTGGCATTGGTTGGAGATTTGTCTTAATCGTGCGGTCGCAATATATTCTCGATCAATGTTCCTGCCAAGATAGCTACATTGGAGGAGGGTTAAGTTTTTGGACACCGTTCGATTTATATTACATATCCTCTATCTTGTTGCATCATTTGACGTGATATTGGCTGTAGTTTCCAATGATACCAAACGTGTTGCCATATCGTGTGCAAACATAATTATGTGGGTTTGAAAGGAGACCATTTGAAAATTGTGGTCCCATAAATTCGGTGGCGGGGGGAGACACCACCTGCTGTGGTGCCTAGATTATGATGTCTATTGAAACAAGCGTCTGCTGTGTAGTATTTAAATTAAAAATGGCGTCTTGTGATTATATCATTATGAAATGTTTCTTTGTAAATGAGTAAAATTTGTTTATGATGATTTGAAAAGAAAGTAAATATTGTTGTGGCTTTACATAAGAAATTACCAGTATCTCAGGTTCAGTGACAGTCGCACGTGGCTTCTAAATGTTTCAATGTGTTGTTGCATACGACGTGTGGCGTGTAACGAAATTTGTAGCAGAGGAAAATAACTCAATATTGCGCTGTGGATAGCAACCGATATTTGGTCAATCGCATAGTATTACAAAGGTAGTTTTATCAGTTCAAACACTATATTCACAATATTCTCGTATCATAATTGAGAAAAGTATGGTTTTATACTAATAAATATAAGAAAACATGTTCTTATTAATCACTGAAAAAAATCAGCTTTCCCGGATTGTTTTCCCTTGTGAAACCTAATGTGCCTTGTCTATTATAAAAAGATTTTTTTCTGCCTCGACATAGCCTTTTAGTCCAGGCACATTAGGGTCCACTAGGGAACAAATTCGGGGACGATTAAGAACATATGTATGAACAACGTGGCAAAAGTCCCCTAATATCAGAGTTGAGCTTTTTGAGATACCATGATTTTTCGGCATGGTTCAAATTCTGACGAAATTCCATCAGGCTATATGCGAATGCAGTCATATGTAGACTTATTTACGGTCTCAATCTTCACACGTACCCGATTATCGTGGAGCAGGTGTCGCTAGATAGGTGCAGTTGATGTTAGAGCTCACTACCAGCTGATAGTCCGTAATTGTGATGACCTTATTACCGAATAGAGCATATAAATCGCATGATGATTCAAAATTTTCTCCATAAAAGAGGGCGAGTAAAGATATTCAGACGACAATGAGTTGAAATATAACCATTATACTAAAACAGATGTTAATTCAGAAAATGAAAGTGAAAAGATATTTCGGAACATCACCAGCCTTAAGATTTTATAGCTGAAAACTTAACACTACCCCCTAAAACGTACACCATGGCTTCGGGTGTCTGAAAGGCAAAAAAAGACCACACATTAGTCCAGGCGTTTGCTGTGACAATTGTGAAAAGGGTGATAAAAACCATAAACGTTGCACCAATGTTCCTTATACACTATACATATTGATCATTTTCAGATGTAGGCATGTTGTTGTTGGTGTGGACATGACAGTAAAGTTACCGCATGTGTTACTTGAGGGGTTGGTGTAATGGTTGCGAGGGACATACCAGCCATTGGAAACATACCATCTCTATGAGTTTGGTAACTTAACTGATATCACTCTTTCATAATTTGTCATATTGTACTTATATTGACAAATAATGCACAACTAAAGGTTGGTGTAATGTGTACTGATGCAAACATTGCCCTGTGTCAGATTGGTATTGAGGTTGAAAATGTTGATAGGTAACCACCTACCATTGATAAAACTACTTACAGCTGAGACTATTTAGTTATTTTTTATCAGCAGGACATATATGTATGAAGTTTATGATAGTATCTGCCATAAAGCGATTGTTGGAATACATTTTAGAGACATGTAAAAATATTGACCCACATTTACGTCGATACCAACCCCTCCATCATGGAATCTGACTACATTTGACCATGGCATCCACGAGAAAACTATCACAGTGTGGTAGCATCCGGAATACTCTTTGCTATGTGGTTTGAACTAACTGTGTGTTCTTACTATCCATGCTACAACTACATATATGTCAATACATGGGCATGGGTTCTTTAAAAGTCTATACGCACATGAGCATGGCCTATATATTTCAGACTAAGATACCATGAACTACCTTTAGGAACCGATGCCCATTTCCTATTTACATGACCAACCCATAGTTACATTGGCTCATGACCTATATATGGAACTGCATCCAATGATATGTCCTAACTACTTTGTCCATGTCCTAGACAGGGGCCTGGACTGGTGATATACTATCTAAGTAAACGAATCTAACTATTTTTGAAGAATTCCAAAAATTTATTATCCACACACAACGATTTTAGTTGCTTAATTATAAATCGGTCAGCAGCATCTTAAGCATCATACGTAACATGTAATAAAATGAATAATCCGTTCCATTCTACTCCCCTCACCACTCCCCTCCATCTTTGTCTTCTTATCTTAAATTCTCCTCTTATTCTTTATACCCAAAAATCATAAGACCAATGTAATATCCGAATTATCTATCTACTGTCCGGTCCCGACACTAACGTCAATTTCCATGATGATTTATATAGTATATTATACAGGGGCCCTAGATGATACATGGGGAGAACGACACCTGAAAAGCCATGTGCTTACTGTCGTTCTCCCTTTCTACCAGATATATCACATATTACCATTATACATTATATTAATTCCTTGTGTATTCCCTCGTTCAATTTATATTATGTATATTATATATTTGGTGGATAAATAAACTATGCTTAAACCAAGTATGGTTCTATGGATTTTCTCTAGGGACCTGGTTATATGTCATAAGTTCATAGCTCTAGGCGCCTGTATATTTGCACTACATGTGGGTTCTAAGTGGATCCACGGCTTGTGCGTGGCTGGGATTATAGCCTAGATATCAATGTAGCATGTATTATAAATGGGATGGGTTCATGTCTTACATATAAATACCTGATAATCGTGTTGGATGATGTCAAAACTAAATCAGCCTGGGTTGTCCAATAGTGGCCTGTGTCAATTCCATACCTATATGAGCCTGGGTCCATGGCCAAGCTATAGTGGTTGCACACGGCTTATAGGGGCCTCCATCATTTAGGCCTCGGTCAAATATCTGTATATGTACGTACGTACATACTAAGGCTTACCAATAGGGGCCTGGTGTCCATACGTCGCCTATATATGTGACTAAGTTCATTGCCTATCAGCATATTTGTGGGTCTATGACCTTACTAACGAGGCCTGTTCCGTAGCTTATATTTAGCTACTTATAGTCACCTGTATCCAATACATACATTATTATAGTCGACTGGGTATTAGCACTATGTAAACATGCCTGTGTCCTTGATGTATATATATCACGTAAAAGGGGTGGGTTAATTTCCTACGTATAGACGCCTGTTCAAGCCTGGGTATCATGCTATGGCATATCTATATCAGTCTGGGTCCATGGTATACATGCATGGGGAATGTATCCATTGCCAACATATAGTGTCATGTGTGCATGGACTATTTATAGGGGCATGCATCCATGACCTACATATATATGGCATTGGTCCAATATATATGCACAGGTGAGTCTGTCATAACTTTTCCATGTGTTCATACCATATGTAGGGTCCTGAATACGTGGTGTACTAATGTGTTATACATTGGACTTTGTCTATGGTATCTGAGTTTACGGTCTACCTATGGGCACTTGGGTATTTGCACTATGTAACAGTGTCATGGTCCCTTGGTGACCAGATATAACCCGTTTGACATCGTGGTTAAATGGTGTATGCCTTGTCTATATATGCCTACTTCCAAGGCCAATATATATATATAAGGGCCCACCCAATAGTATGGCTTATATGTAGCGGCCTGGTTCATGGCCTATGCATATCCTACCGCCATATATCATGTGTATGGACATGGGTCCTATGATTACGCATATGTGCTTGGGTCCTTACCTAACTATTGTGGGCTTTAGGTTCACTGATAACAAATATGGGGCTGATCCCATGTTTGTCATAAATATATAGTAGAGTGGGTTTGTGATTTATCCATCTATCTGTGTGGGTATGTGTATATATGTGACTAGTGTGGGCATGCCTCATCTATATCTATATTTGCGAATGTCTGTCTGTCTGTCTGTCTGTCTGTCTGTCAGTGTTCTATAGAAATTCACAGGGGACCATCTAGATGATGCCAAAGGGGTCTACTAGGAGTAGCTTTTTATGACAAAGATAATGGTCGGGGTTAGAATTTTCTAAAGTGACGCCGTTGTTGTCAGGGGCAGAAAAGGGGGAGGGGGCGAAAAAAAATTGTCGCCGATTGCCACCAAACTTATATATAATAATCCCCATGATATGAGGAATCTAATGGTGAGGTTTAAATATGGCAAAAGTCGCGCCGTTCGCGTCAGGGGTGCCCGGAAGGGGGAGGGGCAGATTTTTTTTCTGTCGCCGATTTCCACCAAACTTATATATAATCATCCCCATGATATGAAAAAACCAACGGTGTGGTTTAAGAGTGGCGTCGTTCGAGTCAGGGATGCACGGAAGAGGAGAGGGGCACCAAAATTGAAAAACTAATTTTAGCGCCGATCTCCACCAAATTGATATATATTCTTCTTCATGATATAAGGAATCTAATTGTGCGATTTAACAATGCCAAACCCATGATATGATAAAAACCAACGATGTGGTTTAAAAGTGGCGTCGTTCAAGTCAGGGATGCACGGAAGGGGAGAGGGGCACCAAAATTGAAAAACTAATTTTAGCGCCGTTCTCCACCAAATTGATATATATTCTTCTTCATTATACAAGGAATCAAATTGTGCGCTTTAACAACGCCAAATTGTTGTCTTTTGGTTGAGAGATTGGTAGGGGGTGGGCACTAAATTTGATAATAATTGGTTTAGTCGCCGATTGACACCACACTTATACAAAATCATCCCTATGATATGAGGGGTCAAATGGTGTTTCTTATATCTGTCAAATGTGGCCTCATTCGAGTCAGGGTTGCATTGAAAGGGACAGGGGCATCAAAATTGATGCACAATTTTTTTTGCGCCAATTTCCACAAAATTGATACACGTTCTTATCCAAGATACGAGGAATCTAATCGTGTGATTTAAAGACGCCATAGTGGTGCTGTTTGTTTGAGAGATGTGGGTGTGGATTGGCACCAAATTTGATAAAAAAATCGTTTAGTCGCCGATTATCACCAAACTTATAAACAATCATCTCCATGATATCAGGAGTATAATCGTGTGGTTTAAGGATGTCATAGGTTGGGCCATTCGAGTCAGTGGTGTATAGAGATGAGAGGGACACAACAAATTATATCTATATGTTTAGTGCCGATTTCCACATATACTTCTCTGTGATACGAGGAATCTTATCGTGTCGTTTAGATACACCAAATGTGTGCCCTATGGGTGAGAGATATGGGGACCTTAAATTTGATACGAATTTGTAATACTCGCCAATTTTCACCAAATTCATATATATGCATCTCTAATCTCTAATGAGTCTTAGTGTGTGCAGCTTGATACTGACATAGGGACGGGAGGGTCACCAAGACTGATACAAGTTAGTACTAATTACCATCAAATTCAGACACGTTCTTCTCAAATGATACAATAAATCAAATCGTGCTGTCTGTCTGTCTGTCTTTCTGTCTGTCTGTGTGCGTTCTATATATAACTTCACGCGGTACAATCGAGATGGCACCAATGCGTTCTAAGATGGGTAACTGTTTACAAGGAAGATAACTGTGCGGGTAAAAAAATTCTAAAATGACGCTGTTGGTGTCAGGGGAATAAAAGGGGGAGGTCGGCAAAATTAAAAATATATTATGAAATAATTTTGTCGCCGATTTCCACCAAACGAATACATAATCACCTTCGCAATATGGTGTTGTTCGAGTCAACAATTGATTTAATAAACTATTTTTAACCCAGATTTCCACCAAATTGATATATTATTTTTCTCTATGGTACGAGGAATATCATCGTGTGATTTAAAGACGTCACATTGCTGTCGGTTGGGTGAGAGATATGGGTCATAACTATTCTCAGAATTTGTTTAGTTGCTGATTACCACCAAACATATATATAATCATCTCCAGTATAGCATGCATCCATGGGTCTAATGGGAATGGTTTAAATATGTCAAAAGAGGCAAACGCTGGTACAAATTTATTTGGCACCAATTTCCACCGAATTCATACACGTTTTTCTCTAATGATATACCATGAATTAAATCACATTTGGTGTCGTTTGCGTCGCAGATGGCGAGCGGATATGCACTATCATTGATAAGATTGCTATTCGCCTTTATCCACATATAAGTTATATACAGTCACCCAGGCCATCTCCATATCATTTTAAGTAGTTTTGGACGTTCACATTTCACAATCCCGACATATGGTGACCCACTTAAGTCACTTGAACAATTATGTCTTCTTAACTGTCATATTTATATGGGAATAGCAATCAGGGCATTCACAAAATGAGCTAGCAAAAAGAGATACATAGAAGAAGCATTAAACGTATATTTATCATTATATTGAAGAGATACATATATTCGTGCAAACTGTGAGACCCCGAACCGTCAGAGGATTGCATATATTTTATAACAAAATTGAGTCTGTTCCATTCAATACAGTTTCCGCAAAAAAGTTACAATTTGTCGACATATATGGAAGGCCTGTTCAAATATAGTGGTCACAGTGTGCAGTCAAATATAGTTTCTTCTGATATACAAGAAAATGCAGTTAGTAGCATAAGACTGTTCAGGATCCTCCCAATACTGCACATCTGACAAGGGTTTTATAACAGACTCCTCGACTGACATAAACAACTCAAAATCTCGCTCTGTGCCTGGCACATGTAGCTAATATTTATGCGCATCAACATTTCGTTTAAACTGAGAATATTTAGTCAATATATAGCACCATGAACAGAGGAGCACCTGGAAATTTCTTTGAAACATCTGTATCTTCATGGAGATAGCCAGGTGTCCTCGAGAACTTAGTCCAACCCACTAAATTGATTGATACATCTCAAAACCCAATTATCATCTTTTATCGAACTAATGTGTTTATGATGTTCATGTATCATATTATAACGTCTAATGTATAAGCAGAACTTTGTAAATAAATACATACTTCATTATTGTTGGAACGGATTAATCGTGATAAACAGAATGACAATTGACAAGGTGAGCCACTACTTATATCCAATGACTGTAATAATCATGTTTTATGATGCTATTTGAATATACAATTTATGAGAAAACGTATAACACTTTTAAGCAAGAATATTCTCTATCCCCAACAAATATCCACATCATACAGAGGGTTTCTCATCGCATTAACCTGGGCAACGCCGGGTAACCCTGCTAGTATTACATAAAAGCAACAACTGTTCAACTCTCACATTGAATTACCGTTTGGCCAATTCTGGTCTCCGTTTTGAGTGTCGGAACTGGCAATGGAGCATAACAGATAACTGTACCCATATGAAAACTAAATTTGTGCCAAATTTTGGTAGACTCACACTAACACTATTATAATTGTTTTCACCATAAAAATGGTACATGACATAGTTTCGTTTGTTAAAACTACCATAATATAAGTCATATGTGTATTTTTGTATTTTGTATTTGTGTTATGACCCTCGCAACAGTCGCCAATTCTGTAAGTAAGATATATATGGTATTTTCCCTGTCAGATCCACACTATCAAAAACTATTATTATTGTGTTTACCATCAAAATGCTACTTGGCGTACTTTTTGTTAAAACTACCATAATATCAGTAATATGTACATTTTTTAGTTTGAGGGTGTGTCTATATCAACCGTCACCCCTCCCCCCTCTAAGTAAGAAAAATGGTAATTTGTCAGTCAGGTCAACACTAGCAACAATTTATAATTATTTTCACCATAAAAATCCTACACGACGTAGTTTGGCTTGTTAAAAATCACATATGTGTATTTCTTCGATGCCTAGCAACCGTTGCTAAGTAGGGACCTGCGCGAATGTCGACACATAAGAATATGAGCAGTAGCGTATACGGAACATATGTGCCAAGTGTCATGCTTTTGTCACCTTTTTGACAATTGTGGTGTTTGTCTACACCAGTAGAAGAGCACAATAGCGAGTTTGCTATTTCAAACCGGTACGGGTACGCGTACGGGTAGCTACCCGTACCGGTACACGTTTTGTAATCGCAAACTGTTTTACGGGTATAATTCATCACATCGACTGGTAATGTATGGTGAGCCAACTGCAACAAAAAATATATTATAATATAAATAGATTGTTATTCGCATTCGCTTTATTGGCCGATGTTATAATTACCGTTATTGATTGTTGGAAATTTGTATTTATATTAGATGAGCGGGCATCAGGATAATCAGTTGCTTTCATCAAGGACGCGGCGGCATTTGGAAGGGGTTGGTGCTTTTCTTTCATTCATCTTGATAACATTTTCAACAATTGGATTCTACAAGTCATAGACCGATCGAGTGTTGACTATAAATCAGTTGGAATTTTCAGACTAAGAAATTAGATTATGATAGCTCAAATTTACAATTACGTTAATTTTTCCAACCAATAATCGGTATAAAATGTATTGTTTTAGACCAGGGTCTAATAATGTCGTGCATGTAGTTTCAGTCAGATATAAGACCGAATGTGTTCCTTATTTTAGTTAGGGAATATTTATTCATATTAACTCTTTCAGTGCCAGGGGCCGATCTCATCGGCCCTAATTTACGGTATGTAAAATCGGCCCTTTTTTGGGTATGCTTAAGCATGCTATAGCGAATTTAAAAACAAACTGGATAAAACCTTAGGGGCATGTTGTAACTCAAAACTATCACCAAGTATTCATAGTAATAATGTTGATGCCCATGAAAAACGTAAGATTCCCTGGCACTAAACCTACAAAATAAGTATGTTAAAGAATACAAGAACAAATTATCAAAATTGTAAAATATTGTAAAAAAATAATAACTAATGATGAAAAATTGTTAGGCCAATGCATTCTCTTATATATGCGAGGCGACCTATGGTCGACTCGCATATATAAGAGAATGAATTGGCACAGGCTATATGGGTTGATACAATAATCGGACCTGTCACTCAAAGGGTTAAGTAATCAATGGATTGGAATCTCTCAACAGATCGAAGGAATATTTATCCCAATAATTGGGATTTTTGTCCGGATCTCAACCCGGAGGTAGGTTTGAAAAATTAAACTTGGAAGCATAAAAGGTGTTAAAATGTAGTCTGTTTATTTTAATGTATTGGATAAACAGCGTTTGCTTCACTTCTGTGCGAAACACAGAAAACAGCTGAAACTCGTTCTGTTTATACGTAGAGTATGTATAGGTATTTCGTGTCTTTAGCGACCTATATTATCCCCGCTACAATATACACAAGTTTTGTGCTTCAAATGCGTCATGTCCGTTCAGATGGTAAATATATATTAAAATGAGAAATCAGTCCCCAATTATATACGATAAAGTAACTAAACGGTTGTATTCAAATGTACAATGCATTGATAAATCCACAATATATTGATTCCCTTGTATAAAGGGTTGACACAGGGACTTGACGACAGGGGTGTCTCGACCCCCAACTTTGGTCAAATGTTCAACTTTTGGAAATGTGATATACCTGACATAACATGCATTTGTTGGAAATTTCACACCAACAATAATCGTTTATTACTGGAGAATTTATAGTTTTTAGACCAACATTTGCATATTTTCCTAGTATTAGTAAACAAATTGGACTGAAATGGCTATCAGAAACTGTTGGAAATTTTCCAACCTTTGGTGGGGGGGGGGTCAGGTCTCAAAATTTATAACAATTGGAAAGCTTGATGCCTTCATGTTCAGATTTCAAAAATTTCTCACACCGGGCCGAACCATGGTCGATCCGGTGTGTCCCGGTCCCTCCCCAGTCAGAAACTGATAATTAATTTAAGAAAAAACAAATCTGGGTGAATTTGCATGGCGTTAGACCACTAGATATTAGGATTTTTCAGGCTCAGATCTACACATTTTCTTGTACTGAATGGTCGACCCAGTGGATCATGCCACCCCCCCCCCCCCCGATTAGTGACAAAAAGACTACTGATTTATTTATTTAGAATATGCTAACCATCCAGGCGATTGTGAGGGACCAGTTGGGAAAAACCAAAGCCCAGCTCCTTACGCGGAGACCATATATAGTCACGTCCCTGCAATGGGTCGAGACTGTGTCTATAGCGATATCTGCTCATTCTATTAACGACAACTGTCATTAATGCGTGAAAAAGTTGTCAGTGAAATGATCGGCCTTCCGTATTTATCTAAGTGCTAGAAGCCGCCTTAAAATGACAACTTTATCAATGATGTTTGCTCGTGACATCTTGCAATAAATAGGTTAACGCATAGCTGACTGGAATTTCATGTAATTCGTGAACCTTTGAGTGAGAAAATCGTAGTGAAAGGTTACCGGTCAACATGCAGGACACATCTACCCATTCCAAATCGCTATCGCTTTATGAGCTGCATTGAAAGTACACAAGAGACCGTGACGATGTTCACCGAATAACCAGTACCCGTTCCCGTCGGACGGATATCGCAAACTCGCTAATGTCACTAGATCGACGAGAACCAGTCTAGGTGGTAGGTTTATGTTTTCACAAGTATTGACCACTTACCATAGCCATGGTCGCTTGTACCGCATATTAAAGCCAAGGAGTGATGTTTGTTCAGTTTTTAAAACAAATTGCTCGCGTCTATGTTTTGAGACTCCCGCGAAATCCAACAGCGAATACGACAGTTTTCCTGAAAAAATCGCAATTTTTTGGGGTCATTATGTTATTTCATATCCATATCTGCAAAATTCATTCGAAGTCCCCCTTTAAATTGGTATCTCTGATTCGAGAATTGTGTATTGAACAATATTGAGTGCCCTTGGTTTCGGCTGTAAAATTGTTACAGCATCCAATTATTTCCATGATTGTGAAAAATAAAAAAGTTTGTTTTTTTTGTATATGGAAAAAAAGGTGTAACTCAGAAAGCTCAACTCGGATTTTATGGGACTTTTCGTGAAGCGTCCGCGATGTTATGGCCAAAATAATATTTAAAAAAATCAGCTTTCCCCGATTTATTCCTTACTTTTTCCAGTTTCACGTCTAATGTGCCTGGACTATTTCTTTCATCATAGATTTAATTAAAAACACCGTAAAAAGTTTATAAAGGATCATGTTCTCAGAATTAAAAATAACGTGATGTAAACCCCTTTGTCTATTTTTAACACTTAATGAGGATGATATCTTATATCTATATTTGCGAATGTATGTCATTCCCACATGACCTGTTGCATATTTATTTTTTTCGGACTGCATGTACCAGGTCGTTGATTTTGAACTGTTCCAATACGCCCGAGAGGGTGTAGACTGCACCTGTTTGCTGGAATTTACATTTTAAACGATCTGAATTATCTCTATTTGTATACATTGAAAAAAGTTGTTTATTGTGTGTTTTTATGTAATTTGTTATCTTACAATTTTCATTCTTTCTTCGCACCATTATCAACTGGTGTAAGATTAAACTATACAACAACACTCACTTTCTGCACTAAATCGTTTACTAACTATATAGTTATAACTATATGTGTGTATCCTCCCCAGAATGTATAGATACATTATCTACTACTTATGCAAGGTATGATGGGAGCAAGCAGACCTGACTGCCCGCCTATACTCTCTTCTATAAAGTTACCACTTTTCAGCATCCTATCAGCCAATTTTAACACCTCTACATGCAAATGTATTTATATTTTGTAATGTATGTATCTTTCGTAATGTATATACCAGTGTATATACATGTATAAATTAAATGCTGATCACCTTTATCAAAATAAAAATCAATCAATATCAAATGATCGATCACTTCTATCACGTTACTGTAATGCTGCTGGGGTGAAAATAGATAGACAAATAATGATATCAATTGATATGGGCTCAACGTGCACTGTAAAAGATTTAATCATTCAAGCCAAATAATTATAATGACGGAGCTCGATTTTTATTTTTCTTCCGATAAATAATAAGGAGTGTTCGGTGCCACTATATCCCGAATGTGATGAAAATAAGGAACGTTTGTCTACCTTCTGTGCTGAATATTGGAAACAGTTGATCATTCTAGATAAAGCTGGTGAGTTTACTCGAAGTCGACCTATAGTGCCCCTACTAGCATAGTACGTATGTCTCGCGAGACTTTCTCGCGTTCTGATTGGCTGGACACTGCTATAATATTTACGATAGTACCCAAGTAGGATTTCTGCTCGCATACTATTCTTTTTTCTATTTATAATAACAGACTCATTTCGCGCAATCGGATTGCATGAAGACATATACCTTGTACGATACTTGTTGAAATATCATTAGACTTATTGGTGAATTGTAAGATCTTACAAATGTCCGACCATGTAGCTATCGAATGTATTTAATAGTTTGTCAGTTTAGTTGGCACGCGGACAGTCCTAATTGTTCAATGCCAGTGAACGTGAACTAGAAAATCCATCAACCATTCTCGTCCGCAAACAGAGATGCATCACGAAGACTCCCAACCCCCCAAACTGCCTCCCAATCCTAGAACTGTCTTTAAAGATAAACGGTCCGATTTAACACCATATTGACAACATTTCTCAAGCCAAAGTTCAGCTTACCACGCAAGAAGAAAATTAAATATAATTGAAATCAACATAATTCCTGTGAAACGCATAACCATCCATAAAAACGATAACAAGAGCTCATGGTGATAACGCTCTTTATTATCTACCATTGCTGGTCGATGGAGGCATGGACGCTCTTTATATGAGACAATCATTGGAATTTTGGCTAGTCTCGATAAATAAAATTCAATCGATCTATTTATATTCTGTTATATAAAACCAACATATCCTTCTTATTTTCGAATGCTTTTAATAACTCAATCATGAATTAACATGAAATCAGAGATGAATAGGAAACATACATGCCCTATTTACAACATAGTCATCGCCATCTTCAATTTATCCTCATCATTATCATCATCATCATCATCATCTTCATCTGTATAATTATAGATGTCTCCTGCATCACATACTGTGATTTGAGTAAATAAACATTGAACTTGAACTTGAATCAACACTATAATCGTAATATAAAGTTATTATACAATGTTGTGTACAGTATGTGTTTTTCTTGTACGAGTCCAGGTTGTGGTGAATAGTCGTATTGGACGAGACACGCCAGTGTCGAGTCCGATATGACTTTTCACCACAACCTGGACGAGTACAAGAAAAACTCATACTGTACACAACATTGTATTATGACATTTTTAATATCCATCTGTATGTTTATCCAAATTTTGGAAATAAAACTTTTGTGGTTATTTTTGGTATTTGTCGGCACTTAATTCTCTATAAAAGCCTGTACCGTATATTGATCATCAGAAAGCATGATTTGGAAAAGTAAAAACGGAAGTGAGAAAAAACTCAATGCGGAAGTGAAACGTCTGCTAAAATCCATCAATGTTGCGCGCGCATCACAATTTCACCGATTCATTTCGCAATAGAGTTAATTCGTGACGTCACGGAGTCCAATATGAAAAGTCATATTGTACAGTCGGGAGTCCAATATGACTTTCGGGAATCCAATATGACTTTTTCCAGGACTATCACGTGGCGGCTTTTGCCCAATCGGAAATGGTGTTAGTTAAGGGATGGATAATAATCGGTATTATCGTCCTTATAATCGTGCAAACAGGTTCATTTTGGACCTAAATATTAACATAGGTTCATATTGGACTTTTCTGAAATAAGGCCATATTAGACATATACCGTTATTCCGTTGGATTGTGTGTGCCATAGTGAAAACATTATAAAGAGCGTACATCTGGTAAGTCGTGAATTGGTTTGTTCGTGTTATTTTCCAGTCTGTTATCATGAAAATAAGTACAATAAGGGCTTATTTCATATTTAAATAGTTCAAAATATGGCTGTTTTAATAAAAGGCGTTTAGGGATATATAGAGCGTATTCGTGTTGTGCTTATTTTCACGAGAACGGACTGATGAAACATTCAGATTGTGGTCTTATTGTGCTAAATGGGACAGAGCATCTTTGATATTCGTCATTAATTGGCGAGGATGCATGCCATAGACGCTGTTTACCATCTGGGGTCAATTCATATATCGGATCACGAAAAAAAAAATCAAAACCCGATAAAATTGTCTCTTTTTAAAAGTGACATATCGCCATGAAACCCCATGAAAATGGTTCATATGTTTGAATTTGCAGAAACTTGTGTTTTATGGTGTCAAATAGGTATCTTTAAATGTACTATTTTCCACCACCATTAAGCAATGAAGAGCATTCCTTGTCAGTCAATTACTGGTATGGTGAAACTAAAGAGCGCTTATATATGTATGTCCTGTCTTTTTTGACATCATAAAACCATCGTCTGAAAGGTTTTTTTTAACACCAGAAAATAAATATAGAGCTGACACATGATCACCTTTTATAAAGAACGTCCATGCTACGTTAGTCACACAAAATCGGTAGATAATAAAGAGCGTTATCAATTATAACCTTGTGTGGATTTTCGGTGTAATATTTCGCAATACATGTGTGATACTAATTTTCGCGGTACATGATTGTGTGATACTAATGGTGGTGATTGTAGATTTTCGCGGTACATGATTGTGTGATACTGATGGTGGTGATTTTGTGTTCCTGCCTTTAAAGCGAAAAATTGGTTTAGGATATATTTGATTATTTGCTGTCAAATTGGACGGTGAACTTGGATCATTTCAACTGACAACTAACAATGACTTCCGTAAGTTTTGTCAGACTATGCCTATCTAAAGTCCACAACAGTTTGGGATATCGGTTGGGTTGATGCTGTTTTTTTGACAGAGTCCCGTCCCGTCACTCTTCTAACAGACTTTACGCCCATAATCGTGGGCGGGAGTTATCTTGCTTGTATATGTCTTCGGATTAGGTAAAATGGACGCTTTGCGTATATGAACATAGAGGGCAGCCTTTCCCAAGCATGATGATATCAAACGTCAGAGGTCCGTTGTATGTCAAAGCAACGATATTTATAAGTAAACAAAGCCTTGATTTCCAGAGAATTACGATTTGTCGCGCTATATATCATAAATTGTATATGTAAACAATATATTAAAAGATCGTATAATCACCATCACGGTAAAGTAATGATACATCATTTTTGAAGACAGATTAATCGTGGACACGTCGGATGATTTAATCATGCACATTCAGGGGTAAACGTCGGATGAATAATCATGCACATTCAGGGGTACACGTCGGATGAATAATCATGCACATTCAGGGGTACACGTCGGATGATTAATCATGTACATTCAGGGGTACACGTGAATGCCCGGGCTTCACTTGGGATAGATCCAAAACAACATAAAACAACATTAATATTCTTCAACCACGTTTCAATAATCTGGCAGATATAAATACTCCATAATGATTCATCTTTTCCGACATTATATAGTTTTATGGTTTTTTTCTCTTTTTTTTAAATTCTTCTGGAAATGGCTGCCAAAAAATAAAAAATAGAACATGCAATGAAAAATGTTTGATTTATCTCGCAGACAGTCCTGATGTCAGATGGTCAGTAGACTGAGCGCATGTCCTAGTTGCCTGGGTTCATTTTGGTGTGTGTCATCGCTAAATGAAGTCTTTTTAATGTGCTGTGTTGTTAATAAAGAGAGCAAAAAGTCGTTATAGTCCACATGGGACATGCGTTCAATGTACATATATGTCTGCAGCATAACAATTATGTACCAATCGGTATGTTTTATAGGAGCGTGGCGAAATAATTTTGTGGGTCAAAATATCACTTCCAGATTCTCTTGCTGGTTATTTTGGACGCCATACTGATTCTAGTTGAAGATGATTCCCCTCGGGTTTGAGACTCGTGCCAATAGTAATAATTTTGCGGTCATTTTGATACAATGTGTGGACATTCTGTTCTTAAAAATATCGAAAATATGCTCGATACTTAACATTACCCCTCCAAGTCAATCGCACAATTTGCTAATTCTGGGTACCCGCAAAATATACGCAATTGGGGAAAGTTGCACACGTAGCGAGCTTTTATATGTTCATTTCAAGTGTATACACACTGCTTCGAAAAAGTTGAAACTATTTCTGTACAAATTTTGTCTAGGTCAAACCTTATAATACCTGGACTACTACACTACAGCATCATTCCAACTGACCACTCATTCATACCCTGCACCAATATAGGTCACAGGTGAATGCTGAATGGGTCACTCTCTCCAAAAACAAATTCTGAACGGCACACAGGTTTTTAAAATATGCTGAAGTGTACACATGTTTTGAAATCTATTTCTAAATGACGTTTACTTTTCACGCCTGTCATGATTTGTGTTGGAAGATTATTGTTTACGTTCCAATGAAAATTAATATAAGCTGAAAACAAACTGCTGATGGGCGCCAGACATTCGGGAAAACAGTTGATGTAACTGCGTTAGTGCCGATCACAAACCCTGTGTACCCTTCAGCCTATTTTCAAAACATGTGTACCCTTCAGCACTTTTTTGTGAGAGTGACCCCTTCAGCCATAATAATCGCAAAGTCCGCCGAACCGCCGAACCAAACATTGGCCAAAGAAACTTCCGGTTACCGTTGATCATCATTAATGCATCCCATTATGTCGCGTCGCGTACATGTGACCATTGACTATATGCGTTTTCGTTACGGCTTCCCCCACACTAATTAGCGATCCCTGCCATGCAATTAATAATCATTAACAGGTGTAAGTGCAATTTTATTGTGTAATCTACTTCCGCTAAAGGTATATGATCTTCGCGACCCCACGACAAGTGACGACATATGTATTGAACACGGGACTGACCGGAGAGGCCGAGATCCATCATATCAGTGTTCCATGTGATGCGAAAAAGTTTTAGTATTTCAACAAAATATGGAAATTGTTCGCGAAGGTATGAGGACTTCTTGGAGAACTTTACTGTCGGCTCTCTTGTTCATTCTTGTGACCTATAACTGTGTGGACGCATATGCTACAGGTTCTGCTCTGAGAAACGCGGCTTCGATTTGTGGAGATCTAACTCCAGAACACTACGGATTTCGTGGAGTTATAGAATCACAATCGTTATCATCAAGTCCTTACAGAATTATTCTCAACACCACAGAATTCCGAAGAGACAGTGCAGTTAAAAGTATGTTATAAATTAACTAATACACCCTGGGTTATTACACAGGTATAAACTTAAATCAAATAGGAGTGACTGTCCCAACTGGACTATGGACCCCACCCCCGCGAAATGAATTGGTGTTGAATATGGGGTAGATAAGGATATGCAATAACTCTTCTACAATAAGTGAAATATTTAAAATATTGCTGATGAAAATGCTAATAGCTTTGCCAAGTTCCAACAACAATTGGCCACACTTGAAGAAACAAACCCTGAAACAAATTATATGTTTTTTTATCTTAGGAGCGATAACTCAGCTAAATGAACGAATAAAGCTTCGGGCGAAGTCTCTGACAACTGTGTTATGATGACAATATGGGGATGTATGGTATCAAGGTCTGAGTTCTGTTCGATTCAGAACTAATATGTTTGCCCACATTATCACCCTTGGTTATCTGGACTTGCTCTGATTCTGCGATGTCAGTGAGGCCTTTAGAGTCTGGAACGGGGAACCCACGCCATAATTTGTTCTAAAATGGAGGCAAGATGCCTCACATCGAAGTGAGTATCCATCGGGTTTTTCACATTATACAATTACTCAACCAAAAAAGATAGCTATGGAGCAACATGTTTACAATGGGGTCTGTGTCGTGGACACATCATAATTTGCCCGCCACCCATGCTAACATATTTATAATGGGGTGTCTGTCGTGGACACGTCATACTGCGCCCTCCACCCATGTTAACGTATTTATAATGGGGTCTGTGTCGTAGACACATCATACTGCGCCCTCCACCCATTCTAACGTATTTATAATGGGGTCTGTGTCGTGGACACATCATACTGCGCCCTCCACCCATTATAACGTATTTATAATGGGGTCCATGTCGTGGACACATCATACTGCGCCCTCCACCCATTCTAACGTATTTATAATGGGGTCTATGTCGTGGACACATCATACTGCACCAATTCAGGGACGTGGCTAGAGGGTCTCCGTTGGGGGTGTCCACTTTGGGAAATTCTAACTGCACCACCACCCCCCCCCCCCCCCTTGAACCCGACCGAACACAAGTTTTGCATAAATCCATTTGCAACCCCCTTACACCTCAATAATCAGGCCTAATAGCCTAATTATTCATAAACCATGGTTCTATATACCCGGTATCAGAACATTCAGATATTTGAACCTGAAATTTGCATAAATCCTAACATCTAGACAGTGGTCCAACTCCAAACAAATGCACACGGCTACGGACAAGAGACACACCGGGCCGACCATGGTTGTTAGGTCGGATGTGAGAAAATTTTGAAAACTAAACAAGAAAATCGCAAAATCCTAGCATCTAGACTGGCCTCGAGCTTTCCAATAGTTTCAAACCTCACACCCTCAAGTTGGAAAAGATCTCCAATTAATGACCATTTCAGTCCACAATGTTGACCAAATGTAGTACAATATTGCTTTCTTAAACTACTTAGCAGTTTTGTATTGGACAGGGGAGGGACCATGACACACCGGTTCGGCCCGGTGTGCGAAAATTTTGATATCTGAACAAAAAAATCGCAAAATACTAGCATCTAGACTAGCCTGAAGCCTTCCTCGAGTTGGAAATTTTAAACCTGACACCCCCACTGAGGTTGGAAAATTTCCAACTGATGACAATTCCAATGACAATGTTGACCAAATGTAGGACAATATTGTTTTCTTATATTAACTAGCAGTTTTTGACTGGCCATGGGAGAGGGACCAGGACACAAGGTTTCCAAGTGTTGGAAATTTCCAACCTGACACCCCCACATAAGGTTGGAAAATTTCCAACTGATGGCAATTTCAGTCCAAAATTTTGACCAAAAGTAGGAAAATATGCAAATATTGCTCCAAACACAATACATTCCCCAATAAATTGTTTGAAAATCAAACTACAAGAACATTTTCAACTTATTGTTGGTGTGAAATTTCCAACTGATGTTGTGGTAGGGATGAAATTTCCAACTGTTGAAACTTTTGACCAAAGTTGGGGGGTGGGACACCCCACAATATCCCCCTGTCGCCACATCTCTGTGCGCCATCCACCCATTCGAACTGATTTATAATGGGGTCTGTGTCGTGGACACATCATACTGCACCCTCCACCCATTCTAACGTATTTATAATGGGGTCTGTGTCGTGGACACATCATACTGCACCCTCCACCCATTCTAACGTATTTATAATGGGGTCTGTGTCGTGGACACATCATACTGCACCCTCCACCAATTCTAACGTATTTATAATGGGGTATGTGTCGTGGTCACATCACACTGCGCCCTCCACCAATTATAACGTATTTATAATGGGGTATGTATATATCGTGGACACATCATACTGCGCCATCCGACCATTCTAACATATTTATAATGGGGCCTATGTCGTGGACACATCATACTGAGCCGTCCACCAATTCTAACATATTTATGATGGGGACTGTGTCGTGAACACATCATGCTGCGCCCTCGACCAATTATAACGTATTTATAATGGGGTCTGTGTCGTGAACATGTCATATTGCGCCCTCCACCCATTCTAACGTATTTATAATGGGGTATGTGTCGTGGACACATCATACTGAGCCCGCCACCCGTTCTAAGACATTTACGTATTTATTTCTACTAGGTCACTATGAATCCCGTCCCCATATAAATATGACTGTTGAGAAGATAAAAGTGTTCAAGTGACTTCAGTCACCATTTTGCGGTTCATGAAATTTGAACGAAAAAATCTTCTTTAAAACAAAAATCTGTTTGATATTTGGTTTTTGCAGTATCCGAGATGAGTTGTTGGGACAGTTCATTAGTTTAATAACTTGCTGATATCTTTGGAAACCATTGAAAAACCCCGAATGTTAAAATTGCCAGGCGTAATATGTTGCCGCCATTTTCGAGCAAATTATGATTTAGGTTCCCATCCTAGGATAGAGCATCTTTAGCCGTTACATTGGAGGTTGAAAAAAAACTTCTGGGGTGTCTAAAGAAATGTTGTTCCACGTATTATTTTGTGTTTATGATGATAGCAATGCCAAAGAATATATTAAAGGTTGCATATTGTCACATAATGACAGTTAATGTTGTTCGATTAGTGGTGTATACAAGACAGCGTTGAGGGAACCCAACCTCTGCACGAAAATCCAAATAATATTAATAACTTAAGGTTGAATATTTAAACATAATGACATTTGAAATCAGATCATATGGCCCTTTTGATTGATTTATAGGAGTTTAACGTCGCTTTCAGCAGCGTGTCATTACGCGCGCCGTGTGTATACTAATGTACAAATTCTTGTTTCGCCTGGGCGCTGCCATAGCGCATGGGGGTTCTATTTATAGAATATTCATTATTGGGACACATTAAAAGTTGTAGTGCGACCCCGAGGGCGAGCTGTATTGCGACCCCGAGGTCGAGCCCGGTAAAAGGTGTAGTTGAGAATTTCAATTTCCTTTATTGGCGTTTACATTATGTCAATAATGTAGATCTTTGGTTTGTGATAAGCTATGCCAATTACAAATAACAGAAATGAAAAAGATTCTATAATTACAATCATGGGTATATAATATATGATCTTGGGCGCGTTACCATTTCTGACATTGGTTTTCTTGTATTACGATGCTATCGGTTTTAGTTGTGGAGGAAAGACGGCGTCGGGTGTTAATTTCCTGGAAACTTAACCGCTGCATGAAGCAACAGCGGAATCCCATAAGCAACTGACAAACATCTATGCTATAGGCTACCCTCACTTTGTGTGATTATATATCGCCGAACAAACATGCTTAGATCATGCCATGAATTCCACCAGTACAAAACCTGGGAACTGTTTGATGTGCTGGCCCCTTCTGACATGGAAAGTTATAACATTGATTAAACAAGGCAGGGATATAATTCTTTGTATAATATTTGTTCCTCGATAATCAACTTCAAAGTATGGGGTGGTCCCAGCTAGAATTTCCATGCTTCTTTAGATGAGCTGATATCGCAAAACAAATAACATTCAATTAATTACCCTGTAGATATTCCATGATTGTAAGTGGCGCAAAGCAAATCGCCCACAACGTCCCTTAAATAGTGTAATCTCGAGCTGGAACCAGTCCGGCCGCCAAGTCACAAATGCTTTTTTTTCGCGTATAAAGTGTTTTCTCTCAGTGGATTCCGGTGGTCTGGAGCACCGTTTTGGAGAATGGCTGACAAGCTGACAGCCTTGGGGAATTTGGGTTAAATCAAGATGGTGGTGAAAATGGTCATCTTTGCCTCAAAGAGATCGTTTGACCTACTGGAAACGAAGCAAAATATCATCGTAGTAGCACAATTCTTATGTTCCTAGGACCTATTTTTATTATTTCAACCGAGCTTGTGATGGTGATATTTCGGTTCACGCCGTCAATTACATGTAGTCTGCTTTATTGTACCCAATGCACTGCTGAAAGAGATTTTGAACTGCTGAACTGATGTGTGTATCGGTCAAATTGTGTTCCCTTCCTGTATGTCAATATACCCCATCGATTACAAGTCATGTGCTTAACCTAGACCCGACTATTTTCTAAATAATTTAGTTAAACTGCGTTCTGGAGAATCTGTCGAACTGTACCCTATGCATGGGGGTCATCAAATGGTGTTCCCTCCCTGTATTGTGATATAACCCATAGATCACATGTCAGTTACACAACCTGCGACCGGCTATCTTCATTACAATATAGTTAAACTGCGTTCGGGCGAATCTGCTGAATTGCAGCCGATGAACTGCTGAACAGGATTTTGAACTACTGAACTAAATCCAGTCGGTCGAATGATGGTCCCTCTCTGTATTGGGATATGCCTAGTCGAGTGCATGTCATTTGCATAACCCACGCTCGACTATCTTCGTTATAATTAAGTTAAACTGCGTTCGGGAAAATCTGCTGCATGGGCTGCACCCAATGCACTATTGAAAAGGGATTTGAACTGCTGCACTGGGTGGAGGTCGATCACATTATGTTCCGCCTCTATTATTGATATATACCCCATCGATTAATAGTCATCTGCACAACCTACGCCGATGATCTTCGTTATAATTAAGATAAACTGCGTTTGGAGAATCTACTGAACTGCCCCAAATTCATTGCTGAACAGACATTGCGGTCGGTAAAATTGATTCCGCCCCCTAGACCCCGAAGCCACGACAAATTGTTTTCATGGCTGGCTCAACCGATTTTCGTGGCTGGTTAGCCAGCTAAGCCGGCTCAGTCACGACGTTCGTGGCTGACGAAATATGGCGGCTCAGCCGGCTGAAATGTTATCATTCAGCGTATTTTCGTTTCCGAAATGTTCCTAATCCCCTGTTACCGGTTATAGACGCCGTTTTTTTAGCGTTTGTGGTGAACCCGTATAATTCCAGACCACACGTAATCTTTTGATGTTGGGCTTTTCCATTATGGCGAAAATTCACGAAGGACTGGCATGGATATACTATATAGTTTCCCCATCTAATCGGTATAAGTAGTTACATTGGGACTGCAGCTGTCGACTTCAGACTGCTATCACCACTGTCATCTTGCGATATATGCATGCATCATTGAATGATGAACCCGATAGTAATGATATATAATATTTCAAACTATTTTCTATTCTTATGTCTATATATTGACAAATGCCAGTGATGTCTGAGACTGGGTGTTGTCGATATATACAATTTATATTTTAACCCTTTCAATACCGAATGGATGCGCCCATTCAGTTATATGGAAGCATACATTGGGATAGTCTATTCCACATTAAGGGGCCAGGTGTTCTGATAATATAACAACCATGACGTGTCCATGCGAGTATTCCAATATTAGGCAATGCGGTTTAGTTCCTTGCGATTCACAGTACAGTTGTGCTTGACATATAAGCCCATGCACACGGCTCAGCCATTTTACAATTCCGGCGGCGGAGATTTTTAAATGTGGCTGGCGTTAGAAATAATATGGCTGGCGGCGGCTTGTGGCCAATATGGCTGGCGGCGGCGGCGTGCGATGGCGGCTTCGGGCTCTACCGCCCCCTGTATTTAGTTATAACCCATCGATTACAAGTCATTTGCACAAAATCTAACCTGATATCTTCGTTATAATCGAGTTAAACTGTTAGGGAGAATCTGTTGAACTTTAGCCGATAGACCGCTGAACGGGATTTTGAACTGCTGAACTAGGGTGGAAGTCGGTCAGATGGTCTTCCCTCACTGTATTTATGTATACACCATCAATTTAATGTCATTTGCCCAACATGTAATCTAATATATTCGTTGTGATTGAGTTTAATTGTTCCGGATAATCTGCTGAGCTGTAGACGATGAACTGCTTAATAGGATTTTGAATTTCTGAACGGGCGTGGTGGTTAGTCAAATAATGTTCCCTCCTTGTATTGGGATATAATCCATAGATTAATCCATTTACACAACCTAAAGCCGACTCTCTTCGTTATAAATGAGTTAAAGTGAGTTCGCGAAATATTCTGATCGGCATTTAAGTATGTAAACTGTCGACCAGCAGCTGATTCAACATTGCAGGTATGCCGACCAAGGTTCCGAATTGATGGTATATTATGTATGAATGAACCAATAGTTTAAAATAAATTTATATCTTGCTTTCCACTGTAGCGTCGGATTCCAAATACTTGATATGATATCAAATTCACTCTAAAAGTAGGTGTCACCATCTGTTCTTCGTCATATTAACGTATTTATACAAGGTTTAGATCTGATGGCTATATATATTTGTTGAACTGAACGACCAGTTTGACATAAATTGACAAATACCCATTTCTGGCTATTGGGTCTCCATATACCACTACTGAGGCGTTTGTTCGTAAAATGTTCGTGATTTCAAGCCATCATTTTGACGGCGTTCTTTAAAAAACATAATCACCAATTCGAATGAAATAACACAATGGGATCCTAAAAGCATATATCATGATACTTTTCTGGCTCTTTCCCATTAGAAACATTCTCCTTGTGGCAAGAATAGAAATATTTACCGCCATCTTAGTTTAACCAGAATTTCTCAAATTCCACAAAGCCGCCGGTGGGCCAGCCGATGAATTTTTCAGACGGATACCCCAGACCACCGGAATCCACAAAGAAAACAAATTATAAATCGCGGTTTGGCTGTCTGACTGATCCACAATAAATAGTTTTCATCCTGCGAGATTATGAAACAGAAACAAGCAAAATTGCCAGCGTACAAGGTCATTCTATCATTGTTTATTTATATTTTTATATAGTTCAGATGTCGTGTTTTACGAAAGGTTACTTCCATTGTTGTTTAATTTTTCTACAAAAATAGTCAAATGATACATTATTCAAATGGGTGTAGCCGAGTCGTAAATATCAGTTTAAAGTACAAGTAGTGAAATAAGTACATGATATGTCTTTAACTTTGAAAAAGAAGACATTTTAATATATTTCCCGCGACTAATGGGCAAAAAGTCGCTCTTTAATCGTGGTCTGCCGATAGACGATATAGCGACGGGAACATACCAGAGTTGGCAAACGTTACGAAAATTGTGTAACCTGTTGGGTGACTGTATGCTGGTCGGCTGGATTTGTTTGATTTACAAATACAAATGGGATTGATGAACAAGTTTTAAATTATTTGTTCAAACTCTATTTGTTTTGGCATGGTTGAGCCACGGGGCATGGTGGTATCCAAGAGACGTAAAGTGATTTTGTTTTTCGCCTATGTGATGACTATCGTCGGATTTTTTCAGTTGCGTCTAAAAATAATTCAGACCTCCCAATCAGTTAATATAATTCCATGTTAATATTTTCCAGTCACTGTTGAGGGCGATCGGCCTTTTCGGGGTTTCATTATTCAGCTTCGACCTCTGCCACGGGGACGCAGTGGAGAGTTCCCTTCAGCGACTGGCGAGTTCATATCGGCATCTAATGGCATCGGATTCAAATGCGGCGGGGACGACGTCAACACCATAGCACACTTGAATGGCAACATGAAAAATTCTACGTGGGTGCTATGGAAACCAAGAAACAGAACTTTCAACGAAGAAGCTGTTATAGTCACGTGAGTCCAGAAACAATTTAATTTCATAAATCTCAGAGTACATCGTTTTCCCGATTATTTTGGGAATGTACCCCGGAACGTTCATGTTATTATACAATCTCGATAACACATCTTCATAACAGATTGTCTGTTGTTTTTGTCGGTTCATATATAACTCGCGATGACTCAGACGTGGATAAATTACACTGTCGTAATTGCAACTGCACACCACCCGACTCTTTGGTGGACGACCGTGAAACTTTCTGAAAATCCAATTGTAACCTTACGAACACAAGGCACTCACAGTGGGTAAATATGACAAATTAAAAAAGGTTTGTAACACAATAATCACTAAGAAGAACATGGGGAAATAGATAGTATTTGCTCTTTATTGTTATTACTGATAAATCTCCAGAACAGAGATTTCGCATGCTGAAACCATTGCCATGTCAATATTACTGTTACAGATTCAAGATGTTATTGAAAGCAAACCATTACAATGGTGTCAGCCAAACAATTTAAACACAAAAACTGAAAATATAACATGCAAGGTGACTGGTACAAAACAATGAATGGGTAATCCCAACACAATATATAATCAATATCGAAGTATATAGCTTGGAAATATGTGCTTTACGGTTTACTGTACTACAGAGTTAATTTTAAATGAGTTTTTTTAAAGTGCACCTTGCATTTCTAGGTTGATTCTGCAATTGCTATTCAGTGTATTGGTGTTATCCATTTCAAATATGTTAATAATGTTTTTAACAGCTGTGAACCATGATTTGTGGCCTCCCAAGAAAAGTTATTGATCAAGATCATAGACCTCCTTGAGAAAACGGTTTGATGGAAGCATTTTAGGCGTTTATAATACTTAAGTGTTAACTTGGAAATGAAAACATATATAGGTGACCTTCCTAGTTCATATCGACTAGCTAAATTAGACGCTTTTCGGTGTATACCTAAAGTGTATTTGCAGAATCTTGTGTTAATCTTTTCAAAAAGGGTTGTATCTTTGATTTATACTTTCTCTGTAAAATCACTAATCCATATTTGGGTCTTATAAGTGTATCAAAAGTTGAGTGACAAGTTCTATGTTAGATATGTTGAAGTCCAGAATCTATGATTTAAGAGAGAAAAATCAAGTGAAAAAAAAGTAATTTGTATCAACAAACATAAGCAAATGAAATGCTTCAGTTGAAAATCTGTTTTCTCAAATATTTTCCAGTTGCTCTGACCTTTTGTAATGTAGACCTTCATTGCTCAATTGTTTGTTCATAAGATGGCAGACAGTGTAACATGAATGTTTACCTAACACATTTAAAACATGATGCCCGTCCTTGATGAGTTGCAAATAATAATTATAAGAACAAACTCTATCTATTTATTCAAGTTTTTCTCAGTCACGATGGTTGTACTAACTTTCATGATTTATCATTATTAACCACTGCGAGTGTCCTTTCAAAATTATCTTTCAGAATTCTGATCTAACATCGACGAAAGCGGCTCACCATCAATCACCATCTACATCTTTGCATCGCCGTTTAAAACGGACAAAAAAAAACAGATTTTTCAAGCATAATATTGAACTAATTGCTGAGCATTCGCAGCAAATCACCTTTCCTAATATCAATCCATCAGTGCTTGTTTCAGAAAAGTGTGACCCCTACATTGACTAAAGTCTCTGACTCTCTTTTCAATAGCGTAAAAGTTATTTTAATCTTCTTTTTTTAAATTTGATCTTGAAACCAGACGAATGATTTCTGTTGTCAATTATTAAACAATATAAATATATTATTATAGTTTTTCTCACTAATATGGCGTTATATTATGGTACTTTCTTTTCAGAGCTACATTTGTGGCGACGTACGACGATTTCTGGATCGGACAGCAGTCGACTCTCATTCGGCGGTCATCGGATCATTCAGGTGAGTTTCGATACTTTGCTCATACATGTACCTGTATTACGTTTCGCGTAATACAATACATGTACTATTTGTCCAGTTAGTAATGGCGGCCACAGCAGAAGAGATATATAAGCAACAGTCTGCATAACTTTAAGAGGGTTTACCGAGAAGGGCAGCTGGGAATACTGATGATAGTGATGATGATGATGATGCTGCTGCTGATGATGTTGTTGTTGTTGTTGTTGGTGATGATGATGATGATGATGAAGATGATGATGATGTTGATGGCGCTGATGATGATCATGACGATGAAGATGATGATGGTGATGATGATGATGTTGATGACGCTGATGGTGATGATGGGGAGGAGGACGGTGATGATAATGACGATGGTGCATGTTTATATTATATTATCTAATTTTCATGTTGCACATATTGTGTCTGAGTAATAAACCATTACAATAGAAAAAATGTTATAATATTTATGTATTTAGATGTATTGATTGTATAACTTTATGTTGTTATATTGGAACAAGTGGAGATATTGGAAAAGCAATCGAAGCACTAAAGAATGGCGGTATAAATTTATATTCCGGATTATCTCCTTGGATGTTCAGAATTACATACTTTAGTTTGGCCCCGAAACGTTCAACCCGTCAACGCATTCACTAAATTATAATTTTATATGTCGAGAAATTGCACGTCCCAGGCCACTATGTTATATCATGTTCGATTGCCCGTTTGTGGAATACAACGGAATTATAATTGAATGTGGTTTCTCGTAAAACAACAAACGATGCATTGGCCTTGCCCAATGGGAATGGTCACCACTCGTTGTAAATCTCGTTAATATCGCTTATACGTTTTTGCTTCTGTTCACAGGAAATGACTATCATCAAGAATCTGGGTTCCATGTCATTGAAACACCAATGTATAGTAATATTATTCGTGACCCGACAACAACAACAACAACTACTACTACTACTACAACTACAACGATACCCACAACAGTTACCACAACTACTGTTGTCGTGACGACTGCAACGGCGACAAGAACAGCGGTGGCACCTTCAACAGAAAACCTCATGGAGAGGGCAAAGAAACTACTCGCTGACAATGGCGGAGATATTGGGAAAGCAATTGAAGCACTAAAGAATGGCGGTAGTCTTGGTGGATCATCTGGGTCCTCGGGAGGTGCCGGTGGGTTAGCTGGGCTGTTAGGCGGAGGAGGTGGGGCCGGGGGTCTCGCTAGTTTATTAGGGGGTGGTTCTGGGAGTAAAGGTGGGTTGGCCAGTTTATTGGGCGGCGGCGCTGGTGGTGCAAGTGGGGGACTGGCGGGATTAATGGGTGGTGGCCGTGGAGGTGCAGGGGGCTTGGCCGGGCTTCTAGGCGGCGGTAAGGGTGGAGGTGCCGGGGGTTTAGCCGGGCTTCTAGGCGGCGGTGGTGGTGGAGGTGCAGGGGGCTTGGCCGGGCTTCTAGGCGGCGGTGGTGGTGGTGGAGGTGCAGGGGGCTTGGCTGGGCTTCTAGGCGGCGGTGGTGGTAGCGGTGGGTTGGGAGCTCTACTCGGTGGAGGTGGCGGAGGTGGGCTGGGATCTTTGCTCGGGGGAGGCGGAGGGGGTGGATTGGCAGGATTACTGGGCGGCGGCGGTGGTGGTGCTGGTGGTTTAGCCGGGCTACTCGGCGGGGGAGGCGGTGGTCTTGGTGGGTTGGCCGGTTTATTAGGGTGAGCAAATTGAATTTGTTTTTGGCGTCAGTTTGTTAACACCAAATGTATGTATTAAACACTGGAACGTCAGATTCATCACGAATTATTTCTTTAGCAGAGGGTGTCAGCCTGATTTATAAATGGTCTCTCTTGTTGGAGATATTTACGTGTTTGAATAAGTTTTGATATATATTTAAGTGCCCATAAGATTAGTGGAAGTAGATTTGTCATACATGTATATTGACAACAATGCATTTATATATGTTTGTTTACCATAGCATTTGTTTTGTTTTTGTTGTCCACGTTTTACTTTACTTCAAACACCGTTGCTGTGTAAAGCAATGTCTTCAGGATATTTATTCTTCATAATTTGACTGATAGTGATGCTTATAAGATGACATGATTCCGTTATCCCGGTAGAAGTCACATATCATTAGCCAGATTGCACATATGCTAAAACAATTTTAAATATGTATTCAGGGATGCCGGCTAATTTTTATGAAACACATTTACTTCTTAAGATTATAGCGCACAAAATAACACGTATCACGTATGTCACATGAAATATAGACAGGTTCAACCACACGTATGTGTAACTTGTAACGTGTGTTACTATGGTATTGCTATGGAGATGCAAAACGGTCACATTAGTTTACGACAATAAACATACACGTTTATAGGTATCGGCCATTGTCTAGCGAAACATGTAAATAATAGTCGGATGGTAAGCACAAGCTGCCACAATGAGACTACCGATACACTTTAATCCAAACAAGATTGTCCGATCAGACAAATCACATTCTCCGGCCGCGTGCATAGCATTTGTAGCTCATTCGGTTATGAGATCGTATGATTCCGCTTAGCTACAAGTTTCGTATGGTACACATTGGACACAACACTTCTAAACCGTTTAACCATGTACGTGTAGGCGAAATGGTCACGTGAGTCAGGTGACATGTGTTGACAATAGCAAGACGCTTGCAAGTTCCACGCACAACGGTCTGAACATGGCTACTATCCTACTTTTTATCTAATGTTCTATCCATATATTTCAAATAGTTGCGCAATCTTAGAGGGACCAATAATATTTTTTTTAAGTTTCCAATGGTATGTATAATTTATACATCACATTTGATTTACGTTATGTTTCAGCGGAACAACGCAAAAACAAAATTGATAGTTAAATTGATGTTGATACTGTTGTTGTAACTGGATATCTGAGACCGTGAATGCATATTTAACTTGGTGGAATGTGATTGGCTGAGGAATTACTGAAGGAATTGATCATCTGATACTCCGCACGGATTATAAACGCATCCACTGCATCATAAACTAAGTGTGGATCCGGGTCGCATTAACGACGTGTGTTTCAAAGGGAGTTTTGAGAATCGAATCTCTTCTAAGGCTTGAGGCACATATGAAGAGAGAATCCATGGTATTAGTGTTCGATTAGCTTGTTGTTTACCTCTACTCAACAGCTTAATTTGTACGTGGAGAAGCCATTGTTAGTCATTCACGAACATGTGCTCTTAATATTGAGAGTCGGTTCAAAGTAAATATCAGATCAAAAGAAAGTAGCTGTTGCTGTGGGCTTACGTAAGAAATGATCTCAGGTTCAGTGACAGTCGCGTTGTTGTGGCCTTACATAAGAAATTATCTCAGGTTCAGTGACAGTCGCGTTGTTGTGGCCTTACATAAGAAATTATCTCAGGTTCAGTGACAGTCGCGTTGTTGTGGCCTTACGTAAGAAATGATCTCAGGTTCAGTGACACTAGCGTTGTTGTGGCCTTACATAAGAAATGATCTCAGGTTCAGTGACATTCGCGTTGTTGTGGCCTTACATAAGAAATTATCTCAGGTTCAGTGACAGTCGCGTTGTTGTGGCCTTACGTAAGAAATGATCTCAGGTCAGTGATAGTAGCGTTGTTGTGGCCTTACATAAGAAATTATCTCAGGTCAGTGATAGTAGCGTTGTTGTGGCCTTACGTAAGAAATTATCTCAGGTCAGTGATAGTAGCGTTGTTGTGGCCTTACACAAGAAATGATATCAGGTCAGTGATAGTAGCGTTGTTGTGGCCTTACGTAAGAAATTATATCAGGTCAGTGATAGTAGCGTTGTTGTGGCCTTACATAAGAAATGATATCAGGTCAATGATAGTAGCGTTGTTGTGGCCTTACGTAAGAAATTATATCAGGTCAGTGATAGTAGCGTTGTTGTGGCCTTACGTAAGAAATGATCTCAGGTTCAGTGACAGTCGCGTGTTTCATAAAATGTTATATCGCAACATAGCGAGTTGAAGATCTTGTATATCACATGAAAAAGACTAAACGAAGCTGAGAGATGCATGAAAAAAGCAACCATGCATTGCACGTTGTGGCTGATACGCTTCACAACCGTATACGACAGTATTGCGCGCTCTGGCTAACGACGAAACATATAGTCCCCCAATTTGCCCCTTTGTCTTTGTGCCTATTTTCGTTAGTGCAACGATGTTGGACAAGAATTTAACTTTAATTATCAAAGCAATCATTTTGCAATGAATGAAGAATTGCTGTCAATCGTGGTTTTTCGAAATAGAATTAAATAAATCCTTTTTTATACTATATTAGTAATTTTGTTGGGGCGTTGCAAAGTATCCCGGGAAGCACCTGCCTATTCATTACTAGTGAGATATGAGGAAATATGTATATTGGCTTTTTAAAGATACGGGCGGTGTTGGCGGTTGGTATGCTGTTCAAATATTCACCTCGTCAAAAACCGCCATAAACAGAAATAATAGTAAAATATAGACAGACCTTGTTCTTATACCAATCAGAAATATGGCATAAACAGTACGTTATTGTCAAATGTTTTTCCTTTGTTATGTAAACAAAAGCAAAAAACGTTACGGAATCTGGCTTATGTTTAGATCCGGATATGGTAAACATAAAGAGCGATATTTGTTACTGTTTTCCTGATATGGAAATAATAAAGAACGTTTATATCATTTGTGTGTGATCAACCAATAGAATTGCACTGTGTTATGTAAACAGAGGCAAAACTGCTGTAACACGAGTAAGCTCTTGTTTACGTACACCATCGTACGTCTTGACGACAATATACTATTTACGCGGTGATAATGTTTGGCATATGAAGAAAACTATAGATATTTTAATATTCCTTCTGTTGATGGCGATTTGAACAGTTATGAATATTTCTGCAACGAACGCCTCCCGTGCTTTTAAGCAATATCATAGTGAAACACATACCCGCAACTGAACCTGATTATGCCTTGTACTTAGACTTGGGGGGAAAGTGTTCTCACTTCGGAGATATTTATTTATTGGACAGCATGTTTTCTCAACAATAAATGTAGACTCATGTTAGTATCCGCATTATTATACAGTGCCATTTCGATTAATCATGCGACTTTTTGGTTTTGTAGTCTCTCAGTCAAAACTGAAAAACGTTTGCAGGCAACCCAATACAGACTCGCGAGATACATTTTATCCTTGCATTACCGAACCACGATTGGGTATACCGAATTCTAAGCACTAAATTGGTCACCGACTAGCGAAAGGGTTAATTTGCTGAAACTGAGTATGGTACTAAAAATCTCAGAACACAAAGTACCAGAGTACATGAACAAACATGTGTCCTATTCTCGTGCACATTCGCCATAGGACAGTCGAGCTGTCCTCTTCTATCGATGTGGGCTTGTGTACAGAAATCTTTCTAATTCACATGCAAGCATCAGGCTCGGGAACTGCCTCGACAAAGTCTTTCATCGTAGCTTTGATTAAAAACACTGGAAGAAGTGTGCAATTAATTTGTTTTTAAATGTGATGAAAACTGATTAATAGTGATGAGTCACCATCCTCAACAGGCCACCGAACACATCGTATAGAACCCAGAGACTGCAATCAGTGTCGTATAGCATCTTAACACCCCCCCCCCCACCCGCCGCTTCATTCTCCCTATGTGCACTAAATTATTTATGACCCCACCCCATCCCATATATACAGTTATAACTGTATATGTGGGTGTATGCTCCCAGAATTTAGTGATACATTTTCTACTACAGTAACTTATAAAGGTATGATGGGAGAGGTTGTGGCTCAGCTGGGGTCAAAGTGTGGTATTTATGCAGGATATTTTATTTATTTATTTCTTTACTTATTTCTTTATTTAAAATTGGTTCGCCGTCTCTATGATACCATCGTCTTCACATCCCTTTGCCTCCAGATGTACCACACCCTGCCACTCCCGCTTTACTTATATTGATTTAACCCTTTCATGACTGGGGCCACGCTGGTGCAGCATTTAATATATTGTGCCATCGCATTCTTTTATATATGCTAGTCTACCATATGGAGCCTCGCATATATATAAGAGATTACACTGGCTTACAAGGTCAATGTCAATGTATTCTCTTATATATGCTAGGCTCACTATTCAAGGGAGACTGGCATATACAAGAGAATGCATTGGCACAGGGTTATCGCAAAATTTCATGAAGCTCCTGTCATAAAAGGGTTAATTGATACTATAGTTATATACTATTTATAATTTGATCAATGCAATTTATGTGTTAGAGGACTGACGGGAGCTCAGTAGGTGCCACAATGGAAATAATTCCCTCGTGTGACTGTTTTGAGTCATCACTGATAGCCCTCAGCATTAATCCTCCTATTTGTTTTACCTGACCGCACACCTATACTCTCTTCCATAAAGTTACCACCTCTTATCAGCCTCTTATATCAACCAATATAAATACCTCTACATCCAAAGTTTTTGCTCTACCCATTCAATGTATCTATATTTTGTAATGTATTTATCTATTGTAATGTATATACATGTATAATGTTGATCGTGTTATCAAAATTAAAATCAATCAATCACGAATGCTCGATCACTTCTATTACGTTACCACCCAAATGCTGCTGGAGAGAAACATATAGACAAATAATGGTATAAATTTATACAGGCTCAATGTACACTGTAAAATACTTATACAAGCCAAAGAATTTAAAAAGACCGGGCCCGATTTTCTTTTTTCTTCAGAATTTAACAATCGAGAGCGATTAGTGATATTATTGGTCGTGATTGCGACTCGGGTTGTGGATCTACAACTTGTTCCATGCATTTCAACTGATAACTAACAAGACTTCCTTTTTAAAAGTGTTTATTACCCAAAGAGGAATGTATAAAATGTATATAAAAAATGGTCAATGTGCCGTTGGGGAGGGGGGGGGGGGTAACGAAGCAAACGTACATGTAAGCAGAGGCCTACGTGTGCCTGGCGCGCACGTTCCTAACAATGACTTCCGTACACCAGACTATGCCTATTTGAAGTCTGTATTGACCCTCTTTCCAAGTTAAGGTAGGCTACAGAATTTTAGGTTGAAATGAGCCATGTCCGAGTCGCTCGCTTTCACCTTCTATCGTCATAATTGCATCAAGGCCAAGTCTTCTCGGTCCACAGCAGCTTGGGATATCGTTTGGGTTTATGCTGTTTTGGACCGAGTCCCATCCCGTTACTCTTCTGTAACAGACTTTATTGCCCAGAATCGTGCGCCGCGCGGAGTTATCTTGCTCGTATGTCTTCGGATTATGTCAAATGGAAGCTTCGCGTATATGGACAAAGATGGCAGCCTTTCACAAGCATGATGATATAAAACATGTATATATCAAAGGTCCGTTACATCTCAAAGCAACGGGATTTATAAGTAAACAAAGTCTTGTTTTCCAGCGAATTTCGATTTGTTATGCTATCAGAAAATGCATGTAAACAATACATTAAACGATCTTATCATCACTATACATTTTCTATCACGGTAAATGAATTATCATTTTGAAGACAGATTGATCACGGACATGTCATATGGTTAATCACATTCAATGGTTTACGTGAATCCCCGGGCTCCACGTGTACACGTAGGGTGTCTTTTGAATGAAAGTCCGTTATAGAAGAACAACGGGCGGGGCTATAGGTCCAAAAGCAGCATCACCCCGACTGATATCCCAAGCTGTTGTGGACCGAGAAGACTTCGTCTAACGTGCAGCATAACTAAGCAATACCAGCTAACAGCAAAGCATCATTCCAACTGACCACTCATCTATACTCAGCACAAATCAAGGGCACATAATTATTGCAGATTATGTCGACACAAAGGAACACACTTGGGAATAAATATAGGTAAAAGAAACTTCCGGTTACCGTTAATCATCATTGATGCATTGCATTATGAGCCGCACACACGTGCCCGTTTAGTCCATGCGTTTTTGTTACGGCGTACCCACACTCATTATCGATAACTGACAAGCAATTAATAATCATTAAAGGACTGGTGTAAGTGCAATTTATGGTGTCATCCAAACTTATCTTCGTTAAAGGTATATAGTTACACTCCCACCTGCATTCGCGCTGTGTAATTTGACGAGAGGACATTGGTTGGTTAAATTCACGTCATGTGACGTCGCGCATGCCCCAACTTGTTTTCATATTGTGTATATACGCAACTTACAACGCGACAAGAATATCTTCAAAACGGACGCTGAAAGTTCTTTTAATCTCCACATTAAGTTTAAATATAAGAAATAGATGTTGATTTTGTTGCGTTCTATGGAGTATGGATGCAAGTTGGTCTGACATTTTTATGTGTAAAACCATTTCGCATCCCACTCAATATGTTAGACCAATTTATATATCCATATTCCATGGAACGCAAGCAAATCAACATCCATTTCTTAAATAGCCTTCGCACCCACACGACAAGTGACAACACAGCAGGCCTCACTTTCAGAGAAGCCCGGCCAGATTCACACACCCCGGAGTTTTATTAACAACGAAAAACGTCTTACGGCGAAATGTGAAAAATTTGCATTCACTATATTCTGGAATTTGGAAATTATCAAAGCAAGAGCTGGTGGAAAATAGAAAAGGACAGACAACGCGTGTCATTTGAGAATTATTGTCTTCTGGTGGTCATTATTCCATCATATCGCAGTGTTTCACTTGATTCGATATAATTTCTAGTATTTCAACACATTCAATATGGAAATTGTTCGTGAAGGTATGAGAACTTCTTGGAGGATTTTATTTTCGGCTCTTTTATTCGTTTTTGTGACTTATAACTGTGTGGACGCGTATGCTACAGGTACTTCTCTAAGAAACGCGGCTTCGGTATGTGAAGATATAACTCCAAGACACTACGGATTCCAGGGACTTATGGGATCACAACCCTTATCATCAAGTCCTTACAGAATTATTCTCAACACCACAGAATTCGGAAGAGGCAGTGCAGTTAAAAGTACGTTAAAATTCACTAATATACCCTATATGTGATTACAATGAGGTGTGATTTATATAAAACAAGATTGATTGTCGCAACTGAACTGATCACCCCCCCCCCCCCCGCAGTGAATTTGGGTTGTATATCCGGTAGGTATTTCTAAGTCGAAAAGTACATGCAATAATTCTTCTAAAATAAGAGGAAAACATTGCTGGTGCAAAGGTTAATAGCTTTACAAGTTTCAAAACAATTGACTATAATTGAAGAAACAATTCCCTGAAACAAATTATGTTTTAATCTAAAAGGTCGATAACTCAGTTAAAATGAGTCCAAGCAAGATCACAATTTGTCACCAGGGACGTTGCTATGGGGTTCCAACTGGGGGGGGGGGACCATAACATTTCCAACTATATAGAATTTGGTCTAATAACATTTCCAACTATATAGGATTTGGTTTTAAGTAATGCAAAATTCCAATATTGGCTTAATGGCTTAATAATTTGGGTTTCTATATGTTCTTAAGAGTATGGACTGTATAAATAAAGACACTGACACTAGTAACAAGAATGACATTGATTCGTGTTTTATGTATTGAGTACAATGTGCGTGTAGTACATTATACATGATATTAATCAGAACATGGTTGAGGAGCGAATACGAGTTTAAATACATATATTCAAATTCCAAGGAGTCACAAGTTATAACTCACACAATGGTAACACGTGTACATGCTGAATGATTGTTATATTGTTAAAGCTGTCCTCGGAATGATATGGAGGTTTGACATTACTAATAGATTAGTGACCATGAAATTATGGTTGGTAAAACATACGAGTCTGAACTTGAAGGAAATGTTTTGCTTTCAATTTCATATATGTGTTCAGGTAGTGAGCATTACTGGAACTTATTTACTCAAATGACTGTATTAACTTGCAATATTGATATTGCATTGCTACTTTGCAGGACAAATTTAAATAAACTCATTAATATACTGCTATGTGAGGAACTAAATGTATAAGTATAATACAACTATTGGAATTTTAGTCATGAAATTTCCAACTATTGAAAATTATGTCCCTGTTAATTGTCAGAAAATGAACGAATACAGCTTCAGAAGATGTCGCGGACAAAGTAGTTGTGTTGGGAACTTGGGAAACTGGGATATGGTGATAATTTTGGGACTAGCTGGTTCAAAGGTTCATGCAGAACTGATATTGTTTACCGACACTATACCGTTCTTTGTCACCTGTTCTTGCTCTGATGCTGCGGTGGTAGTGGGGCCAGCTAATTTAGGGCCAGTAAATATGACTGTTGAGAAGATATGGGTAACCAAGTGACTTCGGTCACCAATTATGAGGCATGAAATTTGAACGCAAAATTCTCATTTTTTTAAATCTGTCTGATATCCGGTTTTTGCAGTACATGTACATATCCAAGCTGAGTTATTGGGTTAACTTATTAGTTTAATAAATTGCTTATATCTTTGGAAAATATAAAGCAATCGATTGTTGAAATTGCCAGGCGTGATATATTGCCGCCATTTTCGAGCAAATTATGATGTAGTTTCCCATCCTTGCATAGGGCACTTAATTTAAATCTATTAACCGTTACATTGGAGGTTGAAATAATACCACGGTCATCTGGGGTGTCTAAAGACATGTTGTTCTTCGTGTTATTTTGTGCTTGTGCATGGCGCTAACCAAACCAAAGAATATACAGTTTGAATATTGAACACAATGACAGTTGATGGTGTTCAATTAGTGGTGGATAAAAGACAGCGTCGATGGAACTCAACCTATGCACGCAACAACGACAGAATCCAATAAGTAACTGTAAAACGTGCACGTATTAATCTACTATAGGTTACACCGGTGTAAATATGGTTCGGAGTGATTAAAGGAGAGAATAAAATAGACACTGGGCCCTGATTTTTAGCATAAAAATACATCACACTTCTTCCCTATGATTTCCCATAGGTAAAATAGCCATTGGCACAGGAATTAACCATTTGTAGTGAAGTTTGGATTTTGTGGTGTGGTCTAAAATATGACATTATTTTTTTTTTAGTGCGGTTCTGACCCCAGACTATGATTATTATTGCATAAAAAGTTTCCACAAAATGTCAATCTTTCAGATATAAATACAATTTTGAACCTGGGAATTATGTTATAAACAGTATACACTTCGTAATGAAGTTTGGATTTTGTGGTGTGGTCTAAAATGTGACATTATTTTTTTAGTGCGGTTCTGACACCAGACTATTATTTTTTTTTGTTGCATAAAAAGTTTCCGCAAATGTCAATCTTTCAGATTTAAATACAATTTTGGACCTGGGAATTATATTATAAACAGTATACACTAAAACGTTTGCACTGATGCATATATGGGGAACATTATGATTATAAATCGCCGCACAAACCTGCTCTGATATATAAGAATATGATATATAGATACACCTTGAGACTTGTTATAATTAATGACAGTAAGTTTATCTTGTTAAAGATCACTCGGCTAGAAGACATTAATTGATCAAGAGAATAAACATAAATTGTGGACTGGAAACGGAAACAGATTACCTTTTTATTTTAATATGTCCGATTTACAAAAGCATTCGCCTCCGCAGATAAAGTAAATTTAATAATATGACTGATCCTCAAAAATTATGTTCATTCTGCGAAATTGTGAAACAGAAATGTGTAACATAATCTGTAACATGGTCCGTCTGGTTTTGTCCACAAAATATGTGACATATACCAAATTCTTAACAACACAAATTATAAATGTTTTAAATGCTAATTACAATCGCGTATTTATTGTTTCATAAACAAAATTATGGATATAATTTAAATTATTATCTTAAATCAGTCACTTTTGCGGCAGGTGAACCAATTTGTAGTAAATAAAAAATTGAAATATGAAAAAAACGATGCATACTCGTGAAATAAGATTATATGTAGAATATCTATCAAAAATGGCGCCAAATGAGCGAAATCAATTTACATTTTGTGCAAAATTTATTAGCTAGCTAGTCATACAAGAACACACACACACGCTCCAATTGTGCGGGAAAGAATAATTGCAGATTATAAAAGAAACTTGTCTGATGTATCTCGCGAGAGAGCAAACGAAAACAGGGTCTCATAACATGGTTAAATCTGGATTTTGAATGCGGACAAACAACACGGTTTTATTTATGCTGCTTCATATTTAATCGTGTAATATATGTGTAATTCAAGACGACATTTCTCTTTCTAAACACGTTTTGTATAGTTTCCGGGGTATAAAATAATAGATCTGTGTCGAAAACACCTGTCCGGACTTAATATTGATTTTATACCGATATTTCCTTATATAATGCAACATTAAGTGAGACATTTTTTCGTTACTATTTTTTAGAATTTGTTGATAGAGTATCCCTCATGTCTTTGCGTTGCGGCCATTTTGACAGCCATTTCATTGACGCGATTGTATTCTTTTCTGTCAGTCGCTCGCCAAACGCTACCGTACTCTTATTTCTTATTTTATAATGACTCGTTAGCCAAATAATACTCGTTGTTTATCGGCGATTTGTTCGGTACGAATGGATGACTGTTTGTTTACATTTGTGTATAGTTCAGATGTCGTGTTTTACGAATAATAGAAATGGGACATCCATTGTTGTTGAAGTTTCGACGATAATAGTTTAATTATACATTCTTCAAATGAGCGTAGTGGCTGCATGAGTCGCTGGATTGGTGAAACAAGAAAACCATAGTCAGAAATGGCAACGCCCTCAAGATCATATTATTAGCCATAAATATAAATTATGATATAAAATATATTGGTTACATGAATGCACCGCCTCAGAATTCCGTTAAAACAACTAATCCTTCAAATTATTACAAAAAACTACGGCTTATTACTGCAGGTTTCTCATTCACCAAACCAGAAAGCTTCTAAATGCGGATAAAAAAATGTGTTCTCGCCATAAAACCTTCAAGTGTGCATGGCCCAGCCATTGTTCATACCTAAACATCGAACGCAATTAACGCGGTCATAATAGTTACATACTGCAACTATAAGACATCCAGTGAATACACACCCCACGAAAACCCGAAATGTGTTGTCCTGCGAGATATCCCATCGCTATAGCTCAATATCACACGGCCAGATTAGCCTTCCTACAATATCCTAAAACAATAAAGCTTCTCAAATCAGCGGCATAGTCAATAGAACTTTCACGAACTTGGACATCGACACTTTATAATAGCTCTACATATAAGCATGGTGAGACCTATCATCGAATACTGTTACTCTGCATGGAGCCCACCTCACAAATATCAAAGCATTGTGTTAGAGAAATACAAAGAAAAGCAACGAAACTGGTTCGTCAAATCAAAACTCTATGCTACCGAGATCGAATGATAAGACTCAATCTGATGTCTTTAAAAATATCGAAGATTTAGAGGAGATATAATCGAGGTATATAAACTGTTGTGAATGATCATTACAATATCAATGCTTGTGAACTATTAGAAAGGCATTCATCAGGAAGAACAAGAGGACATAATAAAAAGCTACAGATGCCCATTGTTGTTGTTGACGATGATGATGATGATGATGATGACGATGACGATGACGACGACGAAACGTATCAATTGACATACGCATTTTACAAATTATATTTTTCATTTCTTCTATTTGTAATTGGCATAGCTTATCAAAATAAATGACAATAAATAACCCAAAATAAACGGAAACCCCCATTATCTATTTATAAAATGCCCAGCTAACCATAGCTTCCTAAAATCTGTAGAACTGTATACACCGGGGGCGGGCGTTAATGAGCACATTAGATGTCATTAACTTTGAAAAAGACGAGCATAGTATCCCATTGTGCATTATACTGTATTTCCTGCGACTAGTTGATCACAAGTCGCTCTTTAATCGTGGTCTGCCACGATGATAGTGACGGGAACATACGGGATTTCAATCTCTACCAGAGCGCACCAGTAATGCTCCCCGTCTTATCGAGATTTCAAGGAAGAATAGCCCTGAATGTATTTGGCCGGAGTTGGCAAAGTTTTAATGTTAGGGTGGATACACACATGCATGTAATCTCTGTAAATATCGTGTATTTGGCGTTTTACATGGATCATACACACCGTGTAATATGTGTCCGCTGACAACCCAATCATTGCGACTGTGTTTAACCACAGTGAGTTAAACTCTGAACCGCTGAAGAGCCGTTGACTGGGACGAAGTCGTCAGGCCGCTTAAAATAATTATTCGCGCGATAACTCAAATGGTCGACGCTCTGTTTAAATCATTGTCAGTCTTCTATTGATGTTAATACCAGTGATGTCATCTTCCCCAACGCAGGGGCTATGACCCACAACATGCACGGGGACCTATATTATCCCAGAAGCTACCGAATTCACCATTGCATATTTCCTCGACGGGGGGGGGGGGGTGGGGGGGTCTGTGCAAGCAACACCCTGAGTCCTGACACCCTGCTTTATACATATCGTAATCATGTCTGTCGTGTCTGTTTTCTACGAGTGATTAATCTAATATGCAGCAATTTATGCTATTCATATAATTATGAACATATTATACAGCTTTAAATTTGAATGCATGGTGTTGCTGTTTGTCTTCATTCGGTGAAAGGGTTGCCTAGCTACGAGTTCCCAACTACGTCACCTTTCCTCTCTTGTGTTATACAGTTATACATGTATACGCAAAATTTACAACTATGGATATTTAAGTAAAACATTATATTGTAATTCTTGCCCAGATAATCCCGGCTGATACATTCAATTAACTCCCTTAGTTATTGGAAGCTTTCGAGAACCAGCCCCTCCCCCAATCATGGATTATGGTCGAAAATGTTATAATTCAAGCTTGTGACAGTTAGGAGCTTGTTCAACCTTTGGCTTGAGAAACATATATATAAGGGGGGGGGGGGGTGTCACTCTTTTTAATTTCAACGCTGTACCTGCATTATTTTTTGGCGCTATAATGAATATTTACAGTCCCAATTGAATTAATGTTATCACATGAGCTCGCTCTCAAATTATCAGAGAAATCTCAACAAGCCGGTATCATCCTATAAAAGAATTCTGCATATTTTATTTTTGTTTTGGATGACCCTGTTTCCAAGAAATGACAGAAACACATCAAGTATAAAATCGACCGGCTCTAATCCACTTTTCGAAATTATAACTCGTGAAAAACAGCAACATATATCAGACAAGAATTACTCATTTCGGCATCCATGAAAGAAGACATGTTTATGACTGGCCTGAAATTTCTTGATGGCAGTTTGTTTGATAATGGCTTATAACTACTCACTGGTGAAATTGACCTCTCGCGCGCAGGTGATTAATTTGGTCAATTATTGGTGTGCCCATGTAAAATACATGTATTTTACATACAGACATTACATGCATGTGTGTATCCACCCTTACGAGTATTTTGCAATATGGGGTGGGCTGCCACCTGCTCGGCTGAACGTTTTGTTCAACTCTATTTTTGTTTCGCCCATCTGAATGTTATCGCCTGTATGGTCGGCAGAACGTATTATTTTGTCAATTGCGTCTAATTTAATTTTTCAGACCCCAATCAGTAAAAGGTCAGGGGACCTCAACTGGTATCAAACTGGAAACAAGTTTGTGTCCATCTAAAATTAACAGTTAATTGCACACACAAGTTGGCCCATCTGTAAAAGATGCAGAAAAAAACATTGTAGGTGGCATTTGTATAACAAAAACAAGACATTTCACAAAATTAACAAAACTTCTTATTCCCTGAGTCATGTGCTGGGACTAAAATTTTGAAATAATCATCAAATTTGCTACTATTCCACTAAAATTATTACCAATTCAGAATATAAAATAATGATAAGGTAAGTGAATCCAAAACAATATTTTTGCTTCTAAAACAAATACATATTTCGCAGCAAATAATTTCAAGTTGCCCATTCTTTTGTGGTTCTAGTGAGGTCCCCGGATCCTTAATATAATTCCATGTTAATATTTTCCAGTCACTCTTGAGGGCGATCGGCCTTTTCGGGGTTTCATGATTCAGATTCGACCTTTGCCAAGCGGAAACAGTGGACAGCTCCCTCCAGCAACTGGCGAGTTTATATCAGCATCCAATGGCGTCGGATTCAAATGTTATGGAGACGACGTTAACACCATAGCACACTTCAATAGCAAAAAAAAATATTCGACGTGGATGATATGGAAACCAACAACCAAAACTTTCAACGAGGAGTCTGTTATAGTCACGTGAGTCCAGTTACTATTTAATTCCATAAGTCTCAGAGTACATCGTTATCACACCTGACCAACTAGTCTCGCTAATTTGCTATGATGCTGATGATTCTTGCTGAACTGTGTTATGACAGACCGATAGGAACACGACGTTATTTGTTTAACCCTTTACCCAACAGAAGGGCCCTGTGCCGATGCATTCTCTTATATATGCGAGTCGACCATAGGTCGCCTCGCATATATAAGAGAATGCATTGGCTTAACACATTAAAAATTATAAAATTGTTAAAGAATGTAAGAAAAAATGGTAAAAAGTGTTTTTTTTAGGCCAATGCATTCTCTTATATATGCGAGGCGACCTATGGTCGACTCGCATATATAAGAGAATGCATTGGCACAGGGCATAACTGTAACTATCACAATGTGGTCAAGGAGCCGGTTCCAATGATATCCATATTTGTATGGTTCTATTGAGACAGACCGAAGATGTTTTAGGCTGTTGAAGCTTTATTTGGCCGGTTTTGGCCGGTTTGTTGGGTAAAGGGTTAATACATGTACTCAAAAACATATATTATAAAATATGATAACAATGGATACAAACCGACCACAATCAAGAGGACAATTTGTGTCATTTCGCAAGCACCAGCGCGGCAAATAAATTGTTCTTGAATGTTTCACGCATACACTGGCTTTTGTCTCAAATTGCTCGGATTAGCCAAAAACCGCGAAAATGAAAACTTTAGAAAACGGTAAATTTTCTTAATAGCGTCAGTTTTCCCAACCAGCATCATAGTAATTCAGTGTGATCGAGTCGACCCACCGTCCAGCCCGCATACTCAAAATTGTCTTTCATAATTCTGACTTAAAATCGACGAAGGCGGATACTGGAAGCAATTTTGCAGACACAAGATTTGAAATTATTTCCAATCGTCGCAAGGTATACCAATCACCATCCACTTCTTTATCTCGCTGTTATTTGTCAAGCATTTGTGACCATAATTACTGAGCATTCGCATCAAATCACCGTTTTTATATCAAACCATCAGCGATTGTTTCAGTGTAGTGTGACCCATACATTTTTGATAGAGCTGATTTCGGGTTGAATCAAGGTTAAGTCTTTCTGGGGAATTAGCATTTATTTTTACAATAGAAACATACGGACATTCCGGTATAGTTGGATCGGCACACACACCAATCGGAACTCCTCTAGTAATACGTGGTAGTGACTGAACGGCGGAGTTCCGGAACATAAAGTAACAAACCACAGTTTTACAAATTCTTATATCCAAAGCATGCACAGGTTTGAATTAACGACGCGGGATTCGATTAACAGATTTGCATTATAAAATATCCGATCACCACAGTGGCATTAACAGTTTGACAAATAATTAATTATTAAAAGTAAAGCTTAGAATACGTGCGATGAAAGGTAATTAATGAACACCCGCTTGCAATGGGCAAGAATTGACAAGTTGCATATGAAAAGCCAGCTGATTAGTACAAAGAAAATGTTGGAATTGCGAGTAAGCCTAATCTAACAAAGAAACGAACCTAACGCTAATACTAGAGAAACGAACCACACATCTGATACAGTCAAACCAATGCAGATAAACAATGAAATAATTGTCCAAAAATTAGCACTCTGACACATTGACGAATTGGGACTTTTATCTCTGTTTAGTCAACAGCGTAAATGTACCCCCAACAAGTTGCTTTTTTTTTTTTCATTTTGATCTTGGTTTGGTCCCTGAAACCACACGCTTCGCGCTAAGAAAATGCAACATTAATGACTTATGTTGTTAATTATTAAAGACTATAAATATATTATTGTATAGTAATTGTAGTTTAATTATTCATATGGCATGAAATTTTGATACTTTCCTTTCAGAGCAACATTTGTGGAGTCGTTCAAAATATTTTGGATCGGGCAGCAGTCGAATCTCATTCGGCGGTCACCGGGTCATTCAAGTGAGTTTTGGTCTCTACGTTTCTCAGCGCCGGTAAAACGTAAAAATGCACCTATATGTGAAGTAATTATTTCCCATAGGCCTCCGTGTTAACATATAATGGCCTGTAGCTCTGACTATCCACGAATTGTGATAAATGAGTACATGATCACCAGGATTGGCATTTGCGCAAAGTCTCTGCATGAAACAAATCATATAGTCGGCCATGGAATATACCTTTAAATTTGGGATTTATAATCTAGAGTCAGAAGTCCATGAAAAAAATAATTTGACATTTTTTACCTCACACCAAAACAATTTAATCTAGGAACCACGTGCTTTACAATGTTCCAATGTTTTGTTTGGCATCTGAAATTTCAAGAGGAGTGATTGCATGTATTTTATATGTTTAAATATCGAAACTACTATTAACCAACCAGAGCCCAGAATATTTTTAATTCTCTCCTGCATCTTGGTCCAAAATACGTTGGAGGGCGCTTCCAATCGAATTACTTCACTGTAACCTATAATACGAAGCAAACATTCCCGAATCATGTTTATAATATCAAACCCCTTTCCAGTTGTACCATGTACTATTGCGTTTGTGAAGTACACTTGTACTATAATTGAATATGGTCCCACTTTAAAAAAAAACAAACGAGGCATTCGCGCTTGCCCGATGGGAATGGTCACCACACATTAGAAATCTCGTTAGTATCGCTAGAGTTCTCATAAAACCTATCATTATACGTTTTTTCTCGTCGTCAATCAGTCTGGCTTCTATTTACAGGAAATGGCGCGCAACACGAATTTGGATTACAAGTCATTGAGACACCAATTATTAGGATTGGTGGCCAGACAGCAACAACTACAACGATTTCCACAACCACAACTACTGTTGCCACGACGACTACAACGGCAACAAGAACAACGACGGCGTCTTCAACAGAAAAAAACCTCATCGAGAAGGTAAAGAAACTGCTTGCTGACAATGACGGAGATATTGGAAAAGCAATCGAAGCACTAAAGAAGGATGGTGGTTCATCTGACTCGAAGAGCGGTGGGTCCTCGGGGGATGGCCGTAAAGGGCGCAGTAAAGGATTGTTAGGTAGTTTATTAGGGGGTGGTTCTGGTGGGTTGGCCAGTTTACTCGGCGGCGGAGCAAGTGGTGGGAAAGGTGGTCTGGCAGGTATGCTAAGTGGTATGATGGGAGGCGGGGGCGGCGGGGGACTGGCGAAATTACTGGGCGGTGGAGGTGGAGGTGCCGGGGGCTTGGCCGGGCTTCTAGGCGGTGGTGGTGGAGGTAGCGGGGGCTTGGCCGGGCTTCTAGGCGGAGGTGGTAGTGGTGGTTTGGGGGCTCTGCTCGGAGGAGGTGGAAAGGGTGGATTGGCAGGATTACTGGGCGGCGGTCGTGGTGGTGCTGGTGGTTTGGCCGGGATGCTAGGCGGGGGAGGCGGTGGTCTAGGTGGGTTGGCCAGTTTATTAGGGTGAGATCATTGAATTTGTATTTTGATAACATTGGGTCAAAATGATGCGGAGATATCACCCAACATCCACCGTGAACGTATTAAACACTAAAAGGTCTGATTCATCACGAACGATTTTGAGGAGAAAAACATGATTTTATGGTTTGTCGAAAACAGGATATTCGAAAGTTGAGATTCAACAAACTCTGAATGCAAAGGTCATAAAACTCATGCCACATGTGCTGTATCGCATTCGAATTCAAATAAGTGTCTTATAATTATATAGCTATGAAATGTTTCATTGTAATTGAGTAAAATTTGTTTATGATGATTTGAACATTAAGTAACTGTTTTTGTGACATTACATAAGACATTATCGGTATATCATGTTCAATGACAGTTGCGTGTGGCTTCTAAATGTTCAATGTTTTGTTGCATATATATACCACGTGCGGTGTGTAACGAAACTTGGGTGTGAATTATGTGTCGTCATTAACAGTCAATTGACCCAGGGACGTGGCGATATGGGTGCGTGGTTCACTCCGCCCACTCAACGGTGGAAAATATCATGGATGACATGAAAGTTGTTTATATAGATGGAAATCTGGGGACAGAAATTGATTGAAAATGTATAATGTCAATTAGATTTTCAACCCAGTATGTAGAGTGGCATAGTGTGTTGTTTTTGTAGAACATTTCCTATATGTTCGAACAATTGTGAAGCTCAAATGTCCATCAGAAATTTACAACGGCTTGAGATTCCTGTTGGAAAATCCAACACAAGGGAGTTCAAATAGAAATTACAAGGTGGACCCCCGCCCCCAAATGGAGACCCTTTAGCCATATCCCTGATTTAACCTTATGATGACTTGTAAATAACAAGCTGTCATAATACGACAGTAAATCGAATTACGCGGATTCCTGATCTACGTTGTCATTCTTCTCGTTTTAAGATCTACACTTCAAATCACTAGACCACGTTTAAGGCAATAACATAGAGAAACACACATACCTGTATCTGAACCTATGGGTATGTCCTGTACTTAGACATTGGGTACATGTCCTCACTTCGGACTTAGGAGATATAGGATAATGTGACTAATGCAGGGCGATATTATATAAATATAAAGATCTGGATTTGATATGTGCATTCTCTTATATATTCGAGGCCCCCTGCGGGATACTCGCATATATAAGAGAATGCACTGACACAGTGTCTTTAATGCTGCACCATCGCAGCTCCCGTCACGAAAGGATTAATAATGAAAATAAGAACATTTAGATTACAGTTTTTATGTTCAAATTTATCACCTTGGATTTTGGGAATTCCTTGCTTTAACCCTTTACCCAACAAACCGGCCAAAAACGCCCAAATAAAGCTTCAACAGCCTAAAATATCTTCGGTCTGTCTCAATAACACCATACAAATATGGATATCATTGGAACCGGTTCATTGACCACATTGTGATGGTTACAGTTATGCCCTGTGCCAATGCATTCTCTTATATATGCGAGTCGACCATAGGTCGCCTCGCATATATAAGAGAATGCATTGGCCTAAAAAAAATCTTTTTAAATAATTTTTTCTTACATTTTTTAAAATTTTAATAATATTTTTCTACATTCTTTGACAATTTTATCATTTTTAATATGTGTTAAGCCAATGCATTCTCTTATATATGCGAGGCGACCTATGGTCGACTCGCATATATAAGAGAATGCATTGGCACAGGGCCGTTCTGTTGGGTAAAGGGTTAAGCGCCCAAAATGATGAAACTAATCTGGCTTTGTGTGTAGCAAATTCAAATGTCTCATTAAATTAGTCAAAATAGATAAGTTGAGTAAGAGCAATCTGTACTGATTATTTCGATATAGATAAATTTAATATTTTCCGTTGCTTTCCGACTATTGACGGTAATAATTTGCTTGCATTGAATGTCATTTTCATATGAAAGCCAACAGTGCTGATAACAAGATTTAAATGGAGGACAATTAAAGAAATATATATAAATCTGATTGCTGGCTTGAAATATCACTGCTATCGTACATATTCTACTCTATTGTGATTATCTTAATAAATGATTGATATGAAGCATTTGACTTGTACGTTTCGTAGCATCTCTCTTACAACATTGTGTCTGTCATTTGCAGGATGAGGTCCTCAGAGGGTGAATTTAGTGATGCTATCCCGCATATAGCGGAGAAGCGTAATCAAATCCACCCTCTGTGAGCCTCATTCTGCTTAGGCCTCAACTAATATGGGAGACCCAAATAAAATTGAAGTTCCCCAGTTGAAGTTGGTGATGTTCACCTATTAGTCACTTCGATTATGAATTTTATCTTCTGCAAATTAGGGGAGATAGAAACTGAACAGAAGGGGAAAAGTATCTTAAAACAATGTTAAGTTGAGACTATATATACTTCCCAGAAGATGAGGCCTAAGCAGAATTATAAATTCCCCAGACGGTCAATTTGATGATTATATCTAGCCTGTTGTTCGGTAGCATCAATAAATTCACCCTCTGGTGACCTCATTCTGCAAATGGCAGACGCACTATTCAAGACTTGAACATGGTGCAGTATATATGTTTTATTCAGAATGCAGGGGCATGGCATGATTTGTACTAAATTGAAGATTGACAAGTTTTCGTGTTTACATTAGTGGGGCTGAACGGGCCATTGTCATTGTCGCCATATGTTGGTGCGTTGGGTACCCAGCTTTAGGAAAAGCTATTGTGGGTACCCAGCTTGACCTTTGCATTGTTTTGAGCATCTTTAAAATTGATATTTCTGACTAACAATTGATTTTTCTCGGCAATATAACTTTATGATTTACGATGATGATTTATGCAATATAAAAACGCAAAGGTCAAGCTGGGTACACCAAAACACCTATTCCCAAAGTTGGGTTCCCAACACACCAAATGTGACGATAATGACCCCTTCGACACAAGTGGGCGATATTATTATTATTACATCTTTATTTCCTCCATAGATGAAGATTGGCATAAATTGACAAACATGAATATTAAATTAACATTATATACAAAAGAACCACCAGGTGTGGTACACAGCTACCTGAGAAAAAGACATTTATAATACAGTAAGTTGACTCCATGTGAACTCATTAGCATTTATGTGTTGGAAAATAGTAAAAATTCAGTGTTTCAACATATATATTGCCAATTGCCGCATTAGTGTCTCTCCGAAAATCATGGCACTTGATGTGAACCGACACCGATACAGAACCTGCCCAAGGGCGCCTCCATCAAAGTCAAAGCAGTTGTGACCCGCCTGTGTCTCATGGCTTAGACAAGCCGACCGACATACTCTCGATACCAAATTTCGTTTAATAAAATGTCGATATCTAGCACGTTTTGGAAAATTGGAAGACAGTGGTTAGTATTACTGTTTGGTAATTAATCGATTCTGATAAATACACATAATATAATTCGCTTTTGAATTTTTCTCAGTATCGATTTAGGTCCATCATTATCTGAACTACCTTTCTATGCTCAGCTCGCCATAGGACCTACATCCCATCCTTGATATCTGTCTACTCACTTTATACCTCACCTCATTCTCGACCCTCCTCGTTTTAGGTACTACATTCCAACTATAAGCAAACATTGAGTCCTACATAATTCCATATACAATTAATAATTTGCGTTTCAATATTGTTAAGGGAGAGTAGCAATATTCTAAGTTGAATAACTTGTGCTCCCATCCCTTTTGATTGACTCATATCTTATTTCAGATTCTAATTTGTAAAATGTATTATGTAATGAGGGTCAATTAAAATATGTTCAAAATACCTTTCTATGAGTATTATGTAACCCAAAATGACGCATTGAAGTAATGAAAAATATAACTGTGAATACGGCGTTTGGGTCCCAAACACAAAATAGCCATTTAAACGACATGGAACAGAAAAGAGCGTTCCGATGTATATTCATGATATGGTAGCAATAAAGAGCGTTTATCTGACTTATGGCGAAAAGTTGAAAACGATCTGAAAATGGCTGTGACTTTGGCAAGTGTTTTTAGAGGATATGAAGCCGCTATATCAATAGTTCGTTTATTTATCGACCTATCGTATCCGTCCCTCCAAATTACGTAGAAAAAATGGATGTTCGAATGAGCCATGTCCGTTTAATATAGATAGGTCATTCCAATTTATAATGTTATAACTGATGGAAGAATCCATAAAGTGAAAAATGGTTAAAGGCACGTGAGGCCTTAGTTGTCGAAAATATTCATATTTGTTCGCATCACCGTAAACAGAAAAACATTAAAACGCATACAGTTTCGTTCATATATACCATGACCATCCCGTAAACAGCATGTTATCATAAAGACCTACTATAGTTTACCTAAGCAAGAGCCTGATTGTGTTACAGAAGACAGCACAATGCTACTGGCTAATCACACACAAATGGCATAAACGCTCTTTATTAGTTTCATATCAGGAATTCACAAACAAAGAACGCTCTTTATGTTTACTATCATAATTAAACAAACACCAGAAAAGTTACTTTTTATGCTTTTGTTTACATAACAATGGTCAAACATTTGACAATAACATACTGTTTATGCGATATTTCTTATTTATATACGGACAAAGTCTGTCTACAGTTTGATGTTCTTTCTGTTTGTGGCTGTTTTTGACGGGTGGAAATATTTTCACAGGATACCCACCGCCAAGGCCAACCGTACCTTTAAATCTCAGTGTGAGATAAATCCTAGTAATTTATACCTTTATCATTGAGGTGATCGAAATATATAGCTCGATAAATGCATTCAATTTCAATCTACCCAGTCTATGTCTCTGGAAAAAAAACCTCATTTATGCCACAGGTTATCACTTCAGAAAAAAGGCATCCATTACTTCTTCGCGGGGTAGAACATTAAAGAGCGTTTCGTGTTAGTCCTGTAATGATATGGCAAATATAAAGAGCGTTTGTGTAACTTACGTGTAGAAAGTTTGAACCTTTCTATACTAAATTGGTCAATTGATTCCCCCAGTCAGTTAAAAATTGTGAATATGAATGGCCTGTTATTCATTTGTATGGATGTTAAAGCGATACAAGCAGATGCCAGATAAATAACAGTTCAGAAGGGGGCCTACTTATTGAGGAAATGTTTAGATAACAAATTCAACAAACAACCATATGTAACGACCTATGGTCCGCGTTTGTTTAACTTATTGTTTGAACATTTATTATGGTATAACTACTCATCAATGATGATTTGGCATAGAAAGGGTTTAAAAGCTTATGAATGTATATAGCAAAGATGTTGGGTGTAAAATCTGTTATAGAAGTGTATGATAACAGCATAAACCCAACCGATATCCCAGCTGTTGGGGACCGAGAAGACTTGGTCCAACTGCAGGAATCTACGTTGTAGCATGTTGCAACTTAGATGTTGATAATGCAAATAAACAATTCAATACAATATACAAAAGCTGGGGATCTCAGCAAAAAAAGCTTTAAATCCACCTGACTTCTATGAATCTCAGATAAAGGATGAGGGGCCTTATGGTGAATGCTTTAACATAAAATCAACTAAATTATCTGTAAATAACAGAGACAGAGTAAGTCGTAGATAATTAACACCGTGTTAGCCTTTATGCTGCCGCTATTCTTATATCCGGTGTTTAGTAGGTAAGTTGTATTAAAATAATGCTAATAACTCAAAAATATAAGCCATCAAAGGTGGAAATAAGATTAAATACATATATAATTGACTTCCACAAACCCAATTCCACCCTTATATTCCACTATTTTCGTTTATATTTTCGTTGTTTGGTAGGACCCCTATACTTTTACATGTGGATCCCGGGTATTCACGTGAACCACTAAATGTGATTAATCATCTGACATGTCCTCGATTAATCTGTCTTCAAAACGATATATCAATTTGAATTATCGTGACAGAGAAAGGTAAAGTAAAATTGATGATACGATAGTTTTATATATTTTTTGCATACACTATCTGATAACACGACAGAAATTCTCTGGAAATCAATTAAGGTGGTCAGTTTTACTTAGAAATCTCGTTGCTTTGACATTCAACGGACCTCTGATAATGGCTGCTCTTTATGTTCATGAACACAAAGCTTTCAATCGACATAATCCGAAGACATAATATACAGATAACTCTCGACGTGCATGATTATGGGCGTAACATCAGTTATAGAAGTGACCATTGACCGAACCGACAGCATCATAATAACCCTATTGACCGAATTGGGGTGGAATAGTGAATAGTGAGCGCTATTTTCCCTCGAATGTGTCTTCTGAACATCAAGCAGGACTATAGTCTGATCGATGAACTCAAATTTTAGGATCAACCTAGAAAACATTTGGACTAAATTGTATTTTGTACCATTTTGAAGAGGAAAGTATCCTCTATAACATATCTCTAAAATCCGCTTTGAGTATTTTTTGTAATTCAAGATGGCGTCCAATGTGGCTGCCATTTTCCGTTAAGTCAGTTTGTTGCAATTATAGTGAGAAATACATTTGTATGTATAGACATTTATACATTTTTGTGAAGCTCACATTTTTATGCCAAAATTGGAACCCCCGTTCAAGATGGCCACCAATTCACACCAAAAAATCACCATTGGGATTCTAGTCATATTTCATCAAGAAATGGGAAGAACTGTGCAATGAAAGTGATGCATTCTATTAATTATGGATATTCCAACTCAATGGTACCAAAATTGTCACTTTGGCTCAAATGGCTGCCCAAATAGTGGCCAAATTATGAAAAATGGTAAATATTGCAACACCGTGCCATGCAACCACTTACAAGTTGTGGTTGATGAAAAATATTGACTATTCTGTCTAATATACATTGAATACTAACATTTCTGATGCACCTTGATTTATTTTTACTATTTTAACCACTGAAATTACCAGAATTACGGGATTTTTCTGTCACAAACTTGGCATCAAAATCGGCAAAAAATTACTTTTCAAGTTGGGACAATTTTTTCAAGTAAAATTGAACTATCGTTTGTGTCAAAGGTGTTTATTGTTTTGATATGATTTTAAATGTGTTAAACTAGCTATGCAATTTAGCAAAAAATGTAAATTTCATGCAATTTTGGTGGCCATTTTGAGACAGACATTCTACATATATGGTTTATGACTAAGCACTGCTGGTGTATATTTTAATTTATTACAAATTTGGCATTAATTGGCACATATACCAAGAAATTTAGTATTTTCCTGATAGCAACTGCTATTTTGAACGCCATGTTGAATTGGGAATTTTTCCCAAAGCAGATTTTGTATGTTATTCAGCAAACCAGTCCGAGCATTTTGAGACCAAAACGGATTCTTTACCAACTTATTCCAGATCTAACCGCCTAACGACCATACTACTGGCCTATTTATCAACCTCTCTAAATCACCAGAACCCAACAATAGTGAGAAATTAACAATGGCACCTTTGAAATCACACAAACAATAGAACCTTTTGCACCTAGACATAAGAAATATGTCAATGATAACATAGACACATAACTAATAAATTCAATATAAAGAGCGTTTATATTTAACTCACATGAAACGCCAGGAGTCAGTGCTTTATATATATAACATGAAACCCGTATATCATTGAAAAATCCATTAGATATTTTCTTATCTCTCACTAGTGAGTAACAGCTGATTGTCTGACAGTGGTAATCACAAATAAGCACGTGCTTCCCGCCAATAAAATTACTTTACATTGATTAGGCAGATTAATACTATTTTGAAAAGCCATGCATGACACCAAAATCAGACAATACAAAATGATTGATTTGTCCATCAAAGTAAAATTCTTGTCCGACTTTGTTGCACTAACGAAAATAGACACAAAATTAAACAGGCAAATTGGTGGTCTATATTTTTCGTTGCAATCCTGAGCGCACAGTACTGCCATATACGGTTGTGAAGCGTCTCAATCAACGATGGAAATATATGCATTTTTAAGCTTCTTTTAAGGATTTTCTTTTGTTAAAAAGGCATAAAGCTCTAATTTTGTTCATGTGATATACAAGATCTTCAACTCGTTATGTTGGGATATAAGATTTTATGAAATTCGTTTGATAAATTTGATTCACAACTCATCTACAACTCGTTGTGAATCAAATTAATCAAGCTCGTTACATAAAATCTGATATCCCACCATAACTCGTTGGAGATCCTCTATATCATACAAATATCTCGTACTTGCGAGAAACTAACGTTAATTTTACTATTTATGGATGTACATGTATATACACAATAAAATTTGGAAAATGTATAACTTTATATACTTGATGTGCACCTTTAATTCAGGTACATATATATATATATATATGGTATAATTGATACCCAATATACGGAAGGACATGCCTACACAGCAGGGGTGATCTGCCTGTCATTAGCTTATGTCAACTTCCGGTGGGCAAGACATGGTACCTCTCGTCGTGGACTCAAGTGTCATTGGGCATCCCTAATTCACTCACACATTTGGGTCACACAAAGCTAGTATGTAGTTTACAAGTCACTTTAACCCTGCTGTTGCAGCATTAAAGACCCTGTGCCAGTTCATTCTCCCATATATAAGATAATGCAATGGCTTACACATACAAGGTAAATATTGTTAGGCCAATGTATTCTCTTATATATGCGAGGCTCCCTATTGAAGACTTGCATACATAAGAGAATGTATTGGTACAATGCAAATTTCAGGAAGCTCCAGTCATGAAAGGGTTAACAAGTATGTTATATATTTCAATTAAAGACAAACAACATTTTTGCATTATGGTGCTTTAATGCTTACATTATAAATATCACTGTAAAATATAATATAAATATAACAAGTCATAATAACAAGCTGGAACATTTATTAAATCAATTGTGAAATGAACATGTGCCCTACAGGTATTGGAGGTGAAGATGATTTGGCTAATAAGGATAGGATGGAATTGTGCAAGTCTGCAAATAGTGTGTCTGTCATTTGCATAATGAGGTCCCCAGAGGGTGAATTTAGTGATGCTATCCTGCACGGCGGGCTAGCATCACCAAATTCACCATCTGGGAACCTCATTCTGCAGAAGCCTCAATTGCTTTGGGAGAACTATGGACAGATTGAAGTTCTCCAGTTTTATCTTCTGCAAATTAGGGAATATGGAAACTTCCCAAAAGGGAAAAAGTAACTAAAACAATGTTAATTTGAGACTATAGAATTCAGTGATGCTAGCCCGCTGTGTGGGCTAATCACCATCTGGGAACCTCATTCTGCAAATGACAGACATACTATTTGCAGGCTTGGAATTATGAGTGGTTTCTGACTGGGAGTAATAAACTGGGTTCAGCCTATTTATTGAGGACTGAATCTGGTTTTAGCAGCTAGTTCTAAAGCTTATTCAAGGGTTATTTGTGGAGGCACAGATAGAATATCATGAAACAGGCATATTTGTTCTTAAAGATGGTCTATCCCTTCCCAGAAAGTTTTATATAGATTCCCGGGTTAAAAGTAATAGATATGAATCGAGGACACTGGTCCGGAAATTAATTAATCAATTAATTAAAAATAATTTTATATAAAAATTTCTCATCACATCAGCATCAGTTTTATGGGCTATTTTTAGAACAGAAATATGCAGGGAAATGTTCAGAGCAAACCAAAAACGTACCAAGGACAACTCTATCTTATTAGCAGCCTCATTCACAGCAAACTGCATTGAATCTATAGATTCCACCATGATCTTAAGATCGAAATAAGCCACTTTATTATGTCTTTATAGACAAATAATATACCCAAATCACAAAATAGGTATTTGTAGCCGTGAAATTGGGATTTATTAAATTTAAGAGATAGACCAGCTTGATCTCTTTCATGACTGGAGCGGTGCTGGTGCAGCATTAAAGATCCTGTGCCAGTGCATTCTTTTATATATGCAAGTCTCCCACAGGGAGCCCCACATGAGTCCCCCACAGAGAGCCTCACATATATAAGAGAATGCATGGAATACAAGGTCAAGGTTAATATTGTTATGCCAATGTATTCTCTTGTATATGTGAGATTCCCTATGCGAGACTCGCCTTTTTAGAGAACACATTAGCACAGGGTTTTCACGAAATTTAAGGAAGCTCCAGTCATGGAAGGGTTAAAGATGTACTCGGGGTTTCAGGCTAATCCTTTATAAAACCTATTTGACTTCTTATTGAGATTCTAGTGTATAAATTAACCCTTTCATGATGGTAGCCGCGCTGGTGCAGCATTAAATACCCTGTGCCAGTGCATTGTCTTATATATGTGAGTCTCCATAGGGAGCCTCGCATATATAAGAGAACGCACTGGCTTACAAGATCAAGGTAAATATTGTTAGGCCAATGCATTCTCTTATATATGCGAGGCGCCTTATAGGATTACAGGTCTCTTATATATATATATATATATGATGTGCACAATTTATTTGAAGCAAATGACGTTGACCTGAATTTCTAGATTAAAACATTCGTTTCTATAATTCGTAGTTGTTATTCTATAAATGATTTATGTTTGTTCCAGTGAAACGAGTTAAAACATAAAGATACTTCTCATTGATGCTTAAACTATGGAGCCAACAAGATAATATCCAGGAGGATGTGCAAGTTCAGAGTAGTAAATAATTTAGAAGATCCCATCAATGCCCTTATACCAATTAACCACATCTAGTTTAATGAAATTATGAGTGATTGCTATCCTGCTTTAGATTTGGTGTACATAATTAATCAAGATTTAAGTGTATGCCTGAGGCAGTGTATCACAGTACTTGTTTATTAGTAGGTTACTTAGTACATTTACCCAACCAGATACTATTTTTAGGAGTGAGTACAGCAATTCATTTACCTGTATTAAAGGGACACACCAGCTTTAACCCTTTCATGACGGGAGCTGCCCTGGTGCATCATTAAAGATCCTGTGCAAGTGCATTCTCTTATATATGCAAGACTCCCATAGGGAGCCTCACATATATAATAGAATGTACTGGCTTAAAATGCAAAGGTAAATATTGTTAAGCCAATGTATTTTCTATGGGAGACTTGCGTAAGAGAATGAATGCATTGGCAGAGGGTTTTCACAAAATTTCAGGAAGCTCCATTCATGGAATTGTTAAAGTACCCTACCGTGGTGAAGAAGTCATGGGTTTGGCAGAATTCCTGGACACAATTCCAAATCTGGGTGGATCTACTTGATTAAATTATGGATTGTAATAGGAAGGTTCAGATTTGAAAACATCTAACTTCACCCATCAGGCATTAAAAATTATAATTCTCTGTACCCCGAGGTGGAAAAATACTATCAAGTATTCAGACAGCTATGTCCTATTTCCAAAAGAAGTCTGTGCAACATAACATTTGGTGTTATGTAGAGATTATCACCAGACTACAGTTGTTTTACTGTTGGCCACGATCTACCGCCAAACCATGGTGAATAGTATAGTCCGATATTTCTTGACAGGAGAAGTTAAAAGTTTTTAATAAAAACCTCCTTAATAGCCAGCACAATGATTGCAAGCTGTAGCGAGAAGAAGATGAAAGAAAAGAGAAGAGTGTAAACAGGTCTGGCAAATCCTGAAGACAACTATTAGACCATACAAATAATTATTGTGTTCTCAGGAAATTATGTATGGGAAATTGAATGAGGGAGGGAGGCTTGTTATTTTTCCAAGAATTCTAGAAATTAAAGGCCCACTTAATTTTCGAACACCCAGATCACATTATATAAAATATATGCCATATTATATACCATTTGAAAGAGTAAGCTCCAAAACATTGTATTATCAACTTATCCGGTGTATTAAATTGTGAACATGTTGTTTTTGTTGAGGTACCTATGTGTTTTCTGTGCTTAAATTTCATCTGGACTGTACTGCAAAGTCTATTATTTTCAATGGAAGGGGAATAGCTCTATATCTTAGTTTGAATTTTGTTGCATTCTGGGAGTGAAATGGGGAGATGTTTCTATGACTTCAGCTATTTTCTATTACTTCATGCACAACTTGTAAGATACAGATGTTCCAAATGGTGATGAATTATAGTATTTTAATCATATTTTGTGTCATAGATTGTTATTAAAACTGTATATAAAGGCACTATAAACAAAATAATTAGTGACTCGAAAATTAAATGGGCCTTTAATGGTTGTACATGTAATTCTGTGGTAAAATATCCTTCAATTTTCAAAAGCAATGTATAGAATCTATCCTCCCAATGCCTTTTAATCGTTTTTTGTTTAAAAAAAATAAATTGGAGAAAGAGTTTTGAAATCTTTGAAAATTCTGAATGAAATTGCAAATAAAATTTACTGATGAGGCCCTCTTTTGGGTGATGAGGGAGGTTGCTAAGAACACAGTATTTTTATTTATTTGATGAGGGCCTCTTTTGGGTGATGAGGGGGGGGTGCCTGAGAACACAGTATTTTTATTTTTCTGACGAGGCCTTGTTTTGGCTGATGAGGGAGGTGCCTGAGAACACAGTATTTTTATTTTTCTGACGAGGCCTTCTTTTGGGTGATGAGGGAGGGCCTGAGAACAGTATTTTTATTTATTTGATGGGGCACTCTTTTGGGTGATGAGGGGGTGCCTGAGAACACAGTATGTTTTATATATTTGGCCTTTTAGTTATATTCTATATTTGAATATAAACTATTATAGTAAAATTTAAGGTATGTAGTAATGTTGTCACTTAATTTTTAATAAATGGAATGTGTACGAAGCTTCTGATTATAATTAGCATGATAATTAAGGCTCTTCATCGAAAAACTTATTGGTCATTAAATTTTTATTTTGAGGGTAGATGTCAGGCTTTAATTTATGTTGCATTGATCATTGGAAAGTATGTCTGCCATGGTGAAGACGAGTCTGGAAATAGTGTCTGTCATTTGCAGAATAAGGTCCCCAGAGGGTGAATTTAGTGACACTACCCCACACAGAGGGCTAGAATCACTAAATTCACCCTTTGGGAACCTCATTCTGCTTAGGCCTCATCTTCTGGGAAGGATCTATAGTCTCAAATTAACATTGTTTTTAATTACTTTTTCCCTTCTGGGAAGTTTCTATATCCACTAATTTGCAGAAGATAAAATGCAAAAACAAGGTGACTAATGGGTGAACATCACCAACTTAAACTGGGGAAATTCAATCTGATCCTAGGTCTCCCATATAGTAGTTGAGGCCTATGCAGAATGAGGTTCCCAGAGGGTGAATTTGGTGACCCTAGCCTGGTATGCGGGACAGCGTCACTAAATTCACCCTCTGGGAACCTCATTCTGCAAATGACAGACACACTATTTCCAGGCTTAATTGGCACAAAAATAGGCTGAGTTAAAAATAGGAAGTAAGTTCATGATGTATAACGGTCCTGGCTTCAAGATTAAATATATTAACCACTTCGTTACTGAATGCTTTCTTCCATTCAGTTCTAATATTATATAGTGGAATGTGCTATTTTTCAAATCGGAGGGTATATTGATAATAATTGTGCAAAAGACATGATTCCCATTCATTCATTTGTAGCCAATGATCAGACAATACATATTGTGTAATCAAAGGGTTAGCGTTGTCAAGTATGTTGAAACTATAAATCAGGAACATTCTGTAAATGGATGCACCTGAATGCGGCTTGTGTGCTCATTGCATATGAGGGAATAATTTCCAAAGAAATACGGTACAATAACTTTAATTTGTGCTTATATTTTTGGGGAATTATCATTAATTTATTTTCGTCAGAAGGCCTTAGCAAATATATATATATAAATATATATATATAGAGAGAGATAGCCACATTTAAAGCTTTTAGTTGGAACTTGACGATTATATCATATTTATTATTATTATTATCAGGGTGATTCGAAGAATAAATGAATCTGAGTCTTTCAATAAGCCATTATATACAGATAAGATGAGCACTAGAAAAATATAAATGAGATGATAGTGAATTATGTATGATCTAGCCATATATAATATACAGCAGTGAAAACAATAGAGACAATGGACGGATAAAACATTTAAAAAAATGTTTAAGAGTCAATTATAAATTTAGACGCATTGTGAGAAGACAACTGAACTTGGTTCTATATTTTAAAAGAATGGTAGTATTATTGTTATCCTTTGTAACGTATGTTCATCACATCACAGCTATCACTTTTTTCCAGGTTTTCCACCAAACTTTGGCTTTGCACCTGCTGCGGTAGATTTTCCTGTAAATACATTATTAGATAGAATATTAGATAGAACACTGTTCTTCAACTGTGTAATTTAATAAAATAAAAACAATATTCGCAACAAACTTTAATCTGCAGCCATCAGCAAATGTTCTGTTAGTATAGTGAATACAAAATCTCTTACTCTAGTATTAGATGAGTAGATAAGTCAGTGAACAAACATATGTGTCTTAAGCTTTTCATGACGGGAGCTGCACTGATGCAGCATTAATGATAATGTGCCAGTGCATTCTCATAAATAAGAGAATGCAAGGCTTACAAGGTAAATATTTTTAGGCCAATGCATTCTCTTATATATGCGAGGCTCCCTATATTGGCACAGGGTCTTCGCAAAATTTCAGGAATCTCCCGTCATGGAAGTGTTAAGATCATATTGGCCTAAGAAACATGATAGAAATTAATACAGTTCTATTCAGTTTTAAAGGCATTCGCAGTGTCCATGTGAAAAGTAATGAACATCTGTAAATCAACTATCATCAACAAATACATGTGAAAATAGATAAACATTATCCTTATTGTCATTAGGCCTAAAAAAAAAAGACATTTGTTTCCGCTAACCCGACCGACCCTATTTTAAACTCCCAACCCTAAACTTTTTATTGCCATTGCAAACAAAAAATTGGACCAAAAAAATAAAAATGTTTGGCTTTATCTAGCTTTCATCTGTGAAAATTTCAAATAGTTTCAGTTCAGGTTTGTTATCATTTAGCCTTCAGTATTTCAATCAAATACAGTACAGGAACATTAACAATTTGATCGAATCAACCTGGTTATCAGGTGGGATCTCATAATACAAATGAAAAAAAATTAACATAGAGATAAGTACTACAACTAGTAATTACTAACTTAATGACATTGTTTCTGTACTACATGTAGTATATTATGTATGTCTCACTTGAATTTTATAAAAATAGCCTATTTATATATGAATTAGAGTGATAATGGTACCGGTAAGTCTCATTTCAACCAGGATAAGCATAATCCATTGAACCAAAAGATATCTGACAATAACTTATAAGCATTTCCAATCCATACATATGGGAAATATTAGGATTATCAAAGACTATATTAGTATATAGACTAGTATATATGTAAATATTAAAGCATATGTAAGATTGAATTGGAGTTTCTAGTTCCTCTGTCATCTGGGTTAACCTGATTGAGGCTAAGAAGTGCATAGATTGGGTTATTAACAAGTATTATACAGTTATTTTTAGATACTGAAAAAAAAAAGTTAACAAAAACAGAAAGTTAAGCCTACCTACCTACCCTAATTTTTTTCAGCTCGTTAGCGGAAACAAACGTATTTTTTTTTTAGGCCTTATCAATAATTTTCAAGTAACGAGATTTCACATGTCAAAACCATTTTTATGTAAACATTACTGTTACAGCTATAATACCAATCAAAGTCCAAATAGTCCAATGAAATATCAATTCCAATTAAAACAAAGTTAAACCTTGGAAAAGATCAAAGCATTGAAAAAACATTTCACTCCAAGAATGGTAGGTTCCCACTAACCAAGGGAATGTTGTAATAATATGGTAATCTTATGTGATACACACAAATTATTTTCTTCAACAAAGTCAACAGTCAGAAAGTTGCCCAAGCGAGATCCCTTAATAAAATTTGTTATTGTTCTGACTCACCTGGTGCTGCTGTCTTATTTAGAGCCAGCAATCTCCGTGGATTCTGCTTACATCCATCCTTGCCCATCAGATGAATTTTCCAGCCATCCTCACTGTTTGCAATGTTACCATGGCACAGAGGACAGTGACTGGAATCCTTCTTACCAGCAAAAGCTGTGAACAAAATACAAATATTGGAATGGTTAAGAACTTAACCCTTTGGCAAGTAGAACAACATATATGTCGCTGTACGGTTCGCGACATATATGTCATTTCAGGAAGTGTCATTTTTATGTAGACAGAACTTCAATTAATCATCTGATTTATAAATGAATTGTATAGGAGATATTTTGATTAATATAATGTCCCAATGTATAAGTGTAATAGATTACATGTATATGACATTATAAATACTCTCCAATGGGTTAAGACACTGGAGAATTGAGATTGGAAAACATGGAATATCAAACTTTTATCTCCATTGTAAGACAATACACCAAATATTTTAAAATATTATAAAAACTGCATGGAATGTTTTTTTATCGGCATTACAGTAATGCCCTAAATAATTGACGCCTTAACCACAGCAGAATTATGGGTAATTTTTTCAGGATTTAGTCGGAAATATGGCTTGTTGCCATTCACGGGAAAGCTCTCATTGAGAACTTTCCGATGAATGGCAACAAGCCATATTTCCGACTAAATCCAGAAAAATTACACATAATTCTGTTGTGGTTAATGAGTCGATTATTTAAGGCATTACTGTACATGCTATATGAAGTGAGATATCTTTTTCCCTCATGATCAAATCTCTGGGTTCATTCAATGGGGTTACTCGGAGTAGCGCTAAACAATGTCTTGTTAATCGTATCTAAGGCAACAACTTTCCGGTTGAACTTGATTATGCGACTCTTGGCTCTGCGGTGATGTATATGACACGTGTTGTCATTAGCAGCCTGCTCTATTCACAATTTGGGCATTATACAGTGGGCGATGCTTGTGAATCGAAAACTACAGTTAGCAGCTCTTGACCAATCAAGTGGTAGGGCATACATCACAACAATACCTTTAACTTAAGCTTGAAGATTTTCTCCTGCTCCTGTCAATCATATTCATTTTATCGGCGGGCTTGGAACTTAGAATTGCAGCTTTTCTCCTGAACCTGTCAATCAAATTAAATTTATCCAAGGGTTTGAACTTAAGATTGCAGCTTTACTCTTGCACCTGAACTTACCATTACAGCTTTTTTCTTGTACGTGTCGATCATACTCAGTTTTGAGGATGGCTTCGGAGCATCGAGGACATTTGCTGAAGTTAGCCTTGGCATCACACTCTGTCAGCAGATGGTCAGTAAATGTGGCAATTTCGACAACCTGTGGGAAAATTAAACATATAGTATGTATTTAGTGTGGTCAGTTAAATTGTTTATGTTCAAAAGGGGGGGAATTGAGCAAGCCCAACAAAAACTTTTTTATTTTTCTAAAAATTAATGATTGTAAAGGTTTTAAAAATTCCAATTTTCCAAGCAATGTATACAATCTATTCGCCACTGATGAGGGATTCTCCAGTGATAAGGGAGGTGCCTGAGAACACAGTATTCTTATTTATTTGATGAGGCTCTCTTTTGGGTGATGGGGGGGGGGGGGGTGCCTGAAAACACAGTATTTTTTATTTATTTGAAGAGGCTATCTTTTGTGTCGTGAATGTGGTGTCTGAGAACACAGTATTTATTTATTTGATGACGCCCTCTTATGTGTGGTGAATGTGGTGTCTGAGAACACAGTATTTATTTATTTGATGACGCCCTCTTTTGTGTGGTGAATGCGGTGCCTGAGAACACAGTATTTTTATTGATTTGATGACGCCCTCTTTTGTGTGGTGAATGCGGTGTCTGAGAACACAGTATTTTTATTTATTTGATGACGCCCTCTTTTGTGTGGTGAATGCGGTGTCTGAGAACACAGTATTTTTATTTATTTGATGACGCCCTCTTTTGTGTGGTGAACGCGGTGTCTGAGAACACAGTATTTTTATTTATTTGATGACGCCCTCTTTTGTGTGGTGAATGCGGTGTCTGAGAACACAGTATCTATTTATTTGGCCTAACGTTCAGCATGTGGACTGTGAAGCTGGATATATCAGATTGATAAAATGACCACTTTTATGTTCCTTTTTAGTCCAAGTTTCCTTTGACATAAACCAGCTAGCCAAATCCATTGGGATAATGTCATGTGAATCTTTCTATATAAAGTCCTGTGTATATATATTTCTATATTGGGGTTTAGCTTGGGGCTTAGCATTGTTGACCCGTTCACTTAAAACCCCAATAAATGTAATACAATGTCACACCTGTTTATTACATAGAAAATATTATATTTGTTCTGATATCCACAAGAGTTTTCAACTGAAAGCGGTACCGGTAATGTAAAATGAAAAATATATTTTAGGACAATGTTTATAAGAACACGAACTAATTTAACCTCGCGAAGTGACAGCGTGTATTAAATTCAAACAAAGTGAGGTTACTCATAATTACTATGTGCAATTTATCCATGAAAGTTAGATTATAATACATTAATGTCACTCTTTCTGATATATATAGCATCATGTATTGATTTGTAGGGTAAAATCAATTAAAAAATTGATGAAAAATCATGCCACTGGATCTGGGAGTAAAGCCTGCCATATACATGGGGCCTTGACATACAACAGCATTATCCCAACCGATGTCACTAGCTGGTTTATGTCGAAGGAGACTCATTATGTGAGTGGGAACGTGATGATTTACCTGTTTACAATTAGCGCATCGTTTCAACATTGGACAGTTCTTCCAGTAATGAATGTCCAGGCCTTTATCTGTGAACTCATTGTTCTTCTCACCACAGAAAATGCAAATCCTGCAAGATAATAATAGCTGTTGATTGAGGATGTACTAGTTTGGGTAAGTTACCTTCCCTAGGTATAGAGTTGACCAAGTCATGTACTTATCGATTACAATTAACAAAGTTACTATTTTTTATATCAAAACCGCTGGCCCTACCTATTAATGCATGTAGAAAAAATACATGTAATCCATTGAAATATAAAGAAAATCCACAATTGTCCAGAAATTAAGAGAAATCGGGAGTCCAAAACACAGTTATTAGACGTTTGGTCTCACTGCAGCATAAACATATGGTCATGACACATGAATATAATAACCACCTGGTCATGGGATTTGGGTTTGATTGGCTGAGAACTCCTCCAGTAAACTTTGCTAACCAGTGAAGATCAGGAATTCACTGGGAAGATCCCCAGGAGTTTTGCAGGAATTCATCTAATTTTCGGAAACGTGTTATTTATAAAGCGATTTATGCCATTATAACTGACTCTTCATAGACTTATCATGGGATATTATTATGTATAATGTTTTATAACTATTTTTATAACTTTTTTATTGTATTCTTTAACAATGTTATCATTTTTTCTTACATTCTTTATCAATTTTTTATATTTTTTTCTTAAATTCTTTAACAATTTTTATCATTTTGTTTTATCATCATTTCTTACAATCTTTAACAATTTTTATCATTTTTTATCATCAATTTCTTACATTCTTTAACAATTTTTTATCATTTTTTTTCATCATTTCTTACATTTTTTTAAATTATAAAAAATAAATAAAATTTGTTAGGCCAATGCATTCTTTAATTATATAAGGTTGACTCGCATTTATAAGAGAATGCATTGGCACAGGGTTTTCGCAAAAATTCAGGAAGCTGCCATCATGAAAGGGTTAACAATTTACTTCAAAAGCTGGCGATGTTACTTCAAAAGTCCTCAGTTACTTCAAAACCTGGCGTTACACATGAGACCAAGTGATGATATATCTCACTTTCTAACTCATCACATATTACTTACCGATCAATTTCATCATCTTGTTTTGCCGCCCCTTTCAGCTGCTGTTTTGGAGCTGGTTTCTTGGAGGGTAGAGCACCGAACTTCTTAGGCTTAGCGGGCTCCTCCCTGGGGACAACAGCCTTCCCTGGCTTAGGATTCTAAACAAGATATATGAAGTTATATACACAGAACCGAACTTTGATCTGGTGCCACTCTTACGCCATCACAATAGTGCCATAAACTATCGGCCAGTAACACACATGTGCGGTTCTGTGTTTATTAAATGCCCCACAAACAGCTCCTATTGGATGTTATCTAAAGATTTTTGGATGCTCTTTGTTTTTTCTTGTCATGTTTAATGCTTTCATTTTTAAAGTTCCTGCTTCATTGTCGAGTTGTCTTAAAGTCATGTGCCGGTATGATAAGGCGAGGGATCAGTGTGTTTTTCAGTAACAAACATGAATAAACGTAAAAATTAAATTTCAATTATGTGTTGACACTGGCTCAAAAAGCAATTGTCACCAGAAGACTGACTTTAATTTATCCTTGTTTACCTGGGACCAGAAAATATTAAAACAGAATATTTTCTGAATTTATGCTCTGCTATATGCAAAATAGTTTTTAAATGTGCGCTCAACAGTATGCAAATTATATAAAAAAAATTGCCCCACGTTTTTGCCCCACTATATGCATATTGTGTTCAAAATGTATGTTCCACCATATCATTATTGTGATCAAAATCAATGCTCCTCAATTTAGCTCCACTGGAATCATAAATGTGCATGGAGGGTATAATTATGAAACTGACATACTTCTATATTATGTGCATGGAGTGTAATTGTGAAACTGAGACTTCCATATAATGTGCATGGATCATATAGTTATATAAGTGACAGACTTCTGTATAATGTGTATGGATCATATAGTTATGTAGCTGACAGACTTCAATATAATGCATATGGATCATATAGTTATATAGCTGACAGACTTCCATATAATGCATATGGATCATATAGTTATATATCCATATAATGCATATGGATCATATAGTTATATAGCTGACAGACTTCCTTATAATGCATATGGATCATATAGTTATATAGCTGACAGACTTCCATATAATGTGTATGGATCATATAGTTATATAGCTGACAGACTTCCATATAACGCACATGGATCATACAGTTATGACTCTCACCGATTTTGCCTGTTTTATGTCGTATAGTTATGACTCTCATAAATTTGCCTGATTATATCGTATAGTTAATATGACTCTCACCGATTTTGCCTCGTATGTATCGTATAGTTATGACTCTCACTGATTTTGCCTGGTTTACATCGTATAGTTAATATGACTCACACCGATTTTGCATCGTATGTATCGTACAGTTATGACTCTCTCTCTGATTTTGCCTGTTTATATCATATAGTTATGACTCTCACCGCTTTTGCCTGGTTTAAGTCCTTCAGTTCCTTGATTTGTTTTTGTAGAGCATCTATCTCTGATTTCTTTTTCTCTTCATCTACATTCTTTTGGCGCTGCAGAGAAAACATGCATTAGTATTTAATGGATATATATCTTGAGTAAATCATGTAGTCACTAGTACAAATTAGATTTACGAGAAACATACCTAAATCTCCACGTATTTTCCATATTTCCTGAGATAATATATAGTGTAAAGAACATAGCAATATATGAAATGTCTTAATCATTGATTATGGTTTCACAAAAATATGCTCTAAAGGTACATGGCATTTATTCCTTTTCAACTTATCATTTTATTACTACAGTAAAACCTCTCCAAACTTGACCCTCTATAATCCGACTCCCTCTCTATACCGAAATTTCCAGTCCCAAATTCACCCAAGTGCATTCTCACTAAAAATTACCTCTGTAAACCGGTAACTCTCTATTCCGAACATCGGGCAGCCTGTCTAGTTCAAAAGTCAACGATTACATTAATTTTTACCTCCAAAATCTGAATGCAGAAAGCGATACCAACCGAACGCACGTGTGGTAGTTTGACATTCTTGATGCTGAGCTCATGTTGGCTCTAGTGTAGATTGGGGATCCTTCTTAAGTTTAAATTTTTGGTCTATATATTCAACTCTGAGCAGCCGTTTTTGTGACGGATCATTCATTGTGACAGGTTGATTAAATCTGTATTGGTGACAATACACTACCATCGCGTACGTTTAGCTAATCAGTGTTTAGTTTGAAAGTGGTCGTAAAAATAAGAGTCCAATTCAGTGCAATGATTGATGTAAAAACAAAATGTCAGTGCTGCAACCTCCATGCGGTCACCATTGTTCGCTCAATGTGTTAAATCAGCATTTAGTTATCTACTCCTCTTGTTACAATCCAGTTAAAAGCGGTTGCCGAACAAAAGACCGCTAATTAAAATGGAACCATATACAAGAGTATGAATCTACAATAGACATTTTTAAGCGACATTTTCAATCAACGTAAAATTTATCGTTTCCTGTCTTACTTAATACACCATGATTTTAATTCTTATTATAACATGATATTTTATCTATTGTTATTTATATTTTATTTGGTACTTTATTGAATAAATTTTAATTAATCAATAAGGAGTTGGTTGTGCTTCGACAACGACGTCAATACATTCCATTCGTAGTGCGATTTTCTATAAACCGAACACCTCTTTAAACAGAACAGAAGGGCTGGCCCGAAGGGTGTTTGGTTTGGAGAGCTTTTACTGAAAGAAATATAGATAAGTGTTAGCATAATTTGTTGACATAGAAAGTGTCCATGATGAGATAAAAATTTCTCACCTAAGTATTTTAGATTATTTTCAGGGAAACATTACACTCAGGACAACAAAGATACAACAATAGATAAGATGGAAAACAAACTTCAATTCACTGCGTACCATTTCTTGTGCCTTTTTGTTATACTGATGCAGGCATCCATTTTCGCGAGAATAAAAATCAAACCATGTGAGCACTTTAATTTTAACTTTTTTTCAGAGATGAATTTAGCCAATTTTTGAACAGTAATATCGTGCTATAACTCATTGTTGACTGGAGCTTCCTGAATTTTTTACGAAAACCCTGTGCCAATGCATTCACTTATAGAGAACCTCGCATATATAAGAGAATGTATTGGCCTAAAAAATAATTACCTTGATATTGTAAGCCAGTGAATTCTCTTATATATGCGAGGCTCCCTATGGGAGACTCGCATATACTATATAAGAGAATGCACTGGCACATGATATTTAATGCTGCACTAGCGCAGCTCCAGTCATGAAAGGGTTATGATCGTTAAAAAGTTACCATCTCCCTGTATCTTCAGTCAAGTGAGTTGATGCGATTATGACAGGAATGCAGAACTGCAATATTTATTGCAAAATAAAAGGCACACCCTGTAGTTTCTATGATATAACTATCTTTCTATAACAAAGCAGTGATATGTATGCGAGAATCAAAGTTGGTTCTCATGTTTCACTTTGCGAGAACCATTTGCGAGATTCGATTCTGATTCGCGTACAAATTATAAGCCCTGTGATGTCAGTTCAAAATTTCAAGCACAGACAGCAACATTCTATTTTAATTCACAAGACATAGTTTCAGAAAAAGGACCTTAATAGTGGAATATTGTCAACAAACTTTTGAAGTTATCTCTCCCTCAGCACATATTTATAAAATATGATATATTTTGATAACGTTTAATGTGCTTAATAACCTTTTCATAGCAAGAGCAGCGGTGGTGCAGCATGAAATATCCTGTGCCAGTGCATTCTCTTATATATGTGAGTCTCCCATAGAGAGCCTAGCATATATAAGACAATACACTGGCTTACAAGGTCAAGGTAAATATTGTTAGGCCAATGCATTCTCTTATATATGCGATGGTCCCTATGGGAGACTCTCCTATACAAGAGAATGCAGTGGTTTACAAGGTCACGATAAATATTGTTATGCCATTGTATTCTCTTATATATGCAAAGCTCCCTGTGGGAGACTCACATATGTAAGAGAATGCATTGGCACAGGGTTTTCACAAAATTTGAGGAAGCTCCAGTCATGGAAGGTTTAAATATACAGTAATGCCCTAATTAATCGACTCCCTAACCACAGCAGAATTATGGGTAACTTTTCAGGATTTAGTCGGAAATATGGCTTGTTGCCATTCATCGGAAAGCTCTCGGGGAGAGCTTTCCGATGAATGGCAACAAGCCATATTTCCGACTAAATCCTGAAAAGTTACCCATAATTCTGCTGTGGTTAGGGAGTCGATTAATTAGGGCATTAATTACTGTACTTACTCTCATATCAGCCTTTGAGGGTTTGCCATCCACTTTATCAAAGTATTCGAACAGTTGCCTCCACTGAGTATTCTTCCGCGTCTTTTCGTCATCCGGAGGTAGGTAATCCTTCACCGGCTGTCTGTGATCTTTATATAGCATCTTTATTATCCTCTCGGCAATGACCCTTACCTCATTTGCATTGTGCTGTAAGGCCTGAGTACAAAATGCCATCATGTTGTCAAGGTTCAAGCCACTGAAAAACCGAAATGGAGATATTTAAAAAAATGTTCTGGTAAAAATGCATCTCCACATTGTCAAGTCTAATAAAACAAATTTACTATGTCATTTCTCATGTCTTATCGTGTCTGCTACAAGTTTTAGGTTATCATATGGACTCTAATGATCTAAACCAGTTTTGACACAACAGGAACATCTGAATCACATGAATCAGCTCACTGTCGGTAGCTAAAAGTGACCCAACTTCGAAGTTTGACGTTTTACAATTAATTCCACACCCACTGACATGAGGCACATGTGTTCAATGGAATCCCAGCCATTGACGCGAGGCACATGTATTCAACGGAATCCAGCTATTGAATACATATTATTGTATACATCAAGTGCAAGCCGGAACAATTTGTGTTGACATTGTCGCCAAAATGATGACATACATTAAGTCAACGATCCGCTCTTCGGGTGATGCCCGGCATCATTACTGGTTATTCGTCAGACTTAAATCACAATAAAGGTAGCTATAATATCAATGAAGGTGAGTCATGGATTGAACTTATCTGACACAATGGTGTAGAATAAATACAGAACACAACTTGCATCGTAATCTCAAATCTTTTATCAAAATCTTTGTCTACGGCGCATAGTTACATTTCGCTCGAGCTATGCTCACGCAAAATATATCCTTACGCCATTCGCTATTCATTCAATAAAAGATTCTTGATTAAGATGCGCGTTGTGTTCTGTCTATGTAAACCTCCCCAAATGAAAAGTTTTATGCATGCACATCACACTCACTTTTTGATACCGTGCTCCTGATAGAGTAATTCAAGGACCTCACATTTGCTCTGTGCGAGTCGTGGAGGAGAATTGAGTTTGATCGGCTTCACGCATTCATGTGGAATCACATTGGTAGGCTGTCAAAGAAAAAAATGTATTATAATACAGTAATGCCCTAAATAATCGACTCCTTAACCACAGCAGAATTATGGGTAACTTTTCAGGATTTAGTCGGAAATATGGCTTGTTGCCATTCATCGGAAAGGGCATTACTGTATATTTAGGTGACAAGATCTTAACCCTTCCATGACTGGAGCTCCCTGCAATTTTGCGAAAACCCTGTGCCATGCATTCTCTTATATATGCGAGTCTTTCATAGGGAGCCTCGCATGTATAAGAGAATACATTGGCCTTACAATATTAACCTTGACCTTTAAGCTAGTGCATTCTCTTATATGCAAGGCTCCCTATGGGAGATTCGCATATATTAGAGAATGCACTGGCCCAGGGTCTCTTTAATGCTGCACCAGCGAAGCTCCCATCAAGAACGAGTTAATGGTGTCACATGCTAATTACCATCACACAGAAATAGTAATCATAAAAATGGGCACAATTATTTTTCAAATAGTCATTGAAAATCATTCAGAATACTTTAGTGTCCAAAAAGTTATGAATAGGTGGCCCGCAAAGCCTACTAAACATTTAAAAAAAATTGATTTCCTGGAGAATGTTTACATGCTCTCTTAAATGACCAGCTGAATGTAATTTTGAGTATATTTTGCAAGAGAATATGCATCCATAACTTTGCTAGAGAATACGCATCAATAGACAACATATAAAACTGCAATATCCTAAAATTCCACTGAGTTTGATCTGCTTCACGCATTCATGTGATGAATTTGGGAAAGGACAGTACTAATTTTTTCATTTCCATCAAAGAGACTCAGTGAATGTGATTCAAAGAATGTGGGAAGAACTATATTTCATTGAACATTTCCGGCTCATCCTCAATGGAGGAAATGATGCTGGGTGAGAACAGAGTTGTTCCCCTTGATGTTATGAATTCATAGTAATTATACGGTCATTGGCTATTGAAAACTTCATTTATTTTGGTTCTCTCAATTTTCTATTGTTCCAGCACTTTCAATACAATTTCGTAGTAGCATTTATTGCTTTTATTACTACTGAAAATACAGAAAAACACATGCCATTTTTTAGAGAAAGATCGGGTCACTTAATATTTACCCTGACATCAGCAAAGCTTGACTCATCCACAATAAACTCTTTCGCTTCATTCCTGTACCTTACAGCCTAGAAGGAAATAATAAAAAATATGAACATTTCTGGTGCAAAAAAAAAACAAAAAAGTAGTTATTTTTCAATGTTATATTATTAATTTTTATTACAGTCCTGTTCGCAATTTCCATTCAAAACGCCATTAATTAAAAATTGTAATGTCACTAGTGAATTAAGTCATTTCTTGTGATGTCATGATTTTGACTGAATTTTTTATGGTTGATCTTTCTTCACATCGGGACTTTCATGCATTATTTCTGGGTGTTTTAATCATATTTTGCGAACCAAATTGATGCAGAAGTGTAATAAATAGAGTAATCAATTAGTTCCGAGAATTAAGTTCAATAATTCACTTGAGGCAAGAGATGTTTAGGTAAGAAACTTGTGCACTCTTGTTTCTTACCGACATCTCTCGCCTCTCGTGAATTATTTAACGTAATTCTCAGAACTCTCGTGTTTGTAGAACAGCCCTGCCTCTCATGAAATATTTCACATCACCAGTTGAATCAAGTGATTACTCTCTATATATACAAATGCGTAGAGTAAGATTACTCTCTATTTATTACATTCCTATGTGTGATTTACCTTGATTCTCGAGTGATTATAAACAATAATTTCACTACTGAACTATGCCACTTTAACTCTGCTTATTTTATGTATTCATACGCGCTATAAAAATTTATGCGTCATGGGTATAATGGCGTTACTATTTGGATTTCTGGTAAATCAGATGTTTAAGTGGAATATAATACACAGAATAATCACTTGAATGTACCGCCGAACGGCGACGAGAATAATTCAATCGAGGCAGGGACTATTTTGTAAAACACAAGAGAGCAGTGTGCTCTCGGTTTGTAGAACAGCCCTGCCTCTCATGAAATATTTCACATCACCAGTTGAATCAAGTGATTACTCTCTATATATACAAATGCGTAGAGTAACAAAATTAAAACCTTATTCTTGAAATGTAACCAACATTTTTACTGTTTGTCTCAGATTATAATTTACATAAGCAAGATGGAGGTTGTACCAAAAAATTGACAAAGACACCAAAATGATTCCTTGCAGGGCAAAATGTTCGATAAATTTATTCTCATCTAAATTGTTCCAGCTTCCCTAAGTCGAAAAAGGTCCAAGATCAGTGGTTTTATTGGGTTTATCACCGTTTCAACTTCTAGGACGTAATATGACATTTTATGACAGTGGAGGGAAGACAACGCAGAGGGTGTAAATATCCACTGTATGTATAAACCAATGTTTACTCTAGGCAATTGACAAACTTGCCCTGATACACGAATCAGGTTACCTTCTCTGCAAGCCTTGAAATAGTGTGTCTGTTATTTGCGAGGGTGAATTTATTGATGCTACCCCGCACATCGGGCTAGCATCACCAATTTCACCCTCTGGGGGACATCATTCTGCTTAGGCCTCATCTTCTGGGAAGTATCTATAGTCTCAAATTAACATTGTTTTTAGTTACTTTTTTCCCTTGTGTTCATTTTCTATATCACCTAATTGCAGAAGATAAAATGCATAAACGAGGTGTCCAATGGGTGAACATCACCAACATCAACTAGGGAACTTCAATCTGAACCTAGGTCTCCCATAGCAGTTGAGGCTCAGCAGAATGAGGTTCCCAGTGGGTGAATTTGTTGATGCTAGCATGCCATTCGTGAGTAGCATCACTAAATTCACCCTCTGGGGACCTCATTCTGCAAATGACAGACATACTATTTCAAGGCTTGCTTTCCTTGCTTCACAAATCCATGGTTTCCAGGATTGGAACTAGCTTCAGCTAGATGGCTTATGTTGGCCTAATGTGCTATATGCCTTACCAACTGAGCCCCTCCCCCCTCCCAGGTGAGCAAATAATTGAGAAATAATCAGTTCTTGTAATAAAAACTTACGGTGTCCCCAGTTTTTTGGATGAGACTAGGCAGAGTTCTCTCTACAGCCATTGCTGTGTCTGCTTTGGGAATCCTGGAAGGGAAAATATCAAGCCACTGACAAGATAAACTAAGTAACTTACATTCTCAACACTATAGGAGCAAATATTCCAGACAATTGTGTGTTGATAATTAAATACATATTATGGACTTAATTCAGTGATTAAAACCGATAAGTTAGTATTGAAACACTATCTCCACTAAAAGAATGTAGCAAATGCACAAATATAAGTATTTATTACTTTATTTGGAATGAATTATTGGGCATAAACATTATGGCAATGAATCTGCCAACAATGGTCATGCACTCCATGTAATTTACCTATTTGAACATCAAATTTATGAAGGTAACAATTTGTGCCTGTTTATTTGCTATTCCATTGTGAACATTGTTTAACATCAATTTAACCCATCCATGACTGGAGCTTCCTGAATTTTGGCAAAAACCCTGTGCCAATGCATTCTCTTATATATGCGAGTCTCCAAAAGGGAGCCTTGCTTATAAAAGGGAATACATTGGCCTAACAATATTTACCTTTACCTTGTAAGCCAGTGCATTTTCAAAAGGCTAATGACACACACTCAACTTAATGTTTGCAATGAACAGAACGGGAGCTGCACTGGTGCAACATTAAAGACCCTGTGCCAATGCATTCTCTTACATATGCGAGTCGACCATAGGTTGCCTCGCATATATAAGAGAAAGCATTGGCTTAACAATTTTTTATCCATTTTAAACATTTCCACAATAAAAATTGAAATGTGCCTTGAAAAGAATACTTCGTAGAAATTTTGTTGTTGAAGTGCTGCCACAAAGAGTTAGAGCATCTTTAACCCTTTCAGTGCCAAGTCTGATTTTTGTATCAACCCATATTTCCTTGATCATTTTTCAAATTTATTGATTATAATAATGTGAAACATTGATGGAAAGAGCTCTAAGAGCTCTTTCCATCAATGTATCACATCATTATAATCAATAAATTTGAAAAATGAGCAAGGAAATATGGGTTGATACAAAAATCGGACTTGGCACTGAAAGGGTTAATGATGGTGAAGACGGCTATTGCTGCAGCTAAATAGAGCATGTGGGCAACTAACTTGTCAGATATACTAACTTGTGTTTAGGGACAAATTCTGATAGAGCCATTTTCAGCAAATTAAGTGCTGCCTGGAAAACCTGAAAAAAGAATCAAGAGAAAATTGTGAAATATTATTAAAATTATACAAATAATTGATGCATTCCTCAATAATAAAATATACAAATGGGCAGAATTAGATACTCAAAATAACATTGTCACAAAGAATATCTACTGTTAAAATTTTACTCCGAGTACTTAAAGGCCCACTTAATTTTCGAGTCACCAATTTTTTTTTTTTATAGTACCTTGATATACGGTTTTAGTAACAATCTATGTCATAAAATATGATTAAAACACTGTAGTTCATTGCCATTTGGAATGTCTGTGTCTCAGAAGATGCCATAGAGAAATAGAAACCAGCTGAAATCATAGAAACATTTCCCCCGTTATGGCTCCCACAATGCAACAGAATTCAAACTACAAATCCATTTTCATTGGAAGGGGAATAACTATATCTTAAGATAAAGAGTTATTCCACTTCTATTGAAAATAATTAAACTTTAGCATTTTAACACATATCGATATCTCAACAAACACATGTTCACAGTTTATTACACCGAATAAGTTGATAATACAATGTTTTGGAGCTTTCTCTTTCAAATGGTATATAATATGGCATATCTCATATATATTTTGAAGACCTCTGTCTGTTTGTCTGTATGTATGTTTGTCTGTCATTTATACAAATCTACGATTCTCGACCGATCGGGACGAAACTTGGTACGTGTGTGTAGTTTGACCAGGCGGTGGACGTTGTCGTATTGGCGAGCCCGTGCGGCGCCCACTTCGCGCATGCGCAGACGAGATCTCGGAAACGGGTGGAGCTATCGACTTGAAATTTGCTATGTGAATGTATCTTGCCCCGGATACAAATTTTATCGGGTCGCCGAGCCCGTGCGACGCCAGCTTCACGCATGCGCAGACGAGATCTCGGAAACGGGTGGAGCTATCGACTTGAAATTTGGTATGTGAATGTATCTTGCCCCGGATACAAATTTTATCGGGTCGCCGAGCCCGTGCGACGCCAGCTTCGCACATGCGCAGACCAGATCTCGGAAACGGGTAGAGCTATCGACTTGAAATTTAGTTTTTGAATAGCCCGGACAACGTCGGGCTCATCGGCTAGTCTCATATATATTTTGAAGACCTCTGTCTGTTTGTTTGTTTGTCTGTATGTTTGTCATTTATACAAATCTACGATTCTCGACCGATCGGGACGAAACTTGGTACGTGTGTGTAGTTTGACCAGGCGGTGGACGTTGTCGTATTGGCGAGCCCGTGCGGCGACCGCTTCGCGTATGCACAGACGAGATCTCGGAAACGGGTGGAGCTATCGACTTGAAATTTGCTATGTGAATGTATCTTGCCCCGGATACAAATTTTATCGGGTCGCCGAGCCCGTGCGACGCCAGCTTCGCGCATGCGCAGATGAGATCTCGGAAACGGGTGGAGCTATCGACTTGAAATTTGCTATATGAATGTATCTTGCCCCGGATACGAATTTTATCGGGTCGCCGAGCCCGTGCAACGCCAGCTTCGTGCATGCGCAGACCAGATCTCGGAAACGGGTAGAGATATCGACTTGAAATTTGGTTTTTGAATAGCCTGGACAACATCGGGCTCATCGGCTAGTCTCATATATATTTTGAAGACCTCTGTATGTTTGTATGTCTGTCATTAATACAAATCTATGATTCTCGACCGATCGGGACGAAACTTGGTACGTGTATGTAGTTTGTCCAGGCGGTGGACGTTGTCGTATTGGCGAGCCCGTGCGGTGCCCGCTTCGCGCATGCGCAGACGAGATCTCGGAAACGGGTGGAGCTATCGACTTGAAATTTGGTATGTGAATATACCTTGCCCCGGATACGAATTTTATCGGGTCGCCGAGCCCGTGCGATGCCAGCTTCGCGCATGCGCAGACGAGATCTCGGAAACGGGTGGAGCTATCGACTTGAAATTTGGTATGTGAATGTATCTTGCCCAAGCCTGCAAATTAGCGTCCGGACACGGACATTGTCCGGCAGAAATTGCCCCAATGTCTGGCTCAATATTAATTCTACCTGACATTATGTCCGGTGCCGATAAAACCAATCCCAAGTACAAAAAAATGCATAGTTTCGCAATCGTAGAGAGTAGAAACGACAGATACGCGTGCTGTTTATTTACTGTAGTTATTTTTACGGTTATTATCGACATCGCCCATGTATGAAAGTAGCTAACGCACTATTCAATCGGCACACCTCGCCAGTTTCCGTCGTAAACAATGTCAAGGGCGCGGTGTTCCGAATGCTTACACTTCTTCTTCACAAGTTCTTGCGGTGTGATTTCAGACAACCTCATCATCCAGACATCCAATCAGAGCGCCTGTTTGATTATGTCAGCTTGTGCATGGGCCAATCAAAATCGTTGTGTGCCAGAGTTTACAGGAAGGACAACTCTAAATCCAAAGAACGTAAGGATATCGTTGCGTACCACGGAGTAGGCAATAACAATAAGTCTGACACCACGAGATACCAAAACTGTTTTAGAGTAGGGTTCATAAAAACTATGTAGATTGGAATTAACTGTCTTCCCTCTTCGGCTAATCGGCTTGTTCTCCTTGTGGGAAATCAACATATTTCCTCCTCTAAAATCTCAGGTTGAGCTGCTCTTTCTCCTTGTTGCTATGATATAATAACATATCTCCACCTATGAAATTAGATGGAAGCTGAATAGTTGGCCCGGGTTGGGAAAACTTTTATGACTGATGTTTATCATATGATTCAAATCTGTACGGAAATAAAAATATGTTTACACTAATTATTAATTTCATAACTTATACATACAATAACAAATTTAACAATCGTTAAGTATTTTTCCTAATTTCCTTTTCTTCTTTAAATTAATTATTTTAGTATTGCTGGGCCAATGCTGGCTTTTTGCCATTGCATTTGCCATTTGGTCTATGGCTCTATGCATTATGTAATTGTAATATGCAATTTATTTATGCATTGCATGTAGTAATATTATATACTAATATACGTTAATAGTCACTATTATGTCGGCAACTCGATACGCCACTTTATCGCTTGTAATATGTATATTATATATATACTAGGGGGTTGCCCGTCACAAAATGACGGGTATATAAATGTTTTTTGTCATTTTCTAGTGTCCGCTTTCATGGACACATGGAATGGTCATGCTTCTCTTTTTTTGTTACTGGATGCGCATTGGAACACTTTATTTCACTAAAACTGTATTTCTACATACCCAGTCTACATATGCGCATGCACATATTGAACGAAACAAAATCAGTATATTCTTTAAATACTACTATGCACCAACTGAAACATACTCAATTCAGGAGCCTTCATTTGGGAGCTTGTTGCACATTTTGAACGGACCCACTTTGGAACCTGTATTCCGCATGCCGCCTAATTATCACACGCCTGCACTGTGCGGTCCATTTGTATGAACACTTTTCAATAAAATTGTATTTTTTACCCCCACCCCCAACTCCCAACCCATGAATATGCATGCACATATGGAACGCAACAATCAAAATATTGTACTTTATCTATACTGAAACAGGCTCAATTCGGGAGACTTTATTCAGCGGGAAGGGGTCTACATCCCCTTTCTGCGCATCACGCACATTATATATGATCTTGAACTGCGTGAGCTTCGTGCACATATAGGGATCTTGCAGCACATTTTAAACGGACCCCATTTGGAACCTGTATTCAGCATGCAGCCTAATGATCACACGCCATGCATTGCGCGGCCCATTTATATATATGAAAACTTTATTTCAATAAAACTGTATTTTTGCCCACACCATCATCTCCCCAACCCACGTATATGCAAGCACATATGGAACGCAACAATCAAGATATTTTACTTTATCTATAGGGCCTACTAACCGAAACAGGCTCTATTCGGAACCTTTATTTAGCGGGGGAGGGGTCTCCAGCCCCTTAGTTAGCTTCGCGCACATTATATTAATTTAAACTGCGTGCGCTTCGCGCACATTGTGATCTTTTAAACATTTATTCTTTTATCAGATTTGCACTCAACCGAAAGATTAAAAGAACATTAATTAGCGTCGGCAGTATTGTTTACACTGCAGGCCCTATATATTATTAGGCCTGTCCCGTGCATGTGATTTTTCTAACTGATTTTGGCGAGTTCACGGTACCCACTGGCGGGAGGTCAGACTGTCCATTCGCCATCTTCCGTGTATAGGCCTACCGGTACCCCTTCGATACCACACTCAATGCACAACTTTCGTATCAAAGACAGCATTATTTACTTATGTTCAAACCCAACTGGCGAATTAAAATACCATATTAATAGCACACATGCCCAACGACGAACGTTCGAGTCTTGACTCTGCACCCCACTACATCCACCCATTCCCGACGACGGTAGAACGTTCGAGTCTTGACTACACCCCACTATACATGCACTTCCGCGACAAAATCAACATTCGTTATTTAAATTCACAATGAACCTGAACTGACACGTTAATTTAGCGCTTATTTCCAACAACGCTTTGGTTGAGCGCATGGAAGTTTCGCCTACAATAGCAAAGCAAGTGTTGGTTTGCGTTCGACGTCAATGACGTCATTTGGAAAACGTCATAAGAAATAGTGTCTACTTGAGTGCAGATATTGCATTTGGGGACAATGTTAGATCTCAGGTTTGCTTGGACCAATTGGCGTGAAATTTGGTGAGTCACCTTTTATGCCACACTATAGTCCGTAGTACAAATTTAGGCCACATTGGATTCATGGTTAAAAAAGTTATAAACGCGCCAAAAGCGTGACCGAGTTATACACACACACACAGATACACAGATACATACACACACACACAGACGACGGGTTTTATATATATAGATAATATGTTCATATATACCCACCAGGGACCACATAGGAGAGAATAAGTAACAATTTAAACAAAACAAACAAGTAAACATACTATTATTTTATTCTTAAAAAATATGTCAGGCACAAAAAATATGATGTCAGGCACAAATGAATTTGTGCCTGACATGTCAGGCACAAAATTTCCTGTTATTTGCAGGCTTGATCTTGCCCCGGATACGAATTTTATCGGGTCGCCGAGCCCGTGCGACGCCAGCTTCGCGCATGCGCAGACGAGATCTCGGAAACGGGTGGAGCTACCCGTGCGACGCCAGCTTCGCGCATGCGCAGACCAGATCTCGGAAACGGGTGGAGCTATCGACTTGAAATTTGGTTTTTGAATAGCCCGGACAACGTCGGGCTCATCGGCTAGTTTTATATAATATGATCTGGAGGTTCGAAAATTAAGTGGGCCTTTAAACAGTGGTTGAATATGCAATAATATTATAACTATATAGCTTGGAAGTAAAATAATAAGAGCAAAACCATTATTGACAACAGTTGTTACTTGATCATTGGGACTAAAATTCTTCTCAATTTTGAGGCAAAATATCCCATGTTGCAAGGCCAATGGCTATGTGTATTATCTCAATCATTGCTAAATGCGTTCTGGCAATATATCCCATGTTGTGAGGCAAATGGATATTGGAAAAGGCAAATCACCTAGTCATACAATTACAACTGCAATAGCTTATTATTCATTTACATTCAACAAACAGCATATGGTGAACTTATTAGCTGAACAGCCCAGGGGCGCCAGAAGAGGGGGGGCAGAGGGGGCAGCTGACCCCCCTGCCCATGACCAAGGGGGGCGAGCGGGGGGGCAGGACTTGCCCTTTTTCTGGAGACAGAAAATGCTTTTTGTGTGTTTAATCTCGTGTTTTTATAGCAAAATGTGACTTTTTTGGTCCAAATACCACCAATTTCACAAGGAATATAATTTTTTTGTCAATTTTATCACAAAACGGCCATAAAAACCGACAAATACCATTAAAATAGGGATTTTTGCCACAATGAATTTATGGTTATTTTCCCCGAGTTTGCGGAGAAAATGGCCTTTTTTTTGCGGAAAAGTGCCCTTTTTGTAGGCTCTGCCCCCCTGCCCTTGGATGCTTCCGGCGCCCCTGGAACAGCCCTATAAATGATCCAATGGGAATTAAATAACTACAAATTAGCATGTATCCAGTTATCAATGGGTTACCCCTTTCTTTGCTAAATACTCAATGACGAGTAGTTCCATAAGGAAATGTTCTGATAATAAGTTCAAAATATTATCTGTACATTTCACACCAAAAGAATAGGAATCTTCTGCACCTGTATTATCTGTTCATCTGACCATTATCTGCTTATATTTCCTGAACGTCCCCAGACCTCGAAGTCAGGAAAAATGTCACACGGTAAATTTAGTGCTGTGGCATGTTAGATTCCACATGTTGCCAGAGTTTCCCAAGTCATTGCTTATTGCTGTGGCCAATTTCTAGGACTGCATCCCTCAAGATAAATAATATACCATTCCAATGTATACTTTTATAACTAAGTGGGAGAATACATTCAGTAAAGGAAACATCATGATTTGAAGAGCAGAAGCACATGATCGGTGTTTATATAGAACTAACTCACAGCATGCACTTTATCATTGATGCCTTTCTTGATAAGAAAGATGGCTGCCCTAAGCATGCTTTTGGCATCATCCTTATTCCCGGGACTTAGTTCCTGCATTTGTTTGTAGACTGCTAGCAGCGCGTCTTCTCTGTAGGACCATGTCTTAGAATATGCTTTGGATACCTGAAAGGGAACAACAAGGCTTGATATAGAACAAATATAAAGCTATATGTGATATGTTAATTACAAAAATGTGACAAGTGAACTTCATACCCAATAGTCGGTTGTAATTCACAAATAGACCATTTAATTGATATAGGATTAAATATGTTGGTGGATGTTGGTTGCATGGTGTGCCTAATCCACAAAATCTATTAACCCTTTCATGACGGGAGGTACACTGGTGCAGCATTAAAGATCCTGTGCCAGTGCATTCTCTTATAGATGTGAGTCTCTCATAGGGAGCCTCTATAACAAAATGCACTGGCTTACAAGATTAAGGTAAATATTGTTAGGCCAATGCATTCTCTTATATATATGAGGCGCCCTATGGGTGACTCGCATATATAAGAGAATGCATTGGCACAGGGTTTTCAGGAAGCTCCAGTCATGATAGGGTTAATAATGGATATCAACAAATTGGAGTATTTCTGCACACAAGTTTTTATCCATACTCACTAAGAACATGTAGCAGTGAAGAAGTTCAAAAAGAATAGCTCTCCATCGAAGATGGTATGTATGAGCACAGCCAGATATTATGCTAGAAAGATACAAATGCTATACAAACCAATGGCTGTCCGAAGACATCAATCGCACCAGCGGCTTCTCTCATGTCTTTCTCCGTCATCTCCTCAGGTTCACTTGGTCCCGGTCCTACAGTAAGAAATGCATGTTTTTAAAGATAATCATAAGTCACTTAGTGATGTTTTATTAGGCTGTGTGACAACATGTGCACCAAACAAAACAGATAATTACTATTTAGGGAAAGAGTTCTATCCCTGCTCCGCCCCATATGACGCGGTGACCAGTGTTCGCGCTGGACCGAAAAAAACTTTAGCCAAAAGTTTAGCCAAATGAACATTTTATTAGCCAAATGAAAAAAACTCTAGCCAAATGTTTTTTAGTCAAATTAAAAAAAACTATGGCCAAATTAAATCATCGTTTTCTGGACGGTTCACAATTAATGACTAAAACGTCAAATCTAAGAGACACAGGTAGAATACACAATAATTTAACTAATTTTGATGAACTAGTAATATTTTTATACATATCATTTATTAAAAATTTATTAATCTTTATGTGAAAGAGTGATTTGGGGGGGGGGGGGGGGGTTGGGGGGTAACCCGGGATTGTCCTACTTAATGTAATTAATATTTTTATATCAATATGTTTTATATCCATATCTTTTTTTAAATCATTAAACATTAATTATCCTTGCGAAAATATTTAAGTGACATATGGAAACTAATAACTTAATATTGTTACGCCATTATCACATTACATTCTGTCATAAGAGCATGCATATTATTTTGAATTTATCGGTATTGACGACAAATAGACACAAATATCTGTCGTGATTCACATTTAGCTGATTAAGCTATTGTCTTAGGGTGGATACACACATGCATGTAATGTCTGTATGTAAAATACATGTATTTTACATGGTCACACCAATCATTGATAGCATTAAGCGCGATCATTCCATTTCAACAGGCGAGACCGGTGAGTAGTTATAAGCCAAAATCAAACTAACTGCTATCAAGAGATTTCAGGCCAGTCATAAACATGTCTTTTTTCATGGGTGCCGAAATGAATAAATCCTGTCTGATATATGTTGCTGTTTTTCACGAGTTTTAGTTCATTTCGAAAAGTGGATTTGAGTCTGTCGATTTTATACTTGATTTGTTTCTCGTCATTTCTTGGAAACAGGGTCATCCAAAGTAAAACTAAATGTGTTGACTTTTGAAGCTATTTTAGGACGATTGTGATACGTGAGTGTTTAATGCCCCACACACTGACTCCCAATTTGATCTCGTCCAGCAGAACCCGAACGGCTTTCTGGCTCCACATTTTGGAAGTGCTATATTAATACACATGGCAATCAACTAGCTCATACATGGTGAATTCCATGTTATAAAGTGATTTAGCCTAATCGGACAACGCCGAATCGAGTCAGGATAAGGATATTTGTTCCTCGACTATGCATGGCCTCAGTTCAAATTTTAACAATCCGATATGGTGCTCTCATGCCTTGAATACAGGCATTGGAACATTAAGACAGACAACACCAGTTTGTTGAGATTGCTCGGATAATTTGAGGGCGAGCTCATGTGATAACTTTCAATTGGGATTTCTTTGCATATATCCATTACAGCGCCAAAAACATTAATGCAGGTACAACGTTGAAAGAAAAAAACAGTCACCCCCCCCCCCCCCCCCCCATTTTAACCCAAAATTTACAGAGCAGTATATGTTTCTCAGGCCAAAGGATAAACAAGTTCCTAACTGTCACCATTTTAGCCTGTACAGGCTTGAATTGTCACATTTTGGACTATAATCCATGATTGGGGGAGGGGGCTGGTTCTCGAAAGTTTCGAATAACTAAGGGATTTAGTTGAATGTATCGGCCGGGATTATCTGGGCAAGAATGTACAACATAATGTTTTACTTGAATATTCCATAGTTGTAAATTGTGTGTCTATAACACAAGAGAGGAAAGGTGACGTAGTTGTGGACTCGTAGCTGGACAACCCTTTTCCCGAATGAAGACACACATGCAGCAACACCACCTTCTGTATACCTTCAAATTTAAAGCTGTAATAATATGTTCATAATTATATGAATAGCATCAATTGCTGCATATGAGATTAATCACTCGTAGCAAACAGGCACGGCAGATATGACTGTCAACTGCAATATTTACAAATCAGGAGTGGCTTCGTGGCTTCAGGGGGGTAGGCCGTTACTCACTGTGGTCAAGCATAGCCGCAATGATTGGGTTATCAGCAGACACATATTACATGGTCTGTATGATCCATGTAAAACGCCAAATACACGATATTTACAGAGATTACATGCATGTGTGTATCCACCCTTACACTTGGTGCTCATAAACCTTGACCGTCATAAATACAATGTCATCATAAACATGCATTGTGCAGGAGTCACGTGAGTGGCCAGACAGACAATGGGGGATTAGCGGATTAAAATAATGATTTTTTGCTGTTTCGTGCAGAGTGACGGGTTTCCCTTTGTACTGTCCGCGATCGGGTTTCCCTTTATACAGTCGGCGATATATTCCCACTTACGATGTTTTCGGACTAGATCGTTCACCTCACAGAATTGAAAACCACTTGCCAAAAATTCATGCTTTCAGTCTCCACTTGGGGTAAAAAAAAGTTTAGCCAAAAGTTTAGCCAAATGGAATTTTTATTAGCCAAATTCGAAAAAGATTAGCCATTGGCTAATTTGGCTACCGACAGCGCGAACACTGGCGGTGACCCCATTCAAATTTGAATCCCAGTCATCCGAGGACCCTCGATGCCTAATATAAACTGAATAGGCCAGATGGTTCTAGTGTAGAAGACGTTATAAGAATTACTACAGTGGGAACGAGTTATGTTCCTGGTTCTTACCTTATTTGACCTGATAATCCAATTTGAACAAATATGAATCCCAGTCACCCCAAGGACCCTCCACACCAAACATGACTAAATTTGGTTCTGGAGAAGATATTGACTGACAGATGGACGGACGGATGGACAGACAAGGAGCGATGACTATAGCTCCACGGAGACTTCATTTCAAGTGAGCTAAAAACTAAAGCTTCTTTTCTGATTTTTCTTGGACTGATCTCAATGTAAACATTTACATTGTACCATTATTAACCCTTTCATGATGGGAGCTGCGCTGATGCAGCATTAAAGATCCTGTGCCAGTGCATTCTCTTATATATATGAGTCTCCCAAAGGGAGCCTCGCATGATAAATAAGAGTATACAATGGCTTATAAGGTCAAGGTAAATATTGTTAGACCAATGTATTCTCTTATATGTGCAAGGCTCCCGTGGGAGACTCCCATATATAAGAGAATGTACTGTTAACAAAATTTCAGAAAGCTCCAGTCATGGAGGGTTAATTCACAATATAATATTTGGTTCCCATTTAATAAAAACAAACACTTCAAATAGTAATCGGAAACTAACCATTAACCAATGCAAGGCTCCCGTGGGAGACTCCCATATATAAGAGAATGTACTGTTAACAAAATTTCAGAAAGCTCCAGTCATGGAGGGTTAATTCACAATATAATATTTGGTTCCCATTTAATAAAAACAAACACTTCAAATAGTAATCGGAAACTAACCATTAACCAATGAAGTCTATGCCCATAATAGGGAACAACTTTCATAAAATTTATCAGCTGAAGTCAGTCATTCTAGCCAAATGAGAGCAGCTTTCAAAACTGAAGGTCAGGTTCATTCACCATTTGTTTTACTAAATACTTATTCATGGGTAGATCACTTAATAGGAAATGTTCAAATAATAAGCATTTCACATCAATGAATAGGATTCCCATTGCACTTATAATATATGTTCATCTGTCTGTTGTCTGCTTATATTTCTTGAACATCCCTTTCTATAAATAATAGACCATTCAAATTTATTTCCATAACTGATAGGAGAATTCATTTAGTATAGAAAAGGTTAACATAGGTGAACACTGACTGCTAGGGAAAGCAAGGGTGAACCGTGATTGAACGTCACTTGGGATCCTATGTCAATTTCCCAATTTCTTAAAGATGCATAATTCGATTAAGCACCCCTCAATTACTATTTATTTGGATTCGGGGAAGGAACCAAGCTATCAAAGCTGAGAATTATTTGATATCAAATTTTGAAATCTATTATTTTTCACCATCAAGAATTATTAGTGGCCCAGTAAACAGTCGACGGTCTCGGACCAAATTGCGGACGAAGATGGATATCATTAAATTCAAGAGGCTTTCTGTTGATAATAAGGCCAAATTTCGTTGATAAATAACATTTCGGGCAATTTTATACTTTAGATGACAGCGGTTAGCATTATTTTTGGGCAATTAATTGATTCTGATACAGAAGCAGAATTTCTAAAAATATTGTTGTTGTTGGAATCTGATTATATGGGGACCATCAAATCGGATTGAGTACCTTTAAACAGCACTAATGTTCCTGCCACTCTACCACACAACAAGTTGACAAGTTTTGGGAAATTATGCCCAACTCCATGCAAATCAACTTCATATATATACATGTAGCAATGACTCTTCACTTCTCAAATAACATAATACAATCCGTTTTTCAAAGACCGGCATATAAAAAATTGCTGAAGTCAGTCATTCTAGCCAAATGTGTGCAGCTTTTCAAATGTAAATGCTAAGACAATATGACATCAATCCTACTGCCTGGCACCCGAGAGATTAAACAGCACTGTGGCTGATTTAAAGAACATGTTAAATATCATGAATAATTAATGACAACAATTGAATGAAAAGGGCAAACTGGAAATACCCAAATTGATTAGAATACAAATTCTAAGAAAGCAGGGCCCTAGGCAACTTAAATCATGAATGTTTTATTGCAACAAATGGATCTTAATAGCTCCTGTCTGATAACATGAAAAGAATAACATTTGATTCCTGTATTCAATGTATTATTCATGCGTTAGTGGAGGAACTGATTAAAACATTGTAAGCATGGCCCCCCTAATTCGTGTATATAAATACTGTGTTCTCAAGCACCTCCCTCATCACCTGAAGAGAGCCTCATTAAACCTTATTAGAAAGTGCATCCAGAATTATCCGAAAATAAAAAATAAAATTTTCTGTTTATTTAAAAAATTTCACCCATTTATACATGCATATTTGTTGATGAGCACGCAATGCAATAAATGTGATTATTTTTTATGATTTCTTTCTTACAATGGATCTGGTTACCAATATCTATATTGAGAAATTATAATAACCTAGCATTGTTGTTCTATACAAATGTTCTATACAACCCTCTGGGATAAAATATGCTGCTTTAGCAACTTAGTTGCATTGCAGTAATGCCCTAAAATCGACTCCTTAACCACAGCAGAATTATGGGTAATTTTCAGGATTTAGTCGGAAATATGGCTTGTTGCCATTCATCGGAAAGCTCTCACTATTTCCGACAATATCCAGAAAAGTTACCCATAATTATGCTGTGGTTAAGGAGTCAATTATTTAGGGCATTACTGTACCTTGGTCTGAATCAGGGATCTCCTCATCATCAAAGCCAGACCTGTAATCATATTTGAAAATAAAAATTAGTAATCAGGCCAAATGAATACCACATTCTCTTGCACCTCACTTCACATGAAGAAGGCCTCATAAAATATTTTTTACTTGCAAAATTGCAAATAATTTTCCAATTTTTCATTTATCCACAATGAGAAATTTAAATATATTATTGTTCCAAGATATCCTGGATAAAAGGCACTAGATGAGAAATTTTATAGACTGATAAAAGAATGAAAGTGTCAATGACACTGTAGCTCAACTTGGGGAAGGAGTTAATATTTTGCTGAGCAATGAATAGAATGATAGAAAATAAGGAAAGTAAACTGGAGGCCACTCCAAAGATCCATATAAAGTTTTAGGATGATCGGATGAGGGATGGTCTGTAAGGTGTGTCAAATGATTTAGTCATGCAAAGAGTAATATCCAAGATGGCTGCCGGGGCCATATTTTCATCGAAATTTCTTCAAATTTGATAGTTCCCATCAATCTAGGTGATTCTAAACATGCCTGTAAATATTCAAATCAATTCTGCAATAAATGTGGGCTGTGCCAATGGATTCAAATTTGAAATCCAAGCAATCTGCTGGCGGCCATGTTTTAAAAAATTTTGGTCACCCCGAAGATCCATATGAAGTTTGGAGACGATCGGATGAGAGATGTGGAATGTAGGGTGTGCCATGTCAGTTATATTTTTCATAGAAAATCATTCAAATATGACAGCTCCCATTTATAGGTGATCACAATCATGCCTGAAAAATTTAAAAATGATCTGGCCATAAATACGAGCTGTAGGGTGTGCTGATATATTCAAATTTGAATTCCAAGATGGCTGCTGGTGGCCATGTTTTTCATCAAAATGCAGAAAATATTTGCATAGCTCGCACCTTTAGGTCACCATGAAGCTACATATAAATTTTGGAGAAGATCGGATGAGGGATGTGGCCTGTAGGGCATGTGGAAAGAAATTATTGATGCACAGACGGTCATATGCATGCATGGACAATGGACGCCAACCCATGGCAATAGCTGAAACTTTAATTTGTAATGTTGAGCTAAAAACAGATATATTTTAATAGATTTCAGCTGAAGAATTAACAAAAGTGCAAGCAACAAAGCTAATTGCTCTTTATGTTTGAACATATGACTGGAATATAAATTAGAATAAAATGAATAATTCCACTGAAATGCTCTTTTGTTTGAGTTTGATATTTTCAGATTATCATTGGTCTTTTTTAACAGTACACAGCTGAATAAAAATCTATATTTACTACAACTTAATTCAAGCCTTGAAATAGTGTCTGTTATTTGCAGAAAGAGGTCCCCAGAGGGTGAATTTAGTGATGCTATCCCCCATGGTGGGCTAGTGTCATCAGATTCACCCTCTGGGTACCTCATTCTGCTTTAGCCTCAACTGCTATTGGAGACCTAGGATCCGACTGAAGTTCCCCAGTTGAAATTTGAGCAGTAATATTATTTGCACACCCATCAATGCACAGATTTAACAAGAGGTGTGCACTCGAGTGCTAGCATATCCCCACCGTGGCAAATTCAACCCGCATTATCCGTAAACCCAACAAAAAAGATTTTTAACATTAAAGAAAAATTCGGACTATTAATATCGATATGGTGTCACAAGAAGCTTGTACAGAAAAAATTATTCAAATTGGTTCATATTTGTTAAAGTTATTAAGTCGGACAGAATTTTCAAAGTCAAAATAAGTCGAAAATGAAGTGTAATATTACGAAAAACAGTCTGAGCCAATCTCTAGTCGCATCATGTAGAGAGGGTATTGTGAGAAGCATGTATACTAAACATTATTGAAATCGGTTCATATTTGTTAAATTATTAAGTCGGACAGAATTTTCTAAGTCAAAATAAGTCGAAAATGAGGCGTAACTTAAAAAACAAGTGCACCGCTGGGCGGAGGTAACGCCCCCGACTGTACAATAAGAGAAACTTTCTGGTTAAGCGCTATAAAAATGCCACATGTTGTTCTATATTAGCTTCAAATTTGGTCTGGTGCCACAAAAATAGAAGGAAATCTGAATTTTCTAAAAAAAAACTGAATTTTTTAAGTCGAAAAAGGGTCATAACTCTCACAAAATTTATCCGATTGAACCGAAATTTTACCTTGACCTGTATTGCGATATTGGTAATACACAAAAAAACGGGTTTTGCAAATAAAAAATCCAAAATCAAGTTAACATCTGGAAACCAAAAAAGTAGCAGAAAACCTGAATTTTCTAAGTCCAAAAAGGGGCGTAACTCTGGAAAAAATGGGCGGACGAAACCACGGCTATGGGGAAATCTTGTCCCCCCAGCTGGTCTATTGGCATACCAAAGATCAACTGAATTGAGTTAGCGAAACCAAAGTTATGAGTTGAAACGTTCGTACGGACGGAAGGACGGACGGAAGGACGGATGGACGGAAGGACGGACGGAAGGACGGACGGACGGAAGGACGGACGGACGGAAGGACGGACGGACGGAAGGACGGACGGACGGAGGGCTCCACTATATACCCCCAAATCTCCATCGGAGATCGGGGGCATAATAAAAGTCGGACCGAACCGCAATTAGCATCATGCAGAGAGGCAGTCCTAAGGAGATTGCACACAAAAAATTATTGAAATCGGTTCATAGTTGTGAGGTCGGACGGACGGTACGATGGACACACGGGTGGAGAAAGCGTGACGGACGGACAGACGCAGTCAATCCAGTATACCCTCCATTTTCTTCGAAAGTGGGGGTATAAAAACTGAGTGAAAAAGAGTATCACAATAAATTTGAAAAATGACCAAGGAAATATGGGTTGATACAAAAATCGGACTTGGCACTGAAAGGGTTAATCAAGTTTGTGTACCGGTATTAATATTCATACAAATTACGAATTTGAATTTCTTGTGTAAGCAGCTTATCAATGGTCATTGTAGTCAATATGTTTAGTTTGATGCCATGTCAACGATGCTGATAATTATAGGAATATATCATAATTATCATTGTATCGAGGGCAGTAGAATTATATAATCACCTTCTGCACGTCCTGCACTTTAAATATCACAGTGGTCATTAAATCTACATGCAAGGTCGATTAAGAATCGTAACTAAAATGCATGCCATCTGAAACATGATTGTTACAGAAATATGCTTGTCATTTTCACAGGGTGTGTGAATTCAAATTCAAAGTACACGAATTTAAAACTGAGCGTAAAATAATACTGCACAAATTTAAATATGAGTAAGGCATAGTAAATTAATAAACTACTGATTCAGTATCATTGACAAAATTCAGCACAAAATGTGAAGTCATAGGGTAACCTACGATCCAGTCCTACAACATCGGGTCACACACAAGAGAAAAATGAATTTGTGTTTCACAGACTTACTTGCTTGGTTTAACTTTACCCGGAAGAGGTCTCTCATCATATGGTAGTTGATCAGGTGATGATTGAGGTGTTCTATCACTAGCTAGAGATCTACATAGATTATGGGGAAGCAAAGCAAAGCATGGGTAAGAATAGTGAAGGAAAGCAGGAAAACACATCAAGTAATACACACGACTACCGTGACACTAAGATTACTAAATAATCAGACATTAGCTAACTATACTACTAGTATTCGGGTGCTATAAAGCTATACAGTAATGCCCTAAATAATCGACTCCTTAACCACAAAAGAATTATGCGTAATTTTTCAAGATTTAGTCGGAAATATGGCTTGTTGCCATTCATCGGAAAGCTCTCACTGAGAGCTTTCCGATGAATGGCAACAAGCCATATTTCTGACTAAATCCTGAAAAATTACCCATAATTCTGCTGTAGTAGTTAAGGAGTCGATTATTTAGGGCATTACTGTATGGTTAAATAAACTGAAACACTGGAAAGAGGATAAGTATATATCAAATAAGCAATATCCAATTCATTTTATGAGAAATTATTTCCAAAGTACTGTAATCAGTTAAAATAAAGATATCATCCGGTAACCATTTGGGACGGAAGCACGGATGGACACCGGTGATTTCTATAGTCCCCCAAATTTTTTTTTCGGGGGATAATAATTTACTTTTCCAAAATAATTTATGTATTTTAGTGTTTACTTGATATAGTCCTATGCATATATCAAGTCAACACTATATCATTGCACTAAAATCAGCTTACAATTACAAGATATATTTTGATGTGATAGATGATAAAATAGGTTATTTTTCTTGCTTCATACTCTGGTAATATGAATCATACGTGACACGTAGTGGAGCAACCACAGATGTTGTGCCTCAAATTTTCCTTTTTTCGGCAACATAGCGCTAAGAATAATTTATGTAACATCATGCAGTGGTCACGACGGAGACGACATGCCAAATTGACAAGACGTGTCGTGGATTATAAAATCTTGTCTGGATTGTCGTCATGACTTCTTCATTTTTCGTTTTCATTAAGCTGACCAACGAAATTGGTCTAAATGAAATTAATAGACTTAAATCACAAGTTGTGAAGTAGTTACTTTCATTTTTATCGCGATGCTTCATTTCAAATTCCACGTTTTTGCCACTCTCCACACGGTTGCTAACCGGAAGTCACGTGATAATTTCTCCAAAATCTATACCCGTGATCTTTAAAAATCACTGATGGATATAGAAAAAAATTATATGACATCATTCACCTGCCTTAGGTATAAGCACCCTTGGTGGTTGCTATGAATGATACATGGATGTGTTTCAGAGATGTCAATTACAAAATGAGAATAAACAACAATTATTTTGCTATCATCAATTTAGATTTTGGAAATAAATCTGTTAAAGTTAACATATTAGATTAGTCTAACTTTCTTCCACTTATATAAACATGGCAGTGTTCAAGCTGCTACTGCATTAATTAAACATGTTATAATTAATTAGTAATCACAAAGAGGGACTTTAACCCTTTCAATATGGGAGCTGCGCTGGTGCAGCATTAAAGATCCTGTGCCAGTGCATTCTGTTATATATGCGAGTCCCAATGGGAGCCTCGCATATATAAGAAAATGCACTGGCTGACAAGGTCAAGGCAAATATTGTTAAACCAATTTATTCTCTTATATATTCGAGGCTCCCTATGGAAGAGTTGCATCTATGAGAGGATGCATTGACACAGAGTTTTCGCAAAATTTCAGGAAGCTCGAGTTGGACTTAGTTCAGCGCACAAGAGTCGGCTATTATTCATAAACACATGGCACAATCAATCCGAGGATTCATTGTGAGTGCGGAGGATTTGATGTGATACCAATAAGGGTTCAAGCGTTTTTGGTGAATTTTTAGCTATTAAAATGTAGTAACTCATACAGAGGTTCCCTGCTTGATAATAAACATGTAAATGCTAACATTTGGTCATTTGCCCAGTGGGGAGACCCTTCTCACAAAGGTATAGGTATTGTAAAATACTTTTATCCCTTCCATGACTGGAAGTTCATGAAATTTTGCAAAAACCCTGGGCCAATGCATTCTCTTATATGTGCGAGTCTCCCATAGGGAGCCTCACATATATAAGAGAATGCATTGGCCTAACAATATTTACCTTGAACTTAAAGCTAGTTCATTCACTTATATATGTGAGGCTCCCATAGAGAGACTCTCATATATAAGTGAATGCACCGGCACAGGATCTTTAATGCTGCACCAGTGCAGCTCCCATCATGAAAGGGTTAAATTGTGGGGATTTCTCATTCAGTGATTTTGTGGATTGACCAAAGCACGAAATCAAGATCCAACGAAATACAGTAATGCCCTAAATAATCGACTCCTTAACCACAGCAGAATTATGGGTAATTTTTCAGGATTTAGTCGGAATTATGCTTGTTGCCATGAATGGCAACAAGCCATATTTCCAACTAAATCCTGAAAAATTACCCATAATTCTGCTGTGGTTAAGGAGTCGATTATTTAGGGCATTACTGTAATTGATTCTATAAGTTGGTAGAGTAAATATTAACAAACTAGATGTTCTCGGAATGTCGTAAAATGGGTGGGAAAAATCACCGAAGACGAGATGAAACGTAATCAATTTATATTAAATATCACTCATTATCATGGGATATTGGGATATGAGATGAAAGTAATCCATTTATACTAAATATCACTCATAATCGAAGACATTCTTTACATTCAGAGCTTGTAATAAAGGATAATGATTTCACAACATGCAGGTCACATAAATAATTAATAATTTACATCGTCAGTGTGCAAAATGACTTTTTCTAATTGAAGTGAGAGATTTTCAATAACTTGGTGGACACATTTTGGCCACATACACGCCACTCTCTGGCAACACATGCATTATTTGTTAATCAATATATCATACAAAATAATAATGATGCAGACTATTAATTAGTACAATAATGTTCAAAAACTAATTTACTTTAACTCTTGATTAGTGATCAATAAAATAATTGTGCTCTTCATCGTCAATTAGTATTCAAACAAATTCACACAGAAAAATTTACATGTTAGTTTTACAGACATGTCCAAAGCTCACAACTGTGAATCTGAAGCTTGAAACACGACTCACTTAGAATTTGGTAATGGTTTCTCGTCGTATGGAAGATGGCTTGTTGGAGGAGAGGGTTCTCTTGCCGCTTCTCTATGTCATGGATAATATATATATATAATTTTGGAGGGTGGGTAAATAAGGCACCTGCAATTTTATTTGTTGGTTTATGAACATTTCCATCTCTTGATGGAGGGAAAAATATAGCCCAGGCATGTCTTGATATATGGATTGGCAATTATTCCACATGATCACTAGCTAGGAAAAATCCAGAGATTTTTTGTGTACACCTGTTTTCCAGATGAGAATACACCCATATCATTTTAGATGACATAACTTTTCTGATAGGACATTTGAACATGTAACAAAAGGCTCAATTGCAACTAAGATTTACTGTTTAGACAGTATATGGTTGAATTAGGTAATTATGCCTTGAAAATGTTTTCCAAAAAATTCAAGTTGATAAAATGCTGTCCATTAGGAATTTGGGGACATTTGGGCATCTAGAATTTGGGTGTCTAAACCTATAACAGACCACCTGTAACTAAAAAGCCCTGGATATTTCTCTGACTAGTGAATGCAAATCTCATACAGTAATGCTCTAATTAATCGAGCTCTTAACCAAAGCAGAATTATGGGTAACTTTTCAGGATTTAGTCGGAAATATGGCTTGTTGCCATTCATTGGAAAGCTCTCGGGGAGAGCTTTCCGATGAATGGCAACAAGCCATATTTCCGACTAAATCCTGAAAAGTTACCCATAATTCTGCTTTGGTTAAGAGGTCGATTAATTAGAGCATTACTGTATATTCGCTTGAAATAATTTTTTGCTATAAAACCAACACAATAATATCTCAATTTCCCATGCTATTATGACTGATAGAATGGTTTGTTGAGAAGTCTTCCACAAACTGAACACTGGGCAAAAATAAAATATATCTTTTGTCTGCATTTTTGGTAAAAAATTATAGTAAACCAACTAATTAAAATGGTGTTGCCTAAGAAGAGAACCAAAAAAATTAAAGATCAAGTCTGGATATAGTGTGTCTGACATTTGTAGAATGGGGTCCCCAGGGGGTGAATTTAGTGATGCCATCCCACACAGCAAGATATATTGCACAGCCGGATCCATGTACATCACAAAATGCACCCTCTGGGGACCTCATTCTGTAAATTTCAGACACACTGTATCCAGGCTTGATAAAGACATTAATGGAGCAGCTACATAAATAAGTCACACACTGTCACTAACATTAACACTTTGTTGTTAGCCAGGGTTTCCGCCAGGGGGAAATTAATGAGTCCGTATTGGGGAAACACATAACGCGACAGGACGACCATGGTTCGTTCCGTCGCGAAAATTTTGTTATTTTACACTGCAAAGTAGCCATTTCCTTGCACCTGAGTGTCCCACAAAGCAATCCAATGCTACGTATATTATGCAAGTCGATCATTTCCATGGGTGCATTAATTTTGTTGATGGTATCCAAATAATTAATTATGTAATTACGTATGTATAAGACTGCCGTCTGATTGAAGACTATATAAATGAACGAGCTACGAGTTACAGTGTTTACACATTTATAACTTACAATTCCAACAGCTATAATGAATATAAGCACTAAAAAGCATCTACACATTGACCAATAATACCTAGCAAGGAGAATTGAATAAAGAATTTCTTAGAATTTCAAGTAGCGTCCGTGAAAATAAAACTGACAGAATTATATATTCTGTCAATCGTAAAACTATTTGTGCGCTGTGACGTCATACTCCAGGGTTTGTCTGCAGGAGCTATTTATAGCCGCGAAATACGAATGGTAGCAAAATCTTTCACTCGGAACGCGTAGCTTGTTCAGTAGTCTTTATAGGCCAACAACTGACGACCGCAGCTACAGAACAGAGTTTTAGCCAACGTTTTATAAAATATAATTGAGTTTTGGCGGGAAATGTGAACATGTGCGTCGTTGATTGTGCTTGGGGACCCAGGCGGGACAAGGAAACTATTATTGACCGTACTTTGACTTTATCTCCATATTGGGGGGGGGGGGGGGGGGGGGGTATGTGTATATCCTCTGTGCATGATGTAATATGGCTCAAATGAATGGTGTTGTCACTATGAATTCCCACTATAAAGACTGCTTTGGGACAGGTTCCGTATTATTGTGAAATAAATCACTTTGGGATTTTGTTGAGTATGCATGGCAATAATTATACGCATAATAATCAACACACGTAGAGAATCACATGTATTTTTCAGGAACTTCACTTACATCGAACTCAAAACAAATGATAATACAGCAATAAGATAAATGATCAACAATGAGTAGTTTCATCCACGAAAATCCCGTGCATTAAAATGTCCCGACTCAGCAATTGGGTTTTCTTTGATCCAATTATGTAATCGTACGATAGCACGGGGTCTTCGAGCATGAGTAGTTTCATCCATGGAATCCCGTGCACAAAAATAACCGTACTCAACAGTCCGGCATTCATTGATGTTACCGCGACATGTATTACGCTGTATCTAATGTCGCTATTTGACCCGCTTTTTCACCAGTATTCTGTTTAACCCCCGAACTCCCGTTGCAGCCGGATTTTTTTACGACATATTGCTACTGACTTTTGGTACAAGCATGAATCAAACAGATCATCTGCGAGGGGAATGGGTCCGTGGGACGGACCCCCAGCCGGCCTGGCAGAAACCCTGTGATAGCGTCATGTCATTATGTGGCATTAGCTGAGATCGGAAGTTGTTTGCAAATTCAATCCATTCCAAGCCTGCAAATAGTGTGTCTGTAATTTGCAGAATGAGGTCCTCAGAGGGTGAATTTAGTGATGTTATCCCACACAATGGGCTAGCACCACCAAAATCACCCTCTGTGGACCTCATTATGCTTAGCCCTCATCTTCTGGGAAGTATCTATAATTTCAAATTAACATTGTTTTTGTTACTTTTTCCCTTCTGGGATGTTTTATATCCCCTAATTTGCAGAAGATAAAATGCTTAATTGAGGTGGCTAATGGGTGAACATCGACTGGGGAACGTCAATCTGATCCCAGGTCTCCCATAGCAGTTGAGGGCTAAGCAGAATGAGGTTCCCAGATGGTGAATTTGGTGATGCTAGCCCACTGTGCGGGACAGCATCACTAAATTCACCATCTGAGGACCTCATTCTGCAAATGACAGACACACTATTGCAGGCTTGATCCAATCGGAATACTTGTCCCTATTCAGTACATCAAAACACTGAAATCAGTGTCAGTGTGCAAAATTACAATCGACTAATTATTTACCATTTATTATGAAACAATATGGCTAGAAAAGGCCATGTGGCCATACATGTATGTTTCCATGTTATAAATCATATGCCTATATTATTGTAATTGCTGCCACAATGATTTGACTCACCACATGAGTGTGAGCACTGAATCCTTTCTTTACTAAATGGATTCTCCCACCATTTATATAAGTATATATTGGAATGGTCTATTATTCATTAGGAGGGTATTCAGGAAAAATGAGCAGATGGCAGACAGACGAAAAGATAAAGAATAGCAGCAGGATTTCTATTCATTGGTATATGGTGGGAAGTTTGGATGATAAGTTTAACAAACAGCCTATTTATTATCTGAAAATTTCATATGTGAACTACTCATCAACGAGTATTTTGTAAAGAAAGGGTTATACCTGGAATAGAAAGTTAAACTCTTGCTTTCCCAAAGAGGATATTCATTTTTTTCATTTATTGGAAAAATATACCTCTCAAAAATGAACCCTCAAAAAACGAATTCCTCTCAATACATAACGAATTGTCGGGCACGAATTCACCCAAGTAGATTCTCACTAAAAATAACCTATGTAAACCGGATCCTCTCTATTCCAAACATTGGACAGGTTTGTTAGTCCATAATTGAGCGAACAGATGTATTTTTACCTCTGGAAACCAAACAAAATGTTAGAGTAGTTGGATGCGAAGCACCAGAGGTGGTCTTAAAGATTGAATGATCTTTTCCTTCACCCCTTGGAAACCGTACACACGTGCACACCAGTAAAGTAGTTTCATACTGTTGTATAAGCATACCTATTTAATTAGCGGACTTATGTTCAGCGAACGCTTTGAACTGTATTATAACAACAGGTGTCTGACTAGATATCTGTATGCTTCTTTCACAAATTGAGTAAATAATTGTGACTTCACAGAAAATTAGAGCACTAGTTTGTTTTTACATTAGTTATTACAGCCATTGTTCAAACACTAATTCGTTATAAGTTCACGATGGTGCTGTGTAGTCACCAAAACTGTTTGAATCGATCTTTCACAATGAATGAGCCATCTCGAGATGAAAGATACCTTCCTGTGATCATGGAAATGAAAGAAGCAACGATCATCAAGTCATCGTGTCCCCATACAGCCGAGGCTAGATAGCTCTTTCGTGAAGTCAGACTGAATCGCAGTAAAATCAATCGATTTCATGTGTTATCTATAGAATGTATTATCATGTTTATCTATACATGTATCATGTGTTATCTGTCTTATTTATATTTGCACAAGTAGTTCATTTAATAGATTTAAACTAATCAATAATGCAGTGTTTGCATGTGCCTTGGTCACTTTTGGTAAAAGCGGCAATATATTCTGATGGTGGTGCAATTTTTTGCAAACCAAATGGAAGGGCCAGTCCGAAGGATGCTCGGTTTAGAGAGGTTTTACTGCAGTAGGTTATTTATAATCTGTTTTTAATAATGAATAAGATATGTATCGCACAAAATAAATTAGAGGATAAAGATAGAATTTTTAGCCCTGAAAGCATTTAAAAATTTAAAATATACATCCGATATTTATTCTAATGATATAGAAAGACAATGGTATACCATAACCAGAACTATAGAAAACAATTACCACCAAAAGGCTATTCAAGTTCAAGTAAGGCCAAATAAATATAAAAATTCTTTGTTCTCAGGCACCTCCCTCGTCACTGAAATATTCTTTAAAAAAGCCTCGTCAAACATTTTTTTTCAACATTTTCTGTTTGAAATCCTGGATTTGAACAACAAAAATTGAGTTTTGTTTGTTTCTGGAGTATGTTTTACAGATTTTGGGAAAAAAATCTAAATAAATAGCCTCCCTCCCTCATCTCAAAATTGCCTGAAAACATAGATATTTTTGGTTGAATGGCCTGAGATATTAAAGAGTAACATATAATTCATACTTGCAAGCATGACAAGAATAAGGTAGATAGATTTACAGTCAATTTCACCAACAACAACTTTGTTATCACATAAAATGCATGTTTAAAAACTAAATTTTATTTACAAATTGCTATCAATTCGGCACCATGTGATGACTTTTTACTCCTTCCCAGCAAAAATTTTGTTGATTTTCATATGCATAAAAATGGAATACAATTAGACATTTATACAAATAAATAATTAAAAAATAGTCTTCTTATGACAAAATGGTTTGGTGCATACATAATTTATGCAAATATCCAAATTATGCATTTAAGCGATATGCAATTAAGAGAAATTGACTGTACTTATGAATATCAAAGATAGAGTCTCTATTCCCGACTACGCTTACACAGATATTAAATATAATTAAATGTTTCCTGTACATTTGAAAATAAAAATTTGGTTAAATAGATAATTTTATATATTTAGGCCAAAAAAAATTAATGAATTGATTCTCAGGCACCGCCGCTCTCATAAAATAGGGGCCGCCTAACTCTTTTTATTTGAAATCCAAACAACCAACGATCAAATAATTAAAATCGCAGCCGATTCGCGTTCAAGTGGCGAGTTCTCAGTTTGCGGAAGTGCCGGAATTCGCTATTTCCGGTTTACGCTTTTAGCACGTGGTAATGTAATAATTACGACAGGAATACCACTTCGAAACGAACTATGGCGAGTTATGGCAGTGCGCTGCTGGGGAGATGATAGGCCTCGGTATTTACGCAAAAAACATGATTAAATAAAGCGAACTAATGTCATTCATTAAAGCAGGTTGCATTATTTACAGTTATTTATAAGTTCACAAACAAACGAGTCGTGCCGTTTCTTCACCGGCAAATTCCGTGATTTGAAAAAACACGATGTTGTTGACATACTAAATTATATTTCGTGACAAAATTGTCAGAAAATGGGCTGTATTGTCCATAGAATGCGATAAAACAATTGGCCGAAAAAATATTCATTGATGAGGATGAATCGGCCGAGTCGATACCGACAAATATAAACCCTTATATTTGTGAAAATGACATTGACACTGACGGTCACAGTACAGTAGCCAAAATGATCATGAAGAAGTCAGAAAAAAGAAACCATACGTACATATGTCCATCTCCGACAGAAAAAACAGCGATTTCATCTCCATATCCAAAAATATAAATGTGCAAGAAGCTGTGGATAAATTTGGCAAATGGGTGAAGATTGAAATGAAGGAAGAAGAAAATGAAACCAGAGTTGAGTCTTCATCGGCTTCAATCCCAAGTCAGACAAATGCTTTCAACATTCTGACGACAAGCCAGAAAAGGTTGTGCTGGCCCGAAAAGCATCCCGATTCTTCAACTACTACGAAGAAGAATAATGTGATGTTCAATAACTTTGTTGATTGGTTGAGGGATCTTCAACTTGGTTTCATGCCCACACATGTGAATACGGTTGGGAAAATTTTCTGCCAGACTGAATGCATATATTTTATTTTATACACTTTTCCAGTTTTATTTCACTACTAGTCTGTTGTTTTGTTTTGTTTATTGGTTCGCAGTTTCAATTATAATGATTCCACAATTAATTGAGCCTTCTGGTCTTGATTTCGGGGATCCCAGATGTATGTCTGAACTGGCCGCTGGAAATAAAAAATAAAAATAAAAACCGCCCTCCCTCATTCATTTGAAAAAAAAATTGCCTGAGAATCAATTCATTAATTTTTTTTGGCCTTACATACTAAGTGTTGTCATCACTAAATCCAGCATTCTGATTGGTCGGCGCCCACGTGGCTAGTTGCAATTATTTCTCAGTGAATGCGCAACAGCTAATAACTGCAAGCTCATAACAACATCGATACGTCATTTGGGTTTGGAAAGACGAACGCGTAATGTTTTGGGCGCATTTGGATTCGCGCAGGATTGACTTAATAAATCATCGGGTTTCAATTATTCCTGTTAACTTTTGCCAAGGGTGCTATGGGGTATTTTGGGCTGGTTTTGTCACGATACACTTTTCGATTTAAATACATTTACAAAAGTGGCTTTTTCGCTAAATGTATATAAATATAAGGATTAACGTGAGGTAAGTGGTCATAACTTGTATGTAAAACCCTTCGGGTTTTACACAAGTTATGACCACTTACCTCACGGTTACATCTCCATAAAAACAGTCCACATGACAGTTAATCCTTATTTATTATACGCTCAACAGTGAATTATAGAAAATTACGCGTTTAGATAAACATAGATATCACCGAGAAGGGGATATAGAAGAATATACTTTCACACTAGCTCGACGGTGCGACCGATTCACTTGTGTGTACCAATACTGTTTCCGGTTCGTACTGTTGAAGAAAGACAAAGTGAAAAAACCCATTTTGATATCCTAATTTATATTATATTCACTGATATTACAGTTATAATTAAAATCTATTTTATGTTGAAATTTGACATATTTATGGGGGGAAATAAAGGGAAGAATGCGGGAACTATATTTTTATATTCTGCGGATGGTGAAGTAGCATTGCGTGAACAGGCATCGATCAGCTGATGACTTAAAAAATGATGTATCGATTGTGAGATCATTTAACGTCGTAAATGGTGAATTTCTTTGGAAATGCGTATAATAAAAAGAATATCTAGTGTTTTTTGAGTGGATACCGAAAAATATGTCATTCATGACTGCGACAAGTGTTTATTTCCGCTCGCGAAAATAAACATTTGTCTCGCTCACTCATGACATATTTTTCGGTAACCACTCAAAAACACTAGATATCCTCTATTTATTTGTTGTACCCCGTATGAACAGATAGAAAGCGATGATTAGTAAATTTCATATTGAGAGGACAATAATTGTATGTATCATATTCATATTTATCAAATTTATTTTTTGAAGAAAAACCATCATATGATTACAGATTTGCTGCTGTTGTAATAGTACATGTTAAGAGAGACTCTGTCTTTAAGGAGAATAAACGCACTGTAGAAGTATGATCTAGCTAGGGATTATCATACTGAGAGAACAGGTGTAGTACAAGCTGAAAACTTAGTTCATTATAAAAGTTAGTGTTCTCAATCAGGCACCATCCGGGTATAAATTGTTTTTACTTTTGAAAATTATCAATGCTCATTTTAATTTAAATTTTAAAGGCATCACAACAGTAATGCCGACAAATACAAATAAGAATACCACCTTCTATTTCTGGTACCATGAGTATATTAACGGCTCCAAGAATGACATAAACAATGTCAATGCTTTTTAATATTATTGGAGTACACTCAGCCTCAGCTTGATGGGATTAACCCTATTAACCCTTTCATGGCGGGAGCTGCGCTGGTGCAGCATTTAAGACCCTGTGCCAGTGAATTCTCTTATGAGAGTCTCGAATATAAGGGAATGCACTGGCTTACAAGATCAAGGTAAATATTGTTAGACCAATGTATTTTATTATATATGCAAGGCTCCCTATGGGAGGCTTGCATATACAAGAGAATGCATTGGCATGCCGCACCAGCACAGTTAAGGTCATGAAAGTGTGAAGAAATCGATCCAAGAATTGCTCGTCTGAATGGCAGGAGATGAAGCCAATGAAAATTGCTGCATTCTCAGCCAACTTAAAATCCTAAATATGGGCATGTGGGTTGATTTGTTTTTTTGCAAATAAAATGAATCACATTAAGAAATTACAAATCAATGTTATTACGGTACCATAAAAAAATAGCCACCATTACAATTTTACTTCAAAAGTCTATTTCTTTTAATTCTATTAATCAATTTCGATCTATATTATAGGAGGCTATCAAAATCCTCGTCATAATATGTGGAAGTTCACGAAACTGAAAATTATCTAACACAAGATAGTCTAAGAATGTTGAGAGGTAAAATTAAGAATTTACTTTTTGGAAGCAGGAAGTGGTCTTTCCTCGAATGGCGTCCCTGAAGCGGGAGACTGTTCTCTGGGTGATGGATCATTATAAGTGTTCTCAGGCGGCGTTTCCCTCCGAGGTTCTGTAAATACAAACTCACTATTAAAACCAGGGACCAGCCTAGAGGGCGACTAGGGAGACATCTTAAAAATGTGCCACTTCTCCCTATTTTTATCCCAGGGAGAAGTGACTTCTCTCTCATATGCCAGTATGTATATTTCCCAACATCATATTTAAAGTATATTTGCTGATTGCAATGACTGTTCTTATTTACTATAATGGTTTTATAAATGTGCTCTTGTGTTGTATCATACTTATTGAATCATAGAATGGTGATGTTGGGTGGAAATGAACTTCAGCCATTGATACTTCTCCCTGATAACAGTCCACTTCTCCCTAATAACCAAACAGGGAGAAGTGACTTCTCACAATTTGAAACCTCCAAGTTGGTCCATGATTAAAATTCATACTATTAGGTCATTATGGAACTATAGCAAACGCCTGAACTTAGTTACTTACCCCGCTGGACAAAACAAGTGTCCATTGGCACCGCGGTGTATTTGCCGTTCGGCCGCTGTGTCAGAGTTTGTAACTGCAGTTGAGCACCGCGGCCAAACGGCAAGTACACCGCGGCCGAACAGCATGTACACCATGGTTAGATTTCTGGTTTGTATCGTCTTTTTTCAGTTTAATGAACGTCCACCGCGGCAACTACACCATGGCCGAATGGCAAGTACACCGCTGCCCAACTGTAGTTAGCCGGTGGAGTCCCGGTGTAGTTGCATTTCAGCCGCGGTGGCAACGCTAACCGCACCGCGGTTAAGTGGACACTTGTTTTGTCCAGCAGGGTACTTACTTCTTGATGTTCAATAGCGACAGGGACCAGCATAGAATATAATAATGATTTTATAAATGGGCTCTTGTGTTGCATAATACTTATTGGATCACAGAAGGGTGATGTTGGGTGGAAATGAATTTCAGTCATTGTTTCCTCCTTGATAATAGTCTACTTCTCCCTAATAACAGATTTAGGGAGAAGTAACTTCTCCCAATTTGAATCCTCTAGCCAACGAAAATTTTACAATATTAAGTCTCTGGATATCTCATTCATAATCAGTTACTGAATTGATGGGATTCCCTCCATTTCATTGGAGAGTGGCGAAGCAATTGCGTGATTTCATTGGTTTATGGCATAACAGATCACTTCAGAGATCAGAGGTCAATGACATGTTGACAAGTTTCCCATGCATTGTCAAACTCAACTGTTGTTGGAAAACTGAATACAGGCGATATATCCATAATTGATTATACTCATCTCAATATAGGAGACATCATGTTCAGTTTTTATCAGTCAACGATATTCGTGACTGATTATTCTTTCGCATCTTGTTGTATTTATTTACTATTTCTAAACGTCATTGTAGAAATGAAATACAATGGACACATCTGGAGACGTACATCCATAGGGATTATCGTCGGCTTTTCAAAGAGACTGGGCAGGTCCCTGATTAAAATTCACAATTTATGTCCTTATGGAACTATAGAAAATGCCTGAACTTCCGTATCACAATGACAGAGTAAATAGGGCAGATGAATCCCTGAAGAATCTATAATTACACCATATTAAAGGGACAACATTTGTTGTGAGCAAGCTTGGATATAATGTGTCTGTCATTTGCAGAATGAGGTCCCCAGAGGGTGAATTTAATGATGCTACCTCACACAGTGGGCTAACATCACTAAATTCACCTTCTGGGGACCTCAATCTGCTTATGCCTTGTTTTCTGGGAAATATCTTTTGTCTCAAATTAACATTGTTTTTAGATATATTTTACTTTGTGTTCAGTTTCTACATCCCCTAATTTGTAGAAGATAAAATGCATAATCGAGGTGACTAATGGGTGATCATCAACAACTTCAACTGGGGAACTTCAATCTCATCCTAGGTCTCCCATAACAGTTGAGGCATAAGCAGAATGAGGTTCCCAGAGGGTGAATTTGGTAATGCTAGCCTGCTTTGTCACTAAATTCACCCTCTGGGGACCTCATTCTGCAAATGTCAGACATACTAGTTAGTTCAAGACTTGGTTGCGAGGAAGCATTGCTGCAGTAAAATAATTCACATTCTTAGGAGACATTATGTACCGGTTAATCTTCTCATCTAACTTACCAATCTGAGGCATCCTGGCCTGAAAAAAAAACACAGAAACAATATTAATATAAACAGATTTGGGGAATGCTGTGGTAGATTAGAACTTCACGTTGTGTGTAACAATCAAATGATCGGCAAGTAGTTTCCAGATTTGTAATCGTCACAGCTTCATATAATGATAGGCTAATGCATTGTTTTTCAATATTTACTGTTAGAAATATTTCAACAAGGAAAAAAATTTAAATAAATTGTCTCCTCCCTCATCGCAAATTTGAGAACACCAGATATTTTATTTTAATGGCCTTATTAAGCGTTAACTCACCGAATCAAGATGTTCATTCATATCAAGGCTTTTGTATATCTGTAGTCTATACTCATCCATTTGTTCTTTTTTAACTTTTGCTTTATCATAGTCTTCGTTTTCTACAGCTTGTCTCTTCTCTATCTCCATCTTACCCAGCTTCTCTCCAGCCTGGTGAGCAGGAAAAAAATCAAAATTATAGGGATGGTATTATATTATCATGTGAAACCTTCATTTCAAAAGAATCATTGTGGATAAAGTGATTAGACATTAATATGGGGTAACTGATCAGGGTGACCTTTAAATTTAATACATCTAGTATTACAGATACAAGTCCCATCTTCTCTATTGCACTATTTTCAGGTGTAAAGTCTCTGAATTGATCAGACAAAGCTTAACCTCTTCACGGCTAATGTCATCGTAACATCATGCACATTGTCATTGTTGTTATTTGATGCCATTGTACAGTCGAAAGATAAAATAGGGATTAACCCTTTACCCAACAGAAGGGCCCTGTGCCAATGCATTCTCTTATATATGCGAGTCGACCATAGGTCGCCTCGCATATATAAGAGAATGCATTGGCTTAACACATTAAAAATTATAAAATTGTTAAAGAATGTAAGAAAAAATGTTTAAAAGTGTTAAAAAAATATTTTTTTAGGCCAATGCATTCTCTTATATATGCGAGGCGACCTATGGTCGACTCGCATATATAAAAGAATGCATTGGCACAGGGCATAACTGTAACTATCACAATATGGTCAAGGAGCCGGTTCCAATGATATCCATATTTGTATGGTTCTATTGAGACAGACCAAAGATATTTTAGGCTGTTGAAGCTTTAATTGGCCGGTTTTGGCCGGTTTGTTGGGTAAAGGGTTAATATCTTTCCATAAAACTCTAGTGCCAGACATGATCTGTATTCAGTGTGGATATATGTAGTAGTGATATATGTAGTAGTGATATGCGGGTTTGAACTTTCATTTCGGTTTTGTTTCGGTATGGTTTTTGTAGAAATACACAAATGACTATATGCATAGAGCAGATGGTATAATATATGACATAATATTTCTAGCCATTTTCCAGTGATTTCCATTGTCTATCGCCCATATGACACCCAAATGTTCCAAATTGAAACTGCTATAGTGGTGGCAAATAGCAGCCGACAAAAGCACACGCTAACAACATCTCTTGGAAAAGCAACATTCAGCGAACAGTGGTGTCGGTTAATTGAAACCGGAAGAATTGGTTTTATAGAATATATCAGTTGCAGTTTGTTTTTGAAAGAAAACCAAAAGAGAAACCGAGAAACCATAAAACTGCATGTAACTAATATATTGAACATATCACATTACATTTTACCTCCATAATCAGTACTCTCAGGTGCCAAATAATAGTGTCAGCATGATTTTTAATTTTGGAGAAAATTCCCAACGATCACTATTATTTTGAATTGAGACAGAGTGAAATTGCCATCACTATTATTATTTTCAGCCTAAATTCCCACACATCACTATTATTAGGCCATCACGATTATTAGGCACCTGAGAGTACAAAAGTATGTATGTTAAAACATATAATCATGATCAGTTATTATACATAATAACTGAACATTAAAGTTATTATGTATAATCACTTATTCCTTCATATATTGCCTGAAATGTTTAGTTATTATAGGCATTAGACAAATTAACCCGAAAAAATAGATAGTCATTACCATTACACATCGGAAGATATAATGTCGCAGACAGAAATGTCACTCATTCGAGATTAACGGGGAGAAATTTGCCTTAATTTTTCATAGATAATAAAGATATAAAATCAACTTGTTCTCCTCAAATGCAAATTTTAGTTAAAATATCTACCTAATTGCTTAAAATGTATGTTATTATATAACAACTGGACATATCAGGTATTATCCCTATAATTGCTGATGAAATCAGGAAATATACCTAATAACTAAAAATTTTAGTTAATATACATAATATTTAATTGATTAAACGTTTTAACTGTAACATATATAGTAGCAAAGAGGGAGAAATATATGTTGTAAAATGTGAAAAGTGCTTTTTAACAATCTACATTAACAAACATCAAGCAAGGAATTCATGGTTTGTAAATATCAAATTACTATTTCCCATTCTAAAATTATTACATATTTTGAGCTATATAAACATGGGCCTGCTATATATGAGGATAGAGTCTGAGAACTTAGGTGCCCACTCTGTCACACACTAAGAATACTTACGGTTTGTAGGTCACCGGTGACCTGTTTTAATTTTTTCGCATAATCATACTTTTCCTCTGCAACGAAAACAATAGAGTGTCAGAATCTACTTTACTTTATCATAAGAATCTACAGTTTGAAAATAAATAAAAAAATTCTCCAATGTTAAAGGTGGATTATCTCTTCCACAATATTACCCATAGAGTTTCCTGGGTATACATAATAAAGCTGAAGGGGTCACTCGCACCAAAAAAAGTGCTGAAGGGTACACAGGATTTGAAAATGTGCTGAAGGGTACACAGGGTTTGTGATCGCCACTAACATCGTTACTTAAACTGTGTTTCTGAAAGTCTGGTGCCCATTAGCAGTTTGTTTTCAGTTCATTTTAATGTTCATTGGAACGTAAACAATTATTCTCCAACAGAAATCATGGCAGATATGAAAACTAAACGTCATTTAGAATGGCATTTCAAACCCTGTGTACCCTTCAGCACATTTTCAAATCCTGTGTACCCTTCAGCACTTTTTTTGGTGAGAGTGACCCCTTCAGCCATAATAAATAGAAATCGAAGACCCCTGTCCGGAAAACGAGTCTATCAATTAAAATTGATTTTGTTTGGAATTTTGTTGGTATAAAATAACTCTGTTCTTTCATAACACCACACTAGATGCCTCTATGTAAATGTTCTATTTATAGAACAAAGATGTGTACCCCTTAATTGAATAAAATAATATTGAAATAAAATTAATATTAATTGATAGAATCGTTTCCAGGCAGGGATTACCAACTCATACGGATTAGTTTAGTACCCAGGAAACTATCAAAATATTTTTATTTAAAGATATAATCCATTTTTAACTTCATTTAATTTCTTCCAAAAGATCAATTTTGATTTTGTGTTTCTAGGGGGGGTGGGTGTTGAAAAATGGTCAGAAAAACTTGCTAAACCAAAAAAAAAATCAGGTCGAGAGGTGGTTGGGTCTCAAAAATGGCCAAGTAAAAAATCATTCCATGGTCTGTCTCTCAAGACTGAAACAACTTTAAATCGCATTAAGCTAATCAATTGAGACAGAAATGAGTGTTTTTAAGTTTTAAACAAACCTATCACAGCTTTTTGCTTCTTTCTCTCCAGTTTTCTTACCAAACCACCTATCTCTGGATCCTGGTACATGTCAAAGGCCAGGTCATCCATCGGAGATATATAGTCTGGTCTGAAATAACAGACACACATAATAGTTCCATTAAATTCATTTGCTTTACAGCTGATAAATACAATACCATATGTACAGATAAAAAATTGAACTTCTGAAAAATCTGGATAACAATGCTTCAAAATAGTTTCAGAAATTTAGTCTGATATAATAACTCCAATGAAACATATACTAAGAATTTTGTCACAAGCAATAAATTGTAAGTATTAAACGTCATGAGATAAATTCTGATTGGCTGTCTGACAATTGCACACCTCAATGTTAAGCTTATTACACAAAAGCATTGTCACATAACATAGGATGTGATGAGTACTTGCAGCAGGTGTCTATTACGAATGATTCACCCACAATTGCACTGTCATATTAGCCACTGTTTAGTCTGATTTGTGTAGTTTACATGTAATTGATCGGTTAATTTCTATTTTTGAAATGTCAAACATACAAGGAGTGAAAACATTCAACGTCATTCATGTAAATAAAGCAGATTATAAATAATGAAGAAATAATATCTAATTCCTTCAAGAACTAAAGAATATACACCACAAATCTCTGATTGAATGGCAAGTCAATTTCACAAAATCTGGAAGTTATTGGACAAGATGCCAATAATGCAAATAAACATGTTCTATGCACATTGCACACAATCTGAACAGACCTGAAACCAAGCCTTGAAATAGTGTGTCTGTCATTTGCAGAATGAGGTTCCCAGATGGTGAATTTAGTGATGCTACCCCGCATAGTGGGTTAGCATCAACAAATTCACCCTCTGGGGACCTCATTCTGGAAATGACAGTCACACTATTTCAAGGTTTGCCTGAAACACGGTTGCTTTATACAAGGAAAGCATATTTATTAACCAGGGTTCATGCTGTCATAGGTCAATGTTTTTTTTAACCCCAAAATCGGAAATCTAATTCAAAAACCTAATATATAGCTGAATTCAAGCTAGGTTAGCTGAATACAGCTATTGTAGCTGTCTTCTCACATTTGCCAGACCTGGTGACATTGTCAGGTCAGGGATATCTCAAAATAGAGGTACTAAACCTCGAAGGCGGCTGCGGGTGATTATTTGTATCTCAGCAAACTTCATGAGGTCATTATCTGACTTAAAGGATTACACCGCTGTAGCTTTTCTCAGTCATTATCGATGCCCGCTAATCAACTGAACACGTTGTCGAAAAGATTTTTGTGATAGGCTGCCCGTAACTGAAGTTATGCTGATTCCAGCAATTGAATATTCCATTATGGATTATGCAGTCTGAATCGTTAATCTTCCCTCATGTGATGTCACATGAGGGACTACTGGCGACACGCAGTGTCAAACTTGAAAGACTGTCGCAATTAGCTTTTATCTACTGATTGTTTATACAGAAACGGCTGGATCCTCGGAGATGAAAATTTGTACACATGGGTAATTTGACCCAGGGAATCTTATTAGATAGGTCTCGTTGAAATCAGATGTCTTAACAAATTGATTTTGTAATGGGAGCAACATGAGAACCAAGTTTATAGTATGATCATCTGCTAATTGATTTAAATAATATTAGTTTTTTTAATTTGGCGAAAAAAAAATCAGAATTGGCCAAAATATTTTTCGACACAGAATGAACACTGTTATAAACACATGTACATTTAGAACATTTAAAAAAAAAAATTCAAAATAAGTTTTAAAATTGATGTCAAGAATGTGACTGTTTTAAAGAAAAATATTCAGCGACATGAATATTCATTAACATATAATTACAGGTTTTAGTAATAAAGCTAGCTGAGAAAGAGTAGACGGCTACATAGACACTAATTAAGAATTTAGGTGAAGTAAAATTTAGAAGGTGGCACACCATACATATAATACATAAATCATAACATATCTTATTATCTGACTCTTATTAAATATCAGAAGAAAATAACAACATTTAAATAGAAAAAACTGCAACACATATCTTAATCAAGAAGTTTCATCAAATGAGTTACAAATGGGGATATTTCCTAATGAAGTAATGATATTTCTTAATTTCCTAACAAACTTGTTACAAGTTTTATAAATGCTTCGTAATTCTGATGGACATAAATTAGTGTGGAAAGTCTAACCCCCTTAGGTTATCTAGGATAACCCCTGGATGAGAATTCAATGATTAGGATTCTGGTATATAAAATAAGAGATTGCACCAGCGGTGCTAGCATACCCCCACAGTGCAAAATTCGAACCAACAAAGTATGAGTGAGATATCTGCTTGGATAGGGAAAATCCCCCCAACATTTTCATATAAATAAAATATCATTAAACTGTAGAATGGAAAACATGAACAAAATGATTGAACACTCAATTCATTGCCATCATAATAGTGAACATCCATACCAATTTCATTGATATTTGTCAACCAGTGGTGGAGATATGGACAAAAAAACCAATGCTTCCAAAGCTACAAAGATGAATAACTCTAGAATGAAAAACAGGAACAAAAACGATTGAACACTCAATAAAAATGATTGAACACTCAATTGATTGCCCCCCCCCCCGTAGTATTGAACATCCATAACAAATTTCATTTAGATTCGTCCGCTGGTAGTGGAGATATCTGCTCGGACGGGCAAAAAAACCATCATTTCCAGATGAATAACTCTAAAATGGAAAATCCGGAAAAAATGATTGAACACTCTGTTGAATGCCCTCACAGTAGTGAACATCCATTCCAAATTGCATTCAGATCAGACAACTGGTATTTGAAATATCTGTCTGGAAGGACGGATTAACGGACGCACCAACATTTGTGTAGATATGTGGCTATTGAGTTATGTGACTAAAATAGTTATGTGCCACACAATTTATGTGGCTATCAAGTAGTTGATAAAATTTTATGTGGCTATCAAGTCCTTAATAGTGATAAAATTTCAGATTATGGAATCAGAACATGTAGGTATTATAGCAGAAGTAGCTGATTGAAACTCAAAAACATGTATACAGCAACTTGGACAGTGGAATAGGAGAAACTGACAGGTCCGTGATTGGGTGACTAGCCACATAACTGTCCGAACACCTACTAATGACAGATCACGGATGTCTAAATCTATGTGTTTCCAACTGTTGTGTGACAACAAAATTAAATATGCTGATTTGTCCAAACAGATCACTTTTGATCATTCATCTCAATGCTTATACGTGGCTACCTACGTAATGGAAATTAGACACATAACTATCCATTTTTCTTATTAATAGCCACATAAGTATACAAATGTAACCGCGAATGGAAAAATGGAGGGATAGAAGTCGGGACGGAATGACAGACAGACAAGGTCAATCCATTCTTCGAGAGTGGGGGTTATAACTACTTTATTAATAGTGCCAACAAATATGGAATAAGAATAGATATATTCAGTAGGTGACGAATAAGCTGAGAAATAACTAGTAATAATCAGAGGAAACTAGTAAATGGATAGGGATGAAAGGGGGATCTCAGAAACGTGAGAAGAAAGAAGGAGGTGGTCTTAAAAAATAAAGCAATGTGTGGTTAAAAGTTACTCATGGCTTCAATCTCACTGAACTGAACTACCTGGAAAACATTTTATCAAAACTTTATTAAACAAAGAAAGCATTTGAGACACACATATTGTTTGATGAAAATGTAGTTACTGATTTTTTTTCTTTCTGTTGATAATGTCAGAAATATTGAGATGTCAACATATGCAAGAAAGAGAGCTCTGTAAGTGAATTCATTTTTAAAGCCTTGTAGCAGTTTAATCCATATATTTTCATATTGATATGTGAATCTTGTTGTCAAATTAAAAAGTAAAATACATGCTTCACCCATATGCATAGTTCTGTTGGGCTAGAAAGCATATACCATAGGGTAGAAATTTAGACACTCTGACACATGTCCTATGTAAAGTCACACTAAAATTTTACAAAGATTTCCAGCAAGACTGAATTTAGTGTGCCTGTCATTTGCAGAATGAGGTCCCCAGAGGGTGAATTTAGTGATGCTATCACGCACAGCGGGCTAGCATGACTAAATTCACCCTCTGGGGACCTCTGGAAAGTTTCTTTATTCCCAAATTTCTATAGAAACTTCTTCACATAGATTCTATTTCTTTTTTCGTTTAATTTCTCTATATTCCCAAATTGGCAGACGACACATTTCATAATCGAGTCTATGTCTCCCATAGCAGATGAGGCCATGCAGAATGAGGTCCCCAGAGGGTGAATTTAGTGATGCTAGCCAGCTCTGTGGGTTAGCGTCACTAAATTCACCCTCTGGGGAGCTCATTCTGCAAATGACAGGTACAATAGACTAAGGCTTGATTTCCAGATACAATTATCTACTATTTACATTAATTGAACTCATACTATTGTCAGCCTTCCATATTTTTGAATGGTAACTGGTCCTCTTATTTTTTAAAAAGCTTATGTTCATTGTTAAAAGTGTACTAAGCATTAATTTTTTTTTTTATTTCTTTGCTCATTCCCAATCTTTCAATAAATTATGATATCCCAGGAAATGTTCAGGTTAACATGTAGGATGCCAGTATATCATGTACTGCATTCACAATGAAGTTATGCAATAATGTTGAGGTACAGCAGACAATGAATATCAGAATTTCATTTCAGGTAAATCAGAATAAAACTTATTTCTACAAATGTTAACCCTTTCATGACTGGACTTTCCTGAAATTTTGAGAAAAACTTGTGCCAATGCATTCTCTTATATATGCGAATCTCCCGTATATAGAAGCGAATACATTGGCCAAACAATATTTACATTGATCTTGTAAGCCAGTGCATTCTCTTATATATGCGAGGCTCCCTATGGGAGACTCGCATATATAAGAGAATGCACTGGCACATGATCTTTAATGCTGCACCAGCACAGATCTCATCGAGAAAGGGTTAACAGCACAGGGTGAAAAGATAAGAGGTGCGTGCATCTACAGACTACACAGTACTTGTTTATGTACCCTTCCGCCAATGGATCGTTGTTTGTAATCTGTTTCCTATTGTCACCAACATGAACACCATAGTCCTGCAACAAACAGATGCATATTATAGCATCATCAACTCCCCCTAGAGTTCCAAGAGTATGAGAGAAATAAATCAATCATGATGTCAACCCTCTTATCATCTAAATAATAAAGATGAGTAAATAGCACAATATTGTGTCATCATTATTTACTGATAGAGATAACTATTTATTTTTCAAGTTTAATAATATAAATTATCCAACAAACAGTGTGAATTTGTAGCATGCCATACACACAACACTGTCTTTCCTTATAATTCCATCTCAACTATGTACATGTGGTTAATTGACAGAGTGGTTCAACATTAATGGCTTTGAGTTATAGTTCAAACTAGATGTGTGACTGTCCCAATGGGACTAAGGTAACCCCCCATGTTATTAAAACGATAAGATGTTTTACATGTCAGTAAACATTAAGTTAATATAATAAAATAATAGATTCCCATTGCAGGTGCACCAACTAACCCCTAACCCTAATCCTAAACCAATTGACCAAAAAATGTAGGAATAAAATCTCGAACAAAAATATGCATGTTGCAAAAACTAAAAAGGGGGATAACTCCACCAAAATAAGTCCAACAGATGTCATAATCGCAGGTGCACAGGTTCATATGGTGGTTGATGTCTGTGCCAAGTTTCACAGAAAAATGATAAAAAACGACTGAGAAAAACTCCGCACAAATTTGTGTCCACGGACGACAAACGGATGATAAAATAGATATTACTAGTATTAGACATCTTTTTCACAAATCGAAGATATTGTTCCTTTATACAGGTAAACAATGCTTTATTGTGTATGTTCCCAAGAGATATTAATGGAGAAAAAGTTGGAAAAATGTCTCAACTTGATACACATTATGACTCCCACAAAAGTGCTACTGGTACCTGAAGTACAAGTTAATTGTTGATACATCTTATCCAAAAAGAAACTCTGACCAATCAAAATATATCCCATAGACATGCAAACAAATAGTCCAATTATTCTTGAACAAAATCATTTACTCACATCAACAAAATCCAGAGGACCTCTGACTTCATCACCAATAACATTGATAGCCACAATACCAACCTGTAAAATCAAGAGAACCGGTCTGTTTAACAGGAGATCATTAAAAAACATATCATTTATGTCAATTTTCATCTTGTATAAAAATGTTAAGTCGGAATCAGAAAATAATTTCAAATTCTTCATTTGAATTTTAAAATGATACAAAAATTTAAACAAAGATTGCAATTAGGTATTTGAATAATTTGTGCTGTTGGTTTTCCTTAAAAGGAAATATCAGAGAAAATAATTTCTTCCTGTTATCCTGGTATTTTCATCGAGACATCCTGAGAAAAATGATTCATATATAAATGCGATTTAACACTTTCTATACTAAATACACATTGACGAGTAATTCCCTTATGATATGTTCAGATAATAAGTTCAACAAATACACATAGGTTATAGCGTTGAACTTATTATCTGAACATTTCCCACCAATGAATAGGATTCCTTTGGCACTTCTATTGTCTGTCGTCAGCTCATATTTCTTGAACATCCCTCCATAAAAAGGGCAGATCTGTTTTGGAAGTCTAAGATAGATCACAGTTAATAATATGCCTTACGGAAAGTAGTTAATATCAAGGAAACTTATTTGACCATTGGGAGCCTCACATATATAACAGAATGCACTTGCTCACAAGGTCAAGATAAATAATGTTATGCCAATGTATTCTCTTATATATGCGAGGCTCCCTATGGGTCACTCGCATATGTAAGAGAATGCATTGGCACAGGGTTTTCGCAAACATTTCAGGAAGCTCCTGTCATGGAATGGTTAAATAATAAGAACTTGCATCAAGACGGAACGCTTCAACAAGTTATATGGAAGGACACCTGCCTCTTCATACTCATAAAGACTGAACGCTTCAACAAGTTATATGGAAAGACACAAGCCTCTTCATAATCACAGTGTAATAGAGGTTGAATTTGTTGATGTGGTTCTTGTGTATGTTCAGTTTGAGATAGGATCATACTCACAGTATTATAGAGGTTGAATTTGTTGATATGGTTCTTGTGTATGTTCAGCTTGAGATAGGTTCCGACTGCATCGACGTGAACTGACTTGAGCTCTCTGGCTTTATACCCCGTCTTTTCATTGTCAGAAAGGGAGACGTATCTGTGAAAATGCAAATTTAATTTTTGAGACTGCAAATTTTTTTGGGATTGGGTGGGATTCGAACCCCGGCCCATGACGGCGAGCACGCCTTGCGACTCCAAGTCCGCTGTCAATACCACACGGCCACCGAAGCGACCCCTAAAAAAGGAAGCTGAAATGGCCGCTGTATTCTGACGTCGCACTTAGGACACTATATGCGCATTTTAAGGTCTCTATCTGGGTTCTTGCAGCTATTTTCATATGAAATTCAAGGGTTTTCAAGGAGTATTCGTGGTCAAAATTCAAGGGTTTTCAAGGAGTTATATGCTAAAAATTCAAGGGTTTTCAAGAACCTGCAGGGCGGAAGGCCTGTAACCTGGAAAAAGTAGGGTGCTGTGTTAACAGTATTTATTCAACATGTGGGCATGAGACGCATGTATTCAATGGATAACAACCATTGAATACATATTGTTGTATACATCAAGAGGAACACAAGCCATAATGTTAACAATCCTCTTAGGTGATGCACATCTAATTACTGGTTTTTCATTAGCCATAACTCACAGTAAAGGTAGTTTTAGTATCAATGGTAGTCACAGTCATGGATTGAATTAAACTTATCCACACAAGGGTGTGAAATTAATACAAAACACAACTTGCATCATAATCTACAATCTTTTATCAAACTCTTTGCGGAAGGCTCCGCTATCGTGAAATATATCTTGCACTGCCCACAACTCAATTTGGTTCATGTCTGAAGATTTTATATTGTCTAGAGTAATATTCTGGTAATATGCACCAAGACCAAACACAGTTAAATACATTGATTTGTTTTCCCCTATACTCAGCTGCCTAGCTATTTGGCTATCAGGAAACATTTGATGAAATACTTTAGATACAGTTGAACAGCTGTTGCAGCTGTAATGACTTGCACACATGTTTGCACACCACAAAAGTTCAGCCTTAAGTACATCGCTGCTGGTCACCAGGGACGACACAGTGCTAATAGTTACAGGTTGGGTAGTACTAGTATTGCGCTGCTCTTGTTGTTGTTGGTCTGAGCTGGCAGTGGAATTCAAGGCAGAGGAAATGCTTATTAAGCACCTTGCCTTGTGTTTGTTGTCGGCTACTGCGCGTAGCCACGCAGAATACTCTTGATTTGAGAGCCATTTATTATTGAATTTGCATTTCCCTCCTGTCATATTTCTATTTCGAGCATTGGTAACACGCTGTTTTTTCAGCCGACTTCGGATATGTTACGCGCAATTTGATTTGTCAATAGCTGGAGGGGATAGTCATTGACCAATCACAATGAGCAATACATAATTACTCGATCGATTGTTACTACTGTAAACAGTGTGAAATTCATAGCGCGTAATAGCCACTATTTACATTCTATGTCAGTTGGTCAAAGGTCGTTAGGTCACTGTGTTCCGTATGTTTCTATGCGAGTTGACATCGTGCGTTCGCATTGCGTTATAACCTGGTGTATACATTCTATCTTGTGTTTATATATTAGGTTCACATTCAAGGGTTTTCAAGGGCTGGTACTGGAATTCAAGGGTTTCAAGGGCCCTTGAACAATGATTTTTAAATTCAAGGGTATTCAAGGACCCGCGGGAACCCTGTCTATAGTATATATAGGAGATATAGCACAGTCGCATGTTATACGTATGCCTCCGGAAACATGCTGAGAATTGCTCTTTGAACATGCTTGGGACTATACAACACACCAGGCACCTATTTTTAGAAGCAAATTTAATTTTTGAGACAGTGCAAATTCTTGTAAAATTAAATTTGCTTCTAAAAATAGGCGCCTGGTGTGTTGTATAGTCCCAGGCATGTTCAAAGAGCAATGCTCGGCATGTTTCCGGAGGCATAAATATAACATGCTACTGTGCTATATCTCCTATATATATATTAATTTTAATGGCCACATTATTTATATTTTAAAATTGTGTGCTATGACTATGGTTTTCAGGGATCTGTGGGCATGAATTGATAGCAGAATATTTAACGCATGAGCCTGATGTGTAAATAAATATAGGGAGTTAGAATAATAGTACAGGGGGGGGGGGGGGGGAATTCCCGCAAAATTTAATAATAGTACAGGGGTGAAATAATGGGGTCATTAATCAACATATTTCTTTGTTTGTCCCTAAAAAAGACCCAAGAGAAGAATAGCCCTTGTCTGATTCTTTAATAATCATTTTACATCACATAGAAGTGTTTTTATATGGAAAGCAGTCATTTGGAATGAAATAAAAAAAACTATAGGAACCCAAATAAGCAGCATACAGGGGTGATTTTCACTTGAAATATAATAAGAGTTCCTGTATGTTTATTTGGATTCCAGAGTAGTAGTTATGGCTATCAATGGGCAGCTACAACCATTATAAATAAAAAAACAAAGAGGAGACATGCGAAATAAAGTACTTGCAGAAATTTACAGCCACTTGTTCAGCTGTACAACCCTGATACAGAATGAATGTCCTAGATTCCTTCTCCAAAGCACCCCTTTATGGGTTAAAGCAAATTAAGTAATAATAAACTAAAGTTAATATTGCATGTCGAAAGTAATACCATGGATGATCATGAGCTCATTACAATGTCAGAAAATATTTCATCTGAAAAAAAATAATGATTGACTAACCCCAATCTGGTGTATCTGGCATTTTCGAGACTTGGGGAGACACCGTCACCAACATCTCCAACGTAGAACTCAGCCTTAGTCGCTAAAATTAGAAAGTGTCAATAGCAGTTATGCAATGAGGCATACAACAGAGATTAAGACCACACATAGTGATCAAAGCTATATTAACCTCTTCGCTGCTAAATGACGTTATGACGTCCTGTGCTGGGCTGTTGACGTTATTGCCATTTTCCAATGGGAAAATATAACGGGAATATCACAATAACCATAAAACTGACTCAGCTGACGGGCTATTATCGTTCACAATCGTGGAACATCATACACTGTTTGAAACGTCGAGATACAGTTATTCCGATGCACCAATCGCTGAGTTCCAGTTATGTATAATGGCCTACTGCCAGTGTGCTGAAGTAGGTCCGTAGTACCTACGGACCATATAGCACACGGCGTGCACTTTTACGTCCGTAATAGATACGTACGTCATAGCAGCGAAGAGGTTAAAATAATTTACAGAGGTCTCCATCTGTCTTCCATGATTCCATGTTTGAATCATGAATCAATACCTGATTGGATGTATTTTGCATTATGAACATACTCATCACAAAGTAACATATTACACAAGAGAAGAATCCTTATTTTTCATTACTTCCATAAATTAGAGATATAATATATATATACATGTAGTATAATATAGAGTCTAATATAACAACGTAATAATGATAGTAGCAAAAACACAGGAATACATGTAGCTTTAATATCTTTTTTCAAAAGGAATAGTGCTAATTTTTCAATTTGAACTCACATTTCATAAATTGGAGTATAAAGTTGTAGATGTGGATTTGAAACACTATTTTGTTCCTCTGAAACTCATAAAACTCATATAAATCAATATTATAAGCACTTACCAATGAGGTATTGATGAGATAATATCTGAACTTTACGCAGCCGAGACCGTTGTTCAAACTGAATCACAATGTCTTGTGGATATAAGCAAAATCTGGAATACAAAATTTAGTGTTAAAGCCACAATGATGAGATCAATTGTAAACCTTTCGTGATGGGAGCTGCGCAACATTAACCCTTCCATGACTGTGGCTTCAGGAGACTTTGCGAAAACCCTGTGCCAATGCATTCTCTTATATATGCGAGTCTCCCATAGGCTAGGGAGCCTCTCATATATAAGAGAATACATTGGCCTAACAATATTTACATTGACCTTGTAAGCCAGTGCATTCTATTATATATGGGAGGCTCCCTATAGCAGACAATGCGCTGCCACAGGATCTTTAATGCTCCACCAGTGCAGCTCCCATCATGAAAGGGTTAAAGATCATGTGCCAGTGTATTATCTTATATATGAGATGAGAGTCTCCCATAGGGAGCCTCTCATATAATGTACTGGCTTGCAAGGTCAAGCTAAATATTGTTAGGCCAATGTATTCTCTTATATATGTGAGGCTCCCTATGGGAGACTCGCATATATAAGAGAATGCATTGGCACAGGGTTTTCACACAAATTTCAGGAAGCTCCAGTCATGGAAGGGTTAAATGGAGGTAATTTAGACATCTCAGGTTGTACTTCTGGCACTTATCATTGGCACTGTTATAATATCGAACCTGCCCCAGAACCAGGATTCTCTCATCCATAGAATAATTTGGAGGCAATGCATTTTAAGGAATTTAATAGTTTTATACCAAATGGTCTGAATGATACGTCAGTGCAAGCATTTTGATGTTCCAGGCCTGCAGGTTTCAAAATTATGTGTAACCTATTTTTCGTTCAACTGGTTTGTGCTTAGGTAGCCCATACCATACATGTAGGTTAGCAGAAGAGTTACACAAACTGTATTAATCACTACAACTGGTATTATTAACTACAGTTGGGCAACTCATTGAAATACCATAATAATTTTGAATGTCTCAAAGCAAGGTGAGAATCAGTTATCGTGAGACCAACATAAAACATTGGCTTGACCTGTTTTTCGTTCGCGGCATTTTCATTTTAGATAACCTCCAGGCAAACTGAACGGTCGTTCGCCTCAAATTTGCAGGCCTGTGTTCAAAGGAATTACAATCCCAGGTACCTAATAATCGTGATGGGTGGGGATTTAGGCTGAAATTAATAATAGTGATGGCAAGTTCACTCTTTGTCTCAAAGCCAAATAATAGTGATTGTTAGGAAGATTCACCAAAATTAATAATCATGCTGACACTATTATTAGGTATCTGAGAGTTGAAGGCTTTCCCTATCAATCAAACTAGTAACAATTGCTAATTTTGTAATATGATTTGAATAATGTGACCATTCACAAAGAATTCCTTCATATTAATATCATCTGGACCAGAACTATAAAGGCCTAGTTGCAATAATGGGAAAGATTACTGTTAAGGCCTAAAAAAGACTTGTTTCCAAACTTTCCACTAACCCCACCGAGTCTAATAGCCTATATTGAACCACTGAGCCTACACATTTTATTGTGAATTCAGAAGAAAAAAAACATGTGATTCACAATTTTTTTTCATGTAACGCATTGCATGTCAGACGCACATTCATAAAAAAAACAGATGAAATTGGAGGTTATTCTCCAAATGGTACATAAGGTCATAACACTGAAGGGTCAGAATTTGACTGACAGATTTGAATGCAGATGCGTTCGATCTTGATAAGGACATGACGCTAGAAGATGAGTTGATAGTTTCTTTATAGACTGTAATGACCAACCTGCTAGTGCTGCAGGGCTCAAAATTGGGGGGGGGGGGGGGGGGTTGGACATTATATTATTGCAATAATTGGACAATATTGGAGAAAACAAGTTTTACATGTCTTACCCCTAATGGTCCTAATTTCGTTCAGTCTATTAGTGGTAACAAAGGTCTTTTTTATGTAGATTGGGTCAGGCCTGAGAATATGGTGCCAGACATTTGCAGAAGGAGGTTCCCAAAGGGTGATTTTAGTGACACTACCCCACAGAGCGGGTTAGTTTCACTAAATTCACCCTCTGGGGACCTCATTCTGCTCAGGCCTCATCTGCTATGGGAGACCTTGACTCAGATTTATGTTCCCAGATGGTGAAGATGGTGATGTGCACCCATTGGAAACCTCGATTATGCATTGCATCATCTGCCAATTTGGGGATATAGAGAAAATAAATTTAAAAAGAATCTTCATGATGAAGAAGTTTCTTTAATTTGATAATAAAGATACCTTTCATAGAAGATGAGGCCTATATGTAAGCAGAATGAGGTCCCCAGAGGAAAAATTTAGTGATGCTAGCCTGCTGTGCAAGATAGCGTCACCAAATTCATCCTCTGGGGACCTCATTTAGCAAATGTCAGGCACCTTATTTTTAGGCCTTAAGTAGATTGGATCCTACCTGCATGCCTGCCATCCCTTTGTTGTGGGACTGTGGTGGTTCAGCTCAGTGGCACAATAGCAATCATCCTGGCCAGATACATGGATCACTCTATATTTCAGTTTATGCGGCATCTTCAAATATGTTCACCTGAAAGAAGCACGAAGTAGAACGAATTGAAGTAATAAATTCAGTTGTTGTACCGGTACATACAGTAATGCTCTAATTAATCGACCTCTTAACCAAAGCAGAATTATGGGTAACTTTTCAGGATTTAGTCGGAAATATGGCTTGTTGCCATTCATCGGAAAGCTCTCCCCGAGAGCTTTCCGATGAATGGCAACAAGCCATATTTCCGACTAAATCCTGAAAAGTTACCCATAATTCTGCTTTGGTTAAGAGGTCGATTAATTAGAGCATTACTGTATGTATTGTGACCTAAGTACAAATTGATTACATAACATTACATTCAGCAATGTGGGTGTACAGGGGATCGGGCACAAGTCATGAAACTCATGGGAGACCCTCTTCCCTGGAAAACAGCTGATAGTGAGTACGAATATGAAGATGGCATTATTATTATTATAGGAACCTAGGTTAAGGTTGTGTTAACAGTTGGGTTCCATTGGAGAATGGTGCCCCAATTGTCCATGATGTTAAATGACACACAATGAGCACCGTCCGCCAGACAGAGGCACATAAATTTACAGGATGGATTGGCTTTATAGCTGTGGCTGTGAACGCAGTTTCCGGCAAATTGGAGCAAGTAATAACAATGTGAAAGTTATGAGAAATAAAGAAAATAAATTTGTGAAACGGTCTGTAGATGAGATGTATGATTGGACTGTTAAAAAGAGGTAAAACACAAGCAAATGAAGCAATGCATTTATGTATAGGAATATCATCTCAGAAAAGTCCTACCTTACTCATATTTAAATTCGTGCACCTCTGCAAGAATTCAAAACTGACAACAATATTTTCGTAAAAGTCTTGTATCTGATGACAGTTTAAGTTCTTAATTGTTACTGAAGACACGTGTATATATTAAACACGATCACAGCAGATTTAAATTGTGTAGACCATAACTGCATTATCATTTTGTTGCGGTGATGGTGTTTATATGATCCAAATGATTATTCTGATATTGAAATAGTGATGGACTGCACATCAAAGAAATGAACTCGAAAACAGAAAACCACAACGGAGAAGGCAACTAAAAATCAACACTTGGCTGTGGGTTGAGTTGACATGCACATGTAATCTAGAATGTGTATTTCTTACAAGCATTTCAACATCGTCGACATTACCATGATTTGTATGTCGCTTGACATTGAGTCAAGGTTTGGAATTTTTTATATTAGTTGACCAAATGTAAATATAGGCCTACATGTATACAATTAGGTGTAATTACCTATTCAGTGTTGAATTTTCACAATGTTTAAATTCAGAGTCATACTATTTTTCGCTCAGTTTTAAATTCTTGCACCAATGGGTGCACGAAAAACAGTACTGCGCGAATTTTAATACGAGTACATTAAAATAAGCTTATGCCTCCGTTCATTATCCCCAAACTGGTCAATTTAGGTTGTCACAGTTCTCGAATATCAGTTTAATATTTTATTGCATCCATGTCCTATGATAGCAATGGGTATATAGAACATGAGAAGATACTCATTACCTACAGTTTCTGGCTGGAACAATCGAAAAAATGCTTATTTGTGGAATGAAACAAGTGTGTGTCATTTCGGTGAAGATCTGCTTTAATTACTATTTACATGGGCATATTAGGCTGTACCAAGTTATATTGAATGTATATGTTTCAAATATTGGATGTTGTTCAACATTTTTTACTTGCAATTACCTTTATCATTTGGTTTGAGGTCATATTTGAGTGCAAAACTACAAAAAAACAGGCGTAAATTGATATTGTATGTTGCGCGGGACATGTTTTGGCGTGTTTGGGGATAATGACCCTCTAATTTGATTTGTTAATTTGGCCATCAATTAGGGGAGAACAGCTTTTCTAAGTTGATATAACTTGTGCTCCCATCCCCATTGTTTGACCTACTGTCTATCTTTCACTTATAAACATTTATGTATGTAATCATCTTTTTTATTGATTTACAATAAAATATGTCATCATCTATCCGCATTCAAAGGCAGTTGTGCGACTTTTAATTTAACTGGGATCATGTTTTTCTTGAGTCAGTGTTTTAGATGTCTCCTCTGCCCAGGCTTTTTGGCTATTGCTGCAGTCTTAGCTATAGTCAGACATCCATCAATAGAAGTCTGTGTGAACCATTGATCCATTGTAAATGTCAGAAGCTTTTTGAACCGTCTCTCGCTCTGATCATCATTCAGATTAGCCCATGTTTCGTTAGAAATAGAGTAAGCCACAGTTAATTAACACCTGGTCAAGGTGGTAGCCTTTGTACTACCACTAATCTTAAATATGCTCTGTATACAAGATACCGTACAGTAAAATTTCTCGAAACAGTGAACGGAAGATTCTACTAGTGATGAGCCGATTGTCAAATAGAGCCTTGCGCCGATTGCCGGTTATTTGAGATCACAATCGGCCGATTCAGGTGCCGATTCCGACTTATTGTAATAATTATACCAAAATATGTTATATGTGTTATATACTACTTCGATTTGGAAGCAACAACATCAGTAGTATGCCAGTATACATATGGGTAAGTATAAAGGTAGGTACGGGTGAACTTGTGAACGAATTCCTGCGTCCTGACAACCAATACACATGTTATATTATGCTCAATTTACCGTAGATTTCTATCTATAAGTCGCTACTTGTTGACCCAGTATTTCCCCTCAAAACGTTCATTCGGCTTATACAACTGTAAGTCAATTGGGGGTCAATATTAATAATTGTTATCAGTGTATTTATCCCTATCCAATTTATAATAAAATAAAAGAATTCAACATGAGACCTCCGTCTGAGGAAGGGATATTGATGTTATACCACATTATCCTGAACTCAACTGTATAGACAATACCAAGGAAACCATGCATAACATGTGAGGGCATGATCATTGATGCAACACTTGTTTACTGTCTACAGGTTTTTTTTATGTCGGCTTATAGATAAGAGGTCATTGAGGTCACTGGCTGACCCAATATCAGTTTGAATACTGGTGATTAGCGGTCACTACGTTGAATAGTAGTTGTTAATTGGTGAACAATGGGGATGTTGTAACACACTACACTATATAATGGGTCTCGTCTTTACATAATTATTTCAATTCATTCGATAAATAATAACTGAATCACTGAATCGTGGTGAATGCAGTCAACTGAATAATTATGTGTCAGGTGACATGAACTTTGGGGGGTTATACCTGTGTTAGGCATGACCTGGCTGTATATCATGTGTTTGGTCATGTATATATTGTGTTTGGTGAAACTTTTCCCGTGTTTACTGGTCATTTATTCAATAAAACATCCGTTATATTTAACACAGTTTATTGAAGAAAACAAGCACCTGATTATTATTTAGACAATCGGAAATGCCGATGTTGAAACCCGAATACCGATTGTCATCCGATGGGCCACAATCGGCCGATTCCGATTGTCATTTCCGATCATCGGATCATCACTAGATTCTACCACTCACTCTCTCTAATAATACCTAGATACAAATTCGCAACTGAAGATCTTCTACTACAATATTTCAACAATATAAATGTTTTAATTCAACCCCCGCATGCATAATAACTGTTTTATTTGTACCTCACAGCTCCGCACACTGTTTCGAGGTGCCGCAGAGGAGCGGTTATCAGCATGCTAGCAGATCTGAAACTATACCACTGGCAAAACGGAGAAAATCAAAATGGCTCATATTTCTGTACAAGGCGGTGGGCAGGATCTTCACAGAAATCCCCGATCAAGTCTATATAGTATACGATACCCTGACTGAAGTGTACACACAAATAAAACAAAAATCTAACTAGATACGAACTAAGTCACATTCCATCGCACCTAATAATAATAAGAAACCGTAGAAGGTGCTACATACTACCACCGAATATCAACACCAAGGAGTACCAGGACTCGATATTTATTCGAACAATGAATCAGTGACTGGAACGAACTGGAAGAGGAGTTCAACAGTTCTGTGGAAGAACTCTGGAACTATTTGAACGCGCACTCCTTCCCGTCATGTCACCACCAATATTGGTCTATAATATAACGTACCACTTCAGATACAGATAATGGCCAATGTGGCAACGACTGTGGTGTGGAGTGTTGTGTTCCAACAGTTCAAATTCAAACTGGCGAAATGCACATAAAATAAATCAAAAAATCATTAGCTAGCCTAGTTTTAACTTTTAGCGACATTAGATTATTTAGCTCATTTGGCATTTGCACTCAACCTGTCTATTACATATGGATTTGTGGTTTTGCGAGACCTGATAACGTTCATCGACTTTATGACTGAACTACGGGACAAATCAACATGACAACAAATTAACAATGACGTCAATATATACAGTAGCGGGCTTTCGGCGAAAATGGGTGACAAAACTCTCGAAAAAAAATATGTTATACTCGTTTACAAGCAACAAATCATAATCAAATTGGTGTTTATCGTGATCGTACTTCTCATATACCGACATAAAAATGCTAACAATCTAACAAAAATGTTAAAAAATATTAGTTTGAACCTTGTTTTTGTGCTGTTGTTTTGCTTGACAACATTTTCTTTCAAATTTATTCGGGTGTGTTCGATTCTCCTAAGGTGCAACACCGGCGCAGGTCTTAAATAGCAGATAGCTGTATTGGGCGTTATCTATCCATAGGTAAGTCCTAATCTTATAAATTAAATACTAAATATTGTGCAAGAAAACAATTTTGACATTGATCACATTATTTTCTACAATGTTTAGTGTTATTAATGTCGGGAGGGGACTTAATTTGAAGACATACAGTTGGTGAAGACCACCAAGTTACTCTAAGAATAAGACGACATAGAGAGGGGGGGGGGGGCACATATACATATTCGAGTGTATTGCTGACTGATTTATTTATTAAAGTTATCAATCAAACTCAGTGTTCCTATTTCGCCCCTGAAAGCTGGGAAATAGCGCAATCAGGAGTGGTGCCACACCCCCCCCCCCCGACGCTGAATAAAGGTCACCGAATGGAACCTGTTCAGCAAGTTATTAATAAGTTGTTGTTGTTGTTGTTTACCATAGAACAATAAACCAGTTATCGAACAATAATGCTGTAGAAGGGTTGCTTCATCAGAAGGGCACATCGACACAAAGAGGATTAGCTATTTAAACACCACCGCCACTATACCTAGTACCATTTGGGACTAAGAAACATTTGTTCCAGGTACCATTAATCCCTCCACCCTTCATTACTAACGGTATGTGATTAACTGCATCTTGGTATATACAGGTCTGTGTTAACTTCTCCTAAGCTTCTAATGCACCACTAATATAATGATGCCTGAAATAATCTGTATTGATTGACCAATATTGTTTCTATATATTGAACACTACACAATAATTATAGACTCCGATTATGACTGAGGCATGATTGTATACACAATTTATCACACATCTTTCCTACCTTCTTCGATCAATATCGTCTCCCTACTATCACGCCTCCCTCTTACACAATATAGTTTAAACTTTTTTGAGGAAACAAAAATTTACTTCCTGAAATTTTTTGAAAACCCCGAGCCAATTTACTCTCCTATATGCGAGTCTCCCATATGGAGCATCGCATACATATGATATTACATTGGTCTAACAATATTTACCTTGACCTTGTAAGCTACATGTAGTGTATTCTCTTATATACATGGTAGACGCGCATATATAAGATAATGTACTGACACGGGATCTTTAATGCTGTACCAGCGCAGCACCATCCATAAAAGGATTAACCAGGTCTCTGTTTGGAAGATTATATATCTGGCTTTGAGCAGTAAGCCAAGACCTATGTTTCTGGTACCTTAGTCTTAATGTTTGAAAACCAATTACAAGCAGCCGAAGTTGATTTTTCGTTGATACAGGTTAACTAGCGTAATTTGCTTATGTACCGGTATGTTATTTGGGGCGACGCCTAATTTCGCGCTCCACGTGTATAATGTTTCACTGATTCTTACATGGGCCATGGGCGTTTTATTTATAGAAATGGGAATTTTTGGGACGGATTAAAAGTCGAACTGCGACCCGGAGACCGAGTCCGGTAAAAGGTGTAGTTGGGAATTCTGGTGAGATGCATGAGAAACCTTCAGTGATAAGCCATATATAGTTGTTGTAATAATTTGAAGGATTAGCTTTTTTAACGGAAAGAAACGAAACGCGATCGCCATTAACAGTCTTCTTACCTCGACGAGTTACCTGTTCGATGATCTGGAACAGACAGCAGGGAATCCCTTAACTTACAAATATTACTCCACTGTCAGACAACCAGTGCACAAATCACAGCACGTGATTGAACGGAGCGCGGGGGCTAACACAGAAGATAGTTGCGTGGGATTTGTGATTGACCCTGACTGACATATATACTATTGTTTGAAAGTGATGGGATTCCATGCTGTTTGCACCAGACTATCGAACGCACAGCTGTTCTAGATCATTCTAGGTGTTCTAGATCGTCTGGGTCATCCTGACTGTGGTGTCACATTGACACTCTTGAGTATACCATTGATGTGTGGTTCGCTTTGTTGCATGCTGCACAACAACATGGCACCGATGGGATGGCCGGTGTATAGTGCTGGAAAGTGGCTGGTGGCACGTCAAGAATGGTTTGTGATACCATTCATCGCATTCTGTGCTGCAAATGAATGCATTATTGTCCCCATGAATGCATACTCGGGCTTTTGTGACAGATTGCACATAGATATATACTTCACTCTTAATTGGTCCGGGGTTGTTCAATTTCAAGATTTCAAGATTTTAATTTATCATGTTCTCTCCTAATCATAAGACATAAGAGAACAAAACAAAAAGCATGAAATAAAATAACATTACGGGGCAAAAAGGTTGTGCGTTGCCAGGTCGGTGGTTGATGCACCGGCAGGTCGTGAACCATTATCCCGGGTACGATAGGCTACGCCCAATACATCGCAGGAAAGTGTACGCACCAAGAGCACCAAGTAGCAACCATGGCAACTACCCACTTCCGTCCAGATTTCGAGTCCTTATACGTATAAACATCACGCCTTAATTACTTCCGGTAGTCTAGCATAATAAAAGTCCAAGATGGTTCTAGTACTTTCCCAATAAATCTAGATAGATTTATTAAAACTGATTCCTCTCCAGCGTTAAAAAGCTCATATATAGCTTATAATGAGAGGGATTGGTATAATAATATTCTTCAATTAATTCCGTTCTATTACCATGTAAGGCCTGACAGTTACGGATATAGTGATATAGTGTCTTTATCCGACGAGGATAAGGATCATGCTGTTAGCTGCAGTTGAAGTTTGTGTGTGAATCCACAATTGGAGCATGTTTTATTTTGCTTTTTTAAATAGCTATCACACTTTAAATCTGTTGGTGATGTTATTATTCTTGGATTGTGAAAAATGACACGCCTTATTTCCACCTGGTTTGTTTATTCTGATATGAAGCATAGTTAGAATAGCTGCATGTTTATACACACCCTCTATAAAGATGATCGACTTTTCGAGGGCCCAAAATTACAAACCTGGTAAACGACATCTTTTGAAAGTCAAATAACTGTCAAAACCTCCGATGGATGGTTTCACAGGTTCGATCTGTCTAGATTCGGGTATATTAAACACAAAAGAGACGAACGCCACAAATTACTATTGGCATGAACAAAACCCTGGAGATTATAACAAATCGTTTTATAATTCCCCAATTAAAGCCACATGATATGGCGGTTTTCGCTCCAAAATACACGCAGGCGCGCAGCGGCGTCATTATAAACCGCACTGCGAGCAAGTAAACCAGTGCTGCGGGTGTCTGTATAAACCGCACCTATATATAGGGCCAAAACTATAGCAGTTTCCATACCAGGATTAGTCTAATTAGCAACAAATAGTCAATTTAAAAGTTATATCAATTTAAACAGTGGACGACGAATATGTTGGGTAATGAATATTTATTCCGTGACAGTATCATTTATAGTTCAGAGTTAATTCAGTTATCAGTCATGGAGATTTTTGTTTAGCCGAGTGCACTGCGAATTTCGTTGTAGTGACTTTCATCCATTTTCATTCATTGATCGATAAATTGGTTACAAAACATGCATATGGAGCTGGTTGTCTGGTACAATCATCCATTGGCATGCATGTTTTGAAACTATTCGCTCCAAATCTAAATCCACTAACTCGAAAATATACGCCTTTTCAACATAACGTGCAACGATTGGGTAAATGGAGGAAACTGCAGTGCGGTATTCAAGTAATAAGTACACTGCGCCAACTTCTCTGAAGTAAACTAATTGACCCTTCAGTTGATCTCGTTATTATCCAATCAGATAACGGCATCTATTCACTGAGAGCCTGTGTAATTTCCGGTAAGACATCGTCGTTTGCTTAATATCGTATATATATAGCAACAGTAATATCGGTGTATCTTTGTTCAAATTAAACAACAATTGTTTTGTAATTAGCAAGATTATTAAATTTCATACTAAGAATCCGTGCATCTCCTTATATATCGTTCGGTGAAATATATATTGGTGTGGACTTTCATTTGTTCTCTGGCTTCGGTGACAGTTCGCTCCAACAAACAGTTTATTTTCCAATTAATTTATTGACACGTTGTGGACATAACCTTCGCTATAGTATCTTATAGTATCTGGAACTTTACTGACGAGATACTAAAGATGTATACCCCGAATTAAAAAAGTTGTTATCGAAATTGTCCGGCAAATCCGACAGAGTTCAAATGCGCGGCTTTACAGTTTCACACATATTTACCATTGATTTGTTTGTCTTCTCGCTACTATAGCTCTATGAAATAATTATCTGTGAGCGAGGTTATCGGCCACTGGCGGAAAGGTGAATTATCATATTACCATGCTTTTCAATGATTATGTCGGGTTTTCTTTCTATCACCATAGACATTAGATTTGTTTAGCTACAAACAAAATATCATATTTGTCATTTGGACACATATATAAAGAACATATATACAAAAGTTTCACGAATCATCAACACAGATCCGAAAACACCAATGCCCACCCGAGGTCACCGAACTGGGTTGGACAACGAGGTGAGTTCAGCAAATGTTTCCATAGGTATATATAAACATATTTGCCCACGTGCACAAACTTTGTTCTTATATCCAAGCATTATCCAAACACCCATTGTACTGGAATGGCCCAATTAGTCAGCTATAGTAATCACTAGAAATATATCAATAAAGTACACGTGTATAGCCACCCGTATAGCAATACTATGTACACTTTTTCAACTGTTGATTGTTGTTGTAGTAGCGACACTTTTAATTACTACTCCGATCCGGGGGGTATATAGATGCCCTATTTATAGTCATTGAACATTGTCACATTGGCGGATGTGGTCATATAAAGCAACGGAAGAGTGAACCGTTTCTGATATAAGTATGTGCCATATCTATAATAAATTGCTAACTATAGATACTTTTCATATTTTCGTGTGCAATATTTGTTTTGTATACAATGTATAATATGGAATGTACTTTTTAAATGGACATATGGCTCATACGAAACTCCAAATTTTGTTCTACGTAATTTGGAGGGACGGATACGATATGTATATAAATACACGACATATTGATATACTGACTTCATATGCTCTGAAAAACACTTGCCAAAGTCACAGCCATTTTCCAGCCGTTTTCAATATTTCGCCAGAAATAAGAGAAATGCTCTTTATTTCTACCATATCAGGAATGGACAAACATGTGCCAAAATGCCTTTTTTTGTTTGGGACCCAAAACACCGTGTTCATAGTTGTTTTTTTTTCTCCATTACTTCAAATCGTCTTTTTTGAGGTTACAGAATGCTGGTATAATGTTAGTTAAGATATTTATCGACCTATTTCGGTACCGGTAAAAATTCAAAAGCGAATATTATTATGTGTATTTTTGGAGCGCAAACCTACGGAAGCGTATTCGGGACATGGTAGAAAAAAAATAAAGTCAAAATTTTGACTTTTTATCTCAAAATTTTGACTTTATAAACTAAAATTTTTGACTTTTTATCTCGAAATTTTGACTTTCAAACTCAAAATTTCGACTTTCTAAGTCAAAATTTTGACTTCATAAACTCAAAATTTTGACTTTTTAACTCGAAATTTTGACTTTCAAACTCAATATTTTGACTTTCAAAGTCAAAATTTTGACTTTATCTCAATATTTTGACTTTCAAAGTCAAAATTTTGACTTTTTATCTCAATATTTTGACTTTCAAACTCAATATTTTGACTTTTTATCTCAATATTTTGACTTCATAAACTAAAAATTTTGACTTTTTAACTCGAAATTTTGACTTTCAAACTCAATATTTTGACTTACAAAGTCAAAATTTTGACTTTTAATCTCAATATTTGGACTTTGAAAGTCAATTTTGACTTTTTATCTCAATATTTGGACTTTCAAACTCAATATTTGGACTTTTTATCTCAATATTTTGACTTTTAAACTTTAAAACTTTTTAAACTTTAAAAGTCAAAATTTTGACTTTTTAGAATTTTCTAAAAATAGAATAAGCAGTGTGAATCTATTTTTAGAAAATTCTAAAAAGTCAAAATTTTGAGTTAAAAAGTCTAAATTATGACTTTGAAAGACATAATTTTGACTTAGAAAGTAGAAATTTCGAGATAAAAAGTCAAAATTTTGACTTTTAAAGCCAAAATAGTGAGATAAAAAGTCAAAATTTTGACTTTGAAAGTCAAAATTTTGAGTTTGAAAGTCAAAATTTCGAGTTAAAAAGTCAAAATTTTGAGTTTATAAAGTCAAAATTTTGACTTAGAAAGTCGAATTTTTTAGATAAAAGTCAAAATTTTGAGTTTGAAAGCCAAAATTTCGAGATAAAAAGTCAAAATTTTGAGTTTATAAAGTCAATATTTTGAGATAAAAAGTCAAAATTTTGACTTTATTTTTGTTCTACCATGTCCCGAATACGCTTCCATACAAACCGCTATGTGTTTTAAACCTGAAAAACAAACATTCATATGTTCATGCAGTTTAGGGCTACATTGTTTTCAAGCATCATGGATCATAACTCTTTTCAAGTTTTATATTAAAAATTCCATTATATTGAGTAATTATTGAAACTTGGAGCTTCATTCTATGTAATGCTCTATTTCGATCATATTATATTCATAAGGCTTGTCTTTAAACGTGGATTGGGGAACTGAAAAATACATAACTTTGGATAAATCTTCGATATGAGCTCAGGGCCACCCACCCTCGGGAATTTGAGTGCGTCCTGTATTTTTTTCGCCACCCCCCACCCCCGGTTTCAGAGAAAATGTCTGACATTAAAACATATTACACTAGAGTTGTCCGCCATAAATCATGCACGATATCGACATGACGATGGAGACCATTCCCGTCCACTCTGCCCTGCATATAAATCAAATGAGTTACTCTTATATACACGATATAATATATGTTTGAATCAGTGGGTGCCTTGTATCTGGTCGAAACTGCAATAACAATATACAAGAGTTACTTTTCTGTGTATTTCATAAGTGTCGCCAATTAACAAAATAAAACAGTCGACATAATTACTGTTGAATAATGTTAGAGCGTCCCCAAGCATGACCGTATATATCAATCAATGTATTGTGTTAATCGATCGATCTATCAAATTCAGATTCAGATGTTTATTACGCCTTTCGTCGCATTTGACATAACAGGCGAGTCAATTTCAAACAGTGTACATATTACATAATATAGATGTGAGGTGACATAATATACATACACAATATAGGTTGGAGTTATTAGTGTCCTACATGTACATGGTATATTGATTGAGGGTATAGCTATCTTATAATGTGATAATGTTATCTTATAATTATTGGGGGTATATAATGTATGTGGGGCGATTCCCTGTATACATATGTTGTATGAGGGTGGGCATTTGTTGTTGTTGTTTTTTTGTTATTTTTCATTAAGCCTCAGGAGTAGATCATTAGTGTTTGGGCCTTCTTTTTTTAGATATATTGATAGATTTACTATGATCTTTCTGTTATTTGTATCGAAGAGGTCATGTAATTTAATTGTGTTCGGTCGGTTGCGATAGCAGGCTTTCAAATATTTAGTTCTGAGGGCAGTTAAAAGGTACTCAACCCGATAAAACTCCTCTCAATTACTATTTCAATGGCTTCGGGGGTCAAAAATATTTGATTCGAGTCGAGGAAGTCACCCATCAAAGCTCAGATTTGTTAGATATCGATTTTAGAAATCTATTATTTTTCATTATCGGGAATTCTTTCTGGCCCAGTACGTAGTCAATTATTACCACTTGATTATAGAGTTATCCATCCTTGTCTGTTTGAATAGAATTTTGGCGTAAAATCTCGAGCATGTTACCAAATTGACGGCAGTTATAAGTACTCATCTCGAGAACATAAGAATTTTCAAAAATCAATATCTAATAACTCTGAGCTTTGTTTGATGGGTTCCTCGACTCGAATCAAATATTTTTTACCCCCAAAGCCAAAGAAATAGTAATATAGGACCCTCTGATCGGATTGTTGTTGTTGGAATCTGTTGAGATGGGGACCCTCTTTACGGGTTGAGTACCTTTAACCGAGGGCAGTTCATAACAAGGTGGTATTCATCGCCGAGTTCATCCATACAAAGAGTGCATCTTCGTTCTGAGTATGGGGTGTTTGTCCAAGAACCAGTTTCCACCGGAAGCCGGTGGTTTCTGGTTCTGAATCTCAGTAGTGGCAGGACGATATTGTTATCTCGAGAGATAGGTATCGTGGTCTGCCGAAGTTTGGCTTTATGCATCTATAAAATGCGTATTTATTTGATTTTTCCATAGATGCTCGCCAGTCTGATATACAGATGTCCATAGTTCTGGTTTTTATGGCAAACATTTTTGTGCTACTAACTGCTTGGTTTCTCCACGTACATGACCAGTTTATTCAGTTCAGTATTTATAAATTCTAGCCAGGGGATTTTCACATTTTCTAGAATGCGTACATTCATCATTATATTGTAAAGCATAAAAGGGAGTCGGGTGCTTTCCATCGTGATTATTCTGCTCCAGAACATTAATAATTTTGTTTTTATTGTCAGCGAAATTGGTTTAATTCCCAGCTCCCCGTAAATGAACACTTCCGGTGTGGTCTTGTTTATGTTAAATATGAATCTCAAGAACCATGTTTCTAGTTTCCGGAAGCACTCTAAGTTTTCAAAGCCCCATATCTCGCGGCTCCATATGTCATAATCGGCACGATTGATTTTTCATAGATATCTAGAATCGTTTCGACGGACAGTTTGTTACTTCGCGAGGTGTTAATCAAAGCATACATTCACATTGCCTTCTTGACATTACTGCACCGTGTGATTCTTTCAGTTGCGAAGTTACCGTTTTTATTGAATTCTGTGCCTATAGATATTTATAACTGTTTACGGTTTCAATTATGTCGGTATTTATGTGGAATTCAATATCTTTATTTCTGCTTCGTATTTTACAAAAATTACGATTTTCGTTTTTGATGGGTTAATTTTTAGTTTCCAGATGTTGCAGTATTGTGCAAATCTGTTTAGTGAATGTTGAAGGCCTTCATTTGAGTTGGATACGAGTACGGTGTCATCTGCATATAACAATATAAGAAGTTTCAGGTAATATCCCGTGTCAGATTTTCTCACCAGTGGCACGTCCTTGACACATCTGCACATAATTAAACTGCGTGTGGTATATTTCGCCTCACATAAGAACTCTCTTACGTAAATATCGATTTTTTTGGCCGTATACTGGCAGGATATTGTCTATATCCGTAATCGTGGTTTTGCGAAAGGTCTCTATTTTCCCGAATTGATATACATGTATGATATTCCGTAAAGAAACTGATCAATGTCGGTTACAATGAAGAGTTCGCTGTTTAACTTATCGTCAACTAATAGTTGGGTTAAATATATATGAACCAATTTGCACGATAATATGTTGAATAGTCATGCAGAGCAGGGTGGCCAGGAATTGATCGTGCATCAATATTTTGATAGCGTTTAACTCGATAGTATAGGGTAACGTCACAATATAGCTTTTAAATGGAAAGCTGTCCAACCTCATATATTAAAGATACGGGCGGCGTTGGCGGTGGGTATGCTGTTTTTAAATATTCACCTCCGTCAAAAACCGCCATAAACAGAAATAATAGTAAAATATTGACATATTTTGTTCTTATACAAATCAGAAATATGGCATAAACAGTATATCATTGTCAAATGTTTCCTTTGTTGTGTAAACAAAAGCAAAAAACGTTACAGAACCTGGCCTTTGTTTAGATCCGGATATGGTAAACTTAAAAAGAGCGTCATTTGTTACTGTTTTCCTGATATGGAAATAATAAAGAGCGTTTATATCAATTGTTTGTGATTAACCAGGATTAACCAATAGAATTGCGCTGTGTTATGTAACACGGGTAGGCTCTTGTTTACGTACACCATCGTACGTCTTGACGACACTATACTATTTACGCGCTGATTATGTTTGGCATATGAACAAAACTATATATTATATTTTAATATTCCTTCTGTTGATGGCGATTTGAACAAATATGAATATTTCTGCAACGAACGCCGCCCGTGCCTTTAAGGTCATCAAAGTCATCCACAGTAAAATGATCAATGGGTCAGTCTGTATCCTCATACATTTTAAAGCTGTATCCTCATAAATTTTTAAGCTAATAAATCTGGTGTATCTCTTCCCTGAAATTTCGGTATAAATTCGGGGGTGCAAAATAATATTGTTGAGCCATGCAGAGGTACTAGTCAACAGGTGATTCTGTCGCTATACGGCTATGGAAACTCAAGTATTTCTCCAAATATTTTTCAATGAATTGGGACAGAATTATTTAGAATAGTACACCAATTTTATTTTAGATCTACATTTTAAAACACTTTTAAGTGAGATGTTTCACTTTTTTTCGTAATAATGATTAAAACTTCCCTTGAAAAGAAACTTCATAGAAATTTAGCTATTGTTGTTGAGAGTGCTGCCGCGAAGAGATAGGAGAATTACACATCTTCATTGTTTTTTTGACAATGAGACGTTATTTGTTGCACCCTTATAATGCACTATAATCGCGCGAATGACCTAATCTCGTCTAAAGGAAACTTGGCTACAGTAGGTCTATATATTGATTTGAAGTTCTATGTAATCCACCTTTCTTGAATGGGAAGCACTTGAGAATAGCAATAATCAAGTCTTGAAGTGACAACATCGTGTAATAAAAGTGTTTTCAGTTGAACGAGCACTATTTCTCAGTAAAATGTTAAGGTATATCTGCATTAAGCACCATTGTGATCTTCCGCTCTGAATAGGGCTCATCAAGCAAGTTCCATGTAATATAAGGACAGGCATACGCTGCATCAGTATTGAGCTTTAAACTCGCATGTCGAAAATGGGACGGAGGCATATTCTGGAAAGTTAGATCGTAAAGTTCCGTATGTAACTGGTTAATGCTATGAGAATGTGAATTATCGTTGTTGTTTTCCATGTTGTGGTGTTTCCAGAAGAGAGATCATGCATATTCAGGGGATTAAGCTCTTTTAACCCTTCCACGTAGCTTCCTGAAATTTTGAAAAAAAACCCTGTGTCAAATGCATCTATATCTATATTTGCGAATGTCTGTCTGTCTGTGTTCTATAGAAATTCACAGGGGACCACCTAGATGGCACAAAATGGATCTAATAGGGGTAACTTTTTACGAGAAAGATAATGGCGAGGGTTAGAATTTTCTAAAGTGACGCCGTTGCTGTCAGGGGCAGAAAAGGGGGAGGGGCAGAAAAAAATTGTCGCCGATTGCCACCAAACTTATATATAATCATCCCCATAATATGAGAAATCTAATGTGGTGTGGTTTAAATATGTTAAAAGTCGCGCCGTTCGCGTCAGGGATGCCCGGAAAGGGAGAGGGGCACCAAAATTGATCAAAATAATTTTAGCGCCGAATTCCACCAAATTGATGCACATTCTTCTGATATCTTCTCCATGATACAAGGAATCTTATTGTGTGATTTAAAGGTACGGTTGGCCTTGGCGGTGGGTATCCTGTGAAAATATTTCCACCCGTCAAAAACCGCCACAAACAGAAAGAACATCAAAATGTAGACAGACTTTATCCATATATAAATAAGAAATATCGCATAAACAGTATGTTATTCTCATATGTTTAACCATTGTTATGTAAACAAAAGCATAAAAAGTAACTTTTCTGGTGTTTGTTTATATTATGATGGTAAACATAAAGAGCGTTCTTTGTTGGTGAATTCCTGATATGGAACGAATAAAGAGCGTTTATGCCATTTGTGTGTGATTAGCCAGTAGCAATGTGCTGTCCTCTGTAACTCAATCCGGTTCTTGCTTAGAGTAAAATATAGTAGGTATTTATGATAACATGCTGTTTACGCGATGGTCATGGTATATATGAACGAAACTGTATGCGTTATAATGTTTTTCTGTTCACGGTGTTTGGAACAAATATGAATATTTTCGACAATTAAGGCCTCGCGTGCCTTTAAAGACGCCAGATTGGTGTCGTTGGGATGAGAGATTTGGGGGGGGGGCGCTGGTGGGTACTGAATCTGATCAGAATTGGTTTAGTCGCCGATTGCCACGAAACTTATACAAATTCATCCCCATGGTATGCGGTGTCTAATGGCGTGGCTTAAAGCTGTCAAAAGTGGCGTCATTCGAGTCTGCTGTGCACTGAAAGGGAAAGGGGCAACGAAATTGATACACAATATTTTTAGCGCCAATTTCCACCAAATTGATACACATTCTTATCCATGATATGAGGAATCTAATCGTGTGATTTTAAAGACGTCATATTTGTGCTGCTTTGGTGAGAGATGGGGTGGGGTGGGCACTAAATTTTATAAACATTTGTTTAGTCGCGCCAAACTTACAAATAATAATCTCCATGATATCAGGAGTCTAATTGTGTGGTTTAAATATGTCAAAGGTGGGGCCATTCGAGTCAGGGGTGCCTAGAGGGTGAGAGGGACACACACATTGATAAACAATATGTTTAGCGCCGATTCCACCCGATTGATACATATTCTTCTCCGTGATACCAATAATCTAATCGTGTAGTTTAAATGCGCCACATTGGTGCCTTTTTGGGTGAGAGATATGCAATGGTGGCCCTAAATTTGATACGAATTTGTATACTCGCCAATTTTCATAAATTTTATATATATTCATCTCTATAATGAGTCTAAGTGTGTGGTTTAATGATGTCAAAAGTGGCGCCGCTTGAGTCCGACGGGATTTAGGGACGGGAGGGTCACCAAAAACTTATAAAAATATGCTTAGTGCCAATTACCATCAAACTCATACAGATTCTTCTCAAATGATACAATGAATAAAATATTTGCGAATATTTGTCTGTGTTATATATATAACTTTAAGGATACAATCGAGATGGCACCAAGGCGGTCTAACAGGGGTAACTTTTTGCGAGTAAGGTAGTGGTGCGGGTTAAAATTTTCTAAAGTGACGTTGTTGGTGTCAGGGGGGGGGGGCTATTTTTAGCACAGATATCGACCAAATTGATACATTATACTTCTCCGTGATACGAGGCATATAAACGTGTAATTTAAAGACGGGAAATTTGTGCCGTTTGGGTGAGAGATAGGGGGGGGGGTAACAACTATGATAGGAATTTGTTTAGTTGCCGATTACCACCAAACTTATATATAATCATCTCCATTATATAATGCATGAGTCTAATTGACGTGGTTTAAATGTGACAAAAGTGGCGCGGTTCAAGTCATGCATGGGGGAGTTGCACCAAAGTTGATACAAATATATTTAGCACTGATTCCACCAAATTCATGCACGTTCTTCTCTAATGATATGATGAATTAAATCACATTTGGGGTCATTTGGGTCATGGATGGCGGTAGGAGATTCACTAGCATTTATAAGATTGTTCAATTCGCCGATATCCAACAAAGTTATATATAGTCATCTCCCAGGCATTCTCCATGTCGTTCTAATGAGTTTTTGGCATACCAAGTTCACAATCTCGACAAATGGTGACCGAATTAAGTCACTTGAACAATTATGTCTTCTCAACTGTCATATTTATATGGGGATGGAAATCAGGGCATTCCTATATGATCTAGCAACACAGATACACAGACGAAAGCATTAAAAGTATATTTATATCAATATATTTAATAGATACATATATTCATTCAAACTGAGGGACCTTGCAAGTTGCATCGTCAGATGATTGCATATTAGAATGGCTCATGTATATATTATAACACGATTACAGTTTCCACACAAAAAGTTACAATTACCAAGAGATATGGAAATGTAAAGCAGGCCTGTTCAAAAATAGTGGCCACAGTGTGCAGTCAAATATGGTTACTTCTGAGATAAAGGAAAACGCAGTCCGTAGCACATGACTTTTCAGGATCCTCCAATATTGACATCTGAGAAGGGTATATCTGCCCGACACAGAGCATTTCTTTCATTTTTTAGAACAGACTCATCGCCTAACATAAACAATTCAAAATCTCGCTGTGTCGGGCACATGTAGCTGCTATACAGGCATAACATCAATTCTTTTAAACTGAAACTGATTAGCCAGTATATAGCACCAGAACAGAGGGGCACCTGGACATTTCTTTATAACATCTGTATCTTCATGAAGATATGATAAACTAGATTGGTTGTTTGATTGATACATCTCCGTGTAAAACACAATTGTCATCTTTTATTTTTTCGAACTAATGTGTTTATGATGTTCATGTTTCATGTTTCATGCTATAATGATCTATAATGTCTGAAGTATACGCAGTTACAAATAAATAAATACTTCTTTATTGGTGGGACGGATTAAACTCGATAAACAAAATGATAATCGCTCCGACCTGACAAGGTGAGCCACTACTTATAGTCCATGTGTAAGAATCATGCTTTATGATGCCATTTGGATATACAATTTATGAGAATAGGTGTAACACTTTGAGAGCAAGAGTATTATCTATTTCCACCAAATATCCACAGAGGGTTTAACATCACTTTAACCTGGGCAACGCCGGGTAACCCTGCTAGTTCTCTTATATATGCGAGTCTCTCATATATAGGGAGCCTCGCACATATAAGAGAATACATTAGCCTAACAATATTTACCTTGACCTTATTAGCCAGTGCATTCTCTTATATATGAGAGGCTCCCTATGGGAGACTCGCATATATAAGAGAATGCATTGGTACATGATCTTTAATGCTGCTCTCACCGTGAACGGTTTAGTGTACACGAACAGTGTTAATAAGAACAATACATATACATACATACATACACAGTACCATACGTCCAGTTTAACAAAACGTCAACTTTCCCCCAGTGCGCTGAGGTGATCTATACAATTGATCAAAACGGCGTGCCGTGTGTCCAGTAATTTTTTTTGTTTCTGTGCATATATCTATTGGTAAAATTAGCAACATGACCATATACCGTATACGACGTGTTTTCGGTCCGAAAGCATCTATGTATAATTATGTCATATATAATGCAGCTTATATGTAATCTCAAAATATCTAATATATGTGCGGTTAAAGCCACATGGTGGTTTGCGCTGCAAAATATACATAATATTATTCGCTTTTGAATTTTTCCCGGTATCGTAATAGGTCGATAAATATCTGAACTACCTTTCTACGAGCATTCTGTAACCCAAAAAGACACATTGAAGTAATGAAAAATACAACTATGAACACGGTGTTTGTGTCCCAAACAAAAGAAAGCCATTTGCACGACATGGAACAGAAAAGAGCGTTCCGCGTTACTCTATTCCTGATATGGTAGAAATAAAGAGCGTTTATCTGACTTCTGGTGAAAAATTGAAAACGGCTGGAAGATGGCCGTGACTTTGCCAAATGTTTTTCAGAGTATACGAAGCTGGTATAACAATATTTCATGTATTGATCGACCTATCCTATCTGTACCTCCAAATTACGTAGTTCGAATGAGCCATGTCCGTTTAATCAACATATCCCCGCGCAAATACGCTCACAATCGACCTATAATGTGCAGATAGGTTCATATTGGATTATTTGATTCTGAAATAAGCAGATAATGGACTCATATCCGCTATTCCGTTGTATGGCGCGGGCCACATTGGCAACACACTTTAAAGAGCGTACACCTGATATAAGTCGTGAGTTGGTTTATTCGTGTTATTTTTCGCACATAATGAACCTATACTGAAGTCACTATGAGTCGATACTGTTACTATAACACTCTGATTTTCACTCCATTATCGACTCAAATTGAGACGATTCTAAGCAGATTATCGACCTAAAACTAAACAAAGGCTGCACAATTAACCCAGCGTGAATTATGACATAATGTATTTTTATAAACTGATTCGCACCCCTCGACCAATGAAATTGCTTGAATTGCTGAACAATAATCCTTGTATGAATCTGTATTTCTGCGGACCGAAAATATTAATCTGAACAATGGTGTCATTGGGAAACAATCAACGCTCAGGAATTAAACGCCTGCAAACTTGGGGTAGGTGTGAAATCACACCGCGAATATATTGTAAGTGATCACGTGGCGTTGGGATTGGATTGTGAACTCGCTCCAGTGTACAGTGATTTACAAATGTTTGGCCGGGGGTGGGGGGGGGGGGGGGGGGGGGTCAGTAAAACGAAAATCGTAGAATCTTCAAATATATATAGTATTCAAGATGTGATTCGGAATATAGTAGAGGTACTACACAATAATAATCCACAATGCGTTATTGTATATGTCAATTCACAGATCTTAGAACATCACGCACATTAGTTCATCCACTCAGTTTAACCTGTGTCAATGCAGTCCGGAATTTCCACACTCAGTCGTTTGCCGGTTTGACTAACCGTCAAATTGTGTCCACCCACATGCACAACACAAAGATGTCTCATTCGGAATCAAAAGGGTGGGTTCCTCTGCCTTTACCGAACTTTCGGCAGTAACTTTTGTAGGTGGGGGCACAAGCGCAGCACTTACTTCTAGCTTTCGCTTCACGCTGACTCGTTTGTAGACGTCCACTGCATTCGAACGATGTCCACTGATCGATTTCACAGTTTTGTCATCAAAACCTTGGTCATATAAGTAACTTTTCCTGAATGATTTGTGATATTTCTCCCTTCCATACTTATTCCAGAAGAAATAAAAAGAGTTTTCATCATTTTGGATAATGTGTTTTTACCAACCGGTTGCTGTCCAAAACGTGGTTTATTGTCCTCTGATAGTTTCACAAGTGGCTTCCTATAGAATGGTCCATTTTCAGGAATCGAAGATAAATACAATGACATTAACTTTACAAAACATCTGGGGTTTTCTTTCAACTCAAAATGTTCAATCTGTTTTGGTTTCACACCACGCTGGTTCAAACCACCTTGAACATTTTTGGAACTTCGGCCCTGGAACATTATTTTATTCAGTTCAACTTCTGTGTCAAAGACAACTTTGAATTGTGATGAATCTAAATCACGGTGCTCATCCATAGCTCTCATTCCAAAACACTTGCAGTTATAAAAAAAAACTGCATTAAACAGTCCATGTGCGCTATCCAAGCTAAACGTTCCGGTATCCCAAAATGCAAGTTCGTCCTTGGGTAAAATGGGATCAGCATGTTTCTGGGACACACCTACACCCTCGGCCGTCAATTTCTTCATTCGACAATCAATCGATTTTCTAAAGTTTACAAATGTTGTGTCAGTCTTTGAAAACATACTTGTCTCATGCACGTGACCAACGTTCCGCAGTTCCCGCTGAATACTGGAGGCAATATTCATGAGGGTAGATGACGGGTAATCACTTCCATCCTTTCTACGAATTTCTGTGATGAATCTTTCTAACCAAAAATCCATAACGGGTAACGGAATTTCAGATGTAATTTCCAGAGGCACCAGCGAATTCGCCTCTATCATTGTTGTCTCCAGTGAATTTCTATGTTCAGCCCACTCTCGCCAAACGTTTAATCCCCATGATGTTGAGTATCTAGTATTTCGTGGGATACATTGGCGATAACGGTTTTGGAGTACATCGCCATCAACTGGTGCCGCAAATCTGCTATTTGCGATGGCCGGACTTCCATATGAAGCCATATCAACTGTCGTTAAATCCAAATCGTCCCAATGATTTTCAAGTGAAAAATCGCCAGTTGATAAATCCATTTGAAATAGTCGTGTTATACCAGTAATCAAACTAAGAAATTATATTGTTTTGTTTTTGTTTTTTTGCATGGGTTATTTTGGGGGGCTAACCCCGGGATGGCCGAAGGGCCGATAGGCCCTTTCCTTCACCCCTCATTATATTGTCAGCGGACTGAAGCGTTATATACTAATATAAGGTGGCAAATTCATTGGGTCAATAGAATGAGTTTCTTTCAAATTAGTAGAGTGAGTGGTTTGGGTGGCTAGCCCGGGATTCCCGAAAGGGCCGAGAGGCACCTCTCCTTAATCCCTCATTTTAATGCCTTTATTGAGATTAATAAAAAAAAATTAAAAAAATAAGCATTTTTATGATGTTGACTTTATCTTTTCTTTTTTCGCTTTTTCTTTGAGTTTGGTTTTTCAGTTGAAGGTGGTGGAGATTTCTGTTGTTGTTGTAAGAGGAGTTCGATTTTTTCTTGTTGGATATCAAATTGTTCTTGTTGTTGGTCTTTCATTTCTTGCTCCACTATATCGGTCCTTCTCTTGGAGTCAGCAATGATTTCCTCCGTAGACATGGCGGTGGCTGCACTGGTGTTGTTGCTAGTGGTGGTAGAGCTGGGGGACACCTGGATGAGATGGAACTCCGGTGTCCGTGGTTGCAAGCTGTCCAACTCCACCTCGAAGCAGGCGGCAGGAACAGCAGTGGTGGTTTCCTGCTCCCTTCTTCCGCTTGCCTCGACGACGACAGCAGGGACCTCCGGTAGATCAACGGAGTCCCTGTTGGCTGTAGTGATGTCGTCTGTCTCCATGCAGGTCGAGTCGTCTGGGCGTCTCTCAGACAACTTCGACCCGCCGGCTATGACACTGGACGGCTGAACCACACGGGGAGGGGTGACCGGCAGATCAACAGTCACCCCCTTCTTCTTCTTCCATTTCGCCCGTCTGGCTGCGTCCCTTCTCCTCTTGGATGGCGTCTTCCTCTTGGGAGGCCCCTTCTTCACTGTACGGCGGGTCTTGGCGTTCCTGTCCGTGACAGAAGACTTCTGGATGCCAGCATCTTCTGTCCGGAATTCTACGCAGAGAACCAGAGAGCCCCTGTTAGCTTGGAGAGACCAACTAACAGCGTCCACTAACCGACTTCTCTGCATAGCAGCTAACGCAGCGTCAGGGATTAGCTCCATAATCCGTCCTGAGCCTAATCCAAAACCATCTCACTCCGGCATTAACACGAGGGCAGTTACAACCGAGGTCGCGACCGCACAACTCACTCGTGTTAACGCTCTAACAGCGAGGAACTAATTAAGCCAAATAAAATCTGACTTGTTCGCTCCACCCGCTGCTAGAGTTCTTTCAAATTGAGTACTCACGGTCGAGTATATAGTGAATATGTCGGTGCTAAATTAACTCTGCTCACATGTGATTGATCTGATAGGTTATCATACGTAATTGATATTTTGAATGACAATCTGTTCCTCGGGGTGCATAAATATGTTATTACCCGCTTGGGTGTCTGTACAAGGAATATAGACCGCGGCAGCTCCGCTGCCTTGGTCTATATTCCTTGTACAGACACACAAGCGGGTAATAACCTATACAAATATATATTGGCCAAGAATTCGTGAGAACATTGACAAAATTACTGACTATATATGATTGTAGCGTATATAATGACCGTATGCTTCTTATTTCGAAACAATGACATTTAGATGTGATATGTGACAAAAAGTGTTACTGACCTCTCATCAAATGAAATATTAAAGGCACGTGCGGCGTTCGCTGCAGAAATATTCATATTTGTTCAAATCACCATCAACAGAAGGAATATTAAAATATATATTGTTTTGTTCATATGCCAAACATAATCAGCGCGTAAATAGTATATCGTCATCAAGACGTATACGATTGTGTACGTAAACAAGAGCCTGCTCGTGTTACAGAAGTTTTGCTTCTGTTTACATAACACAGCGCAATTATATTGGTTAATCACATACAAATGATATAAACGCTCTTTATTATTTCCATATCAGGAAAACTAACAAAAACGCCATATCCGGATCTAAACAAAAGCCAGGAAACGTAACGTTTTTTTGCTTTTGTTTACATAACAAAGGGACAAAAATTGACAATAACATACCGTTTATGCCATACATTGTATTTCTGATTGGTATGAGAACAAAGTCTGTCTATATTTTACTATTCTTTCTGTTTATGACGGTTTTTGGCGGAGGTGAATATTTTAACAGCATACCCAGCGCCAACGCTGCCCGTATCTTTAATAAAAACCATACATTGATTAGGAGTCCAAAAATTATAGTGCGCTATTGGCGGATTATCCATGAGCTGGTTGGTGCACGCAAATATGACTAGCGAGCAAGCTCAGTGCTGATTACTATATAAGCTCGATTGATCTGGTGTGCGGTGGCTTCATCGTGATAAAAGGGAACAATTGGTGCTAGTATAGATGAAGATGATAAGGCCAATTTACCAGCATTTTTTGTTACTTTGAATACAAATTGCAGCTCACACTTGTATCAGACAGGTTTGTGACATTGTCATGCACCGTGATGTCGGTTTACGCCGTATCTAATGGTAATCTTCCTATACAAGTTAAATTAATCATGATCATGGATTCACAATCTGAGCTGCATTCTCCGCGACATTCCCAGTGGTGTTTGTGTGACGACTTGGTGACCCTGTAAACAAATCGACTTGTTTAAGCGACTCGTGAGTGGAGTTCCACTGACACAAAATGATGGGGAATAGACTGCTCTGCATAGCTTCGAGTGCATGTGGGATAATTGACTAGTTTAAGACATTATAAACATGACAATGGACACGATTAATTCGATCTTGTATTTGTAGTCCGTTCGGCTCAGTTCACATATAATGTGCCACAGTGCCAGCCTGTTCACCTGAAAATAAGCTCATATTGAACTTATTTCAAAGACACAAATGAGCCCATATCGGCATTATTTCAATCTGAATTACGCTCTATATGAAGTAAATCGACTTTCCAAATGTACGCTCTTTATAATGTGTTTTCACTGTTGTCCGTTTTCACTGTGGTTAGTAATTCATAAAACCTCATACGATCACCTTTCTGTCAACTATTTCAAATATTTTTCAATTTTTATTTAACTTTTTTTGTGTGGAAAGATTATTACTCGTATTTAAATTCGCGCAGTACTATTTTTCGTGCACCTATCGGTGCGCGAATTAAAAACTAAGCGAAAAATAGTACGATTCCTGAGTTTATACCAAACAACTGGGAAACTCAGAGGGCTGTACATGTATGAGTTAATAAATTCCGGCAGGTTGGACTGCATAAACAACTGTCTTTACATATGGGCATATGCAATATCAAGATTATTATTCATATTAGAAATAACTTACGTATCGATTGGGGTCATTCGATTCTGACTGGCAGAGTAGTTAAACAAAGTGTGTGAATCCCGAACTTTGTTTAATTACTCTGTCGGTCAAAACCAATGACACAAATCGATGTTGCAATGATTGGTCTTTAATATATATATAGCCATAAACCTGCAGAAACCATTAAGAACTGAAACTGTCACCAGATACAAGTCTTTCACGAAAATAAAGTTGTCGGTTTTAATTAGCGCAGCACGGTGCGCGAATTCAAAGTGCAAAGTGCACGAATTCAAAACGGAGCGAAAAATAGTACTGCGCGAATTAATATATAAATATAGAATACACACGTAGTGTTTCTGAATACCAAATTTACACCACGAGTGGGATTGATGATTTACCACACGAGCTTTAGCGAGTGTGGTAAATCATCAATCCCACGAGTGGTGTAAATTTGGTATTCAGAAACACTACGTGTGTATTTTGTTTATACCATGACCGGTACAGGAGCAACAAATGCTATGAAATCGAAATAAACCCACTTAAATTAAGATGATTCTGTCGCACCATTCACAATCATCCCCGTTGTGTTCCCCACACTTGGCCGTACATCGACGTACACTATCACAGCTGATCAGGCGTATTGATACATTGAATTAGGTCAACATTCAATTGTACGAATATGGTATCATTGTAGCCAATTCACAATAAACTGTAATCAGGATGAAACCGCCATAAATAAACAACATGAATATATATGGGAATACGAATTTAATGAATATAAATATAACACATTGCGGGAACTTTTTTGTCTCCGCCCTACAGTGAACAGGAAACCACGAAAGTCATTTTGAAATCCACCGTTTGTTGTTCGAGTTTTTTACGTCTATTTCTTGAAATATATGTTCAATTTGTTGATCTGGATGTGATTTCCACGGAAATAACTGTTCGTTTGTATCGCATTAGTGAGTATAATATTCAATTGAATCGAAAGTATCAAATTGTTTTCATCGCGAGGCGCTACATTTTAAAAATAGAGTCATTTTGATCGAGGTCATGGAAGGTTAATGAAAGGTCAACTCGGATGTAGTTCTACTATGGGTATAAACTTTAACCATTGAAATGCCATTAAAACGTGTTACCCACAGTAGAAACGTGTTACCCACGGTCGGACTCCTGTTCACACACAGTAGGGTGTACAGCACAAATATATTATATAGCATGTTTGTACACAGTACAATAGGGAGTCATGGTATAAATATATATAGCTATATATATGTATATATGTGTGTATATATATATATATATATATATATATATATATATATATATATATATATATATATATATATATATATATATATACATACATGAGACTTATGCTATACAGTACGGTATTTTCTTATTTGTGCGGCGCATTTTGGGACAGTGATCACAACTGACAATAGATACAGCAGTACATGCACTCCATATTTGACAATAAGTTTAGGATGGCATCCAAAACGGCAACCACAATCGAAGATTCTCACACTTTCCACAACAAACGTGACAGAGTTCGTTATCGTTATCTGGGGATAAAGTAACTGTTAATCAAACCATGAGTTCACTGGCATTCGTAAACAAACAAAATAACCCTATTATTATTTCAGTAAATGTATTCTAATGAGTAACTTATTGTCTTAATGACTATAGATACCAGTTTTTTCGGAATAAAGCTAAAAGTTAATGTATAGAAATATTGAAATAATCATCACTAATAATTGCCTTTGGAAATAAACCAAATAAACGTTTGTAGTTAGAACTTCACAACATTTTATTTAAAGATCATGGTTTTTGACAAAGCATTTTATCACAGACAAATATATTTCAGGATCACAATACATAGGTTAAGATGTGTCAACATGGATTAAAAATTAAACATAACTCAAAATCTTTAGATACAAACACCTCAAAAAATTAAGTCCTCCTGATAATTTCGAGAACATCATTAGATGTGATAATCAGAAAACGAAAACACTTTGGGAAGATAATCTCTTATGTGGCCAACAAATCTTACAACTAATGATAAAATCAGTGTCTACGGGCTTGAATTAACACTAATTGAATGGGAAGAGTCAGCTTTCCAAAAATCAAAATAATCACTGGTTTCACAAAGAGGCAATGTTCACGTATGCTGGGCATTTAGTCAAATGTCAGAATTATCTGTTATCTACACGTGGACCTCTCCTTTGTAACTGGCATATACGGAACATATGGCACCAAAGGAAGCGAGCAGTCTACAAAAGATTGGGTAATGACATTTAATGATATGGCATTCCTCATCTACTGCAAGATAAATTGGCACCATCGTGGCAGAATTGAATCCAGTGTCCACTCATAGAATGAGGGTACGGTGCCTTGTCTTGTCCTGACACAGGGTTAAGCTGTTCTTCACGTTCAATTCTTCAAATGAGTTTGCTACCTTCATTCAAGCATTTCCCAACTTCATCAGTTCTAATATACTTAATATATAGATGTAATTTCCCTACATTCGGCCTAAAAAATCTTAAGGTAAAGTACATTATGTCAGGGGGAACCTACTTTTATTGAGGTGTTTATATTTGGGCTTATTGAAGGAAAATGATTCAGCAGACTTAAACGTATTTGCATACAAGCATCACATGACATATATTGATGTAAATCTGTCCAATACCTCTTGATATATTGAAGTTATGGATAGTACTTCAGCAAATGTGTGATAACTATGATATTATAGTGGAAAATTACGAAGTATGTACTCCATATTTTCTTATCTGGTATGCATGATTCACCCTCTCTGTTAACTGGTATGCGGGATTCACCCCTCTCTGTTAACTGGTATGCAGGATTCACCCCTCTCTGTTAACTGGTTTTAACGATTCATGGGGGAAGGTGGTGACACCCTCAGTAACACGTGGTAATACAAAACTGATCCTGATGACAATACTCATCATACGGGATTTTATTTTAGAATTTGTCATTTTGCCACTCTGAATGCGTGCAACTTTGGAAGTGAGGGAATATTCAATGCAGAGAACATATTTCGAAGTTATTTTCTAGTGGATATGGGTCTCAATATTGCGTCCATGCACTTAAAGGCGGAAATATACACACGCAGGTTGTTGTGTGTATACTGTTCTAATTATATATATACTGCACAAGAGTTTGATGATATATGCTTCTTTATACAGAAATATATATGTTCTGGATACTGAAATTAATTATTTATAAGCTATACATGTGGATATACTGTATATATGGACATACCTCATATATTACATGTAAATGAGATAATTATCAAATCATTATACATGAACTTGTAGAAATGTTTCATGGCAAATGTGATACTCTCATCAGCCGAATAACATTGGATGTAAATTAGAATGAAAATCCGAAATGGCTGAAATTAATAACTTTGAAGCCACAGATGAACAATGAAGACATACTGCTAATTTGTAAGTCAAAAAACACATTCAACCAACCATTTCACATTCCGTCTCCCTTCGAACAGCTGTAAAACTTATGTTAATATTTGAGAAACCATTAGAGGATAAGAAAGTGATGAATGCCACCAGTATAAAATAATGTGTTATAAATATAAAGGATTAGTATTAGTTGCTGGTTTTTTTTAAGTTTTAAGAACTAAATTACAGATTCCAGATTATCGATTTTACCTGTGAACTTTTCAATTTGTATATCAAATAATCATCATTATTATTCGGCAGATAAGAGTGTGTACTGTATAGGGTCATTGGCAGCAGCGCATTGCATATTCGTAGAAAATAAAACAAAATTTCGAAAAATATGTTTCCTTATAAATCAGCAGTGAATTGGAACCGTACAACGAACATATCGCGACTACGAAAAATGAAGCAGCAGGAATTTATAAAATGACATTCTCCGTGACCCAACAGTACTACACGAAACATAACAGTTAACCCCGTCATACATGAGGCATAATAGTCGACCCCACCAACAACAGTAGACTCCACCCACGTGGCTGGCACTGATAAAACAACATAATAGTCGAACCCACTCCATGTGGAACATAAAAGTCGACTCCACCACATCAGTCACAGCAGTCAACCCACCAACACGTGACATAACAGTCGACCCAACCCCAACACGAGACATATTTTACACGACCAACATTCTTCTGCGTGATATCCAAGTATATGTAACAAGTGTGTGTTAAAAGGGACACAAGGCTCGTCAACAAGTACATGGAAAAATAGATTGACTTAGATATTGTTTTCATTATTAATAACTTTCCAATAACCGTTGTTATGTAAACATCACTGTTACAGTGGAATTACATATAACAGTCCAATTAGTCCAATAAGATGCCAAAGTTTAATCAAAACTTGACGGTAATTATTGAAAAGGGTCAAAGCATTGAACAATATTCTGATAATCATATACAAATTAAAATATTTGAACTTACTAAACGATTGGTGATTTTTGTTGACAAATCACTGTAAAGATTTTGTTAACATGGCAATGGTTTCAGCACGTGAAATTTCGTTATCGGAGAACTATCAATAATGAATATAAGAACAAAGTTTATCTATTTCTCCATCTTCTTCTTAGTGGTGATGTTTTTACAGACATACATGTATATATTTTTTGCACATTTACCTACTGCGAGTGTTTTTTGTCCCTTTAAATATGAATTATCTCTTCCGCAACACGATCTATCTAGTTTCCTGGGTATGACATAATAATTACGAATCGCAGACCCCAATCCGGAAACGCGTCTATCAATTAATATCTATTTTATTTGGAATTTGTTTCGTACAAAATAACCTTGTGCCGTTCAATAAAGGTACCTGATATTTACGACCGTCTTTTTTATTTGCGTGTATTTTTGTTATTTCAGTTATTTTAATCATTGGCAATAAGCATATTCTACATTCTAGCTCTTATATAATTGATTCGCACTTAATATTACAATGAATACAATCAATCTGAGACATTTTGCGGCTCGCAATCGTTCGGAGCACCACGCCTAATGATTTACCCTACCTAAACACTTCTATATATAGAACAAAGAAGTGTCCCATTAATTGAATAAAATAATATCGAAATATAATCAATATTAATTGACACAAGTGTTTCCGGGCAGGGATTTCCAACTCATACGTATTATTTCATACCCAGGAAACTATCTAAAAAAAATTATTTAAAGAGATAATCCATCTATAATACTAAAAACATATAAAATGAATAAATAAAAAAGTTAATACAGCAGTCTATCATGGACGGAAGATGATGTTATCACAGCAAAATGAAGAAGGAAAACACAACAAACAATATAAGTTCATTCATTTAGTGGAAAGTCGTCCACATTTTAAACATGTGATTGACGTCATAGATCACAGGGTCAGAGTGTCGTTGATGGAAACCTCCTCTTATAATAACTTAGAATGTAGTCCTTAATTTATGTGGAATATAATTAGTCAATAATTCTCACATTAAGTCACGTTATGATCATCGAGATATATTTCAACGGAAATGGAGACTATAGGACCGGGAACCTACGTCATTTAAATTTTCGCGAAAATGGCGGCAAGATGTTTCTTTAAAAAAGTTAATTTCTGCCCCCCCCCCCCCCCCAAACAAATTTCAACAGTTTCAACTTTCTTGCCTGACATAACATTAGTTGGATATTTTATACCACATGTTGGTTGAAATTGTTCCATTGTTAAATGTTTCATCTGAATTTAATGGCCATCAGTTGGACATTTTCCAATCTTAGTGGGTGTCGGATTGGAATTTTTCGGGGTGTAAATGGAATTTCGCGAACATGAAGATTAGTCTGATTCAAAGGGCGGGGTGAAGTTGGAAATTTAAAGGTAAACACCCCAACTGAGACCCTCTAGCCACGTCCCTGCACAAACTATCGATATGTAGGATTTATATACTATGAACAAACTCGCCCAAGTCAATTAAATTTTCCAGCCGTTTTCTTTGAGTGAGATAAAGGTCTTTATTTTTACCATATCAGGGATAGACAACAAGCGACGCTCTTTATATTCCCATGCTTAAGAACAATCTGGATCGTTTTTTTCTAAATTCTTTGCCATCAGGATTTTGAAAAAGTTTTTGTGTTTGATGTAATGCTCCGTGCATCTCCGGAACCGGCCTATCATTGTGAGAGATGTCATATTATGTAGTTATGCACTAGACAAGTATACAGACAAGTGCACACAACGCTGATGGGGTCATTGTCATAAGGCATCGACCACATTTCTAGCCAGATTTTCAAATCGATGTCACACGTAGCATTTGTCACATTTATATCTAGCTTTTCAAAATCCTTCGTTTTTTATGCACTTTATAAATGTAAACAAAATATAAAATGGCGACGTCATGCTCCAAAACTGCATGGGCTCATTTATATTAAGTTACATGAATAAAAAACTCGAGCAATTTCATGACATTCGTTGAACACTTTAGGTATAAATGATTAACTAATATTTAATTGATTTCTTCCCTTATAAATGTAAGTTGTTTTTCTTTCGTCTACTCACGAATATGATCAGCCACATAATTAGCCTCGTTCATTAGAACAGCATGAATATGAAAATCTGGCTACGAATGTGACCGCCATTGAAAAGCTGGCTACATTTGAAAAGCTGGCTATGATTGTGACCGATTCCTTGTGACAATTAATGACCACATGAGCCACAATAACCCTGTATAAAAATCACTCATAAAATTCGTATTTACAATTAATATACATGTATAGTATATAAGAAAGAATGCTGCTCAGGGAAAACGAATTTAAGAATATTAAAAATGTTCATCAACAATATTATACAAAAATATTTTTTCTTCAAATGGATATGTACACAATGGAAACACAAAGAACAAATAACACACGTATACCATCCAATTTACATCTTTCGCATAATGAACTACTATACCGGTAAGAATTACTATAGCTAATAGTATACCTGCATGTCAATTTGTGTGAAAATAGTGCAGTTCGAAACTCTTGTCACTCGCAGTGAGGTGATGTGATTATGTTAACTATGATTAGTTTCTACTTAATTGTGTTGTTATCATGTCATATATGTGACCCGCCATATCAAATCCAGTCGTAAGTCGGGATTTTTTTTACCCTGTGCCAATGCATTCTCTTATATATGCGAGTCGACCATAGGTCGCCTCGCATATATAAGAGAATGCATTGGCCTAACAATTTTTTATCATTTTTTTTAAATAAATGTTTCTTAAAATTTTAGGACATAAAATAAAAAAACATCCATTACCCTGCTGGGAGCCCCACACATATATAGAAGCATATAGAAGAGTGTCGTCTGCTCATGTTTGTCTGGGGCTCTGTATGGGTGAAATTATAAAATTGTTAAAGAATACAAGAACAAATTATTAAAATTGTAAAAAATTGTTAGGCCAATGCATTCTCTTATATATGCGAGGTGACCTATGGTCGACTCGCATATATAAGAGAATGCATTGGCACAGGGTAAAAAATCCCGACTTACGACTGGATTTGATATGGCGGGTCACATATTCAGTGATAGGATCGATGATTACACGCACAGGTCGGGTGCCAATGCTTGATTTATTAAAACCGTGATCGTAACTACGTATATGACAAAACGACTACTAATAGAAAGAACACAAATTCTAGTGACGAAGTACCCTATTCGTAATTCTCACGAGTATTATTGTTCATTATGCGAAAGGTGCCAATTACACTGATGGCAACACATTTATTCAACTCGATACGAAACAAATTCCCCCAAAATATCGGAAAGAATCGTCAAAAATCGTCAAAAATAGTGTTTTGTTGGCCAATCAAGTGTTTCAAATTGTTCGAATGTTCATGCTTCGGCATTTATAGTACTGATCTTCAGTTCATACTATACGTGAATAGGACAATAAAAATAACAACCAATGTTTATTCAGCAGATATCATCGATTTTGTCTCTAATTGGAGCCGATTTTATCAACGACGAATACGCAATGCGGTATACATGTCGGGAATGCTATACGTCGTCTTGTCCAAATTACAAACAACTAAAATTACTCAAAACAAATTTTCGACAATTTTGGGCATGCAGGAAGCTTTAAACCCGACATGGTGTTTAATGTTTATTTCCATTCAAAAAGTATAGTCGACACCATGTAATACTACATATTCACTCCACGGTCCAAAAGTACGACAGAAAGGGTCAGGTTACTATAGTCATCGGGTGGCTGCATGGTTCGATTGAGTAAGGACCAGTATAATGCGCGAAAGTTGGCAACTTCATGGAAGTAAAAGCACATATTAATAACAGGTTGTCGTCTCAAAGTTGATATAATTGGTTAGTGACTGAAAATGGATATCAAGCCGTCATCTGTCATTGTTTAATTCTGCGACGCTCGTGTCTGATTATTTGCGCGCACTAAATGGCTCCTGTTGAATAGAGTTGTTCCTGGTCCAAAAATGTAAAAAAAAAAACTGAAAACGTAGTAACCTAATCCATCCAGCCCAGTACGCCTGTGAATATTATAGAGTTTCATGTTATCGCGCATATGCATAATAATTCGTAAGTAAAGTAAATTCTCTCAGGTCAAATAGAAAGATATCTACACTCTTATAACTAATGTGTAGAAACGATTACACATCAAATGTGTAAACCCGGTTAATACACATAGCAATGTGCAGTTTTACATACAATTACATTGACAAGTGCCGTTCTACACATAATGTGTATATTTTGTTACACACAATTGTGTAAGAACGTAGACATGCGCATTGCGGTGCCTTCAGTTTCATAGTCTGCTACGTGACGGCCATATTGTTTGAGTATATTTTTTGGAATACAATCTACAGCGATCGTAGACAAGGATGTAAGTTCAGAATTCCAATTTGTGTGTTTAGTATTAATAGTATATGAGGATTTATTTGTTAAAACTTTCATGGCGATTACTGCCCTTAGACTCTTTTTATGATTGTTGTAATAATACTAATATTATGCAATCACGCCTCGATCCTGGTTTGTTCATTCAATGCAAAAACTCACAATACAGAACAAAATACTACATACCACTATGCGCCATGAAAGTTTTAACATATATATCTGCATATATCTGTAATACTATACCCACAGGTCGGACTACTGAACTTGAATTTCTTGTCTACAAACTGTGTGTGTAAGAACCGACACAAAACGTGTAAGGGATATGTGTTGATTTTATACACACAGTTGTGTATAAATGTGTAAACATTTACCCATTTATGTGTAAAAATTGTTACACAATTTGTGTACAAATATTAAACTACACATATGCTACACAAATATGTTTAAGATCTAAATTGAATAATGATTGTGTAGCAGGGCTACACATTTTGTGTAGAAAACCTACACATTAGTCATAAGAGTGTATTTGTCATGAAATCAGCAGTTAGTCTACCATTATTTTTTCATTGTTGTTGTTGTTTGTCTTCTGTTGTTTACCATTCGCTGATTCTTTCTGTTTGACGGTTTGACCTGTAGATTGACCTTCTTTGGCGAACGGATTTTCTTCCTTCAATCCAGAGATATCCCACACATTGAGTGTTCCGTCATATGCCCCAGTGTAGAGATTCTGTGCTATAACCTAAAATAAACCAAATTAGTTACTATAGGCCTACTATTTTGGACCGAAGAGTACAATATTGACCATATAGCCACTAAGAATCTTTGTGTATCTGTTACATATGCAAATAGTTTGTAGTATTATATACGTTGAGTTCACTGAGGGTTACACTTATCTTTTGACTGGACGAAACGCGATCACATGTCAGGGAGTAGTTTTGACTGAAACATTAATCAAGTCTTGTTGGGATTGGATCCAACTTCGCTATTGCTGCACGACTAAGCGCGGCGCACATTCAGACTGAGCCAACGGAAGCCCGTGAATGTAACTCCAATAATCAGCCTGCTATATACTGCACCATTTTTAACAGTACCGTGACGTACGCTCGAACATAAATTAAATCTCGTTGTCCAGTTAAGTATGGATTCGGCGGTGCGGGAACAAAGAGAAGTCCAATATTTGATAACTGATAAAATATTTAAGAAAGTTTTCTGGCGGTAAGCACAAGAGGTGTTTGTGGTCTCAATTAGTTTTAAGCGGGGGTGAATCGTTTCTCTCAGACACGGGTAGATATTCCAAGAGTTGGGATATCATGTGGCCAAATAAGGTCTGAGGCACGAAGATACCCATGTTCATATATATAGCGTGTATCATACTATTGTTTGCCAGGTCATGATGTCGATCCGATCATCCATGGGCTATACAATGAATACGACCAGTCACAAACAATTAAGGGTATGATCTGGTTAGTTATGTTTATATGCTATAATATACTATATATATCTTCCACGTATTGGCCTATACTGCATTTAACCCTAGCATTACACTCATTGTATTGGGGATGGAACTTTATCCTGTAGATCAAGAAACACAGTAAACTCTAACTAACTATCTCATGTACTCTCGGACCAAGCTCCATGCAGAGTTCGGCCCCCTACGCAGGACTTACCGCTGCCAGCACCTGCATGTAATGTGAAGAAATGTCGCATTTATTTATTTGAGAGTGTTGTATATAGGTTACAATTCATTCTGCATTATTCTGAGAAACTGAACTGTCCATATTCATTTGAAAAGTGTCTATATAAAGCCAGAATGAATTGTAACTGACAAAACACCTCAATAAAAAATGTTGGATTTAATTAAGAAAAAACATGCCGGCAGCGTTCAGACATAACGTAGCGAGGGGACTGAACTCTGTTTTGCAGCTTGCTCTCGGACACTTCATTGCTGGACGACGAAGCGCGGCGCACCTTCCGGTTGAGCCAACGACGGTCCGTCAATATAAATGCAACAATCAGCCTGCTACCATTTAACAGTACCCTGACATACACTCGAACATAAAGGAAATTACGGAGTGCGCATGCATACATGGTTTCTATAATAGCTATAAAATTCCTAACACCACAATACGTGATGCGTATTACCCACCTGAATGGCATTGATGACACTCTCGTGGCCGATAAACTCCCTCTTTATGCTCGCAGATTTGAGATCAAAGCATCGACAGATAGCGTCGCCACAACCAGTGAAAACTGAAAGTAATGGAGTATATACACTATTATTATTATTATTCCCAATTCGACGTTACAATAAACAACTCGAAATATTATTGCAAATGAGCCGATCCATAGTCGGAAGTCAGTATTTTATTCAGGATTGCATGTTTACAGGTAGTAGTGTGGGCACATGTACACATACAGGTTATTGTTCATATCGAGAAAACTGCGCAGTCGGTCAGGAAAAAAACGCCTAGATAAAAACCTCCTTTATTTTCTGGGAGAAAAACAAGGCGGAAACCTGTTTTCCGAAACCCCGTTCTTACGCAGCAACAATGTTCGAAAATTCATTCTTAATGACAATGTAACAAAAACACGAACAATGCAATATTTTCTACGTTGCCAAGTAAATAATTGATGGATGTACTTATAAGCTCGTATATTCTATTACATGTTTATGTGTATATATAAATAAATCTGACTTGTTCACCCGACAATAGAGGCTAGCATGAGCTCTCACCAAACTATAACCCTCTGACAACAACGGTCCAATAACAACTTCTCATTGGTCGACGTGACAATCAACTCATGTACAGTGAATACAATTTGTTCGTGCTAATCCAAGTAAACACTCGTAAAATATAACTATTTGTGAGTGCTTGAGAACCGATTGTGCATTACATCACTGCAAGCAGAACATGACACTATTATCTTCTCTCCGTGTGTCAAAAATCTAGGAGTCCATCTCGATCGAACACTGTCTATGGAGACACATATCGACCACCTCTGCAGGTCTATATTCTTGGAACTGCGACGCCTTGGCCAGGTCCGCAAATATCTCACTGTTGACGCAGCAAAAAAACTTGTTGCTTCGTTTGTTACGAGTCGTCTAGACTACTGTAACATACTATTATTCCGGCTCCCCGATTCGCAAATCAGCAGACTTCAACGTTTGCAGGACACCGCCGCCATAATTGTACTTCGAAGAAGGAAAGGCTGTAGCGTAACTACCATGCACGCCGACCTTCACTGGCTACCTATCAAAGATCGGATACAATTAAAAATAGCCACATTTGGTTTCCGTCGGATGTTTTTGTCTCTGATTCCCTTCCCGAATATATTAACAGTCTGGTATATCCATATACTCCCCGGCGAACACTTCGTTCTGGTGAATCGTCCCTTCTCTGCCCTCAAGGTGCAAATCTTATGACCGTCGGCGACAGAGCTTTCTCTGTAGCATGTCCCGACATTTGGAACTCTCTACCAAATGAAATGCGGCAATCTTGTTTGCTAACCGATTTTCGATCTGCATTAAAAACTTATACGTTCCGACGACGCTACCCCGACACAAAGAAAACTAACAAAATCTGATTACTAGTATATATAATTCCATTTATCTATTGATTATTTGCATGTGCATTTCTTGTGTATTTATATAATGTGTAAAGCGCTTATGGTCCCTTACGGGGGATAGGCGCTATATAAATATTATTATTATTATTATTATTATTATTATTATTACTCCAAACACTGTAATAGAAAAAAAAACAACAGAAAATTTCCACTAAAATGACGACCGAGCATGTACTCTACACATACATGGTTTCCAATTTCCATACCTGTGCGAATACTTTCAAAAGCTCAATATCAATCAACAAATCTGAACCTAAAGTTTACATCAATATATACGGTGACATCAACATACAACAAATTCAAGGCGTTTCTGATTTACTCGATTGTGTGGTATTAATTGTATTGGATCATATGTTACATATGGCAGTGTTTCAGGATAGGGGCTTTAATATTTTTATAATCCGACCAACCACCAATCATATCTAAGTCAGAAGGACGCACCAACACCATAACTAAATTAGTTGGGTCCACCAACATCATAGCTAAGTCGGCAGAACCAATCAACACCATCATATCTAAATCAGTGGTACCCACCAACAACAGCTAAACCACCAACATCATAGATAAATCAAAAGAACTCAACAACATTATAGCTATATCAACAGGACCCACCGCCAATCATCTTGTTCAGCAGGACCCGCCAACAACATAGCTAAATAAGCAGGACCCACCAATACTATCATATCAAAAATTAGCAGAACCCACCAATGACAGCTAAATCAGCAGATCACAAAAGCACCAAAGCTAAATCGGTAGAACCCACCGACTTCACAACTAAATCAAAAGAACCCACCAATTTCATAGCTACATCAGCAGAATCCACCAAACAACAAAGCTGTATCAACAGAACACTCAAGCACCATAGCTAAATCGGTAGAACTCACCAACATCATAGATAAACCAAAATAATCAACCCACCAGCCTCATAGCTATATCAGCAGGATCAACCACCAAACGTATCGAAATCGGCAGGATCCACCAACACCATCATATATAAGTCAACAGAACACACCAACAACAGCTAAAACAGCAGAACCCACAAACAAGTTAAATAGGAAGGACCCACCAACACCATAGCTAAATCGGCAGAACCAACCAACCAACACCATCATATCTAAATAAGCAGAACACACCAACAACAGCTTAACAGCAGAACCCACAAACAAGCTAAACAAACAGGACCCACCAACACCATAGCTAACATATTCAAATCAGAAGGACACGACGACATATTTAAATCGGCAGAACCCACCAAGAACACCATATCCAAATCATCAGAACCCACCAACAACAGCTACATAGCGGAACACACACACACGCCATAGCTAATTCAACAGAAACCACCAACAACAGCTACATAGCGGAACACACACACGCCATAGCTAATTCAACAGAAACCACCAACATCAAAGCAGAATCCACCAGACAAATAACTAAATCAGCAGAACCGACAAGCACCATAGCTAAATCGACAGAACCCACCAACAACAGCTAAAACAGCAGAACACACAAACACCATAGCTAAGTCGACCGAAACCACTAACATCATAGCTACATCAGCAGAATCCACCAGAGAACATAGCTATATCAGCAGAACAAGCACCATAGCTAAATCGGCACAACCCACCAGCAACAGCTAAACAGCAGAACACACAAGCACCATAGCTAAATCGGCAGAACCCACCAAGACCATCATATCCAAATAAGCAGAACCACCAACAACAGCTACATCAGCAGAACCCACAAACACCACATCTAGATCGGTAGAACCCACCAACATCATATCTAGATCGGTAGAACCCACCACCAATCATATAATGTGAATCGTACGTGACACGTAGTGGAGCAACCACACAGCATGCTGTGCCTCAAATTTGCCTTTTATCTGCGACATAATGCTAAGAATAATTTATGTAACATCATGCAGTGGTCACGACGGAGACGACATGACAACTTGATAAGACGTGTCGTGGATTGTTCAATATTGTCTGTATTCTGGCCTACAAATCCAAAATGACGTCAGAAACCGTGTCATGACGTCTTCATTTTTCGTTTTCATTTAGCTAACCAACGAAATTGGTCTAAATAAAATGAATAGGCCTGAATCAAATAGGAATTATTCGTAAGTTGTACTTTCATTTTCATCGCGATGCTCCATTCCTGATTCCGTGTTTTTGGCAATCTCCACACTGTTGCTAACCGGAAATCACGTGGCAGTTTCTCCAAAATCTATACCCGCGATCTTGAAAAATCACTGATGGATATAGAAAAAAAATATTTGACGTCATTCACCTGCCTTAGGTATAAGCACCATTGGTGGTTGCTGTAAATCAGCAGGACCCGCCAACGTCATAGTTAAATCAGCTGGGCCCACCACCCATCATAGGTATATCAGCAGGACCCACCACCCACTAGTATCATATATCAGCAGAACCCACAAACACCATAGGCGTAATTTACTAAGTTTGCAATACGAAATACGTGTTCAAAAGTATTCGATTTTTTTTCTACCAGTGTATTTCTTTCATTTTTGATTGTGATTCAGCATAATGTCGATAACTATTAGTTTACAACATGCATCTTTTCGGCCAGCCTCCTATTAACTGTGGTTAACATGGAGGTAAAGTGGCAACATTTAAATGGGGAATTCAGTGTTAATTTTCAAGAAAAGATTACTCAATAATTACAAACCGTAGAATAATACTTCATGTCTTGTTGGAATGTCTGATCATATATATAGTGACAACGCAAAGCAGATTTTTCATTTTATGTTTTGTTTTATGACATTTGATGGAAATATTATAAACAATGATAAACAATAGTGACATACTTTTTAATAATGTCCAATAATATCCAACCTGGGATGAAAATCAAAATTCCGCTTCACGTTGTCAATAGATAAGTCTTCAAACTTTCCAAAAAGGTATATGGTCACCTATACTTAGTAAGGTTTGATAAATCTTTTCTCAAGAATTAACACTGAATTCCCATTCAAATGTTGCCACGTTACCTCCCTCTTAAAGGCACGTGAGGCCTTAGTTGTCGAAAATATTCATATTTGTTCTCATCACCGTAAACAGAAAAACATTAAAACGCATACAGTTTCGTTCATATATACCATGACCATCACGTAAACAGCATGTTATCATAAAGACCTACTATATTTTACCTAAGCGAGAGCCTGATTGTGTTACAGAAGACAGCACAATGCTACTGGCTAATCACACACAAATGGCATAAACGCTCTTTATTAGTTCCATATCAGGAATTCACCAACAAAGAACGCTCTTTATGTTTACCATCATAATATAAACAGACACCAGAAAAGTAACTTTTTATGCTTTTGTTTACATAACAATGGTCAAACATTTGACAATAACATACTGTTTATGCGATATTTCTTATTTGTATACGGACAAAGTCTGTCTACATTTTGATGTTCTTTCTGTTTGTGGCGGTTTTTGACGGGTGGAAATATTTTCACAGGATACCCACCGCCAAGGTCAACCGTACCTTTAAATTTAATAGGATACTCGTTGCATTTGGTTGAGAAAGGAGGCACGAATGTTCCATCTGTTGAGGTCGATAGTACTCGATTGGCCTGGTCTGGTGATTTACAAGTAGTCGCCTACATTATTAAATTATCGAAATTTATAGTACTCGCCACCTGTGCGGCTCAAATCACCGTTTTGTAATTTTATAGTATAGGGCCCATATGCTATGCTGATGTTGATAATGGTACTGATGATGATGGTAGTGGTGAGATGATGAGAATGGTGATGATGATGGGCGATGATGTTGACGACCACGTTGGTGATTATGGAGAGGATGATGTGATAAGGAGGATAATGATGACGACGATGATGATAACGACGATGATGATATATACGCTGGTGACCCTACAACATTATTATATATATATAGTGTAAATATAATTGTCAACTCTAACGCGTGTCAAATCACGATTCAGTTAATTAAAGCACACATACAATCCATCAACATACTAGTATCGTGGCAAGATCGTTTGACAGTTTTGATTTTGCTGCATCAAAAAGTTTCGCTGATCATTATGGGCGGTAGAATCATTTGGTCTTACTTTCATAATTAGATGAAAAACAACGCGGAACCTTGCTCATTCGCTGGAAAGGTAATTCATTCACTCTCTTTGATCACGTTGCGGAAACTGTTTCAACACGCGCCATTCCGGTGCCATTTAAACCGTGTATGTCGCCGTAGTTATATCGATATTTAAACCCCACACCTCATGGTACAAACAATTGCAACGAACACACTCAACATACGGTTGTGAAAATCGATACCCTGCATTGGGTGAAATGACAAAATAGGCTATGCATGAGTCGATTCAAGCCTTGATATAGTGTGTCTGTCATTTGCAGCATGGGGTCCCCAGAGGGTGAATTTAGTGACGCTACACCGCACCATGGGCCAGTATCACTAAATTCACCCTGTGTGGACCTTAGGCCCCATCTTCTATCGATAGTCTTAAATTAACATTGTTTTAGTTACTTTTCCCCATCTTATCAGTTTCTATGTCACCTAATTTGCAAAAGGTTAAATGCATGTTCGAGGTGACTAATGGGTGAAGATCACCAACTTCAACCTGATTCTAGGTATCCCATTGCGTTTGAGAGTCATGAGTAGAATGAGGTCCACAGAGGGTGAATTTGGTGACGGTAGTCCGCCGTGTGGGATAGCGTCACTAAATTCGCCCTCTGGGGGACCTCATTCGGCAAATGACACACTATTTCAAGGCACCAGTCGATTGATTCACAAGGCTGCCCCCAATTGTATCAGTTGGATTGGTACAAAACACCGAGGCCGTTTGTTTGCTTCTCCGAGACAACAGGCTGTTTATATGAATCGATGCACAGATAATGCCTTCCCCGCGTGTACAATGTATATTTTCCAAGGTGGGTTCTCATCTGGTACTTGATTGTGCTATTGGGTTTAATTAAACCAATCAAATGTGAGCGTGGTGTAATGATTTGAAGTGACCTTAGCTCAGATGGTTTTGATTCAATTGGCATGCTTTGTACTGAGATTTCCAACGACTGAAACCAGCTTATTGTATCGGGTTGTCTATATCACCCCTGGTTAAATTGTTCTGCTAATTTGCTATGACGTTGGTGGGTCCTGCTGAATTGATGTGGGGCAAATTGAGGCTGTTAAGAAGAAACAGTTATTTTTCTAAAATTTTCATTTTCGCGGTGTCAATCCGACCGATTTGAGAAAAAAGCCAGTATGAAACATTCATGAACAAATATATTTTTTAATAGTTTTAATCATGCCTGCTCTTGTGTTTGCAAAACGACATGGATAGCCATATTGATTTTAATGTCGGTTTGCAGCATCCAAAGTTGCCATTATTAAAATAGATGTCTTTGAGTGTTGTACACACAACGGGGTTGAATCCTCTGTTCGTTAAAGGCACGGGCGGCGTTCGTTGCAGAAATATTCATATTTGTTCAAATCGCCATCAACAGAAGGAATATTAAAATATATATACAGTTTTGTTCATATGCCAAACTAATCAGCGCGTAAATAGTATATTGTCGTCAAGACGTACGATGGTGTACGTAAACAAGAGCCTGCTCGTTTTACATAAGTTGTGCTTCTGTTTACACAGCACAGCGCAATTCTATTGGTTAATCACACACAAATGATATAAACGCTCTTTATTATTTACATATCAGGAAAAAATAACAATAACGCTCTTTATGTTTACCATACCGGATCTAAACAAAAGCCAGGTAGCGTAACGTTTTTTGCTTTTGTTTACATAACAAAGGGGAAAATATTGACAATAACATACTGTTTATGCCATATTTCTGATTGGCGTAAGGACAAAGTCTGTCTATCTTTTACTATTCTTTCTGTTTATGGGGGTTTTTGACGGAGCTGAATATTTTAACAGCATACCCACCGCCAACACCGCCCGTATCATTAAGGTTAACATTAAGAAGGCGCCCCATTCGTGATTTTTCAAACATTCCCAAACTATCAATTTAAAGGAAAAAAATCTGTATCCTTTATAACCAATGTATGCCATAGTACTATAACAACATCTCAAGGATGAGAGATACATTCTTATTATGTAACAAAAAGTGGATTAAATCAAATAAAAACAACAATTTTCAAGGCTGGTCATTGGAGAGTTCGACAAAAATATGTGCGAAAGACTTTGAGAAAGCTTTCAAGATTCAAGATTCAATAAGATTTATTTCGTATTCAATATAATTATAATATATATATAACAGGACCCCACAAAAAGTTTAACTTGCAAGGGCCCTTATGCTTGTATAATGATACAGTGTTATGTGTACGTATATTGGGTGTATATAGTGCGGGTGCGTATTTACAATGTGTGTATTATCGTATAGAGATGGGCAAGAAGGGTGGGGACATTGGGTGGGGGGGGGGGGGGGGTCGGGTTGTGAGATGGCGATTATAGTCATTTTTTAGTTGTTATGCTTTATCTGGTAGCCAATATGATTATCTTGATGTCTTTATGCTGAGACCTGCGCGATCGTCCTGCAATTTTCAAGAATGTGGGGAATACCAGTATTTAAGGTGATCAATGAAATATGGGTGTGAATACTGCTTGATTTGGTTGAGGAATTGGTTACGGTTATAGACAAGTTGATTAATTTTGCACTGTTGTTCAGATGAGTGACAAATAGTGACACATGGAGGAAATGTGGCATAAATTTGGTTAGCCTGTTCCTCACTGGGAGAGCTGACCAGGAGAGGGAGGATTATACTATGAGAATAAAGAGAAGTTCATTAATTTCTGCCCCCTCTTCTGGACAGTCTCTGCCGTAAGGGACTGCTGGCTGGTATTGCCTTAGTATATATAATAGGGGAGAGAATACATACAAACTGGATTGTTATTTGATATTTGAGGTGTATTTATTAATGAAATGTGTTTTAGGTACTTATGATATTTGTCACTAGTTTCTACGCGAAGCTTACAATCACATGGGAGTTCATTCCATAGACATCTGTCTCTGGTTGATATGACACTTCTTGCTTTTTTTGTTCTTCTGAATTCACAATACAGATTTGAATTTGCTTCGAACCGTGTATTGTGTTATGGATATCATGTATATTAGTAAATATTGAAGACAGCGATTTGGGGAGTTTCTTTTGATGGAAATCATGTAAAATTTGTATTAGTTGCATGTTTCCAATGTCATTCATCAATAGCAAATTGTGGTCAATGCATATTTCTGGTATGCTTTTTTTTGTAAGATAGTGTGGCGATAGCTTTGTTTTGTATTTTTTCAAGGTTTTCAAGGTTTTTCTGTGTTGTTGCACTCCATATGGCATTACAATATGTGAGATGTGGGATAATCAGTACAGAATAGATTGTTTTCATTGTATCTCTGGGTATGAAATCACAGATTTTTCTCATGACTCCTAAATTTTTTGACAGTTTTTTAGTAATCGATTCCACTTGCATATTCCATGATAAATTTTCTTCAATATTAATTCCTAGGAATTTAGTGTTTTTAACTCTTTGTATCTGATTTTCATTGATCTTGAGGTCGGGTAGGACAGTTATTTGTTTTGCATAGATCTGTATTCTTAAATATCATGTAATTAGTTTTTTCTAGGTTTAGAGATAGGTTATTAGCCAGAAACCATTTGCTCATTGTCTTCATTTCTTTGTTGACTACATCATATGCCTTATTTATATCTTTATTAGAGTAAAATGCATTTGTATCATCAGCAAATAGTATTAGATTCAGGTCCTTACAAATATTTGGAAGATCGTTCACATATATCAGAAATAGTAGAGGGCCAAGTATAGATCCTTGTGGACTCCACATATTATATCTGTCTGTGAAGACAAGTGACCTTCATACTGTACAGATTGTTTTCTATTAGTCAAATAGCTTTGGAACCAGTTCAGTGCAACCCCACGACATCCATAGTTTTCAAGTTTATTTAGCATTATATTATGATTTATTGTATCAAATGCCTTTGATAGATCAAGGAATACCCCAATGGTGTGTTCTCTATTATCTAGGGCTTGGGTAATTTCCTCTAAGAGATCAGTTAGTGCCAGAATAGTTGAGTGATTCTTTCTGAAGCCATATTGACTTCTATATAGAATATTGTATTTGGTTAAGTATTTGTTCAGTCGGTTGTACATCATTTTTTCTAGGATTTTGGAAAATACAGGTAGCACAGATACTGGCCTGTAGTTACTTAATGTGGTTGGGTGTTTAGCTTTGAAAATAGGTACAACTTTTGCTATCTTAATGAGGTCTGGAAATATTCCATTAGCAAGAGAAAGATTGCATATATGTGTAATGGGTTTAATGATAAATTCGATACAATGTTTCAATATTGAACACTTGAGATCATCAAAACCGGCAGCCTTATTTGCACTGATATTTTTGAGAATTTCTATGACTTCAAGTTCATCTGTTGGTTGGATAAAGAAAGAAGAACACTTAGGTTGATTAAGGTAATCTGCTGGATTCTTGTTAGATTTAATTTTTGAAGCAAGGGTTGGTCCAATATTGGTTAAGAATACATTGAATTTGGTAGCAATTTCCTCTTTGTTATTAATATATTTATTTTCATAAAAGAACTCTGTTACGTTTTTGCTTCCCTTTTTCTTGTTGAGAATGTTTTTAATCAGTTTCCATTGGCCATTGATATTACCTTCATATTGTTGGAATTTCCTATGATAATAGCGTTGTTTAGCAGTACGGATAGTTGAATTTAGTCTATTCCTATACTTCTTGTATCGATCATTATTATAGTATGTTCTGTTCTTAATGAATATTTTATATAGCTTATTCTTCCTTCTAATGGAATTCAGTATACCTGCTGTTATCCATGGATTGCAATGATTAGAAGATTTGATTTTCTTTCTTATGTTTGGAAAATTATTATTGTAAATGTTAATGTTTCGTGGAATGAATTGTAGGCTTTGTTGCAGTCCTGGTTGTCTAACACCATAATCCAGTCAATTTGTGATATTTCGGTTATAAAATATTCTTTGTTTCTTTTTGAATAGTCTCTTTGTCATATAAATACGTCTTTCTTATTCATTGTTTTAGTTCCATTGCTCAAACGGAGATAGATAGGCATGTGGTCTGTAATGTCTTCCACGAATATACCAGCATTGATAGATGAGGAGAGGAGACAGTTGGAGAATATGTTGTCAATAAGGGTTGCACTGAACTCAGTTATTCTAGTGGGTTTCGTTATTGATGGCAAGAACATAAATGACTTTAGTAAGTTAAGGAAGTTGTTCCCGCTGGTGTTATTAGTATTTATGTTTATATTAAAGTCTCCCATTAGGAAACAATCTTTTTTCTCTTTAGGTATCTGGGTTAATACTGTTTCAGATATTTCAAGAAAGTCATCGACATTAGAATTTGGGCTTCGATATATACATCCTACTACTTCTTTCTTCTTTTTTTTGGTCAGGAATTTCAATAAATAAGCTCTCAAAGTTCTCACTGAACAAAGACAAGTCTGATCGTACCTGTGCTTCAATGCTTTCATGTACTCAATGATTTCATGTACTTCAATGCTCCACCCCACCTCTATCACTCATGTGTTTCTCATATCAGCTATAGCTTCCCATTTTGGTTAGATCCATAGGAGATTCATCCTTAAGCCAAGTTTCAGTAACGCCTATTAGATCAAATCTGTGTCTACGTGTATACAGGAAAGTGGATAACTTGTCCATATTTTTTAAAAGTGAGCGTATGTCGAAGTGTATCATTGATGATGACACATTTTGGTTTATTATTTTCAATTTATCGTTAAATTCATCAAGGAGGGTATAATTTGAGGAGTTTTCAGGATTTACTGGGTTTAAATTGTAGTCATCATCATCCATTTGATGTTCTTCACGGAAGTTATCATTTAGAGTGAATGGGTTCATTAAAAATGATTTATTTGAATTTGTGTGAGCATATTCTTGTTTCATGTCAAATAATGCCAGTCGAAACAGTGCCTCTTCCTCCATGTGAATAAATGGAAATAACGTCTCATTACATCGGTAGCAAAACCATGGGCTATCATCATTAGCTAGCTTCATGAAATCTGTTTTTAGTAATTTAGAGCAGCGGAGGTGAATCCATTGATCACACAGGTCACAACATAACGCATCTTGATTTGTTCTCACTGATTTGTTGCATGTAGAGCATAGGTATTTTAGAGGCATGGTAATGTGGTTGTATGGGGGGGGGTATGGAGGGGGCGGTGTATGCGAGTGGTGAACTTTTTGAAGTTATGTGTCCAAATGTAGGGTGTTCACATCAAAGGAGAAATGGCTGCAAGAAAAAAAGAGTGATGAGTGTATTTTAGATGAACTGGTGAACTGGGGGATGACTTATTCAGTTTATGATTTCCAGAAGAGAATGTGTATTACGTAATGGATGGTTGGATATATGATGTTTTCCATGCACATGCTTGACAAAACTCAGGAAGTATATACATAATAACGTATCAATCATTAGTGCATGCAATTATAGTTTGCGAGTTAAACACATACATGTAAGCTTTTAGCATGCAGCAACAGATGAGTATGTCACAAAAACAAATTAATATATATATATATATATATATATATATATATATATATATATATATATATATATAACAAAGACACGCAAGAACAGAGGCATGATAGTCGATGGATTAACATGAGATGGAAGTATGTTGTCCAGAGTCAATGACACGATACGCAGTCAATATGATGATGAGAGTATGCTGTCCAGAGATGATTATACACTGTCATAACGTTGAAAACAAAACATGCAGTCCAGAGATTATATCTTTCACAGTTAGAATGATGACATAGGCATCCACGGACAATCACGAGACAGAATCATGCTGACCATAGAATATATAACACAGTCATGAATGATGATGATCCAGATATTTCATAATTCACAGTTATGATGAAACATGCATCCATAAACGATCACGAGACAGAAGCAGAGAATATAACACAGATATGAATGATGATGATCCATGAATGAGAATGTATATGCATTGTAGTTTGAGCATGCTATGTTTAATTGTCCACATACTCAAGCTCATTTAGCTCCTTTACTAGGATTTGTTTGCCATTGTTTAAGAGTGCAATTATTTTGCCGTCCAGTGTCCAGGAGTTTTTAACACTGGGGTGAGAATTGACATCTTTCAAAAGTTTCATGTTCTTTTGAGTTAGGCTCTCAGTTATTGCCAGTTTGGTGTTGTCGCCATAGAGCTTGCAGTTTTTTAGTGCTCTTTTGGTCATGAACATTTGGTGTTTTGGTGTTTTGTTTGACAAATATCCGGTTTAAATGTAAATTTTGATAAAACTCAGGTCCTATGGATTGGGGCAAAACGGGGTTGTGGTGAAGAAATCTCTACAAACCAGGAACTAACCTGTAATCATTGTCAATCTTTTACAATCCTTGGGATAAAATATGACTTATTTACCACAAACTATGTAGAATTAAATTATGAAAACAAATTGAAGAAAATGAAGAAATTGCTCAATGACTGGTCATTTAGAAATCTAATCATAATGGGGAAAATACAGTGATAAAGACTCTAGCTTTACGGATCTTAGCTCATTTTTTTGGGAGGAAAAGTCACCGTAAAACAACATAATGTATGAAAAGATTAATCAATATTGAGGGTTTATGTCATTTAGATTATTGCAAACATGGTTGAATGTACTATTTATGTTGTTTTGGTCATTCACACGACAAAAAATATAGTTCTGAAAATGGCCGCAAAAAAAAAAAAACTACGATGTGCAATGACAATTTTTATTATCCTGGCAAAATTGGGAAAATTGTTTTATCCCAAAATGGTCGGTTTGGTTGTATTTTCGATATCAGTTGCCATGGCAACATGATTATTTACTGCAGTAAACAAATAATATTTTCTGAGAAAACGCAAATTTTATAACCACACTGTACCATTGTAAATACCTTGTTCTTCAGATTCACAACACAGATACATTGTATTTACTGATTACAACACATCCAGCCTATTCCCCCTACACCCATTGTAACCATTGCTAGATTGATAAACATATCGACCCGATAGTGAAAAATATACGATTTCAAAGGCAATTTGTGTCACAAGATATATATTCACACTGCAATATGGTTTTTATTTAGTTTTAGTTGAAGAAGACTGCCTATTAAATAAAATATCCTGAAATTTCAGATTTCTGGATACTTTCGAAAACGGCTGCGATTACCACTAATAGGTAAAAAATGGCGAACACAACTTAAGGACATAATCTCTGAATCATCTCCAACATTGAGGAGCTGAGGAACGATCGCGAACTTATAATTATATGATTTATTTGTGAGTTTTGTAGAAAATCCGAAACCGTAATCGTAACAACGAATAGGGAAAAACGACAACGAATAGAAAGAACACAAAATCCAGTGACGTAGAACCATATTCGAAATAACTATATGTCGTATTTCATTGTGCGAAAGGTGTCTAATGACAAAAAATATGACGGTATTACACAGGAACGGCATGGCCAAAATGGGCCGTCTTCTTGTCGCCCCCATATGCAAAATAATCAAGTGGCAAATCAGGGCAAATGACAAAATGAATTGGTAAATTATACAAATGATGGAATGTACATGACAGCAGTCGAGTAGTGTATCCAAACCAATTAACTTTCTACATAACACATTATAATAGCTTCATATTGAAACTATATACTAGTATTCAAATCGGTTCGCAATGGATTTATGACTCTGAAATAAGCACACAGTGACCGTATGCCCATTATTCCGTTGGATGGCGCGCGCCACATGCAGAAAAACACATTACCACGATCAATAGGCTTGCAGAATCTAATGTTCAGATAATGCACACCTATTTTTGACTTATTTCGTTTTGAAATACGTTCATAGTGAACCTATTTCGATGTCCAAATAGGTTCATAGTAAGCTTGTGATCTATAAAGATCTGCAGTTGTATCGCACTATTGCATGATGTATGGTCGGACTGTTTTGATTGTATGCATGATATGCATGATACAACCTGTTCTCGTGACAATTAGCACATAATGGGCGTATTTTAATGAGCGAACTACGCTCATATTGGCATTATTTAACCTCAATATACACTATATATATGGGCGTAAAACCTGTTTTAAACAGTCCAATATGGGACTATTTCCATACGAAGTACGCCCATATTCGCATTATTTAATGTACCTTTTTCATCGACACGATATAACCAGATTCACGCTCTTTATTACGCCCAATATCAACATATTTGTATGATAACAAAACCTATAGACACAGTAGATAAGCGGATCCTTCAATAAACAGGAAGTTGCGGACTATTTATCCATCCATTCTCCACTCATAATTTTCCTTTCAATATCGAAGACGATCTACAAAGATTCAGGACGGCTGAAGATCTTAAATCGCAACAACAAACTCTGATTAAAGTTGTTGTATACGGCAAACATCACCGTATCATTTGAATCACGTCATCATGAATCGATTTCTGATATTCTATTGCTGGTGTGCTTTTCGTGTTGACTTGTCACTTGATATGAACTATTTTATCGACATATTAACTCACCAAATGGCCCATGTATCTTTATGGTGCTGACAGTGTGTTTGTGGCCGCGGTACACCCTGGCGCAATCACCACAATCTATCACCCAGCTTCTAGCAGTATGATCAGAGCTTCCTGAGTAAAGCATCTTGTTTCCAACCTAGACAAAAATTGGAAGCGATAGTTTATTTTGGTGGCAAACTGTTGAATTGAATGGGCGGAACCAAACAAGTTAGAGCAAGCTTCGTGCAGAGTTCGGTCCCCTGCTACGCAGAACTTACCGTTGCCAGCTCACCCACACAAACTGTGAAGAAATCGCACATTTATTTATTTGAGACTTTTGTATGTTACAATTCATTCTGCATTATTCTGAGAAACTGAACTGTCCATATTCATTTGAAAATTGTCTAGATCAAGTCAGAATGAATTGTAAATGATAAAACACTTCAATAAATGAAATGACTGTAGCTCAACTTGGGGAGGCGTTAATAATGTTATGCAGAACAGTCAATATAATGACACCTTGTAGCAATCACCCATCTTTTTTCCAACCTTGACACAAATATAACAGTTTATTTTGTTGACAAACTGTTGAGTTTAAGAGGGAAGTAAAGTGGCAACATTTAAATGGGGAATTCAGTGTTAATTTTCAAGACAAGATTACTCAATACTTACAAACCGTAGAATAATACTTCACGTCTTTTTGGAATGTTTGAGCATGTATCTAGTGACAACGCATAGCAGATATTTCATTTTATATTTTGTTTTGTGACATTTGATGGAACTATTATGAACAATGATAAACAACCGTGACCTACTTTTTAATAATGTCCAATAATATCCAACCTGGGGTGAAAATCAAAATTCCGCTTCACGCTGTCACTAGATAAGTGTTCAAACTTTCCAAAAGGTATGATATGGTCACCTGCGCTTTGGAAAGGTTTGATCAATCTTTTCTCAAAAATTAACGGTGAATTCCCCATTCAAATGTTGCATCTTTACCTCCCTCTTAATGGCCGGAAGCAGATCAGTCCCCTCGATATACGCTGGTCTGAACACTCCCAACACGTATGTAAATCGGAATTTGATCATGCCTAACGCCCGTAGAGATCATATTCCACCAGTGCAAAAACTGGAAACTTTTTGATGTGTACTGACCTGTTCTGACAGGAAAGTTTATAAGATTGAACACACAAGGCAGGGAATATATTTCTTTGTTAATCGATAATCTACTTAACAGTTGGGGTGGTCCCAGCTTCAGATGGCACACTTTTCTGTGACCTGTGCGAGCCGATATCGCAAAACAATTGTATTATATACCCAGAAGATATTCCATAATTGTAAGCGACGCAAAGACAAATCCGCCCAGTCACTTAAATTGTGCAATTTCGAGTTGTGACCTTCACCTACAGTGAAGTACATTATTAAGTAACAGGTAATAACTAAGAAATATATTCCCCGCGTTATTTCGACTTTATAAGGTTCCCTGTCAAAACTATGTAGCCCCGGAGGTGACATCCGATTTCTTTTAGAAAGTCGTGGCCACGAGAATAAAGTCGTGGCCACGAGAATATGAAGTCGTGGCCACGAGAAGAAAGTCATGGCCACGAGAAAAAAGTCGTGGCCACGAGATTATGAAGTCGCGGCCACGAGAACACGAAGTCGTGGCCACGAGAATAAAGTCGTGGCCACGAGAATATGAAGTCGTGGACACGAGAATATGAAGTCGTGGCCACGAAAATATGAAGTCGTGGCCACGAGAATATGAATTCGTGGCCACGAGAATAAATACTGTATAAGCTCGTCTAAGGTTCCGACGACCATTATGACACCATACAGTCAGTACCCCCAACATTTTAATTAGTATTATTGGAATCTACATTGTCTCACCTATCTATACATGCACAATACTGACACATACAGTTAACCCATGGTGAATATGCTCCGGACTGAAGACATAACCCGCGCAGGATATTTACATGCACGCACTTGCGATTTAGCCATTAAATGCATATGCATGCGTGTACCCAGCTTGTATGACTTTATTCATACTTTAGAGAAAAAAATCGGATGTCACCTCCTGGGCTCCACACAAAACTTCAAAATGTTCACAGGTTTTGTACCGGTGGAATATGATCTCTACGGTCGTTAGCTAGAGTAGAGATTCATGGCATGATCTAGATCGGAATGTAAGGAAATAATATATTTTTAGTTAAAGCCACATGGCGGTTTGCGCTCCAAAATACACAAAATAATATTCATTTTTGAAGTAATAAAATATCGTTTTGAGCACGGTGTTTTGGGTACCGTCTACCGAACAAAACAAATAACAATTTGCATGGCAATGATGGCATGGAACATAAAAGAGCGTTCCGTGTTAGTTTATTCCTGATATGGTAGAAATAAAGAGCATTGATTTCCCTTCTGGGCAAAATAGGTGCATTTGCCTGATGCCACAGCCATTTCCATCTGTTTTCAATATTTCGCATAGAGCCTCATATTAACTGTCTACGTGGCATTTGGGTGAGAACGGAGGCCCGAATGTTCCATCTTTTATGTAAGGTCGATAGTACTCGATTTTCCTTGTCTGGTGATTTACAAGAAATCGAATACACTATTAAATTATCGAGGTTTATAGTACTTGACACATTCTGCGTGGTTCAAATAACCTTATATGTAATTTTATAGTATAGGGCCCAACTGAGAATGGGTTTCTCCATATACATTTACGAATGTGACCTATGTCTGAATAAACCTATACCGCGGACTCGTAAATAGGTAAGGACATTATATTGTCTACCTACTTGTTCTCACTCTTGAAACAAAACTTATGAACAAAGATATTTTAGTTGTGGCTTCGGTAGGTGAAACAAAGATATTTTAGTTGTGGCTTTGGTCGGGGGAAACAAAGATATTTTTATTGTGGCTTTGGTCAGGTGAAACAAATATATTTTAGTTGTGGCTTTGGTCGGGGAAAACAAAGCTATTTTTATTGTGGCTTTGGTCAGGGGATACAACGATATTTTAGTTGTGGCTTTGGTCAGGGGGAACAAAGATATTTAGTTATGGCTTTGGTCAGGGGAAACAAAGATATTTTAGTTGTGGCTTTGGTCAGGGGAAACAAAAATATATTAGTTGTAGCTTTAGTCAAGGGAAACAAAGATATTTCAGTTGTGGCTTTGGTCAGGGGGAACAAAGATATTTAGTTATGGCTTTGGTCAGGGGAAACAAAGATATTTTAGTTGTGGCTTTGGTCAGGGGAAACAAAAATATATTAGTTGTAGCTTTAGTCAAGGGAAACAAAGATATTTCAGTTGTGGCTTTAGTCAGGGGAACAAAGATATTTTAGTTGTGGCTTTAGTCAGGGGAAACAAAGATATTTTAGTTGTGGCTTTGGTCATGGAAACAAAGAAATTTTACTTGTGGCTTTAGTCAGGGGAACAGAGATATTTTAGTTGTGGCTTTGGTCAGGGGAAACAAAAATATATTAGTTGTAGCTTTAGTCAGGGGAAACAAAGATATTTTAGTTGTGGCTTTGGTCAGGGGATACAACGATATTTTAGTTGTGGCTTTGGTCAGGGGGAACAAAGATATTTAGTTATGGCTTTGGTCAGGGGAAACAAAGATATTTTAGTTGTGGCTTTGGTCAGGGGAAACAAAAATATATTAGTTGTAGCTTTAGTCAAGGGAAACAAAGATATTTCAGTTGTGGCTTTAGTCAGGGGAACAAAGATATTTTAGTTGTGGCTTTAGTCAGGGGAAACAAAGATATTTTAGTTGTGGCTTTGGTCATGGAAACAAAGAAATTTTACTTGTGGCTTTAGTCAGGGGAACAGAGATATTTTAGTTGTGGCTTTGGTCAGGGGAAACAAAAATATATTAGTTGTAGCTTTAGTCAGGGGAAACAAAGATATTTTAGTTGTGGCTTTGGTCAGGGGATACAACGATATTTTAGTTGTGGCTTTGGTCAGGGGGAACAAAGATATTTTAGTTGTGGCTTTGGTAAGGGGAAACAAAGATATTTTTGTTGTGGCTTTGGTCAGTGGAAAAGATATTTTACTTATGCTGACAATTGTCCAGAGGGACATTCGGTTATTGCAGAAAATGACAACACTCTTGTCGGCGTCATGTATCTACGAAATAATGAACTCTTCAATTTGAAACATGTCCATATAATATCTCTGGCTGAAGAAGACCAAGAATTACCAACAAAAGATTGTTATTTTATTCAAAGATATTTTAGTTGTGACAATGATCGGTGGACATATATATTTCGCTGTGGCTTTGTGTTTACAGACGTATTTAGGGTTCCAGATATATTTTTATGAAACCAAAAATAATAGAGGGTGTGTGGTTATGTTGTAACTGGCGGTCTTGGGCACTGACTGCATCTTTAAGGCTAACAAAGATGCAGTCAGTGTAAGTTGATACCTTAATTTAAGGCTAACAATTTAACTAGTTTCGCACAATGATTAATTCCAACTATCCCAACAATGGTAACTGTTCGATGTGAAAACTTTATAATTTCCTGTACAGTTTTCACGTAGAATATGCTTATGCTTTAATTGTTAGATTATATTTCGATCTCCTAAAAGTAGGCCAATAGTTGTACTTCCTAAAACTAGATCTCCAAAAATGAAAATAACATTTGATATGAAAACGATATATATACAACAGATGTATTCCTCAACTACATGCCAACTAAATTGTATGGCGCTTTCATTATGTACCTGACTGAGGTTTATGTGAAACATTTTATAATAAATCATTATTCTCTAGTGATGGTTATGCAAGTTTATTTAAATTGTTACTCGCAATGACACGGTGGGGGAAATCACGTGGTTTCGAGGTTGACGTGTACCACGCATACAAATTTGCTGAGGCTGATGCAAACCCACAAATAACATAATATATCAGGAACTGACACAAAACATAGCATGCTTACTGTTACAAGTTGATACCTTATTTATTCGGAAATTCTCCGTGGTTTTCTATAACATTCTGACCAAAGTTGCCAGTCGGAGGTGCGTGGAATACATACTTCTTGGAGTATCCTCCGACTGAAAACTTTGGTCAGAATGTTTGAGCAAACAAATGTGAATTTGGACACAAACGATGTGTCAGCTTGTTTGAAAAATAGTTTGGCATCTGCTCGTATCTGACAAAATACTATGCTATATGTAATTTCTTAGTTTATTACCTTTTTCCTCGTTTCTGGTCGCGTTTTCGATCGCCTAGGCCATTTTGAATGCGTGATACTCATCAACTCGAAACCACATGAATCCCCACCGAGAATAAGGATCAGTTTACTTACCGACATGCAAATTACGGAACCAGTGTGCCCTTGAAACATTCTCAGTAATTCACCCTTCAGAATACTCCAGCTCCTTATTGTGAAATCAGTACTTCCGGTAAACAAAGTCCTCCCAGTTTGGTCAGTCGACATGCACGTGACTGCGCCAGTGTGACCTTTAAAAACCTTCAAACATTGCCCGGTCTCGAAATTCCATGTGCGTGCAGTGAAATCAGCGGATCCGGTAACCAGAATGTCCATAGAGCTCTCAGAATCAACGTTGTCGTCTTCGTCATCGCCGGGGATAAATACCAGAGGATACAAGCCCCTTTTGTGCCCACGAAACACTCGAATGCACTCCCCAGACTCGAAGTCCCAACACCGAGCTGTGCGGTCGTAGGAACTTGTGAAAATAAAATCCCCCGTACAAATCATCCGGTAAACCAGCGACAAGTGGCCTCGCATGAGAAGAATGCATTCACACGTGTTCACATCCCATTTTCGTATAGTTTTGTCAGCACTTCCGGATACGACGAACCAGTCTTCGAGTAAGATACAGTTCAGATAGTCCTCGTGCCCTCTTAGAATCCCAATGCACTCGATTTCTTGTGTTTTTGTCGCCCAAAGTCTCGCGGTTCGATCTTCGCTCCCAGTTGCGAGAACAGAACCATCCTCACTGACTGCCATACAGTTGATACCCCTTTCATGTTTGAGAAGGGATCGAATAGGTTCACATTTCAAATCCTGTTTCTTCGAAGCAATTGTCCCCATCTTTTTGATGAGATTAACAATTTTATACATACGATTAACAACGTTCTAATATTTACAGATAAGGCACAAGTTAAACGAGAGGTAAACAAACAATCACAACCTGTTATTTCATAATCAAACGTCACCAGTCACAGACTGGGTAAATTCGCGAAGTTTTCTTACCAGTTCACCTGAGAACTTCAGTTTAAAATCCAGTTATTCGAATTTAAATCCCAGGATTTAAATCTCCTGCGTCTTCATGTCCTACCGACTTACATATGAATTGAGAATGAATTTCTAATGGTGGAATAGTCTTCCCTCGTCACGAAGTACCGTTTAATTCTCTGAGAACAATGGTTGGAATCGATTGTTTTCGCCAGGGTAAGAGCCCGCCACAATGGAATGCACCTGAATAATTTAACTCATCGATCTATAAACGTTCCATTGCTAGCAATCTGATAGAACAAGGATCTCACGAGTTATTCCACGTTTTCAGAATATTATATTTTTCATTGAGTTTTTTTTATGGCGTGTCCTTTCTTGTGTTTCAGATTGGTATAACTGGAATTTGAGTCATGAGTTACCTGTACTTCCGAATGATTTCCAATACTCAAGGAATTATTGCATTCTAGCCCAATATGCAACCTGCATAGCGGATGATTTCCCTCGATACTACTAGATTCCCTAGGTCTACTGGGGTATTGATTTGCCTAAAGGTGCAAATGAACTGGAACACAATTGAACAAGATACAACATTGTAAATGTCCTTTGATAGCACGGTGAATGAGGTGTTAACTCGCTTATTGACATTTTGTTTTGAAATCGATTTCCATAATTTCATTTACGAGGTATTGTTGATATGAACTATAACATATAACTATAACATTGTATTTCAACTCGATACTGATCGAATTTAAGAGTTATACTCTCGATCGGATGTACTCGTGTGTATGTATAAAACCTATCCCCTTATACTGTACAATACGAAACCGCCCATATGTCCAATTAGACCAAGTATTCTGGATCCACATCAGCTTGAGATATCGGTTGGGTTGATGCTGATTTGGACCGAGTCCCGTCCCGTTACTATTCTATAACAGACTTTAATTGAAACGACGTACTACATTTACACGTGGAGCCCGGGAATTCACATGAACCCCTGAATGTGAGTAATCATTTGAGATGTCCGCGATTATCTTCCTTCAAATAAAAATATTATTTACCGTGATAGAAAGAGGAAAAGTGGTACGATCTTTAATATATTGTTTACATTTATTTTCTAATAGCACGACAAATCGAAATTATCGGGAAAAAATAGGCTTTGTTTACTTATATGTCCCGTTGCTTTGACATTCATCGTACCTCTGATATACGCATGTTTGATATCATAATGCTTGCGACAGGCTGTCCTCTATGTTCATATACACATAAAGCGTCAATGTGACCTAATCCGAAGACATAAGCAAGATAACCCCCGCCCATGATTATGGTCGAAATGTCTACTCCTGGCGAGTAACAGTCCGAAACAGCATCGACCCAACCGATATCCAAATCTGTTGTGGGCCGAGAAGTCAAATTTCCAATGTGCTTATGCCTGTAAATGTATCATTACGCGCACCCCGCGTGTATACTGGTGTAGAGATTCTTGTTTCGCCTGGGAGCATGGGTGTTTTATTTATAGAATGGGAATTTTTGGAGGATTAAAAGTCGAACTGCGACCGGAGGCCGAGTCCGGTAAAAGGTGTAGTTGGGAATTTCAATTTCGTTTATTGTCGTTAACATTATGTTAATAATGTTGATTTTTGGTTGGTGATAAGCTATATATGCCAATTAGAAATAAAAGAAATGAAAAAGCTAATTTGTAAGTCTTATATTTCATCTATTATAGACATGTTTCGTTCTGCAGCCCAATGGGGATTGTGGTCGGAGACGGTCGAGTCGGCCACCGGTTCGTTAATTAGGTGCTGGTTGTTATTGTTATTTTAACGGAATTCTGGGTTGGTCATTCGCAAAACCAATATATTTTATATTCTATATAATTACAATCGTGGGTATAGAATATATGATCTTGAGCGCGTTACCATTTCTGACATTGGTTTTCTTGTATGCAATGTGCGAGGCATTGACTGAGTATATGATGCATGTGCTCATTGCTTCGTATGTGTGTGAAGAAATTGTTATTTTGTATTGAAATGGCCATGCAAGTTGCGAATTAAACGGCACATTAACATTTCCTACTGTTAAATCGGGAATTAGCCATGTCACGTTGAGGTATCATCAACTGCGTGGATATCATATATGAAATACATGCCATCTGATCAACCAATTATTTATAGTGATACATGTTTTCGGGGGAAGCAGGAAGACAGTCCGACAGGGTTATGTTACCACCATCAATACACAACATTACCTTGTTGTGTGTTACTGACATTGTATTATTCATGCGTGTATTGTAAAGGGTGTCGTTCTTTATTACGCAGGTTCTTTAGTTCGAAAGTATCACGATAGTTCTTTGTTCGGGTTGTGCATTATTCCAAAAGCATTTAGGAAATTGTAGAGATTGTTGAAAACCCAGTAGCATGTCCCATCATATCTGGCATCCCTTTTATCTGAATTCAGCGTTCATACACAGAAATAGAAATGTATATATAGACATAATACGTTGTATTGATGTTATTGAAATGTTCACGCTTTTATTGCCACTGTTGTTACAGTTGCTGTAGTATTATTATTATTATTATTATTATTAGTATTACTATAAGACATCCCCGAATAAGTTTACTGATAATACTGATTTTTATACTGAGAATATATTAGATCAATAGCAAAATGACGAAGAGGACTGACGATGGATAACAGAGAGATTTCCTCCATATATATGTATCTATCTTCCTCTCCTCCTTCTTTCTATCTTCTTTTTGGTATATGTGTTACACTTAGCACATTGTAAATAATGCACATCTCGCAAGTAGCATGTGAATTCACATTAATTTCACAGGGCCATGGGGGGAAATACCAGATATACCAGTTACCAAGGCGCCTGATGATGTGGTATGGCGTGGATGGTGGGAATGAGGGTGTTACCACAGTGGTTGGTAGTCGTGGGTAGATTGGAGCTGCATGCATTGTTTGGATTTCCAAGTAATGTGTGCAGCTGTAGTTTGCTCGCGGCTGCCTGCTGCTGTGGGTGAAAAATATTGCAACGCACGCGTGTAATCTGTAAATTCTATGTATATATATGTTAATTAATGTTGTCTAAATGCCATTAATTGATTTAATAGACAATAAACTTGAAATGAACAAAAAATTGAATTCCTCCCCCCCCCCCCCCCCCCCCCAGGGGCCTGTGCTCATACTCGAGATGTGGGGCTCAAACATATGGCCCCCATTCATGACATGTTTTGATGGTCAGATAACGATTTTTTAAGGAGATAGTTTCATCCCGTCATACACGTGTATAGCATCTGCCTGGCACGCATACAATTTTCCATGATAAAGAGCGTTATGCTTCCGTTGTTCGGTATCGAAAAGATATTAAAAAGCGTTCGTAATAATAGACTTTAGTATATGCTTGTTCTGATCGCATTATGTTGGATGTCCTAGTGTGTCTCCAAGGTGCAAATGTATTATGAATGGTGTTAGTTGTAAGTATTTTTTAATATCGTTCTTATTATTTGGTTAGATGAAATTTATTTATTTATTTTGATGTTAAAGCGGATTTTCGTGCAATGCCTGTTCATATTTTAAAGGACATGGCTCATTCGAACTTCCAATTATATCTATGAGTAATTTTGAAGGAGGTATAATTATAGGTTGACAAATGTACGAAATGTTGATATACCGACTTCATACGCTGATACGCTCGCACAAAAGAGAAACAAACGCTCTTAATTTCCACCATATCAGGAATTGACTAACATGGAACGCTCTTTACGCTCAGTTAATTAAGCACATATGAAGCAATGTACACTCATACTGAGTGCGTGTCTTCATAACTCTGATGATTTTCTGTTCCATGCCGTGAAATTAGAAGGTTTTTGTCATCGTGTTCAAAGTGGTATTTTTGTGAAGGCGTCTTTCTGTGACACATAATGCTTGTAGAAGGGTAGTTCAAGTGTTTATCGACATATTTCGATACCTGGAAAAATTCAAAAGCGAATATTATTATATGTATTTTTGGAGGCAAAAACCGACATGTGGCTTTAAATGCACTTGACGGGTTGAATGTGCAAATTACGCTCAGTTTGTAACATCGCGGTCCGATTCAAGGTATCAGCATATATGTCGATAAATACGCTGAATAGTCTTCTCGTGTCACAAGACCAATACAAATGATGGAATATAGAAAGTTCGGGTCCCGATATTTCTTCGGCATGGCACAATATAAAGAGCGTTCATGATTAGTCTATCACTGATATGGTAAAATTAAAGAGCGTTTATTTTCACTTGTATACGACAAATTGAAAACAGCTGTGACATTGGCAATTATTTTAAATATGAAGCCGCTATATATGTTAATATTTCGTGTATTTATCAACATATCTTATACCTCCTTCCAAATGACGTAGACATAATTTAGTACTTCGAATGAGCCATTTCCGTTTAATATTTGTCTGGACAAATTTCATTATGAGCTGGTAGAACCCTGGTGCACCCACACTACTTAAAGATACGGGCGTCGTTGAAGGTGGGTATGCTGTTAAGATATTCACCTCCGTCAAAACCGCCATAAACAGAAATAATAGTAACATATAGACATACCTTGTTCTTATGCCAAACAGACATATGGCACAAACAGTAATATTTTTCCTTTATTATGTAAACAAAAGCAAAAAACGTTACAGAACCTGGCTTTTGTTTTGATCCGGATACGGTAAACATAAAGAGCGTTATTTGTTACAGTTCTCCTGATATGGAAATAATAAAGAGCGTTTATATCATTTGTGTGTGATTAACCAATACAATTGCGCTGTGTTATGTAAACAGAAGCAAAACTTCTGTAACACGAGCAGGCTCTTGTTTACGTACACCATCGTACGTCTTGACGACAATATACTATTTACGCGCTGATTATGTTTGGCATATGAACAAAACTATATATATTTTAATATTCCATCTGTTGATGGCAATTTGAACAAATATGAATATTTCTGCAACGAACGCCGCCCGTGCCTTTAACTTCTATTTTAATATATACCATTATGTGTATTGGTCAGGGAAAATGATGTTAACAGCAAATATTGTGGGTCTTGGTGTATATATACCTACTGGGTCAAAGTTCAGCCTTATTCCCTTACTATTATTTCCGATTTCGATTGGTGTGGAAAACGTAATCCCATATAAGTGATGCTATTTTGATTGGATTCTAACATGGGAGGACATTGATGACGTCACCAGGGGTCAAACTGTTACGCATCGGCAATGGAAACACATATATTATAGTCTGGTTGAAAATGTCCATCTGCACCGCTCATCGCATGCATGACTTTACTTCACCCCACTAATTTTCTTCCTTATTATGTACCCCAACTTTTAAGCAATGTTAACACGAAAAAGGTGGCCGAATAGACATGATACATGGCCGCCGTTTTTAAGACGTTTTTATAGGGTCACTATAAGTCAGTTTGATGAAAATTATATAATGAAAATTGGAACTCCACATCCAAGATGACCACAGAAGTGGATGAAACTATGACTATTTTTACTAATATCTTCTAGATTAGTTTCTGCTATTTGGAACTGGTTACAATTGCGACTTTAGTTTTGTATTTTTTTTTCATGTTAACTGATCAATGGAGCAATGAAATATGTCATTATGTTGGTCCCACCCCTTCGGATCCCTCAAAAGTGTGATTTACAGAACGCGGTATAAAATTCCAGTACCATTGGGATTCTAGTCACATTTCAACAAGAATGAGAAGAACTGTGCAATTAAGTAGGGCATACCATTACTTGTGAACATTCCAACTAAAATTGTCACTTTAGCTCAAAATGGCGGCTAAATTATGGAAAATGGTAGATATATTGCCCCAGCATGCCTTGCTATCACGTGCAAATTGTGGTTTATGAATAAAATAGACTAATATGCAATCTATGCAGTGAATACTAACTGATTCACATTGGTCAATTGTTACTATTTTAACCACTGACATTACCAGAAATATTGGATTTGTTGGACCATTGTTTTCAAGAAAAATGGAACAATCTTTTGTATTAGAGGTGTTTATTGTTTTTATCTGTCTTAAATGTGTCATACTGAGGTGTTTTTATACCAAATTAATCAGGATGGATTACAAAATGGCAACCAGATTGGGTAATAAGTTGATTTTTTACATATATGCCGAACATTATTATCTGCTGTTCTGAAAAGATAGCAAATTGTGACTTACTTGGTTATTAAAAATGTTATGTAATCAACTGACAAGTAAATGTTTTATTTTGGTTGTCCTAATACCTTATGAGGCACGACAAATTCATTTTAAAGGATGCTGTATGGAATTTTGCCGAAAACTTATTTTGGGATTCTGGCCATGTTTTTAAAGGAAATGGGCCTAACTTGCAAACGGAACTGAGAGGGGCCATGCTATGGTTACTCTGGCCCATTAGCATCAAATTGTTCCAACTGATACTGACATATAGGAGTCCACAGGTGTAGTTTCGGAATAAAGAACCATTTAGATAATTTCGGAATACAAAACCATTGAAACAAAGATACTTCGAAACAAAGGACTTCCGGAATAAAGACGTAACATCAAATGTGAACACTTTTACTAGTTGTATAATTGTTTATTCTTCTATTCGAAGTTTATGTTCCATGTTGTATAACAATATTTATTACACGATTCTACCATTATTCCATGCAATAAACCCATTCTATAAATTGTCATATGCAACGTTCGTTGTATGACATGAAATAGTGCCAGGCGTACCAAAATGTATTGTTACGCAAACGTGACCGTTGACTTCCTGTTATCGTCTCTTTACATTCCGTACGCTACCTCTCAAAATACTATATATGACTTCCCATAATGAATGAAGAATTTGGTTTCACGTCCCATTTGTGGATTTAAGTATGCTTTATCGAGGTTTTGGATCATGTGATAATTAGAATCTACAATTCGTCCCCAGTTTATAGCGGAATTTACAAAACTCGTCCAGTAAATTAGTTTTGGATCATGTGATAATTAGAATCTACAACACGTCCCCAGTTTATAGCGGAATTTACAAAACTCGTCCAGTAAATTAGTTTTGGATCATGTGATAATTAGAATCTATAACTCGTCCCCAGTTTATAGCGGAATTTACAAAACTCGTCCAGTAAATTAGTTTTGGATCATGTGATAATTAGAATCTACAACTCGTCCCCAACTTATAGCGGAATTTACAAAACTCGTCCAGTAAATTAGTTTTGGATCATGTGATAATTAGAATCTACAACTCGTCCCCAGTTTATAGCGGAATTTACAAAACTCGTCCAGTAAATTAATTTTGGATCATGTGATAATTAGAATCTAAAACTCGTCCCCAGTTTATAGCGGAATTTACAAAACTCGTCCAGTAAATTAGTTTTGGATCATGTGATAATTAGAATCTACAACTCGTCCCCAGTTTATAGCGGAATTTACAAAACTCGTCCAGTAAATTACATGTAGATCTGGATCATGTGATAATTAGAATCTACAACTCGTCCAGTAAATTAGATCTGGACCTCGCCATAAGCTCGGTGCAGTACATAAATTACTGGACTTATTTTGTAAATTCCGATATAAACTGGGGACGAGTTGTATATCATCTATACATGTATGTTTTCTCTTCAATAAATAGCTTTGGATCGAGAATTTCGAACTTCAAAAGTCGGGTGCTGTCAGTGTCAGACACCAACGGTCAGATGATACACAAAAATCGTTGGTGATCGATTAACCCTTTACCCAACAGAACGGCCCTGTGCCAATGCATTCTCTTATATATGCGAGTCGACCATAGGTCGCCTCGCATATATAAGAGAATGCATTGGCTTAACACATTAAAAATTATAAAATTGTTAAAGAATGTAAGAAAAAATGGTAAAAAGTGTTAAAAACAGATTTTTTTTTAGGCCAATGCATTCTCTTATATATGCGAGGCGACCTATGGTCGACTCGCATATATAAGAGAATGCATTGGCACAGGGCATAACTGTAACTATCACAATGTGGTCAAGGAGCCGGTTCCAATGATATCCATATTTGTATGGTTCTATTGAGACAGACCGAAGATATTTTAGGCTGTTGAAGCTTTATTTGGCCGGTTTTGGCCGGTTTGTTGGGTAAAGGGTTAAATCAACTTATAAGTAGCTATAACAATGACCGGCGTTTGAAGTCTGTGTATAGGTGGTGGATGTGTACAAATAAATTTACTGGAACAGCTACCAAATGGTAGCATACAAGCAACGCAAAATTAAAACAGTATAATACGAATGCAACTGAACCAACACATTTATATAATTCAACATAGTCCCTACTATATATAGGACATATCTAGATTTCACACTTCAATACCATCCATTTCCATAACGTTATACTCAATAATAAACTGCCGAACTGTACCAAGTTTAGAAAAAAGGATCGAAAAGGCCCATTCTAACCATAAAATACCTTAATTCTTCGCCATCGCGTGCAAGCCTTTTATTCACGCCTGCAAAAAGTGTGTCCGTCATTTGCAGAATGAGGTCCACAGAGTGTGAATTTAGTGATGCATGATATCCAGCACAGCGGGCTAGTATCATCAAATTCACCCTCTGGGGACCACATTCCGTTTAGGCTTCATCTTCTTGGAAGTATTTGTAGTCTCAAACTAACATTGTTTTAAGTTCCCTTTTCCCTTCTGGGAAGTTTCTATATCCCCTAATTTGCATAATCGATGTGATTATATAATGGGTGAACATCACCAACTTGAACTGGGGTACTTCAATCTGATCCTAGGACTCCCATAGCAGTTGAGATCTAATCAGAATGAGGTTCCAAGAGGGTTAATTTAGTTATGCTAGCCCGCCTTGTGTGATAGCGTCACTAAATTCACCCTCTGAGGCCTCATTCTGCAAATGACACACACTATTTGCAGGTTTGCTTTTATTTGACGGGTGTTAATCCTGAATACCGGAGTAGGAATCCAACGTACCGCCTTGAAATTGCACGAATCCCGCATACCAAGATGTGAATGTGAAAATGCCACCCCAACGGGAGTCTTATATATTTTGAATACCGATAAATTAAGTCACAAGAATACTGTGTCATATACTGGGAGTGAACTGTGGCACATAAAACGATGTTTACACACACTGTACTGTGGTTTCAGGCAAACATGTTCATACTACTATAAACGACCAGTATGATATCCCTGATTTCTTTCCACCATTCGCCACCCGGTGGCGGAATTGCTCGAGTAAATAGCCCATCACACGTGGCACCAAATAAAAAATCCTACCAGTGTATGTGAGGAGGTGGTCGCAATGCCGCTGTGTGTTTTCTCGTTCGCGCAAAAGGGCCGCAAACAGATTCAGACAAGTTAGCGATTTTGTCGTTTCCTTGCCATGCTGGAGGGGAGGATTTCCAAATTCTAATGTCAGATGTCCTATTTAAATAATGGAGTTAACCATGGAATTGACACCATCCTCATTAAAAATGGCACAGTTGCTGATTTCTCCAACTAATAAGGTGCTCAAACTGCTAAAAGTTAAAAACATATCTATACATTCGTTAGATCATGCCACGAATCTCTACTCTACTCTGTTTAACGCCCGCAGAGATCATATTCCACCAGCACAAAACCTGGAATATTGTTGATGTTTTGACCAGTGCTGTCAGGGACCTTTATAACATTGAACAAACAAGGCAAGGAATATATTTCTTTGTTCATATTTGTTCATCGATAATTTACTTCAAAGTATGGGGTGGTCCCAGTTCGAAACTATACTTAAATGCTTTTAGTGAGCCGATATCGCAAAAAAACACATTGAATTCATCACCCTGGAGAAATGCCATGATTGTTAGTCACGAAAAGCAAAATCGCCCACAAAGTCCCTTAAACAATGTAATATCGAGCTGGGACCTTCGCCTAATTATGAATAAACTATTAAGCACCAGGTATTAACAAAGAAATATATTGCCCGTGTTAAGTTTTCGACATTATAAGGGTTCCCTGTCAAAACTTCAAAACGTTACCAGGTTTTGAAATGGTGGAATATGATCTCTACGAGCGTTAGCCAGAGTAGAGATTTGTGGCATGATCTAGACATTCGTGAACCAGCCATCCATAACCGACATGACGAATCAAGACCATCATGTCAATCAGTTGCCACCCCCGCGAGCTGACGATACAATCAAAGAAATTCAGTGCACCCAAGAGTGTCTGCACTCTGTCTGTACACGCTATATGTTCGATCGCGTCCGACTACATCCGGTAGCGGTCACCAACAACTTTAGCCCAATCCATCAAGTCAGTGGAACCATATTCAGATCGATGCTTACTATTGTCAAAGGAAGGTGGTTCTATCAGGTGTTGATATAGTAACCAGTGTTGTTGTGTGTAAACTCTGAACAGGGTATTAACTCGTAAGCTTCTGACGAAGGTGGTCCGTTGTAAACCTCACACTGACAGAATGAAATGATTGATCACCACAACGAACAAAGGTTGATGGGGCAAAATCAATGTTTAAGAAGATCACCACAATAGCCGCTGAATACTGTGGACTAATCTTCTCTTGTAAATTATATGTGGATTTATGCCGTGCTATTTCGCGTTCGAATAACCATCAATAACAATTATTTTCGTGAAAGCAATTTGCCACACACGAATCTTCAAATGTCAACCAAGATATATTAACCATTTTTTAGCCAACATTCAAACGCCGCCAGTGTTGTTGTGAATGGAGGGTAATTAACACATATGGGTTTGATGGGAGGGTAATTAACCTGTACAGGGGTATTTTGAACAGTTTGTTGGTCAAGTTTGAACTATTGCCATGGGTTGGCGTCCGTCCGGCCGTCAACAGTTTCATTCATCACTCTCTACAAGCCACATCCCTCAACCGATCGTCCCTAAACCCCATATGGAACTTCGGATGACCTCTAGATCATTGGAGTCATCGATTTCCCCCCGAAATTTGTTTTAAAAAACATGGGCGCCGGGCAGCAATCTTGGACTTTACATTTAAATCCATCGGTACACCGTGCACCCCACATTTATTTGAGAATTGTTTTTAAATCTACAGGTATGCTTAGGGTTACCTGGAGTTGAGAGCTCTCGAATTTGAATGATTTTCAATGAAAAACATGGCACATTATAAAGCCAATAATTTTAATTTAATCAAAAACTTTATCTTTTGTATGACTAAATCCTTCGGCACGGCCTAGACGGCCAACATTTGTCACCCGATAAATCCCAAAATTCAAATCTGGATCTTCAGGGTGACCTCTGGGTGGGAGCTATCACTTATTATCCTTTAGTAAATAAAACCACACATGACCGCCGGCAGCCATTTTGGTTTTTAGTCTTTGCAGTAATAAATCCTTGGGCACGCCCTATACGGCCAACATCTGTCATCCGATTGATCACTTGTAAACTTCATATATGGTTCTTCAGAGTGACATCTGGATGAGAGCTATTAATGTTATTCGTTTAGCAGACAATATAGCCGTGAGCGGCCATCTTGGGGGTTTACATTTGAATCCGTCGGCACACCCTGCATGCATCGATCCCACATTTTTGGAGAAATATTTTGAAAATTTACTGGCATATTTCGGATCACTTCCAGGTGGGAGCTATCGAATTTGAACGATTTTCGATCAAATACATGGCCGCCGGCAGCAATCGTGGATTTTATTCTTGACATGACTAAATCCGTCAGCACGCTCTTTTGGCGTCATCTGATCAACACCAAACACATTGATCTTTGGCGTAACGTCTAGATGGGAGCTATTAAATGTTTTTTGAATTTCGTAAGAAAACGTTGCCGACAGAAGCCATCTTGGATTTCACATTAGAACCCATCAGTACACCACGCATGCGCCACATTTATTGGATATACATGTTTGAAATGAAAACAGTTACATGTATACGGTGCCGCCATCCTCATTGCATCGCCAAATTCTCCATCGACATATTACAGAAAGTCCAGAACACAGCCCTCGCATCGCACATACCAATGATGAAAAGTGACTCACAGAACTTCGCGATCAGACATTCGCCAGAACTGACAACAGCCGACTCATCCAAGAACTCGAACTACGAAACAACCTACCCACCACCAAAAAGACAAAGTCCATCCAACAAATCGGCAGTACAGGCAAACACATATATGTGTTATATAGCATGTGTTATACCAATTAGCCAGCTTTCGTACCAACAGTCACCTCCAACCACATCAACAATATCGAACATCATCGACACATCAAGAAAAGGTGCAAGGAACAGCATATATTGAAGTCCGACCACCATGCCCGGTCTTCAGCCAGAAAACAACTCTCAACTGCTGACATAACCTCACACAAAATAATATCCGCTGACGATACTGCCGTCTACCTCACCGTCCTTAACATATCTAACTGCAAAATCTTCCGTGATTTGGAAAAACTTGAAATATGGTAAAGGCGACATGCACATGGGATATGGCCTTCAACCCTGGAATTTTTCAAGTTATCACTGTTGGTAGGAACAAAATCCAATCAAATATAATTACACCCTCCGTGGCCATGTCCATCAACATGTAAAGTGCGCCAAATATATTGTGGCTGATATCACCAAAACCATATCACTGAATTACCATATCAACAGAATCACTGCTAATGCCGAACACATTCTTGGATTCTTAACACGAAATTAAAGACGAGGAATTCTAATATACGAAAGAAAACGACCCAACTCGAATATTCTGCTGTCTTGTCTCCAGAAGGGCCGAAACCTCAACAATTATTACCCAGATTGAAAAAGTACAAAACGGATCACAAATGACTACTCACGTTTCTCTAGCTTTCTACGATGACAACACATCTGAACACTAAATCCCTTGAACGTACATAGAAGGAAAATTACCAAATTATGTATATATGTTTCACATTATTATTCATGATAAAACGACATCAAAATTCCTGATTACTTACAAAAATCACTCCTCAACAATAGATATAGTACACCAGAGTCATTCCATCGCATTTATACAGATTGTGACTACCGTAAAATGGGGTGAGTTCGTACTGAGAGGTGATTTCGAACAGTAAGAATCTCTGGGGTATACGAACATCAAACGCTTTCTAGTGACACATGCTGCTTGAAAACCACGTGTGTTGTACTTAATTATCAATCGACCCTGACATTCATTAAAAATGTTATTTGATCTCGAATACGTACGAGATATTGTCAGGAAAGCTCTTTAATACAGCTGATAAATATTTTCTTGGTGTTTTAATGCTCGTTAAAACGTTATGCACCCGGATAATTGCATTGACTTACACAATGTAGCTGAATCATGACCGATAAACATGCATGTTCGGGATTTCGGACACTACACCAGGGTGGGTGTCTACATCATGCACAACCAGCCAATAGTACACCAGAGTTATAGCCCCTATATGATTGCATCTCACTATAAAGCTACATGTAATGAGTTCGATGAGGCTTGTTGTTAGGCCAAAAGAAATAATAAATTCTATTTTCATAATAGCGACATTATCGTCATTTTTGTTACCCCGTGTGTGGCCTCCGAATTCACACCATCAACAGTGTGGGTTGCACTTTTTGCAGTACGTATGCGTATATGTGCGTATACGAGCCCATATGTGGATTAATCCAGCATGTGGGGTTCACCGTGTAGAAGTTAATTGAGTTTCGTGGTAATCGCCTATGTGGGTATGCTTTATCATCATGGAGTTGTATTTTAAAGTATTTAATGAAAGCTTGAGTGTTGTGTCGGATTATTTCGGGAATTATGAGTTGGATAGATAGATAAGTTGTTAATGGCTATATAATAGATGCAAAACATGTAGACAATTGAGCATAAGCATATATACAAGAGAGCAATACAGAGTGTGACATTCATTTAGTATAAATATAAATATTATAGAAGATACATAAATATAACAAGAATGCAGAGGGAATAAACCTAGCTTAGTAATAACTACTAAATAGATACTCATACCTTTATATATATGTCTGGAAGCTATATATATATATATATATATATCTATTATATATTTTGGAAGATCTGTTTGTGTGTCTGTGTGTCTGTGTGTGTGTCTGTGTGTTCGCGATGAACTCGAAAACGGCCGAGCCGATTTCGATGAAACTTGGTATGTGGGGGTATTTTCGGCCGGGGGGTGGCATGGGCCTATTAATTTGTCGGTGCGACGTGACATTGACCTTGAAATCGGGTCATTTCAAGGTCAAACGCCCGAATATCACGGGATTTCGATGAAACTTGGCATGTGGGGGTACTTTCTTATGGCGAGTCTCATAAGCATATTCATTTGCCCGTGCGACGTGACCTTGACCTTGAAATCGGGTAACTTCAAGGTCAAATCGCCAATTTTGATGGGATTTCGACGAAATTTGATACGTGGGGTTACTTTTGTCCACTGATTGTTTTGGACGGTCCAATCGTGACCCCGACCAGACATTGACCTTCAAAATGATCAATTCAAGGTCAAATCTGGTAAAACCGGATGGATTTCGACGGGCACGTTTGTCGGGTACTTTTGTCCGGGCAGTGTTTTTGGACTGGTCAAATCGTGACCCCACTTGACCTTGACCTTCAAAATGGACAATTCAAGGTCAAAGCCCGGACGAAGTCGGGTCACGCGCTTTGTTTTTACAGTATATACCGAAATCATCCCAGATAATCACGAATCTATCTATCTATTATATATTTTGGAAGATCTGTCTGTGTGTGTCTGTCTGTTTCCAATGGACTCGAAAACGGTCGAGCCGATTTCGATGAAACTTGCTATATGGGGGTATTTTCGGCCGGGGAGTGACATAGGCCTATTAATTTGCCCGTGCGACTTGACCTTGAAATCGGGTCATTTCAAGGTCAAACGCACGAATATCACGGGATTTTGATGAAACTTGGTATGTGGGGGTACTTTCGTATGGGGAGTCTCATAAGTCTATTCATTTGCCCGTGCGACGTGACCTTGACCTTGAAATCGGGTCAAGTCAAGGTCAAATCGCGAATTTTGATGGGATTTCGACGAAATTTGATACGTAGGGTTACTTTTGTCCACTGAGTGTATTGGACGGGTCGAGTCGTGACCCCGACCTGACCTCGGCCTTCAAAATGATCAATTCGAGGTCAAATCGGGTAAAACTGGATGGATTTCGACGGGCACGTTTGTCGGGTACTTTTGTCCGGGCAGTGTTTTGGACTGGTCAAATCGTGACCCCACTTGACCTTGACATTCAAAATGGACAATTCAAGGTCAAAGCCCGGACGAAGTCGGGTCACCTTCTAGTATATATATATATATATATATATATATACTAGCCGATGAGCCCGACGTTGTCCAGGCTATTCAAAAACCAAATTTCAAGTCGATATATATATACCTCCACCCGTTTCCGAGATCTGGTCTGCGCATGCGCGAAGCGGGCGCCGCACGGGCTCGCCAATACGACAACGTCCACCGCCTGGTCAAACTACACACACGTACCAAGTTTCGTCCCGATCGGTCGAGAATCGTAGATTTGTATCAATGACAAACAAACATACATACAAACATACAAACATACAAACAGAGGTCTTCAATATATATATATATATATATATATATACTAGAAGGTGACCCGACTTCGTCCGGGCTTTGACCTTGAATTGTCCATTTTGAAGGTCAAGTGGGGTCACGATTTGACCAGTCCAAAACACTGCCCGGACAAAAGTACCCGACAAACGTGCCCGTCGAAATCCATCCGGTTTTACCCGATTTGACCTCGAATTGATCATTTTGAAGGTCAAGGTTAGGTCGGGGTCACGACTCGACCCGTCCAAAACACTCAGTGGACAAAAGTAACCCTATGTATAAAATGTCGTCGAAATCCGATCAAAATTGGCGATTTGACCCGATTGCAAGGTCAAGGTCACGTCACACGGACAAATGCATATGCTTATGAGACTCCCCATATGAAAGTACCCCCACATACCAAGTTTCATCGAAATCCCGTGATATTCGAGCGTTTGACCTTGAAATGACCCGTTTTCGAGTTCATCGCGAACACACAGACACACAAACAGATCTTCCAAAATATATAATAGACTAGAAGGTGACCCGACTTCGTCCGGGCTTTGACCTTGAATTGTCCATTTTGAAGGTCAAGGTCAAGTGGGGGTCACGATTAGATCAGTCAAAAACTCTGCCCGGACAAAAGTACCCGACAAACGTGCCCGTCGAAATCCATCCGGTTTTACCCGATTTGACCTTGAATTGATCATTTTGAAGGTCAAGGTCAGGTCGGGGTCACGACTCGACCCGTCCAAAACACTCAGTTGACAAAAGTACCCCCATGTATCGAATTTCGTCGAAATCCCATCAAAATTGGCGATTTGACCTTGAATTGACCCGATTTCAAGGTCACGTCGCACGGGCAAACGAATATGCTTATGAGACTCCCCGTACGAATGTAGCCCCACATACCAAGTTTCATCGAAATCCCGTGATATTCGAGCGTTTGACCTTGAAATGACCCGATTTCAAGGTCAAGGTCACGTCGCACGGGCAAATTAATAGGATTATGCCAGTTCCCGGCCGAAAATACACCCACATACCAAGTTTCATCGAAATCGGTTCGGCCGTTTTCGAGTCCATCACGAACACACAGACACACAGACACACAGACAGACAGATCTTCCAAAATATATAATAGATATATGTATATATATATATATATATATATATATATATATATATACTAGAAGGTGACCCGACTTCGTCCGGGCTTTGACCTTGAATTGACCATTTTGAATGTCAAGGCCGGGTGGGGTCCAACACCAACACCCGAAAAATGGTGGAAATCGACCCAGCGGATACCGGGAAATCGGCCCAGCGGATACCGAGATACCCTATGCATCAAATTTCGTTCGTAACAATCCGCCAGTTTAACCCGATTTGATTTCCACTCAAGTATATAAACGCGCCTCATATACACACGCTCATTAATTATCAAGTTTCAACGTAAAGATAAATTACCATCGGTGCCCGAGATATCGCCAAGACGTCTGAAACAGTCAAATGCATCGGCCGGTTAAGCGTTAACTAACGTGATCTAACGTTATGACCCCTAACGACGTCATAGAAGTTACGCATTGTTTTTTATCCTGATGGGAGATAGTACCACTTATTCTTGATAATTGAGGCAGATAACTAAAACGGATACATACGCATTATATATCGTTGGAAAGAGGAAACACGAAAGATTCTCACAGTGTCATTATTATGACTGGCATTTTAGTATTCGCGCTGTTTCGAATCGATTTGTAAGCACCGAACTCAAATGAAAGTCCCGTAACACAGCGTAAAAACAGATTTGACCTCGGCACGTGAAAAGTTGACCTCGGATCTGAAAATTAATATGCCTATGCCACTTCCCGGCCGATAGTATCCTCACATACGAAGTTTCATCGAAATCGGGTCGGCCGTTTTCGAGTTCATCGCGAACACACACACACACACACACCACACACACACAGACATATCTTCCAAAATATATAATAGATATATATATTAGGTGATTCCATGTGGCCAAATTGCAGTTAGGTTCAATATATTTCACATAATTATTCCACAAAGTGATCCCTGTGTAGAAAAAGCTATTGTATCCAAATAATCTAACACGAGGCACAGATAATCTAAAAATACCAGACCGGATATTTAGATAGTTTAGGTTTGTTCTGAGCTTGAATAGATATTCACATATAGGTTATAAAGAGTTTAAATCCATTAAAGACACGTGAGGCCTTAATTGTCGAAAATATTCGTATTTGTTCCAAACACCGTAAACAGAAACACATTAAAACGCATACAGTTTCGTTCATATATACCATGACCATCGCGTAAACAGCATGTTATCATAAATACCTACTATATTTTACCTAAGCAAGAGCCTGATTGGGTTACAATGCAATGCTACTGGCTAATCACACACAAATGGCATAAACGCTCTTTATTAGTTCCATATCAGGAATTCACCAACAAAGAACGCTCTTTATGTTTACCATCATAATATAAACAAACACCAGAAAAGTAACTTGTTATGCTTTTTAGTCCAGGATATATTGGTCGACCTCTGCACCCCCCCCCCCCCCAGGACTTAACTTCACCCCACTAATTTTCTTCCTTAAGGTCTCCTCTAATTTTTTTCACTTGTTAACAAGAAAAAAAAGTGGCCGCAGAGATTCCAGACAAGATGGCGTCCATCATGGCGGCCATTTTGTTTAAATGCACCAGGTCTCTTTGATCGCCATTATAGTAAAGATAATAGCACATGCGGTCTTGTTTTCCGCTCGATTCGTTATGCTAATATACAACCCTTACAAATTAGCCAAAAATCCGACACCAGAATCCAATATGGCGGCCAAGATGGCCGCCGAAATGTGAAAATATGCTATTTTTCTGACATGTTACCACCTTTCGTTTGTCTCTGTGGGAAAATGTTAGAATTTTTGCGCCATGTTATACATTTATCATATAGATGAGTCATTGGCGACCACATGGGAACCATAATGTGCATTCATTGCGGGATATTTTTGTCCGATATCACGTTTTCCCCAAATGCCGGTATCATAGGTCAAAGCCGAATCTCCGTTAATAACGCGATGTTATGTTTCGAATCAATGATTGTTATTGCTATTATAACAACACCCATGCATATATATTTGCAGGAGATACTCGAGCTAGGATTCCTCTTATACCTGAGTTGAGGAATATTTACCCAAATCCAAGATGGCGGCCAAAATGGCCACCAGAAATAAAAAATTCGCCGAAAATCGCTGATTTTAACATCAGTGAGCATTATTGTCATGACAACTCCACATCTGCTTACTATTGTAAGTTGGGAACATTTAGGCGAAGAACTTTCCTTGTATCATATCCAAATAAAAGTCCTCAAAATCCAAAATGGCGCCCACAATGGCGGACAGATTTTGAAAAATCACCGAAATTCCCTCATATTCACATCATTGGGCATTATTGTCGAGACAACTCCATCCATGCGTACAGTGCGAGTTGGAAATACCGGGTGGGTGGGCGGTCAAAGCCACCAACAAGCAATTTTTTCCGCAACTAAAAAGAATTTCCTGCTTGTTTTTTTTAGTGTTTTGGCAATGATTTGGGCTTCAAAACCACTTTTAATGAGAGAAATAATGTAATTATAACTGGTAAACTGACTGCAGGCAGTTATCGTGTTGTATTTTGTTTCAAATTTTGAAATCCAAGATGGCCGCTGGCAGCCATGTTTTTTTGGCCGACTGACCTAAAAATGACTCATTCCTATTTACATGTCCATGTTAACATCCATGATAAATAGCTATTATGCACAGAAATTAATATACAGCTGTTTACAATGAATTTCCCCTCGCAAATCTCTGTTTTAGTGTTAAAGGCACGGTTGGTCTTATGTAACAGAACGATGTGCGCCCCTGCCTGATCACGCCCCTGTAACTATTGCATCAGTTCCAACTATTACGATGCACGAATAACAGGCGTGGGATTGTTAGTCGGACAGCCGTACTTAGCACGATGACGAGATCACGCGATGCTGATTCTAGCTAGTTCTCAGGAAGGTTCCCAGTCGAACCAGTGCAGAGGTCTAAAAGTTATTAGTTGTTTTGGTACACTGCACTGGTCATGATATACGAAAGCTATACTAAAGCTAACTTTAGTGACGAGCCGTTGACAACTAGTTGTCAAGCCTGGCCAGTAACATCGTCACATGATTTTGAAAAGTAGGTTACCACTTTTACATATAAGCACTGAGGTTTTACCCATCAGTGTTCAGTTGACTGAGTCCTCCTATGAGTACCGCCCTGGGAATGACTTACTGATCCAGAAGAGCCTGAGAATGCTAGCATCAGCTGACCTATCTTGAGAAGCGAAATTATGCTCTAGAAATAAACAGATATCTACGGTTCCATGAGTTGTCGTCATACCAAAAACAATACACAACGTGAAGTCCGGTCGGAACGTCGTATCTCCAACGTACGGGGTTCTGCCACACTTAATTGTCGAAAATATTCATATTTGTTCCCAACACCGTAAACAGAAAAACATTAAAACGCATACAGTTTCGTTCATATATACCATGACCATCGCGTAAACAGCATGCTATCATAAAGACTTACTATATTTTACATATGCAAGAGCCTGATTGTGTTACAGAAGACAGCACAGTGGCCCTTTGTTTCCGGACAAAGTCTGTCTACATTTTGATGTTCTTTCTGTTTGTGGCGGTTTTTGATGGGTGGAAATATTTTCACAGGATACCCACCGCCAAAGCCAACCGTACCTTTAAAATGGGGGTGGGTGTCAAAAAATGGTCGGAAAAAAACTGCCGAAAACGGAAAAAAATTTGGCGGTGGGGGTGGGTGGGTACAAAAAATTATCGAAAGGGAAAAATGCCATACGTGCCTGAAATTGTTTTCCGACCCCCCCCCCCCCCCGGCAAAGACATTTAAATCTCGTTTAATTTGATATTTGATGCAGTTGGGTACCTTTGTCACGATTTTCCCAAACTGTGTACCTTCTTATTATTATGTTCCCCCGTTGATTTCTCGAGGCACGCCAGTTATGGATGTTTTTGACTTTACGGTGCACTATCTGTATCCTCGAATAAGAATAATAGAATCCTCACATCAATTGCACATACATGGTCATGGTAGAGTTAGATAACAAAAATTGTCGGGTCCGTGAAGTTAGCACAACATTCAACATTCGTTCAACATTCGTGTGAAGTTGGCACAACATTCAACATTCGTTCAACATTCGATTTTTCTTGTACATAAGTTTAGCACTCCTATCAAAATTAGAGTATTCGACACTTCGATGCTCATTTTTTAGCAATTTTAACATTCGATTTTTCTTGTACGTAAATTGTTTTAACGTGAATGGATTTAGTGGGTCATATATATAGCACTCCTATCAAAATGAGTATTCGATACTTCGATGCTCATTTTTGAGCAATTTCAATTCCGGGGGAAAGAGAGGGGCACATCATATACGCATGATCGGATTTTAGTTTAAAGGTACTCAATCCGATAAAACTCCTCTCAATTACTATTTCAATGGCTTCGGGGGTCAAAAATATTTGATTCGAGTCGAGGACGTCACCCATCAAAGCTCAGATTTGTTAGATATCGATTTTAGAAATCTATTATTTTTCATTATCGGGAATACTTTCTGGCCCAGAACTCAGTCAAAATTGCGTTATTATTACCACTTGATTTTAGAGTTATCCATCCTTGTCTGTTTGAATAGATTTTGGTGTACACATCCCGAGCAGATTACGGCAATTATTAGTACTCATCTCGAGTAAATAACAAATTTCAAAAATCAATATCTAATAACTCTGAGCTTTGTTTGATGGGTTCCTCGACTCGAATTGTAAGAGCACTGTTTGAGGTTTTAATATACGATTAAGGTCATTCTTCGAATGGTAGCATTGATATATGACTGTACTATCTTGAATAATTCAGTATTAGTTTCATAAGAGACGCTTGGGTCACCGAAAAGTACTTTTTGCTGTTGTTAAGACTCTTATACCAAGGCGACTAAAACGGTCAAGCATGATTTGTCTCTCTAATGGGTACAGAGGACACATGAAAATGAAATGGAATGCGGTTTCTTCGTGGTATCCACAAGTACACATAGGGATGTGTGAATATAATTATGAAATTTATCAAAGTTTAGGTTACTACAATTATTTCGCAGTCTACGCATGATCGGATCGGGCCCATATATGAAGGGATTTACCCTGATGGTACTTTAATTCTCCATAGGCCCCACGCCTAGCATGTGTGGTTTTCGCTGGCGAATGTTGAACAGAAAGAACATTCAACATTCGTGTGAAGTTGGCACAACATTCAACATTCGTTCAACATTCGAATTTTCTTGTACATACGTTTTTTCAACGTGAATGGATTAAGTGTGTCGTATATATAACCAGCTAAAACCACACATGCTAGGCGTGGGCCCTATGGAGAATTAAAGTAACATCAGGGTAAATCCCTGCATATATGGGCCCGAGCCGATCATGCGTATATGATGTACCCCTCTCTCTCCCCCGGAATTGAAATTGCTCAAAAATGAACGTCGAAGTATCCAATACTCATTTTGAAAGGAGTGCTATATATACGACCCACTAAATCCATTCACGTTAAAACAATTTATGTACAAGAAAAATCGAATGTTAAAATTGCTCAAAAATGAGTATCGAATACTCTAATTTGTATAGGGGTGCTATATATACGACACACTTAATCCATTAACGTTGAAAAAACTTATGTACAAGAAAATTCGAATATTGAACGAATGTTGAATGTTGTGCCAACTTCACACGAATGTTGAACGAATGTTGAATGTTCTTTCTGTTCAACATTCGCCAGCGAAAACCACACATGCTAGGCGTGGGCCATATGGAGAATTAAAGTACCATCAGGGTAAATCCCTTCATATATGGGCCCGATCCGATCATGCGTATATATATGATGTGCCCCTCTCTCTCCCCCGGAATTGAAATTGCTCAAAAATGAACGTCGAAGTATCCAATACTCATTTTGATAGGAGTGCTATATATACGACCCACTAAACCCATTCACGTTAAAACAATTTAAGTACAAGAAAAATCGAATGTTAAAATTGCTCAAAAATGAGCATCGAAGTATCGAATACTCTAATTTATATAGGAGTGCTATATATACGACACACTTAATCCATTAAAGGCACGTGAGGCCTTAATTGTCGAAAATATTCATATTTGTTCCAAACACCGTAAACAGAAAAACATTAAAACGCATACAGTTCCGTTCATATATACCATGACCATCGCGTAAACAGCATATTATCATAAATACCTACTATATTTTACCTAAGCAAGAGCCTGGTTGGGTTACAGAGGACAGCACAATGCTACTGGCTAATCACACACAAATGGCATAAACGCTCTTTATTAGTTCCATATCAGGAATTCACCAACAAAGGACGCTCTTTATGTTTACCATCATAATATAAACAAACACCAGAAAAGTTACTTTTTATGCTTTTGTTTGCATAACAATGGTTACACATATGAGAATAACATACTCTTTATGAGATATTTCTTATTTATATACGGACAAAGTCTGTCTACATTTTGATGTTCTTTCTGTTTGTGGCGGTTTTTGACGGGTGGAAATATTTTCACAGGATACCCACCGCCAAGGCCAACCGTTCCTTTAACGTTGAAAAAACTTATGTACAAGAAAATTCGAATGTTGAACGAATGTTGAATGTTGTGCCAACTTCACACGAATGTTGAACGAATGTTGAATGTTCTTTCTGTTCAACATTCGCCAGCCTAAACCACCTATGCTAGGCGTGGGCCATATGGAGAATTAAAGTACCATCAGGGTAAATCCCTTCATATATGGGCCCGATCCGATCATGCGTATATATATGATGTGCCCCTCTCTTTCCCCCGGAATTGAAATTGCTCAAAAATGAGCATCGAAGTATCGAATACTCATTTTGATAGGAGTGCTATATATACGACCCACTAAATCCATTCACGTTAAAACAATTTAAGTACAAGAAAAATCGAATGTTAAAATTGCTCAAAAATGATCATCGAAGTATCGAATACTCTAATTTTGATAGGAGTGTTATATATACGACCCACTTAATCCATTCACGTTAAAAAAACTTATGTACAAGAAAAATCGAATGTTGAACGAATGTTGAATGGTGTGCCAACTTCACACGAATGTTGAACGAATGTTGAATGTTGAATGTTGAATGTTGTGCTAACTTCACGGACCCAAAATTGTCACATTGAGCTCAGCAGATACTGCGAGAGTAACTTTGTACCACGTTTACTTTTGACCTTAAAGTGACACAACAATCTTCACCAATATACCCCCATTGACTGAAGCAATGATAAGGCGGAATCCCGCAGATATCTATTTTTAGCCACAATTCCATCCGCACGATCCGATTGGTCGGCGACCTTTCGTCACCAATTTGATACGATTGTTTTTACGACTTTGGAATAATAAATCACTCTCATTCTCAAGACGAAGTAAATTAATTAAAACCTAGTTAGAACGTATATTTGAATTAGATTATCGGAGTTTTAACTCGGTGTATGGTGCGTTGAGTGTTGGGTCGTCACATATGAATTCAACGATTATTGCCTGGAAAACTGGTCAAAACTCGTTTCGAATAAGTTCGTGTGTTGTTGACATTGTAATTGAATATTGTCAACAGCGGGAATTCTCAGCCTGATGACCAAGGAGCCGAGTGACTCGGGTCTCAATGGGACCTGTTGGAGAACCAATCGTTCAAACACGCAGATTTAAAAAAAACAGTGTGGGTAGATAGCGTCAGACAAATGTACATGTAGCAAGTGCAATTTGACACTGAAATGTACTAATATGCATGTATGGCTTTGGATTGGACTGGCTGCATTATGCCTACACTGACTACATACAGACCCTGCAGATTCAAATTCAACAAGTCTCAACAGTGACCCGTATAGTATTAAAATGACTAATTTCAAAATGTGTGGCCCAATATTAGATATATTTTTTTGTTGGGGGAAGTGTAGATCATGCCATGAATGATCTCTACTCTGGGTAATATGATTATGAGAGGCCACATTCACATTGAATTGCGCTTAAGTGCAATTGAATGCGCTTAAGCAAAATTTATTGCACTTAAGGGCAAACGATTGTGCATTTAAAGTGCGATAAAATATTGTGCTTAAGTACAAATAGGGCATTCATGCTTAAGCATTATGAGTTGCACTTAAGCATGGTTAATTGCGCTCAAGTGCAATTAATTGTAACTACTATCTAGCCTACCCATAAAATATTAATTGTCATAACCTGGAGTATCGCCTAGCATCACAAGAAGAGCATGTGCTAATTTTAACCTTTTTAAATAAGCCTAGTACAGTTACCTCTAACTGTATGTGTGCAACATTCAAAGATAATCCATAATGTCATATAATTATCAGCATCCCTTATATCCAAAAAATGGATGTCTCCTCTAGTATGTTTTAATATATTTTTTTTAAAGAATTTTTGCACAGATTTGGGCCATAGCTATGGTCATATAGCAATAATGTGGTGTCACTGTATGAGGGTTTACTTATTTACTTAAATCGTGTGAAAAACCCTAAATATTGTCATATTATCAGCATCCCTGTCCCAAAAATATGTGTTTCATTCTGGGAGCTTTGGTGTCTCACTCCTCGAGCTCTGGTAGTTTTATTAAATCAGCGTCTCTTGTAGTATGTCCATGTCATACACTGTAGCGCGAATATGGTGTCACTGAGGACCTGCTTCCCTCATATGGTGCACATGTATACCGGTATATACTCGAAAATCAAAGTTGCACCAACTAATACAGAAGTCAATGCTATCACGAATTGCCTGAACTAAAACAGAAGGTAATGCTATCGCGAGTCTACCATATCAATAAAGAACTTAGACTTGCTCCCTACCCATCCAAACTAATGAAAACAAGAGGTGATATGTCAGTAAGAACTATAAGGTTGAGTTATGGATAAACCTATTTATTCACCAGGGGTGTTTTATATAATAGTTACATATAACCATGAAATGCGCTTAAGATTAGCCAATTGATTGCGCACAGCAAGATTGATTGCGCTTAAGCACAAATAATTATGTTTTCAAGAACAAATTACTATGCTTAAGCGCAATCGACTGCACTTAAGATCAATGATTGCGCTTAAGAACAATGATAAGTTCAAGTAATTCTGCTTAAGTGTAATTATTTGTGCTTAAGTGCAATTAATTGCGCTCAAGTGCAATTAATTGCGCTTAATCACACTTCATTACTAAATGGCAATTTGGCCTCCCAGAGGCTAATGCCCGTAGAAATCATATTGTACCAATGAAAAACCTGGGAACTTTTTGAGGTTTTGATAGGGAACCTTATAAAGCTGAAAAAATAACACGGGAATATATTTCTTTGTTAATACCTGTCGCTTAACAGTTTATTCATAAGTAGGCGAAAGTGCCAGCTCGAGATGACATTATTTAACAGACTTGACGGGTGAGTTTGCTATGCGCACTTACAATCATGGAATTTCCCCCATACTTTGAAGTTGATTATCGAGGAACAATTATAAACAAATAAATATGTTCCCTGCCTTGTTTTTTCAATGTTATAAAGTTCCCTATCAAAACATAAAAAAGTTCCCAAGTTTTGTACTGATGGAATAAGATCTCTACAGGCGATAAGCAGAGTAAAGATTCATGGCATGATCTAGGGGAGGGGGTTTCTTCAATTTCAACTAGATAGCTCCAGGCTGTTGACCCAACATTCAACAATAATTTAAACAAGGACTAAATCATGCCAGAAGCTGGGGTTTGTCCCACAAAAATATTCATGATTGCCAATTACTCAATTAATAAATTCAATTGCAAGTCGATCACAGCTAGTGACAGTCAATTGTGATATTCAGTTATTAACAGACTTTTTAATTATATTAAATTTAATTCATTAGTGAAAATTCATACATGTGTTATTGTGTTAAGTACCTTATTAATAAATCATTTAAAATAAGTCTTCTTAAATATATCTCTTCATGATATTGATGATGTCCCTCCCTCCCATGGCGGACCCCAGACTCCTATTCTGAATACTAATAACAAATAGGTGATTTTTCTGTGTACCAGCAGGTACCAGATAAGAAAATATGGATAGTGACAATGGAGTGAAATCTCCTGGAACTGTATGATATATCTCACTGAGAATAATTGTCATTGAGCATCAAATTGATTATTTTTTGTCAAAATGACATATTTTGATATAATTCAGTCTCATACTTCTTGATGAGCTGGAGTTATGGACAATACTTCAGCAGCAAAAATGTAATTATTTTCATATTTATAACAGTGTGAAATAACCATGGCTTCTATCCTATATTTTTTGTATCCGGTACTCATGATTCACCTCTGTTATTCATGATTTATGGCAGGTGCTAGTACATGTATACCATCAGTAGTCAGAGTAATCAAAACTACAGTAATGCCCTAATTAGTCGACTCCAATACCACACCAGAATTATGGGTAACTTTTCCGGATTTAGTCGGAAATATGGCTTGTTGCCATTCATCGGAAATCTCTCCCATATAATAATGAAGTGGCAGTGTCTCAGAAACAGAACATTAATTTGATTTGGCCTTACTAAACTCAGCAGAACCACCACCATCATAGTACAGTAATGCCCTAAATAATTGACTCCTTAACCACAGCAGAATTATGGGTAACTTTTGAGCATTTAGTCGAAAATATGGCTTTCCGATGAATGGCAACAAGCCATATTTCCAACTAAATCCTGAAAAGTTACCCATAATGCTGCTGTGGTTAAGCAGTCGATTAATTAGGGCATTACTGTATGTGGTTCATTTATGAGACAAAATACCAAACCTGGAGGGTCGGAACTAAAACTAAAACAAAAAATGTCTATTTGGAATAAAATCAATTAACCCTTTCATTATGGGAGCAGCATTCACCCTTCCATGATTGGAGCATTGGAAATATTGCGAAAAAACCATGTGCTAATGCATTCTCTTATATATGGTAGTTACCAGTAGGGATCCTAGAATATGTAAGAGAATACATTACATGTACATTGGCCTAACAATATTTACCTTGACCTTGTAAGCCAGTGCATTCTCTTATATATGTGAGGCTACCTAGTATGGTATCTGCAAATATAAGGGAATGCACTGGCACATGATTCATTGCTCCACCAGCGCAGTTCCCATCAAGAAATGGTTATATTATATATTCGAGTCTCCCAAGTCCTTCCAACTGCATGTTTTGTAGATTTTATTTTCCTGCTTTACAGAAGAAATTTAATCATTTACAAATTTCCAGGATTCACTAAAGATGGATTATCTCTTCCTCTAACATGTGTTGTATAGTTTACTGGTTATAAAATTATAAAAATAAGCCGGAGATACCATTAAAATACTGGAAATTGATTGTATACTATTATAATACTAATTGATAGAAGTGTTTCCAGGCAAGGGTCTTCGATTCATATTTATTATGTTATACACAGGAAACTATAAAATAATTGTTACAGAAAGAGATAATTATTAATCCATCTGTTAGAGTAAGGATTTTTCAAGTTGTGTGTTTTCAAGAATGGGAGTGTATCACACTGAGCCAAATTCAATATATGATGGTCAGATATTTCAAAAACTAGAAATTTTTTGTACAGCCTTTTCATTGTTTTAGTAATTTTCTGACTACAATGTAGATTGTGTACAAAACATGATTTCTTTATTAGTCTATGATGAAGACAAAACTATTTTTGAACAAATTGTGTGTTAGACTTACAAACTGAAGGGATTTCCAAACACCTTGCGATGCTATATTTTTACAATTTAAAGTGTTCTAAGAGGAAAGTTCAAATAATTTTGCACATTTCATGACTGGAGCTTCCTGAAATTTTGCAAAAACACTATACCAATGCATTCTCTTATATATGCCAGTCTCCCATTGGCAGACTCACATATTTAAGAGAATTCATTGACCTAACAACATTTATCTTGACTATGCAAGCCAGTGCATTCTTTTATATATACAAGGTGCCATATGGGAGACCATTATTTATGATTAATCCTTCCATAACTGGAGCTTCATGAATTTTTTTGAAAACCTGTGCCAATGCATTCTCTTATATATGCGAGTCTCCCATAGGATGCCTTGCATATATAAGAGAATGCATTAAGCTAACAATACTTGTATTGAACTTCTAAGCCAGTGCACTCTCTACTGATTGTTTTTTTCTATTTATGCCCCAACATTTGTTAAACAGACAAAAAAATGTCATTTTTGGAAAAGTATCATGACTGAAGGATTAATCTCAGTCATAAGTTAATTTTAATCACCAAAAACACCAAAACAAATGCCATGAGAAAAGCAGGGTATATGGATTTAAATTATTTCAATTTGCTCTGGAGGGGTGGGTGTTAATATATATTCAGACACGTATGTTACTTTTTTACCTTTGACCATTTCTGCAATTCACCCAGCCCCGCGAACCAATTTCTTTCCCTCTTTACAACTGTTTTCCCCAAGCATTTTTCAACACCCCTCCTCATCTGTCTGTCTGAATATATATGTGGAGATTCTATGAGGAAAACAAATATTTTTTTCCTCACAGAAACCCCACTGTGAAAATATTTCAGTGAATTTTGTGTTAACTAAAGCTATTGTTCTTGTTTAATATTACAGTTTTCACCACTTTTACATGAAATATTAAAGGGACCAATGCACTCGCAGTGCGGCAGTGGGTAAAATGTGCAAATATATTCGATAAAAACATCACCTATTAGAAGAACATGGAGAAATAGATCAACTTTGCTCGATTGGCTTAAAGATGGATCATCTCTTCCTAAATTGTTTTCTATAATTTCTAGGGTATAAAATAATAATGATAAGTCAAGTTGTCAAAGACACCAGTCCTGAAACGCTTCTATCATTTAATATTACAACTGATTGATAATCAGTTGGGACAATCTTTTTTTACTATTTTCCTGCTTGCTATGCTCCGAACGTTTCCTCAAGCAGTAAAATGTCACAAATTATTTGTAGGTATACTAGTATATATACCAGAAAATTCAAAATAGAATGAACAGTAATTGATTGAAGCATTTCCGGACATTATTTTATACCCAGGAAAATATATAAAACTTGTAATAAGAATATATAGACCATCTTTAAACTGTAATCAAAATATGAAACAGAGATTATTCCTTAAGAAATAATTTCAAGAGAGGGCACTGATTTTCTAACCTTTCAACTCAATCAACCTATATAATTAGGAGGCACAAGTTTGAAGTCAGAATCACTGAGTGCATTCTATTTACAACCGAAGGGGTTCAGAAACTTTTTTTAAAAACTCAATATACATGTGATTGGTATATACACATGTACAGTAATGCTCTAATTAATCGACCTCTTAACCAAAGCAGAATTATGGGTAACTTTTCAGGATTTAGTCGGAAATATATTTCCGACTAAATCCTGAAATGTTACCCATAATTCTGCTTTGGTTAAGAGGTCGATTAATTAGAGCATTACTGTATGTACTGATAACCTATTTTAGTATGAAATTTTCTCCAGTCTTCATATATGCTATTACCATACGCTTGTGTATATATGCATTTTGTTATGAGAGGCCAAAAGTAACAATTATCGGTGAATCACTCATCCATAGAGAACCAGGTTCATTTTAACTTCAGACTGTCAGCGAGGTGGCGACGATGTCACAGTGGGGTTGTCTCCCCCCCCCCCCCCCATAAATGTTTCCTTCCAAGTGGCCAGTTTCATACCGGTATAATCTGGATGAATCGTATCATTTAGTATAAGGTATATTGCAGTCTGATAGATATCCAGACTCGTATTAAAGAAAGAAATGAAACACGGTCTAATTTTATTTAGACTGGGTCTATTGATATGTTTTTTTTTAAATAACGTGAACTTTGTCACAATTTGGGATTTAAAAAAAAAAAAAATGTGTCCAATTGGCGCGTTGTCATCAGTCTCAGATAACTTAATACAGTAATGCCCAAAGTAATTAAGTAATTGACCACTTAACCACAGCAGAATTATGGGTAATTTTTCAGGATTTAGTTGGAAATATGGCTTGTTGCCATTCATCGGAAAGCTCTCGACGAGAGCTTTCCAACGAATAGCAACAAGCCATATTTCCAACTAAATCCTGAATTATTTTCCATAATCCTGGTGTGGTTAAGGGGTCATTACTTTGGGTATTACTGTATGTTCTTTTTCAAAGGATTTTTTTCAAAAGCAACGCATGACAGTTGTGGGAAACGACAAAACATGTGGTGAGAAATGGCCAAATATATGGTGCGAAACAACCAAACACGTGGGGCAAAGTGTATGAAACAACAATAGTACACATATGGGAGGCAAAATTCACATTTAATTGCCAATCACGCTTAACTGTAATTCATTATGCTTAAGCATGAATTTAAGCTTAATTCGCAATGCCTAAGTGTAATTTAGATTTCCATTATACCATACTTAAGCGTATTACATTATGCTTATGCGTAATTCATTTACGATCACACATAATGCATTCACGCTAAAGTAAAGCGTAATAGAATTGGAAAAACTCCCCTGAAGCTGAAATTGATGCAGTCAATTACGATGCTAGTAATCTTACCATCCGCCCAGAACATTAAACCTTACTAAGTTAGATACATGTAGGCCTACCATTACATATAACGTTGCAAGGCAATACAAACCAATTATGCTTAAGCGTAATGGAGTTACGCTTAAGCGTTTAAATCAGCCATTAAATGTTAGATTAATCTCCCATATAGTACTTAATATATGCAATGATAATGTTGTTGTTTGAGCCATCCAAAATTATTTTGGAGTATAAATATAAGCAGCAAGCGAAATAATTGAAAAATAATTTATTATATATGATAAACAAGCATAATTTTTAAATATTTAACCCTTTGAGTGCCAGGTCGATTTTTGTATCAACCCATATACCCTGTGCCAATGCATTCTCTTATATATGCGAGTCGACCATAGGTCGCCTCGCATATATAAGAGAATGCATTGGCCTAACAATTTTTTTTTTTTAAATTTTTTTTTACAATTTTAATAATTTATTCTTATATTCTTAAACAGACTTATTTTGTAGGTTTAGGGCTGATGAGATCGGCCCCTGGCACTCAAAGGGTTAAGCAATAGCTCCTTGTTAGCATTGTTGAAAACACTCCATACTGTTGTTCCCCTCGCAGAGCAGATAGAAAACCGTCAATATCACTGACATCAACAACCGACTGAAGTCTGTTCCAGGTAGTTCAATTCCACAGTTGTTTTAACAAATAAGGAGTGTTCGTATTGTGAGCTGCTGGTACGCAGAAGTTGGAACGATTCTGTGTTGTTGCACACCTCCTTCTCCACCGGATTTTGACTGACACAGTCCTAAAATTTTGTTGGCTGTATTTCCCTTGTGTCTTTCTTCTCGTGTTCTAGATAATCAGGCTTTAGGCAGGGCTGAAACCAACCCCTTGACTATTTTGTGGTATTGAACCAGTCACTGTTCTTTCCTTCATTCTTCGAGGGGTGGTAGCTTTACCTCAAACAGCATGCCTGTGACTGATCCATCATCTCGTCTGTATTTGTTCTTTTCTGTATTTGTTCTTTAAGTCAACATGACCGCTTTCGCAGATTGCTGCTTCCAGCAAGGAAGGATACGCACTACGTTGATCATGACTGAACTAGAGTTGCACATACTTCCGAGTGTGCCTTGATGTGGTATATTTGAAAACAACAGGTATTTATCTGGCAGGTCCGATTGGAACTTGTATAGATGTTAGTGTATTTATTTTTGAATTTTATATTCAATATTGATATTTCAAATCTGACAAATTAATATGTAGGTCAAGTGATGTAAATCCAGAAAAAAATTATCAAAAATATATTTATTGCAAAATTTTATAATTTACAAAGCGGACCCACCAGATAAATACCTGCTGTTTCTTATACTATAGTACCGCATCAAGTCACACTCAGAAGACTGAGAAGTATGCAGGTATGTGCAACTCCGTAACTTTCAGAATTTTGCTCCGCAGATTTGCATGGAAATCCACTGACATTCGTGAACTTCCCAAAATCCATGGCGGAAGACAGCCCATTCGCTGCTCTTTCCAATTTTTCGGCATCTTCGCGCTGACAAAAACGTCTTATTTGATCGCATTTTGCCAATTTAAGCTCAATAAATATCGTCTTTTTCTAACGATATCCTGAAACCATGCTTGCTGTCACTGAAAACATAGGAATACCCCCAATCTATTTATAGAAATCAGGGGAGATAAACCATGCATGCAGTTTTCAGAAGCGTTAGGAACAGGCAGTGAACAGCTGTTTCAACAACAACAACACGGTGGCGATGATTGTTGAGTCCCTTTAAGGATAGCAAATCTTCTGGAGTGGATTTGATAAAGATATCCTCTTGAGAGTTCAACCTGGACGGCTGTGTCTTCTTCCCAATCGATACTGGCATCGGGAATGTCTGGGTGACTCTGGTCGATGAGCAGTTTGGTAAAGTTTGCCGGGTTTTGGAGAAGTAGCGCAGAGTCAATGTCTGATCCATAGTTTTGAACGCTCCTTTTCATATATAGGACCGGCGGCATGCAATGACATGTTCTCTGTCTTCTGCCGTTACAGTTACAGGTGGGTCATGTCGGGTTGACTTTGTCTTAATTGAAATCGGCCTTGTTGCCTGGAGAATGTATAAGTACGGAGATGAATTTGGCCTTCACGTCTGCTCTTGTAGCATCATAAATACTTGATCTTACATATTTGTATATACTGTGGACAGCATTCCAGTGGAGACGTTCTGGGTTGAGATATCTCATTGTTGACTTTGTTGCAATGTAGATTTTCCATTGTGTTGTGATGTTTTCCTTAACCGCTTCTTCAAGAAGTGAATGCCATCTTGCCTTGGTGTGTGTGTATGTGTGTTTGTGTGTGTGTCTGGGGGGTTCGATGATGGAAAATGCTGCACGGAAGATTATACAATGTAAGTAGCTTCCTGGTGTTTAAGAACCAGCTCTTGTCTTCTGGGTTTCTGACAGCGAGTTGTCGACAGGCAATTTTGTGCTCTATGGATTCTCGTTCTTCCATGCATTCCTGACCCCATTAGTGAATATATATAGGCAGTACGGCGCCCAAGTGCAATCTTTCCGTCGATGTCTGGTGTGCGCTTCAAGTCTCTCAAGATTCCGTGGTGTTTTGTCTGGTGAATTTCTTGTCCAATATTATTAAAGATGAGGAGGTCTTCTGTGAGTTTTGCGTTGTCATCTGCACATTATGTGTGTGCAACTTTTATATTTCCAATCATCACGCCGTTAAACTGGATTCAAGTTTTAGAAGAAGTTGGCTATATTGAATGTTTTGTAGTGTGACGTGGAAAGGATTCCTCCCTGGCGGACTCCTAAGCTTGATTTATGTCGAATGGGTCGGAGAGTTAATTTCGCCATCTGACTCTGGATGTCATACATGTGTATAGATTCCATCGAGGTACGTACAATCTTCTGAGAAGTATGTTGTGGTCGACGACATCGAAGGCTTTCTGCACATGTGCATCAAGCGTGATTATTATCAGCGATTTCTTTTCGATTTGAGCTTCATTGGTGCATTATGTGACTATCAAATCTGAGTTTAGACAGGAGGTACCTTTGGTGGAACCCGATTGTAGGGGTGACTGACATTGAGATGATGTGGTTGTGTTGAAGATATGCTCGAGGATGAGTGGGGTGACACTATACCGTGACGGTGATGCCTCTGTAATTTGTGGGGAGATGCGGGTCTCATTTTTTTTAGACAGGGGTTAATTAGGATGCCTTCTTTCGGGATAGCTGGGATTGCTCTTCTCTGTATAAATACGTTGAAAACTTGCACAAGATAGGTGAATATGTCTCGTGATGAGTTCTTTATATGCTCACTTGCTAGTCCAAATATGTTCTGCGCCTTATTTGGGTTCAGTTTTCGAACGGCTTCCGATAAATTTCAGTTGTTGTGATGAGTGTATACTTCCCTGATTAATGCAATCAGTTGTTATCACGAGGTCATCGGCCACCATTTCCTTGTGCATAGTGTTGGAAGTGGGGTCTTGCTGTGGGGTTGCAAGCTGAATAAAGTATACTTGATTTTGATTTTTATCCTGGCGTATTATTTGATTCCATATCATAAACAGTTGTATATTCTAAGAGTTTGATAGCTTGTTTTGTGCCGAATAGGCAGTTAATGACTCTGTTGATTTACCATTGACATGGAAGAAGGTTTGTTGTGTAGACTGTACTGTTGATATGTATTATGTACAGAAGTAATCCAGTTTGGTGTCATGTTCATTCCCTGGACGAAGTAGGTATCCGCAGATAATACAGATCGGAGAAGATGTAACAACATCAAGAACAACAGGTCTGGAGTCGTCACCTGGATGTTTTCGTATCTTGACATTGAGCCTTTTATTGTAAAGAATAGCAATTACTCAATATCCACGTGGAACTTGCGTTGGAGGTATAGGAACTTCCGAGTCTACTGCTTTAGCATGAACGGAGTCAGTTTGTTTTTTTTAGATCGTAATAGGGTACGAAATGACTGTAATCCCATTCAATCCAAATAAAGCTGAATTGGTCACTCTCACAGTTTTTTTGTGATAAAGGTCCCCAGCTTCTGAACATTGTGATAAAGGTACTTTCAACTCGAAATACTTATTACGATCTAAAAAAAAACAAAAAACTCACTCCGTTCATGCTAAAGCAGTAGACTCGGAAGATCCTATACCTACCCCGCAAGAATGTTGTGGTGACCCGATAACTAGAGGGGCCGTGTAGATAAACCAGCATCTAATATATAATACAATGTAGCCGCTCAACTCGATCAGCTTTATGAGTTTTCGCGTCTGCCATGATTTATAAAATATACGTCACGGTTCCAATGAAAATGAAAATTAACTGAAAACAAACTGCTTGAAGTAACTGCATTAGTACCAATAACACACCATGTGTACCCTTCAGTGCGTTTTCAAAACGTGTGTACCCTTCGGCACCGTTTATGTGTGAGAGGGACCCATTCGGCGTAATTTAATCTAATCTAAGACCACCTGACATTGAACGAAGTTCGTTTTAAACGCTTGCCTCAATAAAAGCACCAGCTACTGTTGACCATTTTATGTTCCGTGCTATGTTCTGGCCAAACAAAGAAACACACCTGTCAATATTACGAAATGGCTTCCTGGTTTTCTGCTCGGATTTTCATTTTGTTGATTTTAATTCTCATTGTTTATGTCCTAAGTGAGTATTTATGCCATGGTAATCGAATAGAATAGAATATAATACCAAATCGAACTCGAGGGGTATAAAATTTAATATATTACTAGTCTACAATCAAACAGAAATACCATCACTGCTCCCTGAAATTGAAAATTAATTTGTTTTTCTATAAATCAGGTCAGGCACACAATCAGCTGACAATGACATTTTGACACAAACAAAACGAGCTATATATCTTGTTTAATCTATCGAAGCACAATTGAACTACATTTTAATGTGATTTACATATCGGCTTATAGCAACATGAACATAACAAACTTTTTTGTATTTGAGATTTTGTTGAAATATTTTGGGTATTGTAGTAATTTAGAACATAAACATAACCATTTGATTGAGTTTCATTACTTAGAATAGGTTTAAGTTAGAAAAATTGACTTTGAAAAAATTTCAGTTTTAAGACATGAGAAATTCATATTTCGAGAAATGCTCCAAAGTCGAACCCATGACATAGAACACACCAGGATTCACTCAGTTAGGTAATATTGTGTCCTTGTCTTACTTAAGGTTATATTCTGTTGAAATATGATGGAATTGATGGAATTAATTGTCAGCAATGAATGTGCCATGAGCGGCAAGTGGCGGACAACATGGAAAAAAGGAAGAAAATTGCAACATTTTGCCAGAATGTATATATATCTGGAAAGCAGCCTATAGAATGACACAGCATGCTGCAGCTAAGTTATGTGAATGACAATCCGGCTCACTTTTTCGAATGTCCTTGATTTGATTTTGATAATATTGCCTTTCACTTCTTTAGAACTCCAAGAATGTGAAGTTCAAAATGTATAACTTGCCTCTCCCTTATAATTACGGTAACTAAAAACTGTGTCCCCCGGAGCACCATATATTGGAAATAAATTAGTGCTGGGCGGTTTCCCGATTAATCGTCAATACCTGGTTAATATTTCAATATCGTCAGTAATATCGTCTAAACTAAAATAATCGTAATATCGTCGGCAATTAGAGGGTGCCAGACCATCATAAGCGTATACAAACAAATAGTTTAACACAAGCCTAAATCGAGTTATTTAAGTTTTAAATTCCAACTAAATCCCCGTGTCCTGACTTTTTCAATATTCAATAATCATAGTAAACAACGTTTAGGACGACTTACGAAATTAGGGGGATATGAAAACCCCGAATACGTCCCCCTTTCGCTCACAATATTACACAAACCCTCCGACTTCCCTGCGTACTTTTTATTACAAGAGAATTCACCAAATGAATTGAAGACTGATTGGGTGATAGATCAATATGAATGTCAGTTTTGCCACGCCTCTTCCTTCAGTACAATGATGCACATGCACCGTCAATCAAAATAGTAAATGAGCGAAGATACCGCCCCCTTCTCGTCTAGAAGAAACCACTCACGGCGATTGGTTAAAACCAATATTATAGAATTAGGGCTTCAAACCCGCCCAAAATACATGGTGTCCTTGCTTGGCCGAATTCCAAAAGTTATGTACTACGTGTGTGTGGACTTCGCTAAAATTTGTCTTGACGGTAAACCATATTCCATTTGTCAAGCGACGCAAGTGTCATCGGGAACAACATATGTATTTGCTCAACATAGTTGAATATACCGAGTTAGAAAAGGATAATATATAGTATAGAACACTTTTAGTTTTGGCATAGACTAGATAATGGTTTTATTAATTATCGGTATATACCATAATTTGTCACCGGAAAGAAATTGTCCGAATAGCGGAATTTAACCGGTGAATTTACTTTTCATTCCGAATATCGATCGAGCATGAGGTTGTCACTGGTTGAAAGGTTGTGTATGTTATTATTGACGTCAACTTGTCAAAATTAATGACAATGATGTGATTCTAGCGAACAGTGAGAAACTGTTTAAGTTACTAGTATCTGATGTTTAAAAAAACCGCGATTATATCGTTAACCGCGGTTTTAATTTCCAAAAATCGCGGTTTTTATTTTCGTTAATATCGTCCAGCCCTAAAATAAATGGGCATTGGACTTGTTATTATGTTATCCTGATAGCATTCAGTCATACACTGTATGACAGTCCAGTGAGTGCATCCAACTGATTTTCAATAATATGTACTGTCACCACAGGCCTTCTACACAGTGATTGAGATCTTAATAAATATAAATTTAATGCATCTATTCTCCATCACTTTGTACAAGAAGTCCATTTATAGTAAGGTAAGTGGGCTCGGTATCTGGAGAAGTCGGCCCCCACGGAGTCGGGCCCATACGAAGACGTCCCTATGCGAAGTCGGCCCCATTAATTAGAAGGTATTAAATCGGCTTAATTTTATTGAGGTAGTGTTTATGTTGGCTAATTGTGAGGTCCTCAATTTTTGCAAACATATCACTCAATTATGGAATGTGTTCCGTTTAGCATGTCAGAGTACAGTATCAAATAAATGCATGATGAAGACTTTTAATTTAAAGGTAGGCTCAGTTTACTATAGACCCTGCCTGACCAAGACTCAGAGCCCCATAAATGTTTGTCTTATAGCGACTGATGGTTCACTAAAGACCCACCCCTGTGCTCTACCACAACTGTTTAGAATGCCTGTGAATGTCACTAAAAAACTTTACACATCACAGCTTTCAATGAGATTATTACATATATTATACATCCAAGCCTTGAAATAGTGTCTGTCATTTGCAGAATGAGGTCCCCAGAGGGCAAATTTAGTGATGCTAACCAGCATAGCGTGTTAGCATCACCAAATTCACCCTCTGGGGACCTCATTCTGCAAATGACAGGCACACGATTTCAAGGCTTGAATGCACACAGTATAATATATATAAACCACTTTTACTTATGTTATACCGGTACATACAGTTTATATTCACATAATGTTATACTATTTTGTGTAAAATTACACTTTCAACGTGTTTATTGCTGCTAACAAAATAAAATATAATCTAACACCTGTAGCGATCAGCTGTTTTGACCAGGTACTTAGGTGTAATCGAAACTGAAAGTGAAACTGATATAACGGTAATCACAACAATTGATAAGTTGTGTCGGAGACAATGGGAACAAGGTCATGGCACTACGAATATATGTATTCAATGTTTAGCTTCACCTACCACAAAATAAACAAGTGAAATATATTCTTAGTATAGCTTTTGCTTCGTAAAAAGCGTTCTGTTCGCGAAAACGTGCTTCAATTCTTCCGATCTGGATCTAAAGCGGAAGTGAGAACTATTCAGCGAAACGAACCCTTGCCATTTCCTTTTGTCTATTTATAGCTACTATAAAATTTGGTTCGCCATTAACTTTTACCAGGTATATAAGCGGCTGGCCGATGAGAGCGCAGCAGGTAAATCATTTTTTTTTCTGTATCAAACATTACTTTTTATCCACGTGAACTGCATTTATCCCCAATTATTGTGTCCGCCTAATTTTCGAAAAATTCTTTTATCATGTTCTAATTGATCCCGGTTATTTATTTGAGCACTAAATGATAGCTTATTTATTCGGATTTCGTTTTAGCGCGAAATCCAAAAAGATCTATAAAGATCGAGTGTCATGTGATTCCATAGATTGCAACACCCCGCTCCGGTTCCATGGTCGGGACGCCTTTTTTTTTTATACCGGAAGCCAGCTTACGAGCGACATCTCAGGGGAGGTAATGTCTCTAGTCTCTATCGATTGCTGGCATACACAGATACAGTACACTGTGTGTAGTAATTAATTAATTAAATTAAGTATGTACCACAAAAAGAGCGCAAGGTTACGAGGTACATGTACTCCAGCCACAGTTAGTGAGTTACCGCCAATACCGGTACCAGCTGGTTACTCAACTTACTGCAATACTGGACATCACAGGTCTACCTACAGTAGTGCACTAAATAATCGACCCCTTAACCATAGCAGAATTATGGGTAACTTTTCACGATTTAGTCGGAAATATGGCCTGTTGCCATTCATCGGAAAGCTCTCACAGAGCTTTCCGATGAATGGCAACAAGCCATATTTCCAACTAAATCCTGAAAAATTACCCATAATTCTGCTGTGGTTAAGGGGTCGATTATTTAGGGCATTACTGTATTTGCAGAAATCCGCCTGATCGGAGAAATCTCACAGAAATGCAGAAAGCCGGGTCGGATTTCTGTCGGGATATAAATAGATTACAATTAATTTTTGTTTGGATGACCGGCGCGCTATTCTTGTCATGTTACACTATTCTTGCCGAATCCGATTAAGCCTCATGCATGGCCCGTATTAATTAACTTATTAAGACAATGTATAATTGTACATATACTAGTACTGCAACATTCTCAATCTTTTGTATATATCTTTTACTTGTATCTCAATATCTTTTTGATCAGAGAATAAATGTATTATTATAACATCTTTATGGTGGTGGGTTGCCGAAGGCGTGCTTTTGACAACTGAATTGATCAATTTGTTATTTATATATATATTATGCTGTCGTAAAATTTGCGACATACTAATTAAATTATATCATGCACCTTAAAGGTAGGCTATATTGTACTGAAACCGGGGCCATGCGATAAAAGACGGTATTTGTCATTATGTGATAATAAATTATTTCTAACATATTAAATATTGCACATAATTTATATATGCCAGGTTTGAGCATATCTGAACGATGCATTGGGGAGCAATTAAAGCAGTAGTCAGCAGCTCGTCTGATGGGTAGAAGAAAAATGTACAAAATGATTAAATTGTTAAATTTATGTGTGTTTTGTATACAATATGAACAGTATCGCAACGGGGGAAGCAAGGTTGTGAGGGCTGGAAGGCAAGTGCACTATACAATGACCGAGTATCTTTGAGTGTGATGATAACCCGGGAAAGGGGCGTGAGTACCTGATCCTGATTGGGCGGGGGGTCCCATGGTTGGCATTAGTAGGGCTGAAACGGTTAACCTGTCACCACGGCTGTGACCGTCATGAAAATTGTTAATCGTATGCCAACAATGCACTAGTTATAACATCAACATATAGTGAGATATATGTAGCAAATAGCTGGGATCCCAAGGGTTAACACACCTCAGTCAATGGGAACTGTTTCGTACATGTTATGACAAATAGAATCGTAGAATAATTCTGATAAGATGGTGTATCAAGTCAGTACTATATTAGTCTATTGCAACGTTGTTACATCAAGGGCACAGCTGGCCGGCAGCATCTTTGATCTTTGATATCAAGTTTGACTATAGCGCGAGTGTTATGTGTCAATTTTGGTGTCCGTGCAAACTGGACACGCGTCTCTGCGGGTGTGTGCAATATAATCTCAGGCCATGATGTAACATGTTTGGCTTCCAGTGTATATTACTGGGGACACCGTTACTTTTCGGGTAGACTGCATATAGTTCCAAAATTGTCACGCCTTCCACAGAATGTGATACTGTGCAGACGAAAGTGTGATACTGGCGTAATCGAGTGCGACTGATGTTGCAAATGGATTCATCAACATTTTTGTGAAAACCCTGTGACAATGCATTCTCTTATATATGCGAGTCGACCATTGGCCAACTCGACCAGAGAATGCATTGGCCTAACAAATTTTATATTATTTTTTATAATTGTTAAAGGATTGCTATCCTGATGAACACAACAAAACATTATCGAAAAGCCACCCCTATATATGATCACAATGATCCAAGTCCCATAACAATCGCGTAATAAATAAACTCGTTGTCAATGAGTTACCATGTGATCGATCATGCTTCTGTTTACATGTGACAATCATGTGATCAGGCCGATGATCACGTGACTCAAAATCTGCGGCTAACATCAGAATTTTTTGTAATCGTTAATAGAAAAACTTTTTTTTTTCAGGATCAATATTCCTTTAAGAATGTAAGAAATAATGATAAAAATTGTTAAAGAATGCAAGAAAAAATTATAAAATTTGATAAAGAATGTAAGAATTTTTTTTTAAATTGTTAAAGAATGTAAGAAAAAATTATAAAAATGATAAAATTGTTAAAAAATATCAGAAAAAATTTATAAAAATGGATAAAGAATGTAAGAAAAAGAAAAAAAAATGATAGGTTCATGGCCCTGATGCATAAAGAGCATTCATGTTCAGTTTATATCATTGTCTCACTTCTGTGTGAAAAACTAAAAACAGCTGGAAAATTGCTAAGACTGAAAATAATCCACTGAATCTCACTCGAGAATAATTATATGCTACTCAGAAAAAACTATTGTGATGTATTGTCCATATATTTCCTTTGTAGATGGAGAGGAAGCAGAAGCAAGGAGAGGTGGAGGAGCACGTGTCAGAGTTAGGGTTGGTAGCCGGTACAGGTCCTATAGGTCGTATAGGTCATACAGGTCATACAGATCAACACGAGTTAGAATAGGTGGTGGTGGAATAAGTGCTGGATGGTATGCCGGTGTGATCGCTGGATCATACTATGGATCAAGATCATATCAACGGCGACGAAGATTTTATTCAAACAGAGGTAAGTTTATTCACAATGATTCAAGAAATAACTTGTGTCTCGATTCTGTTGATGAGATGATCAAATTTGTATAGCATTTCATCTGTCAATATTATATCTATCACTACATAAACTGGATGGAAACATAAATTATTTCCTACAGTTTAATCCCAAAATGAGCCTTCCCTTAGGATACAAATAACCATACCTGAACAGTTATCAATTAACACTCTTACTGCTTAATAAATAATATTTCCATATGCATTGCCGCCAAATATATTTCTTTATGAACATGTACTTCTATTTTACTGTATGTTGTTGTCTTGGGCATGATTATATCTGTTATTAGGCTGAATTTTTATGATATTTTCATATCCCTGGGACTAGAGCTGAAACGGTTGACCCATTCTTCTAACCGGTTAAACATCGGGGTTAGCCGGATTTCAACCGGTTAACCGCTAATTTATAGTGGACTTCTCTCTGAGTAATTATGCCGGCATTTGCTATGCTCCAGGGACAAACCTAGGTGAGAAATAGTAGCTGAAATAAAGACCTTATTCACGGCATTTAACGATATTCAAAAACAAGCATTCACTGTTTTTTTGCTGGCTCTCGTAATGGGGAATGAGCAAGTGAAATTTGCGAATGGCAGGGGATCGCTTATTAGCTCAACTTTACTTTGTAAAGTTTGAGCTATTGCCATGGCTTGGTATCCGTCGTCCGTGTGTGTGTGTGTGTGCGTGATGCGTCAACAATTTCCTTTAGCACGGGCTACAGTTCGTACCTTTGGTCCGATTATTATGAAATTTGTCATGGCTGTTGACATTGGCATGTAGATGGGAACGAGTCATTTTGGGGTCATTCGGAAAAAAAACATGGCCGCCAGTGGCCATCTTGGATTTCAAAATTCAATCCATTAGCACGGGCTACAGGCCGTACTGTTCGTCTTATTGTCATGAAATTTGTAATGGATGTTAATATTGACATGCAGATGGGAACGAGTAATTTTGGGGTCATTTGTCCAAAAAACATGGCCGCCAGCAGCCATCTTGGATTTTACTCTTTGTATGACTAAATCCTTTAGCACGGGCTACAAGTCGTACCTTTAGTCTGATCATCATGAAATTTGTAATGGCTGTTGAAATTAGAATGTAGATGGGAACGAGTCATTTTGGGGTCATTCGGACAAAAAACATGGCCACCAGCAGCCATCTTTGATTTCAAAATTTAATCCATTAGCACAGGCCACAGGTCGTACTGTTCGTCTGATCATCATTAAATTTGTCATGGATGTTAATATTGACATGTAGATGGGAACGAGTAATTTTGGGGTCATTCGGCCAAAAAACATGGCCGCCAGCAGCCATCTTGGATTTTACTCTTTGTATGACTAAATTCTTTAGCACAGGCTACAGGTCGTACCTTTAGTCTGATCATCATAAAATTGTCATGGATGTTAACAATGACAAGTAGATGGGAACGAGTCATTTTGGGGTCATTCGGCCGAAAAACATGGCCGCCAGCAGCCATCTTGGATTTTACTCTTTGTATGACTAAATCATTTAGCACGGGCTACAGGTCGTACTTTCAGTCTGATCATCATAAAATTTGTCATGAATGTTAATAATGACATGTAGATGGGAACGAGTCATTTTGGGGTCATTCGGCCAAACAACATGGCCACCAGAAGCCATCTTGGATTTTACTCTTTGTATGACTAAATCATTTAGCACGGGCTACAGGTCGTACCTTTAGTCTGATCATCATAAAACAATTTATGGCTGTTGAAATTGTAATGTAGATGGGAACGAGTCATTTTGGGGTCATTTGGATGAAAAACATGGCCGCCAGTGGCCATCTTTGATTTCAAAATTCAATCCATTAGCACGGGTTACAGGTCGTACTGTTCGTCTGATCATCATGAAATTTGTCATGGATGTTAATATTGAGATGTAGATGGGAACGATTAATTTTGGGGTCATTCGGCCAAAAAACATGGCCACCAGAAGCCATCTTGGATTTTACTCTTTGTATGACTAAATCCTTTAGCACGGACTACAGGTCGTACCTCGAGTCTGATCATCATGAAATTTTTCATGGCTGTTGAAATTGGAATGTAGATGGGAACGAGTCATATTGGGGGTCATTCGTCCAGCGGCCATCTTTGATTTCAAAATTCAATCCATTAGCACAGGCTACAGGTCGTACCTTTAGTCTGATCATCATAAAATTTGTCATGGATGTTAACAATGACATGTAGATGGGAACGAGTCATTTTGGGGTCATTTGTCCAAAAAACATGGCCGCCAGCAGCCATCTTAGATTTTACTCTTTGTATGACTAAATTCTTTAGCATGGGCTACAGGTCGTACCTTTAGTCTGATCGTCATCAAATTTGTTATGGATGTTAACGATGACATGTAGATGGGATACAATCATTTTGGTGTCATTCGGCCGAAGATATGGCCGTCAGCAGCCATCTTGGATTTTACTTTTCTCTTCATGTCTATAAACTAGTATTAGACATTCAACTTTCCACATTCCTAATCGCTCCATTGACTGTAATACATTAAATTATTCCCTTTCCAAGTTGAGCTACAGTGTCATTGACACTTTCATTTGCAATTGCCGGTGATCAGCATGCTTGGGCATCTGTAAAACGAGTAACAATATTATGGGTAATTGGGTATTGGTAAAACGAGTAACAAAACTATACATTAAAGATCTGTAATATATCATTACCATCATTGGTATATCCTCCAATGAATTATAAATAAAGACTAAAACGTAATACCTCATAGCTACATGTATATATAGCACACTTCCGATTTACGCGATTCCATTTAATAACAATCGATAGCCGTCATCCCTTCTCAAATTTCAACATGAAATAATACCGAGTCTGATGGGGTGTCAATCAGATGACAGTTTCACTGATTCAGTGACATCATTGCTTTGAACTATCCCGCCTTGATACACAGTGACTGTACACGTGCTCTCGTCGGAAGAACATAGATAACTTCAAAGGGCTGGAATTGATTGAAGGTCGCCGACACTTCCAGACAGTTCGAGAATTGCTACTCAGTATCTGATACTACCACGTGTACCAATTAATGCTTGCATTGCACTCTACTATCGTTGACACAGGGTTTAGTATTAGTTTTGCATCATCTAACTTAATATTTTGAGTATACCAGGGCATTATTCACGTTCACATTCAACTGACAGAGCGGGATGCAGTTTCGTCCGGTTCATTTTTTTCTAAACGGTTACGTCGTTAACCGGATGCTAACCGGTTATCCGTCTATCCGTTTCAGCTCTACCTGGGACATCACTAGTTACATGTATATATAGTTTGCACAGTTGTTCACCCAGTGATGTTACTAGTATCACTGCGTGGTCACTTTTGGGGAAAAAATTACCAATCAATACAATGATGTTGTTATATAAGGATTAACTCTCATGTGGACTGTTTTTATGGAGATGTAACCGTGAGGTGTATCGTGACAAAAACAGCCCAAAATACCCAATAGCACCCTTGGCAAAAGTTAATAGGAAGTTAGGAACAATTTCTCTTCATATTGAAACCCGATGATGTATTAAGTCAATCCTGCACGAGTCCAAATGCGCCCAAAACATTACACGTTCGTCTTTCCAAACCCAATGACGTATCGGTGTTGTTATGAGCTTGGTGTTATGAGCCGTTGCGCATTCACCGAGAAATAACTGCAACTAGCCACGTGGGCGCCGACCAATCAGAATGCTGGATTTAATGATGACAGCACTTAGTATATAAATATATAGTGATACCTGAAACCCAGTATATTGGCTTTCTGTAACTTACTAGCCTGCTGAGGAGCCAATTATATATTGGATTGCCTCGGTCAAAGGGTTAAAACATTTACTGCTCTGTATTTTAGTTAATTTGAAAGCATGGAATATCATGCCAGCTACTGTAGGTCAAGTAATGATGGTGGCATCATGAAGAATAAGTCGCTCCAATCATATGAACTGCTCTAGCACTGTCTACCCAGTGCCGCGAATGTCTGACAATACTAAATAGTAAAACCTTAGTTTTAACTGCCCCCTTCTGGTAACTCCCTCTTTTGAATGCTACATGTACACAAGCCTTGAAATAATGTGTCTGTCATTTGTAGAATGAGGTACACAGAGGGTTAATTTTAGTGACACTATCCAGCAAAGTGGGCTAGCATCACTAAATTCATCCTCTGGTGACCTCATTCTGCTTCGGCCTGGTCTTCTGGGAGTTATCTATAGTCTCAAATTAACATTGTTTTTAGTTACTTTTTCCTTTCAGTTCAGTTTCTATATTCCCTAATTTGCAGAAGATAAAATGCATAATCAAGGTGACAAATGGGTGAACATTATCAACTTCAACTGGGGAACTTTGATTCCAGGTCTCCTATAGCAGTTGAGGCCTAAGCAGAATGAGGTTCCCAGAGGGTGAATTTGGTGACACTAGCCCATCATGCGCGATAGTGTCACTAAATTCACCCTCTGGATACCTCATTCTGCAAATGACAGGCACAATTTTCAAGGCTTGTATGTATATGATTTATGACCTTTATTTTTAGCAAATTCTCTGGACTGACCCTGGACTGACTATTATTTTTTTAATGTAATTTTACTTGCAAAATCACCATTCCTGAAATAATTAGCTGCACTTGAATTCAAACTTTCTAGAAATGTTCTGCCTAGTTCATTAATTACTCAATAATAATTCTTGTAATCAACCAAAATCTGTTTCATTTTAAGATGACCTTTTGCCCCTGGACCTAGAGGGGCATCACTTGAGAGTACAAACATTTCTGACAGACTGTCATCTTATCAATAGGTTAAGTGTATATCAATTAAGTTATATCATAAGGTTAATTTGCCATAACACCAAATTGTTTGAAAATATATTTTCCTTGTATAAACTGAGTCACCATGGTAAATTAACCATCCACTGTCTTCTTTTAGAGCCCACCATATGTAAAAATTACCACAAGACTGATAATAATGGCACATCATATGGGAGGTTCCTATGTCCAATGGAGTTCCAAGATGATGACAAGGAATACTGCTGTGGTTCTGATGGGCGGGAGTATTGCTGTGAATACTGGGACAGGTAGGCTAAAGCCATTTTTTAGCTCAACTTTTTTGTAAATGATTGATTTTCAGACTCGCTTGAATTTTTGAACTAAATTGGTGTTGCCTTATTGATAATTATTTTTAAATAAGACACGTGGAGGAAATTGTGTGGGAAGATTTAAAAAAAAATATGAATTGAAAATTTATCATCAGTGTTTAAATATTACTGAAATATGCTAGCACTTTAGTTATTATGAAAAGGATCCATCTGACACACTGACAAGGAAATTTCCTGGAGGATTATCCGACTATCTTACAAAAATAATTTTATATCAGTTTTTTTATGGCCATATGGTCATGTTGGTGATCCACAAATATGTGACCCGCCATATCAAATCCAGTCGGAAGTCGGGATTTTTTTTACCCTGTGCCAATGCATTCTCTTATATATGCGAGTCGACCATAGGTCGCCTCGCATATATAAGAGAATGCATTGGCCTAACAATTTTTTATCATTTTTTTTAAATAAATGTTTCTTACAATTTTTAGGACATAAAATAAAAAACATCTATTACCCTGCAGGGAGCCCCACACATATATAGAAGCATATAGAAGAGTGTCGTCTGCTCATGTTTGTCTGGGGCTCTGTATGGGTGAAATTATAAAATTGTTAAAGAATACAAGACAAAATTACTAAAATTGTAAAAAATTGTTAGGCCAATGCATTCTCTTATGGTCGACTCGCATATATAAGAGAATGCATTGGCACAGGGTAAAAAAAATCCCGACTTACGACTGGATTTGATATGGCGGGTCACATATTATCTTTTTTATCTTATTACTTTGTAAAGTTTGAGCTATTGCCATGGCTTGGTATCCGTCGTGTGTGTGTGTGTGCGTGATGCGTCAACAATTTCCATTAGCACGGGCTACAGTTCGTACCTTTGGTCCGATTATTATGAAATTTGTCATGGATGTTGACATTGACATGTAGATGGGAACGAGTCATTTTGGGGTAATTCGGAAAAAAAACATGGCTGCCATCGGCCATCTTGGATTTCAAAATTCAATCCATTAGCACGGGCTACAGGCCGTTCTGTTCGTCTTATTGTCATGAAATTTGTCATGAATGTTAACAATGACATGAAGATGGGAACGAGTCATTTTTGGGTCATTCGGCCGAAAAACATGGCCGCCAGCAGCCATCTTGGATTTTACTCTTTGTATGACTAAATCCTTTAGCACGGGCTTCAGGTCGTACCTTTAGTCTGATCATCATAAAATTTGTCATGAATGTTAATAATGACATGTAGATGGGAACGAATCATTTTGGGGTCATTCCGACAAAAAACATGGCCGCCAGCAGCCATCTTTGATTTCAAAATTTAATTCATTAGCACGGGCCACAGGTCGTACTGTTCGTCTTATCTTCATGAAATTTGTCATGGATGTTAATATTGAGATGTAGATGGGAACGAGTCATTTTTGGGTCATTCGGCCAAAAAACATGGCCACCAGCAGCCATCTTGGATTTTACTCTTTGTATGACTAAATTCTTTAGCACAGGCTACAGGTCGTACCTTTAGTCTGATCATCATAAAATCTGTATTGAATGTTAACAATGACATGTAGATGGGAACGAGTCATTTTGGGGTCATTCGGCAGAAAAAAATGGCCGCCAGCAGCCATCTTGAATTTTACTCTTTGTATGACTAAATCCTTTAGCACAGGCTTCAGGTCGTACCTTTAGTCTGATCATCATAAAATTTGCCATGAATGTTAATAATGACATGTAGATGGGAACGAGTCATTTTGGGGTCATTCGGCCAAAAAACATGGCCGCCAGCAGCCATCTTGGATTTTACTATTTGTATGACTAAATCGTTTAGCACGGGCTACAGTTCGTACCTTTAGTCTTATCATCATAAAATTTGTCATGGATGTTAATAATGACATGTAGATGGGAACGAGTCATTTTGGGGTTATTCACCCGAAAAACATGCCGCCAGCAGCCATCTTGGATTTTACTCTTTGCATGATTAAATCCTTTAGCACGGGCTTCAGGTCATACCTTTAGTCTGATCATCATAAAATTTGTCATGAAAGTTAATAATGACATGTAGATGGGAACGGGTCATTTTGGGGTCATTCGGCCAAAAAAAAAGGCCGCCAGCAGCCATCTTGGATTTTACTCTTTGTATGACTAAATCCTTTAGCATGGGCTAAAGTTCGTACCTTTAGTCTGATCACCATCATGGATGTTAACAATGGCATGTAGATTGGAACGAATCATTTTGGGGTCATTCGGCCGAAAAACATTGTCGCCAGCGGCCATCTTTGATTTCAAAATTCAATCCATTAGCACAGGCTACATGTCGTACTGTTAGTCTGATCATCATGAAATTTGTCATGGATGTTAATATTGACATGTAGATGAGAACGAGTGAATTTGGGGTCGTTCGGCCAAAAAACATGGCCGCCAGCAGCCATCTTGGATTATACTCTTTGCATGACTAAATCCTTCCCCATGGGCTACAGGTCGTATCTTTGATCTGAACTTTATAAAATTTGTCATGGATGTTTAACAATGACATGTAGATGGGAACGAGTCATTTTGGGGTCGTTCAGCCAAAACACATGGCCACCAGCAGCCATCTTGGATTATACTCTTTGCATGACTAAATCCTTTGTGCGGGCTACAGGTCATACCTTTTGTCTGATCTTTATGCAATTTATCATGAATGTTGACATTGACATGTAGATGGGAACGAGTGATTTTGGGGTCATTCGGCCAAAAAACATGGCCGCTGGTGGCCATCTTTGATTTCAAAATTAAATCCATTGGCGAGGGCTACAGGTTGTACTGTTAGTCTGATCATCATGAAATTTGTCATGGATGTTAATATTAACATGTAGATGGGAACGAGTGATTTTGGGGTCGTTCACAGTCCTTCGATTTTAAGGCGCGCAATTGTGCTTGCGCGCCTTGGCGCGCGCGGATCTAAAAACCAGCGAGTTATTAAATGCGCACGCCGAAAATATCAAATGCGCGCATCGGAATTTGCAACCAGTGAACGAGATTTTAACAAACAACACACCAATGTTTAAACGCCAACAAGACTATTCACCATGTATCTTTCTCAGCAGTGATGACGTTGATTATGAACCTGGTAGCAAAGATCAAAGCGGCGTCTTTCGCACTCAATGATTGGGGTGACACCTCGTCACAACTACTGCACGTGCGAGTTCCCGCAAAAAGCAGACTGACTTTGGCGGCAGCGTTTATGTTTCACCTTGCAGTATTTCGAGGATTCATTTGGACAAATTGTACCAATGCGAATACTATTATATAAATTTATGCAGATTACGGTATATCATGTCTGATAGTGACAGCGACAATGCTCAAAATATTATCAAAACGAAAGAGTTGATTTGTCGGAATACAGTGAATCTGATCGCGGTTATATGATTCCACTTCTGAATTCGAAGTTTTAATCGAGACTGAGCATGTGCTCTCAGACCCGGAAGTCGACTAATTGTGATATTCTGACTAGCTGACAAACGTTGGTCAGTGAAAATACTTAATTACCATCCGGAATCTTTAACTCAGCCATGCTTCAGATATGTACTATTTCCTTGGCTCGTTTATGTTCAGTCATGCTCTAGATAGTTACTAATCTAAGACCGCGAAAACGCCGCAGACTTCGATAGTAGCCATACTAGCCAAGCTCTCATTGGTCAAACTAAAAAACTTCATCTTAACTGGATAACTAATGGCAGTTCTTCGCTCATCGATAACTTTCAAAATTTGACAGCTACGGCAGTCAGAGACTATTGTTTGATAAAACTGATAATAAAACTGATATAAATATGTTTTATTTGTGTTTCTGGGAGAATGATACTTGTGCATTATACACATGTTTGTCTTTATTCAGTAGTCATTTCATCAATTTTAATTTTAATTGTGCTCCCTCAAAAAAGGCGCGCGCAAATCCCAAAAGCTCCGAGTGATATACGGCGCACCTACGTTTTCCAAAATCGAAGGACTGGTCGTTCAGCTAAAAAACATGGCCGCCAGCAGCCATCTTGGATTTTACTATTTGCATGACTAAATCCTTTCCCGCGGGCTACAGGTCGTAGCTTTGGTCGGAATTACATGAAATTTGTCACGGATGTTAACAATGACATGTAGATGGGAACGAGTCATTTTGGGGTCGTTCTTGGATTTTACTCTTTGCATGACTAAATCCTTTGGTGCGGGCTGCAGGTCGTACCTTTGGTAGGATCTTCATGAAATTTGTCATGGCTGTTGACATTGTAGATGGGAACGAGTCATTTTGGGGTCATTCGACCAAAAAACATGGCCACTGGTGGCCCATCTTTAGTCTGATCATCATGAAATTTGTCATGGATGTTAATATTGACATGTAGATGGGAACGAGTCATTTTGGGGTCATTCGGCCCAAAAACATGGCCGCCACCAGCCATCTTGGATTTTAATCTTTGTATGACTGAATTCTTTAGCACGGGCTACAGGTCATACCTTTAGTCTGATCATCATAAAATTTGTCATGGATATTAACAATGACATGTAGATGGGAACGACTCATTTTGGGGTCATTCGGCTGAAAAACATGGCCGCCCAGCAGTCATCTTGGATTTTACTCTTTGTATGACTAAATCCTTTAACTCGGGCTACATGTCGTACCTTTAGTCTGATCATCATAAAATTTATCATGGATGTTAAAATTGGAATGTAGATGGGCACGAGTCATTTTGGGGTTATTTGGCCAAAAAACATGGTTGCTGGCAGCCATATTGCATTTTACTATTTGCATGACTAAAGCTATCAAATGCTTTTGAATTTTATTGGAAAACATAGCCGCCAGCAACCATCTTAGATTTTATATATATCTTCATGTCGATAAACTACATGTAGTATTAGACATTCAGCTTTTCACATTCCTAATCGCTCCATTGACTGTAATACATTAAATTATTACCTTTCCAAGTTGAGCTACAGTGTCATTGACACTTTCATTTTTTTTTTTTTTTTTTTTCCTAATCTGTAAATAAACAAATAAAAAGGAAAAAGGTTGGAAAACATAAAACAGAGATAAACACTGTAAGATTTAACATTGTCCTATACAGTATACACTGGAGTGAATTTCTGACTTAAACCTTCAGCTGATACCCTAGTTGAGACATTTATATATAATGTTTATTTGTGCTCTTTACAAAGGAATACAGCACTGAGTCTGATCAGCAGGTGTCCCTACATGTAATGCCCTAAATATTCGACTCCTTAACCACAGCAGATTTATGGGTAATTTTTCAGGATTTAGTCGGAAATATGGCTTGTTGCCATTCATCGGAAAGCTCTCACTTTCAACGTATATGAAAGCAGTAAAGTTTTTTTACTTGATTAACTCTTTTGATGCCAATTGCGCTTTATTGCAAATTAACCGGTCGCCACCAAATATGCATAATTTCGACCAATTCCCAGGTAATTCCAATATGTCCTGTTGTGGTGCCGGGAGGCATACAAAGAGTGAGAAAGAACACCATTCTAGCATCTAATCATCATTGTTTTGATAAGTAAGCATGCGTGGCTTTACATAAATTTTTATTCAAACATAGGCAAGCGACTGCTGATTACCTGATAACGGATTAAGGATCGCATAGAGAGCTGATGATAATTTAAGAGGTGATAGTTGAATATAATCTTGAAACTTTTTGGCTAACCCTGGTTTCATGGTTGAGGGGAACAACATCAACATAATGTGACATCAACATGATGCATATGGAACATGTGTGGCATACAGATATGTAAATATGACACAGCAAGAAAACTCTAGTTCTAGGAACAAGCGTGTAATAAATACACAGAATGAGTGTGTTAATGGCTTTGTCGATACGGCATGAGTTCTAGCATGGACGGATAGAATGAGAGGCACAAGTGCCGTATAGACAAACCATTTAACACACATGTCGTTTTGTGTTTATTACACGCCACCCATTGTAGAATCCATGAATTAAAAAAAAACAGACTTACAAGGTTAATTCAGGCACATACAGGACCTTGTTTTGTCATGTGTGATGATGCTTTTAATTTATAGTTCCGGTTTCACGGTTGAGGGGAACTTTATTTACGTTGTGTGACTTCAACAGGATGTGTATGGCACATATGTTCCATACGGATTGTAAGTATGGAACAGTAGTAACAATGTAATTCTAGGAACAAGTACATGTATGTAATAAAAGCCAATATAGAATTTCATGGAATTTTAACCCTTTGAGTGCCAGGGGCCGATCTCATCGGCCCTAAACCTACAAAATAAGTCTGTTAAGAATATAAGAATGAATTATTAAAATTGTAAAATATTAAAAAAAAAAATGTTAGGCCAATGCATTCTCTTATATATGCGAGGCGACCTATGGTCGACTTGCATATATAAGAGAATGCATTGGCACAGGGTATATGGGTTGATACAAAAATCGGACCTGGCACTCAAAGGGTTAAAGCAATGCCTTGGAAGAACAATTTCAAGGGCTGTGTATATACAAATGTGTCTATGTGATATTGTGTCACACCATTAAAAATTATTTATATATGTATTTTTCTAGCCTTTTCACATAACACAGCTTACCTTTTTCGGATCTTAATGAGCAAACTTTGTGTATATTTTTCAGTCCTGGCAGGATAGCTGGTCTCGTAATTGGGCTCATTGTCACGGCGCTCATTTTTGGGATCTGTGTGTACTGTTGTTGTCTAAGAAATCGTGGGACCAGTCAGGGAACAGTCATCAGCAAATTGTCAACAAGAAGAAGTAAGTCTTACCACTCTCCTGTCCCTCCTTCAATGGAGCCTGTCCCTCCTTCATTGGAATTGTTTATCTGTCCACAATACAGTAATGCCCTAAATAATCGACTCCTTAACCACAGCAGAATTATGGGTAACTTTTCTGGATTTAGTCGGAAATATGACAGTGAGAGCTTTCCGATGAATGGCAACAAGCCATCTTTCCAACTAAATACTGAAAAATTACCCATAATTCTGCTGTGGTTAAGGAGTCGATTACTTAGGGCATTACTGTATGTTGTGTTCTCTGATATATTTTATCTAATAACAAAATACATGTAGTTTGTTTCTCAGGGTATATTTTTTATACGCCATTTAAAAAAAAAGGTGACATATTATATTATTGGTCTCTCCATCTATCTGGCAGTACATCTGTCTGTCCATTTGCTTTTGGTTTCCAGGTGATAACTTTTGATAATTTCAACCGAATGGATTGAGATTTAGCATGTGGGTTTGCTAGCACTAAATACAGTTCAAATTCCATTTCCGCCTGCCAATTTTCACCAGAGTTTTGGTCATTGTTTGTTGGAATTTGCAGTCAATTTTCATTTCTGGATAACTTTAGTAGGTCTGATCTGAATGGAATGAATTTTGGTATGTATGTGAGTTTACTAGCCCAAAATACAGGTCAAGTTCGAATTTGGGTTTGGCCTGCCAATTTTCACCAGTTATGGCCCTTTATTTGAATATATCATGGGCATATTTTGCCATGCCCTAGCAATGCTCTTGGTTTAAAGTGATGAGGGTGGCAGTTATTTTTATTTATTATTAAAAAAATTCATGATGAGGCAGGTATTTATATATATAATATTTAGTTAGTCCCATATTCACCATAGACACTAAACACAGACAATATACTGAATCAGGTCTGATGTCCATCTGATTTACCCTTAATTTCAAACCCACAGATTTATAATACAGGTTATGTGGATTACAATATTACTTGAAATAGCGTGTCTGTCATTTGCAGAATGAGGTCTCCAGAGGGTGACGCCATCCCGCACAATGGGCAAGTGTCACCAAATTCACCCTCCAGAAACCTCATTCTGCTGAGGCCTCAACTGCTATGGGAGACCTAGGATCAGATTGAAGTTTCCCATTTGAAGTTGGTGATGTTCACCCATTAGTCACCTTGATTGCAATTTATCTTCTACTAATTACACTGCTAATTAGGAGATTTGAGACTATAGATACTTCCCAGAAGATGAGGCCCAAGCAGAATGAGGTCGCCGGAGGGTGAATTTAGCCAACTTACTGTGCTGGGGACAACACACTATTTCAAGTCTTGTCACTGATAAACAAACTATGTTGTTTATATGGTCTTTGTATTGTTGATGTTGTGCTTATACTGGTTAGAAATTTTCCTAAATATATTTTGAAACCACTCATAGTGTTTGCATCTTGGGTAAAGCTTTATTCTCTGTTTTGTTTCAACATGTATGCAAGAAACAAATTTATTTAATGCAAGTATTAAAAATTCTGTAGATGATGTGATATACATTGTACGGTTTGAAACCTATGATCTATCCATCGAAATTGTGACAAAGCCGAGACCACAATAAATAAAATATTAGATTTTCCACAAAAAAATATTCAAAATTTGGGGTGGATGTGTGAATTTTATATTAATTTTCCTTAGCCTTTTTCATATTGAAACCAGTTATATAGTCCAAGTTTCCTTCCATATAAAGCAGATAGTGAAATTGTTAGAGATGGATACTGCTTAGCGTCCAATCCCAAGAAGCGAGGTCACTGAGTCGCTGCCATATTGGATCCTTCCAGCCCCTTTCCGCACATTCAGTGCTACAGGCCAAAGTTCTGGAGTTGCATTCATACATGTAGCTTTTGAATATTAAAAACCCCATATATGGAATGCTACTCCAGAAGTTTTACCTGTATCACTGAAACTGCAGAATGGGGGCTGGATGGATCCAATATGGCAGCGACTCAGTGATCTCGCTTATACCTTTCTTTATCAGGGTTTGAGCGTTGATTACCCGCTCATCTAAAATTACCAAAAAAAATTTGAATAAAATCACAGCGCACATGTTCCCAAATCAGATGTACTCGATTGTCGGCATAGAATTCGAACATTGCCAATTAAACTTCGGGACAGATCGTGTCTTCCCTAAAAGTAAACAGATGGGTGGTTACTCTTAATTACATGGCATATTCTGTGTGTAATTTCCCATAAAAGTTAGATTATAATATTATATATCATTATGATATACGACATTAATATATCACTCTTCCTGATAAATATAGCATTCTGTAATGATTTATATGATAAAGTCTATTTAAATTGATGAAATATTCGCGCCACTGGATCTGGCCATAAAGTCCACTATAGAAAGGTATTGAGATGGGGCTTGGATGTAAAGCAGTATCTATCTCTAACTATTTCACTATCTGCATTTCATCAAAGGACTACCACACATAGTGTTTGAACCTACATGTATATGTTTCCTTTTATGTTTCACATATGCAACAGACAAATATAATGGAAATGTTACAAAATTCTTCAATGACTAATCCCAGATAAACAGATTCAGGTAAACTGTTTCAAATGATACCTTTTTCAGAAATATCAATACATATGTGGGTATGATATATTGTCTTTCATCACATATGGTTATGTCACAGTAACGTTCTATTTGTTAAGGACCTATAGCATAATAAGTCCCAAAATTTAGTTACCCACTAAAATCGGTAGATTTAATACTCCATACGATTCTTCAAATAAAATAAGTAGAGTACGTTTTTATGTTCTTTGGTATACAGGGAATAATCCAGGGCTGTTATTTTTATGGTCCAAATTATAGAATGAATGCTGATGAAAGCCCTAATTTAACAATTGGAATCATCTGTTTTGACACATAATGTTTAATCATTTATTGTATTTGATAAATTCTTTATATCTAAGCTGCAAACAACACTGAACATAACTGCATTAGTGAACAAAAACAAAACATTTACAGCAGCTATTTACATTAATAGGGCTGCAACGATTTATTGTGACATCAATGCTTCACAATTCTTTCTATGCATTGCATTATGAATGTCTGATGTGATGCATCATGATTTACGAAAAGCTATCTGACAACAAACAAGTTTTAAGTTTGTCAACATTTATTTGCAACAAAGACTGAATTAATACATAGTGGCAACTAGCAATTCTGCAACATGATGTGCATCGTATCGTCACATTAACACCATGAGGTGCATCGTAACGTCACATTAACATCGTGATGCGCATCTCATCGTCACATTAACACCATGATGTGCATCGTATCGTCACATTAACATCGTGATGCGCATCTCATCGTCACATAAACACCATGATGTGCATCGTATCGTCACATTAACATCGTGATGCGCATCTCATCGTCACATAAACACCATGATGTGCATCGTATCGTCACATTAACATCGTGATGTGCATCTCATCGTCACATAAACATGAGGTGCATCGTATCGTCACATTAACACCATGAGGTGCATCGTATCGTCACATTAACATCGTGATGCGCATCTCAATGTCACATAAACACCATGAGGTGCATCGTATCGTCACATTAACATCGTGATGCGCATCTCATCGTCACATAAACACCATGATGTGCATCGTATCGTCACATTAACATCGTGATGCGCATCTCATCGTCACATAAACACCATGATGTGCATCGTATCGTCACATTAACATCGTGATGCGCATCTCATCGTCACATAAACACCATGATGTGCATCGTATCGTCACTAAACATCGTGATGTGCATCTCATCGTCACATAAACATGAGGTGCATCGTATCGTCACATTAACATCGTGATGCGCATCTCATCGTCACATAAACATGAGGTGCATCGTATCGTCACATTAACATCGTGATGCGCATCTCATCGTCACATAAACACCATGATGTGCATCGTATCGTCACATTAAAATCGTGATGTGCATCTCATCGTCACATAAACATGAGGTGCATCATATCGTCACATTAACACCATGAGGTGCATCGTATCGTCACATTAACATCGTGATGCGCATCGTATCGTCACATAAATATCATGAGGTGCATCGTATCGTCACATTAACATCGTGATGCGCATCTCAATGTCACATAAACACCATGAGGTGCATCGTATCGTCACATTAACATCGTGATGCGCATCTCAATTTCACATAAACACCATGAGGTGCATCGTATCGTCACATTAACATCGTGATGCGCATCTCAATGTCACATAAACACCATGAGATGCATCGTATCGTCACATTAACATCGTGATGCGCATCTCAATGTCACATAAACACCATGAGGTGCATCGTATCGTCACATTAACATCGTGATGCACATCGCATCGTAACATAAACACCATGAGGTGCATCGTAACGTCACATTAACATCGTGATGCGCATCTCATCGTCACATAAACACCATGATGTGCAACTCATCGTCACATAAACACCATGATGTGCATCGCATCTTCACATAAACACGATGTGCGTCGCATCATCACATAAACATTGTGATGTGCATCACATCATCACAATAACATCATGATGTTCATCGCATCGTCACATAAACACGATGTGCATTGCATCGTCACATAAACATTGTGATGTACATCACATCGTCACAATAACATCGTGATGTGCATCGCATCGTCACATAAACATTGTGATGTGCATCACATCGTCACATAAACATTGTGATGTGCATCACATCATCACAATAACATCGTTATGTGCATCGCATCATCACATAAGCAAGATGTGCATCGCAATGTCACATAAACATTGTGATGTGCATCACATTATCACAATAACAGTGATGTGCATCTCATCGTCACATAAACATTGTGATGTGCATCACATTATCACAATAACATAGTGATGTGCATCACATCATCACATAAACATTGTGATGCACATCACATCATTACATAAACATTGTTATGCCCAATCATATAAACATGAGGTGCATTGCATCGTGAAGTTACACATCATTGCAGCAATAATTTACATTTACTTTTTCAAGTTGAGACCTCTGTTTAGCATTTCATTATGCCTCCTTTTACTCTTATTTTGATAATCATATTTTTTTCCTAAGCTACCTCAGTGTAGCCTCAATACTTGTTCCAGTGTCCAAATTTAACAGTCTAACCTTAACCTGATATATCATTTCCTCATTGGATCTTCATTGTGAGGATACGAAGCCTCGACATTTGCAGAATGAGGTCCCCAGAGGGTGAATTTAGTGATGCTCTCCCACACAACATGCTAGCATTAACCAAATTCGCCCTCAGGGAACCTCATTCTGTTTAGGCCTCAACTGCTATGGGAGACCTAGGATCAGATTGAAGTTCCCCAGTTGAAGTTAGTGATGTTTACCCATTAGTCACCTCGATTTGCAATTTATCTTCTGCATATTAGGGGATATATAAACTGAACATACTAGTAAGGGAAAAAGTAACTGAAAACAATGTTAATTTGAGACTACAGTGTGGGATTGTGTCACTGAATTCACCCTCTGGGGACCTCATTCTGCAAATGTCAGACACACTATTTCCAGGCTTTGAGGACAGGTCTCTCTAGAAATCTCTGGATTCTTCCCTGATAATATCTGCATGTTCTGTTTTTAATTGTGTGTATGCATGTTATTGTTTCAGACAAGAATGGAATGCAACCAGTTCCCGTAACAGGTTATTGTCTTAATAGTCAGATATATTTATCATAATTATTAAAACCTCGCAGATGCCTGTCCGATTTGACACCATTAAATCACTACCGGTAATCATACATTTTTATGCCCAAATATATTGAGATCAAACCTGGAAAGAATGCATAGGAGGTTTACTCAGATATTGTCACACCTTATGCCAGGATTAGATTGTTTCTGGTTTCATCACAACAGTTCACTTTTGGCTAAAAATTATTTTCCTTTGGAAAAAGATTTGGCAAACGAGTTCTAAATTTTGCAAGAAAGTAGAATTGTCTCCCAATACCACCCATACATGTATGACACGAAAGACCTCACAGCTACTTAATTAATAGTTACTAATGCGGGTTATGGAAAGTTGGCACTGAACAAAAAAGAAAAGTGAAATCAGTGAGTCTAAAATAAGAATGTAAGTCTTTGAAACAGACTTTGTCGAAGCATAACCCTTCTATTGCTGGAGCTTCCTGAAATGTTGCTAAAACCCTGTTTCAATACATTCTCTTATATATGCGAGTCTCCCATAGGGAGCTTCACATATATAAATAATAAGAGAATACATTGGCCTAACAATATTTTCCTTGAACTTGTAAGCCAGTGCATTCTCTTATATATGTGAGTCTCCCATAGGGAGCTTCGCATATATAAGAGAATACATTGGCCTAACAATATTTTCCTTGAACTTGTAAGCCAGTGCATTCTCTTATATATGTGAGTCCCCCATAGGGAGCTTCGCATATATCAGAGAATACATTGGCCTAACAATATTTTCCTTGAACTTGTAAGCCAGTGCATTCTCTTATATATGCGAGGATATTTAATGCTGCACCAGCGCAGCTCCCATCATGAAACTTATAAGAATCAATCTTAGATATTTCCCTTACTTTTGTCAGATATCATTTGGCAACTTTAAATATATAGAATTTTGAAAAAACATATTTTCTTTTGGTAGAAGCAATTATTAGGTCAGTGAGACCTTGCACCAGTTACCTCTCATGAATAATTTTATTGCTTAAACTTTCATTTATGCTATTTGGAAGCAACTGTCAGATTAAGTTTTTTAGTTAGCATTGGTTAATAATGAATTTTTTTTATTAAGGTGTCAAATTGGATAGACAATTAATCAAATGCTTAATTGACCATATCCTGTTTCCTGTTTCTAGCTAAAACATTAAATACAATGTACATATTAATATCACCAAAACTCACTTATTCCAGTGATCTGACTACAGTCATTAATATGATATGAAATTGTGTGCATTTTCATTGTTTTGCGATTTTTCCTAAAGGAGAAATTGTGTTCATTGTTATATTTTCATCAATTTCTCAAAGCCAGTTTAATAATCAACAACATTTTTCCTGAAGTTCACTTACATGTAGCATGCTATCAAGATGTATCATTATTTCCAAAATATAATTTTCTTTCACAGTCTCGATAGTTTTTAGGCTTAATTTATGCTAAAAACACTGTCGGCGTTATGTACGAAGCTTGAGTATTATACACATGTACGTATCCATGTGATTTCAGACATTATTAATAAATTTTGTATGGAAAATTTTAACATCTAGCGGTCAGATGCTCGTAGCCCTTTTATATATAACCATGGGTATATGCGAGAAATACACAATGAAAACACACTTCACAGTTTGGATCGATAAGCCTTGCCCTGTGTATTTTGATGTTGCGTTTTTTGACAAATTTCGGACTTCCGTATCCTTTCTACAACACAATTATCGTCTTACTTGCAGCACGAAGTTACCGTGTTATCGCCACGGAAGCATTTTCATTCAGAGTATGGATATATTGCCGCCAGTGCAGTGTATTCTCGGATAGAAAACAAATACGCCTATGCCGAAAGCAGAAACTAAGTCACGAGGGGCACCCCTGGTTGAGTCTGGGATATTTGGCACTCGGGACTTGGCTAGAGGGTTTTCGTTGGGGTGGTCTCCACCTTGGAATTTCCAACTGTACCCACCCCATTGAACCACACCAAACTCACAAGTTTGCGTAATTCAATTTGCACACCGCCCAGTATGGGATTAAAAAATCCTAACATCTAGTGGTGTAACGCCAGACAAATTTACACCCCGATTGATTTTTTCTTAAATTAATTAGCAAGTAACTACTGGCAAGGCACACTGGCACAGCACACACAGGTCGGCCGATGGTTAGACCCGATGTGAGAACTTTTGAAAATCTGAACATGAACATTTGACAATCCTAGCATCTAGACTTGTCTCAAGCTTTCCAATTCGGGGAAATTTAAAAACTGATACTCACCCTTAGTTTTGAAGATTGCCAACTGATGGCCATTTCAGTCCAGAAGCTTGCAAATGAAAGGGAAATATGCAAATGTTTGTCTAAAAACAACAAATTCGTCACTAAGAAATTGTTGGAAAATCAAGCTACGAGAACAATTTCAACCTAATTTGGTGTGAATTTTCCAATTAATGTTGCATTAGGTTTGACTACAGTTTGGGGGTAAGACCCCTGCATAACCACCCCTGTCGACACGTCCCTGCTTGGCACCCCATGCTAAGAGCGTGGTCTTGCATTCACTGAAGACGAGAAATCATCGATACTAAATTACGGGAGGAGTCAGGGGGCTACCCCCGTCAGTGAGATCTGCAATGGTCAACCCGGTAGCTAAAACCGCTAATCTCATTACCAATCTAACAACACCAGTCGAACATGATTGCCTTCCAAAGCAATAACACCGGGAACCAGGTTACGGACAACCACATACACACACACCATGGATAAATAAACTGTTAAAAGAACAGCGTTTTTTTTGTACGGTTATATACTCATGGTTATACATGTATATAAACGGGCTACGAGCATCTGACCGTAGATATATGGTCTTATCACCTGTATTTATCTCTAAACTAACTCATACTAATACAAGATTGTTGAGAAGCAAATTAACATCTAGATGTATGGGCTTATCACCCTAAATTTCTTAACTAACTCAGACTAATACAAGGTGGTTTAGAAGCAGCAGTAGATATAACATAGATAATTTCTCAACTTGAGATGTACCTTTCACACTTAACCCGGGTAAGATCAGATAATCGTCTTACCTACAAGGGAGACGGGACCAGCCTAGAGGGTGACTTGGGAGACAGGGACCAGCCTAGAGGGTGACTTGGGAGACAGGGACCAGCCTAGATGGTGACTTGGGAGACAGGGACCAACCTAGAGGGTGACTTGGGAGAGAGGGACCAGCCTAGAGGCCAGGGTGAATTGGGAGAGAGGGACCAGCCTAGAGGGTGACTTGGGAGACAGGGACCAATTGCAACCTAGAGACATATTCTCCCTATACTGTGGCACTTCATATTTTTGGCCCAGGGAAACGTGACTTCTCTCTCATATACCAGTAAATTTACTGATCATAATGTTGTTAATACTCACTATAATGGTGTTATAAAGGGCTCTTGTTTTGCATAATACTTATTGGATCATAGAAGCGTGATGTTGGGGTGTAAATTGAACTTCAACCATTGTTACTTCTCACTTATAACAGCCCACTTCTCCCTAATAACCAAACAGTCCCAATTTGAAACTTCTAGTTTGGTCCCTGTGACCTTCACTAAAGCATATATCTCTTCGACCCTAATTTCCTTTTATCTCATTTCACGTTCTCTTAATATGACCATACGCTATAGCATAATTAACGAACCACAGCTAAACACACGCATAAGCTAGGATATATCTGTGTCTTTTTAATCCTATAAAATAACTTCATAGATGCGTATTCCCATAAAATAATATTAACTTAGGCCTTATATCGTGGTGTGATTATGATATATTACACTTCAGACATGCACAAGGGTTCATCGACAGAGTGGGTCCTATAACAATTTCGTGTATAAATTAGGTCAATCATATCATACATCAAGGCATGTGAGAAATCAGAGATTCACAATACAAACAGACTACGAGCTCATGGACTCAGACTTAAAACCTAAATCAAAACTTTTAAAAGCCGTTCCTTTTGAACAAATTATTATAGATTATAAACTACGAACATCAAACTGAAAGTATTCAAAAGTCAAGACTGTTGGTTGTTGTCTAGAGGGGAGTATTTTACTGAAATTAACCATTATATTATTGACGCTGTGTGCGCAATCCGATTGAGAGGTGTACTATACAAAGAAGCTTGTCGATTTCACCATGTTCAATTCATTCATAAAATGTCATCATGTCGATTTTAACGAAACTCGACGAACAACGTCATCATGTAGCTTTCACCATCGACCGAATTTGCGATAACCTGGGGTGTATCTTCTGCTTTGTTCATAAGTATGTGTTTCTTGTCGATCCATGAAAATAGAAGGATATCTGAGGATTATCAGATTCACGTATGTACTATGTAATATTAGTATAATTTAAACGCGATATAATAATGTTTGCTTGCATCACGATTTTCTATTTCGATTCCAGTATTGTCTCCAGCCCAGCCGGAGTGATTGAGATTTTCCCATTGCACACAACATTTATATTTTAAGCCACTCCAATGCAAATATTTAACAGTCCATAATATGTTATAATTATGTTCTCAATAAAATGTAAACCACGGCTACGAATGAACTTCACTGTGCATAATTCCGATAGTAACTCCCCTAAGTTTGGAATGCCGGCCATTGAAAGACACACAAGTTTATTTCCGATTACGACATTAATGCTTTAAGCCCACCGATCTACTGTGCGACAAAAGTGCTCACAAAAATTCAAATAATTGGTGACGTCACAAAATCAGATATAGTCTATATACGACCCGCCAAAGCGTCTGGCTTTGGTTCGATATAAATGAAAGTTTAGTGATAACAATATAGTCATCACACTTTAGTTTAAATATATTTTTATTTCCAAATCCAAACAAATAACATGTATATAGTAATGCCCTAATTAATCAACTCCTTAACCACAGCAGAATTATGGGTAATTTTTCAGGATTTAGTCCGAAGTATGGCTTGTTGCCATTCATCGGAAAGCTCTCACTGAGTGGCAACAATTCATATTTCTGACTATATCCTGAAAAATTACCATAATTCTGCTGTGGTTAAGGAGTTGATTATTTAGGGCATTACTGTACATGTAATATACATAATATATACCTGTATATGCAAAATAGAAGTGTTAATGTATGGAAAAAAGGATCAGACAACAAGCCCAAGGGCTTATATGAAGTCTTCTCCTCTTTGGCTACATGCCCCATCCCCAATAAGTGAGGGAGAGGTATAGGTCAGATGGGGAGGGTTGGAAATAATGGTTTTAGGAGAAATGGAGATATATAACTGAATTTAAGGGGAGAAGATAGTGTTAGGGATAGCAGGAGGCAAAGAGAGAGAGAGAGAGGGAGAGAAGGGGGGGAGAAACTAGAAGAAGATAATTTAAGAGGGGGGGGGGGGGCAGATGAAGTTGTGAGATGATGACAGTGGTGGGGAGTTTTCAATAATTGAGTTGTTGCATGACAAAAATAATGCTCATCTATAGTAATCTTCATGCGTCAGGCACCATGGGAGGGGGTCAATCACAATGGCTGTTAACTGGTTATATCCATCCAAAAGTAATTAAACAAACACAGCTATGAATGTTCATAATCAAAATATGTTGTGGACTACAGTATGCTGGGTCATTTAGAGTTTAGTTCTTGTTCTCACAGAAGATATATACAGTAATGCCCTAAGTAATCGACTCCTTAAACACAGCAGAATTATGGGTAACTTTTCAGGATTTAGTCGGAAATATGGCTTGTTGCCATTCATCGGAAAGCTCTCGGGGAGAGCTTTCCGATGAATGTCAACAAGCCATATTTCCAGAAGATGAGGCCTAAGCAGAATGAGGTCCCAAGAGGGTGAATTTGGTGATTCTAGCCCACTTTATGGGATAGCATCACTAAATTCACCCTCTGGGGACCTTATTCCAGGCTTGCCTAGAAATTAATAAATGGTTGACTACGTACAGTAATGCCCTAAATAATCAACTCCTAACCACAGCCATTCACAGAGCTTTCCGATGAATGGCAACAAGCCATTTTTCCGACTAAATCCTGAAAAGTTGCCCATAATTCTGCTGTTGTTAAGGAGTCGATTATTTAGGGCATTATTGAAAGTGAATAGCACTCTACTGTTGACCAAATCATATGAAGAAGAGAGTATTCCAATACACATTATTATAATTGAATAGACAATTCATATTAGAGTGTAATTGGTTCAATGAGTTACCCATGTATGATTTAAACATTTTATTTTTGCTCTCTGTGGACATTCATATATATCACAAGTAATTGGAAAGTATGAAAGAACCTTTGGGATTTGGCAACAAGCCATTGGCTTGAATCTCTCTCCAATACAGAAGTTAAAATTCATTGTTTAACACTTTCGCTGCCGACTAAGAGTTTTCTCATACTTTTTGCATGTAATTGAATGGCCGTCAGGTCAGCAGTGAATGTATTAATACAGTAATGCTCTTAAGTAATTGACTCCTTAACCACAGCAGAATTATGGGTAATTTTTCAGGTTTAGTCGCAAATATGGCTTGTTGCCATTCATCGGAAAGCTCTCGGCGAGAGCATTCCTATAAATGCAACAAGCCATATTTGCGACTAAATCCTGAAAAATTACCCATAATTCTGCTGTGGTTAAGGAGTCGATTAATTAGAGCATTACTGTACCTTACACTTGTTATTTGTTTTGTATCTGGGGGAATGGGAGTCTTTTCACTAGGTACCTGTTTGAGTTACAGTCTGACCTATGCCCTTCTGATATAATACGGTATGACGTCAATTGGCAATTAATATGTATGAATGCTTGCTGCATCATAGACAGACGAGGACAGTATGCATTTAATTGTTTGATAAATCCACTGGTGGTGCAATCCTGTAATGCAAACTTTATATCACTTGACTGCACAAAGACCCATTATGAAACCCCTAATGTGTTCTCATCCATACAACTGATTGCACAGCATTTTATATGTATTGTAGGGAAGGATGATCCAAGTAATTTATAAATGGATTGAATGATAAATGTCAGTCCCTATTGACATAGCCACATATTGCGCACAAGCAAGGACAATTAATAACAACTCAGAACATTACATATAATAGAGAGTCTTCACAAACTCACAGTTACAATTACAATTAGGTCACTATGTCATCAAGTTCTGTGCACATTCTAACTTAGTTACTGCGTTTCCCTTGCGGTAACAACAAATATGATTTCAACTTCTGGTTTGTATGTAAAAAGTCATTTTGAGGGCAAAACACTCATATCGATCACTTCTTGTCACACAAATTTACTGATTATACCCCCTGCAACGAAGTTGGGGGGTATACTGGAATCAGCTCGTTCATCCGTCCGTCGTCCATCCGACCGTCGTCCATCCGTGGACACAAATTTGTCCGGAGTTTTTCTCAGTCGTTTTATGATCATTTTCCGTGAAACTTGGCACAGACATCAACTACAATGGGAACCTGTGCACCTGCGATTATGACGTCTGTCAGACTTTTTTTGATGGAGTTACAACTTACAATGTATTCCCCTTTCTCGACTTAGAACATTTTCGCAACATGCATAATTTTGTCCGAGCTTATATTCCTACATTTTTCGGTCGATAGGTTTAAGATTAGGGTTAGGGTTGTGCACCTGCAATGGGAACTGTTATTTTATTATTTTAACTAAATGTTTACTGACATGTGAAATAAAGTAGTATTTTAAAAACACAGAAACACGGGGGGGGGGGGGGGGGGGGGGGGGGGGGGGGGGAGGGGGGCGGGGGGTATCCTTAGTCCCATTGGGACACTCACACCTCTATTGTCATGTCTGAGATCCCCAGAGGGTGAATTTAATGATGCTAAGGCCTGAATTGCTATGGGAGACCTTGGATCAGATTGAAGTTCCATTATAGGATGACTATCTAACTGTAATCGTAACTGAGCTAATTGTTTGCGAAACCTCTCTTCTACCTCCCTATAACAGGTTTCAAATTGGGAGAAATCACTTCTCCCTACTGACTTCTCACTTCTCACTACTTGACTATTTGGGAGAAGTGGACTGTTATCAGGGGTAGTGTTGTGAGGTTTTAGAATTTACGTTTCGGTTTCGGTTTTTTTTTCGGTAAAAAAAACCTCGGTTTCGGTTTTAGTAAGCAATCACTTAACATAATAGCAATTAGTCCAACACAACTGGACAAAACAGGCACTACCAGTTACAGAGGGTTATAATAAGTTTGGGAACAGCTTGCTCTGTTGCTAAATCGTGAACTTTAATGAGAATGTGAGATAAAAGTCATATATTGAACCATAAAGTTTAAGCAAACACAAAATAGTAATGCCCGACTGACCATATTTCCAGATGCTGACTCAAACATTTTTCCGACTGATTCAGGGGAATTGATAATGTCTCAAATTCAATTTACATCCGAACATCACCATTCTATGATCCAATAAGTATAATGCAATACAATAGCCCATTTATTAAAGACATATTATGGACTTGTTCATGTGCTTGAAACTGATAAGTTGGTATGCAGGCGCTATGAATGAAGCATTCTACTATCATTGCCGGAAATCTCAAGCAAATCGACCGTACCTGCACTCCATAGAAAACATTGTGTGAACTCCGCTCAATTGTAAATATTTATTTCTCGGTTCGGGATGCATCTATCGGCGATAAACTAACAAAAATGATTTCGCCATCAAAAGTCACTTTATTTAATTAATATATAAGAATGACGATGTATGTGATTAATTTGGATATAATATTTGTAAAAACAACTACTTTGAGCAAGATTATTCTCTGTTTCTATTTGATCACCCTACCAGAGTGTTTCACATCACTTTAAACCATTTTAATGAGTAAATACACAATTATAAGTAGAAAATACAGTTTAAATATGCTGTTAGGACATACTAGTACATGTACATGTATGCATACTGGTATATGAGCGAGAAGTCACTTCTCCCTAGGACAAAATTATGTCACAATTTAGGGAGAAAATGTCTCCCAAGTCGCCCTCTAGACAGGTCCCTGACATGGATTAAATACCCGGGTAAGCTTTTCTTTATGTCTGATACCTGGATCTATTCATTACAAACAATAGTTTCTAGTTTTAAAAGCTCTTAAATTTCTGTATAGCAACTGTCATTCATTAAATTGTCAAGGTGAGTTAACAAATTAAGTGGCACCTATTAAGTTAACTGGAATGTACAGTTCACATGGACTAAACATCCAGAAACCAAGTGCGATACTCAATCATTCTACTGTGTGGTATAATACATGTGTTTGAGTTTGACACTCAGCAAAGAACAAGTTGACAAACCACCTCAACTCACATGTAGTTCTTTACGTATATACGTATATACGGCAATGTTACTATATAACAGCATGATATAATACCATGACAAAGCATAGTTCTAACTACATCTGGTTCATGAAAAAAATAAATGCTGTAAAGACTTGTGTGACTTGACAGATGTTGTAGGTGACACTGTTGGAGCTTGTGTTAGATTATCATAACCGTACGGGCCAGGTGAGCTGCAGCCCTCCCCAAACGTTTTGAAAGCTAAAAATTAAGAAATTTTCGTGCAAATTGGGAGATATTTTTGGTCAAATTTGGACAATTTTTGGGCAAATTGAATGGTATTTCAGTGGGAAATTGTGTCAAATTACTACAGTATTGTTCACATTTCTACCCGAATTATACATATTTAAGGTTAATTTGAATCTATTTTGTTATATTTATGTGTATATACAAGGTATATTCTACAAAAACTGTGTAATACATCCATGAATATATCATGTAAAATAATTCTTGCAAAAAGCCCCCCTAAAAATTTGGACGCCCATACAGCTATGTAGATTATTGGTTTGTTGTAAACTCTTTTATTGCCAAGACCGCTTTGGCCCTATGACAGTTCAGTATGCCCAGAATAAAACAGATATAACAGTACATACATGTATATAATGTCACTGAATTGAAGGATTGAGTTTCCAGGATAATATTTTAAAATGATTTTAAATAGTTTTTGCATTGCCTAATAATGCATATTCATGAGATTATTGAATCCAGTGTTGAGATGTTAGTTGATTTTATACTTTAGTAATAGTTACTTATCAAATACGGACCACTTATAATACATTATCTATAATTTACTAACTTCTGGCTTTGTAACACTGACCTATTTTACAATATAATTTCTTAATATAAATGAACCTATATATATATATATTTTCCTCCTGAGGGATCATTCTATTTCATCACTCGTCATTCTTACTATTTAGAGGACCATTGTGAAAATAAGAGAGTCTCAATTAATAAGTCTTTCTCTCAATATTATCCATGAGGATGGATGAAGGGTGGATGAGAAAATTCCATTCATCCTCACTGCACCCATTTACTTTCCATCACGCTGATTACTAATACAGTAATGCCCTAAATAATCGACCCCTTAACCACAGCAGTATTATGGGTAACTTTTCAGGATTTAGTCGGAAATATGGCTTGTTGCTATTCATCGGAAAACTCTAACTGAGAGCTTTCCGATGAATGGCAACAAGCCATATTTACGAATAAATCCTGAAAAGTTACCCCCATAATTCTGCTGTGGTTAAGGAGTCGATTATTTAGAGCATTACTGTACATATAATAGTAATTAGTAATTTACTGCATTATCTTATAACATGTGTATTGCTTTTGTTACCACCATTATATATATTTTCCATCATCAAAATAAATCAATCAGTCAGTCAATTTAATCCACAACAATAATTCACCGATTAGTGAATAGGGAGAAGTCACCTCTCTCCATTTGATACTTAAGCTGGTCCCTGGATGACTGCGGGTATTTGTAAACCATATTTCAGGTATTCAAGTCCTCGAATTTGGCGACGGCAATAAGCAATGCTGTGGGAAATGCCGTTTCAACATTTGGAATAAAAAATGCCAGTTTTCCTAATTTTGTGGGCTGTTCAAACCATATCTTGCATATTTATGTTGAAATGTTAGCTAAAACTTCTCAATAAGAAAACATACATTTGGCAGTAGTATAGTTTGTCTAATTTATGGTGCATCCAAATTGACTTCTGATCACTCGCTTGACCTGGTCCAGTCTGCTTGACATAAGCCTTGTGTATCTCTGCTTGAAGTTTCTTCTTCCCACTTTTATAATAAACTGTTCAAGTCTGGATTTATTGTTTCTGACATTTGCAAAATGAGGTCCCCAGAGGGTGAATTTAGTAATGCTATCACGCACCTCAGGCTAGCATCACCAAATTCACCCTCTGGGAAACTCATTCTGCTTTGGCCTCAACTGCTATGGGGGGACCTAGGATCAGACTGAAGTTTCCCAGTTAAAGTTGGTGATGTTCACCCATTAGTCACCACAGGGACGTGACATTAAAATGAAAAAATATAAATTAAAAATAGATAAATTTAAACTGAGCAATCGATATTTAAAGTGGTGCATTCGGTTTAAATTTATATATTTTTTAACTGATATTTTATTCGTTTTTATGACACACCCGTGTGTTAGCCACCTGATATTTTGTCTTCTGCATCAAATTACGGGATATAGAAACTGACCAGAATGGAAAAATTAACCAAAACAATGTTCATTTGAGACTATAGGCCTAAGCATCGACATATATTATATATATTATTAAATATAGATCATTGGCCTAAGCAGAATGTGGTCCCCAGAGGGTGAATTTGGTGAAGCTAGCCCACTGTGCGGGATAGCATCACTATAAACTCAAACTTTGGGGACCTCATTCTGCAAAAGTCAGACACACTTTATCCACTACTGTTTCTTGAAACTTTCTTCACAGCTTATTAGAGGTTATACCTCCTTTGTGGAATTTGTTGCCTGCTTTCAACTTCTTATGCCAATTGAATATAGAAAGGACAATTTTATGATGTTAAAATATCGCACATTTCTATTTAGAAGGAACTTGGCATTCGGTTAAAGAAAATGAGAATGTTATCACTCCTTTTAACCAAAAATATAATTACATTTCACCATAATATTCTGTTTGTTCTTGGCTCATATGACCATCCTAATTATGTACGCATAATTTTGAAGAAGTGATCTTGAACGATACCAAAACAGGATGCTGACGATACTCATTGATGTAGTGGTAAAAATGTATTTTATGCCTCATAATTTGCCTTAAATTTGAGGTTTTTCTGGTGTGTTGGTCTGAAATTTTCTTTGTTGTCTGTGATAAAAATAGCTGAAATAGAAAGAGGGACCGTTTCTTTTTTCCAAAGATGCTACTATGTGTTGAATAAGTATTTCCCAGGCATATAAAGTATTTTCATTATAATAATAGTGTTCACAAATTTTACACTTTATTTTATTCATGCATTTTATTAAATTAATTCCCATGGATACATACTTTGATTGAAAAATGTTTTATATTTCATTAACAATGATATAAAAAGTAAGATTGCAAGAAAAACATATTTACAACTAAACAAATTGCGACAGAAAGACACAGACGTTTATCTCGTATGTTGACGTTTCCGCATCGAAAACTTTGCAAAACCTACGAGGATAACACCAACCACATTACTAGGTGTAATTTGAGGCTAAAACTGCCACAGGGCATTGTGTCATAAATTTTGTTCCATGTAAAACACACATTCATTTGTTTTTCTTCTTTATCTCTTGTAGATGAACCACCTCCTGCTGCAAAATACCAAGCTCAACCACAACATGGTCAGTATGCTCCTGTTCAGCCACAAGCCCAAGGATTTGATGGCGGTCCAATGGTTCAGCCGCCTCCTACTGGATTTGGTAAGTTAAGCACATCATCAGAGTTTATAACCATGGATACGATGTCGGTTCAATGGTTCAGCCGCCTCCTACTGGATTTGGTAAGTTAAGCACATCATCAGAGTTTATAACCATGGATACGATGGCGGTCCAATGGTTCAGCCGCCTCCTACTGGATTTGGTAAGTTAAGAACATCATCAGAGTTTATAACCATGGATACGATGGTGGTTCAATGGTTCAGCCGCCTCCTACTGGATTTGGTAAGTTAAGCACATCATCAGAGTTTATAACCATGGATACGATGGCGGTCCAATGGTTCAACCGCCTCCTACTGGATTTGGTGAGTTAAGCACATCATCAGAGTTTATAACCATGGATACGATGGTGGTTCAATGGTTCAGCCGCCTCCTACTGGATTTGGTAAGTTAAGCACATCATCAGAGTTTATAACCATGGATACGATGGCGGTCCAATGGTTCAGCCGCCTCCTACTGGATTTGGTAAGTTAAGCACATCATCATAGTTTATAACCATGGATACGATGTCGGTTCAATGGTTCAGCCGCCTCCTACTGGATTTGGTAAGTTAAGCACATCATCAGAGTTTATAACCATGGATACGATGGCGGTTCAATGGTTCAGCCGCCTCCTACTGGTTTTGGTAAGGGTTTCCACTAGGGGTTGGGGGAATTTTACCCCTATAGTTGCTGCGAATATCTAATAGTATCAGTCTGAATTTAGTGTGCCTGTCATTTGCAGAATGAGGGTATCAGAGGGTGAGTTTAGTGACACTATCCCGCATAGCGGGCTAGCATCACCAAATTCAAAGAAATTAAAGAAACTTTCCTGAGAAGAAAACATACCATGAAATATTCCTGATCATCCTTCAGTGGCTAACTGGGGCTGATTATTGATTTTTATAATCGATAATCAGCCAACAATAATCAATAATTATCGATTAATCATACATATAATAACTGCAATATAAAAAAATTCAAAATGTATCTGGTAAGGTGAGATATATTTCAAGAACTGACTGCTGTTTGTTTCCGGCATCTATTATTGTCAGGACAATAAATTCACAATGGAAAATGGTTACGAATAAGATGTGGGAAATTGGAATACACAGATGGCAACCAGTGGGAAATAAACTTGTAAACAGTAATAAAAGGAAGTACAATGTAATGGTTTGTTAATAAAGTATAGATGCAAATGGGCCGGAGTCCACGATGTACAGCTCAATCAGATAAGTGATAGTCCACACTCGGGACAATTAACACAGGTTGGTCTGGGTTGGTGAGAATAAGCTACTGCTTCTCGCAGAGACATCAGTCAGCAACTCGCAGTGACACATGTTAAATTAACAGTAACTTAGTCTTAGTCACTGAACCTAAATAAACAATGATGTCAGTCATTCTGAGTGACATGAAATCACTTTTCACAAAATAAACAACGTGACCAATTGTCAATAATTGAGCACTGATGTTTGTCGACACACATCAAAGCCGAAGACACGGAATGCACGCTTTCATGCAGAAATATACAATGGTGTCGTGTCTTGAAATATAACGACGTGGCACAATCAAATGAACCGATATAAACCTGAAGACTTTTGAGTCCTTGAACATCTGGTCGAAAGTGCTTTGATTCAAGATCAAACGTGTTTACACTTTGATTAGAGCCTGGTTTAAGCCCGTCATGCCACGATTCGATCACAAAAATGACTGGAAATACTGTTTATTTGTGCCAAACAATGGACCAATGCATGTTAATCCGTGATGGCTCGATTGGAAAATAAACGGCGGCAAATACCACAATAATACCGATTAATCGATTACCAAAATGGTAATCGATTACCAAAATGGTAATCGATTATCCACTTTATCAAGAGTTAATTGATTATTTGATTAATCATGACAGCCCTATGGCTAACATTGGGACCTGATCTATATAATCACAAATCAGAACCAGTAAGAACATGTGTGTTTTGAGAATGTAAACACAACGTAACCAGGCAGAATCACCCATGAGGCTTTTAGTGATGTCCACTTTGAAATTTCTTTCAGAATAAGAGCAATAATTGTCAATGTTTGTAAGCCCTGAAATTGAAAAGCATTCTTTTCCCGTAAAATAGTTCAATAGTGATCAGCATTAGCGGGTAAATAAAATTAGTTTCATTTATCACACCCTGTTTTGTTTTATTTAGTGGCAGATACACAGGTGATGTAGGCATTAATCTGTGGATTGGGTAGGGGAATATATAGGGAGGGGAAATTTGGCTGAGGGGAAAGGGTCCCTAAAAGGGACCCGGGACCTGCTGCCACTATAGCGGATACCCGTGAACTTTTAGTTGTGTGGGTGACCAAATCGGCTAAAAAATTATCCAGAAATCAGTAAATTTTTGTTACACATACATGTTGTCCAATGTAGTAAACTGATTATGTTTTGGCAGAGGTTTGAATATAAATGTATGATGTACTGGTACTTATGTCTGTGGACTACATGGCCTTCTAAACATTCTGTACCACCCCATTCCACAACACATTCCTTCTGTATCAGTAACTGATATTACTATATCAGTAACTGATATAAAAACAAAGGTAACCAGACCTTTGTTTTTGATGTGCATTTATGGCAAATTAAAAAATTGTGCACTGTTGCATGGGAAAGAAATAGATTAATTGCACATAGCTTTATATCTTCCCACTTCCGATTACTTTGTATTTACACTGAAAAGGGATAATTCTGTCAACTATCCACCATACAAGGTAATATACATGTGTGAACAGTGCAAATACTGCTCAATGCACGCGGATTGGTAAAAAAGGTGGCGGAATTTCCATAATTCACAGGAACAATTTTGTTATCAACTGGAATGCGATATCCCGTTTTCCGTCATTCGAAGCGATATGAGTTGAATATCAGGACATCAGCGCAGCCCGTTGTGTGCATATGTATATATAGACCCCCACCTAACAAGAAGAATAAACTGAAAGTTAGTACATTCATTAAAAACTTCAAAAAGCTCATCGAGCAATACCTGACAGTGAACAGCCATCTTATCATACTTGGCGATGTGAACCTACATTATGATTCTGAATCAGATAACAACGTAGCTGAGCTCAAATCTTTTTTGGACAGTGTGAATTTGGTGCAAATTGTTAAAACTCCAACACATCATAAGCAGCACATTCTTGACTGGGTCATAGTGAGGCAAGACCCCACAAACGTCGTAAAAGCTGACGTCGCCGACATAACATTCTCTGATCACTTTCTAGTCAATTTCATCAACACTGCAAAACCGTCTGCAGTTCCAAAACGCCAAGTACTAACCAGGAACATTAAAGCCATCAACTCTCACGATTTCTCGGCCAGTCTCTCAAATGCCTTTAAATGCAACGATTCCGGAACATGCAATGAACTAGCCTCACGTTTCAACGCTAAACTAAGCTCTCTGATTGACGATTATGCCCCTCTGAAAACGCGCACAATGTGCGACCGCCTTGCAGCGCCATGGATGACGATGGAAATTATTGAATCTAAGCGCGCAAGAAGAAAAGCCGAACGCAAGTGGAGATCATCTAAGTTGACTGTCCACCGAGAAATATTCATCGATAGAAGTAAACATGTGTGCAACTAAATTAAAGATGCAAAAATTTGTTTCTATAATGACTCTATAACACAGTGTAAATCAATGAAAATGTTGTTTAATTTCACCAACTCTTTGCTCGGCAAGTCCAAATCAACCGTACTACCAAATAACCACGATACTGCTGACTTACCAAATGTGTTTGCGCAATTCTTTGATGATAAAGTGGTGCGTATAAGATATCGCATAGAAACAAATATTGATGCTGAGTTTGCTGAATTTACCGGGAATAAACTAAAAAAAAATTGCCCTGTAACACAAGGGGAAGTAAAATCCCTTATTGCAAAACTGCCACCGAAATCCTGTGCCAGCTACCCTATGCCAACTCAGTTGATCCGGGAACACAGGGAAGTGCTGGCATCTTTAAGACATGGCATTTCCTGACATTGTTAAGCATGCAATTGTTAAACCACTCCTGAAGAAGCCAAGATTGGACCGGAACAATTTAAGAAATTACAGACCCGTTTCAAACTTGCAATTCATCTCTAAAATGTTAGAACGTGTCGTGTTGTATCAACTTCGTGATCACTTGGATAACAACAAACTCAATGAGCCATTCCAGTCTGCATACAGAAAAAATCATAGCACAGAAACGGCCTTAATATGCATCACAAGTGATCTCCTCAATGCAGCAGATGAAGGCCTTGTAACAATTGTTTCCTGTCTTGATTTGTCCGCCGCGTTCGACACAATTGATCATTCCATCCTTATTAAGCGGCTCTCTTCCACATTTGGTTTATCGGAAACTGTTATCGATTGGTTCCAATTGTATCTGACTGATCGTACACAAAAAGTACAGATTGGCGGCACGTTCTCGGAACCTAAATTGCTTCACTTCGGAGTCCCGCAAGGCTCAGTTTTAGGACCTGTTTTATATTCGATGTACGTCAAGCCGCTCGGTGATGTAATTAGATCCAATGGTGTTCGTTACCACATGTATGCTGACGATATTCAAATGTACCTTTCTTTCCCGCCTTGTGACATAATTGAAAACTTGAAACAAATACAGGACTGTATAACTGATGTAAAATCGTGGATGGAAATTAATAAACTTAAGTTAAACGAGGAAAAAACGGAGTTGATGTTATGTGGAACCGATTACCGCATTAAACACACTGATGTTCACCATATTAAAATAGGTGATTCAGATATTCAGTTATCATTGTCTGTCAAAATTCTAGGTGTTGTTTTGGATAACACACTATCCATGAACTTACGGGTCAGCTCAATGTGCAAATCCATGTTTATGGAGCTTCGTCGCATCTCGCAGTTACGGCCATATTTAACACAGACATGCTCACAGACCCTTGTTTCTTCATTTGTATTTTCAAAACTAGACTATTGTAATGCCATTCTCGCCGGCATCACAACTGAACACTTGGATAAATTGCAAAAAGTAATTAATGTTGCTGCAAGGATTGTTTCCCGCAAACCAAAATTTTCACATGTAACACCATTGCTACAAGAACTACACTACCTTCCTATTCGTGCACGCATAGACTACAAGTGTGCGTCATTCTGTTATAAAAAATCAGAATCTAGTTCAAGTATTCTCCCTGTATTGCCTCAATATTTTGATAAACTTTTAAGTATGTATGTTCCACCTACGAATCTGAGGTCAAAGGCACAAGCTCTAATGGATATTCCATCAAAAAATAAAAAAACTTATGGCGATAGAGCATTTGATTCGTATGCGCCAAATGTTTGGAACTCACTGAGACACGACACAAGATTTGCAAACTCTCTGACCGAATTCAAAACTTTGTTAAAGAGTGAATTATTCTGTGCTCACTATGGGGAAGTTACCTCAGATGTTGTTTAATTATTTTGATGTGGTGTGTATAGATGTATGTATATCACGTGTGATAGAGGGCAGGGTACTAGTAGGAATGTGAGCGCTCTGGGCCATATGGGATAAAGCGCTATATAAAAACTATTTATTATTATTATTACATGTAGTTGTAACTTCACAGAAATTATTATACCGCTGTGTTTCCATTGTATTTGAACTCAAGCTGAGAATTTATTATATTTTACTGTGCCAAACCATGCTCACATTTAGTTAATACTAGCTGCTGTGCCTGACTTCGTCCGGGCTATTTAGCAATTTCTTTGTGATCGCCTCCATCTGGGCAGAATATACAGCATCTGGACATTAATACTGAGCGAACAACATTGAAAACTACCCACATCCTCAAGGCAAAAATGCATTGTCATGTTTTGACCGGCATATCTCATCTTTTCAGTTTTGTGTGCAGGAATTATTTCACCCTTGTCCATGGTTCATAATAATTTGTCTGTTGCATTTTCTGTTTACTCTAGTGGGCAGGGATGCAGCTAGAGGGTATCCGTTGGGGGGGGGGGGGGGGAGGGTGTACACATTGAAATTTCCAACAGCACCCGCCCTTGAACCAGACATTTCCAAAATGAAATTTCCAACCTGACTACGGTTGTAAAATTTCCAACCATTTCAGACCAAAATTTTGAACAAAAGTAGAAAAATATGCTACTGTTGGTCAAAAAGCAACAATTTTCCCGCTAGTTACTGGTGGAATATCAAGCATTGAGAACAGTTTCAACATATATGCGGTTCAAAATTTCCGTCTAATGTTGTGGCAGGCATAAAATTTTCAACTGTTGATTTTGACCAGAGTTGGGGGTGGGATTGAGACCCCCTCTCTGTCCTCACGTCCCTGCTAGTAGGAGGTGACCTCATAGACAGCATAATTTCAGTTGTCCACTTCAATTTTGATAAAGAGAAATGAAACCCTAATTCCCTGAAAATACAGTTTTAAGTTATTGGATGGCGTCAGCAAAATTAGGGAATGTTTTACATGAAATGGTCATTGATATTGGAGGTTTTGCTGCTAATACCATTGGGTTTTGGTTAACTCCATTAGTTCTTGCTGAGTACATCTAGTTCGTGCATTATTCATCTAATGTGCCTGGGGTATTAATGGTTTGAGAAAATCAATAGCTTTCTTGCTTTGTGGACTTTGTCACAAGGATTATTGGAAGATTTCATTGCAGCTAGCATCAATGTATACAAGCTGATGGAATTCGTTAATATCTGTGTGCTATAATATTTGCAGACAACACCAGAATAACCACTTGCACTCTCTGTTAGCTAGTACATGTATTTTGTCCGAGACCTTGAAGTTCACCATATTAGAAGAATTGTGTTGGAGTTATTTTGGCATAGCTAACACAAATAGAGATTGTATGCGATTGATGCCCACTTGGAGACAAATCGTCAATAAGAAAAAAAATATGAAGATATTTGAAAAAAATATGAAGATATTTTTATCAAACAGATAGGCATACATGTGTATTTCATGGCGCCAAAGTTACACGTTTATAGATATCAGTCTAGGATCTAGTAAGGCGTGTAAACAATAGCCACCACAATAACTCACTATGACCTTCGATATGCTTAATTGGATTCAATCAAACTAAGATAATTCTGCATAGACTATTCCCATTATCCTGCTGCCTCCATAGCGTTTGTTCATTATTAGAAGATTGGATTATTCCTCTGTGTAACAAGTTTTGTATGATCATGTTTGACACAACACTTTGGAATGACCTTGTATGTGTAGGCGGAAAAAAAATGGTCACATGAGTCAGGTAACTTCCTTTGGCAATGGCAACACATTACAAATTCCACGAATGCATTGGCCTAACAATATTTACCTTGATTTTGTCATCCAGGCATTCTCTTATATATGCGAGGCTCCCTATGGGAGATTCACATATACAAGAGAATGCACTGGCACAGGATCTTTAATGTTGCACCAGCGCAGCTCCTGTCATGAAAGGGTTAACAAGCCTAGAGATGAACAATGGACCACTTCAATATATAGAGGATATCTACACCTTTTTGTTGGATATGGGAATTATCTCATGAGTGATGATAACCAAAATGGAAATTAATTTTTTTGTCATCACGAATGAGATCATTACCACATCCCACCAAAAAGTGTAGATGTTCTGTGTATTATATGCTCTGCAAGAAGAGTACAAAAATGCAAATTTGTATACCCAAGCGCAGCAACCGTCATGGTAATGAGCTTGTGCATATAAAATATTCCATTTTTAGCTCAACTTACTTTTGTAAGTTTGAGCTATTGCCATGGTTTGGCGTCCGTCGTCCGTGTGTCTGTGTGTCCGTGTGTGTGTGTGTGCGTGTGTCCGTGTGTCCGTCAACAATTTCCTTTGGCGCGGGCTACAGGTTGTACCTTTGGTCTGATCTTCATGAAATTTGTCATGAATGTTGACATTGACATGTAGATGGGAACGAGTCATTTTGGGGTCAATCGGCCAAAAAACATGGCCGCTGGCAGCCATCTTGGATTTCAAGATTCAATCCATTGGCGCGGCCTACAGGTCATACTGTTCATCTGATCATCATGAAATTTGTCATTGATGTTAATAATGACATTTAGATGGGAACGAGTGATTTTGGGGTCGTTCGGCCAAAAAACATGGCTGCCAGCAGCCATCTTGGATTTTACTCTTTGCATGACTAAATCCTTTGGCGCGGGCTACAGGTCGTTGTTTTGGTCGGACGTTTATGAAATTTGTCATGGATGTTAACACTGTCATGTAGATGGGAACGAGTGATTTTGGAGTTGTTCGGCCAAAAAACATGGCCGCCAGCAGCCATCTTGGATTTTACTCTTTGCATGACTAAATCCTTTGGCGCGGGCTACAGGTTGTACCTTTGGTCTAATCTTTATGAAATTTGTCATGAATGTTGACATTGACATGTAGATGGGAACGAATCATTGTGGGGTCAATCGGCCAAAAAACATGGCCGCTGGCGGCCATCTTAGATTTCAAAATTCAATCCATTGACGCGGGCTACAGGTCGTACTGTTCGTCTGATCATCATGAAATTTGTCATGGATGTTAATATTGACATGTAGATGGGAACGAGTCATTTTGGGGTTGTTCGGCCAATAAACATGGCCACCAGCAGCCATCTTGGATTTTACTCTTTGCATGACTAAATCCTTTGGTGCGGGCTACAGGTCGTAGCTTCGATCGGAACATCATGAAATTTGTCATGGATGTTAACAATGACATGTAGATGGGAACGAGTGATTTTGGGGTCGTTCGGCCAAAAAACATGGCCGCCAGCAGCCATCTTGGATTTTACTCTTTGCATGACTAAATCCTTTGGCCCGGGCTACAGGTCGTACCTTTGGTCTGATCTTTATGAAATTTGTCATGAATGTTGACATTGACATGTAGATGGGAACGAGTCATTTTGGGGTCATTCGGCCAAAAAAAATGGCCGCTGGCAGCCATCTTGGATTTCAAGATTCAATCCATTGGCGCGGGCTACAGATCGTACTGTTCGCCTGATCATCATGAAATTTGTCATTGATGTTAATAATGACATTTAGATGGGAACGAGTAATTTTGGTGTCGTTTGGCCAAAAAACATGGCCGTCAGCAGCCATCTTGGATTTTACTCTTTGCATGACTAAATCCTTTGGCGCGGGCTACAGGTTGTACCTTTAGTCTAATCTTTATGAAATTTGTCATGAATGTTGACATTGACATGTAGATGGGAACGAATCATTGTGGGGTCATTCGGCCAAAAAACATGGCCGCTGGTGGCCATCTTAGATTTCAAAATTCAATCCATTGGCGCGGGCTACAGGTCGTACTGTTCGTCTGATCATCATGAAATTTGTCATGGATGTTAATATTGACATGTAGATGGGAACGAGTCATTTTGGGGTTGTTCGGCCAATAAACATGGCAGCCATCTTGGATTTTACTCTTTGCATGACTAAATCCTTTGGCGCGGGCTACAGGTCGTAGCTTTGATCGGAACATCATGAAATTTGTCATGGATGTTAACAATGACATGTAGATGGGAACGAGTGATTTTGGGGTCGTTCGGCCGGAAAACATGGCCGCCAGCAGCCATCTTGGATTTTACTATTTGCATGACTAAATCCTTTGGCGCGGGCTACAAGTCGTACCTTTTGTCTGATCTTTATGAAATTTGTCATGAATGTTGAGATTGACATGTAGATTGGAACGAGTCATTTTGGGGTCATTCGGCCAAAAAACATGGCCGCTGGCAGCCATCTTGGATTTCAAGATTCAATCCATTGGCGCGGGCTACAGGTCGTACTGTTCGTCTGATCATCATGAAATTTGTCATTGATGTTAATAATGACATGTAGATGGGAACGAGTGATTTTGGGGTCGTTCGGCCAAAAAACATAGCCACCAGCAGCCATCTTGGATTTTACTCTTTGCATGACTAAATCCTTTGGCGCGGGCTATAGGTTGCCTTTGGTCTAATCTTTATAAAATTTGTCATGAACGTTGACATTGACATGTAGATGGGAACGAATCATTGTGGGGTCATTCGGCCAAAAAACATGGCCGCTGGCGGCCATCTTGGATTTCAAAATTCAATCCATTGGCGCGGGCTACAGGTCGTACTGTTCGTCTAATCATCATGAAATTTGTCATGAACGATAACAGTGACATGTAGATGGGATCGAGTCGTTTTGGGGTCTTTTGGTAAAAAAACACGGCCGCAGGCAGCCATCTTGGATTTTACTCTTTGCATGACTAAATCCTTTGGTGCGGGCTACAGGTCGTAGCTTTGGTCAGATGGTCATGAAATTTGTCATGAATTATAACAATGACATGTAGATGGGAACGAGTCGTTTTGGGGTCATTCGGTCAAAAAACATGGCCACCAGCATTTTACTCTTTGCATGACTAAATCCTTTGGCGTGGGCTACAGGTCATACCATTGGTCTGATCTTTATTAAATTTGTCATGGATGTTAACACTGACATGTAGATGGGAACGAGTGATTTTGGAGTCGTTCGGCCAAAAAACATGGCCGCCAGCAGCCATCTTGGATTTAACTTTTTGCATGACTAAATCCTTTGGCACGGGCTACAGGTTGTACCTTTGGTCTAATCTTTATGAAATTTGTCAGGAATGTTGACATTGACATGTAGATGGGAACGAATCATTGTGGGGTCATTCGGCCAAAAAACATGGCTGCCAGCGGCCATCTTGGATTTCAAAATTCAATCCATTGGCGCAGTCTACAGGTCGTACTGTTCGTCTGATCATCATGAAATTTGTAGGTCGTAGCTTTGGTCAGATCTTCATAAAATTTATCATGGATGTTAACAATTATACGTAGATGGGAACAAGTTCTTTTGGGGTCAATTGGCCAAAAAAAAAAATGGCCACCAGCAGCCATCTTGTATTTTACTCTTTGCATCACTAAATCCTTTGGCGCAGGTTAGACATTTCAATTAGCACCTTTCCTATTCCTCCATTTACTGTCAACCATTAAATTATTCCCCTACCTAAGTTGAGCTACAGTGTCATTGACACTTTCATTTCAGACAGATTGGTTGAGGGATAAAGATGCTAACATCATAGTATGTTTAACAAAGCATTTAATTTATCACATATTACAATTTTTCAAACTCTAGTTCAATGTGGCGAAGCGATGTTAACTCATCTAGTTCCGAATCACTTTTAATTTTAGCATTGATGGATACGAGTGAGATATCGATATCTCACTAGATGGATAACGGTTTTTATCTGATGCAAAAATACTACTATTTGAAAGCTTAGCATATAATAAATATGAATATCACTGAATGGGAGAATCTACTCAATAATGAAAAGGTTTATAACATTTTTGTTTATTTCATTTTCCAGATACCAAAGCTGGACTGCCACAAGGCGGCTCTCCATACCCAGCAGATCCGATGGGTCCTCAGCCACCGCCGAGCTATGACCAGAGCATAGGACAGCCACAGCCGGCATACGGACAGCCACAGCCGGCATACGGACAGCCACAGCCGGCATACGGACAGCCACAGCCATACCCACCAACAGGAGATCAGCCATACCCACCAGCAGGAGATCAACCGTACCCACCAGCTGGGGCTCAACCGTACCCACCAGCTGGGGCTCAACCGTACCCACCAGCTGGGGCTCAACCATACCCAGTGCCTGGAGCACAGCCATACCCAGCAGACCCCGGTACACAGCCGTACCCACCCCCTGGAGGTCAGCCTTACCCGTCGGCACCTGGTGCTCCGACTCCATATCCGAGTGCGCCCGGGGCGCAACCTACCGCACCTCTCGCTCCTTAACCTTCGCAATCCGATGTTTAAATTGTAATGTAAGTTCTCTTCTGCTGCTCGCTTGAAGACATACCAGGTACTCAGAGTAATGTTTTAAACCAGGGGTGTAGCCACGATTATTCTGTCATAAAGAGTGCCGTACTGAGAATAATGTTTTAAAGGTACCGTGCTCAATCTGATCAGACGCTCATAAATTACTATTTCTTTGGCTTCGGGGGTAAAAAATATTTGAATCGAGGAACCCACCCATCAAAGTTCAGAGTGATCAGATATCGATTTTTGAAGTTTGTTATTTCTCGAGATGTGTAATAGTATGTCGCCCAGAAACACGTGGTCAAACGGAGGGTCTCGGACAAAATTGCGGATGAAGATGGATAACTCTAAAATCAAGTGGTAATACGGTCAAATTTTGTGATACTTTAGTGATAATACGGCCATATTTTTAAAAACAAAATGTTGATAAATAAATAGTTTTGGGAAATTAGATACCATAGTTGACAGTGGTTAGCATTATTTTGTTGCAATAAATTGATTCTAATAACAAAAGCGTATTTTGAAGAAATGTTGTTGTGTCTTGATGCTATGCGGACGTTCTGATTTGATTGAGTACCTTTAAGTCTTCCATGACTGGAGCTTCCTGTAATTTTGCGAAAGCCCTGTGCCAATGCATTCTCTTATATGTGAGAGCCTCGCATATATAAGAGAATACATTGGCCTAACAATATAGACCTTGACCTTATAAGCCAGTGCATTCTCTTATATATACGAGACTCGCATATATAAGAGAATGCACTTGCACAGGATATTTAATGCTGCAGCAGTGTAGCTCTTTTCATGAAAGGGTTAAACAGCATATCTCATATATCATATATACTCATGTAGCTTGACCAAATTAACCTAACTTTATATGTCATATCCCAATTAATGTGTTCTCATGTAACAACAATTAGTTGGTTTAAGAACATCATGGTAACAAAATCTCTTGATGGATTAGAGGAAAAAAATAATAAAATAGAGGAGGGAAATTTAGTTTTTAAACCCCATGAGGCAGGTCCTGACATTCAGATTTGCGATTTATTTCCAATAAAAATAAATAAAAGCAACTCATTAATATCTCCATTATTAACATTTTCCCATGCTATTATGACTGATAGAACGGTTTGGTGAGACGATACAATTAATCTCATTTTCCCATGCTATTATGACTGATAGAATGGCAGTGATCGTAATAGTAAAAAAAAAATTAAATTATTATTTGCATATTAGTTATAAATAGTTGTTGGCAGGTTCTTAAAGTGATGTGAAACACTCCGGTACGGTGACCAAATAGAAATGGAGAATAATCTTGTTCAAAGTAGTAGTTTTTACAAATAGTATTTCAAAATTGACAACATGCACTGTCATTCTTATATATGAATTAAAAGCAGTGACTCTCGATGGCGAAATCGTTTTCGTAATTTTGTCGCCGATAGATGCGTCCCGACTCGAGTATTAAATATTTACAATTGAGCGTAGTTCTGAAGATGTTTTCTATGGAGTGGTACGGTTGATTTGCTTCAAATTTTCGGCGTATTTGGTAGAATGTTACATTTCCCCAGTTGTCATAGCGCCTGGACACTAACTCATCAGTTTCACGCACCCGAACAAGTACATAATATGTCTTTAAACCATCTAATTAAATTTGTGTTACCATATCAAGCCTCGAAATAATTCCCTGGTAGATATACAAAAACAATCAACTAATTTAACTTTATATATTGCTGAGATATAACAACAGCTAACGTCTTATTTTTTAGCATATCCCATTTAACCTGATTACCGGTATGTGATATTTAGATAATTCCAATGGTATTATAGAATGTAACTACCAACAAGTTTCAAAACAACCTCTTCTTGTAGAACATTTCTTTAAATTCCAAAACAACAACCCCGCAGAGTACCTGATATGTCTTTAAAATACTTTCAGTTTTGGAATTTATGATTTCATAAATCTTTGCTTAACTTTTTTGCTGCACCTAGTCTAGTTAGCATGGATTTGGATACACCTGTTTTTAAAACGGCCGTAATATACTATTCTATATCTGTCTGTTTTTCTGTCTGTCCATCTGTCTGTCCATGGATCTGTTCAATATTTTCATTCTTGATAAGAACTTTAGTCTTACTGACATGAATGCAATGACATTTTGTTCATAGGCTTACTATGGCTGCCCACTATTTTAGAATATGGTCATTTTTTGGAATTTTGGGCTCACTTTTCCTGATTGATATCTAGTTTCCGTGAAATGATATTTTGTTTATTAATTTATTACGGAAAAATACATGCGAAATTTGAATTGTGGTTTGATTCTATTTTGAGTTAATACATTGAGTTTTCTTGGTAACCACCTAACTTGGGACGAGATTGAATTGTTTTAGCATACAGTTCAGAAAGAAGTGCCATTTGCTCACATTTTTTTCCAAAAACATTTTAGTTTCTTCATGATGTATCTCTCAATTGCAATTTGAAATAAACCAATGGGTGTATTAAGTAGTGTTCAGATGAGTCCATTGCATTGAAATTTGATTACAGACAATAAGACTAAGGCATTCAGATGGCTGTGATGCGTATGGTACATTGTATCCATTGACGCACAACGAAGATATTCTATTTTCAACGCAACGTAAGGCATACCGGTACCTTAGATTTTGTTCATCATGACGTTTCTTGCTTTCAATCGATAAAAGATGATGGCTGTCTTCGAAGTGAAGGAAAATGACTTGTATTTATGTGAATAAAGAGTTAGTTGTTGGGATTTAACAGGTTCGACATTATCGTAGAATTAATTTATTGCAGTTAGATTGGTTTGCAGTATTGCATATATGTGACCCGCCATATCAAATCCAGTCGGGATTTTTTTACCCTGTGCCAATGCATTCTCTTATATATGTGAGTCGACCATAGGTCGCCTCGCATATATAAGAGAATGCATTGGCCTAACAATTTTAATAATTTTTTCTTGTATTCTTTAACAATTTTATAATTTCACCCATACAGAGCCCCAGACAAACATGAGGAGACAACACTCTTCTATATGCTTCTATATATGTGTGGGGCTCCCTGCAGGGTAATGGATGTTTTTTATTTTATGTCCTAAAAATTGTAAGAAACATTTATTTTAAAAAAATGATAAAAAATTGTTAGGCCAATGCATTCTCTTATATATGCGAGGCGACCTATGGTCGACTCGCATATATAAGAGAATGCATTGGCACAGGGTAAAAAAATCCCGACTTCCGACTGGATTTGATATGGCGGGTCACATATTCCAATATCGAAGTTATTAGCTGCGTTATAACACAAAGTACGCTCCCGTGTGACAATGGATTCGTGTGAACGCTACTTTATGCCATGCATGGCGGTGCTCTTTTGTTTGCTTCTAGTTGCACATATGTTGTCTTGATAACATTTAGCTCTTTTCTGCTTCTAGCTGCATGTATATAGTCTTGATAACATTTAGCTCTTTTTTCTGCTTATTACTGCTCGTGATTTGCATACCGTGTTGTGCTCATATACTACAAAAGTTTAAACTGCTTTCTCATCTTCATATCTACTTTGCTTTATAGATTAACCCTTTCAATACTAAATTCTCATTGACAGGAAATGTTCAGATAAATGCTTATTTTTTCTGAACACTACTCCAAATGAATATACACCATTCCAATGCAAAATACAGGCAATTTTCAAAATCTCCACAAATTGTATAATGTGTCGGATATGTGTAAACAATGTTCGTTATTTGTTTTCTTGTTCACAAATATAGGTACTATCAATGGGAAAGTCAGTTCACTTGAAAAAAATGTTAATTTTAATGGAATTAAATAAATTTGTAAGAACCAAATTCCGAAAATTATTAGCATTTTTCGATATGAGACAATATATTGCATGATGGAAACTAAACTATATGTTGGATCAAACTGACCTTTGGCATAGTGTCATGATATGATCTGTGCCAGTCCCAACACCTCCTTACTTGTTATTTATTACCCCACTTCTGCTACCAGATTTCAGTTACCATGCTCCAATGGGTTATATTATGTGCTAAAATTTACAGTTCAAAACGAGCATAATTATTATAAGAGGTAAACTGACAATTGAAATTTACCAGACATTTTGTCAAATAAACTGTTCATTTTGCTGTTGATAGAACCAAGTGCCTACCTGCATACTGTGCATCATCTACACCTATCCGACACACTGTAAATTTGTTGAAAGGGTCGTCCCAATGGGCAAATGGTAAATTATTGGCAATTTCATGCCCTTTGTCAACATGAGGTGACTGGTCTACAAATTCTAATGATTAAATAATGCACAAAAACACTCAGACACAACCATTGGCTGTCCTCTGAATCCTCTGTGCTCCCTCTGAATCCTCTGTGTTCCCACTGAATCCTCTGTGTAGGCCTTGATTCATCTTGATTAATTACACAATGTGCAATTGGCCTTACTTTAATAATAACCATTTAGCTCAACTTACATAATAACCAATGGAGGTTTCCACACATATTCTTTAGTGGGAGGAGCTACAGTTGCTAGGAGACAAGGCATCTGAAGAAACAGTTTAATTAGTTTTAAAGTGCCTGCCTATGTGCTCTTATACACCTGAGAACATACATCTTTTTTCATCTTTAATTGTGAAAAATACGACTAATGTCATGAAAAATAGAAAATAGTGTTATAATCATGGATGAATTTCTAACATCATGGTACATATAAAACTTTCAGTACATTATGATTTGACAACAATTTTTTTTTTGAAAATAGGCAATTTAACACTGAAACTTGAGTATGGGCGGATATCAAAATTAGGGTGAACAAAGAATTTTCAATGCAGAAAACAACTGATTAAGTCGCTGATTGTTAGAAAATATTTGCTAAATAATAATTTGATTGACAGCTGTGAAAAGGTCCATTAGCCTTACTTACATAGTTTGAAAACATAACAACTAATTAGTCTTACTTACATGGCATTTAATAATTTACTGAACCCCCTTATTATTTTATAACATTGAACCAAGTCTTACTTACATGGTATTTAATATTTTGCTTGACCCACTTATTATTTTATAACGCTGAACCAAGTTAATATAACATGCAATTATCCATACTAACTTAACAACGAGTTTGGCTGACATTCATATTAAACAATCAGTCATCATTTTCATCTATTTTCAGGTCCAGCTCTTCAGTGAGTAGACAGATTGGAAGAAGTCTGTCCCTGGAGGTCACACTGAGGAATGTTGTCATTCAATTGTTGCTATTGTGATATTTGTTTTACTGATTAGTTGATCAGATGGTTCCATGGAAACCAACCGTAGTGTGACCTTGTGAAGGTCAGAAGTAACAGGTAGCGGCAACTGTTTTAATGATATCCCATCTTGTATGGTTTGATTGTTTTTATGGTGATCTTGCTGTAAATCTTTATTGAAACAATACAGATGCTACAGTAATGTCAGAAGTATATGACCCTTTAACCACAGCAGAATTATGGGAAATGTTTCAGGATTTAGTCTGAAATATGGCTTGTTGCCATTCATCGGAAAGCTCTCACTGAGAGCTTTCCGATGAATGGCAGCAAGCCATATTTCTGACTAAATCCTGAAAAATTTCCCATAATTCTGCTGTGGTTTAGGGATCGATTAATTAGGACATTACTGTATGTTGAATATCTCCTGGCCACAGGGCAGTTTCAGTATGGTGTAATAGGTTCACAATTCAGAAAATAGAAGGTATTGAAAAATATAGAGAAACACATGTGGTAATTTCTTATAAAGACACAGTATGTCTATGACAACAAGTATGTGACCAATTATATTCAGAACATCTTGATACCCCATCTCTGCCTTAATACTTGGTATTTATCTCTAACAGTCTAACATTTGATGAAGTACTAAGGCTTCCCATTGAAGGACCAAGGTTTACCATTCAAGCCTTGAAATAGGGTGTCTGTCGTTTGCAGAATGAGGTCCCCAGAGGGCGAATTTAGTGATGCTACCCCGCATAGTGGGCTAGCATCACCAAATTCACTATCTGGGAACCTCATTCTGCTGAGGTGTAAGCAGAATGAGGTCCCCAGAGGGTGAATTTGGTGATGCTAGCCCGCTATGCGGGGTAGCATCACTAAATTCACCCTCTGGGGACCTCATTCTGCAAATGACAGACACCCTATTTCAAGGCTTGTTACCATTTAAGGATTTTTCAATTGCAAACTTTGTTAAGAATGAGATATCTACATGTTCTTAATTGGTTATATGCTCGTCTCCCGAAAATTACAGGGCTGTGAGCCTTTATAAGAAGTGACCACTTTTATGTACTATAGTCTCATTATTTTTAAAATCAGCCATTTTATTTCAATTTGAGACCATGTGATTCCTGGCACAATTAATTAACCCTTTCATGATGGGAGCTGCACTGGTGCAGCATTAAAGATCCTGTGCCAGTGCATTCTCTCATATATGCGAGTCTCCCTTAGAGAGCCTTGCATTTATAAGAGAATATGCACTGGCTTACAAGGTCAAGGTAATATTGTGAGGACAATTTATTCTCTTATATATGTGAGGCTCCCTATGGGAGACTTGCATATATAAGAGAATGTATTGGCACAGAGTGTTCGCAAAACTCCAGTCATGGAAGGGTTAAGAAGAAATAAGATGCCTTGAAATAGAAATACTGAATAATAATATTCAAAAGCAAGCTGTATTTTATCATTGGAAAAAAAAAATTCAACAAGAAAAAGTTGTTGTTTGTTACCTCTGACCCATGTTGGCGAGAAAACGCTTTTTATATTAGGCTTACCAGTAGCTAAATGAATGATAATACTGTGTTCTCAGGCACCTCCCTCATCACCGAAAGAACGCCTGAACAAACATTTTTATTTGCAAATTATTAAACCTTTTATTTCCAAAGAAATGAAATCCTGATCTCAAATAAGTTGAAGATGTAATGACATTGGGAGAGAAATAATATAGATTTCTTTGAAAATTATTCTAGAAAATCATCTATACATATATTAACTTCCAGAAATGTTGGAATAAAGTAATATAAAAAAAACTCCCTCATTTGATCTATAAATGATTTGCCTGAGAATACAGCTAGGTATTTATTTTAATTATCCATATCTGTTTATCTTATGATACCATGACAAACAAACAAACTCATTATGCCACTCTCCAGATCTGCTGTGTTCCACAAAAATTATTCTAGCTCAAGTGGTAATGTCCACATACATGTTATATACAAATTAGCAACACACAACTATTCTTATAGGTATATGTATTCGATTCAGTGTCTCTCGTTGGCTGATTAGCCCTGTTTTCTGTCCACTTTTAGTTCAATCTGTATAAATTGTGTTTTTTATGAAAAGGTACAACCCATGCTGTTGGTTGATTCAACAATAGTACTTATTATAATTCACAGCATTCTCCAGTTCTGATTAACATCATACTCAGACACTTCAGGTACTGAGTCTGACAAAATTGTGTAGGGGTTCCATTACTACCAGCAGGTATTACGTAATTGCCAGCCAATCGCAATTTCATCAGTAAAGCAATGTAACCAATCAGATAGTCACATGGAATACCCAAGACTAGGGGAATTCCTTCTGCTAGCGCAATTCCAGTAAACCCTGCCCATTTGCTAAAAATAGCGTAAAACATTTCCGCCACATGGCTAAATTCACACAGTGTTTACAAATTCAGAATTTATGACATCCAATTAAACACGAGTTGAAAGGCGTATATAAAGAGTCCAGAATTGGCAAATATTACTAGCTAACATGTCCAATAGATTTGAATATTATCAATAATTTCAACATTTAGTACCGGGGGCTTCGGTGGCTCAATCGGTTAGGGGTACAACTCCAAGCCGTTTCGCCCTCCAGCGCTGGCGATTAGGGTTCAAATCCACATGTTTCCATCGTGGACTTTGTAACTCGAAATCGTTATCTGGTGGAGTTACCAGTTACTCGCCGATGGCCGGTGGTTTGCCGCACATGGTTGACGAGTTTATCAGCCATTGAAATCACTGTTAGATTAGTCGCAAGTGTGCGGATTTCCTCCACCACTAAAACTGGCAATGTCGTGATATGGCCTTAGTGGCTAAATCAATCAATCAATCAATCAACATTTAGTACCGAGCAATCTGAGGTAGATTTTGCCTTTGGATTTGGTTTAATAGGGGTTGAAATAGAATAAGAAGCCATGTTTTGTTTTTCGAAAACAAAAAATGTGGGCGGTGATGTCATACTGCAGGTGTTGTCTTTTATCTGTAGAAGTTATTTATAGCGATGGTTTTGTCAGACTCAGGATCTGAAGCTTCTGAGTATGATTTTAATCAGAACTTGGCATTCTCTAGTTCATTAAGAGTACTTTTTGAGCTGTTTCAAATAGCATCATGTTCAAAAACACCAGGTCACAAGACCAATAATGAGAAGCTCTGTTCATTATGAGCCCACCAGCCTGTCACATGTCCAAGACAGAATAATATGGCTTTGTCTGGCATTACGGTTTACATGTACAGTAATGCTCTAAGTCATCAGTCGATTACTTAGAGCATTACTGTATTAACTGCCCTCTCGGAATGAATAACAACTCTCTAATTAGCAGCCCTCGGACACATCCAGGCTTGGGGCAATTACTTGTGAATGTAATTAATTACAATTACAATTACTTCAACATTTTTCAATTACAATTACAATTCCCATTACATCTATTTCACAATGTAATTAATTACAATTACAATTACTTTGAAATGTAATTCAATTACAATTACAATTACATTTCAGCACATAATTGATGTAGGAACACTTTTTATTTATATAAACTTTATTTGATAACAAAACATAAATTTAATACAAGCAAGATGAAATACATGGTGAAGCACACTTGGTGCAGAGCAGCCAATGTACTGAGTCCAGTATAGGTGTTCGTAGAACTGAGGGAATCATGATTTATAGCTGGCAATTCCAGCGTGTTGCATTGGCAGCTTGTAGTCGGTGTTGATCTTCTAAAAATTGGAATGATATAAGACATTTATGAACTTTGCTAACTATCTTCAATGCTTTCCGCATTCTTGACCGATGTTTTTGCATACTGATAGATCCTAGTAGGTTGTTGATCACTTGCTGATGGTGCCTGGGTGACTGTTGATTCATAGACATCTTGATGCTTTCGCTATAAAATGAAAATAATAGAGTATTTTAGTAACACACATGTATCCATCATTTAATTATTAAGGGAATAAGACTATCTCAGTAAGCCAGACACACAGTCAGGCCAATTGTAAAGGACAATGAGATAATCAACACTCTGATTGTTAATTAGAGTCATAATCTTAATTAGCATTTGTAGCCACCAGCTTATTGGTAACACAATGTCTCCAATAGACAGTGCTAATTGGGGATTACTGAAGCAGATATGTGTCCCCTCTTTGTCATTCAGTTGCAAATTAGAAGGCACAAGAAACAATGCATATACCAAATCAAATCAAATCAAATCAAATTGTTTATTCACATAAACCACAATCGTGGTACAAATGGTGAAAAAGAATTACAAAAGTAAATTAAATTACCAATACCACCATATGACGGAAGTTATATGTCAATGGAATTAAACAAAGCTAATACATAGAAATGGAAACTTACCTTCAGATGTGTCACAAACTTGGAGGTAACTTTTTTGGAACTGGATATTGTAATTGGGCAAAGTTTGCACTTCGCTTTCATAGGACACGATGTGTCTTTCTGCAAATTAAAATGATGCCAGATTTTTTGTAAACATGCTCATAGCATTAGCAATGGTTGGTATGAATTTCTACCATAGCATATATACCATATCAGATGGAGATAATGAAACATTATCATAAGAGTGATATATTATAGTGATATATTGTCTATTATTTTAAGTTGGTTTCTCATTGTATTAATCAAAACAAGCCTACTAAAAGGTTAACCAATGCTTAAGCAAACAAACAGGAGGTGTCAACAGAACTCACCATTGAGACACAGTGGATAAAAACTCAGTGTTGTGACAACATAGTGATAGCCAGTCACCAGTCTTACACTTTGAAATTTTGGAAAAAAACCATTTGAAGAAACCATTGGGTCAATCATGAAAGAGAACTTTGAGAAGAAACAAGTACCTGTGATTTTGAAGTAATTGAAATTAAACCCTAATTACAATTACAATTACATCCTAACCAATTACAATTGCAATTACATGTAATTGAGAATAAACTCAATTACCAATTACATGCAATTACTTGAAAAAATGTAATTAATTACAATCAATTACAATTACAAATTACAATTACCCCATCCCTGGACACATCTGGGGCTACTAATATGCCCTTGGGCTGTTAATCATTCCCGTCATTGCTTTAACCCTTTCATGATGGGAGCCGCACTGGTGCAGCATAAAAGATCCTGTGCCAGTGCATTCTCTTATATATGCGAGTCTCCCATAGGGAGCCTCGCATATATAAGAGAATGCACTGGCTGACAAGGTCAAAGTAAATATTGTCAGGACAATTTATTCTCTTATATATATATATGTGAGGCTACCTATGGGAGACTCGCATATATAAGAGAATGCATTGGCACAAGGTTTTCGCACAAAATTGTAGGAAGCTCCAGTCATGGAAGGGTAAGATAACCATAACAACCTTGAAAGTCATGCTATTGTTATATTGATCACTTCATGTAGGTATATATAGTAGCTTGGTACTAAATACTACTAATGTATCAGTTTTCCAACACTAAATTATGTGCATAACAGACTTAAAGTTAACAAAGCATGTTTTCCTGATCTTTTCTACCCATGGGTAAGGTAGTTAATTGGTCAAGACTAACATAATTAATTAAATAATAATATGTAAGTAAAAGCTTCTGTGCAATTTCAATGACAAAAAGACGGCATGTGTTACATACTGACCATAGTTTTTGTTCAAGAGGACCCACTGTTTGTGGAGACCGAACTTTACATTTTCAAATTTATTCCACTGTAACTGACATTGTTGGTCATATGTCAGGCCCGTTACAAATGTTGTGCCATTGTCGCATTGAATACATTTCAATCATATATGACAAAAGTTTAAAAAACAAAGTTAGTTTTGTAACAGATAGTCGTAATTTCATATCGACTACAAATGAGAAGTTAAGAGTTCTATGATGTTATGACTCGAAAATTGCACATGATGACATATTTAAAAAAAAAATTGGACACTCCAAAGCACCTCTGGTGTCATGTTGGTGGCAAATTAAGGCGCCAATGCTGTTTAAATATTTTTTGTGGCAGATTTAACTCTATTTATGCTTTAATATTATGCACTCAGTTCACTATTTGGTCTGATAGTATATATATCATCCTGTTTATAATGATAAGTATGCATATATTTACTGGCCTATCATTTAGGTATGCACATGTAGTCTACATGGGCACGACTCTAATTTTCGTGTTCAACATATGAATTTTTAACCCTTTACCCAACAGAACGGCCCTGTGCCAATGCATTCTCTTATATATGCGAGTCGACCACAGGTCGCCTCGCATATATAAGAGAATGCATTGGCTTAACACATTAAAAATTATAAAAATGTTAAAGAATGTAAGAAAAAATGGTAAAAAGTGTTAAAAAAATATTGTTTTTAGGCCAATGCATTCTCTTATATATGCGAGGCGACCTATGGTCGACTCGCATATATAAGAGAATGCATTGGCACAGGGCTAACTGTAACTATCACAATGTGGTCAAGGAGCCGGTTCCAATGATATCCATATTTGTATGGTTCTATTGAGACAGACTGAAGATATTTTAGGCTGTTGAAGCTTTATTTGGCCGTTTTGTTGGGGTAAAGGGTTAATGGATATTAGGACATCATATACTCTATAATAGGCATATAACCGTGCAGACATTGCGCCATAATCACCTTATGTGCATTGTATTCAAATTGATCCAAGTCTGAAACCAACACAAATTTAATTCAATGTTTATTAAAGATTTGACAAAGTCTATCAATCTCCAATGCTGGTAGGATCTATAACTGATCTATAACTGATTCAGTCGTCATGCTATCATTGCAACGAATATAAATGGAGTGTCTGCATTTTATTCGATGCGACGATATGGTACAACATCTGCAACAGGCTTCAGTATCCTATTGTTTATAAACCACATCCTTTGTTCAGTTCTATAGTATTTTATATCAGCCAGGCTCATTGAATTGAGCACTCAATGAACGCTAATGGTCTTGTCGTAGGTAAATTACATAAAACAGTTATATAATTTCATCACCAACATGTCAAATTAAAGACACTTTGTGGTTTGCACTCCAAAAGACACCTGATAATATTCACTTTTAATTTTTCCTGGTATCAAAATATGTTGATAAATACTTGGAACTACCTTTCTACAAGCATTATTATATGTCCCAGAAAGACACATTGAAGTCATAAAAATTAAAACTTTGAACACAATGTTTGGGTTCCAAACAAAAGCAGCCATTTTACGGCATGGAACAGAAAAGAGCGTTCCATTTTAGTCTATTCCTAATATGGTATAAATAAAGAGCGTTTGTTTCACTTCTGTGTATAAAAAAATGAAAACCGCTGGAAAATGGCTGTGACTATGGAATGTATTTTTCAGAGCATATGAAGCTGGTATATCAATATTTTGTGTATTTTATCAACCTATCTTATACATGTGCCTCCTTCCAGATAATGTATACAGAATTTGGAAGCTTGAATGAGCCATGTCCGTTTGAGTCTATAGGTATTAACACACAAGTTAAATAACACTCTTATGACAGCTTTGAACAGTTGTTGTTGAGATTTTGGGCATCAGTTTGTTTCTGATATGGACCGTTTCAACAACAACTCACTGATATCCAAAATTTCAACAACTGTTCAAAGCTGTCATTATTTATAGTGTTTTGGACCTGTTGCAGTGGACATTATGTTCTGTTCAACCTACAAATTCATGTTCCCTCAAAATAATATTTTGATGTGGAAGAAATGATGCCAACAAAAAATAACCTCAGTATTATGTAATGTTGTATAAGCTGCCACCCTGCTTGCCTGGCAAAACGACTGTAATTTTAACAGTCACACTGATGATAAGAAATGTCAAAAACATTTTTATCATAAGAGAATGTTCTCACACTATGAAACAGCCATCCTTGGTTATAATACTTAGATGCTAACAGGGTTATTCTTGAAAGTATAGTCATCTCTTCGGTAGCCCAACAGTGAAAATTATAATAAATATTTTATTATGAGATTAATTTGGCTAAAATCTAAAAACACAGTAAAATTGACTTTGTATATTCTATTATTATGTATATATCATCATTACAGTTGTCTTTATGTGTGATTTTAAGTGTTATTTGAAGATTTTTGAGATTACTGTTCACATTGACTGCAAATCATCTATTCTGTATATTATTGCTTTATACGTGAGGGTGCCACCCCCCTTTTCTGGTACACTGGAAGTTGGTCATATTGAAGTGTTACACAGGATCCATACCCCTCTGTTAATTGGTATTTGGGGGAGGAGATTAATATGCCCATATTAACTGGTTCACAGGATTCAACAACAAGGCTAGTATGCAGCTTTTTGAGCATCAAATTGTTCAATTTGTGAGTATTTCTTGCCAAAATACTGCAAAATGAAATATTTTGATGTAGTTCAGTCTTATAATATCTTGATGTGTTGAAGTTATGGACATTGTACAGTAATGCTCTAATTAATCGACTTCTTAACCACAGCAGAATTATGGGTAACTTTTCAGGATTTAGTTGGAAATATGGCTTATTGCCATTCATCGGAAAGCTCTCGGTATTCAGGATTCCTTGGGTTAGGGGGTGACACTGCTCTCTGACAACTGGTATTCAGGATTCTTTGGGGGGGGGGATAGGGGGTGACACCCCTCTCTGTTAACTGGTATTCAGGATTCCTGGGGGTGTGCGACACCCTCATCTATGTTAACTGGTAGTTAGGATTCCTTTTAGAACATTACACAGATCAACTGTGATTGGAACATGTTGTTCTATTCAAAATCCCCTTTAATCACTTTTAAGTGTGTCACCAGATGTATCCCATGTGTTTTATTAGGGGTACTAATACAAGGATGTCTCCAAAATTAGTTACCAAAAAATTTGAATTTTGTTTTATTAGTAAGACTTGTCTGGGTAAGGAAACCACATTTTTAACAGGGTACAGATACTCTAAACTGTAGCCAATGAAAATACTTTATTAATAATTACTTAACTAGAAGTGGCTTGCTTGTTTGTATTTGAAATACATTTTATCAAAATGTTTGTCCTACTTAATATATCTATTCTGTCATGACATTTGTTATATTGTTTTTATGTGATTTTAGATAATATTTAAAGAGTTTTTATAACACAAGTTAATCTTGATGGCAAGTCATCTTGCTCTCTGTTGTTGCTTTCTTTTATATATGCTGTTGCTTTCTATATATTCTAACATATATTTAATGGTCATTCAAAAGTCTTGTGTTCTCAGATGATTTTTATATGCCAATTTTTACGGGACATATTATGTTGCTGGTCTGTCCATCTGCCTGTCTGTCCGTTTGCTTTGGGTTTCCACAAGATAACTTTAAATAGCCTCAACTGAATGGAATCAAATTTGGTATGTGGGTATACTAGCTAAAAATACAGGTCAAGTTCGAATTTGGGTTCCACGCGCCAATTTTCACCAGTTATGGCTCTTTATTGGAATTATCACTGGCATATTTTGTCACACACCCTTGTGATGCTCTTATTTATTTCCAAAGGCTGGCAATGATTTCTCAAATCATGAATTGTGTTAGTGAGTTAATTCCAGCAAACACGTTATACTTCAGCGGCCAGACCAGTAGCCTTTGTATTTTATACATGGTAATATGCAAGATATAGTGATATACGCTCCATATTTTTTATCAACAAGCCATGCGCTGTGTAATCTGATGTTGAGTTTTTAATGTAAGGTCCATATAACTGCTGGTTTATTGTCTGATCCAAATATGCTGAATTATAGCAAATCCTGATGTACTGCAAATGCTGAACATTGAATTCACCGATCTTGTTGTTAGCTTCGTTCATGCAGCAATCTCGTTTACACATGTTCTGGGTCACATAATAAAAAACATCAGGAATAAGAGAGAAAATTTAATCGTTGAAAATATCATGTTGATATTTCTCATGAGCAATAAGAATTCTCATATGACAAACATTTTAAATGTTTATAAGAGGTCGGGCGGCTGAGAACACAGACTTATGAATGACCTTTTATTGATTGTTTTTGTAAATAATCATCTTTGGTGATTATAATTTCATTTATTTTATTAATTTAGCTATTAGTTATGCCCACTCCAATTTGACAACATAAATTTACTATTTATAAATTTTCTATGTCAATAAGTAACAAGATAGAACTGAGGAATCCTTTCGTATGAGATTAATCTTTAACTATTTGTCACATATTGCTATTGATGCACTGTTGTACAGCCATGCTCTAAATAATCAACTCCATAACCACAGCAGAATTATGAGTAACTTTTCAGGATTTAGTCGGAAATATGGCTTGTCGTTAATTCATCGGAAAGCTCTCAGTGAGAGCTTTCCGATGAATGGCAACAAGCCATATTTCCGACTAAATCCTGAAAAGTTACCCATAATTCTGCTGTGGTTAAGGAGTCGATTATTTTGGGCATTGCTGTATGCTCATATACATTATTGAGTAGTATTTATTTTTGCAATCATTAAAGGGACCAAGGCTTTGAAGTGGGTTCATGTGAAATAACATAAATATTATAAAAGTCTTAAAGACATATTAGGAACTTGTTCGCGTGCGTGAAACTGTTAAGTTAGTACTCAGGCGCTATGACAACTGTGGGAATGTAACAATCTACTAAGATTGCTGAAAATCTCAAAGAAATTGACCATACCACTCCATAGATGTCATCGTTTGAACTACGCATAATTGTAAATATTTACATCTCGATTCGGGACGCAACAATCAGTGATAAACAAACGCAACTGGTTTCGCCATCGAGAGTCGTTGCATTTAATTAATATATAAGATTGTCGGTTTGGTTGCTGGAAATTTGGATAATATTCGTAATAATAACTATTTTGAGCAAGATTATTCTCCATTTCTATTTGAACACCCAACCAGAGCATTTCGCATCACTTCAAAACATTTATCAACAAGTAAATTTAAAATTAGATTATTACTGTATTCTAATTTTCATTATTAACCCTTGCATGATGGTAGCTGCGCTAGTGCAGTATTAAAGATCCTGTGCCAGTGCATTCTCTTATATATGCGAGTCTCACATAGGGCACCTCGCATATATAAGAGAAGCACTGGCTTACAAGATCAAGGTAAATATTGTTATAGGCCAATTTATTCTCTTACATGTATATAACCGAGGCTCCCCATGGGAGATCACATATATAAGAGATTGCACTGGCTTACAAGGTCATTGTAAATATTGTTAGGCCAATGTATTCTCTTATATATGCGAGGCTGCCCATGGGAGATCGCATATATAAGAGATTTCACTGGCTTACAAGGTCATTGTAAACATTGTTAGGCCAATGTATTCTCTTATATATGCGAGACTTCCTATGGCAGACTCGCATATATAAGATAATGCATTGGCTCAGGGTTTCTGCAAAATTTCAGGAAGCTCCAGTCATGGAAGGGTTAATAACTCTCCAATAACGAGATTTCTCATATCGAAACCAGCATTATGAAAATATTACAGTTACAGTGGCATTACTGATGATTGTCCAATTAATCCAATAACAAACCAGAGTTTAATCAAAACTTCACATTAAACATTGGAGAAGGTCAAAGCATTGAACAATTTATAAAAATCATATTTAGACTAAAATATTTGAATTTATTACATGATTAGAAATCTTTTTTGACAAATCACTGTAACATTTTTGTTTACATAACAATGGTTTCAATATGCGAAATTTCGTCATTTGAGAACTTTCAATAAATAATTAATATAATAAAAACAATTATCTTTTCAAGTTCCCATTGCGAGTGCCTTTGGTCCCTTTAATCATTGAAGTTGACATGGTTAAGTTAGTACATTTTAAGTACTTGCTGTTATTATTCAGACCAGAGCCAGTTGATTCAACTTGACAATTCCTGTGTGACACGAACTAGAAAGAAATTTCAGAAAAAATAATGGCAGATGAGAGTTTCAATGATTTCCATTAAAGATGCATAATTTCTTCAGCATCGGTGATAAAAAAATTTGAATTGAGGCAAGGAACCCACCCATCAAAGCTCAGAGTTAACAGATTTTGATTTTTGAAATATGTTGGCTTTTGGTGAAATTTCGCTGTATACTGGATGATATGGGGACCATCGAATCAGATAATGTTTCTTTAACAATCAAACTTTTCTGATAAGACATGATAATTGTATATTATAGATATTTTTAAGGCCTGCCGATGATAAATACATGGGTCTTCATTACTAGTCTAGTCATTCTGATAATGCACACTGGATATATTGTCAGAAATTACCACTTATAAATTTGTGATATGTATCCTGATTATTTCTATATATGACCTGTTAACTTTGGTTGTTACTTTATATATATTGCTGGTACTTACATTCTGTAATTCTATTCTACCTGATTTTTAGTTTATTTAAGAAATATTAATGTAACTGAATGCACATTCATTTCTGTTAAAACTTTGCTGTAATACATCCTTATATATATATATATGAGCTGTGATACTTTCCCCATGGGGATATTGAAGCTGAATTGGTCATGATTGCATTTTTGCGTTGATTAGGCTATCCAGGTATCTCCAAAATGTTCATTACGATACCCAGAGCCCAGGCCAGGTATGTTCAAAACATTGATTAGAGTACACAGGTATCTCCAGAATGATTATTAGAGTACCCAGGTATCTCCAAAACGATGATTAGAGAACCCAGGTATCTCCAAAACATTGATTAGAGTACCCAGGTATCTCCAGAACATTGATTTGAGTACCCAGGTATCTCCAGAACGTTGATTAAAGTACCCATGTATCTCCAGAACGATGATTAGAGTACCCATGTATCTCCAGAACAAAGATTAGAGTACCCAGGTATCTCCAGAACATTGATTAGAGCACCCAGGTATCTCCAGAACATTGATTTGAGTACCCAGGTATCTCCAAAACATTGATTAGAGTACCCAGGTATCTCCAGAACGTTGATTAGAGTACCCAGGTATCTCCAGAACAGTGATTTGAGTACCCAGGTATCTCCAGAACAATGAGTAGAGTATCCAGGTATCTCCAAAACATTGATTAGAGTACCCAGGTATCTCCAGAACGTTGATTAGAGTACCCAGGTATCTCCAAAACGTTGATTAGAGAACCCAGGTATCTCCAGAACGATGATTAGAGTACCCAGGTATCTCCAAAACAATTATTAGAGTACCCAGGTATCTCCAGAACATTGATTTGAGTACCCAGGTATCTCCAAAACATTGATTAGAGTACCCAGGTATCTCCAGAACGTTGATTAGAGTACCCAGGTATCTCCAAAACGTTGATTAGAGAACCCAGGTATCTCCAGAACGATGATTAGAGTACCCAGGTATCTCCAAAACAATTATTAGAGTACCCAGGTATCTCCAGAACGATGATTAGAGTACCCAGGTATCTCCAGAACGATGATTAGAGAACCCATGTATCTCCAGAACGATGATTAGAGAACCCAGGTATCTCCAGAACGATGATTAGAGAACCCAAGTATCTCCAAAGTGTTGACTAGAGTACCCAGGTATCTCCAGAACGATGATTAGAGAACCCAAGTATCTCCAAAGTGTTGACTAGAGTACCCAGGTATCTCCAAATTGGCATACACCCTCTAATGCTCTATCAAGAGACAGTTAACAAGATGATTGTGATTTTTTGTTTAGTTAAAATTGCTCCAATTGTTTGGGGCTCAAAATTGATAACTACATGTACTTAATTAATAATAGTGCATTTTATACACCATATTTATTCAGAGCACATTTGTCAAGAGGTCTCACACACCTATCATACATATTTTGATAGCAAATATTCATTTTGGCCATTCAATCTGCATGTTAAGTGATTCAAGGTTCAGTATTCACACATTCTAGTACCAATCATACTTAAGCCTCTCTGGCCAGCTGATATGGCTAAAAGTTTTTTTTCATGTGTACCCATACAATAGTATGGTACACATAGTGAAGACATCTGTATTCCCCACAGGTTCGTCCATCTGTCTGTCTGTCCATCCGCTGACACTTTTTGCATGGTGCGATAACTCAAACATTTTCTATTTGATCAGAACCAAATTTTGTATATGAGTTTTTAAGCCCAAAATACAGATCAAGTTCAAATACGGGTTTGAAGCATGTTATTTTTTACGGTTATGAATATTCAAAAGCTCCATATATATGGAATGCTACTCCAGAACCTTGACCTGTTTTCATGACTGGGACTCATACAATTAAAGCTTGTATGTTATCAAGTACCAACCTAGAGTTTTCATTGTCTTATAAATGGCTCTTTGTATTCATATTGTTTCTCATTTTTGTCAAGAAATTTGTTTAGTTTATTTATTTTTTTAACCCTTTACCCAACAAACCGGCCAAAACCGGCCAAATAAAGCTTCAACAGCCTAAAATATCTTCGGTCTGTCTCAATAGAACCATACAAATATGGATATCATTGGAACCAGCTCCTTGACCGCATTGTGATAGTTACAGTTAGCCCTGTGCCAATGCATTCTCTTATATATGCGAGTCGACCATAGGTCGCCTCGCATATATAAGAGAATGCATTGGCCTAAAAAAATCTGTTTTTAACACTTTTTACCATTTTTTCTTACATTCTTTAACAATTTTATAATTTTTAATGTGTTAAGCCAATGCATGCTCTTATATATGCGAGGCGACCTATGGTCGACTCGCATATATAAGAGAATGCATTGGCACAGGGCCCTTCTGTTGGGTAAAGGGTTAATCAAACAGGATTTTCGCATTAGCCACTTTTGATGATAACTGGTTCCTGGTACAAACTTGACAATAACATGCAATGTACGCGATACTTATGATTGGTTTAAGAACAAATTATGTCTATTATATAATATTCTTTCTGTTTATGGTGGTTTTAGCAGCAATACCCACTGAAAATGTACAAGTTCTTAGTTCAGTGCAATCGAATTTGTGATATATAATGTATATATGTGCCCTCGATCACCTTCAACCCTTTTGGTCCTTTCAACCACATCTTCTTGAGCGGTAGCAACTCCTCGCATTCACAGTAGATTCCCGTCAAAATCTTTCTGCGCATGCAGACATAGTCTAGATATCCATCTTCTGCCTGAATAGCCTGCGTAGGCTGCTCGATAAACGATACAAAGATGCCAAAAAAACTGCTGGGAGAAAATGGCAATTTTAGGTTCCATACAGGAGGCAGACGATCTATACGCCTTTTAACCCTTTACCCAACAGAAGGGCCCTGTGCCAATGCATTCTCTTATATATGCGAGTCGACCATAGGTCGCCTCGCATATATAAGAGAATGCATTGGCTTAACACATTAAAAAATATATAATTGTTAAAGAATGTAAGAACAAATGGTAAAAAGTGTTAAAAAAAGATTTTTTTTAGGCCAATGCATTCTCTTATATATGCGAGGCGACCTATGGTCGACACGCATATATAAAGAATGCATTGGCACAGGGCATAACTGTAACTATCACAATGTGGTCAAGGAGCCGGTTCCAATGATATCCATATTTGTATGGTTCTATTGAGACAGACCGAAGATATTTTAGGCTGTTGAAGCTTTATTTGGCCGGTTTTGGCCGGTTTGTTGGGTAAAGGGTTAAATCCTGAATTGAGCCGGCCATACCAATTATATATACCAGTATAGAAACTGAGAACGCTCGCCCTATCTAGACCATATAAATCGGATATAAAAAGTCTTTTCTATGGTCTAAACCATATAGTTGAGTTATTTACTCCTTGTGTTATCGGAATATTGGATTATTCCTCTTTGATACACATCAAATGCTACATGTGTGACTCAAAACTTATAAATGGTACAGTAATGCTCTAAATAATCAACTCCTTAACCACAGCAGAATTATGGGTAATTTTTCAGGATTTAGTCGGAAATATGGCTTGTTGCCATTCATCGGAAAGCTTTCGGGAGAGCTTTCCGATGAATGGCAACAAGCCATATTTCCGACTAAATCCTGAAAAATTACCCATATTTCTGCTGTGGTTAAGGAGTCGATTATTTAGAGCATTACTGTAAGACTGAACCTGAATATTGTGAATTCAGACAGAGATTACCAGTAGTGGATCGGATGTGGAATAATCTACCCAAAATTAGAATCAATAAATCAACTGAAGAATACGCTGGACAAACATTGGACCAATAACTGAGATTCAACTTCAGGGCTGAAATGAAAAATAGATCTATCTGTCAAATTCTCAAACATGTGATAAACTTGCAGATGAGTCTAATTATCTAATGTGCCCGGAATAAATACGTTGGATGCTGTGGTGATCCAGCGTCCATTATAAACAATTACTATCCACAAGTAATATGTAACGATGTTAATGTAATTAAATATGATAAGTAAGTTCACTTGGGGAATGTTGGACATTTGTTGAACTATAATAGATAGATCTGAACATTCCCTCCAAATGACTGAATATATGCCTAAGGATCATGTCTTACTCGCTGGGGTACCTATATACCAGTCGTTGCTCGGGTGAAGAATGTGTAATTTATTAGTGGCCCTTCAAGTCAGTTAAGACAATTATTAATTATCTGTGGTAAACATCAACTATTGCATGTACATCTATCTTTTAAGTTGGTAATAAATGCTCTTTTTGCTAAGTATTAGTGCCTCTTTAAATCATTTTGAGGTCAACAGCACCTATCCCGTGATATTCCCACATATCTTCTTAACTAATAATACACTAGGGCCCTGCGAATCGGGCATTTTCATATCGAATCGAATAGGCCAAATGATTCCGAATAGCATCGAATCAAATCATTTCATCAGCCATAATAATAGTGAAGATGAAGATAATACATGACTCAGAGGCCAAGATCAATTCGCTCACTTCGTAAAGATGATAAATGATTGTCAGTATAAATTTAATTATACATGTATCTCTAAATGAATCAAATGCATTTGTTAAGTGTGCATTCTTTCTGGGCGCCTCTGTTATACAATAATGAAACAGTATCAGAAGCATTATGAAGCCAGAAAGGAATCGCGTTCACAACTTTGACATATATATGATCAGTTGCATAAGTCTTACAATGATTTGGTGGTCTATATATAGCTCAGTTGACGGAAATGTTCTTTATATGCGTTGATATCATATATCTTCGCGAAAAGCAATGTGGACCAGTGAAGTAATGAGAATGCAGCTGGTGCCAATGATTCGATACAATTCGAAGCAGAACAGCCGATTTCGAATCGAATCGGATGAAAGATTCTGAATCGCATCGATTCGAGTCGATTCGCATGGCCTATAATAAACGCTCTTTATTGATCATATAATTTATTAGTCACCCTATAAGTCACATGAGGTCAAATGTGACATTCCCCAGGTCGGGTGGCCCTGTGGGGAATGTCACATTTGACCTCATGTGACTTATAGGGTGACTAATAAACTGTACCAATTGTTGTACATAACATCAGAGCTGACAATTAGGAACGCTCTTTATTGCTCATCTGAGGTCAACGACATCTATCTTATGGGGGAACGGGATGACTCGGGCCAGAGACAACTGTGGCCAGAATACCTGAGACCAAAGGCCAAAGACATCTTGCCCCTGACATATTTTGGGGCGACTGTATCAGGTGTGAAATGTAATTGGTTTCTTCAGATTAGAGTGTTGACATAATGTTCAGTGGTAATTAGGGTGCTATCTCATGGTACTCTGCGGGTCAAATTATCCCCTTGTTTCAATTTTCACTAACCAGATTGCAACCATTTTTGGTATATCATTATTTTTTTTATTTCAATTAATTAGTAGTGCCCTTTTAAGACAATTTGAGGTCAACAAACCGTTTGACCCCTTATTAGACATCTGATTCTGAGGTGAACGGGACCTCTAGTAACGTTCCCCATGTCAAATTACCCATGTATGCAAATTTTCAGATCCCACGGCCATTCCCATGGTAAAATTGAATTGTATGATGCATTATTAATATAATATAAGTAAACTGTTAATTGTTTTTCGTCTCGTCGCTCTTCGGACCAGAAAGAAATGAAATCCACAGAAGAACGATGGGAGAGCTTGCTCTGTTCTGGGTTCATCCGATTTGTTGCTCCGAGTAGAGATCGGGTCGAACAAAGGAGCACCACGTAAACATTGTGGAAATGGCTTCCTTATTTTCTTGTCGTCATTTAATTTTGTTGATCTTAATTATCATTTACGTCTTGGGCAAGTAGTTATTAATAACATATGGTATTTTGGTCATTAGTCCTGTATATGTGATGGGTCAGTAACCGTCAGTTGCGATTTCCTGTCAGTGGGGCAGTGCCAGATTGTCGTATTGACTGAAATTCTGATTCTGAATGGCAAAATTGGGAAGTCATCTGGTCATTGTGACTGTCAATGTCAATCACTCATTGACTCAATGATAAATTGACATTCAAATTGAATGTCATGTGAATTCAGAATCAGATTGAGATTCACTCACATAAAGCACGAAGATGAAGTGGCCATCGTTAGATTCCTTTCCTGATTAAACCATTCCATCGGAGACACAGGAATCAGGTCATGCACAGCCACACCCTCACTGGCCTCAGGTGACCCTGTGAGTGTGACCCACAGGTGCCAAATTGCTCATTTGAGCTGGGAATGGGACGACTCAGGTCTGAGTAGGCCTTAGGGCAGATGCAGAGACAATTGGCCCTGGCCATATTTCCATGGCAATTAATTAAGTGTCTCACTCTCAGTTACTGATTAGAGTGATTGACATACCCTGCTGGACAAAACAAGTGTCCACTTAACCGCGGTGCGGTTAGCGTTGCCACCGCGGCCGAAATGCAACTACACTGCGGCTCCACCGGCTAACAACAGTTGGGCTGCGGTGTACTTGCCATTTGGCCATGGTGTAGTTGCCGCGGTGTACGTTCATTAAACTGAAAAAAGATGATACAAACCCGAAATCTAACCACGATGTACATGCCATTCGGCCGCGTTGTAGTTGCCTTTCGGCCATGGTGTACTTGCCGCTCGGCTGCAGTGTACTTGCCGTTCGGCCGCGGTGCTCAACTGCAGTTACAAACTCTGACACCGCGACCGAACGGCAAATACACCGCGGTGCCAATGGACACTTGTTTTGTCCAGCGGGGTACAGTAATGTCCTAAGTAATGCTGAAATGGTCACTGTCACCCCCTTTCGTTCAGTTGGGTACCCAGCTTTTTTTTATTGTCAGTTGGGTACCCAGCTTTTGTAAAATTTACATTTGGGTACCCAGCTTTATGAAATATCTCACACAGAGCTTGATTTAATTAGTGATTGCCCTCAGTTGATTGCGAAATGAACCTGGTAAATTTGTGAATTCTTGTTTACATATATGATTAGTCTATTTGTCACGATGCTTGAAAATAATAGCGGAGAAGAATTGTATGCATACGACATATACATGTAGGTACTGCAGATTGACTGCTCATAAAGCTGGGTACCCAACTGTAAATTTTATAAAAGCTGGCTACCCAACTGAAAGTTTTAAAAAGCTGGATATCCAACTGAACGAAAGGGGGTGACAATGACCATTTCAGCCTAAGTAATCGACTCCTTAACCACAGCAGAATTATGGGTAACTTTTCAGGATTTAGTCGGAAATATGGCTTGTTGCCATTCATCGGAAAGCTCTCACACAAGCCATATTTCCGACTAAATCTTGAAAAGTTTATAATACCCATAATTCTGCTGTGGTTAAGGAGTCGATTACTTAGGGCATTACTGTAATAACAGTGGTAAATAGGGCGCTAATTTAATTTTGAGGGTACTCTTGAGAATACAATAGTCATACATTTATGTACATACATTTATTTATTTTTTCCTGATGTAATTCGCACTGTACTGTCATTTGGCCATGTTCATTTTATTAATTTTCATCATCTGATAATATCCAACCTGTGAACCTGGCAACCTGTCCATTTTTTTTATTATTCTATTTTCAGTATGAACTGCACAAAAATAGAAGTATGTAGACTGCAATTAATGGGAACAAATATAGGCTTGCCACGATTATTTGATTAATCGACTAACCTTCGACAGGTGCGGCAGTCGACAGTTATTTACTTTCGTTGACTAATCGCCCAAGGGGATGGGGTGGGTATGGTTGTCAATGTAACAGTACTATGCACAAATGCCATGCACGCAAGTAAAAATTAACAGTGTATGTAGCACAATTTACCACCCGACAGCCTGTTCTCTCGCCAATTCTGATGAGGGGCTTCCTTTGTCTTTGATGTCGCAGCCGATGTCTGGCAGTCATCTTCAAAGACTTCGGTGTGCGACATGTTCTCCTAGTCGTGGCGGGCCAGCGGCTTCCTTTGATGTCGTGTCATGGCCATTGTTTATAAGTTATGTTTAACTGTGAATTTATGTTTATACAAAGTCACTAAGTTCGCGCGACATGGAATGTTCAAAGTTACTAGATAGTTAATCAGTAACAAGTTTGTGTCATCACTTATTAGTGCTACTTACATTACATTCTCCAACGTGGTAACGTATATAAACTATTAATTTGCTTCATTAACTTTTGTAACTTTTTATTGAAAATACAATCTCACAAAAGCTCAAATATCTGGCATTGTCTACCTATAGGCCTTTGTGCCCCCCCCCCCCCCCCCAGTTCAGTTCATTATTGTCATGAATTCGCCGGTTTCTCGTGAAAACCGACTAATGTGATTACTGGCTATTATCTTTGTAAACAAACGTGCCTAAAGTATTCTAAATGTCAAAATTGATGGACAAAACTCTGAAATATATTAACTGAACTCAAGAAATTAATGTATAAATATATATTAACTTAAGACAAATTGAATTACCGGACCAACTCGGCCATGAAAGCTGGGCCAGCTCGCCCCAAAAACTGTCTGGACCGAGTTGGCCCTGGGACGAGCTGGCCCAGATCCACGAAGACGACCCCACATGGACGGCCCCAGAGAAGTCGGCCCCATTAATTAGAAGTGATTAAACCTGCTTAATTTGATTGAGATAGCATATTGTTTATGTTTTGCTAATTGTGAAGTACGCAATGTTTTCTTAGTTATAACAACACAGTGAACTTCACTTATGGGCAGTAACTTACAGCGGCTCAGTTATAAAACAATGATATACATACAAATTAAAGCGCTTGAACTTTCAGCTACAACAGCCTACCCCAGTTGACATCAGCATCCATGGATGCAACTGCAACTGGGGCCAAGCCATGTGGCGAAAGATCCAAGATTTCGGCCTGGCGACAACATACTCCAAGTCTGGCCCTATCCGTGACTTCAAACTCATCTTCGCGGTGCCATACATTATACATATAACTCGAACACATCAACACTGCATTCAAGAAAATAGAGAGTGGCGACAGACCAAGTAGCACCAGTAGTGAAATATATACGAGACTACTGGTTGTCCCTCAAGCTGTGGGGTCTAGCCACCATAGACTAAACAGAAAAGCCGGTGGCAAAAAATTGCCTTTCTTTGTATTGGTGCCGCTTCTGCATTCCGAGGCGAACAACTAGTGACAGAGAAGAAGCTACGCAGAATCCAACAGAGCCAAACCACACATGTGCAAGTTAAATTTTCAACATCTGGATATATAGACAGAGATTTGACAACACATAAGCCAGCTACTCCGAATTTATTGAATTATTATCAGTTTCATATTTCTTAACATAAAATAAATAAACTATGATTTTAAACAATGGTTATGATATATATGGGGCTGACTTCTCTGTGGCCGGCTTCGCGCGGGGCCGACTTCTCCTGTATTCTGGGTACACCCTGTACATATACTATTATTCCGACCTGACCACTAGCTGTTATTAAAATTTCCACCCTATACTATTATTCTGACCTGTACTACTATTAGGCACTCATGAGTATTTATTATGGACCTGCGAATATTCGAGATTCGATTTGATGTCGATATCGGGCACCCGATTCGAGATCGACACCGAATCGGTCCGCTGATTCGGATATTTTCGAATCGGTGTTACTTCGGTGTAGTCTCGTTTTTTTGCGCCTAAATAACACATGCCAAATGATCTGAGCTCACAAGAATTGAAGCACAAGGTTGCCAAGTTAGCCAACTTAGGTTATTTTGAATGTATGCTGTTCAGAATAGACGTGTTTATGCAAATTATGTGCTTCGATCGCAACCCGTGATGGTGATCAATCGCCGCATATATTTGTGATCTGTATCGACACTATGTAAATTGTCTACACGGTGCGTGGTGGCTAGATGCGGAACTCAATTGATTACCTTATGTTTAGAACTGCATATATCCAATTCAGATTATAAGAATAAAATTCAATGTCAGCCGCCGTTAGGAGTGACAAAATATATATTGGAATGAACAGAAATGGTGAGAAACCTCAAAACAATTGGTCTATTCTTAAATGGACGTTATCATGTGCGACCAGTTATCTGTGACACTATCGACAGAATTCCTATAAATTTCCTACTTTCAGTTTCTGTTTCCCGAGAAATCAAACGCGTTGCACCAGGTTTCGATCCGTTGAATCTTGTTGATAAAATTTAACACTTGTAACTTGTGTCTGTTTTCTGGGACCCCATCCGTGAAGACAACTGCTGTGAATATGTGATGTAGGTGTTTGATCTATTGTGGGGAGAAAAGTTTAACAGATAACTACCATTGGTATCGGACTACAACAATCATATAGCTGAACGGTGTACCCATATCCACTTTTGTCAAATCTTTATTATCTTTGTTAAATAATTTAGACAAGTGACTTCCATTCCCTGGGGTTTAAGGATTAGCTGATTGAACTGTTTTCAAGTGTCTTACTGTCACTTCTTGTGTCATGTTCGCCATGACACAGCTAGATAGAAATTCAATGCAACATATCGCAAACCCTCCATGAGACTGAGAGTGACTTGCCTATGTCATGATTTTTCCCAAAAAAAGTTCCAACGGATGTTTAAGGAGATTAGCATTGCTAAATAGTATCTAGTGAATTTTGCAGTTTTTTGTCATGAGACACCGAAATACACAATGGTAGACAATGTCAATCACTAGCTGATTCGATTCAAGATTCGATTCGATGTCGATAAATAAATTAAATTAAACGCTCTTTATATGGGCGTGAGATTCGATTCGATGCAAAATCCCCGATTTGCAGATCCCTAGTAATTATGGTGCATGATTGAAGGGGATTAATATGATTATGACATGATAATCATTTTTGAAACTTTATTAAAGATAAAAGATAAACATAAAATCACAAATTGCTCCAAGTCATGGTAGTCCAAGTCTGCAGTTCTAACCAGTGAAATTTAATTATAAACACATAGAGCCTGTTTTGAGCAGCCAATCAGAATGTTGTTTCATTAGATCTTAGGATTAGCTTAAAGATGGCAGATCGAAGGAGACGGCCACATTTACTCACTGAAAATTCAATTAAAAACTACTTTGTCTTAAGAATTTTAATGCGAACATACCTGTATGGATAAATTGTTAAGCAAAGATCACAACAGAGGTATCAATACTGTTGTGAGTTGATGAGCAAAAGGTGTTTTTGTGAAGCTAAATGTTAGGTACAAGTAGGTCCAGTAAAAGTTAATTACCGGTATTGTTGCGATTATTAGCCGCATGTGCTGAAATAAGTAAACAGATGTAAATAACATTAATATTGTGCCGACCTGGGAATATGATTAGACTTGATCACCATAACATCATTCACAATAAGGAGACATGCAAAGGACCTATACATGCACATGGTAAATGACTCTTGACTAAAGAACGAGAACCTACCACTCACGCACGCACATCCTAAATGCCAGACACAAGAAACAGTGTCACACTAACAAATATAGTAATACTCAACCTGTTGAAAAGTTCTTTCCTCCATATATTGTACAACTATGAAGATATAAGGGGAAGATACGAGGGGGGCGGGTATTGGCATACAACGGCAACAAACTGTGGACAGTGGACTCAAACTAGAAATTATACAGGCTCTAAAAGATGTGACTAACATCTCTTAAACTATGTACATACATGTACTAGAACAAATGCAATAATATTTTATCTTTTACAGTGACCTTGTTTAGTGAAGGGATTATGGGCGCTGCTTGGTTGTTGTTTTATTGAAAGAACAATTGGTTTTAACAACAACTAATTAGAGGGATTATGGGATTATTTATAAGGGTCTTGATTAACTCAGTTGTAGTAATAACACACTTTATTAGCTGAATTCTAGAATAAAAATAATGAAACATATTTACACAAGCTCATAACATAAGCCAATATATACAATAATACAATAATAATCCCATTGGGACAGTCACGCCTCTAATTTCTTTCCAATGCTGCAGATCTTGGTAACTTTTAACAGGAGTTTGGACATTCTGATCTGTTCTTCTGTGTATTTCGCCCACATGTCGTCAATCTTGATGTCGATCAAATATGTATTAAAAACGACAAAACATATTAAAAGTAATAACTTTGATTTATTCATGTAATAAATTATTCCAAAAATATAAAAAATACTTAACTCATTAAAACATCAGAGATACATGTATACAAATAAGCTTCATTTATTATCTAATGTATAAGATAATATCAAATTATTACTCACAAACTATTAAAATTCCTCCCCAAAATAGATCTAAACCTTGGGAGATTCACCTGAAAATAGCCGAATTTTCCCTTGGCCGAATCTTCATGGACCTTCTTTTTTACATGGACATGTACCAACTTCCACCAATTTGAGCTCAAACCGTCAATGTTCTCTAACTTCTCTCATACCATGTAAAAAGTCATATTACCATAACCTGTTTTATCCTTCAGATTTGCATGCGTAATAATTACCCTGTATTCAAATGATCAATTTACATAATTTCAGGTTGAATTTGCCCTGATGTATTCTAGCCACACGGTTTAGGAAACTGATTACTATTGCCTTTCAAGTAATATCAACATTGTTCATTGAGAATTGAGCTTCATTGAGAATTGAGCTCCCTCGGTAGTCAATGAAGGTATAGTAAACATGCATGCAATAATACCAGATAATCAGCATGTCCATATTGTTAATAATAAATGTATCTGCATGGACAATAACCATTTGAGATGCATGTTGCAACCAGTATCGCAAGTTTACTAGTATTCATGGACATGGTAAGAGCGTCTTCGTTTGGTTGGATGTCTGATCCAAAATTCCAAATGCAAATCCACCATTGTCATATACAAATTCCCAACTTTGTGAAATTTAATTTGTAGTTAGAATTTTTGAACTGTTATCTCAAACTTTCAAATTGAAAAAATTGTCAGAATATTTCAAACTGGATGGGTTTTCAATTATGTACTATTTCAATGGAAGTGGGAAAATATTTAAAGATGCGCAATCCAAATTAACGCTCCTAAATTACTATTTCTTCGTGGGTAAAAAGGTATTTGATTTGAGTCGAGTAACCCACCCATCAAAAACTCAGTTACATGTATCAGATATCAATTTTTTTAATCTGTTATTTTTCACCACCTGGAATATTTGGCGGCCTGGCAAATATTCGACGAATGCCTACAGACACACTCACAATACCAAATTGTGTTGAACAAAATGTTGATATATAACACTTTTTGGTCAATTTTATACTTTAGTTGACAGCGGTTAGCATTATTTTTTGTCAATTAATCGATTCTAATAACTGAAGCGGCTTTTCAATAAATGTTGTTGTTGGAATCTTATCATATGGGGAACATTGAATCGGATTATGTACTTTTAAGTCATGGCTTAAAAACTCCACAACTTAATACTAAATTTGTACTGATTGGAAACTTAAAGGTACTCAAGACGGTCCCCATATCATCAAGTTACAACAACAACAACATTTCTTCAAAATAATCTTTAGTTATCAGAATTGATTAATTACAACAAAATAATGCTAACCACTGTCAACTATGGTATAATATTTCCCAAAACGTGTTATTTATCAACATGTTGTTCAATGAAATATGACCGTATTACCGCTTGATTTTAGAGTTATCAATCTTCGTATGCAATTTGTTCCGTTTGATGAATATTTTCCATGCGGAAAAAAGTACATATCTGGAGAAATAACAGATTTCAAAAATTTATATATGATCACTGAGCTTTGATGAGGAGGTTCCTCAATTTTAATCAACTATTTTTTATTCCCGAAGCCAAAGAAATAGTAACTTAGGGGTGTTTAATCGGACAATGCATCTTTAAGCAACAGAACACTCTTAACCCTTCCATGAATGGTGCTTCCTGAAATTTTGTGAAAACCCCGTGCCAATGCATTCTTTTATATATTTGTTAAACTTATTATCTGAACATTTCCTATGGGATAATTCTACTCATCAATGATGCTTTAGTATAGACAGAGTTAATAAACCTTGGACATCATTTTTCAGCTGTACCCACTGTGGACACCTTGAATCATTTTATTTTTGAGAAGAATGATTATATGTAACTAACTAACTATGGATAGAAAAGATGGAAGAATGTTATTTCGCAGAGATATGTTGTGTAAGCTAAGATTTTGAGTTCTTGCATGACCAGAATTATTCCTTCATCAAATTAGAAATATGATGCATGACCAGTGAAACTTAAACGGAATCGACTATAGTCAGGCCCAAGCCTTGAAATAGCGTGCCTGTCATTTGCAGAATGAGGTCCCCAGAGGTTGAATTTAGTGATGCTACCCCGCATAGCGGGTTAGCATCACCAAATTCACCCTCTGGGAACCTCATTCTGCTGAGTTGTAAGAGGGTGAATTTGGTGATGCTAGCCCGCTATTCGGGTAGCATCACTAAATTCACCCTCTGGGGACCTCATTCTGCAAATGACAGACACCCTATTTCAAGTCTTGTAATCAGGCCTGCAGAATTTATAGTTGTGCATGACCAGTGAAACTTAAACGGAATCAACTATTCAGGCCTTCAGAATTAATAGTTGTGCATGACCTATTTTTCGTTCGCCTGGTTTTGACTTATTAGCTCAACTTACTTTGTACGTTTGAGCTATTGCCATGGTTTGGCATCCGTCGTCCGTGTGTGCGTGTGTCTGTCAACAATTTCCTTTGGCGCGGGCTACAGGTCGTACCTTTGGTCTGATCTTTTGTCATGAATGTTGACATTGACATGTAGATGGGAACGAGTCATTTTGGTGTCATTCGGCCAAAAAACATGGCCGCTGGTGGCCATCTTGGATTTCAAAATTCAATCCATAGGCGCGGGCTACAGGTCGTACTGTTCGTCTCATCATCATGAAATTTATCATGGATGTTAATATTGACATGTAGATGGGAACGAGTGATTTTGGGGTCGTTCGGCCAAAAAACATGGCTGCCAGCAGCCATCTTGGATTTTACTCTTTGCATGACTAAATCCTTTGGCGCGGGCTACAGGTTGTAGCTTTGGTCGGAACTTCATGAAATTTGTCATCCTTTGGCGCGAGCTACAGGTCGTACCTTTGGTCCGATGTTTATGAAATTTGTCATGAATGTTGCCATTGACATGTAGATGGGAACGAGTCATTTTGGGGTCATTCGGCCAAAAAACATGGCTGCTGGTGGCCATCTTGGATTTCTCGCCGAGAGCTTTACGATGAATGGCAACAAGCCATATTTCCGACTAAATCCTGAAAAGTTACCCATAATTCTGCTGTGGCTAAGAGGTGGATTAATTCGAGCATTATTGTAGTTTTTCATTGAATACATTAAGAAGGTATTATCTTGGGAGTATTCTTGCATATCAGCAGCACGGTTAAACTATTATTGTCACCTTTTCTCCTAGCAACCGTAAGCTCCTCCCACTAATTAATATGTGTGGAAAACTCCATTGCAGTAATGAATTGATAATTAACCAGAGTCACTGTCTGCTACATAGAGGATGCCTATGGTTTTGAGTGAATACAATAATTATTTCATTCGTGACTAGCAATGGAAATATAAATTTTCAATGAGATCGCGAGTTGAAAATGGATATTTCCACTGCTAGTCACGAATGAAATAATATGGGATTTACTCAAAACACCATAGGTGTTCTATTTATTATATGTTTTGACCATGTCAATAATTATTATTTTTAATGCTTAAAGTTGCTAAATTATGCAGCATTTGCACTTATAATAGCACAACAAATTAAAGAATACATGGAATCAATTAGCTGATAGGTAGCAAACCGCTTTCAAGCTACAGTTCAGCTGATTTTACTGGAAGTAAGCGACAGTGAAGATATCATTTTTGATAACAAACAGTTATCTTTACTGTTGGTCTAGACATTAAATTGCAGAAATTTGCCACTATTTAATGGGGAAGCATATAAAAAATACATGTACTATGGTATTTATAAGTAAGAGTTGTTCTTTTTGTTTCATAATGCAGATGAACACTGATCAAATTGTTATTTCTTATCTAAATAGCCATGTTACCTCTTTGCAGATGGATGTGATGGAGTCCGTGTCCGTGTAGGTAGAAGAGTCAGTAGAATTAGCACGACTCGAAGAATTTCAGGTTCAGGCACAGCATGGACTGCTGGTGTGATAGCTGGATCCTACTATGGATCAAGAGCCTACCGAACTCGACGCAGATATTACTCAAATCAAGGTACAGTAATGCCCTAAATAATCGACTCCTTATCCACAACAGAATTATGGGTAACTTTTCAGGATTTAGTCGGAAATCTGTGTTATCTGTTTGTTGGATTGTCGTCTACTATTTTAACCTGAATAACCCTTCAAATAAATAATAAACCTTTCCTATGTATAATTTTTAACTCATGGGGAAAATCCAGTTTGTAAAGATATGGTTAATAGTAAATTTATAGCATTGTAATTTTTACAAGCCTTGAAATAGTGTGTCTGTCATTTGCAGAATGAGGTCCCCAGAGGGTGAATTTAGTGATATAGCGGGCTAGCATCACCAAATTCACCCTCTGGGGACCTCATTCTGCTTACACCTCAGCAGAATGAGGTCCCCAGAGGGTGAATTTGGTGATGCTAGCCTGCTATGCCGGGTAGCATCACTAAATTCACCCTCTGGTGACCTCATTCTGCAAATGACAAGACACACTATTTCAAGGCTTGAATTTTTATCTTCAAACGTATCTCTATTTCAAGTTCAAACAGAGGTAAAATTATTAAATTGTACCCTTCTCTCAATGATAACACAATGGATTAGCATTGCCATAAACATAACAAAATCTGTTTAACATCAGTCAGAACTAGACCAGCAGGGAAATATCCAGGACTGTTTAGATACATTGTACATGTTGCAAATTTGGGCGCCCAAACTCTACAAGCCCAAGTTCCAAAATTCTTATTGGTCAGTATTTTATCAACTTCAATTTTCCACTTTTTCAAGGTATAATTACCTAATTCAACAATATACTGTGTAAATAATAAATCAATATACTGTGTAAATAATAAATCAATATACTGTGTAAATAATAAATCAATATACTGTGTAAATAATAAATCAATATACTGTGTAAATAATAAATCTGCAGTTGCAATTGAGCTTTTTAATAGTTGCATGTCCAATTTTCCTATTAGAAAAATTAGGTCATCTCAAATTATATGGAGATATTCTCATCTGGAAAACAAGTGTCCCCAATAAATCTCTGGATTTTCCCCTGTATACTTGGTTCTCTAGTGGTGGCATGGTGTGAAGTATTACAGCGAAGCGTACAGTAAAATATCAATCACAACGGTCACATTAATATGAATGATATACACTTTGTCAAATTGAACTTGAATGGAATTTGGTATGCAGTTTTATAACCATGAAGTACATTTCAAGTTTGATTTTCGGTTCCATCCACCCATTTGTACCAGAGTAAAGGCCTTTTTTGACTTTTTATGTGAAATTTATGTTTTCTTGGTTTCATATTGATAACTGCAGTTAGCATTGGTTGATCACCACCAAACTTGTTACCTCTTTAAATAGTTTTTTTTCCGCCATATATAAGTTTTTACGAAATATATGTATGTGTTCATGCTCTCAATCTGGGACCTGGATGAGTATATAGTCTTTACTTTAACCTTTAGGAATTTTATGCTTTTAACAATGTATTTTGATCTCACAAAACGTGACCAAAAAAATATATATAACTACTAGTAGATTTAATTTTAGGCCTGATGATTTCGTGATAATTTAGAGTCCACATTATAATTTGCCATGATCTGACTTGTTTTAGAACCTACCATATGTAAAAACTATCAGTACAAGACAGAAAATAACACATCAGTGTACGGGAAGTTCATATGTCCAATGGCGACCCAAGACGACGATATGCAATACTGCTGCGGATCTAGTGGAGCTGAGTACTGTTGTGAATACTGGGACAGGTACGTTGATGATTACCTGGGACAGGTACGTTGATGATTAGCTGTGACATGTAGGTTGATAATTAGCTGGGATAGGTAGATTGATGATTACCTGGGACAGGTATGCTGATGATTACCTGGGACAGGTATGTTGATGATTAGTTGGGACAGGTATGTTGATGATTAGTTGGGACAGGTAGGTTGATGATTAATTGGGACAAGTATGTTGATGATTAGCTGGGATAGGTAGATTGATGATTACCTGTTACAGGTATGCTGATGATTAGTTGGGACAGGTATGCTGATGATTAGTTGGGACAGGTATGTTGATGATTAATTGGGACAAGTATGTTGATGATTAGCTGCGACAGGTAGGTTGATGATTACCTGGGATAGGTATGTTGATGATTAGCTGGGACAGGTAGGTTGATGACTAGTAGGGTTTGCAGTGGCCAAATAATACTTTTGTCAAAATTTATGTACATTTCTGAATTTGTTTTTGGCCATTTTTCAGAAACTTTTGCCAATTTGAAAAAAAAAAAATATATAATCATTGAGATAATGTAACCCAAAAAGAAAAAATGGAAATGAAAAAATAACTAAAGGCAAAGCAAAGATTTAACAGCTATCGCAGTACAGTGTTTTGGAGAATTTTGGCGGGGATACCCATTACCACCAGCAAGCATTACATCCGTGTCAGCTAATCACAACATCTATCAATAATGCGATGCAGATTCTTGCAGCCATTTAGGCAATTGTCAGAATGTCTATAATGGTGGTAGATCCGCCACATAGCTAAAAATAACGCCATAAACATTGTCTGTCACATTGAAAATTTTACACAAAATTAGAGGATCTAATTAAACTCTAAAAGCATATGTGAAGAGTCCATAATTGACCAATAATACCTAGCAAGGAGAATAGAAGTACGTATTTCCAAGAATTTAAACTGTTAACACCAGTTTGAAATGGGTTGATATACAAGATATATCTGTCATTCGTAAATATATTTTGTGCGCTGTGGCATCATACTGCGTGTATTCGATGCAGAAGTTATTTTATAATGACACAGAGCTAATTCTTGCTGGTGGTAATGGAAATCCCCCGCCCCCAAATTCTCCGGACTCCGTACTTTGATAGCTGTTGAGTCTGTGTTTTAGCCAGAACTGATGCTTAATAAAATATTTTGGCCAAATTATGTAAATTTCTTCGGTCATTTTCAAAACAATCTGGCCATTGTCACCTACAGCACAAACCCTGAGTAAAAAAAGTAAATGTACATTGCTCATACAGTGATCGATTCGCCACTCAGCTAAAAATAGCGCACTAAATTTTCCATCACATCAATAATTTCACAGAGTTATTTCCCGAGATATGTAATTTTTGGCAGCATGGCAAATAGTCGGTTTTGGACCAAATTGTGGATAAAGATGGATAACTTTTAAAATCAAGTAGTTTTCTGTGTTGGATATTTGACAATCCGGGCAGATTTTGTTGAACAAAATGTTGATAAATAACACATTTTGGGAAATTTTGTACTATAGTTGACTGGTTAGCATAATTTTTGGGCAATTAATCAATTCTGATAACTGAAGTGGCATTTCAAAAAATGTTGTTGGAAACTGATGATATGAGGACCATCGAATTGGATTGAGTACCTTTAAGCATCTAGAGTTGCTCTACTTCAGTAGGCTTCTAAATGTTTCACTGGTAATAAAAAAGTGAGACCCTTAAAGCCACATTGCACTCCCAAATATACATATTAATATTCTCTTTTTAAATTTTCCCGGCATCAATGTTCAGGTCCAGGAAGTCATTACACCATTTCTATTCATTGCTGTTCTGGAATCAGAAACGGAATAATGCACGACTGTCTGGAAAATAAAACCTGGATATGGTGTTTCTGACATTTGCAGAATGAGGTCCCCAGAGGGTGAATTTAATTATGCTACCCCACATAGCAGGCTAGCATCACCAAATTCACCCTCTGGAGACCTCATTCCTTCAGCCTCAACTTCTGGGAAGTATCTGTATTATCAAATTAACATTGTTTTAGTTACTTATTCCCTTCTGTTCAATTTCTATATCCCCTAATTTGCAGAAGATGACTCTCCAGAGCTGGTATCCTACGCTTTACCATAAAGTTATTGAAATAATATGCTACTAAGTCGAATTATGGCGAGTTCGCATGCTTAACTATCGATCCTCGCCATAAGAGGCTATCCTGAATTTGGGGCGTTTAGAATTAAACTACCCATCCAGGGAATGACATACAATTAACTCTCTATTAATGACCCTGACTTGGAGGTTGCAACACCTCAGCTGCAAGTCGTATTTGCTTTATCATGTAGTCGCTAGGTTCTGCTTTGCATTGCCTTAAGACTTGGAGGATGCAACACCTCAGCTGCAAGTCTGCTTGCTAGAATCGTGTGCCAAACTCCTGACTCTACATATTATGCATGGCGGCCACTGCAATGAGGGGGCGAGACATGCCAACTGATATAAACGGCTTGCAAAATCTAGATATGAGTGCTGCGTGATTGCTGCGTTAGGGGACTAGGCTGCCACCATCTCATGCAATTGCTGACTCCCCCCTCATAATTGCGCCTGCTGCAATGCCTGATTGTGACAATTCATGAAGCTGCCGAACGGACCTATGGTCTAGCATGCACCGCGAGACTAATATATGCGGTTTTCAGTCACTTGGTGACTGAAAGCTAGTGCGGCGAAGTGCCTGCTTATTTATGAGAGGCTTAATCATTGGGGCGGGTGGGGGGGGGGGGGGGGGGGGGGGGGGGGTTTCGATATGATTTAATACTTTTTGATAAACGATGGTGCTATGGAGCCAGTGACTTCCTCCAGGAGGAGCAAGACCTTCTAATTGGTCTAACAGTCGTGGAGAATCCCATGTTGGTGCACGTCTTGGTGGTGGTGGTGGCTGAGAAATTTAGTTTGTTTCTCCGCCAACAAAGTACGAATAAAAACAATATAAATTGAGAAACGCTTGATCGAGCTTGCATCGATCGCCGAGTAGTGAGGAAGAATGATGCGGTGATCGCTACGAACTAATCTCGGTCTCGTCACTTCGCGAATTCCTAGCATTCTGATTGGCTAATATTGAGGGACTGAATACTAAGCATTATTATCATTGGTAGAAATGGTGTGGACAAAGACTTGCTCAAGCGCGGGAACTTATCCGCAGTGAATAATCTTAGCACTCCGATTTGATTTAAATGTAGTTTTATTTATTTTAAGAGAAGACGTCATCGGAATATACCGCGATCTAAAAATAGATTTGGATAAAAGCCGTTCTAAATTTAACCCACGGATGCCGTCGTCGGAAAATAGATGACTATGCTTTAGACATAAATTGCTGCTAACGGGCTATATTAATTCGGTTCTTATCACTATTACCGATCTCCCGCTGATGAATATGCATATTAATAGGTGTATACTGAAGACTTCTCGAAATGCACACAAGTATAAAGCCAATCGGAATTGTTGGAGGGTCCATGGTTTGGATCTGCCGATCCCACATTTAGATTACAATTCTAATTAACAGGGCTACTTGCCATCCAATGCGAATCCTGATTCTCACTTTGGTTTTCGGAGAGATCTTGCTGTTTTTTCTTGTGGCTCTAAAAAAGAGCTAGAGTTAATTGCAAGGCATCGAGGTGTGGCAGACGCAGTTTCTCGCCTCCGATTTGGGTCCTGGGAGGTTCGAGGGGAGACCGAGCATTGGGCCACCAGACAGCGCGCCGGCTGATGCCGGATAATCTCGGGTGCTGTCCATAACAGTGTACATAGCACAGTCATCGGCCGGGGCAGAGACTTTTAACAAACACTCAATTTGTTCTACAACCATGAGGTTTTACCAGGGCTCAAACTTATTACCTTTCCACTTGTCACTGATTAGCATTGTCCTTTGTTTATGGGTGACCGTTCGATTTTTCTGGTGATAAATTTACACCGATCATCTTTCGCCCTTACTACGGTTCCATGGGGCGAAACACCAAGCCTTGGATTCCTTGCGAGTGTCAATCTGGCTTTCTGCAGTTATAGGCTGTTTTTTCTGCGAACCAAGTTGTGACTCACGTTTCTCTGTGCGTAGAACATTCATCAGCTTTTGACTCTACAGTCTTAGGACAATCCCAATGGTTTTTTTTACCTGTAGTACCAGGATTAGATCTATTCTCGCTCAATATCATGGCTTTACAGTTTGGGTTAGCTTATCAGGTTACGATATAGACAATTGAACTCACGCAATCTTCTAGGGTGGCGGTACGGTGGGTAATAACCTGTTCCATGTGAACAGGTGCATTTCAGAACTTTGAGCCTTGCATCATGCCAACAACACACGTTGATGCCCTGCTTGATGGAGTCCTTTGTAGGGGTGCCACGATTAGTCGTATAATCGATGAACCGTTGATAAAGCCGATCATCGATTACCATTTACATCGTCGATTAATATGCATTATGTAATTTGACATCGGGACATGTACAGTATTATTGAATACCGTGTTTGTTTTACACAGTTTAATCTACAACCGATGGGTTAACAACCTGTGATCGCATATCAACGCGATTCCGTCAACAGGGGTACTACTAACCTATGTTGCAAACAGTCTGCAGTTCATTTGATGATGCGCCATGGTTACTCTTCATGTTGTTGTTAATTCTACAAATTGGCGGCCCTGCCGCTTTGAAATTATGGCGATGTCATTGTATATTTCTACTTGTAAGGCGGAACTACATCTTTGATATATGCCGACTCACTGTCTTCAATGAGCTGAATGCACTTGCCCTTGAATCTGATTGAACCAATGGGAGTTGATTGAAATTCTCTGGAAACTAGGGAACCTATGGCATTTTAATCAGCAATGTTCTCCATGATGTCATTTGAGTATACTGTGCTTGAATAAGTATCCTTAGAGGTTAATTGTATAGGCTATTGCGTATCATGCAGTGAATGCTGAATGAACCTCGATATTATCAAATACAAACCGTCGGCCATTCATTATGCATTCCTACTTTATATGGTTTGCATGTTTGGCTATTCATACACTGAAATTCATATTTACGTTCGTTCTAATGACCTCACAAATTCTATTATCACCATAACATGGCCGATAATTGTGCAGGTATAGAATACATTCTGTTCATTGGTCAATAAAAGTGGTTTGTGATGCACTTCATTAATGTAAACATGTCCTGAGCCAGTGAGCCGATTCCTCAAACAACAGCAAATTGTAGTTACCCAGCACCAAGCCAATAGGCCATATTACAGAATACTTCCACTGCTGGTGTTAGGTACGATTAATCGATTATAGTCTGTTGTGGCCGACCTTGTTGATTATCAATATAAATAGTCGTGGCACCTCTGGAATCGGGCTTTATTGTACTCGGTGCTCCTTTTTTGACATGCTGTCTTGCATTACTCAAACAGACGGGCAATTCGTTTAACGGCGCACATGAGACAATCATTGTTGGCGACAGAGAGTCTCTGCCCGCGGGGAGGACCTAGGGTCCGGGTCCTCGCTGTATGAGCGACAGACAACCATCCGACCATACACACATGTGACTGGTCTTCGGTAAATTTTGCCTTCTGTTCACACCTCTGGCATACCTCCTCGACCTCATGTCGACCAAGTATATGCTTTCTCCTTGGTCGTTGCGGTGGGCTAAAAACCAATAACTGCTCATGGACCCGGGCCCTTCGGCTGTTAAGAACAATCAGTGAATAACAAGCAGACACAATCTTCTTGTTATCCACAGTCTGGTTGTTTTTGGGACCTTAATCATCCATGGCCTGTTCCTTCTTTCATACTGTTTGAAGTAGTTCCATCACGATGGGTCTCCTCCTTCTACACATTTTCTAACATGTTACATGCAGACTGCAAAGTATTCCTTTGAATCAAGTGTACGTGTAACTGCATACACTATTGGATTGACTATTTTCTTCTCGATTGTTTCGATACCAGAAAACATTTTGGGAATTTCCAAGTCCTATAACGCTCTTCATGGACTTCGTTACCTGGGGTTTTTGTTACCAGTTTCCAGACTTAAAGTAACTACCAATCATGGGCATTGTCGGACGGAATATGGCCTCTGTCCGGTGTATTAATTCACTGAAGTAACATACTGTCATTTTGATGGTCAGTCCGAAAATACTTCTTTTGCGCCTTTATCAGTTGGTCGAGTTAGACACCGTTACTGCCAGTAGGTCGCAAACCTTACAATCTTGATGCGGTGGCTATTTAATTCTGGGTTTTCTTCACCATACATGACTTGGTGGTATGTTTCTAATCGTATTTACAGTTGCCACTTCCTCGTTTTGCATCCATATTGACCATTCAGGTAACAATAGATTTCCTTCCTCTGGTGTCGAAACGTTGGGATATCTTGGTTCGTTCAGTGTCATATACCATGGAGCAGGGTGGTCTATGCTTTCTGCATATGACCAGCTTACTCCAGGGAGGAGGTGGCACATGCATGTACCTGCATATGACCTTGGGGAGATTTCACAATTACAGGTTTGTCTGACTTCAGAACCAAACGGGGGGGGGGGGGGGGGGGGGGGCGGGAGGTGCAGAGATTCAGCCAATGGGCTCATTCTTCCACTTTCTCCACTCTACCTTGTAACATCAATAAAATTTGCAAATCGGTACCTTTTGGATCCATTTGTTGCTACTCAGCAGTTTCAAATTAATTACTCTTAACTACAATACAATAGTTTCTCATTCCTCGCAGCCTCCTCCTATGAGATGATTCTACCATGTAGTTCATTGTGTAACGTATCTTTGAAGGGAATATAACATTTTCAACAGAAAATACATATTCCCTATAAGATACTTACACACTGAACTCACAGGTCCCTCCCAAATTGGGATTTTCCCTCCCCGCTGCTCGGTCACACCCCTCGAGTCTTGTAAGAGGATGAAAAAGAGACCTTGACCTGCTACGTCATATAAATAATGATTCAAAAAGGTACTTAAGCTATTTCGTACCAAAATAATAAATTTTAAACGGATCTCATAGAATCCTTTCTTGTGAATAAAGATGAATATACCATGTAGTTCAGTATGTAAGTATCTTATAGGGAATATGTATTTTCTATTGAAAATGTTATTTTTTGTATATTTTCAGTCCTGGTAGGGTGGCTGGCCTCGTGATTGGGCTGTTAATAGTAGCAATAGTAGTTGCGTTTTTAGTGTACTACTGCTGTTTGAGAAACCGTGGTTCCACACAGGGAACAGTGTTCAACAAAGTGTCCGGAAAGGGAAGAACATTCGTTAGCAGTATGTCACAAAGAAGTAAGTACCAATTAAATTAACATAGCTCCTTTGGAGTAATGATATCAAAGCATACCTACTTGGAATATTTCTAAACACATTTGTTAAAGGTGCATTCACAGTTCCAGAACTCCAGTTCCAAATATATAATTTAACATAGTTTTCTGCTTTGTTCTGTTAAAAAATGTTGAAAACTATATATGACATGTAATCTAAACATGTAAGTGCCAAAGATCATTTTGTTATTTAAGAAATAACTATTGTTTCGATTAGGGTTGTGCAGTTATAACCGAAAAGTTTGAAGATAAATTTGATAACGTGCGTAATAATAACTCATAACCTTAATTGATACAAGTGTTATTTCTTATAATTATATCCGTCATTTCACAAGAGAACCACCAAAATTAGAAGTTAGAAGTATAACGAGCGTACAACATTGAGACTATTTCCAACGAAAAAGACATGTGAAGTTGAAAGAGATACCTGTTACTCAAAACTTGTGCTCAACGTTGATTATATCGCATCGGAAATTCAGCGATTTTGAATCTTTAGGCACACTGGCAAAGTATGTGGCAGCCAATTGTTTCACAGTATTCCGTGGATTGACAGCTTATGATTAAATTATTGAAAACTTAACAAAAAACGTTTTGGTGTCCCTCTAAAACATCTTTAATATAGTGCTGAAAATTGGAATTTTTTCATATTTATATATAACTAGCTGATGTGCCCAACTTTGTCCGGGCTATTTAGAGATTTCTTTGTGATATCCCTCCGCCTGGGCAGAATATACAGCACCTGGACATACTATTGTTCGATCGGTCCTGAAACATGCCTATATGAGCGAGGTCAGGGTCAAGGACACAGTCGCACATGAAATTGGACCTGCCAATATTGTTTCCGGGATCAAAGTAGGCCTACATACCAAACTCAGGTCTGATCGGTCGATGTCCAGAAACATGCCTATATGAGCATATATGAGCGAGTTCAAGGACACGGTGCCCTTGAAATTGGACCCGTCCATGTTGTTCCCCATATTAAAGTAGGCCTACATACCAAATTTGAGTCGGATCGGTCAAGCAATTTTCGAGTCTATAACACACACACACAGCCACAAGAAGTTCCAAAATATATAGTAGATTTGCTGTGCGATCTTCATGCAAAAATGTAAGGTGGAAAAAATATTGGACATTTTCTGACCACAAAGTGATAATTTCTTTGATTTCAATTAAGTAATTCCGAGGCTTAGAAATATGTCACATACATGTATATAGCCATAGCTGATGCGAGCTTTATAAATTACAGTCTTACAAATAAACAAAATTAAGACAATAAACAGAATAGTAAAAACAGATCAAGATTGACCTTCATTGGCTGTTAGTTAAGTTAAAGATGTTTAATCCAATGCTCCCAAATTACTATTTCTTGGGCTTCGGGGGTAAAAAATATTTGATTTGAGTCGAGGAACCCACCCATGAATTTCTTATGTTTTACTTCAAATTTGTTTTATCTGGCCTGTATTACATAAAACGCCAATCAATTGTAAACTGAATGGACAACTAACACAGTTGATAGTAGACTTGAATTATGGAGTAATGATAAAAGCCATTAGACTACATCTCTTATTTATCCCACATGGTCATATCATAACAAAGACATGTTTGCCCGAATGACTACCTTTAACCCTTTTAGTGCCAGGGGCTGATCTCATCAGCCCTAATTTACGGTCTGTAAAATCGGCCCTAAAATTTTTTTTAAATACAAATTTTTTTAGATTTTTTTTAAAGATTTTTTTGGGTTGAATTGTTTTTGGGTATGCTTAAGCATGCTATAGCGACTTTAAAAACAAACTGGATAAAACCTTAGGGGCATGTTATAACTCAAAACTATCACCAAGTATTCATAGTAATAATTTTGATGCCCATGAAAAACGTAAGATTCCCTGGCACTAAACCTACAAAATAAGTCTGTTAAAGAATATAAGAAAAAATTATTAATATTGTAAAAAATTGTAAAAAATAATAACAAATGATGAAAAATTGTTAGGCCAATGCATTCTCTTATATATGCGAGGCGACCTATGGTCGACTCGCATATATAAGAGAATGCATTGGCACAGGGTATATGGGTTGATACAAAAATCTGACCTGGCACTGAAAGGGTTAATAATGAATGAACAGAAATTAGAACAGGTAGCCGAAACATGTTCTAAGCTTTAGGATTTCATCTGTTGCAAATTTACGCCCATTTTTTGGTCCCACAAGTGCCACGTCACAGAATAGATACTGTGCAACAGAGTGGATTCCCTAAAGCATGGGAACATGCTGTCCTGTTCAACTGGACCTAAAAATAACTGGATATATGAGATTAGTAAAGTTCTCTGAAAGGAAATTTAAATGTCAAAGGTCGAATTGCAGCTCAAGGGTGGGAGGGCGGGAGCAAAATAAACAGACTTATTATCTGAATCGGAGCCCATAAAAAGGCTGTGACCTTGTACTGTTGATATTAAGCTGCTTCTGAAATATAGGTCCTTTATCAGACTGGGCGATTAATTGGATGCAAAATAAGTTTATGTATGTCGTAAGTATGAGCTAAACCAAAATTGAGAAGAGTCGCAAACCCATTACTGTTGTGTATTAATCATGATCAAGGAAATTAACATTCATGTATCACTCTGCGCAGTTAATTTTAGCTGAAAGCCAGTGCACATGTTATGACATACTCTTATTTCTTAGCCCAATGACATATTTCAATGAAATCCATCTTTTACCTCTTGATATGATGAAAACAAGGTGCCAATTACCGGTATCATATTGCATAATATTTGAATCCCATATTTTCTTAACTGATATGCATGATTCACTTGTATTCGGGTGTTCAGAATCATGGTAAGAAATTTGGGGTAAACGAAAAAGTTTTTATTGTAAGTTTTAACCTGTTAACAGGTCCGCTTAAATTCCCATGGTGATCCAATCAAAAAAAGGGAACATAGTGTCAAACTCCATGCAGGGTTGACCTCCCTTGATGAATCGGTGACAACTGCTACCGGCAACATTTTACCAACATTTGGTGGACTTTAAGATATTAAGATATATACTAAGCTAACATAGCAACATTCTGCCCTTGTTAAGCACACAAAATATCGCATAAAATTTTTGTAATTTTGTACCTTAAGTTTGGAAAGTCCCACCAGAACCAAAGAACTATATTGTGAAATAGTGTGATTTGGTTCTCCGATTATTTTATCAACACAAATGTTTAAACGCACATTGACGACATTGTCACAACAACACGCATGGCAAGTCAAACACAAGAGTTCTAATTTGGTGCAATTTTGACGAGTAGCTTGCGAAAATCGTCAACAAAACAACCGCTCTGATTCTCCATTGTCATTAAGTTTTTAGTGCGGGAATTGTTCTCGAAGCACATGGGAAATTTTACTTTGGGGTGATCGGTTTTCGCTATTTTGGCTGGAAAACACCACTCTAAATATAGAAACCACAGACTAGTACCCAGCCAGTGACAGAGTCAGAAAGGAAGTATGACTGGTTCGCTCTGGTAGAGATTGGCATAGTGTAGCAACGCGACCGCCCCAGGGTGGAGGTATGGGGCCTGTCTAGGTTAACCCTTCTATGATTGGTGCATCCTGAAATTTTGCAAAAAAACCCTGTGCCTATGTATTCTCTTATATATGAGAAAACATTGTCTAACATTATTTACCTTGACTTTGTAAGGCTCCCTATGTGAGACTCGCACATATAAGAATGCACTGGCACAGGATCTTTAATACTGCACCAGCACAGCTCCCATCACCAAAGGGTTAATGCACACTGTGATTGGATACAACTGAATTATGTGATGATGTTCGTTTTTATAGGATACACAAGCAACACACATACTAGTAAGTAAATACATGTGTTATCAAGCCAGGATTTAATGTGTCTGTCATTTTCAGAATGAGGTCCACAGACAGTGAATTTAGTGATGTTATTCTGCACAGCGGGCTAGCATCACCAAATTCGCTCTCTAGGGACCTCATTCTGCTTAGGCCTCATATTCTGCAAAGTATCTCAATTTAGCATTGATTTTAGTTACTTTTTCCCCCTCCGTTCAGTTTCTATATCCCCTAATTTGCAGAAGATAAAAGCAGAATTGAGGTGAATAATGGGCGAACATCACCAATTTCAACTGGGGAATGTCAATCTGATCCTAGGTCACTCATAGCAGTTGAAGCCTAAGCAGAATGAGGTCCCCAGAGGTTGAATTAGGAGATGCTAGCCCGCCATGATGGGCAGGATAGCATCACTTAATTCACCCTCTGGGTACCTCATTCTGCAAATGACAGACACACTATTTCAAGTCTTGAATGTAGTTCCTTTTATTTGTTTTTGTTTGAATCCTATGATGTACGGTATATCGTCCGTTCTTTAGTCTAAATTTCTGTTGAAATTGTGTATTTGTTTTCTGCATTATCATTTCCAGAGTTATTCTACTTTATTTTTTTCCAATGTGTGACTTACCTTGATTTTCTCAAGTGATTGTAAATGGTAATTTCACTAGTGAATTATGTCACTTTAAATAGCACATTATGTGTTCATACGCGCTATAAAAATGTATTCGTCAAGGGTACAATGGTGGTATTATTCGGATTTCTGGTAAATCAGATGTCTATTTAGAATATAATAAACAGAATAATCACTTATTTAAACTGGTGACATGAAATAATTAATTTGAGACGGGGAATATTTTGTTAAACACTCAAGCGCAATGTACTCTCATGTGTGTACAACGTCCCTGCCTCTCATGAATTATTTCACATCACAAGTTCAATCAATTGATTACTCTCTATTTTATTATTTGGGTATGCCCACATATATATATAGCTGGTCAGTATACCACATGGGTGTTTTCTCCGGTGACAACTCATCAGCTCTTGTTATTCTTCAAGTGCAACATGTGAACAAGTTCTAAGTATTATAGTTAAACTTTAACACTTTAGGATACTTTGAAGAAAAATACCTATCATAATGAATGAACAAACAGACAGAAACCCTAGGAAAAGACGGGATTTGGCAATCTGAAATAATATTAGTACATATCATTTTGGGATTTATGAAATAAAATAATTATATGTATTGCCGAAGGCGCTTTTTTCCGTTGACAGTTACCACAATGGCCTGAGGTTTAGACTTGGTCACGCATTTTCTAGCCAGCCATCGCAGCACATAATAATATATGCTAAGCCATGGGTGTATTTTGGTGGGAACCAATACAATTCCAAAATATCACACATGATGATATAGCCAGGTTACCGATTCTAATTAATAATTCGCCATCTTTTGTTTTAGCATTGGGAGAAAACACACAAACTTTTAATCAATAAAATTCACCGTCCCCCACCCACTATATTTTAGCGTTTTCTTATCCGACTTTAGATTATTCATATAAATTTGTGCCTCTCTAAGACTGTTCTTATAGTCAGACTGGGGCACTGCTTTATGTTTTGTATCATTGATTGTTTTATATGTGTTGAATAATCCTGTCACATTCAATTGTTCTTGTGCTGACTCGCAATCAGGAATCAACCAATCATAATTATATATTTGAAGACTGGTCACACGGTTGTTATATGTTTCATGTTTATTAGATAATGGCTTATTTTTTCATCTGTACAGTAATGGCCTAAATACATTGCTATCATTTATATAGCTGTTTGTTTATACAACATGTCTCTCGTCACAGGTATTTCTAGCTTTTCCCATGACATATACCTGGTCTTGCATGCTGGAATATTTTCTGGTTGCTTCTTCTTGCCATATGGTATATATACATATATATTTTTCCAATTCAGTCTTTTGTGGCATTTGTACATTCACAATCTGATATTTGGAGAAGAGGTGATTCAAATTTAACATAGAAGCACAATTTAATTTTGTCTTAATTGATTTGCAATATCCCTTTTATGGCACTGTCTTTGACATCCGTCACATGTGTCAACCAGATGTGAAAATAAATTCTTCGGTTCAGAATAATGGACTTTATTTCACTTAATACCCATGTATGGATATGGTTGTTATTGGACTCAAACCTGAGGCATTACATAAATGCATATTCTATGATTGATTTGGTATATGCCTGTTATTGTTACAGATAATAATGATGAAAGGAAACCAGTTCTTACTACAGGTTATAATCAGATACAATACATATATATACTAATTATTACTGTCTTAATCAAATGCTTAAAAGGGTAATCCTGGTTTGAAAAATTATGAAATGGGTAAAAATTTGCATGATACATATTTGAAAAAGCTTATTCAGAGTAAACAAAACAAGCCTGCAAATAGCGTGCCTGTCATTTTCAGAATGAGGTCCCTAGAGGGTGAATTTAGTGATGCTATCCCATGTGGCAGGCTAACATAATCAAATTCACCCTCTGGAAACCTTCTTTTCTGCTTAGGCTTCAACTGCTATGGGAGACCAAGGATCAGATTGAATATCCCCAGTTGAAGTTGGTGATGTTCACCTATTAGCCACCTCATTTATGTATTTTATCTGCTGCAAATTAGGGATATAGAATCTTCCCAGAAGGGAAAAGGTAACTAAAATCAATGTTAACTTGAGACTATAGATACTTCCCAGAAGATGAGCCCTAAGCAGAATGAGGTCACTGTGCGGGATAGCATCACTAAATTCACCCTCTGGTGATCTCATTCTGCCAATGACAGGCACACCGTTTGCAGGCTTGGGAGTAAATACCAAATGGCAAAATCTCTGTCTGGTATACAATGTGTTGCATTATTAATCAAGCCTTGAAATAGTGTGTCTGTCATTTGCAGAATGAGGTCCCCAGAGGGTGAATATGGTGATGCTAGCCCGCTATGTGGGGTAGCATCACTAAATTCACCCTCTGGGGACCTCATTCTGCAAATGACAGGCACACTATTTCAAAGCTTGTGCATTATAATAGATAATTGGCCCCATATCTATTTAGAATATTTATCCGACCAAGCCTTGAGATAATGTGTCAGTCATTTGCAGAATGAGGTCCCCAGAGGGTGAATTTATTGACACTACCCTGCACAGTGGGCTACCATCACTAAATTCACCCTGTGGGGACCTTATTCTGCTCAGGCCTCTATAGTCTCAAATTAACATTGTTCTTAGTTACTTTTTCCTTTCTGCTCAGTTTCTATATTCCCTAATTTGATGATGCTGTGCGTGATATCATCACTAATATCACCCTCTGGGGACCTCATTCTGCTAATGACAGACACACTATTTCCAGGCTTGTTTTTCCCATTCAAACCTGGCTTGCCCCTTTAAACAGCCACATTTTCTAGCAAAAAATGAAATTTATATCAGCAGAAAGAGGGTGCATCTAAACTCACTTCTATTCAAGCTTTTCAGTCTAATTCTTTGATATGATAATAAAATGTTTGATTTACATGTGTATCACACAATAAAATTTGTTTTATAAAACAGATTGTATTCGTTGTGATGGTTTTTCAATTTCTCATAAAGTCATTGCTAATATATTTTCCCTGAGTAGTCACATGTTGCGCAATCCAATAAGGGTGAATATTTGTGCTACAGAATTTTAATTTCTTTTTCCTCTTCTGGAGAAGTCAAAAAATTTAGTCAGATTATCAAGCTGAACAAACTGCATTTCAGCAGTTTTTGTATTTTCCAGTTTTTTTTCTGCCTTTTTTGGTTTCAGACTTACGTTATTAACCTTTCCATGACTGGCGCTTCCTGAAATTTTGCGTAAACCCTGTGCCAATGCATTCTCTTATATACGTGAGTCTCCCTTAGGGAGCCTTGTATATACATTGTATAAGAGAATTCATTGGCCTTACAATATTTACCTTGACCTTGTCAGCCAGTGCATTCTCTTATATTTGCAAGGCTCCATATGGGAGACTCGCATATAGAAGAGAATGCACTGGCACAGGATCTTTAATGCTCCATCAGCGCAGCTCCCATCATGAAAGGATTAATTAACAAAAGAAAGTAAGGCTTGAAAAGGATATTGGCTCTAATTTCAGATAACAACATTATCGTAGTTTTCACATGTTTTCATAGAAAATTTTAACATCCAGCTGTATGGGTTTATATATCACCTTTATAGATTTATTGACTAACCAAATAACACAGTAATGTTTAGAAGCAATATATATAATATACATATAAAGCAATCAACATATGTATTGTTGCATGTATGGGCTTATAAAATTGTAAGTGGTCGAATAACATACTGTATAAATTCGCAAATTCGAAATTATACCAAGTATGCTGTTCAGACACTTACAATTTTATAAGCCCATAAATACAACAAAAAATACTTTGATTGCTTATAATTACGCCCCAGCATATTAGTTTCAACATATTAGAAAGAATAATTAAAAGCTGTCTGTTGTAAAAAAAAAATCGCAATTTCCGTTAGGCGAGTATCCATTTCGAACAATTGGACGAAATTTTATTGGCCAATTTTGCCCAAAAAAAAAATGCATGATAAAAGAACTTCCAAGGCTACTCAAGTCGAGATTGACTTGAATGTAAATAAATGAATCTGACGCAGAGGAACAATTAACAATTGTGTCATAAAAGCTCACTTTTTGAATTAGAAAATACAAATTAGATACTGTATACATTTGATGTGAATCTGCCTAATGTATTGATATTCAACATTATAGCAGTATCACAAATTTGAAATTAGGCCAATAGATCGCCTTAGAGAATTTAATTTGAAGTTTGCCGATTAGCAATAGGCATATGATTGTTACAGGTGAAGCCAGTTACACCAGAGCCATGTTATCTGGCAACTATTTGGATATGAATTATTGTTTGGCATTTCTCTCATATACTGATATGCATATGCCCTAACAGCATACAGTAATGCCCTAAGTAATCGACTCCTTAATCACAGCAGAATTATGGGTAGCTTTTCAGGATTTAGTCGGAAATATGGCTTGTTGCCATTCATCGGAAAGCTCTCACTAAGATAGTATATTTACTAATTATGATGGTGTGCTTTCTCACTATAATGGTTTTATAAATGGGCTATTGTATGGATATCATTGGAACCGGCTCCTTGACCACATTGTGATAGTTACAGTTATACCCTGTGCCAATGCATTCTCTTATATATATAAGAGAATGCATTGGCCTAAAAAAAATCTTTTTTTACCATTTTTTCTTACATTCTTTAACAATTTTATAATTTTTAATGTGTTAAGCCAATGCATTATCTTATATATGCGAGGCGACCTATGGTCGACTCGCATATATAAGAGAATGCATTGGCACAGGGCCGTTCTGTTAGGTAAAGGGTTAAATGTATCATACATATTGAATGATAGAAGCTTGATGTTGAGGTGTAAATTGAACTTCAGCCATTGTTACTTCTCCCTGGTAACGGTTACAGTACACTTCTCCCTAATAACCAAACAGGGAGCAGGGGTGCCGGAAGAGGGGGGCAGAGGGGGCAGCTGACCCCCCTGCCCTTGACCAAGGGGGGCGAGCGGGTGCAGGAATTGCCCTTTTTCTGGAGACAGAAAATGCTTTTTGTGTGTTTAATCTCGTGTTTTTATAGCAAAATGTGACTTTTTTGGTCCAAATACCACCAATTTCACAAGGAATATAATTTTTTTGTCAATTTTATCACAAAACGGCCATAAAAACCGACAAATACCTTAAAATAGGGATTTTTGCCACAATGAATTTATGGTTATTTTCCCGAGTTTGCGGAGAAAATGCCCTTTTTTGCGGAAAAGTGCCCTTTTTGTAGGCTCTGCCCCCCTGCCCTTGGATGCTTCCGGTGCCCCTGACAGGGAGAAGTGACTTACAGGGAGAAGTGACTTCTCACAATTTGAAACCTCAAGGCTGAAGCACATGGATGATGACTGTCAGCAGAATATGAATAATATTCTGGTTGATTGATAACATGTGGGGTATTGAGGTCTTGTAGCTTCCTGTCACTCTGAGACTTGGTTGAACATAAGCACCAAGTTATTGATGTAATTCCATGTTAATATCAGATACACATGACAACTCATAATACAGAGGACATATTGTATTTGTGTTTCAAGAGCAGAAAGTCATTTGGACATACATGTTGGTATAAAGATGCCAAATTGTTTTCTTGAGTATTTATTTAATTGTGAATTCTCGCAAAGCAAAGGAATTATTGATAATTTTTCAGCCAGCCATCTTCTGACCAGTTACTTGATGACAGTGAAGTGAAACAATAAATTTTACGTTATCTTTCTGAATATTTGCAGCTAGATCAACGGATTATATGAGGAAATCTTTATTTTTGACTTATTTATATGTTATTTGTGCCTATTTTGGTGTGCAATAAAGCACCTCTTGCAAATAAATAGATAAGAAACAGTCATTTTAGAATGGAATGATTTGGTGCAAGCAAATTTGATGCGAATATCTGAAATATGCAATTAGTGATATTCAGTTAACATAAATTTACTTCATTAAGATTACGATTTCTGAAACTGGCATAAGTTGAATGTGATGATTATTCCTTGTTGCCACCAAGCTACAGTAATGCCCTAAATAATCGACTCCATAACCACAGCAGAATTATGGGTAACTTTTCAGGATTTAGTCTGAAATATGGCTTGTTGCCATTCATCGGAAAGCTCTCATTCTCTAATTAGATGTTTCAAATTGGGAGAAGTCACTTCTCCCTGTTTGGTTATTAGGGAGAAGTGTTTTCAGGGAGAAGTAACAATGACTGAAGTTCAATTTACACCCCAACATTACCCTTCTATGATTCAATAAGTATTATAGATTATTAATTCAGGATTTAGTCGGAAATATGGCTTGTTGCCATTCATCGGAAAGCTCTCACTGAGAGCTTTCCGATGAATGGCAACAAGCCATATTTCTGACTAAATAATGAAAAGTTACCCATAATTCTGCTGTAGTTAAGGAGTCGATTATATATGGCATTACTGTACGTGACAACAGAATTCACTTTATTACACATGAAGATCACTTAGATGCCATCAGACTGATAATGGATGCTTCTCAAACAAATAAGCACTTTGTCAGTGCTCAGTGAAAAAGAAAATTGAGAAACATTAAATAATTCCCAATTTTCTACTTCATTAGGTATTTACAATTTCCTGTTATGATCATGATGAACTGATAATGTTGCATTCTCTCATATTCAATTAAAATTTGTGACATTATTGATACCTAGTCCAAGTTTTCTTTGGCGTAAACCCGCTAGAGACATCGGTTGGGATAATGCTGTTTTAGATCAAAGTCCTGCGTGTATATCAGGTTTTAGCGTTGTTGACCTGCTAACCTAAAATCCCAAATAACTGTAATAAAAAGTCACATAGTGACAGTATGACAGTAAACTGGTTTATTCCATAGAAATTATTATATTTGCTCTGAACTCTACAAGAGTTGTGAACTAAAAGTAGTAATGTGATGTGAAAAATATATTTGATCACTATGTATTCTAGAATACAAACTCATTTGACCTTGCGAAGTGACAGTTTGTATCAAATTGTGAACAAACTGAGGTTACTCATACAGTAATGCCCTAAGTAATCGACTCCTTAAACACAGCAGAATTATGGGTATCTTTTCAGGATTTAGTCGGAAATATGGCTTGTTGCCATTCATCGGAAAGTTCTCCCCGAGAGCTTTCCGATGAATGGCAACAAGCCATATTTCCGACTAAATCCTGAAAAGTTACCCATAATTCTGCTGTGTTTAAGGAGTCGATTACTTAGGGCATTACTGTAATTACACATCATAATTGATGCTCAGTTTAACAATAAAGTTAGATTATAATACATCATTATGACCATAAGATGTCACATTTTCCAATATATATAGCATCATGTATTGATTTGTAGGGTAAAATCAATTAAATTGATGAAAAATCCCGCCACTGGATCTGGGCATAAAGTCTGTTATAGAAAGATATATACACCAGGATTTGATGTAAAACAGCATTATCCCAACTGATTTGATTAGCTGGTTTACATGGAACTAAACTTGGTTGCTACCTTGACCCTTTTATAACTGGACTTGCTGATGGGCTATATAATTATTTGATTGTTATCATATGTTGTTTGTTGAATTCATTAGCAGACAGATGGGTAGTTATTATATTCTAATTTGTTGGTGATGCTCATCTAATAACTGTTTGTTTATATTTTATTGAACATAATAGCTGTACATGTACATACAGTAATGCCCTAAATAATCGACTCCTTAACCACAGCAGAATTATGGGTAATTTTTCAAGATTTAGTCGGAAATATGGCTTGTTGCCATCCATCGGAAAGCTCTCAGTTTCTGCTGTGGTTTAAGAGTCGAATATTTAGGGCATTACTGTACAAGATATGAATTGAGATCAACTTCATTGAGATTCCATTTATTTGTTGAAGTCCAGATAAACAACAAAATAGTTTGTTTCTCAGAGAGAGCCTTGTCCCCAAAAAACCTGTTCGTCAAGCTTATTTATGACCTAGAGTAATGACCTAAATAATCGACTCCTTAACCACAGCAGAATTATGGGTAACTTTCCAGGATTTAGTCGGAAATATGGCTTGTTGCCATTCATCGGAAAGCTCTGTGAGAGCTTTCCGATGAATGGCAACAAGCCATATTTCCGACTAAATCCTGAAAAATTACCCATAATTCTGCTGTGGTTAAGGAGTCGATTATTTAGAGCATTACTGTACGGTTAGTAAGATTTACTTAGGAATTATATGTCAAAATTACATAACCTAGCATGTTCATATACAACCGGTTAGTAAGATTTACTTAGGAATTATATGTCAAAATTACATAACCTAGCATGTATCATATACAACCGGTTAGTAAGATTTACTTAGGAATTATATGTCAAAATTACATAACCTAGCATGTATCATATACAACCGGTTAGTAAGATTTACTTAGGAATTATATGTCAAAATTACATAACCTAGCATGTATCATATACAACCGGTTAGTAAGATTTACTTAGGAATTATATGTACATAAATAAATAGATACTGCTCATCCCTATTCATTTGACAAAAGTCTTCATAGCAAAAGTTGACAACTCAAGATGCACCAATGCTGTATGTCCATAAAAACAAGTCATTGTTTTCATTTAGAAATCCATGTATATTGCATATAAACACCAACAGTGTTGAATAAAGTTTGATGCTGTGCCCATTTAGAGACCGAGTTTATATCAAATTATACAGATGAAGTTTCTGTCTTAATGAGTAATAATTTATCCACACAACTTGTATCTATTAAATCTGGGTTTAACGAACATCAATCCTGATTCAGTATATTGCCCATTGTTTAGTGTCTTTGGTGAATATGGGACTAATATAAATTGTTGATATACCTGTTTCCCCACAAATATAATTGAATTAATCAATAAATTAAAAAAATCTGTCTTACTCTTCACTTTATAAAACATATTTCCTGAGAAACAGACTATTTTGTTTATCTACATGTAGTCTAATATCCAAGCCTGCAAATAAAGTGTGTTGTCATTTGCAGAATGTGGTCCCCAGATTGTGAATTTAGTGACGCTATCCTACACGGCAGGCTAGCATCACCAAATTCATCCCCTGGGAACCACATTCTGCTTCGTCCTCAACTGCTATGGGAGACCTAGGATCAGATTTAAGTTCCCCAGTTGAAGTTGGTGATGTTCACCCATTAGTCACCTCAATTATACATTTTATCTTCTACAAATTAGGGGATATAGAAACTTCCCAGAAGGGAAAAATAACTATTAACAATGTTAATTTGAGACTATAGATACTTAAATTCCCAGAAGGTGATGCCTAAGCAGAATGAGGTCTCCAGAGGGTGAATTTGGTGATGCTAGCAACTGTGCGGGATAGCATCACTAAATTCACCCTCTGGGGACCTCATTCTGCAAATGACAGACACACTATTTGCACGCTTGAATAACCCTACAGATGAATGAACTGGAATCCATATGGTGCTTATTTGCATTTTGTTTTGTTATATTAACTGAAACTCCAGCAAACAAAAGACCAATGCATTTTATACTTTTAGAGCTGGTCATTGGAAAATTCATCAAATTCACAATAATTAAAAAAATTTCCTCTCTATGCTACAGACCCGCTTCCATCTGCAAATTATGTCTCTCAGCCTCAACCACAGTATCAACATGGTCCTGCTGTACAACAGCCTCCAGCCTATGGATATGGATATGATGGACCAATGGCTCAGCCACCAGCCCCTATGGCTCAGCCACCGCCTACAATGGTTCAACCCCCTCCTCCTGCAATTGGTAAGTATTAAAGTTGTCATGGTTCAACCAGGGATCTGATGGTGATCGAGCAATTTAGCCACCTCTCCATGGTTTTGATCAATTGTCTTCCCAGCTTAATCCTAAATCGTTAACCTCTCAACATTTATAAATTAGCTCTTATCACATACCTGTACAGGGTGCTTTCTACAGTCTAACCTATCACTTGATAAAAATTTAATCTCTTAGGAGACGCTAAGTCAATTTCCCCATTTCTCAGGCCCGCACGCGTTATCCTGAAACCCTGCATGTGCTACCTTTTTATTAGTGGGCTACAGTAATGCCCTAAGTAATCGACTCCTTAACCACAGCAGAATTATGGGTAACTTTTCAGGATTTAGTCGGAAATATGGCTTGTTGCCATTCATCGGAAAGCTCTCGGGGAGCAACAAGCCATATTTCCGACTAAATCCTGAAAAGTTACCCATAATTATGCTGTGGTTAAGGACTCGATTACTTAGGGCATTACTGTAGCATCACCCTAGATCATTCCATGAATCTCTACTCTGGCTAACGCCCGTAGAGATCATATTCCACCAGTACAAAACCTGGGAACTTTTTGAAGTTTTGACAAGGAACCTTATAAAGTCGAAAACATAATGCGGGGAATAGATATCTTAGTTATCTTTTCCTTTATGATGTAAACTGTAGGTGAATGTCCAACTAAAAATTGCATGCTTTTCTCTTAATTTTGTGAGCCGATATCGCAATAAACATCAAATTAATTACCCAGGAAAAATGCCGTAATTGTATCACTCACAATTTCACTTAAATCATGAAATTTCTAGTTGGTACCTTCACCTACAGTGCAAATAATTATACCGATGCAAATTATTATATAGTGATACTTGTTTTAGGGGATAGCAGGATGACAGCCCGATAGGGCTAGGCTAACCCCCAACAATATATACAGCATTTATATTATTATATGTTACTGTCATTGTATTATTCATGTGTATATTGTAAATAAATTATTCTATCCTAATTACATTATTAAGAAACAGATAATAACTAAGAAATATATTCCCTGTGTTATTTTTCGACTTTATAAGTTTCCCCGTCAAAACTTCCAAAGGTTCCAAGGTTTTGTACTGGTGGAATATGATCTCTATGGGCTTTAGCCAGAGTAGAGATTGATGGCATGATGTAGCATCACCCAAATTCACCCTCTGGGGACCTCATTCTGCTTTGTAGGTCGCAACTGCTATGATAATTGGAAACCCACTATCTGATTGAAGTTCTCCAGTTGAAATTGAAGATACTTCCCAGAAGATGAGGCCTAAGCAGAGTGAGGTTCCCAATTGGTGAACTTAATGTTGCTAGCCCGCTGTGCTGGGTATCATCACTAAATTCATCCTCCGGGGATCTCATTCTGCAAACAGACACACTATTTCAAGGCTTAAAATTAACATCACAGTAAATGTCAATGGATTGTGACACAGGTTTTCTTTCATAGCTTTTAGAGTTATCCCTCTTCAGTTGTATTGATATATATTGCACAATGAGCAGGACAATTGTTGCTTATTACAGGTGTGTTTATTTTCTGTATATTTGTCAGAAATAATCTGTCATGAAAGCCAAATAGGTGACCATTTTTGTAGCTCGAAAATGCATACTTATTCAATATAAGACTTTTTGGACTATTAATGGATATTTTTATTTCACCATTATTTTTTCCGACAGTAGGCACTCAGGCTTCTAATATTTTGTACCTTGGTATTACCTATTGCTAGATTCATACAAATTTATTGGTTGTTTCATGTCTTTGTGAAATAATTATTTTTCGGAGTATTTTATTCAATTTATCAAAGTTTATTGGCTTTTAAGTAGATATGGAACAGAATGAAATGTGAATAAAATACATATAAATAAAAATAATAACAATTTATCACCGATACACAGAAATGTATCGAGAATATTTAGATTTTATATTTTATTCAAAAAGAACATAATATGACTACATTTTATGTGAGGACAAACTGCGAATTAGACATGTTGGTCGACTTTCAGCACCTATTTGTTTGGCATTTTTGACAATTCTTCTGATAAATGTCTTTGTACGAAACATCCAGCACCTGTCATACATGTACAATGTAGGACATAGATCAGACACTCTCAAAAACAAACTGATTGTATCAAGATTGTTACCTCCTCATAGCGTAGTCTTGCTTGTTTATGGTGACTGTCAGCAGGTTGACTTAAATTTTCATGGTGATCCAATCACAGCAGTGAACTTAGACCTTCTCTCAAAACATGAGGTTTTTTATTGGGAAATTTTGTTCGCACTCATGATTGACAGATGTTTCTGAACTCTGATTACAGTAATGCCCTAAATAATCGACTCCTTAACCACATCAGAATTATGGGTAATTTTTCAGGATTTAGTCAGAAATATGGCTTGTTGCCATTCATCGGAAAGTTCTCAATGAGAACAAGCCATATTTCGGACTAAATCCTGAAAAATTACCCATAATTCTGCTGTGGTTAAGGAGTCGATTATTTAGAGCATTACTGTAGTTTCGCCCTATTAGTGCTATGGTGAACTGAATAGTTCCCCAGATTTTGATTTGTGTGAAGTTACTGTGAACGTGACCAGGCCTAAAAACATGGTGCCGGACATTTGCAAAATGAGGTCTCCAGAGGGTGAAATTACTGATGCTATCCTGTACGTTGAGCTAGCATCACTAAATTCACCCTCTGGGGACCTCATTCTGCTTAGGCGTCATCTTCTCTGGAAAGTATCTGGCAATATCAGGCACATTATTTCCAGGCCTTCAGACCAGAAGTACTCATTGCTTATCAGTGTCAATAGCTTCTGCATTAGATAAATAATGTCATGAAAGGTTGATGTATCTACTTTAAGTTGCAGGTAGACAAGGCAAAGAAAAACATTATTTTAGGGCTTCACGGTATTTAGTCATATCGCGATACTGTGTTTGACACCGTGTAGTCGGTTTCACTTTATGCAAATAGTCGGTACATCGTAGGCTCGTAGCCGCCGGTGTGGATATTAATACCGACGATATCACTATCAGTGTCAAGTATTTAACAACCCTCAAGACCTCGAATGCTGAGACAAAGGCCACGGCTAATGGCTTCGGTTTAGCGTGGCGTCAAATTTAATTAACTCTCACTGCTCCATAAGCGTTTGTCAACACACTGCGGACAAGAGAAACCAGAGAAAGTTAATATGCTCACATATCTCGCTTCCAATTTGTAATTAAGTTGACGTTATTGTTGTGTGTTTAAATCTATTCTATGCTTGTCACACGAGTTATCTTGTTTTGCTTGTACAATATAAAATATGAAATAAATACATGTTTGCTGTTATTATTTACATGAGCGACTGTTAGCGACAGTTTTAATGTCATAAGCGACCCGCAGTTGGTAGAGAATTCCTGATTACGTCAGGCACTTTTAAATATATGTATCCGTCGTATAAACAACGAAACTCAGGACCATTTATATTAATTATTTATTTTATATATCTGTCAAAGCAACATTTGTTCATAATTATTATCAGCAAATGAATGCAACATATTGCCAAGTATATCAAATCAATAATGCTATATATTTTTTCTAGTATCATGCTCAAACAGTTCTACTCAAATTTATTGGTGACGATATTTAGTCATACCGTGGTATCATTTTCAATACCGTAGTCGGTATTAAAATCAGGATACCGTGAAGCTCTACATTATTTGTTAAAATTCATGCACTTGCTCCATGAAAATGCATTGAAATACTTGCTGAAATTATCATTTATTTGTTATAATGGATAAATAATCAACAGCTTCATTTACTTGTCCATATTGTCTTGTTGGGTCCAGGAGGAAATGGAAAGTTTTACTCAAAAATATTATTTATTCTAAATTTCAGATTCAAAAGGTGGCATGCCACCCGGTGGCACATCATATCCTGGAACTCTAATGGATCCACCACCACCACCATTAGCTGTTGACCAATTTGGACAGGTGCCATTCCGCCAGCCTCAGCCATATCCACCAGCAGCACCTCAACCATACCCAGTGCCTGGTTCACAGCCATTCCCAACCGCACCTGGCGGACAGCCGTGTCCACCATACCCTGGATCACAGCAGCCTGCACCTCTCCCTCCACCTTACAGTCCTCAATCAGATGCATAGAATCACATACAAGTAATCAACAGCTTCTCAATCAAGCCTGGAAGTAGTGTGCCTGTCATCTGCAGAATGAGGTCCCCAGAGGGTGAATTTAGTGGTGCTATCCCACACAGTGGGCTAGTGTCACTAAATTCACCCCCTGGGTACCTCATTCTGCTTAGACCTCAACTGCTATGGGAGACCTAGGTTCAGAGTGAAGCTCCCCAGTTGGAAGTTGGTGATGTTCACCTATTAGTCACCTCAGTTATACATTTTATCTTCTGGAAAATAGTGATATAGAAAAAGGATATTGAAAAAGTAACTAAAAACAATGTTAATTTAAGACTATATATACTTCCCAGAAGATGAGGCCTAAGCAGAATGAGGTCCCCAGATGGTTAATTTGGTGATGCTGGCCCACTGCGGGGTAGCATCACTAAATTCACCCTCTGTGACCTCATTCTGCAAATGTTAGGCACACTATTTCCAGGCACCTATTTTGAATGCATATTAACCCTTAGAATCTCATGTAAGTACACAAGCCCCATGCAGAGTTCAGTCCCCTACAGAGGACTCACCGCTGCCCGCACCTACACGTAATGTGAAGAAATGTGGTATTTATTGATTTGAGACTTTTGTTGGTTACAATTCATTCTGTATTATTCTGAGAAACAGAACTGTCCATATTCATTTGAAAATGGTGTAGATCAAACCTGAATGAATTGCAACTGGCAAAACACATCAATAATAAAATGTTAGATTTAATTCAGAAAATACACGTGCCGGCAGCGTTCAGACATCGCTTAGCGAGGGGACTGAACTCTGTGTTGCAGCTTGGTAAGTATCAGCAGCTTCTCAATTCAATGCATATTAACCATTTCTTTCCTAAATACTCTTTGACGAGAAGTTCCCTTGGAAAATGTTCAGATAATAAGTTCAACAAGTAGCCATGGGCTGTTTTTTTTACTTATTGTCTGAACATTTCCCTCCAATGAATAGGAATCCTTCTGCACTTGTATTATGTTTTTGTCTGTCTGCCAGTTGCTTCTATTTCATGAACATCCCTCCAGATGAATAATCAGTCCTCCATATTGGCCAAAGCTGTGTTAAATGCCTTGGCAACATGTGGAATCTAACATGCCACAGCATTAACTTTGAAATGGGACATTTTTCCTAATTTTGAGGGCTGAATAATAGACCATTCCATTGTATACTTTTATAACTGAGTGGGAGAATCCATTCAGTAAAGAATAGATTAATGTGCACAAGGCAGTGTTTAATATACGAACTACACCCACTTTCTTTTCAATAGTACTTCATCACTTTTTTCCGAAAAAAATTACTTTGTTGAAAGAGAATAAGTTATAAACTAAAAAGACAAGTGAATATATCATGTCATGTAGTTTAGGGTCTTCTATAAAGATTATTAACAAAGTAACTTTATCTGTTCAAAACTTTTGGTTGTCTTGGCCTGTATCAACATATAAATCAAATGTATTTTTAAATATATATCGAGAGTATATCTACATAAATGGAATGCAATTTGATATGCAGGTTTAAAATCAGTTTCGTCAGATAACTCCAAGTTTACATAGAATCTTTCTTAAATGCTATTTGAAAAAAGCCAACATTCGAATTACACCACCGTGGCCGTATTACACCACCGTGGCGGTGCTCTTGTTATTTTTACCATTCACACAGATTCACATATTTAATTAAATTTCTCCATGTTAGGCCAAATATATATAATTTCTGAGTTCTCAGGCACCTCCCTCTCACTGAAATTTTCTTGTAAAATTTTATTTGTTTCTAGAGTATGTTTTCCAAATTTTGAGAGCCTTGCTCCCTCATCTCAAATTTGAGATCTAATCGCCTGAGAACACATATATTTTATTTTAATGGCCTTCTGTCGTTAAATACAATGTACTCAAGCAAACCAAACAGTCAATTGCAAGATCAACATTATTTTGGTTGATAATCATGTTAATTATTAAACAATGCAATAACTTTACAACGAATCTCTTGTAATAAAAACTCTCTTCACTTCATAGCCATCATTTCCATAGCAACCAGTTGTCATTTCCATAGCAACCAGTTATTATTTCTATCTTTTTATTTTCAGGTCCAGCTCTTCAGCGAGTAGAAAGATTGAAAGAATTTGGTGGTCACTAATTTAATCAGTGGTATATGTTGTCATCACATATTCTAGGTAATCATATGGTTGGATGATTCCATGGCAACCCGCCATATTGGCCACGAGAAGCCAGAGTTAACAAATTGTTAAACATTAGCCAAATATATCAATCTTGAATGTATGCATTTGAAACTAATTTTATCTGACCACATTGGATGATGTCCTAGGTAACATATATGTTGAAATTGTTCTCATTGTTTGGGGAATTTGTTTTATTTTAGACCAACTGTAGCCTTATCAAATTATGTTTATCATTGTGTCAAAGATTGGAAATTTAAAAATATGTATTCATCTTATGCTACAATTCCAGAAATAACTTTATTGATAATTTTTATTTTTTAGACTTTTTATTGACACTATATACATGGATATATTAAAACATTTCATAAACAGCATAATGACAATAACAAAAATAATGTCCTGATATGGGCAGAGGAGGGGGACTTTCGCTCACAACTTGTACACGCCTGACACACATTCAAATCACAACGACTCTTCATACTTTTTTAGCTCAACTTGACAAAGTCAAGTTTGAGCTATTGCTATGGGTTGGCGTCCGTCGTTCATCCGGGATCCATCAACATTTTCTGTTAGCACACCCTACAGGTCACATCTCTCATCTGATTGTCACCAAACTTCATACGGATCTTCTAGATGGGAGCCATCAAATTTTTCCAAATTTCATTGAAAAAACATGGCCACCAGTGGCCATCTTGGATTTTTCTCTTTATGACTAAATCCTTTGGCACATCATACAGGGTACCTCCCTCATACAATCAACTCTAAACATCGTATGGATCTTCGGGGTGACCTCTTAGATGGGAGCCCTAATTTTTTCCAAATTTTAATTCATAACATGGTTGCCAGCAGCCATCTTGGAATTCAAATTTGAATCCACCGGCACACGCTGCAGCCAGCATTTATAGGAGAATTGTTTTGAAAATTTACTGGCATGTTCAGGATCACCTCTAGCTATCAAATTTTAAATAGTTCTATGATGAAATTTTTTTTACTCTTTGCATGACTAAATCCATTGGCACACCCTACAGACCACATCCCTGATCCAGTCGTCACCAAACTTCATATGAATCTCTTGGGTAACCACCAGATGGAAGCCATCACATTTTCCTCATTTCATTGAAAAACATGGCCGCAAACGGCCATCTTGGATTTTACTCTTTCTATGACTAAATTCTTCTGCGCACCCAAGAGGCCATCTCCCTATTCCGTTCATCACCAAACTTCATATGGATCTTTGGGGTGACCTGTAGATGGGAGCCGTCTCAGATATTACTCTTTCTAGTAGTATTACTGCATGTTGTGGCACTCCCTACAGCCAAACTTTTTCATCCGGGTTAATCCCAAACTGTTTATGCATATTCAGGGTAAACTCAAGTTAGATAAGCATTTAAACTTTCTGAGTTCACTATCGCTCTATGGACTGTCATATATGGCATGATCCCATTTCCAAGTTGAGCTACATTGTCATTGACACTTTCATTATTACACAGACTAGTTTATTAATGGACAATCAAATGTTATATGGTGTTCTAGATGGTATATATATACATGTAATTTATAGTCTCCAATATGACAAAATGTTGCCTCTATATTTGCTTTAGATCTTGATGTATAGAATATAAACAATATTTAATAGTAAAAAACAAAATAACCTAAAATATTTTATTGTTGATTTTACATGACAATTTTGAACAATTCTGAAGATTAGATCTTGCCTTTAAGTGATTACATGTGTTGTAACTTCATTCAGTGTTTGTAGGCTCAGTATTTGTATCATTTCACTGTATAAATAATTTCATTCAGTGCTTGGAGGCTAAATTGTGCCATTTTGTTGTATGAAATCATTTCATTTCAGTGTGGAGACTTAGTTTGTGCATAATTTATGGTTGGTAATATATTTTCCACAATGAGAGACTATTGTGAGGCAAGTTTTCATCGTCTTCACCAGCTAGTGACATCAAGGACCTAGAGGTTTAAAACTCTCCCTTTTCAATCATTTAGTACGAAGCAGACTCAGGGTTCATGCTGCCAATGGCCATTTTTTTTTCAAAAATGACCGAACAAAAATTCATTAAGTTTTATTTTTTTTACCCCAAAATCTGAAAACTAATTCAAAAATCCAAATTGATTTTGTAACATGAGCGACACCAGAATTAAATTTATAATATGATCATCTGCTAATTGATTAAGTGATACAGCTTACTGGGTAACAAGGCACCCATGGCAGTGCACTATCTAACAATGTAATAAAACAGTAATTAGGATTAACACTAATGAATCTTTGTCCGTCATAAGTCAGAATGGTAGATGGTGGGTAGTGGTATATTGTCAAGTAACAATGGTGGGTTTAAAGAAATCTAGACACCGTATTTGAAGGTGTGGACATAATTATATATAGAATGTTAAATAAATCAAAAATATTTATTAATTGTCAGACCAGAAAATGAGGATTTAATTTGGGCCAAAGTTTTTATAATTTGGCCCCAAAAAATCAGAACTGGCACAAAAATTGGCAAAAAGATTTTTCGGCCCAGCATGAACACTGAGCAGACTCTACATTTATCAAGGAGAATTTCAATTAACCCTTTGATTAAGTAGTGTTCAGACGAGTCTGTTGTGTTGGTCCGTACTTTGCATTGACATGATCCATTGTCTGTGTTAACCTGTTCACATGGGTGTGTACAGTAATGCTCTAAATAATCAACTCCTTAACCACAGCTGAATTATGGGTAATTTTTCAGGATTTAGTCGGAAATATGGCAACAAGCCTTATTTCCGACTAAAGCCTGAAAAATGACCCATAATTCAGCTGTGGTTAAGAGTCGATTATTTAGGGCATTACTGTACATTGTGTTATAGCGCAGAGCTTCCAGTGAATAAGTTTGATATTGGAATAATTGCAATATTGTAAATCAAGCTACCTGTAATAAACTAATTCTATGATAATGTCAAACTGTGTCGGAGGACAAAAATGAGAACGTCATTTGCCACTCAATCGAAAGCAGTCATGATGGCAAAGCCCTACAGCCCACAGTTTGGATACAACGTAACCAACACATTGCAGCCATTTGAGCGTCAGTGTTATTGTCTATGATACAATTTAAATTAATGCACGCTATGTGTACAATAGACTCATCTGAACACTACTTAACCCTTTCTATACTAAATGGATTCTCCCATTCAGTTATAAAAGTATACATTGGAATGGTCTATTATTCATATGGAGGGGTGTTCAGGAAAAATAAGCTGACGACAAATAATAAATATACAGAAGGAGTCCTATCTATTGCAGAGAAATGTTCATAAAATAAGATCAACAGATGATCTATGGTCGTTTGTTGAACTTACAGTAATGCCCTAATTAATTGACTCCATAACCACAGCAGAATGATGGGTAATTTTTCAGGATTTAGTCGGAAATATGGCTTGTTGCCATTCATTGGAAAGCTCTCTGCGAGAGCTTTCCGATGAATGGCAACAAGCCATATTTCCGACTAAATCCTGAAAAGTTACCCATAATTCTGCTGTGGTTAAGAAGTCGATTAATTAGAGCATTACTGTAGATGGTGATAAAGATGAAGCTTCATCCATGCCTCGCCTAACAATTTTTCATCATTTGTTATTATTTTTTACAATTTTAATAATTTTTTCTTATATTCTTTAACAGGTATATTTAGTAGGTTTAGTGCCAGGGAATCTTATGTTTTATATGGGCATCAAAATTATTACTATGAATACTTGGTGATAGTTTTGTGTTATAACATGCCCCTAAGGTGTTATCCAGTTTGTTTTTAAATTCGCTATATTTTAATTTTTTTTAGGGCCGATTTTACACACTGTAAATTAGGGCCGATGAGATCGGCCCGTGGCACTCAAAGGGTTAATGTGAAAACTAATCCAAGTTTCCTTGAACTTAAAATCGGCTTGTAATATCTGTTGTTCTAGATGGTGGTTTACTTTGAAGATCCGTTCAATTACCATCCTACAGCAGAGTTTAATCCTTCCATGACTGGAGCTTCCTAAAATTATATTAATGGGCTGATTTTGGAGCATGTTGCGTTATCTGCATATTTAACAACCCACGCATTAGGTGCATTTCATTTGTTTATAGATACATGTAAGTTGTGGTGCGTGTGCACCATCAAAGTGTGGTTGTCTGCATACGTGTATGCCTGAGTATAACGGGTAAATTATATTTGTGTCATTTGCACAGGCATCCGACAATCCTTGATGGGGGCCACAGGGGCCTGTAACTATGATACTACCATTGACGTGAAGCAGGCGCATATATAGAAGCGGCGTATATGATAGTTTTGTGTTATAACATGCCCCTAAGGTGTTATCCAGTTTGTTTTTAAATTCGCTATATTTTAAATTTTTTTAGGGCCGATTTTACACACTGTAAATTAGGGCCGATGAGATCGGCCCGTGGCACTCAAAGGGTTAATGTGAAAACTAATCCAAGTTTCCTTGAACTTAAAATCGGCTTGTAATATCTGTTGTTCTAGATGGTGGTTTACTTTGAAGATCCGTTCAATTACCATCCTACAGCAGAGTTTAATCCTTCCATGACTGGAGCTTCCTAAAATTTTGCGAAAACCCTGTGCCAATGTATTCTCTCATATACCGTTATGCGAGTCTCCCATAGGGAGCCTCACATATATAAGAGAATACATTGGCCTAACATTATTTACCTTGACCTTGTAAGCCAGTGCATTCTCTTTTATATGCGAGGCTCCCTGTGGGAGACTCATATATAAGAGAATGCTCTGTCACATGGTATTTAATGCTGCACCAGCACAGCTCCATTTATGGAAGAGTTAACCCTTTCTATACTGAATGAATTCTCCCATTCAGTTATAAAAGTATACATTGCAATGGTCTATTATTCATTTGGAGGGGGACTCGGGTGATATATATAAGCAGACGATAGGTAATATAATTACAGAAGGAGTCCTATTTATTGAGGGAAATACAGTAATGCTCTAATTAATCGACCTCTTAACCAAAGCAGAATTATGGGTAACTTTTCAGGATTTAGTCGGAAATATGGCTTGTTGCCATTCATCGGAAAGCTCTCCCTGAGCCATATTTCCGATTAAATCCTGAAAAGTTACCCATAATTCTGCTTTGGTTAAGAGGTCGAATAATTAGAGCATTACTGTATACGTTGATCTAATAAACATACTTTGACCTAATCAACTGATGTTTATGGATGAGGTTTCTGGAAGGATTTGAAGTTGTGAGCGGTGGTTCAAAATGATTTTATCTATGTGCTGTCTGATGTCCTGCCTAAAATGTGTCATTACTTTCAGGTAAAGGGACCCAAGGCCTTTGAAGTGGGTATATAATGAAGTGAAATAAGATAACTACTAATTTTCATTATTAATAACTCTCCAATAACAAGTTTTCGCATATCAAAACCATTACTATGTAAAACCATTACTATGTAAAACCATTACTATGTAAAATTAAACCATTACTATGTAAAATTAAACCATTACTATGTAAACTTGACTGTTACAGTGGAATTACGATCAAAGTAAAAATAGTCAAATAAGATACCGAAGTTAAATCAAAACATTGCAAAAGGTCAAAGCATTCTGAAAATAATATTTAAAGTAAAACATTTTAACTTAAAGGGGTACTGTACGCCATTTTCATTAAATTTCCGGTGACAACAACGATCTAATATCGATAATATATAGAAACATAAGTAATTTGAGTCGAAGATGTATTCTGTAAACGCTCAGGTTAATAGGCTATCTTAAAATTTAATAATTTAAAAGTTAATAATTTGATATAAATTGAATTTATGACTGGAGCCATAAAATGGCGTCAATTAAATTACGAATTACCGTAATCAAAAATAGTAATTGAGGGATACTGGATTTTTAAACTGATCGCACACACGATTGCTTAAAATATTATGATACGGGGAGAACACTCAAGCCACTCACTGACTAGCGACGATACAATAACTTAAATGATTATATGGGACTAGTATGCATATAATATAACTTTTATTTGATTCATTTGGTTGAAAACTTTACAAAAGTTACTCGACAACGACAATTTGTATTTTTGCATTCCGGTAAATTTGTCATCCGTAACATGACTTCGTACTCAACAGACTTTCAAATAATGGAAAAATTGTTACCTTATTCTCCGACTCGGAGACTATAGAAACCAACAACAACATGTGGCGTACAGTACCCCTTTAATACGCGATTAGTAATGTTTGTTGACAATCACTGTAACAGTTTTGTTTACATAACAATGGTTTCAATAATTAACATAAAAAAAGTTTTATCTTATCTATTTCTTCCTGTTCCTCTTGGCGGTGATGTTTTTTTAGACTTATATAATTATAATTTTTTGCAAATTACCCACTGCGAAGGTCTTGGGTCCCCTGTAAAATAAGAAATTTAAGTTTACTGTTATTTGACATTATACACCACTTGTTATCTTTGTGATTTGTTTATTATATGCGATATATTACATATCTTGTGCATTTTCACAACCTGTTATTTTCGTTTCGCTAGTTGGTTTATATAACTTTAATTGTGAAATTCTATTTAACCTGATTTTGGGTGATCACAAAGTTTTAATCAGAATTAAATGTATAGGATTTTTATATGTGAGTTGTATTATTTTCATAAAACAGGATCCCAAAGTGTATTACCAAACTATCTATTATCTTGTTATATCCCCTTTTATGACTTTCGACATAATTTTGTCCGAGCTTGTATTCCAATATTTTCCTGGTCAATGTTTTTGAAACTTGGCACATATATTGAGTACCATGGAACCTGTGCACCTGCAATTATGAGGTTATTTCAACTTTTTTTAGTGGAGTTATCCCCCTTTATCGCAAGATGCAAAATTTTATTTGAGCTCGTTTACTTGGACCAAAAAATTCCTTAGAATGTAATTACATAAAACTATCTTTTTGGTTGTTGACATGAGGGACAATCTGACGGCACTTTCGCTGCAGAATTGGAATCCAGGAGTGGCATGGTTATAGTATCTGTGTCGTGAGGGGCAGTGTCCATGTTACGATTTTTCCAACTGATTCCTTCCCTTTTGAATCAGACTCAAATTCTCAAATCCCGGAATTTCCCATTTTGACCCACAAGCCCCCCAAATTTTCCAACTGGTACCTCAAGCTGTAGGAAACTTAGTTTCGAAATATTCACACTGATCACCTTTTCTGTCAAAACATTCAACCGAAATTGGGGAAAATATTCAACTTTTTGTGTAAACAACAAATTTCACCCTAAATATAGTTGGAACGAACATCAAACTGTCAGAACAAGTTCATCCTATATTTGGCCTGAAAGTCCAAAGTTGTTAGTTTCCAACTATTAAACATTCTGACCAACGATGGAGGGGTATTTCACCACCCCCCCCCCCCCCCCCCCACACCCCTCTGTCGCAACGTCTCTGGCTTGGAATCACCTCCCTGTAGATTTGCAGAGATGTAAATATGACCATAGAATTTGAAGCGAAAGTAGGTTCTCTCGAAAACTAATATGTCAAATGCTCTATGTCCGTGATTTTGAGCATCCATGTCTACACCTAAAGTGGGATGAAGATTGTTAACAGTGTGCATCTGGTATATCACGGGAGATTTATTGACTATTGGGCTGAAAAATAGGTAAATTACTAAATTTATTGGCTTATTTCATCAATATTTAGGAAATATGATCGAAAAGGGAGGCATTATCCTTATATTAATGGGCTGATTTTGGAGCATGTTGCGTTATCTGCATACTTAACAACCCACGCATTAGGTGCATGTCATTTGTTTATAGATACATGTAAGTTGTGGTGCATGTGCACCATCAAAGTGTGGTTGTCTGCATACGTGTATGCCTGAGTATAACGGGTAAATTATATTTGTGTCATTTGCACAGGCATCCGACAATCCTTGATGGGGGCCACAGGGGCCTGTAACTATGATACTACCATTGACGTGAAGCAGGCGCATATATAGAAGCGGCATATATGGGCACCGCAAAAGGGGGGGGGCAGCGGAGTGCCTTACAGGCCCCTGTGATGGGGGCCCTCCTGGGAATGGGGGGGGGGGGGCGGCTGTCCAAATTCATTCTCCACGAGATAAGTATCCACGCGATCAGCCTGTTGTCCCGAAAATCAGAACGTTATGGGCTTATTTATAATAGGATTTGTTGTAGGTTCGTAAGCGTGGTACACAGAATCTCCCACTTTGAGTCCAAACTTACTAGGTTATTTTCGTTCAGACCAAGAACTTCTAACTTAAAGCTTCATGCGCTGTCAGCCACCAACGTTCAGTTGATGATTGTGGTCATCAGACGTTTTCGCATATAGTTAAAGATTGATTATTTGTACTCGAAAAAGGCTGACGATGGTGTCAATCGGGTCACATTCGGGTGACGTATATAGCTACCTGCATGTATACATTGGATGGTGTTTGAATTTAGACGTTCTAAATGTCTATTGTCCAGATGGGACTCGAAGCTAATCGTTATTTTGAACATATATCTGGCCGACCACTCCTTGTTCTATACCCCCGCAACGAGTTGTGGGGGGGGGGGGGGGTATACCGGAATCAGCTTGTCCGTCCGTCCGTGGACACAAATTTGTCCGGAGTTTTTCTCAGTCGTTTTATGATCATTTTCTGCGAAACTTGGCACAGACATCAACCATGGGAACCTGTGCACCTGCGATTATGATGTCTGTCGGACTTTTTTTGGTGGAGTTATCCCCCCTTTTTCGACTTAGAAATTTGTTTGCAACATGCATAATTTTGTCCCAGCTTTTATTCCTACATTTTTAGGTCAATGTTTTTTAATCTTGGCACTGACATTTAGCACCATGGGAATCTGTGATCCTGCGATTATGACGTCTGTCCGACTTTTTTGTGTGGAGTTATTCCCCTTTTTCGACTTAGAACATTTTCGCAACATGCATAATTTTGTCCGAGCTTTTATTTTTGGTGGAGTTAGCCCCCTTTTTCAACTTACAAAATCTTCTCAAAATGCATAATTTTGTCCGAGCTTTTATTCCTACATTTTTCAGTCAATAGGTTTTAGGATTAAGGGTTAAGAGGTTCAAGATTAGTGTTAGGGCTTAGGGTTACCTGTTCACACATAATTTCAGTGCCCAATATACAGTAATGGCTACTACATTCAAATGACATGTTGAATACGGGGGGTATACCTCAGTCCCATCTGGGACAGGCCCATCTCTATTTCAACTTGTATCATTCGGAATACCGTTTTTATGAGTTGACTCTTACATTGCATGTCCATATAATTAGTCCAGGAGATATTGGTCGACCTCTGCACCCCCCCCCCCCCAGGACTTAACTTCACCCCACTAATTTTCTTCCTTAAGGTCTCCTCTAATTTTTTTCACTTGTTAACAAGAAAAAAAAGTGGCCGCAGAGACTCCAGACAAGATGGCGTCCATCATGGCGGCCATTTTTTTTAAATGCACCAGGTCTCTTTGATCGCCATTATAGTACAGATGATAGCACATGCGGTCTTGTTTCCGCTCGATGCGTTATGCTAATATACAACCCTTACAAATTAGCCCAGAATCCAATATGGCGGCCAAGATGGCCGCCGAAATGTGAAAATATGCTATTTTTCTGACATATTACCACCTTTCGTTTGTCTCTGTGGGAAAATGTTAGAATTTTTGCGTCATGTTATACATTTATCATATAGAGGAGTCATTGGCGAACACATGCGGACCATAATATGCATTCATTGCTGGATATTTTTGTCCGATATCACGTTTTCCCAAATGCCGGTATCATAGGTCGAAGCCGAATCTCCGTTAATAACGGGATGTTATGTTTCGAATCAATGAATGTTATTGCTATTATAACAACACCCATGCATATATATTTGCAGGATATACTCGAGCTAGGATTCCTCTTATACCTGAGTTGAGGAATATTTACCCAAATCCAAGATGGCGGCCAAAATGGCCACCAGAAATAAAAAATCGCTGATTTTAACATCAGTGAGCATTATTGTCATGACAACTCCACACCTGCTTACTATTGTAAGTTGGGAACACTTAGGCGAAGAACTTTCCTTGTACCATATCCAAATAAAAGTCCCCCAAATCCAAAATGGCGCCCACAATGGCGGACAGATTTTGAATAAACACCGAAATTCCCTCATATTCACATCATTGGGCATTATTGTCGAGACAACTCCACCCATGCTTACAATTGAGTCGGAAATACTGAGGTGAAGTAATTACATTACATCTCATGCAAGAAATTGTTTTCCAAATCGAAGATGGCGGCCGAAATGTGAAAACAAATCTACATTCCTTTACTTTCTTAGGATGGGCGTTATTGTTTCGCGATTTCTATCCACCATTACATGTTGATATGGAATAGTGACATGAGGTATTCATTAGAGTTTGGCAATTGATACTCACAGCCAAGATCGCTGGTAAATTGGCGGCTAGAAATTGAAAAGAAATCGATATTTTCACATATTAATTTCAACTTTTTGTCATAATATCGGTATGTATGGACGAAATTGTACATAAACCATCTACTAGTTCAACTTAAAGGTATCAAAACGCATAACATAGCTCGTGTCCTTCTGGAAAGATGAAACACCACAATTAATATCGCGATGTGGCATTTCGAAATCCAGTCTCCACTTAGCGCCGATAATGGCCGTAAGCGTAGGTGCGCCGAATAGTTATATCAGAACAATTACCTGATAACAGATTCTGATTTGCCACGTCGTGTCCATAATTATCTGGACCAGCTTCCATTTCTTTATCTGATAAATCTAGGTCGCTCACACCGACAAAGTATTCACCACTTCCTGGGAGTAGGGTCCCTCTAATCATAACGTTTCAAACAATTCATTTTCCGGTGTATAGCTTACAGAAGGTCATCTCTATGTATGTGTCTCATACCCCATGGGATAACGACATGTACACCTGGCGAACCAGTTAGCTAATCACTTCTCAATAGATAGTTCGTCAACTCACACTCAGCGAACGCATTGGCATATGTGGACAACTTCGACAGTGTTTCGAAGGTTGCTAGCTGTCTCATTCCCTTGGACAGATGTCTATCAGCTAAGGAGAAGACCCTGGTGTACAGACTACCCACACTTCTTTACCATTATCCGAAGCAAACTGTGTGACACCCCGCAGTTGTCTCGTCGAATATCTCCCAGCAGAGAAGAACAATGCTCGCGGTGCTAGTTTGTGGAAATGCGCCATGATAGTGGGAATGAAATGGGCCACTGTATACACCACCCCTACACCTGGTGCATGTTTAAGATATCGAATGTCATGCGTGTCGGTTTTGTTTAGCCTTTCTGATTCAACTACGTACACTTTTGTCTGGATAATAATATGCTAGCCTCCCTCAAAACAGTCGGATGGACTAAAGGATAATGTCTTTATAGCATGGATGTATGCGTGTTTTGTTATCCTCTCTCGGGGTTAGTGTCAGTATGTGGGCGGTATTATTCAGGAAATGTGGTGCATTTATTTCACTATGTGTTTAAAGAACAATTTACAGCCTCGATGGCGATGGCTGTGGCCGTTGGGGAACGCGACCTTTATGATCATATAGCTTTATATATATAACTTTAGAATATAGTAGTTAATGTCTCATGCAGGAAAATGGTCGCATTGGTGATGTTATCAAGAAATCACTTGGTGTACCAACGTGTGTTGAACTGAATGCAACAGCTCATCAACGTAACATTCCTCTGGATGTTCTTCGCGTTGAACATTTCACCCTTTTGTTGATGGCATTTGTACTTTCTTGAACCATACCACCCAGCGTGAGTATGACATATCAACCAACTATCAAAGGTATCGCCTTGAAGACTACACCACAGTCTTTGTGGGGCTTATACAGCAGTAGCCAATGACATACCCCTGATCCAGTTGTTTAAGAACGGCTTCCAAACGGATGGGAACATACAATCTTAGTATACAAGGAAAGCAAAGCCACACATGAGATCCTGTCTGAATCTAAAACATAACAAAATAAGGGGCGGTACAGTCATGGTCCAATTTCATTTCCACTATCATGATACATACCCACAAACTAGCAACGTGTGTATTGTTATCATCTGCTTGGATCTGTTCGGTGAGACGATTGCTGGACGCCAACAAGCCTTTTCTTATGATCATGTTCAAGGAGTTTGGGTATATTATGCATTATGGTCTTCTACGCCTTAGCAGAATTGCATCCGGCAAATGTCGGGCTTTCAACATTCGAAGCCATATACAGAAGTTGTCCGGGTACGTCAGTGCATTAGATGAGTATGTCAATTGATGAACCATATATTGAGAAGTGGCTGTTTGGGAAGATCACCAGGCGTACACGTTGTTATCCCCATTAGGTCACCAAAGCTGACAATACGCAGATAGATCCTTATGAAAGCTAGTATACGCATCGACCGAATACCTTTATATATAGTGTATCGCACAAGATGACGCATATACCCCATATGTAGCATCTGATTTATATCATAAGCCATACCACGAATGAAGCTCGCTAAGAATTCCAAGCTTTCGAAACCAACACGTGAGCTGGACACCGGCATATGTATTGTTTGAAACATTGCGATTAGTGGCACACTCCTACAAAGAAGAGTAGTGAACTGTTGTTGTGAGTGAGATAGATTAATATGACGAAGAGACGGAAACGAGTCTAGATAATGCTGAATGTGGCAATTCAGAATAAGCTCGGGTACTGTTGTTTTGATTCTTGGAAGTCATAATATGACTATTCGGCGCACCTATATACGGTTACGGCCAGTATGAGCCCTTAGTGGAGAATGGATTTTGAAATGCCACATTGCGATTGTGGGTTTTCATCCTTCCAAAAGGCTACGACTTACATTGGAACTAATATATGGCTTATATTATGTACCGTTTTGTTTATACAAATCAATATTATGACAAAAAGTTGAAATTAGTATGTGATAATATCGGCTTCTTTTCAATTTCTGCCCGCCAGTTTGGCCGCCATATTGACTGTGAGTATCACTTGCCAAACCCTAATGAATAATTCATACATATCAACATGTAATGGTGGGTAGAAATCGCGAAACAATAACGCCCATCCTAAGAAAGTAAATGAATGTAGGCGTGTTTTCAAATTTCGGTCGCCATTTTGGCCGCCATCTTCGATTTGGAAAACAATTTCTTGCATGAGATGTAAGGTAATTACTTCACCTCAGTATTTCCAACTCAACTGTACGCATGGATGGAGTTGTCTCGACAATAATGCCCAATGATGTGAATATGAGGGAATTTCGGTAATTTTTCAAAATCTGTCTGCCATTGTGGGCGCCATTTTGGATTTGGGGGACTTTTATTTGGATATGGTACAAGGAAATTTCTTCGCCTAAGTGTTCCCAACTTACAATAGTAAGCAGGTGTGGAGTTGTCATGACAATAATGCTCACTGATGTTAAAATCAGCGATTTTCGGCGATTTTTTATTTCTGGTGGCCATTTTGGCCGCCATCTTGGATTTGGGTAAATATTCCTCCACTCAGGTATAAGAGGAATCCTAGCTCGAGTATCTCATGCAAATATATATGCATGGGTGTTGTTATAATAGCAATAACATTCATTGATTCGAAATATAACATCCCGTTATTAACGGAGATTCGGCTTTGACCTATGATACCGGCATTTGGGAAAACGTGATATCTGACAAAAATATCCCGCAATGAATGCATATTATGGTCCCCATGTGTTCGCCAATGACTCCTCTATATGATAAATGTATAACATGACGCAAAAATTCTAACATTTTCCCACAGAGACAAACGAAAGGTGGTAACATGTCAGAAAACTAGCATATTTTCACATTTCGGCGGCCATCTTGGCCGCCATATTGGATTCTGGTGTCGGATTTTTGGCTAATTTGTAAGGGTTGTATATTAGCATAACGAATCATCTTTACTATAATGGCGATCAAAGAGACCTGGTGCATTTAAAAAAAATGGCCGCCATGATGGACGCCATCTTGTCTGGAGTCTCTGCGGCCACTTTTTTTTCTTGTTAACAAGTGAAAAAAATTAGAGGAGACCTTAAGGAAGAAAATTAGTGGGGTGAAGTTAAGTCCTGGGGGGGGGGGGGGGTGCAGAGGTCGACCAATATCTCCTGGACTATATGTATACTGTAATCGAACTTAATAGCTCGAATTATAATGTATGTTCGTATGGCGCGAACAGAAATGGTGAATAGGGACGCGAATTAATAAAAACAGAAACTTTGTAAACGTGCATGAGTCGTTACCCACGGACGCACCACGCGTGTTATAGAAACACATCACCAACACAAGAAGAAGAATATAATAGGAAGTATTAAAAAAAAAGAATCGAAGTCCTGTCTCTAAATTCATCCCCTTTCGAGATACTTTGTCAATGTTAACCCCTTCTATATACGAAATGGATTCGCCCACAAAAAGTGTATATCGGAATGGTCTATTGGGGAATGTACATGTAATATAAACATTTGCAGACGAAAGATAATAAACACACAGAAGGGGTATATCATCCATGTAAGAATACACGAAACCACAAACCCCTATATACATTCTCCATATGTATATGGTTAGGGCTATATATATATCGATTAAATCATTCAATTTTCACTTGCTTGAAGATCGGTGCTGAACACCCACTCTTTGGTGATACTGTTTCCCACCGAGGCGCAACCTACGTTTTATGGGAGGAGTGAACATGCGCAGACGAAAATAACATAAAAAACCATACTTATTTTACAACCATACTTATATTTTAGAACACCGGAAGTAATCTCCGAAAAGGTAATACTATTGTGTTATCCATCGTCTCGGTCATTGTTATCCATCGCCTCGGTCCAGTTGATAGATGTAACGCTCTACGCCATGGCAATTTTCCACTATTTAATGGGGAAGCATATAATAAAATTATATTTTGACATTGGTTTTCTATAGATCTAACCCCCATGTTTAGTTACTTCAAAACGCAATAACTGGCTAATTTAACTCAACGTTTGGTTACAAAGTTGGGTTACCATAACTCAATATTTGGTACTTTTGTCTAACCCAACTAGCTTAGTTAACAGCTCTAACCCAACGCGTACTCGGATTAGGTTGACTGAACGTTGGATGTATAGAGTCTCACTAAACTTGAGTTATATTCAACCCATCTTTATATTGACCCTTGATTGACAAGTTGCACACTATGCGTGCTTAAAATTTACATCAGCAACATCGATCGGTTACTAAGTTGATTAATCAAGACCACTAAGTTAATTAATCAAGATAGTTAAGTTGATTAATCAAGATAGCTGAACACCCACTCTTTGGTGATACTGTTTCCCACCGAGGCGCAACCTACGTTTTATGGGAGGAGTGAACATGCGCAGACGAAAATAACATAAAAAACCATACTTATTTTACAACCATACTTATATTTTAGAACACCGGAAGTAATCTCCGAAAAGGTAATACTATTGTGTTATCCATCGTCTCGGTCATTGTTATCCATCGCCTCGGTCCAGTTGATAGATGTAACGCTCTACGCCATGGCAATTTTCCACTATTTAATGGGGAAGCATATAATAAAATTATATTTTGACATTGGTTTTCTATAGATCTAACCCCCATGTTTAGTTACTTCAAAACGCAATAACTGGCTAATTTAACTCAACGTTTGGTTACAAAGTTGGGTTACCATAACTCAATATTTGGTACTTTTATCTAACCCAACTAGCTTAGTTAACAGCTCTAACCCAACGCGTACTCGGATTAGGTTGACTGAACGTTGGATGTATAGAGTCTCACTGAACTTGAGTTATATTCAACCCATCTTTATATTGACCCTTGATTGACAAGTTGCACACTATGCGTGCTTAAAATTTACATCAGCAACATCGATCGGTTACTAAGTTGATTAATCAAGATCACTAAGTTAATTAATCAAGATAGTTAAGTTGATTAATCAAGATAGCTAGGTTGATTAATCAATATCGCTAAGTTGATTCATCATTGTAATAAGTTGATTAATCATGATAGAAAAACTAAATGTTGTTTGGTGGTTCTGCGCTGTCATACTCTTCTTCGAATCGTCGTATAGCAATGACGATAGCTGTACGTTTGCTTAAAGGCCCACTTAATTTTCGAACCATCAGATCACATTATATACAACTTATTCCATATTATATCCCATTTGAAAGAGGGAGCTCCAAAACATTGTATTATCAACTGATCCGGTCGAATAAAATGGGAACTGCAACATATTGATTTGTCGAGGTAATGAGGTGTGTTCTGTGATTAATTTTGATCCAGATTGTATTATAAGGTCTATAATTCTCAATGGAAGGGGAATAACTCAATCTGTTAGTTTGAATTCTGATGCATTCTGGGTTGACAAGGGGGGAAGTCTTGGAATGAATCTGAGAATCTCTATCACTTTGTAGACACTCCAAGGCCACAGCTGTTCTGTATTCTGGTGGAATATATATATTTTTGGTTCCTCTTCCAACTGGTATATAATAGGATATGCTGTGTATTATGTAATCTGGTCATTCGAAAATTAAGTGGGCCTTTAAGAGCACCGCACTGTCGTGTAAACATCAGATATAAATCAGCGTGACCCGCTGACCAGAGGTGGTTCTGCGGCGATAACGGACGAGAACCGTGTTGGAGAATACGTAGATGTCCCATGTAGGCACAATTGATGCTTGTGTACATGCCATATATGTAACAAGCTCTCCATCACCGCTACATTCATAGCCGTATCTGCTGGTTTAAAATTTTTAGAATTCCCCCTGACTAAATCTAGCGTGAAATACAAATTAATAATAAAGTGTGGTCGTCGGGAGGTTGAACATTGTAACAATTGTTATAAAGCTGGTTTTGGTCTCATTTTGTGTGGAAAAGTATCGGGAATAACATATCCAAAATCCGCTTTGGGTGAAAATTCAGGATTCAAGATGGCGGCCAAAATTAGAAATATTCCCCAATCAGCATTAGTCCGTTGTCAGGTAGGGATAATGACAAATGTCATCACGATTGACAGATGATTCCACGGGAGTTACATTTGACCAAATATCAGTCACAGAGAGTCACAAAGATGGCCGCCAAAATGACAATTATTTCTTTTCTTTTTAATTGTGTTGATCGAAATAGGCCAGTGATGACCGAAATAAGGAAATGATTCATGATTTCGGCACTTTTGTGTCAAATATATCAATATACTCAGATCTCATCATCGCCATCTCCTACCAGAACCTCTTCTGAATTCATGCAGACCTCTCCGCGACAATCTCCACACGCGATAACACATTTCAGACCATGTTTGCGACATGTACACACATTTGTGTCACATGTTTTTTTTTATGACATCTTACACTTGCACCGTACAAATTTAAGCAATTCGTCTGGAGCTGCATTCTGGTCAGTATTGACTGGGGCAACATCCGCACCACGAAGTTCCCAACCCCATATCTCAGGATTCAATACGTCGTTATTCAATGTTCTCCAAATAATCACCTGCAGATGAACCCTGAGACTGTGATAGAATGGCGTTCGTCTCATTCTGTTGGTGGGAGTTGTTGGGGCTCTAACGCAGTCTTGCTAGAAGATACCATGTCCATAAACTTCGAATGGCGAAGTGCATTGAGTGAGTCTTCTTTCTTACAACTACACACTACAACGAAAAGCCATATGCCGGCCTCTCCGATGTCTTTCTGATTAGCACTAGACTCCTGCATGAGTGATGACTCGTTTATCTTTCTGACGATACTTGTTTTTCCATATCCGAATATTGCATGGGCAAACATGATATGGGAGGTTGTAAACTGTTCAGCCCTGCGCACGATGTCGCCATATGGCAGCACTGCCTTTGCCAGATTTCCGGGCATCAGATTGGGAAAAAATGTCGGCCATGTTGGATTTCCAGTGCTGGATCAAAAGAATAATCAGATCTGTATCATCCGCGATAACTCTGACATTTCTTCCATGTGATGCAAACTCTAGGGCACGAGAAACTATCAGAGTATTTGCGTCACCACAGCTGGTATGAACTGCATGCCCTGATGAACTGACTTTTATTTCTCTCATTTGAGAGGAAAACTTGCTGGTTGTTGTGGCTCTGTTGTTCCAGTGCCGGCTGTGCTCGTGATCTTTAATAGACGGGCCATGCCCATATCCATCGAAAACGATGCAGCTCGAGCCATACTTTGTTCGGACGTACTTTGATATTGAGTGGCTACTTCCTTGTATGTTGATTTTTTGTATCCACTTCACTATATAGAGAAGCGCCCCGCCATCAAGAACGGTCGCAATTCCCTTCTGGGAATATTTTACTTCCTGAACGGAGTTTGCTAACATTGCTTTTGCTGGTTTTCGCATTGATTGATCTTTGAACAGAAAACTTCACCATACTTTCCTCGCGCTGGGCGATAGCTATCAGTCGTGAGAACAGCGTTGGTTTGGATTGAACTCGTTCGTTATCAACTCAAATCCCGGGATACAAATGATCCAGAGACTTTGTTATCTTTCCTTTTAATTGATGCCGCGTGAGCAGTGATGCTCAAATTTTCTCGAGATTGTTTGGCCAACACTCTCAGAATTGAACGTTAACCCCGACGACAGTGAACTGAGTTTCTTCTCATTGGCATCAAAGTGCTCGTGCTTATCAAACTAGGTTTGCAAACTAACCATATCATCGAAATCACGCTTTCGCCTAGAGTCTTCCATTTCAATTAAATGTGCTGCTCACTGGTGCCATGTTGGTCAACTCGGCCATTGAATCACCGTGTATCTCTGCACACATCTGTGCAACCTGAGTACCACTGCAAACGTACCGTTTGTCAGTCCTCTACCTCGAGTTAAACTCCCTCGACTCTTGATATATCTCATCAATACTTGTTCAATAATAAGATCGGTTGATAACCCCGTCCAGAATCTGCTTCTATGGGCTACATGAAAGCCATGTTCCGCAAAACATTGATGTATACCCAAGGGTTCTTCATTGGTAATTCTAGCATCATTTGGAAATACAGTCTGTAGCTCTCTGCGTAATTTAAATGACCAGTGGCTGCGAAGAGGTTCGGCATCTTCCACACTGTTACAATATGCAGGTTCCAACCCCCTGTTCGCTCAGCACGGATGAAGGTATTAAGGGTTTGCACATAATGCATATACTGCACCCACAATTTTGCTGTGCGGGATTCTTTGACAAGCAGTGATTTAGAACTATTGATACATTGCTCGAGCTTCAGCAATTCGGTTGAGTCCGCAGCCGTTGGTATAGGAACAACTCCAATTTCAATCTCTTCACATAGTTTTCGTATTACGTCCATTTCGTATCACGTTCATTTTGCTCATCCTGTTTTCACCAGCAACAATGTGGACATCATCCTGTTGCACACGTGAGGCTACTATGTTATCTTGTTCCCGTATCGATTCATTGTCCACAAAACTACCGTCCTTCTCAAATTGAACAACTACTATCAGTATTTAACCAGTTGTCGTTAACGAATGAGATAATCGTTGAAACAGGTCCTGGGGACTTTCATCTGCATGGTTCAAGCGTGATTTGCGCGAAATCGATGAAATGACCCCCGGCGGAACTGAATCTGCAGTCAATGCAAATCGTTTGCCACACAATTTCGAGGGATGTTGATGTCTTAACAATAGCACTCCGTGATATTCCTGAGCTAAAGTTCGCAATCTGACCGAGCAATTAACTCTAGAAATGTAACTTTCTGTTGTGCCGTTTTTCTGGTCCCAGCAGGCACACGGTCGCCATCATCGCCAAAACCTCGGAGCGGCATGTTCTTCGTCCTCTTCTCCCATATGACCCCGGGGATGAGGAATTTGGCAAAGTATTCATCACACGTTAATGAATAATGTAAATTTGATCGATCGCCAGTATGGTAAATAACTAGGAAACGTTTGGATCTACCCAAGGGGAGATTGAATCGATAACAATGTGATTTCCAGATAGAATAATATTATGCTGTCTAGCAAGGGGGGTAAACAATTTACAGGAAGGTATGCCGTTTTTTTGGCATCTGGCATTTTTGGGGACGCCCCCCCCCCCCCCCCCCCCCCCCCACCAAACCTGCAAAAATAATAATTTCTTACTCCCAATTTTTTGACACCCACCCCCCAAATTTCACTAAATTTGGTCTAAAACCGCACAAAACTCTACTGATATCACTCATATCAATGGTAATTATCTCATTTAGTTCAAATAACAGTTTAACTTGTTTCACAAGCTGTTTTAATTGAAAAAAAAGTTTTATAAATTGCTGATTATCTGTAAACCGAGGTCATTGTGCAGGATACACACAATTTCATAATTTCTATTTCCTGATTAGTCTGTCAACTAGCCCATTATCTGACATATTCCACCACTTATGTTATTCTACTGGAGCAACTTACTTATATTATACTAAACTAGCTGAAACAGGCTCATTTTGATCTTAGAGAGAGCCTTTATTTGGTGGCCCCCCATTTGTGCGGTTCAAGCACATTTTGATCATTGAAACATTTTGATTTATATATATTGTTTTGATTTTTTTTTATATTGAATTCATTGCTCATTTTAACAAAACCGATTTTTTTTTTAATTCAAAGTTTTGAAAAACTAATATTATAACATCCGCCAGGCTGAACTCTGTCCAAGGGTCCGAGAGAAAAAATACTTACAGATCCTACTCTTTTATATAGATACTAGCAGGTGGATCCGACTTCGGCGAATTGCGCGATTTGACCTTGAATTGTCCATTTTGAAGGTCAATGTCAGGTGGGGTCACGATTTGACCCATCGAAAACACTGCCCGGACAAAAGTACCCGACAAAAGTACCCGTCGAAATCCATCCGGTTTTACCAGATTTGACCTCGAATTGATAATTCTGAAGGTCAATGTGAGGTCGGGGTCACGATTTGACCCGTCCAAAAGACTCAGTGGAAAAAAGTAACCCTACGTATCAAATTTCGTCGAAATCCCATAAAAATTCGCGATTTGACCTTGAATTGACCCGATTTCTAGGTCAAGGTCACGTCGCACGGGCGAAACGAATAGACTTACGACACTCCCCATACGAAATACACTAATTTTCATCGAAATCCCGTGATACTCGGGCGTTCGACCTTGAAATGATCCCATTTAAAGGTCAATGTCACGTCGCACGGGCAAATTAATAGGCCCATGCCACTCCCCGGCCGAAAGTACCCCCACATTACAAGTTTCATCGAAATCGGCTCGGTCGTTTTCGAGTCCATCGCGAACACACAGACAGACACACACACACACACACACACACACACACACACACACCCACCCTCTCACACACACACCCTAACACACACACCCTCACACACACACACACACCCTCACATATCTCCCAAAATATATAATAGATAGATGACAAGCAGTCAGAGCACTATACCAGACTTAGATACTTCAGGTCTTGTGAGAGATCATCTGAGTTGATAGAAATGTAAATAATTCACTGATTGGCTTGATGCACTGATGACAGATATTTTCTACCCATTCATAGTCACATTAATGTTTGAGACAGTTGCTCGCATTTTTTCCATACACACAGTGATCTAGGAATTAATCTATTTATATATGCAAACTTAGGTCATTGTACAGGATACACGCAATTCCATAATTTCTAACCATTCCCCGAGTAGTCTGTAAGCAGCCCTTTATCTAGCATTATGCCTTAACACTTTTGTTAGTCTACTGGAGCAATGTATGTTATCATAAATGACAAACCGGCACTGCATGTGCCAGGCTTGGATATTTGAGGTGTTGTGAGAGTAACAGATCATATGAGTTGATAGACATGCAAATAATTCACTGATTGGTACGGCAGCGTAGAACCGCCACCTCCTCTTTTGTTACTAACTTGATTAAACAAGTTAGTAACTTGTTTAATCAAGTTAGCTAACTTGTTTAATCAAGTTAGCTAACTTGTTTAATCAAGTTAGATAACTTGTTTAAACAAGTTACTAACTTGTTTAATCCAGTTAGCTAACTTGTTTAATCAAGTTAGCTAACTTGTTTAAACAAGTTACTAACTTGTTTAATCCAGTTACTAACTTGATTAATCAAGTTACTGCTGCTGCATACCGGCCGGTTTGGGGGTAAAAGTACATTGTGGAAGTACATTGGAAGTACATTGGAAGTACATTAGTGGACGTACATTGGAAGTACATTGGAAGTACATTGTAAAAGTATATTGTAAAGTACATTGTGGAAGTACATTGTAAGTACATTGTGGAAGTACATTATGGAAGTACATTGGAAGTACATTGGAAGTACATTAGTGGAAGTACACTGGAAGTACATTGTGGAAGTACATTGGAAGTACATTAGTGGAAGTACATTGGAAGTACATTGGAAGTACATTGTAAAAGTATGTTGTAAAAGTACATTGTGGAAGTACATTGTAAGTATATTGTGGAAGTACATTGTGGAAGTACATTGGAAGTACATTAGTGGAAGTACATTGGAAGTACATTGTGGAAGTACACTGTAAGTACATTGTAAAAGTATATTGTAAAAGTACATTGTGGAAGTACTTTGGAAGTACATTGTGGAAGTACATTCGAAGTACATTGTAAGTACATTGTAAGTACATTGGAAATATATCAGTGGAAGTACATTGGAAGTACGGGTAGATATTTCTACGGCCCTATTTTTGTGAAAACCAAGAGAGAAGTACAGCTGAATAAAACGCACAGCGGCTGCCATCTTGTTACTATCAACACCGTATCAATATTTTCAACAAGAAAATCAGAAATCAGTATGTTTCAACCAATTGAATAACCCGACGTTAAAATGGCTATTGGTGATTGGTCAGATGCTAACTTGATTACACAAGTTAGCTAACTTGATTAAACAAGTTAGCTAAATGGATTAAACAAGTTAGTAACTTGATTAAACAAGTTAGCTAAATGGATTAAACAATTTAGTAACTTGATTAAACAAGTTAGCTAACTTGATTAAACAAGTTAGTAACTTGATTAAACAAGTTAGCTAAATGGATTAAACAAGTTAGCTAACTTGATTAAACAAGTTAGCTAACTTGATTAAACAAGTTAGTAACTTGTTTAATCAAGTTAGTAACAAAAGAGGAGGTGGCGGTTCTAAGCCGTACGATCACGTTTGTAGCCAGCTTTTTGTGGCGAGCCTCAATGAACACGATCAGGTTAATCTAATTTTTCTGAGTTGATGGATGAACAACAACTTGAATTTAGTTTTGATATTAGTTCATCTAATAACCTGATGTTTCTGATCAATGTCGTTGGAATGCTCGAATTATATTCCAATATAAGTTGATAAACGAAGTCAGTTTTGGAGCATGACGTCGACATTTTAGTCACGAACGTTATGACGTCATATTTCGGGCAATATAAACCACGAATTAGAAAAGCTAGCTACGAATGTGATCGCCGGTGAAAAAAGCTGGCTACGAATGTGACCGGAGCCTTGTGACAAAGACCCCATCGGCCTCACGCTGATAACCGTTAAATTCTGCACCAGCTTCAGCTCGAGCCAAGTACAAATATTTTCAAAGCAATGCTGCATACCCTGATCTGATCTTCCACCTGCTTTTTCTTTCTCGGGTTGATTCACATCCTTGCCTTGCAATTGCCTTGCAAGAGTCGAGTCAGACACCCGTGCTGGTAAACGGCGTCTGCTGCTACCAAGCCAATGCACATTGAAGGCGCTTCTCCGCGCGCCACATGCTAAAGTAACATGCCTATGCGCACATCATTGTAAGAGGGTGTCCCTGAACGGAAGTGTCTCTACTTTGCTCATTGGTGCGGATCTACTTGGGTGTCTAACCAGGGATGTGGCTAGAGGGTCTCCGCTGGGGGGGTGTCCACCTTGGGAATTTCCAACTGCACCCCCCCCCCCCTTGAGTCGGAATCACACCAACACAACTTTTTGCATAATTCCATTTGCACCCCCCCCCCTTGTTGAGTCGGAATCACACCAACACAACTTTTTGCATAATTCCACTTGCACCCCCCCCCCCCCCTTGAGTCGAAATCGCACCAACAACTGTTTGTTTGCATAATTCCATTTGCACCCCCCCCCCCCTTGTACCTCATGCTCGGCCTAATTTCCTATATATTCATAAGCTATGCTTCTATTTTCCCAGTATGAAAACATTAAGATATTTTAACCTGAAAATTGCCTCAAAAAAACAACTAGTGATCTAATTCCAGACAAATGCACACAGCTACCGACAACAGACCAGGAAACACCGGGCCGACCATGGTTGTTTGGCCCGGTGTGAGAAAATTTTGAAAACTATATACAAGAAAATCGCAAATCCTAGCATCTAGACTGGCCTCAACTGAAGCTTTCCTAGTGTTGGAAATTTCAAACCTCATGCTCCCCCTCAGGTTGGAAAATTCTTCAACTGATGACCATTTATGTCTACAAGTTTGAACAAATGTAGTAAAATATTGTTTTGCTAAACTAATTAGCAGTTTTGTATTGGGCCATGTGGATGGGGCAATGACACACCGGGCCGACCATGGTTCGGCCCGGTGTGCGAAAATTTTGAAATCTGAACAAGAAAATCGCAAAATCCTAACATCTAGACTAGCCTCAAGCCTTCCTACTGTTGGAAATTTCAAACCCTACACCCCCACTTAGTTTGGAAAATTTCCAACTGATGACAATTCCAAAGACAATGTTGACTAATTGTATGACAATATTGTTTTCTTAAATTAACTAGAAGTTTTTGACTGGCCACGGGGGAGGGACCAGGACACAAGCTTTCCAAGTGTTGGAAATTTCCAACCTGTCACCCCCCTAAGGTTGGAAAATTTTCAACTGATGTCCATTTCTGTCAAAAAATTTGACAAAAAATAGGAACATATGCAAATATTGGTCGAAAAACAATAAATTCCCCCAATAAATTGTTTTATAATCAAACTACAAGAACATTTTCAACCTATTGTTGGTGTGAAATTTCGTTGTGGCAGGTATGAAATTTCCAACTATTGAAAATATAGCTCTCTGCTGGGGGGTGAGACATCCCCCCCCCCACACCCCCCCCCCCTCTAGCCACATCCCTGTGTCTAACATCAGCGCTAGTAGGAACTCCACATATTAAGCAGTCTTCTGTTATATTGATCATATTGAAACAATAGAGTCGCTTATGTCCGATTTTGGTCTCCCGTGTGAAAACTATGAACAAATATAGAGACTATGTTCATGAGCCAGTATATTGTCTAGCAATCGTGGCATTATGTCTCCACGAGCTTCAGATTGTATCTGGGATTGTTCTACGGTGTTCGATGAATGGCGGTTATTTTGTCGGCTGCCCCCTTTTTATGGAATACTGCAGAGTTATCTCAGATATAACTATCCATCAATGATGGGTATTTCTACCCGTGGCACCCGTTGCAGGAAGGCACTCATGAGTCATGTTGCTCAATTCTGCATAACTGTAACTCATTCATTACAACCTATGGATGTTGGGGCTTGCCTATAAAATGCTTGTATACCTCAATGGTAAATAAGCTATTCTATTAGAAATATGATCTTCTATAGCTGCATGCTTGTAATACACATTATATACAAACATAACGAGCTCCAATATATATAACTTCAGTTATTAAATGTCTTATATATCATACTAGCCGATGAGCCCGACGTTGTCCGGGCTATTCAAAAACCAAATTTCAAGTCGATAGCTCTACCCAGCCCGACGTTGTCGGGCTATTCAAAAACCAAATTTCAAGTCGATAGCTCTATGCCCGTTTCAGAGATCTGGTCTGCGCATGCGCGAAGCTGGCGTCGCACCAAGTCGATAGCTCCACCCGTTTTCGAGATCTCGTTTGCGCATGCGCGAAGCTGGCGTCGCACGGGCTCGGCGACCCGATAAAATTCGTATCCGGGGCAAGATACATTCACATAGCAAATTTCAAGTCGATAGCTCCACCCGTTTCCGAGCTCTCGTCTGCGCATGCGCGAAGCGGGCGCCGCACGGGCTCACCGATACGACAACGTTCACCGCCTGTTCAAACTACACACACGTACCAAGTTTCGTCCCGATCGGTCGAGAATCGTAGATTTGTATAAATGACAGACAGACAGACAGACAAACAAACAAACAAACAAACAAACAAACATACATACAGACAGAGGTCTTCAAAATATATATGAGAAAAAATAGCCGATGAGCCCGACGTTGTCCGGGCTATTCAAATACCAAATTTCAAGTCGATAGCTCTACCCAGCCCGACGATTTCAAGTCGATAGCTCTACCCGTTTCCGAGATCTGGTCTGCGCATGCGCGAAGCTGGCGTCGCACGGACTCTGCGACCCGATAAAATTCGTATCCGGGGCAAGATACATTCACATACCAAATTTCAAGTCGATAGCTCCACCCGTTTCCGAGATCTCGTCTGCGCATGCGCGAAGCTGGTGTCGCACGGGCTCGGCGACCCGATAAAATTTGTATCCGGGGCAAGATACATTCACATACCAAATTTCAAGTCGATAGCTCCACCCGTTTCCGAGATCTCGTCTGCGCATGCGCGAAGCGGGCGCCGCACGGGCTCGCCAATACGACAACGTCCACCGCCTGGTCAAACTACACACACTTACCAAGTTTCGTCCCGATCGGTCGAGAATCGTAGATTTGTATAAATGACAGACAGACAAACAAACAAACATACATACAGACAGAGGTCTTCAAAATATATATGAGATAACCTTTAATATAGCATATGCCACTTAATGTCAGGGTATATGTTCGCTTCTTTATGTTAGCTGGCATTAGGTTCGAATACATTATATGTCCCTTTGAAACATCTAATTTTAGGAAACTTTATAGTTCCCCACAAGGGTTCAAGCATGCAATTGCTCATGACACAAGCACCGCGATAAATGCGCTGTATTGATTGCCAACAGTCGTGGACTACTAACACGAAACGCTATTTATTTTTATCACATAATTTGGCCATAAAAGCAGTTTCATAAGTATCAGTAATAGACACGTTTAAAGGTACTCAATCCGAACAGAGGGTCCCCATCTCAACAGATTCCAACAACAACAATCCGATCAGAGGGTCCTATTTTACTATTTCTTTGGCTTTGGGGGTAAAAAATATTTGATTCGAGTCGAGGAACCCATCAAACAAAGCTCAGAGTTATTAGATATTGATTTTTGAAATTTGTTATGATCTCGAGATGAGTACTAATAATTGCCGTCAATTTCGTATCCTGCTCGAGATTTGTACATCAAAACTCTATTCAAAAAGACAAGGATGGATAACTCTAAAATCAAGTGGTAATAATAACGCAATTTTGACTGAGATCTGGGCCAGAAAGTATTCCCGATAATGAAAAATAATAGATTTCTAAAATTGATATCTAACAAATCTGAGCTTTGATGGGTGACTTCCTCGACTCGAATCAAATATTTTTGACCCCCGAAGCCATTGAAATAGTAATTGAGAGGAGTTTTATCGGATTGAGTACCTTTAATATCAGCGCGTGCGATGACGTCACGGCGTTCTTCAAATAACTTGCGATCGCTGTAGTTTATGATTGTTGTTTTCGATGAATATTTCGCGTTGCTTCGGGTTTATTTGATCATGTGATAAAAGGTATCTCACACTCGTCCTATTTTATACGTAATTTATCAACCTCGTCCTCTAAATTCTATTTGAGCCTCGGTAAACCTCGGCTCAAATCGAATTTAGTGAACTCGGTTGATAAATTCCGTATAAAATAGAAACTCATGTGAGATCCTCTATATATTACTCTAATATGAAATGTACTTCCCATATCATGCTCCAAATAGGCTGTATATTCATTCCGAGATACAGAAGCCATAAATGTTGTTAGTGTCATCTGCTCTGTTAATGTTGAGTAAGTATATAATGCTTTATTATTCTCACAATTTCTCAGCAATTATACATGGTACGTTATATACAAATTAGAACTTTCCAGGGTTTGTTCCGAATATTGGAACTTACTGTAATTACAAGTATACATAAACAAAATATAATGGAGACAATAATCAGTTACGATCCAATATTGCATTATTATGTCCGGAATAGAAAAATCAAATTTCGACAGACCTATCTAAATATTCTAAGTGAACCGAAAAAGAAATTACATTAGGTATACATCATGATCAACATATAGACGCCACAGTGCTGTTTTGTCATTGTTTTTTTTAACCAAGATGCTGAAAATAACCATAGGTTGTACATCACTTCCGTTAAACTATTAATCAATATGTGGCGATGTACTAGTATTACGTAAATGATTATTATCTGTAATGAAATGGAGTTATATAATATATACACACATATATGCATACATACTATACACACATGCATATACACGCATGCATATACACACACACACACATATATATATATATATATATATATATATATATATATACCGTACAAATACAAACATATACATTCACACACTCACACACACCCTCACATATACAGTATACACATACATACACACGCGCACACATGCATACACACCATTACATACACACAATCATATACATACGCATACATATACATACATATATATACATATATATATATATATATATATATATATATATATATATATATATATATATATATTATATCTCACGTGACTTTCTCGCATTCTGATTGGCTGCACCCTGCTATACTATTTTACGATAGTACCCCAGTAGGATTCCTACATGCCTACTATTCTTTTTCTATTTATAGTAACACACTCATTTCGCGAAATCGGGCTGCCGCCTGAAGATACTGCCAATCTTAAACTATACCTTATGTGATATTTGTTGCAATATCGGCATATCATTAGATTTATTGATGAATTGCAATGATCTTACAAATGTCCGATGATATCAAGCCAATGTATTTCATAGTTTGTCCGTTTAGTTGGCAAGCGGCTAGTCCTAATTTTGCAATGCCAGTGGACGTTATTTATAATTTCCTTTTCCGGTTAATCGAAGTTAAACAAGTTGACTAAAATTTCGCCAAAATGTCTTTGCTAATGACGTATTTATAGAAATGAATCATGAAGAAATGCTGTTAGATGTAACTAATAACATAGTTGTGCTCCCCTGCCATCGTCAAAATATTGCCGTAAATTGTAAAATCTGAGACCGATTTCCAAAATTCAAGGTAAATAAAAATGTGACAAAATCAGACTCAGAAATTGTGTGAGAATTGGCACAATGTTCGATATAATATAATAAATAATGAATGTCTTCTCAGGGTTTTCGCCAGGGGGGGGGGGGGTTAATGAGTCCGTATTGGGGAAACACATAACGCGACGGGACGACCATGGTTCGTCCCGTGGGGCGAAAATTTAGTTATTTGATACTGAAAAGAAGCCATTTCCTTGCACCTGAGTGTCACACAAAGCAATCCAAAGCTACGTATATTATGCAAGTCGATCATTTCCGTGGGTGCATTAATTCTGTTGATAGTATCCAAATAGTTAGTCATTTAATTACTTAAGTAAGACTGCCGTCTGATTGAAGACTATATAAATGAACGAGCTACGAGTTTAATACAGTGTTTACAAATTTATAACTTACAATAAGATTCCAATAGGTATATATAATGAATCTAAACACTAAAAAGCATCTACGCATTGACCAATAATACCTAGCAAGGAGAATTGAATAAAGTATTTATTAGAATTTCAAGTAGCGTCAGTGAAAATGAAACTGACAGGATTATATATTCTGTCACTTTGGGATTTTGTTAAGTATGCATGACAATATACGCATAATAATCATCACACGTAGAGAATCACATGTATTTTTCAGGAACTTCGCTTACCGGTACATCGAACTCAAAAACAAATGGTAATACAGCAATAAGATAAATGATCAACATTGAGTAGTTTCATCCACGAAAATCCCGTGCATAAAAATATACCCGACTCAGCAATTGGGTCTTCTTTTATCCAATTATGTAATCGTACGATAGCACGGGGTCTTCGAGCGTGAATAGTTTCATCCATGGAATCCCGTGCACAAAAATATCGGCACTCAACAGTCCGGCATTCTTTGATGTTACCGCGACATGTATTACGCTGTATCTAATGTCGCTATTTGACATGCTCTTTCTTATTGTTTTTTCGGGAGATGGATTGTGCCGATTTCATTTTTGTCAATATTAATGAAAATAAGTGTAGATATATATAGCCTGTTGACACAGACAAGTGAGACAAGACTGAAATTGTTTTTAATAACGTCATTTATTTGTGTATGAGCGGGATTTCATATACAACGACCGACGGGGGAATGTGTCCGTGGGACGGACCCGCAGCCGGCCTGGCGGAAACCCTGTGTTATGAAACGAACGTTTAAAGATACTCAATCCGATCAAAGGGTCCTATATTACTATTTCTTTGGCTTTGGGGGTAAAAAAATATTTGATTAGAGTCGAGGAACCCACCCATCAAAGCTCAGAGTGATTAGATATCGATTTTTGAAATCTATTAATTTTCGGATATGTAGCCCACAAGTTGGCAGAACACGTGATCAAAATGGACAAATTGCGGGTGTAAGATGGACAACCCTAACATCAAGTGGTTATTATTGTTAATAGTAAGCACTTGATTTAGAGTTATCCATCTTACATCCGCAATTTGTCCGTTTTGATCACGTGTTCTGCCAACTTTTGGGCTATAATTCCGAAAATTAAGAGTCAATTAATTAGGGCATTATTACTGTACATGCATGCGCTGCCATGTTGGCTAACAGAATCGCCGTCATTCACGGCATATTATGTTAATCCAAATTACCCATTGACATCGAAAAAGATGTTTCAAATAATTTGAAATGGGACACTGTCTATATAGACATATAAGAGAAATACTATATCGGCCGTACTGTTGTTGTCATGATTACATCAACGACAAAATGTGCATATTCAGGTACCGAAACTCTGTATTTATCTACTTTTGGTGGGCCCAGATATTAGCCAAAAGATGTTTTATGATATATTTTCCGCCTAAACCGCACAGAGTATATATCTTTCTTGGATTTGGTTGTCTAACGTTTACCAAAAATTGGGGACTATAACTTTGAAGCGCTTGGCCAATCTCTACCAGAGCGCACCAGTCAAGCTTCCTTTCTGAATCTGTCACCGGCTGGGTACTAGTCTGTGTATCTATATTTAGCATGGGGTTTTCCAGCAAAAATGGCGAAACCTGATGGCTCCAAAGTCAAATGGTCTATGTGCTTTGATAACAATTCCCGCACAAAATAACACAATGACAGAATGGAAAATCAGAGCGGTAGTTTTGTTGACGATTTTCGCAAACTACTAAATATAGTTCTTCGGTTTTAGTGGGACATTCCAAACTGAAGGTTCAAATTTTTTTGTGTGCTTAACAATGGCAGCAAGTTGCCCCGTTCACTTAGTACTTAGTATATATATCTTAACATCGCGGAAGTCCACCAAAGTGGGTAAAATGCTATGTCGCCGATAGTAACGGTCTTACCGAGTCATCAAGGGGTAAACCCTACATGGAGTATGGCGCTTGCATGACACTGCCTCTGACATTCGATGTTATTGTATATTAACGCCGAAATATAGAGAGACAGCATGTATGGACATCTATCTTGACACGACACGGTGCGAGCACCATATGCAGTTGGTGTTTCTGCCAAAATGCTATGCATGGGTACATTGACCTTGCATAGTCTTCTAACACGCGATTACGTCCTATATTCGTACCAGATATGTTTTTTCGAGTTCACACTCGATCAGCACAAATAAAAAAAGGGGTGAAAAAAATCTGATTGTTTTCTTTGGTGATTACATCGCAGAACACAAACCATTAGACACATGTAAGTGTGTATGTTTTGTCTGTCTGTAATCAACTTGGCTTGAAACGGGTGGTTCTGGAGAACAACAATTTTTTTTCTTCAATGGCAAGTACTACCGACAAAATATCGTTACCGCAATGGGTACCCAAGTTGCGCCGACCTATACGCCAACATAACTATGGGTTTCTTAGAAACTCAACTATACAAAATATTGCCAGGAATTTAAATAAATGGCATCAAACAGTCATGGAAGAGATGTATAGATGACTGCTTCATCATCTGGCCATCTCCCGCTAATATAATATCACCGATGTTCACACACTTCTGAATTCCTCTATTAAATTCACCATGGAAAATGATGAGCGTAATTTATTATTCTAGGACGTTCTTGTGAAAACAATAGGAGACAAAATCGAAACTGACATATTTTACAAAAATACAGACACGCATTGGACTTCTTGTCTTGCCACCAACTCATACCAAGCGCAACATCCCCTACTGCTTGGCAAGACGCATATGTGCCGTCGTTGATGATGAACACAAGAGATTTCAGACTTTCAGAATTGACCACATAATCTGAAGAAACAACATTATCCGACCAAACTAGTAGAATACGGAATAAGAGAAGCCAAAAAATCCCGATTACAGATTTAAGATCGGACAAAACTGCGACACCCAATCAAAATTTCACCCTCATATACTACACAGAAGTCCCAAAAAAAGCAAACGACAATTTAATTGTTATTTCAATTTATTTATTGATATACTCGTCGTCATTTGACATCTATATAGAGTGGAATAAATGCATCAAAATTATTATGAATACTTGGTGATAGTTTTGAGTTATAACATGCCCCTAAGGTTTTATCCAGTTTGTTTTTAAATTCGCTATAGCATGCTTAAGCATACCCAAAAAAAATTTAAACCCACAAAAAATTAAACCCAATACAATTCAACCCAAAAAAATCTAAAACAAAATACAAAAACAATTTTATTTTTTTATTTTTTTATTTTTAAGGCCGATTTTACAGACCGTAAATTAGGGCCGATCAGATCGGCCCCTGGCACTGAAAGGGTTAAATCATCAAAATCATCAATCCTGAAAATCAACAGAGTCCTAATTATATAGACTAAATCTAGAACATTTCAAATTTACATCGGCCTCGCGTAAAACCAGAGGCAATATATTTCCACAACTTCATGCGAACTTATTGGACAAATAAAACACCGCATGTGGTTGAAGAATGTTCTCCCTACATATATAGAATATAAAAACTAAACATTAGTCGGCATATTGTGTATAGGTATCGAGAGGCTTAAAGACATATGTTGTACTTGTTTGGGTGCGTGAAACTGATAAGTTAGTATTCATGTGCTATGGCAACTGGAGGAATGTAGCATTCTACTAACATCATCGAAAATCTCAAGCAAATCGACCGTACCATTCCATAGAAAACATTGTCTGAACTACGCTAAATTGTAAATATTTACTACTCGAATCGCGACGCTTCTATTGGCGATAAACTAACGTAAATGATTTCGCCATCGGCAGTCACTGCATTTAATTAATATATAAGAATGGCGGTGTGTGTTGTCAATTTAGATATATTTGTAAAAATAACTTCTTTGAGCAAGATTATTCTCCATTTATATTTTATCACCCTACAGGAGTGTTTCACATTACTTTAAGATTATTCTCCATTTATATTTTATCACCCTACCGGAGTGTTTCACTTCACTTTAAAGCTCGCTTATATCCTCTGAGATGTTTTAACAAAACAGCATTGACCCGTATCGATGGGACTGAATATTCAAAGAAATTGTTTTCTAGTGTATTTATAAATTCATATGTATGACAGCACCCAGCAAAGCTTCAACATTTACATTTTTGCAAGTCATTAACGTATATGAAGAGTAGTACGCCAAATTACATGGTATATGGTGAGTTCGACCGTTGGCCTCTTTACATTGACATACAAAAGTGCATGATGTCATATTGGTCCAAATTGATAACACAACCTGACAACAGCTTAATGTACAAACTGTACAGATTGTTGATTGCCGTTGAAACGGGTGGGGAAAAGGTTCGATTGATTGAATGCTATATACCCATCCTGTCTAATGAGTTCTATGACACGTGGCAGTATGCACTCAGCTCTGATTAATGCTTTTAAATTCGATTGGGATAAGGATATATCTACCTCCTCTTCTCGTGGCGAATTATACAGACATCTTAAAATCAAGCCCACTCTCAGTATTTTCTATGATGAATTGCCATTTAAGAGTAAGTATTCAAAATATCAGAACAGCGAATCATAGATTGGGTAGAGGTGGCTAGATGGGGCAAAAACAAAAAAGGGAATAAAACTAAGATTGTATGCTCCCTTTGTAAGGTCTCTATATCAGACGAATACCATTTTATAATGGTTTGTCCGAAGTTAGCCGACATTAGAGAACAGCTTATCACAAGTGAGTATTGGGAAAATGGTTTCATTGATTATCTCTATAAACTTTTGAACTCTACTGATCTCATTCACCTGATGAAACTCGCAAAATGCATACGCATAGGCATGAAGCGATATGAGAACAACTGAGGCAGATGGCATTTAAAGGGGTACTGTACGCCAAATGTTGTTGTTGGTTTCTATAGTCTCCGAGTCGGAGAATAAGGTAACAATTTTTTCATTATTTGAAAGTCTGTTGAGTACGAAGTAGTGTTACGGATGACAAATTTACCGGAATGCAAAAATACAAATTGTCGTTGTCGAGTAATTTTTGTACAGTTTTCAACCAAATGAATCAAATAAAAGTTATATCATAGGCATACTAGTCCCATATAATCATTTAAGTTATTGTATCGTCGCTAGTCAGTGAGTGGCTTGAGTGTTATCCCCGTATCATCATAATATTTTAAGCGATCGTGTGTGCGATGGGTTTAACAATCCAGATCAATCCAGTATCCCTCAATTACTTGATTTGATTACGGAAATTCGTAATTTAATTGACGCCATTTTATGGCTCCAGTCATAAATTCAATTTATATCAAATTATTAACTTTTAAATTATTAAATTTTAAGATAGCCTATTAACCTGAGCGTTTACAGAATACATCTTCGACTCAAATTACTTATGTTTCTATATATTATCGATATTAGATCGTTGTTGTCACCGGAAATTTAATGAAAATGGCGTACAGTACCCCTTTAAGGATCACAAATGACAATTTTCATGTTAACCTGTTATCTACCAGTCCTCGTTAAGACTTAGTGCATATTGTATTATGCCTGTTCAACTTTTGATGACTTAATTACATCGTATAAATGTGTACACGTTATTTGTATTATACACGAAACTCTAACGATGATATACCCCATACACTTATGATGGCACATATCATGCTCAAGATTATGTAGTAGCCTCCTATTTCTCGACCAATGATATACTGTCGAGAACCATAATCAAAACAAAGTCACTCGAGCATTCGCAGTTAGATGATGAACTAACACGATATTTTACACTTTTATACGGTATATATATATATTCTTTATATTTTGGCATGGCTGGGTATGGTGATATAAGCAATTGTCGATTGTAATCGAAACTATATTCGTTTAATATGTTCGTGGTGGATACTTGTATATATATATATATGTACATATGTTCTACATTATGCATGTTACTGTACGTTTCCTTGTACCATGTAACAATGGCTGGAATAAACAATTAATCAATCAATCAACTTGAATTCATTTAATTAATGTATCCATGAACATATATATGCGTTTGTTGTCGTTGTGATTCGTTGTTGTCGTTGTGAATTTTGTCACAAGTAGTTTTACGAACCACGAATATGATTATGATCTTGAACTGCATCATGAGACTGAGGTTGACTGATTTGCAACCGACTTCCCGCCTATCTGCGTCGAACGCTAAACATAGTTATTCGAATGAGAACGGCGGGAAATGTGAACTCTGTCAAAAAGTAGATATAGCCCTGGATTTATTGCGGAGTTGCTGTAACCAAGCCACGTGATGAGTGATGCCAGAAGAGCGTCTCCTTGGTGACTGCTGTAAGAGTCGTAAACATTGAGTACGAAAAAAGGGACCCAGCACATTAGAAATGCCGAAGTCAGAATGCTGATTGTTCGAGCCACAGTGGCTTCTCTGTAACTAAGCTTCAGCTGTATACTCTGGCGACCGTCGCAACTTTGTTTCAAACACATCGTATCCTTTCGTATGTGTAAATATGCAGCCACGTTGAATGATATCATAAGCACCACAGGAATGTAGAACGTAATGCTTGACGTGATGACGACAAACGTGGGCGTTGGCTGGAATACGCAATCCTTCAGACATAGCTGGTCAATGTCAGTTGGTCTGTAATACCCGGCGAACATGAATCCAAATGACGTCACAAACGGAATAAGCCAGCAGGGTATCAACACCGACAGAATACATCGTTTGTTGAAATACCGTCGATGAAAAAACGGTTTGCCGATTGCCACGAACCGATCAACAGACAGCGACGATAAATGCAATATTGACGTTGAACAAAACGTTACATCCAAACTATTGAAAATATCACAGGTGGTGACGCCTATATCCAAACTATAACCATGAATGTGCCTGTATATTTGGAATGGCACCACAATGCACCCAACAAGCACGTCGGAAATAGTCATTGACAGGATGAAGACATTGGCAGAGGATATGTGAATTTTCCGGAAAAATAAAACTCGTTTCCATACAAGAGCATTGAGAATGAGAATCGCTATAGATAAGGTAACCATGACCACAGTGACGACGTGTTTCACAACATTTGTCCTGTATATTTCTGCCAAGGTATTCGGCGTAAATGAACAATTTCCCAAGGTACTCATATTTTTTGCTATATAGTAGGTTGTTTTGTTGCTATCTAAATAGGGTTTTGTCCAACCATCCAAATCAACCATATCGGATTCGGAAAGAGGCGAACAATAATGTCATTCTACATGGACATTCGTCGAAAGCAAATGCGATGTTTCGGTGCTAACTTGTTTAATTAGTAATCCTATGTCCCTTATCGCAACAAAATGTTTGAAAAATATCTCACCGAAATACCTAGCAGTGTGTTTATCGGAACTTTCTTATTCCACCACATGTTTGCACAAGTAACAGATTTGACTGGTGTTTTTCAGAACTTTTATATTCCATCACATGTTTGCACAAGTAACAGATTTGACTGGTGTTTTTCAGAACTTTTCTATTCCACCACATGTTTGCACAACATATTTGACTGGTGTTTTTCAGAACTTTTCTATTCCACCACATGTTTGCACAAGTAACAGATTTGACTAGTGTTTTTCAGAAGTTTTCTATTCCACCACATGTTTACACAAGTAACAGATTTGACTAGTGTTTTTCAGAACTTTTCTATTCCACCACATGTTTGCACAAGTAACAGATTTGACTAGTGTTTTTCAGAAGTTTTCTATTCCACCACATGTTTACACAAGTAACAGATTTGACTAGTGTTCTTCAGAACTTTTCTATTCCACCACATGTTTGCACAATTAACAGATTTGACTAGTGTTTTTCAGAACTTTTCTATTCCACCACATGTTTGCACAAGTAACAGATTTGACTACTGTTTTTTTTCAGAACTTTTCTATTCCACCACATGTTTGCACAAGTAAGAGATTTGACTAGTGTTTTTCAGAACTTTTCTATTACACCACATGTTTGCACAAGTAACAGATTTGACTAGTGTTTTTCAGAACTTTTCTATTCCACCACATGTTTGCACAATTAACAGATTTGACTAGTGTTTTTCAGAACTTTTCTATTCCACCACATGTTTGCACAATTAACAGATTTGACTAGTGTTTTTCAGAACTTTTCTATTCCACCACATGTTTGCACAAGTAACAGATTTGACTACTGTTTTTTTTCAGAACTTTTCTATTCCACCACATGTTTGCACAAGTAAGAGATTTGACTAGTGTTTTTCAGAACTTTTCTATTCCACCACATGTTTGCACAAGTAACAGATTTGACTAGTGTTTTTCAGAACTTTTCTATTCCACCACATGTTTGCTAGAGTAACAGCGTTCACCAATGCTATCGGAACTGTTCTATTCCACCACAGATTTGAGAGAGTATAATAGCGTTCACTAGCGATATGCGAACTGGAGGAATCGTCTGCCGATTGGCGTGATAAATGAAATATCCCATTGACTCCGTATCGCATAGTTCTCTAGAGGTTACAGCTGTAGGCATTCGTAGTCAGTTGAATGGACGTTCGGTCTGATGTGTTGCACAACAGCAGCCAGTGTTCCCGTTGTTCCCGTGAATTCCCGTGAAGCTTATTAATTAGATTAGTGGTGGCTGAACAAACGGTATATATATAGACCCAGGGGTGATAAGACGAATATAATGACACCCAGTCTGCTATTTTCCATGGAAGAAAATTAATTTTATGAGAATACAATTCGGCCTGGTCTTTTGAAGCATATATCTAATACAAAGAATGACATTATGATAGGAAAACAAAACAGGTGACATAGACAATATAATATGGTGATTTGATATGTTAGACAGGAGTCGTGACATAGGGATTATGTTTGAGTAAATCTATGTGATCCGGGAGCAGTGTACTATAAATAATGCCGACCTGTGCTCGCGGAATAATTAGGAATAATCTGATCCATCAGCATCGAAAAAACGACAAGAGAAACAGTTGGTAATAACATCAAAAAAAGCTAGGCGAACAGCCTCATGCAGGTAGGATTTCACGGAGTAAATGGTCTTGATCCCATCAGCTGTTTACATCTGTACCAGACATACATCAGCAGAAGATACAAGCCATCTTAGATGTCACTAAATTATACCCTTCCATCAAAACAATCAGTAGTATGTTTAACCTTGCAGCCAACCGATACTGCTACCTGGTGCACTGCTCCAGACAGAAGAGATTCATCGACCTTGCCAGAGAAACACGAACTCGCAAAAGGATTAATGGAATCCATGCACACACATAACTATTTCATTCAGTTATTAACATATTTCAAGCTGTTTCGGGGAAAACGTGTGCATATAAACCCCATATGGATGTACATATTTCACCAATTTTAACTACCTGGTTACTCCTAAAGGAGGTTGCTCATATGTGAGCGTAAAGAAGGAGTAATACATAAGTAAGACTAAGTAAGATCATTACAATGGACATCCCAGTGTAATGGATGTTAACAGATTAGCAACAAGAAGGGCACGTACAGTAGGGCAGTGCAACGAGAGAATTATGACGGGTTTTTACTTCCCACTCTTTGGCTGAGAGAGGATTTTTGAATAAGAATAAGCACAATTAATTAATTAACACACATGGGGAAAATTGAACGAACCCAGACTATTGAACAGCTATACATACTAAACAAAAGAAGGGAAAATCTACACCTTTAGTTAATAGGGTGGCAACTAATGTCCCTCTGGCGGGGAGCTATTACTCTTCCCCTCTAGGATGGCAACTTGCCAATTATGGGAGGGGTACTTTCATGCCCCCTCGAAGGTTGCAAGATATTTAACTGTTTTTGGGAGGGCAGTTCTACCCCATCTGAGTGTTGGATTTCTCAACTTGTTATGAGGTTGTAATGTTATTTTAACCCACTGTGTTTCACAACTAGCGTGTGGGTTATACGTAACACACTTTGTGGGTAATATTAACTCATTTGATTGTTTATTTAACAACTAGCTGATGTGCCCGACTTCCCCCGGGCTATTTAGGGATTTCTTTGTGATCGCCTCCGTCTGGGCAGAATATTCAATGAGAGATTGATCTACTAATTCAAAGTGACAACGTAGAACAATACTGAGCGAACAACGTTGAAATGTATTAGGAGAAAGAAAGAAAAACTATTGTTCGATTGGTCCAGAAACATGCCTATATGAGCATATATGAGCGAAGTCAAGGTCGCACGTCCATATTGTTCCCGGGATCAACGTAGGCCTACATACCAAATTTGAGTCGGATCGGTCGAGCATTTTTCGAGTCTATAACACACACACATACATACATATTCTGGGAGAATCCAGATTCAAATTACGAATTATACACCGTGCAATTTGGTTCGGTAAACGAACAGACCAAAATTGATAAACGAACGTCATAATTATTTTGTCGTAAACCAGATTCTGATTCCGTAAACGGAATCAAAACATTCATAATGTAAACAAACCGAGATTTCCCCACCCCGGAGTTTAAAAACACATTAAAACATAAGAATCCGTCCGGGACCGTCCCTTGTGTACAACTCATTGCAGAATATAAACGATCCATATTGTAACACGCAGGGGGTGGGGACTCAATTCCGGTAGCGATCGAGTGGTCTCACCTACGAGTCCCTGCGAGCCAAAAAGGTTTTGAGTATCTGATTAAATTTCAAGGCACGTGAGGTAAGCCTGGCTCGGTCGAGCTGCAGGTTTAATTTGCCAATCAAGTGTTTTGTTATGCTGCCACCACCCTATTTTTGGGCAGTAAATAGGGAAACCAGTTTATGACTACTCGATGAGTAGTGGTTGTATCTATTTAAATGCTGTTGCTCATTATTCAATGAGCAACAGTTTAAGAGTGTCACTCAACGAGTGACAGTTATGTAGATTCAGAGTTTTGTTGCTCATTAGTCAATGAGTAACAGTTTTAAGAGTGTCGCTCAATGAGTGACGGTTTTATAGATTCAGAGTTGCGTTGCTCATTAGTCAATGAGTAACAGTTTGAAGAGTGTCGCTCAACGAGTGACAATTATAGTTTCAGAGTTTTGTTGCTCGTTAGTCAACGAGTAAGTTTAAAGAGTGTCGCTCAACGACTGACAGTTATATATTTTCAAAGGTTTGTTGCTCATTAGTCAATGAGTAGCAAGTTCAAAGAGTGTCGCTCATCAATCAATGAGTGACGATTTGTTACTCGTTGCTCACTTTGTGAGTAACAGGTTTTTGTTGCTCGTTGCTCACTTTGTGAGTAACATCTTTTGTTGCTCGTTACTGTGTGAGAAACATCGATGGCAATGAGTGTTATCCTGACTAGTTATACCTGGTAGTAAATTTCAAGAGCTCAGTCTGCCCAGATTCGGTTAGAGTGTCGGTCGGCGCGAAGCGCCCTGGGTGGTCGAAATGATCACCCCACGATTTGTTGTTGTGAGGATATCTGAACATAGAAAATCGTCATGTCTGAACCCGGCAAAAGCTGAATTGAATTGATTGTATATCGTATGGGGAAGAGCCCACGAGCTTTAATATGGGTTATGGGTGAGTCCCGAGGTGTCCCTTCAATGTTTTGTAGTTGTAGTTGCTGAGCGAGATTCTGATTTCAGCCAACCTTTTATAGCACTTTCTCAGACCTGGATGATCAAGAAGCAACCAATCAAATTGCAGCAGAATGACCAACCAGAGTCTGAGATTGAAGGAACTAATCAGAAGCTGAGTAAAGTTTGGAAGGGTCAGCATAATTTATGATGTCCCCAAAAATAGCCATTCAAGCATGGTTTAATGTTTACTTTTGTGACCTAGTTGTTTTTTATTTTAGTGTACTTCCGTGTACGTATTTCAGAAGTTGTCTGTATTGAAAATAGAAGGAATGTGTACTGCTGACACACATAGATGGGTGAAATAAGCCCGAAGATTAGGAATTGCCCCTCACAAGGTTTTTTGGTCATGGTTTGATATCTTATTTCCCATGGTGAATTCCCGCAACGATTTAATCACGTTGCTTTCCGTGTACACCTATTTTCGCCGTAGTTGTAAACACAACACAAGTCGGTTTATTTATCATGTTCTTTTAATCATTAAGGCCGTACAAATACTCTGAAATGTGAATTTGATAACGAGGATACGATATCAAAAGGTATCAATTATTGTTACCCGTTTAATTCACTGTTTGGATGTTCGAAATATTCAGTAACATTGTACTGCGTGTTGATCAAAAATATATTATGCCGGAATCAGAGCCGGAACAAAGTATACCGTTTGTCGGTAAACTGTTGAGAAATGACTCTCATTCAGTTGACTTGTATTGGTTGTCTGGCCTGAGGGATTTAGATGTTGACCCCTCCCCCATGCGGGTTACACTACCCACACCTCCGAAATGCGTGCATCCTCGCATGCGGACCACTCGGTTTTACGGCTACCACATTTTACCAACAAGGTAAACCACCCTTTCACAGAATATCTGTCAACTATTAGTCCCGAGGCTATGTGCGACTCGTTGCTCCCCATGTCCCCATCCTGGACTTTATGAGCATCACCTACTGGTGGGAGCCGTGCTCCACTTAATACCAACATACACCTCTGCCAGATTCGCCTTTGCGAGGACATTAGTCATTTATGCTACACACCCTGCCAACAACTTGGGCATATCTTTTATGCTCGAAGTTTTGACAGTTTTATCAATGAGACTTGCAACTGGCTCATTCTATATATTCTTATTCAGTGAGGGGAAAGTTGTGTTGTTACACCACAGACTCATAGTCATGAAACTGCTGTTTGAAGTTTTGTTTTTCAGAAGTGAATTATGCGGTTTTATTGTTGTGAAAACTAAAGTTTTAAGAGTATCAGGTTCAGTTTGCAGGTTTTAGAACATCAAAGACTGGCCACAGGGGCCTACTCTTCGATAAATCTTGGTCGTTCTTTGACGTGCCAAGGGTGTGAATCTCCCTTGACATGGCACAGCCATTAACGAGGGCTCGCCCATCCCTCGACATCTAGTCAGGACCCAACTCCTGCAAGTTGGATCACGGGGTTGTGTTCGAAAATTAATTATCAGACCTCGATGCTCCCCCAGATGGCCACCACTTCCCTTTACACATAGTTATGAACGGTTTCAACAACAGTTCTATACATTATTTATATTAAATTTTAATCCCTACTTGTGAACTGGGCAGGGTTATGGACAGTTGTAACAATTCTATTCATTATCCCCACTTGTGATTTGGCAGACAGGATTCTGCAAGAATTGCACAATCAAGTGAATTAATGAAAAACAATTTTTTTTTTTTTTTTTTTTTTAAATGTGAACAAGTTTCAAAGTTTCAACATCGAATGGAACAGTTTATGGAAAACATCTCAGGAAGAAAATCGTGAGGTTGGTGGAGGCATCTCATCTCCATCTCATCTCTTCAGCTTTCTTCTGTTACACGTTCCACATCCTTTACTCTTTTTGTGCCAACCTTGTAACGGGTCACCTGCTCGAAAGTACAGGTTTGTCTTTTCGGGGTTAAATCTCTTCTCTGGAAGATATGTGCCAGAAAAGCGTTACTGGAACTATTAGCATAGTCCGTTCGAGGAAGTGGTACTGTGACTGTGCTTTTTGGTCCACTTTCTTGACGGGATTTGCTACTGGTTTTGGTGTGGTTATGAAACGTTTTGTTGGCGACCGTTTGGGTGGTGGTTGTCGTTTCCATGAGGTGTCCTCAGGGCCCGAATCACTCTCCCTGTCGCTCACAGTTAGCCCTAGACTGTTATCCGAGTCTTGGTGTGCAGTAACTTTGCTGAACGGGGTTTTCTTGGGACTAAAAGTTAAAGTCTTCTTTGGACTGCTACTTAGGTCAGATTTCTTCGGACTGTAAGGTTTGGTTGCCGACTTCTTTGGACTAAGTTTTCTTTTCTTAGCAGAAGTTTGCGGGATTGATTTTATTTCTGGTCTGCTCCGACAAAACAACTTCTAATGCCGTGCCAGATTATAACCTCTGTCTGATTTGTACCTGCAATTCATATAGATGCTGGCCACATTTTACGATGTGCTCAGCCAATTCTTTCGTCAAATTCTGCCATCCGTTGCAGTAAGCACATTTCTTCCTGTCTGAGAGATCCATCTGTCTGCAAAGAGAAAAATGAATAGAATTAGACAACAGCTCAGTGATCATTTTATTTAACTTTTCTTTTATACTCGATCTGGCTGGAAAAGAAATGTTTATGTTTTCATTTTAATTTTCTTTATATATTCGTTCTGGCTGGAAAGAAATGTTTGTTAGTGTAGTTGATAACCGTTCATCCATGCAGGTGGACGACGCTTCCTAGAAGACGTGACTTCTGTTTCTGTTGTCATGGGTTGCTTTTCAATGGTCGGGGTTATGTCCCCACAAGGGTTTGCATTCAAACATGCTGTGTCAGGCTCAATCAACGGCTCACCAAGGAGAGTTTGGTCATTTGATTTCTTTATTCTATCAATGTGAACAACTTGTGTGGAGCCTTGTTGTCCGCAATTGACTTCATAAGTGGAGTTATTCTTTTGTTGGAGAATTTTAAAGGAGCCCCTCCATAAGCAGGCCAGTTTCTTTGTGGTCCCTTCAATTTTGGGAAAGAAAATGAAGACAAAATCGTTTGTTTTAAAAGGTGTATAAGACACCCTTGTGTCATACAATTTCTTCTGTCGACTAATTTCTCTTTGTGTTTGTTCTCTTACAAGTGTGTAAGCTCTTTCCAGCTTACCTTGAAGTTCCCACACCCTGAAGGGAATGTTTTTGGCTGAGCGAGGTGGCTCAAATATCACCTCGAGAGGTGTGTTGATCTGTCTACCTAACATGAGTAGGTTAGCAGAAGCACCAGTGGTTTCATGTTGGGAGGCTCGATATGCCATCATGACATATGGTAGTATTTCATCCCAGTTGTCTTGCTGGGCATTTACATAAGCACTTAACATGTTTGCAACGGTTTAATGAATTGTTCCGCCTGTCCATCTGAATGAGGATGGTAAGGGGTGGTGTGTGTCTTTGATATATGCAACAGTTGGCATACTTGCGTGAAAAGTTTGCTCTCAGACTGTGACCCTTGGTCAGAATGTAATACATTCAGGACACCAAATCTTACAAAGAATTGCTCTACCAAGATCTTTGCAACTGTTTAGCAGTTGCATCGGCCATTGCAAAACTCTCTGTCCACTTGGTACAATAATCTGATACTACCAGAATATATTTGTTTCCATTTTGAGTCATTGGGAGAGGTCCCAGTATGTCAGTGGCTACTCTCTCCATTGGCATGCCACATCACTCAATTTGCATGGGAGCTCTAGTTTTCTTGGTTGGCCCTTTTCTCTTGGTGCACTGTTCGCACACACTAACATAAATTCGGGTGTCTTCCCGAATACTTGGCCAGTAGTAATTTTCCTGAATGCGGCACAAAGTTTTGTCCATGCCAAGATGACCTGCAGTCATGTTGTCATGACCATGTTGCAAGATACCCGTCGGTATTTTTGTGGAACAATGGCCTGCATTCTGGTTTTGTTATTAGCAATGTTTTCCCTATGGCTCTACTACCCAATTCTTAACTTTCGTTAAGTCTGAAACAGACTCATGAGCCTCCCTCGGTGAGACGGTTTCTTCAATAATTGAGGCTGCATTAGCCAGAATACTACAAACAACGCTGTGGGGTTCTTGGTGAAACCTGCAATGTTTACATGGGATTCGGCTTAATCATCTGCATTTTGGTGACGTTTTCCAGCTCGATGCTCAACATCCATATCAAAGGTGGAGCGTGCTTGTATCCAACGAGCAATCTGTCCCTCTGTGTTGTTGAAGTTCATGAGCCACCGTAGTGACCCATGATCAGTTCTTATCTTAAATTTCCGGCCATATAGAAAATGGCGGAAGTACTTAGTGAAATGAACGATAGCAAGAAGCTCTTTCTTTGTCACACAGTAGTGTTTTTCTGACTTTGTCAGATATCGGCTGGCATACGCTATTGGGCGTTCCATGCCATTGATTACTTGAGAGAGCATAGCGCCAATGGCTTCATCACTTACATCGGTATCAATCAAAAAGGGTTGTGTGAAATTTGGGTGTGCTAACACAGGTGGTTTAGTTAATTTATCTTTCATGGTCTCAAATGACTGCTGGCAAGCAGGAGTCCATTGAAATTTTTTTTCTTTCCGAGTGAGCTCATGTAAGGGTCTGTCCAGGTTTGCAAATTTACTAATGAACTTTCGATAGTAACTGCACAGACCGACAAATGAGCGGACTTCGGTCGGATTTGTTGGAGGTTTCAATTATTTGATGGCAGAGCATTTGGCAGAATTGGCTTCGATACCATCCTTTGAGATGATGTGCTCAAGAAATGGAACTCTTTTAGCAAACAACTGACATTTGGTGCCTTTAGTTTTAGTCCAGCATTTAAAAGGCTATCAAGGACTTTTTTCAGACGCAGAATCAGTTAATCAAATGAAACTGTGTGGACGATAATGTCGTCCAAGTACACAAGACATGATTTCCAGTTGAGTCCTGCCAGCACTGTCTCTATGATGCGCCCAAAAGTAGCTGGCCCATTGCCGACGCCGAATGGCATAATATTGAATTCAAATAACCCTTCATTGGTTATGAAGGTTGTCTTGTTTTTATCAGCCTCCTCCATTTCACACTGCCAGTAGCCTGAGCAGAGATCAATAGTTGAGTACCACTGTGAGCCAGCCAATTGCTCCAGGGACTCATCTATACGTGGCAGGGGGTATGCATCTTTTACAGTTGCCTTGTTTAATCTCTGATAGTCGACACAAAAGCCATCCCTCTTTTTCACCAGTACTATGCCTGAGGCCCAAGGACTTTTTGAAGGTCGACATACATTTTTTTTTAATATGTCCATGTCCTCTACATGTTTGGTCACTTCAGCACGTTGGTGGTAGGGCAACCGTCGTGGTGGTTCCCTGATAGGTTTGGCATTCTCTGTTTCAATTTTGTGTTTCACTACATCCGTTCTTCCCAAATCTGCATCAGATTTAGCGAATGCACAACTATATATGACATAAGAATGCCCTGATAGTAATCCTCTCATTTTCACTGAGATTCAATTTTGTTTGCTCATAGAGAGCTTGCACATGATCAGGTAACTTTAGATTACTGTCAGGCTCAATAGTAGCCATATGGTTTATGTCAGTAATAGACGTTTCAATAGGTTCCCTGTCAACCACTGAATTGACATGACCAATTTTAGTGGGTTGCACTATTGGTAACTCGATTATTGGATCCCTGTCAAGCAATGTTTGATCTATCATTGTTTTCCCAGGACTTTTACCAACCTGTGCTGGAAGATCAGTTTGAGTCATTGTTACCTCTTCAGATTTTGGACGGTCATGAGTTTGCTCTGTGGTTCGGCAAATGCTTTCCAACTCATTGAAGAGTATATTTTGATCCTCCCCTTCTACGGAGCACCGTAAGTTCCCCAGGTCGAGAATGCATCTATTTTGTGAAAGAGCATTCAAACCTAGAACTCCATCAATGTGGATGTCAGCGACCAAAAGCTGTTGGCATAGTTGAGTATTTCCAACTGTGATGTAGAAGTTGCCAGCTCCATGACAGGGAATTGTGTTGCCACATATGGAAAACAAATCACCTCGTATGTTGAGTTTTAATTCAGGTTTGCTAGCAGAGAGTTGCTGATATATTCTATATGACAGCATTGAGACTGTTGCACCAGTGTCTACAAGCATCGTTAGGTCTTGACCATACATGCTGCACTGCAAAAACATCCCACCGCTGCCACAAATTTTGTAACACCTATTTTCGTCGTAGTTGTAAACACAACACAAGTCGGTTTATTTCTCATGTTCTTTTAATAATTAAGGCCGTACAAATACTCTGAAAGGTTAATTTGATAACGAGTATATGATATCAAAAAGTATCAATGATTGTTACCCGTTTAATTCACTGTTTGGATGTTCGAAATATTCAGTAATTGTATTGCATGTTGATCAAAAATATTTTATGCCGGAATCGGAGCCGGAACGAAGTAAACCGTTTGTCGGTAAACTGTTGAGAAAGAGCTCTCATTCAGTTGACTTGTATTGGTTGTCTGGCCTGAGGGATGTAGATGTTGACCCCTCCCCCATGATTGTCACAATATCATATAATTTTAAATACGTAGACAATTTTGTGCTGTCTGATGTAGATGGGGAGCATTTTAATGAAATTAGCAAAATAATGTTATTGATATATAGTAACGCTGGGGAGCACTTCGGTTGATGGTGAACTTGAAGCAAAGCATTGTCAATTCCATTGTCACTTTCATCATGTTCATTTCATAATTCCATCCATAAAATAGCGCCCGTACGCATGTCAATTTCAAATTTGGCAGATAACGTCACCATTGACCGAATTCACGTGAACCGGGATAATGTCTTCTGCTTTGTTCGTAATTATATGTTCCTTCTTATTCAAGAAATAGTAGGATAGTTGTTTCGCACAGTAGTTTCTGTAGTGCCGAAACACAGGCACTTTTTGGCCAAGGTGCTGTGCATCAGTTGGAAAATAAAGCTTTGCCCATGTAGTTAATGTTGTGGTCTTGTGATCGCATGTGAGCTGCATCTCCAAATCACACAAACATAAATGTAAAGCTTATTCTAGGAACGCAGGGCTATATAGTCGAAATGTCAGTAAATTTATTTGATTAAATAGCCAGACGTACAAGTTATATACGGACGTGGCTAGAGGGTTCTCATGGGGGGGGGTCCACCTTCAAATTTACAATTGCATCCCCGCCTGACACCCTTAACCAAACATCAAACTTCCAGGTTCGCAGAATTCCATTTCCACCCACTTTGAAATATTCAACCTGACACACCCTAATATTGGAAAATTACCAACTGATGACCATTTCATGCACTAATTACTGGTTGGAAAATCAAGCATTGAGAACAATTCCAACCTCTGGTGTCAAATGTCCAACTAATGTTGTGTCAGGCATGAAATGTTGGACACGTTCTACGTCGAAGTAGTTGATGCACTTGTTTATGCCAGCCGTACTGCTATCCCAAAGGGAGTCTGCGTTCCTCATTTGAAGCCATTCTGGAACGAGCACATAGGGTATCTCCATCACAAGATGGAAGAATTGCGGGATATATGGATAACAAGTGGTCGTCCTAGAGGGGATCATAATAATTCTTACTTAGAATACAAACTTACCAAGCGGGATTTCAGACGCGAATATCTGACGCTATTTGAATCTTATCTAAGCGAAATCCACGCAGAGATAGATAGAAATGCGGAATTGGATCATGAAACTGTTTTCAAGTTATTCAATGCGAAACGCCGCGATCGCAACCGATTGACCCCGCCATTCTTCAATTATGATGGGAAGACTTATCGAGGTGCTAACGGAATTTCAGCTGCTTCTGCATTATATTTAGAAGAATTGTATTCACCACTACAATGTATAACTTTCAACGATGACCATTATGCACATGTTAACGAATATGTATATAATACTTCACGTACTCCCTAATTGTCCACAATTGATAACTTGCCAACTTACCCCGTTGTAGTGGATGAACTAGAGGGGCTTTTACCGTCATTGAACGTTGGCAAAGATCCAGGTTATGATGCAATTGTGAACGAGCACTTCATTTATGGTGGATGCCAATTATCTAAATGCGTAGCTTATATGTTCACACAAATGTTCAGCCTGGTTCATATCCCTTCAGCGGCCAAACGAGGTGTGATGATTACCCTCCACAAAGGCGGAACCAAATCCAAAGATAACTTTGATAATTATTGTGCCATAACTATACTATACCGGCTTTATATAAATTATTTGAAGAGGTCATACTTACCCGCCTACAAACAAATACTCCGCACTTAATCGCGGTTAGTCCTCTGCAACACAGGTTTCAGAGAGAGGTCAGCTGTATGGTGACGTCTTACCTCGTTAAAGAATGTATCTCGTTCACCAAGGACCGTGGCAATAAGTTGTTTGCGTGCCTGCTCGATACTCAGAAAGCATTTGATTGCGTTTGGATAAATGGTCAGTTATACAAACTCCACAAAAGAGGTATCACTGGAAAATTTTGGCAAATTATTCGCTCACTCCTTGTGCATCACTGTCGTGTGCATCAGGGAACAAGCCAAGGCATTATATTGTCTCATTTGCTATATATGTTATATATCGATGACCTACTCCAGGAATTAGAAAATCAATAATATGGCCTTCAAATTCAAGGCATAAACTGTTCTGCCATAACTCAAGCAGATGACATGATGCTCCTCTCTCTCTTACTAAGGAAGGCATATCGAACTTGATACGTATATGTTTTCGGTAGTCAGTTTTGGAGATTTAAGTATAACTCTAAAAAAAACTGTTATCCTTGTATTTAACGAAACAAAACATGAATTTGAAAAATGTAACCGTACATGGTCATTCTGCGAATACTCTACAAATTTGAGGGAAGTGGATTCTGCAATCCACCTTGGCATACCTCTTGCTAAATACAAACAAAGTTCACATATCTGATATATCACCTATGTGATGATTAAATACGGGGTAGTTAACCAAAGCAGGCATATATCCTGGTGGGATAACTCCTTTCAGTTGTTTGAAAATACATAATTCTATTGTATTAAGTTGTTGATTCTACGGTTCTGAGATCTTACGATGCTTGTCACAGTCCGATATGATGAAATTAGAAAGAGTACACCGCATGTGCCTGAAAAACATGCAGGGTTTACCCAGAGCGACGCGAACAGTGATATCACAGGGTCTCATGGGTCTTAGCTCTGTTGCTAGCATCATCGAGGGGGGAAAGCTATCTCTGTTCAGGTCGCTCTGTAGATTGTCATCAGACAAATCTGCGAAACGCATATTCGTTTTCAGATTATACGAGCACCTTTTTGGCCACCAAGAGCTACAGACTACACTCACATATGTCTGACATATACCATATATTAGCTAAATTCTCTCTTTAGAGAGCATGTATATAACTTTCAAATATCTGGCTTATTCCCTTCCTAATCTTTGTGGAAAAACTTGGTGCAGACTCAAATATCCGAATTTTTTGGATTACTTCTGTGATTACTGACCCGAAATTATCAGTATTTGCCACTGCACATCCATCGCTTTGTATATCTCCTTTGTGGGACTACCCAAAGGAAAAATTCACTTTCTTACTGGCAGCTCGCTTGCTCTCACATACAGCATATTGCGATAGTGGCATTTGTGTAAAGTGTGGCATGCAATACCAAAATCTTATTATGCACATATTTATTGATTGTATCTTCCTTGCTGAATTACGGAACTGTGTCTGGAAGGATTTACTTGACCAGTTTGAGATTGAGGCCTCCCTGCATGTAGACGGACTAGAAAAGGAAGAGCTTCTGGTCTGCTTCCTTGGTCATCACCCATCCGATATTCCAGTTGACTCGGATTGGAGGGATCTTGTCATCTTTTTTGTCAGAGTGACTGCGAATATTTGGAAATGTTATCACATCGAACCAGGCTAGTAGTTTGCTCATCACACCTGTCGATACATACTGTGAACATTTTAACAAAATGACAAATACCTTCTTTCAATATTATTATTATGTACTTGTAACTTTAGAACAAGTCACATATCGCGCACTTTGGTAATAGTGCCCATATTAATTGGGAATGTACCTTTGTGTCACATTATAATTTTTCCCTCGTTCACCTGCCGTGTATAAGTAATTTGAAACACTCTGTCCTAGCTCAGAATACACTTCTTAAAGGGAATGTGCGCTATATCTGACCATTTGTGGGACCGTCACCTTTTGTACTGGGCAGAATATGTGCAGTTGGTGAATGGGTTTGGGCCATAGATTGGTGTGGAGTGCGCACGTGTGATCTATGTGCGGTGCGGGTGGCATGGTGATTGTGGTGGGGATGGGTTTATGACTCGAGTCATAAAACTCATTTTCATTGTAGATGACATGTTGTTTGCATCGTTCAGGGAGCTCATGAGTATGGCTTGCGTTGATTTCCATGGCTCTGCTCTGGTTCGTTCATTTGTTGCATGTATTGTGGTGGTTGTGATTGAGAATGGTACCATGCATTGGGTGACCTGGTTTGGCGTGCAGTATCCCTTTATTGCAGTTAACTTAAAAGCCGGTATATCCGGGTGATTACGTCTGCAAGGGCATAGTACGGCGTAATTCATCTTCCATTCACAAGAATAACCCATTGTATAAATGAATGATACCTTAATGTCATAATTAATGTCCTCGTGATATTGGAGGAAATTAAAGTATAATTAAAGTATAATAATAAATAATGTACCAAAGTTGGGGGTAGACACCCCAACCAACCCTGTCGCTACGTCCATGTACAACTGACAAGTTTCGTGTGTTCTCCACAACGTCATCGGACATTGATTCAGGAGAGCTATTAGAAATTCTTGCCCTCATTAATAAAAACGCTTTAACCACAGGCCCCTGTGGAAAATTACTAATATACCAATAGAGACTATACCAGTGGAAAGGTTCCAACGATAGATTTTGGCTAAAACCAAACTATCAAAACCCTAATAAATTCTAGAAATCGATAATTGCGGCCAAAATATCCTTATTGGCAATAACATTCCCTTTCATTTGACATATAACTCGGCGAAATTGAACGAATCGAAGTCGAGATATCCGGAAACTAGCACAATTTACCGAATAAATCGGGTCGTCAATCTCCCTGTCCGCTCAGAGGTTTTTGACCTAGTTATAAAATCAATATTTTCGAGCAATAATTTGTCGCGAAAGTGTACTTAAACGCGATGACATAACCTATACATGCTCGTATATGTCCATCAGCAAGTCATTCCGACTTTGTGCCCAATTTTTCAACTTTATTCATCAAACGAATTCCAGAAACAAGTCGTTTCTGCGAATGACAGTAAATTTTGAATGCGAAAGTATATATATGTCTTTATTATCCTCCATGTATGGAGATTCACATTAGAGCCACATTCCGTCGTGCTTATTGTGGTCAGTATACCGCGCATACACGGGCGAACATAATAAACATACGTATATCTTGGTAATAACTCACGCACCCAGACACATACGTACATATAACCGTGTATCGACATTCTTTCGTACAAGCATGCCATACTGAGACATACATGTAGCCGACAGCCAGGCAGGCAGGCATGCACGACAAACAGACAGACTGGCAGTCAGTCAGACAGCTCGTACCCTCCGCAAAAAGTCAACTCGTACCCAATTCTGAGTCAACTCGTACCCCCAGCTGAGTCAAGTCGTACCCTCCTGAGACATTTCGTACCTTCTTATTTTATTTGGGATACAGACCCCATATTTCCACCTCAGAATGGCATGGGACCTTCCAAGCACATCAAGAGTGCAAGGTATGAGATGACTCAGTATAACAAAGTCGGTGAAATGACTATGACATTATAAAATCAGGGTACGAGTTGACTTAGTCTTGGTAAACTGTAGTCACATCACTCCACGAGTCGACTATGTCAATAACATCGGCGACATGGGTACGACTATATATATAGAAATGACACAGGAGCCCACCAGAATGCCAGATGATGCTATGTTAGGTTTCGTTCGCCGTTTAGAGTGCATCGTCTGGTGTTCTGGTGCTCTTCTTGTCATTTCTGAAGGAGGGTACGAGATGACTCACGGGGTACGAAATGACGCACGACCAGAGGGTACGAGATGACCAAATCTGGTACGAGTTGGTATGGTACGAAAATGCGAGGGTACGAAATTACTGTAACCCGTCTTACAGCTAGATGTACAGACACGCATCGGGATCGACGATCAGTTTAACACTAGTCAGTTGCTTTGATTCATATAACGTGATTTAGATGCGAATGTCGATTAATGTATGATGATAGCATATATGTATCTCATAAAAAGATAATAATACAGATAGCAATAGTGTGCTGATGATTTATGTTTAGGATACTGTTGCATTCTTGACAGAATCGTGTTTTGACTTTGATTAGTGCGCAGATAAATACGAGTCAGGATTTAAAGTTAAACGATCAATATATGTTCTCCAGAGGAATGCAGCTTTGGTCACAACAAAATATATTAGTTTGTTCTCTTCTTCTATGGTGCAATGTATATTTCCATGTAGACCTGACAATAGAACGCGCGTTTTTAGATTCTCCATCAAATTTGTCATACTGGAGATAAATATGTTCAGCAACTCAAATTCAAAATTATTTCGATCATATCAAATTGAAGAACATTCGATTAAGGCATGTTTGACAATATCTCGATATTTTTTGTCACATACAACGCAAGTTTTCTCATTTGTTTCAAGGATAGAAATAAGACATGTAATCATCCAATATGCCTTCTGTGTGCTGGATATATACATTCGGCAATTTTCTCATAACGGAGACATACATGACGTTGGGTGGACGGCAGAGAACCTGGCAAATCGAGTATCATCATTTAAGCTCATTTCCCAATATTCTCTATTAACTAGGACAAGATTATGTCAGACGCGAAACTAGATTGAGAGCTTTAAACACATACGGTGCATGTACTGATAAGTGAGCAAGAAATACTTGCTTTGCGTTTTGGAAACTTTTAAGTTGCACAACGAGCCGAAGAACGACAAATACGTTTTTCGATAAGAGACACCATAGATGAAGTTTCAACCAATCATTGGGCTATAACCATTTTTAGTGCAATGATGAAGACCCTGGTAATACTTTAAGCAGAATCTTAGAATCTCAAGCCGATCAACGTGAGTTTGATTTAAGTTCCAGAGGAGTTCAGAGCCGTACATACCTATTGATACCCACTGACGTATATATTAACGCTCAATTTTTGGGTGGTCATATACCACCGGGATAGAGGCCAGCATTGTTCAACATCATAAACGTGCTATGGGTCTTATCGCATATGTGATCGGTGAAAATACCGTTGAACGCGTACTTGTCAAGTGAAATACACAAATGACCAAAATAAGTGGTGTTCGTACTTTCATTGATATCTGAGCTACCTAGGTTCCAGAGACGACTTTGACGCGAAAATTCTGCTTTAGTTTCATTGAATACTATACTGTTGTGCATTTGGATATGTATTATATTTATACCGCCATTTTTGGCAGTACTCGTTGCAAATATCACAAAGCGGTGATAATCCAGATTTATTTAGTGACAATAGAACCATGTCATCTGCATGGGTTGGGCACGTACAATTTACTGATAAGCCAGATTTATTTAGTGACAATATAGAACCATGTCATCTGCATGGGTTGGGCACGTACAATTTACTGATAAGCCAAATTTATTTAGTGACAATAGAACCATGTCATCTGCATGGGTTGGGCACGTACAATTTATACCGAGCATGCAGGTGAGTTTGCAATAATATGTGTGCCTGGCTCCCTGTCGCACATCAAACCACTTGGATAAAATGTTATTGTGATGAACAGAGCATGTGACGTTGGTCAGCAGTTCGCGCATCAGTCGAAGTAAATTTCGTGCAGCTTGTATAACAAGAAAACCATAGTCAGAAATGGTAACGCCACCAAGATTATAGTATTACATATAAATAGAAATTATAAAAAATACATAAAATATTTTGATAACAATTGCGTTTAAACAAGTAATCCTTCAAATTATTACTAACAAAGCAAGTAAACGACTGTGGGGTCACTCAACAGATTATAAAGACTTGGACTTAGTATAATGTGAATACTAAAATTTAAATGAAATAATTAAAAGATAAAATTTAGCAAGTAGTAAAAGTTAATTTTCTCATTTAAATTTTTTTTTTTGGTTAAATAAAGCAATAATTTAAATGTAACATTTTTTTTTTTTTAAATGATTGACCGTGGCTCTTCCAATAATTGCGCGACTGACCTGGTCAATTGTTCTTAAGAAGTTGTTTTGAGAATTACTATGGAGGGAAATAGTTATGGCTGTGGCGTCGCAAGTAATTAACTTGGTGACGTGATGTTAACAAATCTGAACTCCAGTAAACCAAGGACGCTCCATACCAAATATAAGGTAAATTAATAATTCTTTAGAAGTTGTTTTAAGATTTACTATGGAGGGAAAGAATTGTGGTGCTGGCTTCGCAACTATTTGACCTCATTGTAACAAATATAAATATTAGTCACTCAGGCAATAGATTAATCTATTCTGTATATTAAGTTATTGGGTCTTACGTGTCTCGAGATGTCTAAATAGTTTTCGATGGACAGATCGCGCAAGGGACCCACGCCAATATTCTGTTGGGATTCCAATTGTTGGCTTATTAAATATGCACATATGCTTAAGATACAGTCGCGCGCGAAGCACGGTCCCGTAAGTTGGGTTTTGGATCCCAGTTAATGAAAATATCATTGAAATAATTGGTTTCCCCCAATAAACATCCATATATTCAATATACATGTTTTGGAGCAGAATTAGGTAGTCCATATTGGACGCCATCATGGAATTTATTTTGTTTTGTTTTAATTTTCATACATATTTATTAGTTATGTGGATGGAGTTCTCATTAAACCTTATATCCTTATATTGGTTACAGTAATGCCCAAAGTAATTGACCACTTAACCACATCAGACTTATTGGTAATTTTTCAGGATTTAAAATCCTGAAAAATTACAAATAATTCTGCTCTGGTTAAGTGGTCAATTACTTTGAACATTACTGTATGAGGATTGAGTTATCATTAAACCTCAAATCCTTATATTGGTTACAGTAATGCCCAAAGTAATTGACCACTTAACCACAGCAGAATTATGGGTATTTTTTCAGCATTTAAAATCCTGATAAATTACCCATTATTCTGCTGTGCTTAAGTGGTCAATTACTTTGAACATTACTGTATGAGGATTGAGTTATCATTAAACCTCAAATCCTTATATTGGTTACAGTAATGCCCAAAGTAATTGACCACTTAATTACTTTGGACATTACTGTATGTAGATGGAGTTAAACCTCACAACAGTATGTTGGGGATTTGGACCTTGACTTGGGACCTTTGGTTTTTAACTTAACAAATGCGCGTACACCATATACACAAATTTCTTATGTAACCAGATTTTTTCTTGGATAAGATGAGTTTGAAGCCTGCTAACATTTCAAAATGTTGTCAGTTTTGTATTCTCTGCAGCGGAACTCGACGCATTGAAACAAAAGTTACAAGAGATAAAATGTGTACTTAACGAGACTATAATACAAATGAAAAAATAAATTCAGGGAGGGGTGGGCGATACAGGGAACTAAGGGTTGAACCGATATAAATTTATAGAGCGATAATGACCAATGTTGACATATTATGCATCTCAACTCTACTGAACATTGCAACAAGGCTATAAAATAGGGGGTGTCAGAATCTTAGTCATCTCTATATAGTGCCAGAATAGTCATTTATGGACTTCTATAAGATGTTGGGTTGGTTATATGGACTCGGAGAAAAAGGGGTTTGTACCGATGAACTGACATAAATTAGTGGAGCGATGTTGCCATGTAATGTATCGCGACTGTACTAAAGCAGCAATGATATAAAATTGGGGGGGGGGTCTGAAATTATCTCTATGTCTATAGATGGCACCAGGATTATATAGAAAGGAATAGCAATTGATATACGTATACGGTATACTATAGTAATACCATAGACATATAAGTACAAGTATCACGCGATAAAACATTACGTAACGTGACTATACCGATGAAAGAAATAAATAAATTTATCGTAATTATGTTTTAGATGGAAGAAATTGAATTTGTTTTCGATAATAAATTTGCAGCGTGGACGGGTCAACCCGGTCATCGAGTGCGCTCAATTTGTAAACAAAGTTTTGTCAATAGTCGTTTTGGTCAAACTATCCCTTTTTAGACCGGGACAGCAGATCCGAATAGTAGCTAAGATGTATTTAGATAGAATTATCAAAAGAATTTGACCGATTCGGGTGCAGTTTAAGAGAATCGATTGGAGAAATCTTGGTGATAATTCCAGAAAATAAAGATGGCGGAGAAACACAATGAAACTACCCACAATTCACTTCACTACACCAGGGGGGTTCGCAATGGGTTACACATTATTTTCAGTCTATCAAATTATTTATATTTTCAACAACAAGTGACTTTAAGTTTACAAGTTCAGCCTATCCTGACTCTATCGATACGATTTATCATATTTTCATAAACATATTATACACCGGTGGCGTTAACTTTACAATTTCGGCATCTACGTGATTATATCGGTACGATTGAGTAATGGTACAAAACGAAATGTCCAAGAATACATTAGGGGCTCCCAATGGGTTATATATTATTTTCAGTCTATCAAATTATTTATATTTTCAACAACATATTATTACACCGGTGACTTTAAGTTTACAATTTCAGCCTGTCCTGACTCTATCGATACGATTTATCATATTTTCATAAACATATTATACACCGGTGGCGTTAACTTTACAATTTCGGCATCTACGTATGGGAGGCCAAATTCACATTTAATAATTAATTGTGCTTAAGCGCAAATAATTATGCTTAAGCGCAATCAATTAATTGCGCTCAAGTGTAATTATTTGCGCTTAAGCGCAATCAATTGCGCTTAAGCGCAATTCATGGTTATATGTAACAAAACACCCCTGGTGAATAAATAGGTTTCTCCATAACTTAGCATTAACTCCTATTGACATGTCACCTCTTGGTTTCATTGGTTTGATTGGGTAGGGAGCAAGCCCAACTTCTTTATCAAAATGGCTGACTCGCAATAGTATCACCTCCTGTTTTAGTTGGAGCGACTCGTGATAGCATTATATGATATTCGGTATATATTAGTTGGGGCTACTTGCAATAGCATTACTTTCTGTATTAGTCGGGGCGACATTGATTTTCTTAAATTTTTGAGTATACAGGCACACCATATGAGGGAAGCAAGCCCTCGGTGACACCACATTCACACTATATGATCATGGAAATACTATAGATTTGTGCAAGAGATGCTGATTTAATAAGAAAAACTAGAGCTCCAGGACTGAGACACCAAAGCTCCAGTGATTACACACCATTTTTTGGACAGGGATGCTGATAATATGAAAATAGGGTTTTTTTCCCCCTGATTTAAGTCAATAAGTAAACCATACAGTAATGCTCTTATTAATCGACACCTTAACCACAGCAGAAATATGGATAACTTTTCAGGATTTAGTCGGAAATATGGCTTGTTGCCATTCATTAGAAAGCTCTCGAGAGCTTTTCGATGAATGGCAACAAACCATATTTCCGACTAAATCCTGGAACGTTACCCATAATTCTGCTGTGGTTAAGAAGTCGATTAATTAGAGCATTACTGTATGAGGTAAGAAAGCCCTCGTGCAGTGACACCGCATGCATGTATAGGCTAAAATCTGTGCAAAAATACATTAAAAACATCATACAAAAAATTACTAAGAGTTCCGGGAAGGCGACATCAATTCTTTGGATAGAGGGATGCTGATAATATGTAATTAGGGATTCTCCTTGTTGAACACATACTCACAGTTGACTGTTGAGTACAGGTCAAAATTAGCCCAATGCTCATCTTGTGTTGCTAGGTGATACACCAGGTCATGCTAATAGTTTATGGGTAGGTTAGATAGTAGTCACAATTACGCTTAAGCGCAATTGATTGCGCTTAAGCGTAATTAATTACGATTAAGCGTAATTAATTACGCTTAAGCGTAAATGCCCTATTTGCGCTTAAACACAATATGTGGTATTTGCGCTTAAGCGCAATTGATTGCGCTTAAGCGCAATTATTTGCGCTTAAGCGCAATTCATTATTAAATGTGAATTTGGCCTCCCATATCTACGTGATTCTATCGGTACGATTGAGTAAGGTACAAAAAATCTCCAAGAATACATTCGCCCTGTCCACCACACAATATCAAAATCACAGAAACTAGATACACCACATGTGGCGTAATAATCCGTTGACCCAGACGGTATATATCGAATGCCTTCCAAACATCTAAAAAGAGACTCCACTCTTATGACTATAATGTGTAGGGTTTCTACACAATATGTGCAGCCCTGCTACACAAAATAAACATATTTGTGTAATACAATTTATGTGTAGTTCCATATATACGTACACACATTATGTAACAATTTTTACACGATAAATGGGTCAATTTCTACACATTTATACACAACGGTGTGTATAAAATCAACATATATCCCTTACACATTTTGTGTAGATTCTTACACATACAGATCGTAGAAAAGTTTAGTATAAAGAGTCAAAGTTTTAAGAAATAAATCCTCATATATCATTAGTACTGTACCCACAAGTCGGAATTATGAACGTACATTCCTTGTCTACGATCGATGTAGATTGTATTCCGAAAAAGATTCTCAAACAATATGGCCGTCATGCAGCAGACCATATATGAAACTGAAGGCACCACCGTGTGCATGCTCTACGTTCTTACACAATTGTGCGTAACAAAATATATACAATATGTGTAGAACGGTCCTTGGTCCATGTATTTATGTGTAAAACTACACATTGTTGCGTGTATTAACCGGGTTTACACATTTGATGTGTGATCGTTTCTACATCTGTTATAAGAGTGTATACAGTTTTTCTTTACTTTCGGATACATATATGAGATATATACATTCTTATTTTTATGGAACAAGCTCTGAACCCCTCTTGAACTTAAACGGTATAGAATGCCTTCCAAACATATCTAAAAAGAGACTATACAGTTAATGGTTTACTTTCGGATACACGTGAGATATACATTCTTTCATTACATGTACCATAGTGGAATAGCGGGGTTAATACTTTTCCTGAAAGTATTAGAAGAGTAATGAATTGGGACCAGTTACAACCAAATCAAGGATAGGATAGGATATTTTATTTGCAATACACACAGCTGATACACATACATATTACATATAATAATGATGAAAATAATGAATAATTCTGTCGTATATTGTGGCCCACGACAGACTTTCAGGCGAAATCTCTAACAGCTTGGTCTCAGGAATTGTTGTGGTATACCTATATTCATACACAATATTCAATAAAGATTGCGAAACCTCAAAACTATGTCCGAACCAGTGTTACCCAACGTGGAGTCAACGATTTACGGCTTACTATAGGACACGCATGATGTCATTGTTGCGTTTATGCCTTTTTAAAAATCTGTGTTGATACGGATGTACATCAAGTAATGTTAGTGTGTGAAGTTCTAGTGTAGCTTGTAAAATTAAAGGCACGTGAGGCATTAGTTGTCGAAAATATTCATATTTGTTCTAATCACCGTAAACAGAAAAACATTAAAACGTATACAGTTTCGTTCATATATACCATGACCATCACGTAAACAGCATGTTATCATAAAGACCTACTATATTTTACCTAAGCAAGAGCCTGATTGTGTTACAGACGACAGCACAATGCTACTGGCTAATCACACACAAATTGCATAAACGCTCTTTATTAGTTCTATATCAGGAATTCACCAACAAAGAACGCTCTTTATGTTTACTATCATAATATAAACAAACACCAGAAAAGTAACATTTTATGCTTTTGTTTACATAACAATGGTCAAACATTTGACAATAACATACTGTTTATGCGATATTTCTTATTTGTATACAAAGTCTGTCTACATTTTGATGTTCTTTCTGTTTGTGGCGGTTTTTGACGGGTGGAAATATTTTCACAGGATACCCACCGCCAAGGCCAAAAGTACCTTTAACCTTTTCGAGTAACTTGTATAAAGTGGGTATCAGTGTTTTAGCTTTGTAACTTTTAAATCTGTTCTGGGTTTTGAGTCAACTATATATATATAATGTTATGATTAAAGGGGTACTGTACCCCAATTTCAATAAATTCCTGGTGACAATAGCTATCTAATATCAATATTATATTTTAAAATAACTAATTTGAGTCGATGATGTCTACTGAAAACCTTCCGGTTAACAGGCTATCATAAAAGTAAAATTGAATTATTTAATATAAATCAATTTATGGCTGGAGTCATAAAATGGAGAATTATGCCATTACGAGTTACCGTTCTTGAAATCTCATATGTTGGGTGACTTTTATCGACGGCCGTTCGCGAACATTATTGAGTTGCAAACAAAACATGTTACCTGCAAAAGAAAGGCCCGCTATAACCGATTCGGAAAAAAACAAGATTCAAAGCGTCAAGTATTTTTATAGGGAGTGAGATTGTTCGATGAAAGAGATTGAAGCTGCAAACAACGAACTTCCGGTTCTTCATGCGACCTGCGTTTTCTCCGGTGAAGGTCAAAAACATGGCGCGTAGTTTGAAATCGTAATATTTTTGTTTCCAATATCAATATTTTCTTCGCTAAATTAGGTTTATACGAAACTCGTATAACGCGAACACAATCTAACTTGAAAATTATTTCAGTGGGAGTAAATAAAAAAATCGTCTATCTCTGTGTACAGTACCCCTTTAAACCGCGTTTTAACTGATGGGGGCTGTTAGGAGATAAGATTCGAAACCATCTTGAGTTAACTTATGACTTCCATACAGATCAAATACTCGTTCGAAATCCAATCCCAACAAGTTGCTTTTCCAAAGCTGAGGATGCGATACACAGTAAGCAATGCATCTGTAGTTACTGAAAAGATTTGCGATTATCATTATCCTCAGTTTGACCAATCTTTTATGTAGTCGATTCAACGGTGAATATAAATAGTTTCTCAAAATAAGATGCCCATCCTTCTGCGATTTCTATATCATGAGGAAGAGTTTGTCCTTCATATACGCAAAAAAATGCGTTCTCATCTATGATTTCTCTGTCGCTTCGTGTTTAATACATGGAATAAATAGTTTTGATAAAGTTGGGCACGTTCATCGATTTTATCATTTAGATCGGCCAACTTTTTAGCAGATGCTTCTATATATTCTCTCCGGAAATCACATTCTGCAATTATATACATCGTGTAACTTTCAGTGTCTGTGCGATGACTACCTCCATCAACCTAATTTTGCCGGACAGTCCGCATAATTTTGTACATATTTTTTTTTATCTTCGTTGTAAAAAAGTTTCAGATGTCTATTAAATTATTTTTCGGCAAAGTTACCTCGGTGGCATTCATATAGTACTTATAATGGCATCGTACATTTTACACGGATCGGTTTCGTGTTCAGATAACTGATCAAATTTGTTGAACTGCGCATCATGGCTTTGATTATAATTTTGTAAAATTTCCGGTTCAGATTTAGCCTTTATCCAGTCAACAATTCCCTGACCTTTAACACCCGTTGTTTCTGCAAATACAAGTCGATAACGCATTTCAAATAGTATTCTCAGAGTGACTGGCCTGTGATTGGATACGTCGATTGCATCATCATTTAATACGTGTACTTCTTGTATGAAAGGAATAAGAGTATGTGGAATCAAGATATGGTCGTTCCTTCATGTAGCCCATATCCAAATGGAGTACATGTTGTGCGCGGATTGGCCCGGCAAAAAGTGCGATTGAAGGACACCGCTTTGATTCGTATGACAAGATTTTTGAATGCCATGCATGTTTCCGTCATCGCACTTTTTAAATTGCCCGTTAAAGTCTCCCATCACTATTGCATTGCCATAAGGTCTGTACAAAACACAAATATCGCCAAGAGATCTCGTAACCCCCCGTGTACGTGCATGGTATCGCCAAACTCGAGGGTGTCACCAAACCAGACCATGCGGTTTTGCTAAATGAACATATCTTCCCTCAGATGAATCTATAGATCTCCCAAGTAAATGGTGATATCCACTAATCAAAACATAATTTCGCAAAGCGGAATGTTCCATCAATGGGATAGCGACCATAGCTTGCTCTCACCCCGATAAATTTAATAGAAATTCGGGTTCATTTCCGAATTTATCATAAATAGTAGACACTTTTTGACGTTAGGTGGTTCGTTTGAAACATAATTATCAGCCATAGATGGCGGATAATGCGTGTATCAATAGAAAAATATATGTTTAATTAACCATAAAATTGTCTAGCCTGCAGAGCGGTTCGCAAAAATACTATCTGCGTCCAAGTGTGGGTATCCACCATAATTTCTGGTATCAACGCCGCAGATCGATCCTGCGATGATATGTCGCCAAACCAGATATGATATGTCAAAGATGCGAATGATATACTTCATATTTTGACCGTTTCTGCTTGAAAATATCACAATTATCACTCGGACACATGGATCATCTTTTGGATGGGGGTGCATGTGCAAGGATGAAAAACGTGTATGTTTGTTTGTGTTTTATGTTCTAATGTCATATGCATAGTATAGGCTATTCTGTGTTGTTTATTCGACAGTATAGGCCAGGAACTGTACAACGAATTGAAACATTAAATCAGTGTAAATCATTAGTTAGCAGGGACGTAGCTAGAGGGTCCCTGCTGGGGGTGTTCACTATAGTTTCTTAATGCACCCCCTTCCAGTAACTTATGTTTGCACTCCATGTTAGGTTCGAGTTTCCATCGAGTTTACAACGGGTTCTTCCAACTGTTGGATATGACAACCACTAAGTTCAGATTTGTTCATCATAAATGTGGCCGAAATTATTTAAATTATCGAGATATGCGAGTTTTTGTCTGAAAACAATTTACACACTAAATACTAGAAAAAATGTCAACCAATTTTTGGAATGAAATTTCCAACTGAGGTTGTGTTGGGCAAGACATTTCCAAATGTTGAAAGTGTTGACCGACGTATGGGGGAGGTATTATGTTACACCATCACACCACTGCAACATCCCTATAAGCGAATGAGTGGAAGAATTACCTGACTAAGAACACAGAACATGCGATCTTCGGAAGTAGCCCAGTATGAAATAAGAATTAGCGGGCGTCCCCATGTAAACGTGACCCTGTATGCCCGGGGCTTAGGGGCTAGGTCCCTTTATAATTTATTAATAAGAATATTGATTAGTTATTGAAATCACTTTTCGCGCAAGGGTGTGATGATAGGCGCGATTATACAGCCATTATTAAATCAATAACTACTATTGATGTCAGGCGTGTTTTTTAAATGGGTGTGTCGGGTCCAGTTTACTGTGCCAATGAGAAGGAAATTGCCGTCTGAACATTATGACTAATTGGGTAGGTTATTGATTACAGAAAGGCTAGCAATAAAACTCTGAACAATTTATTTTAACTAATTTTAATCGAACAATTAAACTTTGGACCATACATTTTAACTAATTAGAACACAACAATATATGTGACCCGCCATATCAAATACAGTCGTACCCTGTGCCAATGCATTCTCTTATATATGCGAGTCGACCATATGTCGCCTCGCATATATAAGAGAATGCATTGACCTAACAATTTTTTATCATTTTTTTTAAATAAATGTTTCTTACCATTTTTAGGACATAAAATAAAAAACATCCATTACACTGCAGGGAGCCCCACACATATATAGAAGCATATAGAAGAGTGTCGTCTGTTCATGTTTGTCTGGGGCTCTGTATGGGTTAAATTATAAAATTGTTAAAGAATACAAGAGAAAATTATTAAAATTGTAAAAAATTGTTAGGCCAATGAATTCTCTTATATATGCGAGGCGACCTATGGTCGACTCGCATATAAGAGAGAATGCATTGGCACAGGGTAAAAAAAATCCCGACTTACGACTGGATTTGATATGGCGGGTCACATATACTCTCTTGTACATGACTGATGTATATAATAATAATATTCATAATCAATCCATTTAATTACATGCATGCGACAGCGAATTAGAATTTGAACCACTCCGAAAAATCAAGATATCTCAAAAAAGTTTTTAGGGGACTTTTGCCATGTTGTTCATAAACATGTTCTTATTAATCCCTGAAAAAAAATCAGCTTTCCCCGATTTTTTTCCCTAGTGAAACCTTATGTGCCCGGACTATGCTATGAGAAACTCGCATTTGACCAGCAACGTGCTGCGAACTCGTCTTGGTGTGTAGACAGCGAATACAAGTCGGACCCGCTAACCACTGGACAACGCAGATCCTTCTTTACACGTTATTAAGACCACATGATTGCAAAAACAAAAATGAAGCAAAATTCTTGTGGATGTCCGATGTAGTATATATTTACACCTTGAAGATTGATGAGAGTGTTTGTGTAGCACAATCATCGTACATTAAAAACTGATAAATTCTCGAAAGCTTAGCACATTTAATATGACTGACACTATCTGTCCCTATACTATTATACTATATATGGTGTTGTTTTGGAGATGAAAAAAGCATTATCATTCGAATATGTATATATGTTTTAAAGTACTGTATAAAGAGTCGAACGTCCATCTCGGTTTTGATGCATTTTGCGATAATTATGTCCGTCATCCAGTCCATGTGGGGCTGGTTTGCACAACTATAGTACTACCTTATATAATTTACATCTACAATATGTTAGACCCGAGAACAATCACATCGTCTGGTCTAGTCTCAACTTCGAGTATATTATAACAAAATGAATAGCTATGTACATTTTATGATACGATGTGATTGTTCTGTGATCTAACAATTTGGAGAAGTAAATTGCGATATAGTTTCAAAGGGAGTGTCGATTGGGATCCATTATAAGAAAGTGCAATCTACAGAATATAAACACAAATAACATCAAAATAAAATCATCAAAACTTAAGACGGGCGAAAACCTAGTCCAAGTCTTCTCGTACTAAAACTAGCTAAGATTTTGGGATGGAGAGATGCTAGTGTTTAGTCCGAGAACGCGCGCATATAGCCTTCTTATGACACGAGTTAAGCGTTAATGACCCGCTCAAATAAAACCACAATTATATGAAATAAAATATCACAATTGCGACAATAAAAGATATTTTCCGCAGAAGACATGCTATTTGATCTGAACCCCACATCAGTTGTGAATTGAAAGCGGTAATTTAATGCGAAAAGAGACATTTACCGCAATGTTTACAAATTTTTAAAAGTATGCGAACTCAGTTGACCTCGCGAACTGTGTTCGGCATTTTCCGTTGAAAATATTCCGTAGATTTTCGACTGACAACGCAAGTTACGATGAATTCTCCATTGTAATCGTAATTATGTGTGTCAATAAATAAAAAATAAATAGATTAATTAAACATTGAAGATATAAATGTAATACATTAAATAAATTACGGGGAATTACAACCCTCTCAAAGTTTAAAACAGTGTAAACACAACGAGCATTAGAATAAATAATATGGTGCTACATTTCCCACATTTGGTGGACTTCAGCGAAATTAAGATATATACTAAGCGAACAGAGCAATATACTGCTCTTGTTAAGCACACAAAAAATCAAACAAAATTTGTATAAATTTTTAACCTTAAAGGGGTACTGTACGCCAAATGTTGTTGTTGGTTTCTATAGTCTCCGAGTCGGAGAATAAGGTAACAATTTTTCCATTATTTGAAAGTCTGTTGAGTACGAAGTCATGTTACGGATGACAAATTTACCTGAATGCAAAAATACAAATTGTCGTTGTCGAGTAATTTTTGTAAAGTTTTCAACCAAATGAATCAAATAAAAGTTATATTATATGCATACTAGTCCCATATAATCATTTAAGTTATTGTATCGTCGCTAGTCAGTGAGTGGCTTGAGTGTTCTCCCCGTATCATCATAATATTTTAAGCAATCGTGTGTGCGATCGGTTTAAAAATCCAGTATCCCTCAATTACTATTTTTGATTACGGTAATTCGTAATTTAATTGACGCCATTTTATGGCTCCAGTCATAAATTCAATTTATATCAAATTATTAACTTTTAAATTATTAAATTTTAAGATAGCCTATTAACCTGAGCGTTTACAGAATACATCTTCGACTCAAAGTACTTATGTTTCTATATATTATCGATATTAGATCGTTGTTGTCACCGGAAATTTATGAAAATGGCGTACAGTACCCCTTTAAGTTTGAAAAGTCCCACTAAAACGGAAGAACTATATTTCGAAACTGTGTGATTCGGTTCTCCGATTATTTTATCAACACAAAAGTCAAAATGCACATGGATGAAAATCACACGCATGGCAAGTCAGACACAAGAGTTCTAATTTGCTCCAATTTTGACAAGTTGCTTGCGAAAATTGTCAACAAAACTACCTTTCTGATCCTCCATTATGTCATTAAGTTTTTAGTGCGGGAATTGTTCTCAAAGCACATTGGAAACTGGACTTTGCGGCGATCGGTTTTCACCATTTTGTTCGGAAAACCCCGCGCTATATATAGAAACGGAAACTAGAATACTCAGAACAAACACCGGACAATGCCGAAGTTCTTCGGAACCTGAGTTCGGCTTTCAGTTAAGTAAACAAACAGAAAAAACAACGATGTTTGTGGCAATCAACCGGAATATTCTATGTGTAATTTAACATTAAAGTTAGATTATTATACACCATTCTGACCATAAGATGTCACTCTTTCCGACGTATATAGCATCATGTATTGCTTTGTTAGGTAAATCGAGTAAAATACACCACAGATTCCCGCCACAGATCCTGGGCTTAACTCGTGTCATAAGAAGGCTATGCGCGCGTTCTCGGACTAAACACTAGCATCTCTCCATCCCAAAATCTTAGCTAGTTTTAGTACGAGAAGACTTGGACTAGCGAAAACCATGCCAACGTTGAATTTCGGAATAGCTATTTGCTGGTCAATAAAATTTAACAAATACACGGTATTTTCTGACCATTTGAACGGATTGGACATTCAAACACCGACATATACGATGTGTCACATATGTCACTTCACTAGAGCTCTGTCTATTCATATATACCTGGTACATATATGACTAAAATATGCGATAAGTCAGGTATGTCTGCATGTATTCAACGTTCATAATATTCTGTCATATTCACTCTGTGGAAGGATTTGACATATAACTGTTCAAACATTAAATTATATTAAAATACAATAAAGTAATCCGGCTGAAAAAATTTATGTTGTACGTGCATGGTGTTTGAAAGCCCTCTCTAATCACAATGCAACAGATTATTAGATGCATTCAATTCGGCTGTTACTGCTATATATTTACACACTAAGTGTTGTCATCACTAAATCCAGCATTCTGATTGGTCGGCGCCCACGTGGCTAGTTGCAGTTATTTCTCGGTGAATGCGTAACGCCTCATAACACCAAGCTAATAACACCATCGATGTTACATCTCCATAAAAACAATCCACATGACAGTTAATCCTTATGCATTGCCATGCCATTACATCCCACCCTTTTTGAAAATTACTTCTAACTTCGCTATCGATATACCAATGGCATGTAGGCCCTAATGGAACATTGATCTTATGTCACGTATTTGTTCTTTAGATATATGTGGCCGTCTAACGACTATTGGGGCAGAAGGACAGCGTGTATTTTTTTTTTTATATTTCCCGATGAATAAATAGTAATAATTATAGAGTAGACATTGTGAACAACAGCAAACATATGAGCATATTTATACATCGTGTTTAATAAGGAATTCAACTGAACCCGAGTACCTTCTCCTGGATGAGTTATTTTTCATGGGTGATGCATGGACACATATTAAACACGGAGGGGGTGACATATGGACACACGGACATAATTACTATGAGTTATACCAATATACCCTGCCCATTCTCTTGGGCCACATTAAAGGTTGATTATCTCTTTGTAAACATGTATTATACAGTTACCGGGGTATAAAATATTAGATTAGACTCCTGTCCGGAAATGCTTCTATCGATTAATATTAATTTTATTTCGAATATTTTCTGGTCTAAAAAGGTGTGTTTGTTCAGCTAACGAACAATAGTGGTTACTGTTAACAGAGACCAGAAATTATATTGTGCAATTTTGTCACATATAAACGTTAATTATACTCATTATCGCTTATATCTGTGGAACAAAACAATACAAACAACCAATCTGTGACATTTGACATTCGTTGCGTAGCCGTAGGAACAGCACAGTGCTCTATATCGCAATACGGTCTCATCCGAATGGTCGGTTCTAAAAATAGTAACATAAACGGGCCCGATTTAATATTCGAAATAAAATCAATATTAATTGATAGAAGCTTTTCCGGACATAGGTCTTCAGTTCATATATATTATTTCATACCCACGCAACTATTTAAACAAATTTATTTAAAGAGATAATCCATCTTTAAGCAGAACATTTTAGCATCATGGAATATTCCATGCGTACATATATATGCAGTATTGAGATAAGTTGAGAATACATAGAATAACGGGCTCACTATTTAATAAAATTCCACTTTTATGAAAGCAGTAATGTGGATATATGCATGCTTGTTTTCCAAAAAATGATAACTCAACATTTCAGTTACATTTAAAATAGAGATTTTGGGTAAATGTCACTTTTGTGTTGTCCGCGGGTGTTACTTTAGTCACATTAAATTTTCACAAAACTGAACACCTTCCTGTGTCGGATTTTCAATTATAAATGGATTTTGTCAACATATTAATATATATGCATACACAGTTTGGGAAACATTTAAATTTTCCCCTTTAATAACTCATATTTGGTCGATGTAAATATATTATGTAATTGTCGAGTGTTTGCTTGGGCAAATTTAGATTGGACCATTCATGAATGCTAGACTGTTCTATCTGCAATATAGACCAAATAGCCGAATGTAAGATGCACACTTTGTTCTTGCTAAAGTGTTCTATCTGCCTGCCGACCGAAAATCATTGTTTTGACCACATGCTTGTCGTAAAGTATTAGCAATGTATTTCCAAGTACGCCATTCGTCAATCTTTGATCACTTGGTCTGATTCAATGTGTTCCATTGGGTGAGCACATAGAACAGTTAAGCACTCACAAATTAGTCATATTTGTAGTTAATACAATTTTGGATGACGTTTTACACTGACATGAGCCATCAAATCACATATATCTTTGTACCACCTGACGCAGAATGACCAGCCGATTCCAACGATACCAATAACTAATTTTTCACAAAAATGCAGATAGAACACTTTAGCACTGACGCGTAAGTCCTGCGTAGCAGGGGACTGAATTATGCATGGAGCTTGGGACCAGGTATAATTATGTCAACCTCTCAAAGTGGCCTGATATGAAGTGGTCTGCAACATTTGCGAATGGCCGACCTAATACCAAGTTTGAATTTCTCAACTGATACCGCATAAATCAGTGGGTTTATGGCCGAGTTGATCGTCCATAGATAACCTAGCACAAACCTATATCGCTGCGTAATAATTACTTCATCGAAGGTTATCTCAAGTAAAAAGGCCACATTGTTTGGTAGCAGTGTAACTGTGAACAGTACAAACAAAAGTGCAATAGTTATAAATTTTCGTCCATCACGTCTGTTTGCAGCACGTGAGGATTTCAGTTCAGGTGTGATGTCATTTGAAGCATGTTGTCTTGTAACTTCTTCACTTTGAGGCTGATCAGTAACGGTGCTACATGCGTTTTTGTTCCTGTCGATATTAGTAAGCTGAAATCTTGGTGTTAAGGATTTCGTAAACAGTTGCTTTATTTTCAAGATAAGAAATCCAAATATTGGAGCCGCTATACCGAACAAGACTACAAACCATATGGACCCATATGTAAGTGCTATTCCCTCGGGGTCGCACAATCTCTTCATCGAGCATAAGTCTGGCGAAACAAAATCCTCACTTCTCATCCATAATATGGGTGCTACACAGAACCCAGCGAATGAAAACACCCATGCTCCAATGCTGTAGATTAGATTCCTCTTCAGTGTAAATAAGTGTTTGAATTCGTGAGGTTTCATAACAGCAATGATTCTCTCCATGCATAGCAAGATGATGTGAATCGATGTCGCGGAGACTGATATGTAAACTGCGCCCCACAATGCCGAGCATATAAAGCGATTTTGGAAAAATTCTGGACTCAGGAATATTAAGGGCGGAAGAACACTCGCCAAACCAACGAAAGAATCGCTTAGGGCTAAGCTCGTAATCACCAACAAATGAGGGTCACTGCGACATGCTTTGTTTGTCGACAACACAATTGCAACACATAGATTAGATATAAATGTCCATGTTGCAATGGGTGGCATTAAAATCAGCAAGGCCAATGGAGCTTTAGGGAAAATCGTTAGGTTTCCTTCTACTGGTATTATAAAGTTGTCCCCATCTCTGCTCCAGTTGGTGTTCACTGATATATTAGTACCATTCATGGCAAATTCGGTTAATAATCTTCCTCGGATTGTTTACAGAATGTCGTAGTTTTCTTAAAAATATACTAGGCATGCGGTGGATGAGCATTTAAATCTTATAAACATCCACTGTCCTTCGAGTTTACCTTGAACAAAACTTGAATTCCAAACATTCCATGCTCCAAGCCCATGTTGGCCACATGACCAGTGGAGCTGATCGTGTGATGGACCTGCTGTCCCCCATAGTAATGAGAGAGGGAGAGAAAAGCATGTATTACCGTGACATGAGTATAACAAAAAAATCGTGATTATATCATGTACAGTTAATATATTTAGCACCCGGCCCATGGGACACAATACCATGCTAATGAGTACGAAATGCTCTCTTCATAACATTTATATATCATAAATTATAGGACACTGACTGTTGATTATCTGGTCTCAAGTTTGTTTTCTCTCTAGGCAACTGAATGTAACCAACATTCAGGGCAGGGAAACTACGTCAATACAATAACGCCATAATTTACTCGAAAATTGTCTCACATCAATGTTCTCTTCACCTATATCAACAAGAAAACTAAGATGCATGCATCAGGTCGGCCGTGAACTATCTACCATAGAATTCTTGTAGCTATCGATTATACATTTTGGAACACCTGTCTGTATGTATGTGTGTATGCATGAATGCATGTGTGTATGTGTTATAGACTCTAACACTGCTCGACTGATCCGACTCGGATTTGGTATTTAACGTGTCAACTTGACCTCGCTCATAGGCATGTTTCTGGACCTTGACCGATCCGACTAAAAATTTGTGTGTAGGATTACTTCGATCCCAGGAGCAATATGGACGGGTCCAATTTCACGTGGGACCATGTTCTCGAACGTGTTGATATAGGCATGTTTCTGGACCAATTGAACAATAGTTTGGCCAGACGCTGTATATACTGGGTACTGTCCAGATGGAGGCGATCACAACAAAATCCCTAAATAGTCCGAACGAAGTCGAGTACATCAGCTAGTTTAATATATATTTTGGACATTTGTCTGTCTGTTTGTCTGTTAGCTATGGCCGGGAAAACTGCCCGGACAGATTTGACGAAATTCGATACCTAGGGGAAATTATTTCCAGGGAGTATTTTGGACGGGTCAAATCTTGATCCCGACCTGACTTTGACATTCAAAAAGATCAATTCAAGGTCAAATCTGGTAAAACGGAAGTATTTCAACGAAATTTAATCCCTACTGTTACTTTTGTCCCAGGAGTGTTTCGGGTGGGTCAAATCATGACCCTGACCTGATCTTGACATTCAAAATTGTCAATTCAAGGTCAAATCGGGTAAAGCCGGGCGGATTTCGACGGGTACTTTTGTCGTGACTTTTGTCCGGGGAGTGTTTTGGACGGGTCAAATCGTGACCCGACACGACGTTCACCTTTAAAATGGTCAATTCAATGTTAAATCGCGCAATTCTCCGAAAATCAGAGGGGAACATCCCGAACGAAGTCGGGTCCACCAGCTACTATTATATATTTCTAGATTTAGTTACAAACTAAATACCTGTATATTGTACAAAGAAATGTTTGACAAATATATCTGTATCAATATTACCATACGGGTCATTAAAATAGATACGACGAAACAAATTTTGAAGGGTGCATGTATCAGGTAATTTTTTATATTTCAAATGATGACAGGAATGCGGAAAGTTGAAGTACCTACGTAATACTGGCTATCCGAATGAAGAGATATACATGTATATAAAAACCAAAATAGAAGATGACTGCTGGCGACAATGTTTTCCAAAAAAATTCAAAGCATTCGATAGCTCCCATCTAGTTGTCAGCCCGTAGATCAATATGAAGTTTGGTGACTATCAGATGAGGGATATGTCTGTACAGTTGCTAAACAATTCAGTCATGCAAAAGAGGATCAAACAGTAAGATACCAAATTGCTGCCTGTGGTAATGTTTTTAACGAAATTCGGGAAAATTAGATTACTCTCACCCTGGTTATCCAGAAGATCATTGTGGAATCTGGTGACGATCGGACAAGGGGTGTCGTCTGTAGGATCAACCAAATGATTTAGCCATAAAAATAGTAAAATTCAAGATCACCGCTGGCAGTGTTGTCTTCACAAGGACAGTTTGAGAACAAAATATGGCTCACATCTAGCGGTGACCCAAAATATCCACATGAGAAAAAGTTCTCCAATAAAAGCTGGCTGCAGGGTGCGCCAATTGATTCAAATTCGAAATTTAGCAGGGTGTACTGCTTGTGGCCATGTTTTCCCCGCAAATTTGATAGACTGATGGACAAAACCACTGAATCCATTGAATCAATATACATGTATACATGGATTAATTTATATGCATTGTTATACACAGTACTGGTATATAAAGGTACTGCAAATAACAATATTACTAGTATACACAAAATAAACCATATATCATGGCTGTGGGTTCTAATATCCGAATATGACAGCTGAGAACTTGGTGTGAATTGAAGAGTGGTGGTGTCTTAAGTATATCTAACCCTCCATGTTAGAAACATGCCATTAAATGTCATAAGTATAATCTAGCTTGAGGACAGAAGTTATCCATAAAACCCCCCTTAATTCAACCAGGTCCTCGCGCGATGTATGGTCGATCACATGATGATCTAGGGGGGATTAGAATTGTATAAAAATAGCACTGCATGTAAATATAAAATAAAATAGTGCTACATCTTATTACAGATTATTGCCATATATAATCAGTGACTATACAGACAGTCTGACAAAATAAAGTTTCAGTGACACTCTATCCGAAGAGGGGAATAATTCCATCTGTTACAGTCAATGGAGCAATTATGAATCTGGAAAGGTGAAATTGCTAAGTAATACTAGATATCGACATGACGCGATAACATATAACGTAAATGCAATATGGCCGCTGGCGACCATTTTTTCCTATAAAATTAAAAAAATATTTGATAGCTCTCATCTGATAGATCAATATCAAGATAAATATGAAGTTTGGTGATGATCGGATGAGTGAAGTGGACTTTGCTAAACGGTTTAGTAATGCTTAAAAAGATTCTTACCTTAATATTTTTATGTTCACTTTATAAACTTCACTGAGTCATCTTTGTCATGTATTGAGTTTGATATCGTTTGTTAACAGTTTATAAATCATGTATGTCTCATGTTTGTTATTTTAATTTATGTGTTTATTATCATTAAATAAAGTTGCATTCCTTAAAAAGATTCTTACCTCAATGTTTTGTATGTTCACTTTATAAACTCCACTGAGTCATCTTTGTCATGTATTGAATTTGATATCTGTTGTTAACAGTTTATAAATTATGTATGTCTCGTGTTCGTTATTATATTATATACACCTTATAGTGTGTTTCAGCTGGTTTCAGAACGAAAAACAAAATGAATAAAATCAACAAATTTGTAAATTTAAAAACAATTCAAACGTTATTGTATTCCATGTCCCAGCCCGGACATATACACCAAATTTCAATAATATTCATTTAGAAACAACGGACCAAACGCCATATAGCACCCCGTATACATCTTTTATTCCGAGCTGGCCTTTTATTCCGAGTTGGCACACGTCGATTGGGGCGAGTTAGCCCTGGGGCGAGTACGCCGATTCCGACACCTTCTCTATTTGCAGCAGGTATACGTTTACGCTGATTTAATTTACAAAGTTCCCCAATTGGTATCGTAAATAGAGCGACCTTATTTGACAGAGAATGCCTCTGTTATTGATTATCAAGTTGCTATACATTAAAAACGACAAATTCACATGCTCGTTCAAGCGCAGTAGTCTATTTTCCCCATGTTAAAGGACATCCACAAATACTAAATAACGCTAACCTACTGCGAATAATTGACACGACAACTGTTAACATATTTGGGCTGAATTCATCTGACGCGCTATTATTCCTCAAAATAAACAACAAAACAATCGTTACTTGGAAATGTAGTTTGGGCTAACATTTACATAAATCCTCCACATCATTTATCCGACACACACGTCAGATGACAAACAGCCATGAAGTAAACGGCCAAATTGGCCGAAATAACTCAAACAAATAGATAGCGAATGAGCTGTGTATACAAATATGGATATCATTGGAACCGGCTCCTTGACCACATTGTGATAGTTACAGTTATGCCCTGTGCCAATGCATTCTCTTATATATGCGAGTCGACCATAGGTCGCCTCGCATATATAAGAGAATGCATTGGCCTAAAAAAAATCTTTTTTTAACACTTTTTACCATTTTTTCTTACATTCTTTAACAATTTTATAATTTTTAATGTGTTAAGCCAATGCATTCTCTTATATATGCGAGGCGACCTATGGTCGACTCGCATATATAAGAGAATGCATTGGCACAGGGCCGTTCTGTTGGGTAAAGGGTTAATGGCCGAAATAACTCAAACAAATAGATAGCGAATGAGCTGTGTATCCAAGCCTTGAAATAGTGTGTCTGTCATTTTCAGAATGAGGTCTCCAGAGGGTGAATTTGGTTATGCTAGCCCGCCGTGCGGGGGTAGCATCACTAAATTCACCCTCTGGGGACCTCATTCTGCAAATGACAGACACCCTATTTCAAGGCTTGTGTGTATGGTTTTGGCTAGCTCATTGTGAATCATATTCCCATATAAAGAGAGCGAACAAGTGGGAACAAGTACGTATTCAGCAGCACTAACCCGAAACAGGACAATTCCTATTTCAAGGGTGTTCACTGTGAATTTCGGAGCCTCTTTCATGTGGAATCATTTCACGTATATGCAGACTACTTACTTGCTATTCCTCTCTCTCTCTCTCTCTCTCTCTCTCTCTCTCTCTCTCTCTCTCTCTCTCTCTCTCTCTCTCCTCTCTCTCTCTCTCTCCTCCTCTCTCTCTCTCTCTCTCTCTCTCTCTCTCTCTCTCTCCTCCTCTCTCTCTCTCTCTCTTCTCTCTCTCTCCTCTCTCTCTCTCTCTCGCCCCCCCCTACATCATGCTATATCTAACACTATCTTCTTCCTTTTTCCATCCCTAACTCAAATTTAGTTATATATCTCCACTTCTCCTAAATCATTATTTCAATCCATGCCCGTCTGATCGATACCATCCCTCTCTTATTGGGGAAAGGACATGTCGCCAAAGAGGAGAAGACTTCATATAAGCCCTCGGGCTTGTTGTCTGATCCTCATTTCCAATATTAACTCTTATATGTTGTGTATATTTATGTCATCTGTGTATTATGTTAATTGTTTGGATTTGGAAATAAAAATATGTTTACATCAAACATGATTGTTGAGAAGATATAACTGTTCGGTGACTTCGGTCACCAATTTTCGAGGTTGTGAACATCTCTATAAAACAAATCTATTCGATATTAGCTTTTTTGCCGCATCCGAGATGAGTTGTTGGGACAGCTCATTCGTCTAATTTTGCTTGCTGATACATGTACCTTTGGAAAATATGTAGCAAAAAGTACGAATGATGAAAATTCCAGGCAGATTATATGACGCAGGTTCCAGGCCCTTTCACTTAAAGACGCAATCATGGCGGTCTCCGCTCCAAAATACACCTAATAATATTCGCTTTTGTTTTTTACCCGGTATCGAAATGAAATACATAGGTCGACAAATACTTGAACTACGTTTCTGCGGAATTATATGTCCCAGAAAGATGCATTGAAATAATACAAATTACAATTTTGAATAATATGTTTGGATCCCAAGAAAACAACAGCCATGTGCACGACATTAAATATGTGCCTATTAAAAAACCCAGTTTGCACACGATGAACGTAACCCAAAAAAATAAAACAATCGAATTAATTCGGCCATCTACATCGTATAATGTCACCACATTCAGGGGTGATAGGAAGACAGACAGCCATGACTATATCACCCCTAACAATATACATGTATAGTCTATTAATATTATCTTTTTTTGTAATTGTACTTTTCGTGTGTGTATATTATAAATAACATGATCCTATCCTATCCTATCCTATCCTATCCTACGAACATGCATAAAAGAGCGTTCCGTGTTGGTCTATTCCTGATATGGTAGAAATAAAGAGCGAAAAATTTAAAACAGCTGGAAAATCGCTGTGATCATGGCAAATATTTTTCAGAGCATATGAAGCCGATATGTCAATATTTCGTGTATTTATCAACCAATCTTATACATCCTTCCAAATTATGTAGACAGAATTTGGAAGCTCGAATGAGCCATGTTCGTTCAAAATTGAATTTCACATGCAGTAATTTCATATTTGTTGAATTCTACTTCCAGCAATCGAGCCAATAAATAGAGCGATGCCATATAAATGCAGTGTTTTTGGCGGCTGCAAAAAAACAGAGCGATGGCGGCTGGTTATAAATATACAGTGACAGAAAAGTTCAGACAAGTCGCAGAGAAGGACTTAAACTTATGCTGCGTCTGTGGCCTTTTACTCTCTCAATTTAATTGACGATGGTTCACAGTTGTGAAAGTAACTTGCATGACGCTTTAAAATTTTGCAGATTATATTGATATTTGATTTTAATTGTCGAATATCGAACGTTGAACTAACTTCACACGCCTTCAATAACGGATATTAAATTCGAAGATCGAAAAGCTACCATCCAAAACTACCGCAATTTAAAAATCACAGAATTGTTTCCAGAAAAAATATCACGAGCTTCATTTGAAAATCTACTCCCAATAATTTTGATATTCTCTCTTTCAGATTGCATGTAATTTCATATGGTGTGCAGAGCTTGACGCAAGCCATACTGTGTGTAAACAAACAAGATTTGGCCTAGCCTAACATAATGTATGCGGGGGAGTAAATTAGTAATAAAGCTGAATAGGTCCTCTTATTGGTTTTGACACCATTAATTGTGGGACAATTGATTGATGTACAGAACGTTCATTTTAACAGTATTGGCCGTATAATCTAATATCTTCACAGGTATTGTCACGTTTGAGCCCATATATAGTTGCTATTAGTGCTACAGGTGCCATGCATCTATTGTAAACAATAAGGCTTCAATAGCACACACCTGTTTATGTGGTCCTGCTAATTTACTATGATGTTGGTGGGTCCTGCTGAATTACTGTGCTGATGGTATGACAAACGGATACTAAAAGTACCGTTATTTTCTCAAAAGTCGTCATGTTTGGGGCGCATTTACCTTTCCTAGCTATTTGAGAAAAAGCCAATGTCTGTATGAAACATTCATGTACATTATATATTTTCATAAAACAAATTTAAATGGCAGCGCTGGTATTTATAAATCGTCAGGAATAGCCATCTAAATTATAGCCCGTTTGCAACAACCAACACATGCACTTACAGCATTGTAATTATAATGGAAATGAATTTAGGACTCGATCCAGTCACTGTGTAGGAACTGTTACATCGGAAGTCGTTCTATATATCGCCGATTTGTGATGGTTCTTGATTAATATATGACGGTTCCTTATGATCCAAATTATACATTTTAGCGAGCTTTTGACAGTTAAAACGCAATTTTTTAGCCATATAGGTGATAATTCGATTAGTTTTTCCATTCCCCTCACAATCTATGGTCCCAAAATAACGTAAACATACTGAAAATCCTATTATGCGAGTAATAACAACGACAAAAAACTGCGAATTGTGATATCTCGATCGGTTCTCTCCCGATCGAGTCGGTTCTCTCCCAATTTAATCGGTTCTGTCCGGGAAATACGATGACTATTATTTGGAAGGATACGAGAAAATAACCAAGTGAACACAACGAAATATGAATTATGTTGATTTTACACCACTTATGATCAATTTCGGTGAGTTACACTGCCTTCTTGTATATAATTACTAGCAGATTAGCCCGCCACTGGCGGGATTGGTCCCATGGCTTAATTTGGTCGATCCATTAATTTTAGTTTTTCAAGGTAACCCCGAACACCGTACAGGCACGCAGACAGCATGCTATCATATTCCCCGTCCCGAGTTGACAATACATAAAAATTTTCACATGGATGTCACCGCTGACGACCGAGAAATCGCCCAAGGTCATTTGTGGGTACCCGTTTCAATGTCAAGGTCACCTCAGGCGGACAAACTGACCCGACGAAAATCTCACCCGTCCCGTGGAAGCCCTAAGTACGAAATTTCGTCTCGATATCCCCAGTTTCGGAGATCTGCTGAGGTGTAAGCAGCATGAGGTCCCCAGAGGGTAAATTTGGTGATGCTAGCCCGCTAGACGGTCGATGGAGCCGTATATATAAACTAGTGTATATAAACGCTCTTTAACAACGACACCGCAGATACGAACGCGCTCTTTAATCATTAACCCATTAATTCCAACGACGGTGGCATGGTGAAGGAGTGCTCGGACGTTCTCAGAAGTGGTGCGATGAAACTTCTCGTGGCTTTTTACCCTTAGATAGCAAGTTTGGGCTCAATCGGTCGAGCCGTTTTCGAGTCTATAAAGGATATACATAAGATATAAGGATATATATACACATATACGGAAGTCTCAAAATATATAGTAGACTAGCTGATGTGTCCGACGTTGTCCGGGCTATTTCTCAAAATATAAGAGATCAGATATGATCTAGGTCATTTTCGACACCATTATACAGGGTTCTCATCGTTGCCACCAAACGTAAACCTATGTCATATTTGACGGGTGATTTCCAATCGTCCATAATAATAGCTTAAGTGTGATCCCCTCTGCTTCGATTCGGGCCTCTGTGTTAGTTGGTAGAGAGTTTAGCTAGTTAAAATCACAACAAAGGCCTGAATGTTGTTCGGTCTTGGGACCGACAGTGGCAGCATTAGATCAATAAATTAAATAAATAGTATATACAAAATGTACATCAATATACATGTTCTCCGGCCCGGCGACCGATCACCGAAGAACATTTCCTGAGATCAATAAATTAAATAAACTATATACACAAGATCATGGAGTAACATCAAATGTCACGAAGAATAGGTTAGTTGGCATGCCCAGCACTCTGATCAGATCAATAAATTAAATAAATATTATGTACAAAATGTACATCGATATACATGTTCATCGGTCTGGCGACCAATCACCGAAGAACTTCACATGGGATAAATGAATTGAATGAATAAATAATATGCACGCAATGGCAATATTATACATGTTCATCGGCATGGCGACCAATCACCGAAGAACTTCACATGAGACCAATAAATGAATGAATAAGTAGTATGTACACAATGGACATATACATGTTCTCCGGCCCGGCGACCGATCACCGAAGAACATTTCCTGAGATCAATAAATTAAATGAACTATATACACAATATCATGGAGTAACATCAAATGTCACGAAGAGGGGTTAGTTGGCATGCCCAGCACTCTGATCACATACCAATATCTGATAACCCGAGGGCCTCCCTGTACACGACATTGATTGTTGCATTGTCAGGTGCATTGATGTGTAAGTTACCTGGCCAACCAACTCGTGACATGGCAACATAAAGTTGACCATGAGAGAAACATGGTTCCTCCAGTTGCAACCCGGCTACTTTAAGTGTTTGGCCTTGTGACTTATTAATTGTCATAGCAAAACTTAGCTTAACCGGGAACTGCAGCCTTCGGAACTCAATTGGGCTGTCTGTAGGTATCAAGGGAATTCTAGGGATGAACACATATTCACCCTTGCCGCACCCGGTCAAAATCTCGGCCTCAATAAGATGAGGCATTATTTTCCTGATAAGGAGCCTGGTGCCATTGCAGAGTTTCGGGAGTTCCATATTCCTCAACAACATGATAGAAACACCCTCTTTCAGGAAAAGCTCGTGTGGTGGCATACCAGTGGGGCTCAAAGAATTGAGAAATTCGGTAGGATAGTTGACCACGTCACTTGGATCTGGGATTGAATCTATAGAGTTGGATGCACGGATCTCTCCAGGTACCATTGCCAGCATCTTACGATTGATTGCGTCAACGGTGTCATTCTTAGGAGCGAGAATTGCTCTCTCACATAGCCAAGTGGAATCACTCATGTTGCTGACCAGATCACCGAAAACTGCCCCAATCAATGCATCACAACTTCCGACACAACAACAGTCAGATAAATTTATGCTACCATGAAATTCGCCATTTCCAATGTGAAGCAAATCACTTGCAAATGAGGTGGCCATCTCGTCGTTACATGAATGGGCTCTCATGTTGGTTGTCAGGTGCAGAGAGCGAACACCCCGCCAAAGACAAGACGACCTGAGAGATGCGCGGACCATGTCAGCCCTCGTTCCCCGAGGGATAACAGGGAGCGTTTTGTCTAAAGTCTCCGGACAGGAGCAAGGTTACACCGCCCATGATCGCATTACACTCACGAATGTCCTGTAATGTCCTGTCCAGAGCTTCGAAAGCATGTTTGTGAGACATGGTGCACTCATCCCAAACAATCATTACACAACTGCGGAGTAGACGCGCAAGCCCTGTACATTTTGCTATATTGCACGTCGCCAGGTCATTCACTGTTAAGTTCAGCGGGAGTTTGAATGCCGATTGAGCAGTCCTACCACCCGGGAGCAATGTCGCAGCGATCCCAGATGACGCAACTGCAATGACAATTTTCCCCTGAATCCGAATCCTGGCAAGAATTAAGTTTATCATAAACGTTTTACCAGTACCACCTGGCGCATCTAAGAAGAATATACCACCGGCACCGTTTACAGAACCCATAATTGTGTCAAAAACATGCCGCTGTTCTGGCAATAGTTTCGCTTCACTTGAAGCGATGACACCAGCAAGGATATCTCTATCATGTGTCGTCTCTCTGAGTATTTCTCTTGGTTGTTGAACAGTTTCAATCCTGGTAGTTCGGGGAAGTCCGAAAGTGTGTAATTCAAGGCATCCATGGGCTAGAATCTTGTCTTCAATAGCCACGAGAGCTTGATTGAAGATATCTTCATTGAAGGCGACCTCAACATCTGGGTTGAGCCTCTGCTGTCTCCAGCGGAAGTCTTCAGACATATACTCTCTGAATTGCATCCAGAGACCATTGGGATCTGAGACTCCACACATCTGCAACAGAGCAGCAAAGAGGCTACGCATACACCTCGGCGTTCTTGAAACAGAAGCCTCGGACAGAGTTGCTTCCCATTGTCTGTCGTCTTCAATAAGGCCTCTTTGGAGAGCAGACTGGCGGAAAGTCGTGCATACCTCACCATCAATGGTTCTCAGACTTTCAAAAGATTCAGGACCCCGAACTTCCAAGAGGAGCACCCTCAAATAAAAACATTCATGCTGAGATGGGTGTACCGTGTACAGTCTGCCCAGGGCCGTGTCCTTGAAGACAACAACCTGTCCATCAACTGGTGAACCCCGCTTCCGCCTGGACCAGCTGTTGTTCGCCCATGTGTAGTATGCGGGCATTTCAACGTAGAGAAGACTCCGAGCAAACTCATCATTTTGACATGTCGTGAAAAAAGATGTTAAAATTGTTTCCTTTGGTGGAGCAGCAGCTACTTGCTGGGCATTATTCTCAGTGAAATACACCCTCTGACCATTTTCGAGATGGACAGCGAGGCGAACTACTGTAGGATGACGGTCATGAATAGGAAAATCAAATATTCTCCAGAACGCCTCGCTTGTGCTAAGATATCTGCCCATTTGAAACTGGCTGACCTCATCATTCGAGTCTCGTAATGCGAACATGGCAGCATCTGAACCCTTATTTATATACTTGCACACATATTTAATGGACTTGACAGAGCTGCAAAATTCAACATTAATATGTGCATCGAATAACTTCGTCAGAAGAGGACAATAAGGGACAATCCACCTGTTGTCGATTTCGAAATCTCCACCAGTTCTCATTCTTATTTTAGCAGTGAAACCCCCATCTTCTGGTGAACGCCTCCTGTAGAGGGGGTAACCTTCATTAGATGTCTGGGTCTCTGCTAAAAACTGTCTCTGATATCGCTTCGAGCACTTGCCATCTTTCATGCAAGGCGAGTTGGGATTGATCCTCCCGCATGGTACGTGGACCATATGCGTCTTTACAAAATCATACAGTGTTTGGTCTTGCTCGGGATCAGGCAATTCAGCCGAGGTGATGTTATCTATCTGGTCTGCATGAATCTTATCCTGTAACCATATGAGGATGTGTGAGTGGGGGATGCCCCTCTTCTGCCACTCAATGGTGTACATGTCACATAATGATTGCCCGAAGATATGACATTTCTTCACCAGAAACATGAGTTTCTGAAGTTTCAGGCGGAAAACACGGGCAACCACATCATGTCTGTCCCTTGGTGACTGGCCCTCGAACAACTCTCTCTTGACCTCCTCCCATTTGGGATAACATGTAAACGTGACAAAGAGATCTGGGCGACCAAAATTCTTCACATACGTCAAGGCGTCCTGGGTCTTCTCTTGCATATTTCGTGGACTTCCTGTGAATGATGACGGAAGTATATAAAGTTGACCATGGCCTTCTGTCTTATCGTTATTGATGCTGTCTCGGAGATGAATGTAGGAATCTGCTCGTAATTCACGCTGGTGTGAACGAATATAAAACAGTCTCTCAGATTCAACCTTAGCATACATGTCGACAGCAAACTGATTGAACAGATTCCTACTCCGATGAAAGTGGTTGAAAGAATTGCTCCTTACCATGAAATAGTAAGCATAGAAATCATTGCACGAGACATTCTTTCGACCGACAGCATGTTGGATCCCCAAGCGATAGCCATCTTCACCACGCACACACAGTATAGGGTACTGTAGAGGGTCATATGACCTGTGTGTCTCGCAAATCCTCCTGACTGTGTTATCACGGTACTTAGTTACTATGTCTCGCGCTCCATGTTCTTGCCCGGTCATGACCACTGCAAGTTCATTGCAAGCTGGGGCATTGAACCTGCCACGATGTGCATCTGAAGGCTTTTTATCAGCATTGATGACAACATCGAGATTCGGACCGGGATTAGACTCAATGGCATACTTGAAGCTAGTAATGTAAGAGTTGTGCGCGTGCAACATGTCTTGGATTGCGATGATCAGATGAGGTTTAAGGTTAACGGATGCTCGAAGGTTTGCCTGGTCATGGTGGTCATCGATGAAGTAGACTTGCAAAAATCGGGGTTGTTGTTCGGCCGTAGGTAGGAGCGAGCCAATTCTGTGATAGATCTGGCCCTGATCCTTGAATGTTGGCATAAAACCACCTTCGGTTATTACATTAGCTCCAAACGATGTCATTTGGAAAGCCGAATTATATCGGCGGATGTTGTGGAGGAAATGTTCCGAGTCTGGTGAATCGCCACTAAGTAGGCCTCTCAGGGGCTGTGGTTGGTCTGGACGAATCGGAAGGTAGACCTTCCCACGAGAACAGCAGAAACCTAAGGGTTCGGTGGGCCACCTCAAAGCAGAGCAGTGCTCACAAACAACCATCATTTGGCCAACTCGGAGAGAGTCGTGAGATGTATAATCGATGGATGGATTGTAATTCATGGCTGCTTTTCCCCAACTAATAACGTTGAGAGTTTGAGACGTTGCTGTTCTTCTGTGGCATTTTCAGTAGCGACTCGGTCGTTTCGTCGACGCAATTCCGTTTGTGCAACCGTTTCTGACGCCCTGGAAAGGGCCGTCGACTGGCGAACGGCAACCAGTCGCAACTGGCTCTGTTCGTCAGTTTCTGACGCCCTGGAAAGGGCAGTCGACTGGCGATCGGCATCCAGCCGCAACTTGCGCTAATAGTGGCCCTCAGAAGGGCCGTTCAAATTATATGAACTTCGAGGGAACCGAGATAATACTAAAAACTTCTGAAAAGTTCGAAAATTTCTGAAGATAAATTTGCGTGGGACATTGCCCGACATCACTTACAATGATGGGCATTTAAAGTGAAGTTTCGATTCTCTCATGGTGGAATCTCGTCAGGGGCGACCAATCTCGTCAGGGGCGAACAGCAGTTCACACCCGAATAGGGGAAGATATGCTTCTGGTTAATACATTTTGCCATTTTGGCAGCGAAAAAAAACGAAAATGACCTTATTCAAGCCATAAAATGGCACAAACTGGATGAATTTTGAGGAAATGTGCTGTGATAGTGGGAAGAATTGTCCTTTTTCTGATAACATGAAGTATAAAGTCTTGTCTTTTCTTGCATGTATCGAGGGCTGCCGGTGAATGATGACGGCACAATTTCGTTATTATTGACCAGATTTTAGTGGATGAATGTTGATGAAATGTGCTGTGGTAGTGGGAAGAATTGTCCTTGTTCTGATAACACAAAGTCTTAGGGGAAGATATACTTCTGATTAATACATTTCAAGTCGATAGCTCCACCCTTTTCCGAGATGTGGAACTCCAATGGTAATCAATAAATCAGAAAAGATATTCCACGAAGCTCTGATATTCTAATAGAAATGCATTTTCACAGTTCACGCCAGAATAGGGGAAGATATGCTTCTGATTAATTAATGGATGAACAAATGCACAAAACGTAAAGTATAAAGTCTTGTTTTTTCTTGCATGTATCGAGGGCTGCCGGTGAAGTATTAGGGGAATATATGCTTCTGATTAATACATTTCAAGTCGATAGCTCCACCCTTTTCCGAGATGTGGAACTCCAATGGTAATCAAGAAATCAGAAAAGATATTCCACGAAGCTCTGATTCAAGGAGAGTACATCCCAACAATGTCAACAAATGCACAAAACGTTAGTTCGTGGCGTTTGGTAGACATAGAATTCCTGGCTAACATATAAAGAGCATTATCTGTGAACGGATTCCTGATATGGAAATAATAAAGAGCGTCTATATCATGTTTGATATTTTCACAGTTCACGCCAGAATAGGGGAAGATATGCTTCTGATTAATTAATGGATGAATGTTGATGATTACATAAAGTCTTGTGTCTTTTCGTGCATGTATCGTGAATGATGACGGCACAATTTCGCTGCATCGCCGAGTTTCTAGTTTGAAATTGAGATTTTTTTTTAATTCCTCCTTAACATTCGTACAGACATTACACTTTACTGGCATGCAATTTAATAAATTAATTATGTCACTTGTATTTCTTTTTTTGCAATATACATGAGAGGTATATAGTTTCAATTTTGGCATTTGGTACTACTTTTCTCCATTTTACACAAAAATCCATAATAACATGTTATATGCTTTGTATAGTACCAGATGTTAGCTCTGATTCAAGGAGAGTACATCCCAACAATGTCAACAAATGCACAAATGTTGATGAATTGTTCTTGTTCTGATAACATAATGTCTTAGGGGAAGATATGCTTCTGATTAATAATGGTAATGAATAAATCAGAAAAGATATTCCACGAAGCTCTGATATTCTAATAGAAATGCATTTTCACAGTTCACAGTTCACGCCAGAATATGGGGAAGATATGCTTCTGATTAATTAATGGATGAACAAATGCACAAAACGTAAAGTATAAAGTCTTGTTTTTTCTTGCATGTATCGAGGGCTGCGGGTGAATGATGACGGCACAATTTCGTTATTATTGACCAGGTTTTTAGTGGATGAATGTTAGTGGGAAGAATTGTCCTTGTTCTGATAACATAAAGTCTTAGAGCGTTATCTGTGAACGGATTCCTGATATGGAAATAATAAAGAGCGTCTATATCATGTTTGATATTTTCACAGTTCACAGTTCACGCCAGAATAGGGGAAGATAAGCTTCTGATGTTGATGATTACATAAAGACTTGTGTCTTTTCGTGCATGTATCGTGAATGATGACGGCACAATTTCGCTGCATCGCCGCGTTTCTTGTTTTAAATTGAGATTATTTTTTTTAATTCCTCCTTAACATTCTTACAGCCATTACACTTTACTGGCATGCAATTTAATAAATTAATTATGTCACTTGTATTTCTTTTTTGCAATATACATGAGAGGTATATAGTTTCAATTTTGGCATTTGGTACTACTTTTCTCCATTTTTACACAAAAATCAACAATAACATGTTATATCCTTTGTATATTTCAAGTCGATAGCTCCACCTCTTCGCATGCGCGAATCTGGCGTCACATGGGCTCGGCGACCCGATAAAATTCGTATCCGTGGCAAGATACATTCACATAGCAAATTTCAAGTCGATAGCTCCACCCGTTTTCGAGATCTCGCCTGCGCATGCGCGAAGCTGGCGTCGCACGGGCTCGGCGACCCGATAAAATTCGTATCCGGGGCAAGATACATTCACATAGCAAATTTCAAGTCGATAGCTCCACCCGTTTCCGAGATCTCGTCTGCGCATGCGCGAAGCGGGCGCCGCACGGGCTCGCCAATACGACAAGGTCGACCGCCTGGTCAAACTACACACACGTACCAAGTTTCGTCCCGATCGGTCGAGAATCGTAGATTTGTATAAATGACAGACAGACATACATACAGACAAACAGACAAACAAACAGAGGTCTTCAAAATATAAATGAGACTAGCCGATGAGTCCGACGTTGTCCGGGCTATTCAAAGCTCAAATTTCAAGTCGATAGCTCTACCCAGCCCGACGTTGTCCGGGCTATTCAAAAACCAAATTTCAAGTCGATAGCTCTACCCGTTTCCGAGATCTGGTCTGCGCGACCCGATAAAATTCCTATCCGGGGCAAGATACATTCACATACCAAATTTCAAGTAGATAGCTCCACCCGTTTCCGAGATCTCGTCTGCGCATGCGCGAAGCTGGCGTCGCACGGGCTCGGCGACCCGATAAAATTCGTATCCGGGGCAAGATACATTCACATACCAAATTTCGAGTCGATAGCTCCACCCGTTTCCGAGATCTCGTCTGCGCATGCACGAAGCTGGGGACGCACGGGCTCGGCGACCCGATAAAATTCGTATCCGGGGCAAGATACATTCACATACCAAATTTCAAGTCGATAGCTCCACCCGTTTCCGAGATCTCGTCTGCGCATGCGCGAAGCGGGCGCCGCACGGGCTCGCCAATACGACAACGTCCACCGCCTGGTCAAACTACACACACGTACCAAGTTTCGTCCCGATCGGTCGAGAATCGTAGATTTGTATAAATGACAGACAGACAGACATACAGACAGACAGACAGACAAACAGAGGTCTTCAAAATATATATGAGACTAGCCGATGAGCCCGACGTTGTCCGGGCTATTCAAAAACCAAATTTCAAGTCGATAGCTCTACCCAGCCCGACGTTGTCCGGGCTATTCAAAAACCAAATTTCAAGTCGGTAGCTCTACCCGTTTCCGAGATCTGGTCTGCGCATGCGCGAAGCTGGCGTCGCACGGGCTCGGCGACCCGATAAAATTCGTATCCGGGGCAAGATACATTCACATAGCAAATTTCAAGTCGATAGCTCCACCCGTTTCCGAGATCTCGTCTGCGCATGCGCGAAGCGGGCGCCGCACGGGCTCGCCAATACGACAACGTCCACCGCCTGGTCAAACTACACACACGTACCAAGTTTCGTCCCGATCGGTCGAGAATCGTAGATTTGTATAAATGACAGACAAACATACAGACAGACAGACAAACAAACAGAGGTCTTCAAAATATATATGAGACTAGCCGATGAGCCCGACGTTGTCCGGGCGATTAAAAAACCAAATTTCAAGTCGATAGCTCTACCCGTTTCCGAGGTCTGGTCTGCGCATGCGCGAAGCTGACGTCTCACGGGCTCGGCGACCCGATAAAATTCGTATCCGGGGCAAGATACATTCACATAGCAAATTTCAAGTCGATAGCTCCACCCGTTTCCGATATCTGGTCTGCGCATGCGCGAAGCTGGCGTCGCACGGGCTCGGCCGGCGACCCGATAAAATTCGTATCCGGGGCAAGATACATTCACATAGCAAATTTCAAGTCGATAGCTCCACCCGTTTCCGAGATCTCGTCTGCGCATGCGCGAAGCGGGCGCCGCACGGGCTCGCCAATACGACAAGGTCGACCGCCTGGTCAAACTACACACACGTACCAAGTTTCGTCCCGATCGGTCGAGAATCGTAGATTTGTATAAATGACAGACAAACATACAGACAGACAAACAGAGGTCTTCGAAATATATATGAGATGTGTCAACAGTAGTAACAGAATCGTTCACTTTATTGTGACGCAAAGCATGCAATTTGACATGAATGATCAATGTGAACTGCGAAGACTGATTTTTTCCCCAACAAACCAATCATAATGGTCGACTAATTCAAAATGGCCGCCACATTTTTTCAATATGGCCGCCACTTTTATTTCAAAATGGCCGCCAGTTTTTTCAAAAAGTCGCATTTTTCAGCTTGTATTAAACTTATACGAACCACGTGACTTCCATTCCTTATTCGAAAATGGCCACCGCCCATGCAGAGGGCTTCGTATAGGTGACCCATGCCGTTTCTCGGTTCCTTTATATATTAAGGTCAAACAAAGGGTACTGTAAGTTGCCCTCCCCAGACGCCTTAAATAGTCACCACAAACCCCACCCAATCCAAAATGGACGGCGGGGTCAACTGAATTTGGATCGGGGGAGTGTTTATGGTGTCTTGTGGGCACATTTTTTAATTTAATTTTGCCCACAGTTGTCATTGCACCTTGAGGCAGTATGAACGATAAAGTGAGTCCGAATCGATTTAGCCAGTCCGTGTACCGGTCTATAGTTTGTAATTAAGTTCGCTTTAACTCTATTTTGGGCTTACTTGTGCAATTTGGGTTATTTATATAAATGTTTCATATACAAATGGGCAGCTAAGTATGGAATCCTATTACGGCCACTTGCTAATGGCGCTTTCGGCGCACTTTTTGTCGCTTTTGGCGCGATGCGCCGAAAGCGCCGAAAGCGACAAAATGTGCGCCATTAGCGTTGTTTCGGCGCGCGCCGAAAGCGCCGAAAGCGCCGAAAGCGACAAAACATGCGCCATTACGGCGCACTTTTTGTCGCTTTCGGCGCTTTCGGCGCTTTCGGCGCACCGCGCCGAAAGCGACAAAATATGCGCCATTAGTGCAATCGGCGCGGTGCGCCATTAGTGCATTCGGCGCGGTGCGCCATTAGCGCGGTGCGCCGAAAGCGACAAAATATGCGCCATTAGCGCATGTACAATTAAGTATGTGACCACCCCAGCAGGGGTGCCGGAAGAGGGGGCAGATGGGGCAGCTGACCCCCTGCCCTTGACCAAGGGGGCGAGCGGGGGCAGGACTTGCCCTTTTTCTGGAGAAAGAAAATGCTTTTTGTGTGTTTAATCTCATGTTTTTACAGTAAAATGTGACTTTTTTTGTCCAAATACCACCAATTTCACAAGGAATATAAATTTTTTGTCAATTTTGTCACAAAACGGCCATAAAAACCGACAAATACCTTTAAAATAGGGATTTTTGCCACAATGAATTTATGGTTATTTTTCCGAGTTTTGTAGGCTCTGCCCCCCCCCCCTGCCCTTGGATGCTTCCGGTGCCCCTGCACAGATCGGACATGACCATATGTACAATGTATAGGCCTATGTATCAATTTTAAAAGGGAGGGGCTGAATTTTGCTGTAGATAGACCTCCAAATGCTATAATTTGTCATTATTCAGATTTAAAATTATTGTGGCCGTGTGGTCCTGGTCCCTCCTTTGTGGGTAGTTAAAGGTACTCAATCCGATCAGACGGTCCCAGGGATGTGGCTAGAGGGTCTCCGTTGGAGGTGTCCACCTTGTGACACCCCCAAGCGCCGAAAGCGACAAAAAGTGCGCCGTAATGGCGCATGTTTTGTCGCTTTCGGCGCTTTCGGCGCGCGCCGAAACAACGCTAATGGCGCACATTTTGTCGCTTTCGGCGCGCGCGCCGAAAGCGACAAAAAGTGCGCCGAAAGCGCCATTAGCAAGTGGCCGTAATAGGATTCCATAGCTAAGCATATACGAGCGTAATCGAAAAGTAATCAGTTACATTTTAGTAAAGTAATTGTAATCGTAATCAATTACATTTGAAAAAAATGTAATCAATAATCGTAATCATGTAAATAACAAGACAGTCAATGACTGTGGGGTAGCTCACCAGACTGCAAAGACTGATAAGACTGGGACTCTTGAGACCACAACAGTCAGAACTTTTCATAATCACTTTAAAAGAAGTAGATCTAAACAGGATATGTGGCTAGAGAGAATTGACGTACGTAGATTGGTGACAATCCACCTTGAAATTACCAACTGTACACTACTGATCACCCCCTCCTCCAGCTCAACAAGTCCCCTCCCGACCGGGCTCCAGACTCCCAAATCTTAGGCTGGAATTTCACAACCGACACCTCAAACTTTCTCAATTGTTGGAAATTTCCAATCTCACAAGCGCCTTTTATAAAACCATTTAGACATGTTTGAAGCCCAATTATCCATGGACCCAAAAACCATACATGTATGTCAGATTAATCAGTCAGGTGGTTCCAAGGTAGATGTTTTAATGAATTTGGTATTTCAATGATTTTATTAGACACAAAAGTGTTAACTCCCCATAGCCCCGCCATTTATTGACAGGTTGACCTCATTTTAACAAATCTGAATCTCAGTCACTAAAGGATCCTCCATACTACATGTAAGCTAAATAGTCCAACCTCTCTTGAGAAGAGATTTTAAGAATTACTATAGAGACATATAGTTATGTCCCTGGTCCCACCATATTTAACCTGGTGACCCCATCTGAATAAATTTGAATCCCAGACACCAAAGAACCCTTCATACTAAATATCAGTAAAATAGACCTGATGGTCCTTGTGAAGAAAGCAAATTAAGAGGGAAACTGTCCTTCACTTGGCCCCTATTTGACCAGGTGACTCAATTTAAAAAAATCTGAATTGCAGTCAAACAAGAACATTCCATACTAAATAAGCCAACTAATTATTGCAAACATATTTTAAGAATTACTATATTTATGTCTCTGGCTCTGCCCTTATTTTACTTTGTGATCCCATTTTCACAAATCTGTCACCCAAGGTAATTTCATACCAACTATAAGCAAAACAGGCCATTTGGTTCTTGCATAGAAGACACTTCATGAATTACTATGGTGAGAAAGAGTAATGTAGCTGGCCTTGCTACTTGACCTGGTGATCCTGATTGAACAAATCTGAATCCCAATCACCAAATGATCATCAATATTAAATATGAGCTAAATAGAGCTGGTGGTTCTTTCAAAGGACACTTTTCAAATATGTTCTAGTGAGGTGGTGGATGTGGGAGTGTTAAATGTCCTATTGAAAGATTTGAACAATACATATGATAGATTGTTGTTGTAATTGGGAATTAATGACCTCTAGCAGATCTCCAGGGAATGTTTATCAAAATGTCAGATTTCACTTGACATGTGTAGGCATACCCCGCATACAGTTAGAGCCAAAGTAAATGCTTCTTATTAATGATTCTATTTCAAGAATTTGAGTAAATATTATTTTTGGGACCAGGGTGGCAGAAGCAGCGAACTTGAGTGAAGGGCCAGGGGGCACAACCTTCATAATTTTTTGTCTTTTTTTGTTTTGTTAAAGAGTTAAATCTAAAAACAATAAATTTGGAGTTATGTCCCTGGCCCCGCCCACATTGACCCAGTGATCTGATTTGAACAAATCTGAACCCCAGTCACCCAAGGATCCTTCATACCAAATATGAACCCATTTGGCCTAATGATATTTGAGAAGAAGTCATTTTAAGAATTACTATGGAGGGAAAGAGTTATGGCCCTGGCTTCGCAAGTATTTCACCAAGTGAACTCATTTGAACAAATCTGAATGTGAGTCACCTAGGGAACATCCACACCAAATATGAAACCATTCGGTCTTATCGTTCTGAATATGTTTAAAAGAATTACTATGGTGGGAAAGAGTTATGGCCCTGGCTTCGCAACTATTTGACCTAGTGATCTCATTTGAACAAATCTGAATGAGAGTCACCTGGGGAACATCCACACCAAATATGAACCCATTCGGTCTTATGGTTCCAGATGAGAAGATGTTTAAAGAATTGTTGATGAACGGACGGACGGATGGACGGACGACGGACGAGAAGTGATGACTATAGCTCCACCAGAGACTTCGTCTCAGGTGAGCTAAAAAGTAATTGTAATCGTCATCGATTACATTGGCATGTAATCGCCCCAACCCTGGCTAGAATACCACAGTATCCCACCTGGAACTTTCAACCACAGACCTTCATTTATCAATTAAAGTCACTTGGTGGTTTGCGCTCCAAAATACGCGTAATAATAGTCGCTTTTTAAGTTTTCCCGATATAGAAACAGCTCGACAAACACTTGAAATACCTTTCTACGAGCAGTATAATAATGTCACAGAAAGACACATTGTAGTCATGAAAAATGCAACTTTGAACCCGATGTTCCAAACAAAAAACAGCACGACATGGAACAGAAAAGAGCGTTCCGTGTTAGTCTATTCTTGATATGGTAGAAATAAAGAGCCTTTGGTTCACGTCTGTCCGAAAAATTATAAAGCTGGAAAAGGCTCTGAACACAGTATGTATTTGTCAGAGCATATGTGGCCGGTATATATACTTATCAACATTTCTTGTATTTGCAACCAATCTTATACATCCTTAGAAATAATGAGACAAAATTTGGAAGCTCGAATGAGCCATGTCCATTTAAATTAACAGAATAGCATGACAGTAGATGTCTAATTTCATTGGGTCAATTATGCGGGCGTGTACGACTATATATGATCCTATATATGACTTTCAATATGTCGTATATGCCACTCGAAGTGACGGTATTGCCACGTAATCTTCTGTTATACTAGATAGCTATACTCTTATTTCTTAATATACTTGTTGAATTATGTAGGTAACATCCACTGCAACCATTATCGGGTTTAAAACGTTTGTTACACACAAATATATAAATGATCCCAAAGTGCAGAAATCGTTCGAATAAATATCACGTAAAGAACCGCCACAGTCGTGATTACCTTGAAATAGAACCGTAACACTCATAAGTTGTGATTAGGAGGCTAATGCTCCAAATTGTCGACAAACATCGGGATATTTCCTCAGCTATTTTACAGAAGAATAACACAGGTATACAATTTGTACTCAGTGTTCGTCTTCAGAATGCGTTTCACGGTCGGTGTGCCACACCGAAAACAAAGAAATTACGTTTACATGGCTTGATTTTCAGTGATTACATGTTGATAATTACACGTTAACTCGCTATATCCGAGTTAATTGTGATCTAACGTTTCGGTTTCGGTATAACGGCACTTATGCAGCCTCCGTTCGTTCAAGAAAGTTTAATGTATTTAAGGTATATATAATTATACGTGATTTTGTCCCGAAAATGATAATTTTTAATCATAATGAATCACAAATCAGTCAAGAACCGTCACAATGCCGGCGATAGAACGACTTCCGATGTAACAGTTCCTACACAGTGTCCAGTCATAGATTCATTTTCATTATAATTAACATGTTGTTTGAATCGTTCATATAGCACACGAGTGCATTCTGCACTAATCCATGGCTCAAATTTGTTTCATATATTATTTTGAGTATAAAAGGAGGTGGTCCCATAAATGGCTGGATTTAGCGCACAGTACCTTGGCCCAAATTCTATCCCGTTTTAATAGACATCTATTTCAAACCAATAGTCTCCATTTTCAAACCAATAGTCGTTCTTGGATTCAATAAGAGACAATTCCGTTTTAATAGATATAGATTCATAATCAATGTTGACCGATGCAAAATTAATGTTCTATCTTAATTTAATAGTATTCATTGTTCAACTAATATATAATAACAAACAATTAATACAGCTTCGCGCATATTCAATAAACGTACATTCCGTTTCTATAGCCATATTTTCTTAATCAATAGACATATTTCAAACCAATGGACGATTTTACACGATCAATGATTATCGTTATCAAACTAATAGACCTTATTGTCATTCTTATATTTAATAGATATAAATTATCACCAATGCACAATTAATGACGTGCTATTTCAATTCAATTCAATAGGTTTCGTATTCGAATCAATTTCTAACAGCGAAATCAACTATTTCCGGTCAAACTGTTGTGAAAATTGGTATACAACAAGTACAAGTTATATTAATACATGCACAAGATAATAAGGTTTATACTCGCCAATATATATATATGCAGAAACGTGAAGATTGTATCAGATAATAATGAAAATAGCAACAGCAATAAAATAACGATGTGTTCAATTTGGTTTCTCTTTTAGTTCTCCCCTCGATTTCGTCACTTCTTCTCGAGCCGATAGTTCCGGTTCACTTTCCGGTACAAACTTATCGCCGCTCCAGCTCCGGTCACTTCTAATAGAATTATCTCCCATTGATTAGAAACCCAATTTCACAACACTATTCCCCCTTTAAAATAATTAGAGTCCAGCAGAGGGAACAGCGATCCAAATCCAAATTCACAAGGTTTGAACGGACTGACGTAGATAACCGACGTTGATAACCTTTGCCGTATTTCGAATATCTCATGAACATCGAACAATTTGTGTGAAGAGTGGAATGCCAGTATTTTGGTTACCCTTTATTTAAAACGAATTAACCAACATATTGAGTGAACAATTGTGCAGTCACCACTGATATAGTTTTAAAATTCACTCACCTACAAGATCTTATAAATTTGTTCTAAAAAATTAGCAATGATCCAGCGATAACCGTGGTTGCTCCAATCACAGCAATGCAATTCGAATTTGAGGGTAACCTACTGGTTATGTGATGCTTTGAATGATCATTGAGCAATCAACCGATAATCATTGTTGCTGAACAGATAAAATTATATGTTTCTTTTTTAGAAATCCGGTTCACGGGACAATCAAGCGATAATCGTTGTTGCTCATCAGATAGAATTATGTGTTTCTTTTTTAGAAATCCGGTTCACAGGACAATGAGTGAGCAATCAAGCGACAATCGTGGTTGCTCATCAGAGAAAAGTATGTGTTCGTGTCTGTGTGAGCTGTATTCCATAAATTGTTATCTGGTGTGTCTCCTCGAAATAATATTAGCAATATTCTGGCCAATTCACCCGCTACCTCGCCGATAATCGCAGGCAGTGTTTTCTTTATTTTGCTATGCCAAAATACCACATTCTGTGGCTCGTCAGACACCAATTCTAGAACATGTGAAACCGATGTAATTTAAGTGTTAGGTCGTGTATATGTGACCACATATGGACCATTTGTTTAACTAGTAAACCCATTCAGGAGACAATTAATGGATGGGAATCATTTGATCCACATAAGTCTGTGCTCTCGATCACTATTTCCGCTATCGTATAACAGACGTTACGGTTTAACTGTTTGTGGCTCAGCAATGTATATTCTCTCACAAGAAGGAAACAATACAGACGATATCATTCCAGTGATAACCACTGATGCCAATGTTCGTTTTACTTGTAAGCCTCAAAACATTTCTGATATATTTCACACCTTCTTCCCCTTCCATAATAGATAGCCTGGTAAATCAGATTCGATCTGAAACAAGGGCTAACTCGAAAACGACCTAAATAATTCTGTTCTAAATATTCGTCTACAGCATTAATAGTTGCAAAAGCGTAAAGTTTTACACAGAGGCTTTTTAACAACACTATAATTCTCACTCGGTAACCGGAAGAATTAACATCACGATAGCCCGATCTTATAATTTCTAAGTGTTGCAGGCCTGTCCTTACTTGATCCCCAAATTTGTTGGACATTATACATACATATTTCTATGTACAACATATCCGGATGTTCGAGTATGTTGCCTGAGAATATGTTGTTTATAATGGTCTTTCACTTGTGATTTATAATCCCAAATTACACAAGTATTTTCTTTCTATATATAAAACAGACACAGTATCTACCTCCCGGGATAGTAACTGGGGTAGAGTTAATAGTAAAATATGGCTCAACCGTTACGATGTCTGTAAACGTGACTGTTCCAGATCGAGATAACCTCTGACTGATTTATAAAACCAATCGTAGAACTAGATTTCCAAGGACCACAGTCAGTAACTTATTAATATAGATTCAAATTGAATGGCCATTCTAGGCAGTCTCGAGACACCATGGTTCCTGACAGTTCAAAAGTGAGTTACCAGAGGTTCATCTGTCTCAAAATATGTAAATCATAGAAGTGTACACCGGTATTCAAGTTAAATCATTATATATTGGTCTTTGGTGATAACATCAGGTTGTGGGAACTTGTCTTTTAAAGATAAGTCTGCAAACCTATATTTGGTGACTAACTATACAAGATGAAGTTTCTGGATATTGATCCAGTATAACTCCTACGTCAGCTATCAATGAAAAGGTATCCTCATCTGCCGACGATTTGCCAACTGTAGTCTAAAACACATGTTCAAATATGTGAATCTTGTAATCAGGTGGTTACCTCAATGTCGACCATGGTGACATTTACCACTTGCAGCACTCAACTCTCTCTGCTAGTTTACCCCATAACGGGACAATTGGATTATAATAAACCCATCAATAGCATTCGTTAAACCTCTCTGTTCCTATAATACACAGACGATCAGGAACCTTCATAATGGGTGAGTAACTCACCTGGTTTTAACTGATGGTAAGTAGTCAGTCTGATTTGTCAAAGTAAGTATACATTCTTTTAACTGTTGTCATATACATAATCTGACCTATATATTGGAAGCAATGTTCATATTTCAATAACTGAAATGCGAATCTCTATCGTAGAATGCCCTCACGAGTATTTCACCGTATATGATATGGTTCCGCTGCTGCTAGAAAGTTTACACGGAACTAATAGTGTCTTTAAATATCTTCGACTTAGCTTTGACTCTTGGAAACTGAAAACCAGTGCTGAATCCAACTATGATGATGTTAACAGCCCCATGTTCGTGGTAACCACACATGGACCTTTTTCGAACTGGAGAAATTAATGTATAAACCTGGCGTTCTTCTGTAAGGGGAGGAAACACATATATCACTTGCGTATATATGTACACACTCTGTGCTCCCCAGATGTTTACTTTCATATTTCCCGATGTCTGCTAATCTACCTCGATCAAATATTGTAGTTTCCACGCTTAAACCTTTACATTGTGGATTATTATCGCTCTTGAAATCAATCATAATCTGCTGTTTCCGCCGATCGGGTGGGGAAACAATCACCGTTGAATGTTCCGAAACAACATTCGACCTGGTTTTCTTCCGGGATACCCCCAGTTTAGTTTCAGTAACTGAAACAAGAGAACTATGGTTGAGTCGCGGTGTGTCGTCGATTGTGACAACTGATCCATGATCACTATTTCCAACTGAACTATTTGAAGCTGTCTCAGTGACGACCATGTGACTAGCTGTAGGTGTTGTAGTATCGCACATGTACATTTCCCTATCGTAGCCAAAATATTCATCAGTACCACCCCTACTGGGCACGATGTTTGAAATATACCCTGTACCATTTATATCTGATGACAACGATAACCGTTGGATTTCTGTGGAACACGATGTAACCGTTAAGTTTGCTTCAGCTGTACACACCGATGATGTTATCTGTGTTGACACATTCATTTGAGATGACGTAACCGTGACAACCGGAAACGCCACATTATGGCTGTTATTCAGTGAATACGTCTGTTGAGTATCACCAACAAGTGCTTCTGCTACGCTTTCGGTAACCGATATTGTAGCCCCTAATGCATTATTCCCGACCACTGACTGCGTTTTCAAGGCAACCTGTGACTTGGTATCACTGTCTAACCGTGTGACCCCAGACGCCCCTCTCTCATTTGCAGTATCAACAAAATTCGATAAACAGGGCTGTTCTTCCCAGGTAATCTGGGTTCCTGGTACCGTGTTTGATGCAGGAAGGTCGTGTCTGTCATCGTCACTTAAATATGCCATGTCAATAGGCTCCTGCGTCATCTCTGCTTCACTGGTTCTCACACTAAACATCATGTTCTTCCATGGTCACCTGGGGTCTCTTCCAGTTTATCACACTCTGCTGGGAGAACCTACTTGTATCAGATGAGAGCTGCATATTGTCTCTGTCATGTATGCATGCCCCCTTAACCTCGTGGGAGGAGCTATTTTCACAATTGCTAGTATGCGTAGCTTTGGCATCGACTTCAGAGCAATATTGTATCTGTGGTGGCTTGCAATCTAGTTGTATTTTGACGAGGCCATCTTCGCTTAATTCACCACATACCGAGTGATCAAGTTGGGAAACCACGGGTGCATCAGAACTATCTAGGAATTTCCTATATTTAAAATCGTCAATCACCGCGTTGTCCTTCTTTGGCAATTTAATTAAGACCTGATGTGCACCCTTCAATCTGTTTGACTTCTTTTTCCTGTTAGAAATTTGACCCGGATCGATAACCGATCCATCTATAGGGTCGTCTTTGTACATGAGAAAGAAACTTGGGTATCGGTCAAGCTCTGTAGAAGTTTTACCCAAGTTAAATGTTGACTCGACCTGTGAATAACCTGGATTGGTCAACATTGGATTTTCCGTCGACGATATGTACCTGACCGGGGTGCTTGGGTGAGCTGATTCAAATTTGTTCTGTGCCGGCGATAATCCCGGATTATCCAGCATTTGAGTCACCTTGGACGATACCTGAGGCTGTACAGTTCGCAAACTCAGTTGATCTGATGGGATTTTATTTGGATGCGCCTGACTCAAATCCAATGTCGACCTTTGCACACCCCTAGCCTGATCACTCATTTGTGACTGTACCATACCCGGATTAGATCCCCCAGCATAGGAGAAATTTGATGTCACCTGTGAGTACCCAGGATTAGTCATTATTGGAATTGTTGTCGCCATATGTGTACTTGCTGTGGACGTCTGTACGACACTAAACTGTTGGTTTCCCAGAGATAACCCTGTATTATCCAACATTTGAGACTGTACATTTTGCAGGGTTGACTGAGCTGATGGGATTTTTACTCCCATGCTCATCACAGCTGACGTAATGGCTTGTTCGAAATCCTCAGTGGCTTGCCACGTACTGTGGGTGGTCACTGTTGAAGATTGGACAATGTCGCCAAAACTGACTGGACCGGATGCACGCGTCACTTCCGTGGCAGCCCCAGTCATTTCATTTGAACCTACTAGATGTCGATTCCCACTCGCTACAGTAACCGTATTTTGCATACTAAAGTCGATAACCGACCCTTGTTTTACCTTGGGAACAGGAAATTCTGCTCTGAACATATTATATTCATTCCCTTCCCCTTCTCACCAAATTGAACCTTGATGTTTCTGCAAAACAGAATGCTGCTGACTCGCCGGACTGTCACTCTCCGTGCACGTTAATGTGAAACGAATGTAAAAGTGTCAATAGATTCAGAAACATGCCAATAACTGGCAAAGCAGAATCATGACATTCCATTCATTACAAAAACACATTACTCCGAACAAAATTACAGATGTAGGCGTGTAATGACCTATCCAGTAAAAGAAAACACACAATGGTTCTATACCACAAATAAAAAGAAATTTCCCCCCAAAAAAAAAAAAATTCGACTTGAAACTTCGTTGAAAAGTAGCTTTTCCTCAACAGCAGAATCTTTCTAATACAATCTGTAAATACTAAATTTTAATGATTAATATCATCAACACACACTTTAATACTATTTGTTAACAATTCAAACAATTATATACGAAATACGAACAATAAACGAAGTACTACCGCGTTCCCGACCGAGCACGTGGTAATGGAGGACAACAGAAAAACAATTGAGTTTTCCCCCGCGAATAACGAAAATAAGTTTGCGACGACGCCAATGTTGTGAAAATTGGTATACAACAAGTACACGTTATATTAATACATGCACAAGATAATAAGGTTTATACTCGCCAATATATATATGCAGAAACGTGAAGATTGTATCAGATAATAATGAAAATAGCAACAGCAATAAAATAACGATGTGTTCAATTTGGTTTATGTTCTAACTCGCTTGCAGCTCGAACGAACATAAAGTATTTATGGAATAACTACAACGAATGCATGATGTTAAATGTAAACTTTAATGGACAAACGTGAAGTGTAGCGATAAATATCGTTCGCAGACTATCAGTCATAAACAAATAAGACATGAAATGATGAATATTATAGTGTTACAAGCATCTCCCAATCATGGGGTGGTGGGTGGGGGGGATACAACGCAAAACTTCAAGAGTAGAATGAAGCTTGACCACCGTGTCAAGCGAGTTAAACCAATGCAGAATCAGTCGTGTGAATAAGCTCACACGAGCTCGTCGTTACGATTGCCTTGAGCATCGTTCAGACGGCGCGGTATTGACCCAGTTTGAATGACCAAAACAAACTGGACAACTTCGTTAACTCGTTACCGGCCGTGCACTATGCACACGTTGGCGAACATCAATAAATATATTTATGTTCTAACTCGCTTGCAGCTCGAACGAACATAAAGTATTTATGGAATAACTACAACGAATGCATGATGTTAAATGTAAACTTTAATGGACAAACGTGAAGTGTAGCGATAGACCAACAAAGTTAGGGGAAATAATGTAGGCGACACGACGTCTCATTTGTAAAATCTATACTAGTACCGTATTGATATTGACGTATATCTGTCTAGCAACGCTAAACAAGTGTCACTATGTGTGAGCTAATGTTATTTCATAGATGCTTTGACTTTATTGCTAATCAATTAATATTACGAACAAAGATCTGTATGATCCTGCATACATTACAAGTGACCACATCTGGGCCATACATGTAGCCGCATCTGGGCCGTAAATAAAACGCCTCGTCTGGGCGAAACAATTCACAAAATAACAGCTAAGTGCCTTTCGCACAAACACTCATGATCCCTTGGATCAACTGACCACATCTGGGCCATACATGAGCCACATCTGGGCCGTAAATAAAACGCCTCTTCTGGGCGAAAAAAATAACACAATAACAACTAAGTGCCTTTCGCACATGCACCCATGATCCCTTGGATCAACTGACCACATCTGGGCCATACATGAGCCACATCTGGGCCGTAAATAAAACGCCTCCTCTGGGCGAAACAATTCACAAAATAACTAACAATAAATGTTCGTACATGTACTCATATATAGCCACATATGAGCCATGCATAACTGAAACGCCTCGTCTGGTCGCAATAACTCACAAGAGAACTAAATGTCCACCCGGACAAGCACACATATAGCCGCATCAGGGCTATTAATATTGAAACATCTGTGTCCTAACTGAAACTCATCTGGTACAACATTTCACAAAATACCAACTGAATGCCCATCCGTACGAACACATATGACCGCATCTGGGCCATGACATGCATTCTCCTCCTGGTTAAACATCCGGTACATCGAACAAAGCATATCACGAATATATATAACTGCTTCGAATAGGTCCTTACTAAACTGACAATGGTGGCATCAATATCTCGTATTACACCCTGAGCCAGATGCCAACACTGGAACATTGTGTAATTATGGTGGACATCCGCAACTATGTCTGTCGAAATAATTTCGCTATCCGGCCATAATTGAAGAGAATCAAAGCTCGTCCACAGAATGAATGCTCGACCGCACCAGTATAACAGTCGATGACCTGCAAAAAGCAAAAATACGTTGCTGTGAAAACACAGGCTAAATAGAAGTATCACAGAAAACCGTGTTATATATACGTGTAATTATGAATAAATATTCAAACTCATCGTTCATTTTGATAAATTGTGTAATATTAACTTTTATAAAAGAATATGACTTGTATACGGTTTCTGGTTACATGCACTATTCATTCAATCAAAGGAATTTCGCTTTCTGTAACGTAACTCAGTGTTACCATCGGTGGTTGTATCACACTGGAAATTACAACGTAATATCAATGAATGGTAAAGCTACGAAAAAACATATTAGCCTTTAAATACGCATCATGTTCTGCTTTAATTGAATCAAACTGACAAATTAAAGGGAGAATGTACATCAATTTCGATAGATTCCAGGTAATAACTTCAATACAGATATATAGAATCATAATTAGCATGTGTCAAAGATGCATTCTCTAAACGTTCAGGTTAACAAGTTATCTTAAAGACATACCATGGACTTGTTCGGGTGTCTACAATTGATAAGATAGTATTCAATCGTTATGCCAACTTGGGGAATGTAGCATTCTACTAACATCGCCAAACATTTCAAAGAAATCGACCATACCACTCCATAGAAATATTCGTCTGAACTGCGGTCAAATATAAATATTTACATCTGGATTCGGGACGCAAATATCGGCGATAAACGAACACAAATGATTTTGACGTCGAGAGTCATTGCTTTTAATTAATATATCAGAATGACAGTGTGATGAGTTGTCAATTTGAATTCATATTCGTAAACATAATTCATATCGGCAAGATCTCCATTCTATTTGACAACCTTACCAAGTGTGTCAGATCACTTTAACTCAAACGTGTTAATTTTAAGCTAGCGTTACTTTATGTCTCCAGTCATAAACTAAGTTACGAATCTATGTATAACTCGTAATGAAAGTAATTGACGGACAGTGGAATGGGAAACGCATGGCACCAACGTGTAAAACTTATGTTGATACGGGCATGAAGTCGAGCCCCTCATTGTCTGTATAATAACATTAAGGAATATATGGGACTATTATGCATACCGGTACTATATAATGACATGTAATATGATACATATGCCTGAAACTCTACAAAAACATTTTATCTGTGAAACAAGTTCTGTTTTTGCATTCGGGCTTATCTGCCATCTATAACATAACTTCGTACTCGGCAGCCAGGCAAAGAATGTCAAACGGTTTGACTTGTTCTGCGAAACAATTTATGTAGAAACCAACAACCACATTGGACTACAGTACCTCTTTAATGTCAAAATGTTTCGGCTTCTGAAAGAGTGTGACACTAAATTAGTAATACCCAAAAAATTTCGTCTAATCACGCCAATCGTGATATTTCAAAAAATTGTAGTGAAACCCGAAATGTGTTGTCCTGTCAGATATCACCGTCGCTCCATTGGCACGGCCAGGACATCGACGCAGTAAACACCCACCCATACTATGGGCGTAATATCAGTAATAATTTATATACAGTGCGAAATGTCGCCGATAAACATATACGAAAATGATTATTCCAATGCAAGATGCTAAAAATATATATATTCGCAATAGTTTGCGCGCTACTAATTTTGATACATTAATTACCTCTTTATTTTGCGATACCTTATGATTTAACTGATTAACTTGTTGCGTGCCGATATGATAGATACTGTATTTATTATTTTTTAAACAGCAATCGATTTTCTTTTCACAACAATTATACGGCAGCATAAGGTATTTCTAGAAAATTAAATGACCTAAGTGGCATGGGAAGTCCAACATGGATTAATTTCGTAACGTAATTGATCTCATGCATATTATCTAGTATTAGGTATTATATAAATATACACTATAAGGCTGACAAGAGCGACTAATGGCAGAGCCATATCACCGATTATTGTGTTCGAAAAGGACTTTCAGTGTAGTCTTGCTCCAAATTCGACGAATTGGTTGTAAAATGATTACATCTAGACTGTTTTAATTGCCTACTCGTGATATTGTTAAAGTACCGGCTGATTTCCGTGTTCAGAACGGTGAGAAAATAATTTCGCCATGACAAAATTACTTAGCTTGACCATCTGTGATAACTGCTTTTTCTGTCTCTTCGAATGCGAGAAATGTTATGTTGATTTGACTACAACATTCAGGACTTGAACGACACCCTCTTTGTTGCACATGTTTATGTCCGCAAGCAGCTATTACTATCTGTGATGTCTGCTTTTCTGTCTCTTCGAATCCGATAATTATTCCGTTTACTTTAAATACATCATTCAGGACTTCCACGACACCCTCTTTGCTGCACGTGTTATTGTCCGGAAACAGTGGTATCACACTAAGAACATTCCCCGGTTAACCGTGCATGAAATCCACATCCTTAATGCCTGTTTGATATGTCTTTGTTTCAAGAACGTATACTGGTGTAACATACATCAGGGCTTCTTCTCTGAATAATAATGTTTCTCGTAACTAACATCACTGTGACTTCTTTTTCCCAGCAGAAGATTCTTGGAAATCGCAATCAGATAACCATGTGACGAACAGCAAAAACAAGCGAACGATACAACGCAAAACTTCAAGAGTAGAATGAAGCTTGACCACCGTGTCAAGCGAGTTAAACCAATGCAGAATCAGTCGTGTGAATAAGCTCACACGAGCTCGTCGTTACGATTGCCTTGAGCATCGTTCAGACGGCGCGGTATTGACCCAGTTTGAATGACCAAAACAAACTGGACAACTTCGTTAACTCGTTACCGGCCGTGCACTATGCACACGTTGGCGAACATCAATAAATATATTTCTCTTTTAGTTCTCCCCTCGATTTCGTCACTTCTTCTCGAGCCGAGAGTTCCGGTTCACTTTCCGGTACAAACTTATCGCCGCTCCAGCTCCGGTCACTTCTAATAGAATTATCTCCCATTGATTAGAAACCCAATTTCACAACAAAACCAATGAATAAGAATGTAAAATTAATAACTAATTCGCGAACTAACGCTAGAGGTCTCTGGTGGCTACGGTATGTTTGAAGAAACTTTATTCATGTGACGTCAGAAATATAAAAATAAACATGGGAATTCCCAATGTCATGTCGGTGTGACGATTTGCAGTAGTTCACTCGGTGCAAATCAAACGACGATAAATATTCACTATAATATAGTAGAGTATAATAATAAGTAAAATTTTCAAGGCAATTGTTCAAATTGTGACTAAAGCATGAAACTTTGCACATATGTACATATTCACATAATTATCGATATTAGATATGGAGCCACGCGGAAATTTCACTTTAACCCCTCTTTTAAGGGTTTTCCAAATTTAAAGAGCGTTTCGTGACTATTTAATTTACTAAATGTCGCAATTAATCTTACCATGAAATATACGATTTAAAATTAGGCGTATTCAGTACGTATGACTCTGAGAGATATAATGCCACATTTTTAGCGTAAATTGGAACTCCCCGTCCAAGATGGTCGTCAATATGGCAGCTAGCTGAAAGAGGAAATTTGACGTTTTTTCGCTAATATCTTCTAGATCAGGTTCTGCTGTATGGAACTGGTTAGGAAATGTGACATCATTTTGTTCATGTTAAGTGATCATTGGAGTAATGAAATATGTCATTAGTGTGATCCCAGTCCCTTCCAATACCTCAATAACTCGATTATACAGAACTCGATATGAAATTTCACCAAAAATCACCGTTATGAATCTTGTCATATTTTAACAAGAATTTGACAGAACTGTGCAAATTATATGAGGCATACAATTACTTGTGAATTTTTTAGCTTAAGTGCAAATCATTTAAGTGTAATTACATTTAGATCATATTTTCACTTAAAGGGGTACTGTACGCCATTTTCAATAAATTCCCGATGATAACAACGATCTATTATCGATACTATATAGAAATATAAGTAATTTGAGTCGAAGATGTATTCTGTAAACGCTCAGGTTAATAGGCTATCTTAAAATTTAATAATTTAAAAGTTAATAATTTAATATAAATTGATTTTATGGCTCCAGCCATAAAATGGCGTCTCTTAAAATTGGAATTTCCGTGTACAAAACGTAATCAAATTATAATTGAGGGATACTGGATTAATAAAACAATTGCACACACGATCGTTTGAAACATTATGCTTATACGGGGAGAAAACCCAAGCCACTCATTGACTAGTGACCATACACTAACTTAAATGAGTATATGGGACTGCTAAGCATATAATATAATGTTTATTTGATTCATTTGGTTGAAAACTGTACAAAAATTACTCGACAACGACAATTTGTATTTTTGCATTCCGGTAAATTTGCCATCCGTAACAATACTTCGTACTCAACAGACTTTCAAAAAATGGAAAAGTTGTTACCTTATTCTCCGACTCGGGGATTATGGAAACCAACAACAACATCTTGTGTACAGTACCCCTTTAAGCGCAAATAAAAATTAATATGCATTGATCCCCCTGAATTAATTTTAAATGATGGCACAGACCTAAACACATCACTCAAGTCTATATAGGGCCATCATATGAGGGAAGCAATACCCAGTAACCCCATGACACATTTTATGACCATGGAAATTGTATAGATCTGTGCAGGATATGTCTCTTTTATAAAATATACTAGATCTCTTAGTAGAGTCGCTTATGTCCGATTTTGGGCTCCCGTGGGAAATTCATGAACAAATATAGAGACCATGTTCATGAGCCAGTATATGGTCTCTACTTCAGAAAAAAATTTGTTAGACCCCATGGGGTCGCGACTGGGTGGTCAGATGACGTCACAAAGATGGCCGCCATGCTAATTTTCTTAAGTTCGCCATTGTTAGATTTCATGATAAAAATATAATTGTGATATAAAATATACGACAATCCTTTTGTACCGTGTATGGTGTGACGCCATGTTATATTTTTATATATAAAAATTTGTCCTCTCGATCAAAGATGGCCGCCAAAATGGCGACCGGAAGTGGGAAAATTGATGATTTTCCATACATGTCGCCTACATTATTTCCGATTGTATCGAACTGGTGACAAATAGGGAATATAATTCTCTTCAATCTTGATAACAACTCACTTAGGCATCACATTAGTTGATTTCTTTAATCATAACCTTGATTGTCTTCTCCAAATGCGATGATTTAAAGGAGTGCTATGAATTTCGCCAAAATATACTTTTATATTTCTAACTATTTCCTTATTGAAATTTAGAATTAATCGATGATGGAAATGAGTATGATCATTACATAAGGTATTTACATCTAACTGGATCCAGAAACTGTCAACTTAATGCAAGATGGCTTCCAAGATGGCGGCCAAAATACGATAATACGCAAATTTTACCCTCTTTCATCCAATTACGTTTCTGTCATGTAGAAGGTGAATGTAATAAACTAATTTGCTCTTCCAAATAAATATTCGCCATGTTATGGCACATTCAAATGATTCAATGATTCAAAATGCGAGTTCATATGACAATTATTGTCCAGTTAAGCATCGTGAAAATTCGCCAAACATTATATTTGTATAACATGTTCATCACAGAAGAACGATATCTCGGTTAGATATATGAATGATTGTACTCCGATTTAGATTATCCGGAGTTATTAATATCTCATTGTAATCGAGATGGCCGCCAATGTGACATTAAAATACATATATTTCCGAAATATATCACAGCGTGTAAGAAAGGTACATACGCATATCATTATCATACATGGGCTTTCGGTGAGAAATATATAAAACTGAAATACACGTTCAAGCGCGTTAAGTATATGGACTTGTGCCAAACTCGATGTGGAGATAATAGTGAAGTTGCCAACTTCAGGCGATGTCAGCTACCAATGCTCAAATCATGCATGCATGTCATCGCCATACGTTCTTGCATATCGATAGCGATTGAGTTTATCTACTGGAATACTAAAAGGTTTAGCGACGACTCAATCAGATTACTGTATATAGCTAACAGTAGCTGGCTTTTGAAGCCTGAAATTGAAATTATAAACCAGGAGATCGCCCGGGGCCTTGTTCGGATATTCTAGCTATACTTTATTCTTTTCCATTTCACCATGATACATGTATACCGCCGGTATAGGCTTGGTAGATGAACGAGGTTGGATAGTCTGTCGAAGTTACACGGACGTTTTCTGACATAATATCCATACAAGTCTTCGTAAAATCAATCCTTGTATGGGTACTCTTGGTGATTGGAATGGAAAATCGACACAAATTGATCAGAAACTCCCTTCTACCATTCTGGCAAACATATGTGCAGGAAGAAATGTTGATGATTGCCTCATGCTTAAACTGCTTCTTGTCACCAGTTCATACTAAGTACCGGCACATTTCCACATGTGCATTACTATGACGACCAAGATGGGATCTTGACAAATTTGAACTAGAACTCAAGCAATATATTTACTTGTATTACAGAGATATTAGCATATTTATGTATCACTACATGTATGTACAAATGTACATAATTAGTTTGTCTCATATACAAGTAGCGCTAATGTGTATCTTGACCATAACACCCTCGTTATGTGGGGTGAATATAAAATGATTCCCGGAAATTACTCATATTACTCCCGGAAATTACTCATATTTTGTTGACAGCTGATGTCGAACACGGTCCACGATTAAACGTATACTTATACTTTTTGTATTATTCATGGAATAAATACTGTTTAAACTAAAGTCTATCTGATCAAACTGGACTGATTTTCACGTGAACATGTATGGAGCTCTTCGTACAATAACCTCACCATGACCGTGTTCTGCTGTAGTTAATCTATATGTGCCACTTGTTTGGGGGGGGGGGGGTATCAAGATGCATGAATGCAGCATGATATATTCAATTTATGGGATATAGCCATACTGATCGGATAACTCCTAGTCGAATATAATTAGAACAGTTTGAGTCATTAGGATATATATGGATCGGCCTATATCATATGATCTGAAAGATGCCATTATTATAGTGAACCATGGCCACCTCCTTATTTACGCGTGCTAATTCAACTTCCTTCATTTCCACATTTCATTTGGTTCATGATAGCGTTATAACCAGAATCAACATGGCACGTCATGAGCTGTTATTAACTCCAACTATTACTTCACATTATGTTGTAAGGTAAGAAGTTAGTGGACTGCGTTGCCCCATAATGTCATTCAGTATTAAGAACCTGGATTCCAGAGTATACTGGACATAATAAATCAAACTAATGACATGACACCGGAAGACCCATCACTACCAATGGATGCTTCACCCGTTTCACACCCTGTGGTCGTACAGTTTGTCAAAACGCGGGAATTTGTATCATAATAAGTATCGCCTGTCTATATTGGCTCGTATCTATTGCGCTTACCATTGACATTATTTCGTCATCTAAGCTGCATGGTTGGATATGCAAAGCAGTTGCGCAGCCCCTGTTGATTTCGATAAACTTAAAAAATAATCACTAATCAAGTGCGACCGGCAGCACAGTCACAATCCTTGCCCAGAACCACTTTCCTATTAAACTGATGTACAAACGCAATGTATTGTCTCACTAAACTTTTCACATGCCTAAATCATAGAAATCAATATGGGATATTAGTTTGATGTATACTATCAATGGTCCATACCAGCCTACCGTGTTCATGCCAAGCCACCTTTCGTATATTGGGCGAATCACTTTGTGTGGCTACCACCAATTAACTGAACACGAGGAAAGCCAAGAACACCACTTCGCCCGTTGTGTGGGGATCTAGCCTGGTGTATGGCAATGTTCGTTTCAACTGAATAACATGTCCTGTGGGGTCACTAACTTATATTAACTTTTCAAAACTCCACATATTCAACGAAAGTGGTTGGATTACTTTGTTGAAAACAGTCATCCAGATTTCAGAACCTGGTATTCACAATATATCACTTTAAGCTTGATACGGGACACTACCGCTTATACGGATATATAACCCACCTATGGGTGTCTGTTCTATTTTGATCTGTCGTGGTTATCAATACGATTGAAACATGCTAAGTTCAGCTAAACGAGGTTCAAATTGTGTTACCATGAAAATTTAATTAAAGGTTACAGCGCAACTAACAGTGAGACAAGCAAGCCAAATGACAGCCATATAATTAATTCTACTATTGTTTGTATTTTATAAACAAGGATGTGTTGTTTCTTGCTTGCCAAGATTTATGGTATAGCTGAGAAGTACAATCTCACTTCATAGCTATCACAATAAACAATTGGATATTGCTACCTTCTATGATACACTATATGCATTTTCTACCGATATGTCACGACAAGAGCTAACACTAACGATTAACTGCATCATCAATTACCATTTGATATGGTAACCACAAATTCTCTGGCTTAGAGTATAGCACAGAAGTCTAGACATTGTAATAGTAACACTTGCCCACCCAAGCCAAGATGGCGGTCTGAGATACTTTCTAGTTTAACATAGTGAGTTGGATTTTCTCTTCAACACCCTCCTCACTTAATATTAGGAAATTTGAAGAAATCACGCGTATGCCGTATAGGACATCGCTAATGTGTATAAGAAATTGAAGCTATGCGCATTTACTTAAAAGTAGTCGATTAACCTAATTCCCCATGATGGAATGCCAGGGCGACATTTGGTGATGTACCGTAACGAACACTGACTTTTGTATTTTGACTGTCATTTTGGTAGCCATCTTGGATGAAATTGAACAGTTTTGTTGAAGTGTGATAATAATTCCGTATGTGGCACGAATACTTATTTCCCATCACTGAATGTCGCTCATTTCTTTAAATCTATTGCTACAATATTGGAATTGATTTTTGACAAGATGCTATAAAAGTTGTCTAAAGTGGCTTTTTGACAGATCGAACATATTTTGTACAATACAATTGGTCACCACATTGCTGAAGCAATAATTAAACACAGAATTGTCACAATTCACAGTCGCTTCCAAACGGAAGGTCATTTACATGAGATTTTTGAAAATCGCAAAAATGTTGATTTTCTAGTGCCATTTTGGCAGCCATCTTTGACTGGAATAACATTTACTCGTGAAATTGGGTACTGTACTTTGAGAACTATTATTGATGAATTGCCCTAACTGGAAAAAATGTATCACAATTAAGAAATATGCGCTGAATTCGTTAGTTCTTAGGACAACCCTACATCTGAACTGAACTGACAATGACGTCATCTTTGTGACGTCATAATTCTCTCCAGTCGCAGACCCATGAAGTCTAACAAACTGTTTCCGACAAAGTAAGTGACACCCTATCATAATATCATAGTCTCTACATTTGTTCAAAAAATTCCCACGAAAGTACATAAGCGACTCTACTATCTGGGATGGAGACAAAAACAATTCAATAAGTACACCATATGAGGGAAGCAAGCCCCCAGTAACCCCTAATTCCCCTTTTATGGCCATGGAAATGGCATATATCTGTGCAGGATATGTCCCTTTAATAAAACATACTATAGCTCTGGGAGTGAGGCATCAATTCTTGGGACACCAGGGACAGAGATACTTTCGACTTTTCAACTTTAGAGTCTGTATGGGGCTACTACTATGGGCCCATAATAATATACTATGAGATGGACTCCATCATTCACAATCAGAGGGAAGTAAGGGAGTGTTAGGTATTTGCGCTTAAGCGCAAATAATTTACACATATTTGAACTTAAGCGCAAATAAATAATAAATGTGAAAAAGGTCTCTCATAGTAAGAGGGGGACCTCTAAATTTCTTGAACATTGAAATTCCGTTTGTTTGAGAATTTATACATGTTTATATTGAATATTCTCAGTAAATAATTATTCTGTGTGTTTCAAAAGAAATCAGAATAAATTATTATTGTTTTTAAGTATTGGTTATAGATAACAGTTAATTAGATTTACTCCCCTCTTCCCAGATGCATGCTTACTGTGGAAGACTGATCGGTTTATTTAAGCCCGGCCGGGCTATTATAGATCGCTAGGCGATTCACCCAGGTCCGTTGGACGGCTCAAACGACTTTTCCTACTATGGCCAGTTTGTACCCTTAATTTGAACGACACATTTAATTGTTTCGTACCATATTTTTGGTCATTTCACACCATATACCGGAATGTTTCGTCGGTTCCCACAAATGATGATTGGTCATTCGTATGTGAAAAATTATTTTAATTTTGTTAACTTAATGAAAGCGAACATGTTCATGATTTAACGTTCGTGATGAATACAACCCGACATTTACATGTTAACACATTTCTTTCTTTTTTTGCAAGAAAAAAAATGAACAAATTGAAATTGTGGCGACAAAGTTAAAGATGCATAATCCAAATTAACGCTTGAATATTACTATTTCTTTGGTTCGGGCGTAAAACATATTTGATTCGAGTCGAGGAACCCACCCTTCAAAGCTGAGAGTAATCAGATATCGATTTTTGAAATCTATTATTTTTCACCATCGATAATTTACAGTGGCCCAGTACGAGAAGATGGTCTCGGACCAAATTGCGGATGAAGATGGATAACTCTAAAAGCAAGCGGCTTTTTTATGTCAGGTATTTGACAAACCGGCAAAATTTCGTTGAACAAAATGTTGATAAATAACAGGTTTTGGGCAAGTGTGTACTATATTTGACTGGTTAGCTTTATTTTTGGGCCATTAATCGATTTCAAAATTTGTTGTTGTTGTTGGAATCTGATGATATGGGAACCATCGAATCGGATTGAGTACTTTTAATTTTATTTAAAAAAAATAATACCGGTATACTCAATGGTACAAATTGTCGAAATGTTACATGAACTGGTATGAAATGTCCAGAACCCTGATGCGAAACATCTCTATGTCAAACTTCCATGGCACGAAATGCAACCTATTCATTCCATTGCACATTATAATTTATTTCCAATGAATTATCAGGCCTATAATTGGGGAGGGGGTCAACCTTGACACATGTATGTTCCGACATCACCCCCTTGGAAGGAAGTTTTCTACAGATGGATACAAGGTACATGTATATCGGTCCAAAATCTGTTCGAACATTATTAATTATATATGACATTTTTGCCCGGTATGGCTTGTTATCAAACTCCATTTGAACTTAGGTGAATATCACTTCAATTTGCCTTAAATCGAGTAATATCGTTTTACGAGATCACTAATTAGAGTAATATGATTTGATGACATCACGGATTCGAGTAATATGGCTTTACGACATGGCGTAATTCTATTTGACTGTTAAATAATGCGTAGATACTGATTTTTGTGATGGCACTCATTTGAAAGAGTTGTCAATATTACACTGTTACTAAGAGGCGAACTACCGTAATTAATAGATAGGGTATTACTTGGTTGGTTTGATATTATAGGTCTGATTTCAGCCCCCTCGGTAACCTCATATCAGCCTTCGACCTCAGGCTGATAGAGATATGAGGTTATCTCGAGCTGATATATGGTCTAATATCAAACCAACCAAGAAATATCCTCTAAATATGATATAACTAGCATGGTGACCCGTCATTGGCCAGGTTAATGCGGTGTGGTATTGTTTTGCCCCTCCCACTTTTTGTCCCTCACCCCAATACCGTCAAGTGCTGTATACATTTCTAATCTACACCATTATGATGATTATCATTCTCGTAAGAAATTACCCCTATTAGACCACTTTGGAGCCATCTAGAAGGTCCCTCGTGAATTTATATAGAATACACACATTCACAAATATAGGTATAGATAAAGATTTTTTTTAAAGTTCCCGGACCCCTGTGGTTGTAAATACCATAGAATGCACTTACAGAGATTCTGACTTCAAACTTGTGCCACCATCTAATTACATGTACCGGTATACTTTGATTTTGGTTGAAAGATTAGAAAATCAGTGCCCCCCCCCCCTCTCAAAATTATCATTTAAGGAATAATCTTGGTTTTGAATGTAATTACAGTTTCAAGGTGGTCTATCTCTCCCTAAACCAAGTTTTATATACAGCAGTTTCCTGAAATATGTATGAAATATTAAAAATAATAAATATGAATCGAAAACCCCTGTCCGGAAATGCTTCTATCTGACAATATTCATTTTATTTCATATTTTCTGTAATATTAGATACGGTACATACCGTACAACCAATTTGGGACATTTTATAGTTCGCAAAAATGTTTGGAGCGTAGCAAGCAGGAGAACTCTATCTGAGATCACCTGAAGGTTTTATGACATGACGGTTTGTTGTAAAAATAGTAAAAAACAATGTGTCCCAATTGATAATCACATTACATGTATATGAGATTGAATGTCCTCATAGTGGTGAACATCTACATGTATACCAAATTTCATTGAGATCCAAGCAGTTATTAGCACTACTGTTCAAGTTATGCCCTGAACAGACATTAGACAGATGCACAGATGGACAGACAGGTGCGAAACAGTATACCCCTATTTTTTGTAAAAGGGGGGTATGAATATCGATAATTGATATAAGCATTTCCGGACATGTCTCTTCGACTCGATTTTATTATTTTATACCCTGGGAATTATAGAAAACATATTTAGGAACCTCTAGATAGTAGATATAAATCCATCTTCAACTGCTAATCACAAATTGATATTAAAATCACTGTATGTGATTCGGTATAAAGCCTTTAGACTCTACTGTTTACAGCTATAATCTTTTGTACCATAGAACTGCAGGGTGGAATATAAGTGCAGGGCGAAAATTTCTGAGAAAAAAAAATAATATTGCAGGGTGGAATAGAAGTGTGTGATCACTGTGGGAATATATCAATTCTCACAGAATAGTTGATATCATGTGGAAGATGGACTTTTTCAATATTTAATAACTTAAACAATTATTTTTGTATCTAGACTTGATTATAAAGTAAGTTTTCGCAATTGACAAGCTTAACATTTATACATACACGGGAAAATGTAACCATCGGTGTCTACATGACCCATGTGCGCAACATCTCAAATGAAAAATCCAGTCTCTTGTGCTTAGTCTAGGAGATATTGGTCGACCTCTGTACCACCCCCCCCCCCCCGGACTCAACTTCACCCCACTAATTTTCTTTCTCAATATCTCCTCTAATTTTTTTCGGTTAACAAGAAAAAAAAGTGGCCGCAGAGACTCCAGACAAGATGGCGTGCGTCATGGCGGCCATTTGTTTTATATGCACCAGGTCTCTTTGGTCGCCGTTATAGTAAAGATGTTATCACACGCGGTCTTGTTTTCCGCTCGATTCGTTATGCTAATATACAACCCTTACAAATTAGCCAATAATCCGACACCACAATCCAATATGGCCGCCGAAATATGAAAATATGCTAGTTTTCTTACATTGCCCCACCTTTCGCTTGTCTCTGTGGGAAAATATTGGCATCTTGGCGTGATGTTATACATTTATCGTATAGAAGAGCCAATGGCGAATAGAATGGGACCATAATATACATTAATTGTGTGATATTTTTGTCCGATATCACGTTTTCCCAAATTCCGGTATAATATGTCAAAGACGAATCGACGCTAATAACGCGATGTAATGTTTCGAATCAATGAATGTTATTGCTATCATAACAACACCCATGCATGTATATGCGCAGGAGATACTCGAGCTATGATTCCTCTTATACCTGAGTTGAGGAATATTCACCCAAATTCAAGATGGCTGCCAAAATGGCCACCGGAAATAGAAAAATCGCCGAAAATCGCTGATTTTAACATCAGTGAGCATTATTGTAACGACAACTCCACACGTGGTTACTATTGTGAGTTGGGAACACTTAGGCGAAGACCTGTCCTTGTATCATATCCAAATAAAAGTCCCCCAAATCCAAAATGGGCGCCCACAATGGCGGACAGATTTTGAAAAATCACCGAAATTCCCTCATATTCACATCATTGGGCATTATTGTCGAGACAACACCACCCATTCAAACAGTTGAGTTGGAAATACTGAGGTGAAGTAATTACCTTACATCTCATACAAGAAATTGTTTTCAAAATCGAAGATGGCGGCCAAAATGGCGACCAAAATTTGAATACACGCCTACATTCCTTTACTTATTACGATGGGCGTTATTGTTTCGCGATTTCTACCCACCATTACATGTTGATATCGAATATTGATATGAAGTATTCATTTGAGTTTGGCCATTGATACTCACATTCAAGTAGGCGGCTAAATTGGCGGCCAGAAATTGAAAAGAAATCGATATTTTCACATACTAATTTCAACCTTTTGTCATAATATCGATATGTATGGACGAAACTGTACATAAACCATCTATTAGTTCAACTTAAAACGTATCAAAATGCATAACATAGCTCGTGTCTTTCTGGAAAGTCGAAAACCCACCATTAATATCGCGATGTGGCATTTCGAAATCCATTCTCCACTTAGCGCCGATAATAGCCGTAACCGTAGGTGCGCCGAATAGTCATATTAAAACAATTACCTGCTAACAGATTCTGATTTGCCAAGCACGTCCATAACTATCTGGACTAGTTTTCATTTCTTTGTCCGATAAACTTAGGTCACTCACAGCGACAAAGTATTCAACACTTCCTGTGGGAAGAGTCCCTCTAATCATAACGTTTCAACCAATTCTTTTTCCGGTGTCTAGCTTACGATTTTAAATATTTGCTAAATATGGGATTTTTGCATCATCTTGAACTATAATGGCATATGGTCGATGAGTATAAAAGCTTACAGAAGGTCATCTCTGTGTATATGTCCCATACCCCATGGGGATAACGACATGTACATCTGGCGAACCAGTTAGCTATAGTCACTTCTCAATAGATGGTTCGTCAACTCACAAAATTAGCGAACGCATTGGCATACGTGGAAAACTTCGGCAATGTTTCGAAGGTTGCTAGCTGTCTCATTCCCTTGGACAGATGTATATCTGCTAAGGAGAAGACCATAATGTACCGACTACCAACACTTCTTGACCATGATCCTAAGCAAATTGTGTGCTAGTCTATGGACATACGCCATGATAGTGGGAATGAAATGGGCCACTGTATACACAATCCCTACACCTGGTGCATGTTTCAGATATAGAATGTCATGCGTGTCGGTGTTTTTTGGTGTGGTAATATTATATTTCCACATCCGTTTCGAAGCCGTGCTGATTCAACTTGACCAGACGTATACTGTTGTCCGGATAATACTATGCTAGCCTCCCCCCAGAACAGTCGGGTGGACTAAAGGATAATGTCTTTATAGAATGAAGGTATGCGTTTTTATCCTCTCTCAGGGTTAATGTCAGTATGTGGGCGGTATTATTGAAGAACATGTCAGGAACTGTGGTGCATTTATATCACTATGTATTTAAAGAACAATTTATATTCTCGACGGCAATGGCTGTGGACGTTGGGGAACGTGACCTTTATGATCATATAGCTTTATATATATATATAACTTTAGAATATAGTAGTTAATATGTCTCATACAGGAAAATGGTGATGTTACCAATAAATCATTTGGTGTACCCAACGTATGTTGAACTGAATGCAAGATCTCATCAACGTAACATTCCTCTGGATGTATTTCGTGTTGAACATTTCACCCTTGTGTTGATGGCATTTGTACTTTATTGAACCATACCGACCACCACCCAGCGTGAGTATGACATATCAACCAACAATCAAAGACATCGCCTTTAAGACTACACCCCAATATGGGTGGGGTTTATATAGTAGTAGCCAATGGTACACGCCTGGTCCAGTTGATTATGAATGGCTTCCAATCGGATGGGAACATACAATCTTAGCATACAAGGAAAGCAAACACACGCATGAGATCCTGTCTGAATCTAAAACATGCCCAAAGAAGAGGCGGTGCAGTAATGGTCCAATTTCATTTCCACTATCATGACACATGCCCACAAACTAGCACCGTGTGTATTGTTATTATCTGCTTGGATCTGTTCGGTGAGACGATGGATGGACGCCAACAAGATTGTTCTTAGGATCGTGGTCAAGCAGTGTGGGTATGTTATCCATTATGGTCTTCTACGCCTTAGCAGAAAGGCACCGTCACATGTCAGGCTTTCAACAATCGAAGCCATATACAGAAGTTGTCCGATTACGTCAGTGCATTAGATGAGTATGTGAATTGATGAACCATATATTGAGAAGTGGCTGTTTGGGAAGATCACCAGGTGTACACGTTGTTATCCCCATTAGGTCACCAAATCTGAAAATACGCAGATAGAGAGGTCCTTCTGAAAGCTAGTATACGCATCGACCGCATACCTTTCTAGTTTATCACACAAGATGACGCTCAGATCCCATTATGTAGCATCTGAATTATACCATAAACTATACCACGAATGAAGCTCGCCAAGAATAAGGATAAGAATTCCCAGCTTTCGAGACAAACACGTGAGATTGACACCGGCATATGTATTGTTTGAAACATTCCGATTAGTGGGACCTTTCTACAAAGAAGTTTAGAAAACTGTGTCGGTGTGAACGAGATAGATTAATCTGACGAAGAGACGGAAACTGGTCCAGATAATGCTGAATGTTGCAAATCAGAATAACTCTGGTACTGTTGTTTTGATTCTTGGAAGTTATACTATGACTATTCGGCGCACACCTATATACGGTTACGACCATTATGGGCACTTAGTGGAGAATGGATATCGAAATGCCACACCGCGATTATTAATTGTGCGTTTTCATCCTTCCAGAAGGCTACGACTTATGTTGGAACTAATAGATGGCTTATATTATGTACCGTTTTGTCCATACGTATCGATATAATGACAAAAAGTTGAAATTAATATGGGATAATATCGACTTATTTTCAATTTCTGGCCGCCAGTTTGGCCGCCATCTTGACTGTGAGAGTTTTCCAAGCTCAAATGAATACTTCATATCAATGTTCCATATGAACATGTAATTTTGGGCAGAAATCGCGTAACAATAACGCCCATCGTAAGAAAGTAAATGAATGTGAGCTTGTTTCATATTTCGGTCGCCATTTTGATTTGGAAAACAATTTCTTGCATGAGATGCAAGGTAATGATTTCACCTCAGTATTTCCAACTCAACTGTCAGCATGTGTGCAGTTGTCTCGAAAATAATTCCCAATGATGTGAATATGAGGGAATTTCGGTGAATTTTCAAAATCTGTCCGCCATTGTGGGCGTCATTTTAGATTTGTGGGACTTTTATTTGGATATGATACAAGTACAGTTCTTCGCCTAATGGTTCCCAACTCACAATAGTAAACAGGTGTGGGGTTGTCGTGACAATAACGCTCACTGATGTTAAAATCAGCGATTTTCGGCGATGTTTCTATTTCTGGTGGCCATTTTGGCCGCCATCTTGGATTTGGGTGAATATTCCTCAACTCAGGTATGAAAGGAATCCTAGCTCCTACACATATATATGCATATGTGTTGTTTTAATAGCAATAACATTCGGCTATTCGATTCGATTCGGCTTTGACCTATTATACCTGAATTTGGGAAAACGTGATATCGGACAAAAAAAATCACACAATGAATGTATATTATGATCCCCGTGTGTTTGTCCATGTACCTTCATTTTACCTGGATTAACGTACTTGGTTTGTCAATGACTCTTCTATACGATAAATTTATAATATCACGCCAAGATGCCAATATTTTCCCACAGAGACAAACGAAAGGTGGTGCAATGTCAGAAAACTAGCATATTTTCACATTTCGGCGGCCATCTTGGATTCTGGTTTCGAATTTTTGGCTAATTTGTAAGGGTTGTATATTAGCATAACGAATCGAGCGGAAACCAAGACCGCATGTGATATCATCTTTACTATAACGGCGATCAAAGAGACCTGGTGCATATAAAAAAATGGCCGCCATAACGGACGCCATCTTGTCTGGAGTCTCTGCGGCCACTTTTTTTTTTTTTCTTGTTAACAACCGAAAAAAATTAGAGGAGACATTAAGAAAGAAAATTAGTGGGGTGAAGTTGAGTCCTGGTGGGGGGGGTGCAGAGGTCGACCAATATCCCCTGGACTACTAGTATTTGTAATTAAACTATTTGTATAGCATTAGTTGCTTAAATTTAGAACAGAGCCATAAATTTTTTTAAATGTCCAGACCTACATGTACATGTAATAAGCATCGTGCAGGGTGGATGTTTCTCATAAAATTAATAAAAATACATGTACAGGTACAATTATTTGGCACACAAGAGTAGGCACTTTGGTGGAGTCTGATGATGTTAGATGCTGGCGCTGCTAGTCTACAAGGTCAGTGTCTGGTATGGTTGTTCCCCTTGCCGAGGAGATATAAATATGTACAGGACGTTTTGTATCGTCTTAAGTCTTTTCGTACCATATTTTTGGTAGTTTCGTTACATATGTGTGGTAGTTTCGTACCTTATTGTTTGGTCGTTTCGTACCATGTATAGGAAATCAATTGGTCATGTCGTATCATGTTACTACATGTATGTCACACTATAGGGAAACGAATAAATGATTTTCTACAAAGTACGAAATAAAAAAAAGTAACCAAACAATCCGGTATGTAACAACCAAAAAATATGGTATGGAACGACCATGTTTATGGTATCGGATATATAGTGAAATAATGAAGAAGTCACTATACAGTAAATAATGTATATAATTTATATGGTCACAATATATATAATGCAACCTGTAAGTTTAAATGACCTCTGTTCTGTTTGGCTTATGATTGAGTTCTGAAGTGCTCTACGTGCCACTGTCATGTGTACTCGATCAATACTCCAGCAATGTTCATAATCCTATCCCACGACACTGGTATGAAACGTCTAGAAATTAGAATCCATAATTAATATAATAATAAATCCTTCAGACATTCAGTGTTACCGATCGCCAGAATCAACAACTGACTGTTCAAGCCGGTTCGATCCACTCAATGGTTATTTTTAAGAAGAAGTCGTCGTAATGTACAGTGCTAGTACGCAGTAGATCGAACGATTATCTAACGGTGTTGTTAGTACTTGTTACACACCTCCTAAGTTCTCCACCGGATTTTTACATGCACTCCCTGCCACACTGAGAACAGTGACAATCACAGTAACACTGACAGTGAATGGGTGATACTGACAGTGACACAGTCAGTTGCTTTATTTTCCTCAAGTCTTCTCAGATTGTTTTTTTTAGAATCAGATATAGATTATTCATGTGTATAGAATAACAATCAGTTATCACGACAATCGTCGTCAACAATGAATGACATTGATAATTTGATTGTTGTATAATTTGATCGATTCAATGATTGTTGACACCTGTCTCGCTGTCCTCGTGACTATCTTCGTCGGCATCTGGTTCATGTAAATATGGGCCAATATTTAAAAACAAGCTCGCAAATGCATCTTCGGTATCTGCTACAGATACAGGATCATCCACAGTCCGTATATCATCGCAGTCACGGATTTTGCAGTCACGTTACTCCAGCAAAATTAGCTTTAAAAAATATCATAGTTATTAATTTTACATTCTTATTCATTGGTCTGACCGAAAATAGTTGATTTCGCTGTTAGATATGATTCGAATACGAAACCTATTGAATTGAAATAGAACGTCATTAATTGTGCATTGGTGATAATTTATATCTATTAAATATAAGAATGACAATAAGGTATATTAGTTTGATAACGATAATGATTGATCGTGGGAAATCGTCTATTGGTTTGAAATATGTCTATTGATTAAGAAAATATGGCTATTGAAACGGAATGTACGTTTATTGAATTGCGCGAAGCTGTATTAATTGTTTGTTATTATATATTAGTTGAACAATGAATACTATTATATGTTATTTGTTATGAACGCGGTCTAAAGCAACTAGTTTCTGAGGCAACATATTTTACTGAGAACTCCACTTCTATACTCGATTTGTTTATGACTAGCAACTCCGAACTAGTAGAGTCTCCATACGTCATTGGTAACATTTTTAATAATAATGTACGCTTTCACTGCCCTGTTGTTATGAAACTTAAGCTCAATAAACACCCTATCCCTAATGTGATAACAAGAACGATTTGGAACTATAACCTTGCAGATTATGACACCATGAACGAAGATTTTTTACGGTGGAATCACGAAGAAAGTACAATGTTACCACGGGAAAAATGGGTGGATGATATAACAAACAAATTCGACGAGGTATGTAATGACAACATCCCACATAAGACAGTGGTAATTAGGAAAGGTATGCCACAATGGCTCACCTCAAATGTCAGGAAACTCATGAGACAAAGAAATCGCCTTCATAAAATTCCAAAAAAGAAAGACACACAACAGGCTTGGGCCAACTTCCGGTTAAAACGCAATGAGACCATCGGTGCCATTAGAAAAAGCAAGCGGGAACTTGATGACAAAGACGAACGTTTACTAAACAATGGAAGTAGTGATCAATCAACGTGGTGGAAAATTCTTCAAAGGGTTCTGTTCTCCGATAATAAACGCACAATTCCACCTCTGGTATCAGGTGATTGTTTCCTGATTTCACCGACTGAGAAAGCAAATGCATTTAATTCCTTTTTCTGTGAGATATCCTCAGTCGATGATGTCGGGAGGGTTCTACCTGAAGACAATTTTAAACCAGACCGACCATATATAGACAGTATTTCAATAACGTCTGTTGATGTTTATAAGGCTCTAAAATCTCTGAAGGTCTCAAAATCATGTGGTCCAGATAAAATAAGTCCTAGAGTACTGGGTCCGTGAAGTTAGCACAACATTCAACATTCAACATTCGTTCAACATTCGCGTGAAGTTGGCACAACATTCAACATTCAACATTCGTTCAACATTCGAATTTTCTTGTACATACTGGTACATAAGTTTTTTTAACGTGAATGGATTAAGTGGGTCGTATATATATAGCACTCCTATCAAAATTAGAGTATTCGATACTTCGATGCTCATTTTTGAGCAATTTTAACATTCGATTTTTCTTGTACGTAAATTGTTTTAACGTGAATGGATTTAGTGGGTCGTATATATAGCACTCCTATCAAAATGAGTATTCGATACTACGATGCTCATTTTTGAGCAATTTTAACATTCGATTTTTCTTGTACATAAATTGTTTTAATGTGAATGGATTTAGTTGGTCGTATATATAGCACTCCTATCAAAATGAGTATTGGATATTTCGACGCTCATTTTTGAGCAATTTCAATTCCGGGGGAGAGAGGTGGCACATCATATACGCATGATCGGATCGGGTCCATATATGCAGGGATTGTACCCTGATGGTACTTTAATTCTCCATAGGGCCCACGCCTAGCATGTGTGGTTTTCGCTGGCGAATGTTGAACAGAAAGAACATTCAACATTCGTTCAACATTCGCGTGAAGTTGGCACAACATTCAACATTCGTTCAACATTCGAATTTTCTTGTACATACTGGTACATAAGTTTTTTTAACGTGAATGGATTAAGTGGGTCGTATATATAGCACTCCTATCAAAATTAGAGTATTCGATACTTCGATGCTCATTTTTGAGCAATTTTAACATTCGATTTTTCTTGTACGTAAATTGTTTTAACGTGAATGGATTTAGTGGGTCGTATATATAGCACTCCTATCAAAATGAGTATTCGATACTTCGATGCTCATTTTTGAGCAATTTTAACATTCGATTTTTCTTGTACATAAATTGTTTTAATGTGAATGGATTTAGTTGGTCGTATATATAGCACTCCTATCAAAATGAGTATTGGATATTTCGACGCTCATTTTTGAGCAATTTAAATTCCGGGGGAGAGAGGTGGCACATCATATACGCATGATCGGATCGGGTCCATATATGCAGGGATTGTACCCTGATGGTACTTTAATTATCCATAGGGCCCACGCCTAGCATGTGTGGTTTTCGCTGGCGAATGTTGAACAGAAAGAACATTCAACATTCGTTCAACATTCGCGTGAAGTTGGCACAACATTCAACATTCAACATTCGTTCAACATTCGAATTTTCTTGTACATACTGGTACATAAGTTTTTTAACGTGAATGGATTAAGTGGGTCGTATATATAGCACTCCTATCAAAATTAGAGTATTCGATACTTCGATGCTCATTTTTGAGCAATTTTAACATTCGATTTTTCTTGTACGTAAATTGTTTTATCGTGAATGGATTTAGTGGGTCGTATATATAGCACTCCTATCAAAATTAATATTGGATACCTCGACGCTCATTTTTGAGCAATTTCAATTCCGGGGGAGAGAGGGGGCACATCATATGCGCATGATCGGATCGGGCCCATATATGCAGGCATTGTACCCTGATGGTACTTTAATTCTCCATAGGGCCCACGCCTATCATGTGTGGTTTTCGCTGGCGAATGTTGAATAGAAAGAACATTCAACATTCGTTCAACATTCGCGTGAAGTTGGCACAACATTCAACATTCAACATTCGTTCAACATTCGAATTTTCTTGTACATTTGTTTTTGAACGTGAATGGATTGAGTGGGTTGTATATATAGCACCTCTGTCAAAATTAGAGTATTGGATACTTCGATGCTCATTTTTGAGCAATTTTAACATTCGATTTTTCTTGTACATAAATTGTTTTAACGTGAATGGATTTAGTGGTCGTATACATAGCACTCCTATCAAAATTAATATTGGATACCTCGACGCTCATTTTTGAGCAATTTCAATTCCGGGGAAGAGAGGGGGCACATCATATGCGCATGATCGGATCGGGCCCATATATGCAGGCATTGTACCCTGATGGTACTTTAATTCTCCATAGGGCCCACGCCTATCATGTGTGGTTTTCGCTGGCGAATGTTGAATAGAAAGAACATTCAACATTCGCGTGAAGTTGGCACAACATTCAACATTCAACATTCGTTTAACATTCGAATTTTCTTGTACATACTGGTACATAAGTTTTTTTAACGTGAATGGATTAAGTGGGTCGTATATATAGCACTCCTATCAAAATTAGAGTATTCGATACTTCGATGCTCATTTTTGAGCAATTTTAACATTCGATTTTTCTTGTACGTAAATTGTTTTAACGTGAATGGATTTAGTGGGTCGTATATATATCACTCCTACCAAAATGAGTATTCGATACTTCGATGCTCATTTTTGAGCAATTTTAACATTCGATTTTTCTTGTACATAAATTGTTTTAATGTGAATGGATTTAGTTGGTCGTATATATAGCACTCCTATCAAAATGAGTATTGGATATTTCGACGCTCATTTTTGAGCAATTTCAATTCCGGGGGAGAGAGGTGGCACATCATATACGCATGATCGGATCGGGTCCATATATGCAGGGATTGTACCCTGATGGTACTTTAATTCTCCATAGGGCCCACGCCTATCGTGTGTGGTTTTCGCTGGCGAATGTTGAACAGAAAGAACATTCAACATTCGTTCAACATTCGCGTGAAGTTGGCACAACATTCAACATTCAACATTCGTTCAACATTCGAATTTTCTTGTACATTTGTTTTTGAACGTGAATGGATTGAGTGGGTTGTATATATAGCACCTCTGTCAAAATTAGAGTATTCGATACTACGATGCTCATTTTTGAGCAATTTTAACATTCGATTTTTCTTGTACATAAATTGTTTTAATGTGAATGGATTTAGTGGGTCGTTTACATAGCACTCGTATCAAAATGAGTATTGGATACCTCGACGCTCATTTTTGAGCAATTTCAATTCTCCGGGGGAGAGAGGGGGCACATCATATACGCATGATCGGATCGGGCCCATATATGAAGGCATTGTACCCTGATGGTACTTTAATTCTCCATAGGGCCCACGCCTATCGTGTGTGGTTTTCGCTGGCGAATGTTGAACAGAAAGAACATTCAACATTCGTTCAACATTCGCGTGAAGTTGGCACAACATTCAACATTCAACATTCGTTCAACATTCGAATTTTCTTGTACATACTGGTAGATAAGTTTTTTTTAACGTGAATGGATTAAGTGGGTCGTATATATAGCACTCCTATCAAAATTAGAGTATTCGATACTTCGATGCTCATTTTTGAGCAATTTTAACATTCGATTTTTCTTGTACGTAAATTGTTTTAACGTGAATGGATTTAGTGGTCGCATACATAGCACTCCTATCAAAATGAATATTGGATACCTCGACGCTCATTTTTGAGCAATTTCAATTCCGGGGGAGAGAGGGGGCACATCATATGCGCGCATGATCGGATCGGGCCCATATATGCAGGCATTGTACCCTGATGGTACTTTAATTCTCCATAGGGCCCACGCCTATCATGTGTGGTTTTCGCTGGCGAATGTTGAATAGAAAGAACATTCAACATTCGTTCAACATTCGCGTGAAGTTGGCACAACATTCAACATTCAACATTCGAATTTTCTTGTACATTTGTTTTTGAACGTGAATGGATTGAGTGGGTTGCATATATAGCACCTCTGTCAAAATTAGAGTATTCGATACTTCGATGCTCATTTTTGAGCAATTTTAACATTCGATTTTTCTTGTACATAAATTGTTTTAATGTGAATGGATTTAGTTGGTCGTATATATAGCACTCCTATCAAAATGAGTATTGGATACCTCGACGCTCATTTTTGAGCAATTTCAATTCCGGGGGAGAGAGGTGGCACATCATATACGCATGATCGGATCGGGTCCATATATGCAGGGATTGTACCCTGATGGTACTTTAATTCTCCATAGGGCCCACGCCTAGCATGTGTGGTTTTCGCTGGCGAATGTTGAACAGAAAGAACATTCAACATTCGTTCAACATTCGCGTGAAGTTGGCACAACATTCTTGTACGTAAATTGTTTTAACGTGAATGGATTTAGTGGGTCGTATATATATCACTCCTACTAAAATGAGTATTCGATACTTCGATGCTCATTTTTGAGCAATTTTAACATTCGATTTTTCTTGTACGTAAATTGTTTTAATGTGAATGGATTTAGTGGGTCGTATATATATCACTCCTACCAAAATGAGTATTCGATACTTCGATGCTCATTTTTGAGCAATTTTAACATTCGATTTTTCTTGTACATAAATTGTTTTAATGTGAATGGATTTAGTTGGTCGTATATATAGCACTCCTATCAAAATGAGTATTGGATATTTCGACGCTCATTTTTGAGCAATTTCAATTCCGGGGGAGAGAGGTGGCACATCATATACGCATGATCGGATCGGGTCCATATATGCAGGGATTGTACCCTGATGGTACTTTAATTCTCCATAGGGCCCACGCCTATCATGTGTGATTTTCGCTGGCGAATGTTGAATAGAAAGAACATTCAACATTCGTTCAACATTCGCGTGAAGTTGGCACAACATTCAACATTCAACATTCGTTCAACATTCGAATTTTCTTGTACATAAGTTTTTTTAACGTGAATGGATTAAGTGGGTCGTATATATAGCACTCCTATCAAAATTAGAGTATTCGATACTTCGATGCTCATTTTTCAGCAATTTTAACATTCGATTTTTCTTGTACATAAATTGTTTTAATGTGAATGGATTTAGTTGGTCGTATATATAGCACTCCTATCAAAATGAGTATTGGATATTTCGACGCTCATTTTTGAGCAATTTCAATTCCGGGGGAGAGAGGTGGCACATCATATACGCATGATCGGATCGGGTCCATATATGCAGGGATTGTACCCTGATGGTACTTTAATTCTCCATAGGGCCCACGCCTATCATGTGTGGTTTTCGCTGGCGAATGTTGAATAGAAAGAACATTCAACATTCGTTCAACATTCGCGTGAAGTTGGCACAACATTCAACATTCAACATTCGTTCAACATTCGAATTTTCTTGTACATAAGTGTTTTTAACGTGAATGGATTAAGTGGGTCGTATATATAGCACTCCTATCAAAATTCGAGTATTCGATACTTCGATGCTCATTTTTGAGCAATTTTAACATTCGATTTTTCTTGTACGTAAATTGTTTTAACGTGAATGGATTTAGTGGTCGTATAGATAGCACAGTAGTAATGGTGGGCACTATGGCCCAGTACCCCCCAGACATGGGCACTATGGCCCAGTACCCCCCAGACATGGGCACTATGGCCCAGTACCCCCCAGACATGGGCACTATGGCCCAGTACCCCCCCAGACATGGGCACTATGGCCCATGGGCCATAGTGCCCATGTCTGGGGGGTACTGGGCCATAGTGCCCATGTCTGGGGGGGTACTGGGCCATAGTGCCCATGTCTGGGGGGTACTGGGCCATAGTGCCCATGTCTGGGGGGTACTGGGCCATAGTTCCCAGCCTGAGGATAGATGTTCCTGTCATTGATGTGACATTTCTGATCGAAAAAATGAAAATGGACTTAGAATTATTTTTTTTCAAAAGGAAAATCTCACTTTGGAAAATATCAATTAGCAATCAAGAGTTTTTCTTTTCGAATATTTGGTGGCCCTGAAAAGGGCCGTTTTATTTTTGTTATAGTTTAGAATCCGCCACATTGAACTTCTTTGTTCGCCAAAACTTCAATTGATTTGTCTCCTCGCCTCATCCATATTTCGCATTCACAATAATGCTCGTGGCAAACGTGTGGGATCCACACTAGAGTTATTGATGACTTGAATCTTGGTGTTGATTTGTAGCCGCCTTTGGTAGCATCAAACATGACGATAGGTCGCTGTATAACAGTCGCCGCTAATTCAACCATCAATCTTGATTCAGCCAAAAGTGGTGTGCGCCGTAAATCTTGTGCCGACGCACCAAGTTCGTCACTCTCTGCGTAGTACAGGTCAACTGCCGCATCTCTCAGAACCATCCATCCATCGGTCGTCCCGTAAACCCCGAGGCTGAGTGCCCTCCAAAACAGCGATATTTCTTCACCGTACACTGCTTTACAGTATACCCCACCGGCCATTATCTCGTCAAGATCTGTTATGTTTACAGCAGTCATCTTTGAATGTAGAATAAGTCTGAAGATCCGTCTTGAACATATATCACGATTGCGCGGGCGGTAGAGAAAGCACATGTCGCATTGACGTTAAAATGACAAATGCTCCCTGACGTTGTGTTTCTTTTCAGTGCATTATCTGTTAGTTTCACCATTTCGATATGATGTAGATTAAATTCATGATAGTATATGCAATTAATTAAGATATTTTAACATATGAATTCATCTTCGTTCATAAACGATGACCAAGTAAAGTTATCAATTGTAATGATGAAGAAAAATGTTCAGTATGTTTTCTTGTGTTCAGTTTTATGTATAAAATATGTACATTTCCAAAAACAAAAACTAGAAAAACATTCCATATTTGCCTAACGAGGTAATAAATATATCAATCATGTGTGCCAAATAATAGATAATGATCTAACGAAATTAAAAACATTTGTTTGATCGCTATGCAATAATGATCAAGAAAAATATGAATGCTGATCCGTCTCTGAAAAAACACAACGCCAGGAAACATTTGTCAATTTTAACGTCAATGCGACATGTGATTTCATTGACGCCCGTGTAACAATCTTGTGTTCAGTTTTATGTATAAAATATGTACAATTCCAAAAACAAAAACTAGAAAAACATTCCATATTTGCCTAACGAGGTAATAAATATATCAATCATGTGTGCCAAATAATAGATAATGATCTAACGAAATTAAAAACATTTGTTTGATCGCTATGCAATAATGATCAAGAAAAATATGATTGCTGATCCGTCTCTGAAAAAACACAACGCCAGGAAACATTTGTCAATTTTAACGTCAATGCGACATGTGATTTCATTGACGCCCGTGTCAAATGTATAAAAATATTTTCGAATTTGATCAACGTTACATTGCATTGCTATCAAAGATGGATCCGTTAACAGAATTTCTTCAGAGTGAAATATACAGTAATCCTGTTGTACAGAATACATATGCGGCACCACAGTCAACAGGCCAAGCTAATACGACAATGACTATAGGTGGAGATACACTCATTTTAAAAGCGATTTTAGATGAACTGAGATGTCTTCGCAGGGATATTGACGTGAAAACACAAGTAACGCATCAAGAAGTAAAAGTGAATCTTCGTTTCGTTGCAGAAGAGATAGATATACCAATCAGGGTTCATGATGTTCAGAGATCGAAAGAACAGAAACAGATCAAAAAAGAAAAAATATTATCGGCGAAAGAAAAAGAACCTAAAAGTATCATGAAGCCTTCTACTGAGACAAAAGTCAGATTTCGTCTTCCTTGTAAAGAATCTAAAGATACAGAGAAAAGTGATGAATTCGCAAAAGCTATTGGTTCTCATGGGAAAGATATGTCAAGATATAAGAAAAACACAAAACGATGTTAAAGTCAGATGATAATTTTAAAACGGCCCTTTTCAGGGCCACACACATTTCCCAAAAGGTTACTCTTTCATTGCTGAAAAAATCAAAAACACGATTGTTCAATTTATATTTTATTCAACAACAAATATTTGCAAGTATATTTTGTTTTAAATTATTCGTGGCGTGATTTTTTCAAAACAAAACATAGGGTACAAAGAACATTATTAGTTATTAAGCAATGCTAAAAGTTTTTCTTTTTGAAAAAATTGGTTGGTCCTGAAAAGGACCGTTTTTGTTTTTGGCCCTGAAAAGGGCCGTTTTGTATGGCATCAAAGTTCACGCCACGATTTTCTTTTGAGACTTTTGCTTTTGTTCCAACGCTGTTGTTTTTTGCATATTTGCATAACCAGTTTTGCACTGGCGGTTACTTCTTTTGCGTGTCCGGTCCGCATTATCTGGGGTGTTAGCCCTATCGTTCCTCTTAGTATAGACATCAACGGTTCGGGGATTTCGGACATCTTTGAATGCAGAATAAAAATTGTTCACGGCCGTGTTTGAACATATATCACGATTGCGCGGGCGGTAGAGAAAGCACATAATACTTTGACGTTAAAATGACAAATGCTCCCTGACGTTGTGTTTCTTTTCAGTGCATTATCTGTTAGTTTCACCATTTCGATATGATGTAGATTAAATTCATGATAGTATATGCAATTAATTAAGATATTTTAACATATGAATTCATCTTCGTTCATAAACGATGACCAAGTAAAGTTATCAATTGTAATGATGAAGAAAAATGTTCAGTATGTTTTCTTGTGTTCAGTTTTATGTATAAAATATGTACATTTCCAAAAACAAAAACTAGAAAAACATTCCATATTTGCCTAACGAGGTAATAAATATATCAATCATGTGTGCCAAATAATAGATAATGATCTAACGAAATTAAAAACATTTGTTTGATCGCTATGCAATAATGATCAAGAAAAATATGAATGCTGATCCGTCTCTGAAAAAACACAACGCCAGGAAACATTTGTCAATTTTAACGTCAATGCGACATGTGATTTCATTGACGCCCGTGTAACAATCTTGTGTTCAGTTTTATGTATAAAATATGTACAATTCCAAAAACAAAAACTAGAAAAACATTCCATATTTGCCTAACGAGGTAATAAATATATCAATCATGTGTGCCAAATAATAGATAATGATCTAACGAAATTAAAAACATTTGTTTGATCGCTATGCAATAATGATCAAGAAAAATATGCATGTTGATCCGGTTCTGAAAAAACACAACGTCAGGAAATATTTGTCAATTTTAACGCCAACGCGACATGTGATTTCATTGACGCCCGTGTCAAATGTATAAAAATATTTTCACTTTTTCAGTGAACTTCATTCATCATGCCGTCTCTAAAGAAATTTTTCAAGAAGCTATGGAGGAAGAGAGATTCGTCAGAGGAGACGAAAATCAGAACCTATAGGAAATGGCAGGATTCTCCTGAACAAAAGGTGGTGCAGAAACAGATGTTAACAGATTTTCTGGCTCGGCGACGACCATCGGCTGAAGTATGTGATCAAGAACCAAGCAATCTTGATCTCGGGGAGATCTTGTCACAGATCTCGAAGAAAGATCTGTGCAATGCAGCAATTGACAGCTTCGCTCAGGCTGCTGCGGCGCACAGATCAAATCCTACTTGGTCTGTGACAATTAACCCCAACGGGATATATCCTGATTTGGCAGAATTTTTATGAATTCTGTAAAAGAAAAAACGGCCCTTTTCAGGGCCACCCACATTCCCCAAAAGGTTACTCTTTCATAGCTGAAAAAAACAAAACACGATTGTTCAATTCATAATTTTATTCACACAACATAATTTTCAAATGTTTGTATCGATTCGTTTATCTGTTTTTGGAATGTAGAATGGTCTCAGCTTCTTTTTCTTGGAAGTTTTCTTGGAATTTTCAAAATCTGGATTTTTATCTTCAGATTTGTTCTGTGAATCATTCGTAGGATCAACAGGTCGGGGTTGTTTGAAAACATCTGATGTTGTAGACATCTCTTCAGTTTTGATATCTGCATTTTGTTCTTGTATTGTTACTGCTTGTAGACATTTTTGTATAGTTTTCACATTTTTTTTGTCGCCGAAATCTGTTTTACAATGGAAGGACCAATGGGATTCTTGTCCGCATTTGTAACAGTAACCATATGGCGGTTTCCAATTTTTATCAGCTTTGTTTTTCTCTTGTTTCTCTTGCCATTGCATTTTGTTACAAAGTTTAAACAAATTGGCAGAGATCTGTCTCATTTCGACAAGATTATCTTGAATTTTTCTAGTCTGTGGCTGTGTAGATTTTTTTGAATCTTCTTTATGTAGCTCAATATAGCTCTCTTCAATAACTGCAGGCCTTGGTCTTTTTCTAACAATATCTTCTTCGCTGGAGGCGTCGTCTGAAACAGGTCTTTTAATTCTCTTAAACATTTTTGTCTTGAGTTTTGTCAGCAAAAAATATTGCGACTGGCTTCTTCGGAGTTGAAGTGTAAAGTGTAGAATTACATCTGCTTTTATAGCTTTCATCGCGAATGCTATAAAAAGCTATAAAAGCAGATGTAATTCTACACTTTACACTTCAACTCCGAAGAAGCCAGTCGCAATATTTTTTGCTGACAAAACTCAAGACAAAAATGTTTAAGAGAATTAAAAGACCTGTTTCAGACGACGCCTCCAGCGAAGAAGATATTGTTAGAAAAAGACCAAGGCCTGCAGTTATTGAAGAGAGCGATATGGAAACTGATAAGGTAGAAAGTGAAGAGAGCTATATGGAAACTGATGAGGCAGAAAGTGAAGAGAGCTATATGGAAACTGATAGGGCAGAAAGTTCTAGTGATGGGCAGATTGGACGCGGTCGAAGACAGAATAGAGAAATTGGTGGGAAGAGAAAGAGAAGTCTGGCTAGAGAGCGTGTTGTGTTCAATCCAACAAAATATTTCAAAATGGAGCTGAACTCGGAGAAATTTTCCAGAAAATTTAAATCAGCATCACGACAATTTGGTGTGAAATTCGAGAAATTTACAGATCCAATCGAAAACATTCCAGAGATATTTGAGAAGTTGACAGAAGAATTGAAACAGAAATGTTCAGCAAATGAGAAGACAAGAATCAGAGTTACGATAAATCATCCAGGACTTGATATGAGCATTTTCATTCCATTCACAAAAGCCAGTGAATTGAATGGTGGGACACTCATGGATAATATTCAAAATGTGGTTCAATCAAATGCAGCCTTTACAATTCATGACGGTGCACTCAATTTCGAAATCTTCGTTACAGATATTCCGGAAGGTGGTACACGACACTCACTACATTATGGACCATTTGCAGACAAGAACAAGTTGACAAAAGTAAAAAGAAGTATTGTCCGGATTGAAAATGCTGATGATGTTATGTGTATGGCAAGATCTATTGTCGTCGGAATGTGTAAGGCAGATAGTGATGGATCTGCGTGCTGGTCAAAGATATGGAAAAGAATAAGACAATCAATATACACAGCACAAACAGATGCAGCAAAAAATCTACTCAACCGTGCTGGCATTCCACACGATACAGTTTGCAGTATCAATGAGTTCCACAAGATTCAAGAAATATTGTATCCAGAATATGTTGTGAAAATTCACAATGAATTTGCTGGCGCTGGATTTCTATTTGAACCTGCAGAAATGTGTTCGGATAGCAAATGTGTACACATCTACTACAACAACAATCACTTCGACACCATAACATCAATCAAAGGATTTCTAGGCACCAGCTACTACTGCGAATTCTGCGACATTGGATTCCATATGCGTGGCGATCATCGATGCAGATTTGTTTGTGCATGCTGGTCATTGACACAGTGTAATTTCACAAATTGGGTGAAGTGTAGAACGTGTCAACGATCATTCAGAAGTAAATCATGTTTCGACAACCATTTGAAGACGGAAGGAAAACAGAAAAGAAAAATATGTGATTTGGTTCAACTATGCAACAATTGTGATGAAGAAATTCTCATCAATAAATCAAGCAGACATATATGTGCGGGGTTGAAGAAATGCAAACATTGCAAAGAAATCGTTGAAGCAGATCACAGGTGCTACATTCCAAAATATGAATCACCGGAAAAGAAACCTGCAAAGATTCCATATGTATTCTTTGACTTTGAATGCAGACAAGACACAGGTGTTCATATTCCAAACTTCTGTGTTGCACATACCGCTTGTGGAGATTGCATGTGCAAACCAATCGAAGAAAAATGTGAAACATGCGGACCGGATTCCAGAGAATTTGTATTCAAGGGTGACAACGTTTTAACAGACTTCACAAACTGGTTATTCCACCAAGATCACAAAGGATGTGTTGCAATAGCACATAATGCTCAGGGATACGATGCACAGTTTCTACTTCAAACACTCATACAAAGTGGAATTCATAAACCAGAACTGATCATGAATGGAAACAAGATTCTCAGTTTAAAATGCAACAGCGTGAAAGTTATTGATTCTCTGAGTTTTCTGATGATGCCGCTTTCAAAGTTTCCACAAACTTTTCAGCTGAATGAGATGGCGAAAGGACACTTTCCACATTGGGCGAATTCACCAAAGTTTCAAAATTACATTGGACATTACTTGGCTTCTGATTACTACAAACCAGACATGATGAGCGTGGAAAATCGAGAGAAATTCTTTGAATGGTACAATGAGAAAATAGAAAATTACGTGATATTCAACTTCCAAGAAGAGATGGAGAAGTACTGCAAATCAGACGTGGATATTCTTCGCCGTGGATGTGGAAAATTCAGGAAATACATATTGGAAACAGAACAGATTGACCCGTTCATTGAGTCAATAACATTGGCGCAAGTTTGCAATTTGGCATGGAGGAAGAATTCAATGCCAGAGAAAACAATTGGAATCATTCCAGATGGTGGATACCCATGTGCTAAAAACTATTCCATGAAAGCGATACGTTGGCTTCAACATATATCATTGTCACGTATGATAACAATCAAGCATGCTTTGAATGGAGGAGAAATCAAGATTGGTGGACACTACGTCGATGGATATGAGGAAGCCACAAGAACAGTTTTTGAGATGAATGGATGTCTGTTTCATGGATGTCCAAAATGTTACAACAACAGACAATACAAGAATCCCTATACGATGCTCACCATGGAAGAATTATATACAAGAACCCAACAGAAGAAAGATGAACTGGAAAGTCTTGGTTACAGAGTTGAATCAATTTGGGAGCATCAGATCGACGAAAGAATGAAATCGGATGTGAAATTCAAACAACAAATGGAATCTTTCTACAAACATCGAGACCCCATTTTGCCAAGAGAAGCATTGTTTGGTGGACGTACAAATGCCATCAAATTGTACGAGGAAATTGATCAAGATTCCACAAAAGAAATCAAGTTCATCGATGTGTGTTCGTTGTATCCATTTTGCAACAAATATAAATTCTACCCTGTTGGACATCCAGAAATTTTGAGCCAAGAGCAGATCGATCAAGAACACATTAGAGACTATGCGGGGCTTGTTAAATGTACAATTTTACCACCATCGAAATTGTATATTCCAGTTCTACCGATTCATTGTAACAAGAAAATGGTTTTTACTCTGTGCAACACTTGTGCCATCAATGAGAACGAGGCATGTAACCATTCAGAAGAAGATCGAGCTATAACCGGAGTGTGGACCACGCCAGAATTATTCAAAGCAATGGATGTTGGCTACAAAATACTTGATGTGTACCAAATTTGGCATTGGACAGATTGGACAGATGAAATATACAAATCCTATATCGATAAACATCTAAAGATCAAACAGGAATGTAGTGGTTATCCATTTGGTGTTGAGACAGAAGAACAGAAACAAAAGTTTGTACAGGATTATTATGCAGCTGAGGGTATAAAATTGGAGAACATCGAGAAGAATCCAGGAAAACGTCAAATATCTAAAATTATGATTAATTGTATATGGGGTAAGAATGCACAAAGAAATCTTATGTCAAAAACAGAGTATGTGGATAAACCATCACGTTATTTTGAATTGCTTACTAGTAACAATATAATTGTTCAAAATGTTACACTTCTTGATGGTGACAAATTCATTCTGGTAAATTATGTTGACATCTTAGATAATATTGAACCTCATCATTCAGCAAATGTTGTTGTTGCTTCTTTTGTTACAGCGTATGCAAGATTACAATTGTATAAAGTTTTAGAAAAACTTGGAGATAGAGTGCTGTATTTTGATACAGACAGCTGTATGTATGTCAGTGATCCATCAAAGAAGAACATCAAAACTATCGAAGGAAGATTGGGGAAATGGAGCGACGAACATCCAGATGTAAAGATTGTCAAATTTGTTGGACTTGGGCCAAAGAACTACGGATATGAATACATCAAAGATGGGAGAAGATACACCAAATGTAAGGTAAAAGGTATCACTCTTGATTACAGCACAAGTCAAAAAGTTAATTTTGAAACAATGGTACAATGTGTTAATGATCGTGAAAATTTCAAAACTGTTGTTGAGTATCCTTCCAGAATTAAAAGACAAAAGAACCATCAATTGATTAGTGAGTGTCAAACCAAAACTTTCAGATCGGTGTACACAAAACGAAAACTCGTCAATGGTATTTATACATACCCATACGGATGGAGATGTTGAGTCATTTCATGTCAAGATGTTGGCAGGAGTAGTACCTCCAGAAATTGCTGAGAAGATTTATGGATATTTGGTGGCACAGTCAACGCTTATTCCAGAGATAAAGAAGGAATTACAAGAAGTCTGGTTTGAAAGAGAAAAGAAAGCAATACTACGATGCTGTGATGTCGGCGAATGTTTACAGAGATTGGCCTATCTTGAGTCAAGTATATCTTCTCATTTCTCTCAAAAATATATTGAATCATTTATTAAATTCAAAACATTTTTTCTCATTGAAAAAATATCTGATTTTTGGACATTTGGTGCTGATCAACACCATTTAGATATAGATTTAGGAACTTTTGATGAACATGACTATATTCATTATACAAAGTATGATGATCATTTACCTCTTGATGGGGGAACTTTTGAATCAGTTCCTAGGATCTATGGGTATTTGTTAACAAAAAAAATGTCAACATATGCAAAAATTAAAAACATTTTGGGGGATGATTTTTTTATTTACAGAACAAAGCACAGAAGAATAGAAGACTATGATGATTGGATTATTGAAATGTATGGAAATATTTACAGCTTTGGAGATTTCGGTTTAAAAACTAAATTCACACGTCGTTAAGTTCACTCTCTGATTAGACATCAAAGTGACAACATGGAAGAATCTTTACTTTTCCAACATCCGTGTAATTTCTTTATCAGCGGACCTAGTGGATCAGGTAAAACAGAATTTGTTAAAAAAGTTATTGAATTTAAACACGATTTATTCCAAACACCACCAAAGAAAATAGTTTGGTGTTACAAAGAATGGCAAGACACATACAATCGTATAAAAGAAATTGATAACGTTAAGTTTATCGATGGTGTTCCAGACGATGATGAGGAAATTGTATCAGATAAATCATTTCCTCATCTTGTTGTTTTCGATGACATGATGGGGGAACAAGATGAAGACAAAATAATGCTTTGGTTTACTAGAAAAGGTCATCATCGAAATGCTTCAATAATTTACATTACTCAAAACATGTTCCAAAAATCAAAAAGTAGCAGAACTATAAGTTTGAATGCACACTACATGGTTTTATTTCAAAGCGTTCGAGATAAAAATCAAATAAAAGTTTTGGCTCATCAAATGCAAACCAATCATTTGAAACAAGCATACGAAGATGCAACTTCAATAAATCATGGATATATTTTAGTAGATTTTCATCCTAGAACAGAAAATTATTTGCGAATTAGAACTGATATTTTCCATAAATGGTTGACAGCTAATGACCGAGGTCCTGTCATTTATTCAAAAGTATAAATTCAGTTGTTGTTACTTTTTTCATTTTAGAACCATGTCGTCCACCGAGATGTTTAGTCATGATGAACTGTCACAAATTATAAATTTCTTCACTTTTGCAGCTGAATTATTTCTTGAACATGATTGGAAATTACCATCACAGACAAAAAAGTTTTTTCAGAGAAATAAAAATGTTCTTAAAAAAATCTCTGATCCATCAACTGATATGGAAACAAAACGCAAATTAATTTTACAACGAGGTGGTAGTGGGTTCCTTGGGGGAGTTTTAATTAGAAGTCTTTTGAAAAATTCATTTGAACAAACTGGTAGACAATCTAAAAGTAAATCAAAGGTTTCTCCAAAACGTTCAAAGATTACACTGATGCAAACACAACAAAGGGGTAATCAAAAAGAATCTAAACGTAAAACAAAGCTTTCTCTAAATCATTCAAAGTTTACACCGATGCAAACTCAACAAAATCAACATTCTAAATTTACACCTATACCTTCTCAGCAGAACCCTCAACATCAACCGTTACAAAAAAAACCAGTTATTGATCTTGAATTTTCTAAATTTATGCCGTTGTCTGATCCATCGAAATCGGCATTCGAAGCTTTAGAATGGTTCAATCAGAAAAGATAAAAGATGAAACATATAATTTTTCTGCTCATTTTGAGACAACTACTTAGACTGTGAAGATGCCTTCAAAAACTAAGAGCCGGAAAGTACCGCTGATAAAAAAATATGGGGAGTTGATTGTTGCAATGAGTAAAGTTCCATCTGCATATAAAAAGAAAATGATCAACTATGCTCCGAAACAAGTGATGGATTGCATTTCAGAATGTTGTCAAAATCTTTTAAAAGGTAATGTAAAACTGAATGAAGCTCAGAACCGCAAGTTACATTCGAAGCGTAAACATATCAGATATCTTGCAGACAAGAACAAACCTTTGCAACAAAAGAAGAAAATTTTGAATCAAAAAGGTGGCTTTTTACCATTATTATTTCTTGCTCCATTGATTAGCAAAACATTAGGTGCAGTTGTTAAAAATATTTTGTAAAAACTAAATCTCAAATAAATATGAAGAAAATGGTTATTGTACCATTCAGAATGTTGGAAGATTTCAAACAATGGAAAATGTCAGAAATGAATAAACCTCAATTACCTCCTGATCCTGCAATTTCAAATGTTTCAGATTCTTACAAAGAATTGAAATCAGTTTATGATAAAAATATTTCTGAATCAGAAAAGGCACAGTTATTTGGAGAAAAATTGTACAAATTGAAAACTTCACAAAAATCTTTAAATTCAAAATTCAGTTTACCTGAACAAAAGTTATCTGAAAACTTTGGGAACATGAGTGAACATATATTGGAAAGTGTTCCATCTAAACTTCGTGGTAAAGCACAACAAATTTTAACATTGTTGTCAACTAATCCTAAACTTAGATGGGATGATCGTGGACAATTAATTTATGGAACAGAAACAGTTACTGGATCAAATATAATTGATTTGATAAACGATGTTGTTCGTCACCGAAAAGGTTTTGACCCAGTTGGTTATGAAACATTCCTACGTGGATTGGGGGAACTTAATGTACCACAAGATTATGTAGGTAACAGGAATCGATGGTTGTGGATACAAAGACATTTAAAAGGTCACACTGGTGATGAGTTTCATACACCTCATGCAACTCCTAGCAGTGGCAAGTCAAGAAAACGTTCAGTTGATATTTTCACACCTCAAAGTTTTCCTAAAACCAGAAAATCTATTTTGAAAGAATGGTCCCCACTTACATAAAATTTGACAAACTTCTAACTGAAATTTACTACAATCCGAAAGAAGTTGGTGGTTTCAGTGGAGCAAATCAACTTTTTAAAAATGCAAAAGAAACAAATAACAAAATTAAACTTTCAGATGTTAAAAAATGGTTACAATGGCAAAAAACATATACTTTGCACAAACCAATTGTTCGGAAATTTCGCAGACGTAAAACTATTGTTGCAGGAATTGATATTCAGTGGCAAGCTGATCTGGCAGATTTGCAAACTTTGCAAAAGCACAATGACAAATACAGATATTTACTTTGTGTTATTGATGTGTTCTCAAAATTTGCATGGGTTGAAAAAATTAAAGACAAAACTGGTAAAACTTTAGTTAAAACATTTCAGAAAATTCTCAAATCATCAAAACGAAAACCAGCTTCATTTCAATCTGACAAAGGTTCCGAATTCAAAAATAAATTATTTTTACAATTTTTGAAATCTAAGAAAATTCATTTTTTCACAACAGAGAATCCAGAGACAAAAGCAAGTATAGTTGAACGTTTTCAACGGACATTGAAAACAAAGATGTGGAAATATTTTACACATAATCAAACTTTGAAATACGTTGATGTTTTGCACGATTTTGTGAATTCTTACAACAAAAGTTTTCATAGAAGTATTAAGATGGCACCAGTTTTAGTAACTCGAAAAAATGAAATTGAAGTTTCCAGAAATCTTTATGGAAAGTTAAAAACGAAAAAAGATAAGATGTTGAAAGTTGGAGATTTTGTTAGAATAAATAAAACAAAGAGAACTTTTGATAAAGGATATCTTCCAAATTGGACAAAAGAAATTTTCAAAATTAGTAGAGTTTGTAAAAGTACACCATTAACTTACAAATTAGTAGATTTAGATGGTGAAAACATCGCAGGATCATTTTATGGTAAAGAAATTCAACATATAAAAGATAATAAAGTTTACGAAATTGAATCAGTTGTTGGTAAACGTTCAAGAAAAGTTGCTGGTAAATCAGTTAGAGAAATTAAAGTTCATTGGGGTGGTTATCCTAAAAAATTTGACAGTTGGATTCCTGCCACAAATTTGGTATAAAACTTTTAACATGTCTCAAAATGGTTCAGTTGGTCTCGATGTTCCATCACAATTTCAAATCTGTGGAGAAAAAATTGCAAAAAATCAAGTAACATATTTTACACAAATTATTATAATTGTTGGTATAATCGCTACAGCAATTGTTCATTTAAGTTTACAAAGTGAAAATAACGAACTGTGGTTAATTTTACTCAGTAGTTCTTTGGGGTACATTTTACCAACACCGCGTTTGAAATATTTGAAAAATCAGTCGACAGAAATTTTGAAAGTATGAATTCTTTCTACATTACAATTCCGAGCGACAGTTCAATGGTAATGTATCCAAACAATACTCAATGTTGTTTTACTGTACAATTACCAAAACCAATTCAAATTGATAAAGAAAAATGGGAAGTTGCATTAGTCGAACTGATAACACCTTCAGAAACATACAATGTTACAGGGGATTCGTGTAAATTCAATTTGATTACAACTGATGCAATAATACTGTCTGTTCTTCAAAATCGTTTTGAAGAAAAGATATTTAAGAGACCTGATGACGTTCATGCACTTGAAATACAGATACGAGAAGGTTCGTATACCTCTGCGACAGATTTACTTGATACAATGCAAGATGTAATTGATGAAACACTTGGAGAAGCATTGCAAAACGAATACGGATTTCACATCAAGTACTCAAAAGTTACAAAACGTGTGAAAATTATTCGCAAGAGTTTAAGTATCCCAAAACTAGGAATTGAATTACCACAATGTCTTTTGCACAAGTTGGGTTACAAAACTGAAAACGCTTCTGAAGATTTTTATTCAAATAGTAGATTTCCGTTTGGTGTAGATTTGTTTGTTGGTCATAATCAAATGTTTGTTTATTCTGATATTGCCGATTTCACAATTGTTGGAAATGTTGAAGTACAAATTTTACGAGTTGTTTCTTTCAGAATTAAAAGAGATATCGACGGATTACATGTAAAACATGAATTTTTAAATTTACATTATGTTCCAGTTTCAAAGTCATACTTTGACAAAATTAGTGTAAATATAAGTGGCGACACAGGAGAATCAATTCAGTTTATTGGTGGTAAGTCTTTGGCGAAGCTGCATTTCAGAAAACGAGAGGAGTTCTAAAAACAATGTTCCCCGTGTATAGAGGTGTACCACGGCAATATGGTAACGGTATTGGTTCAATTTTCAAATCACTTATGAGATCTGCTGTACCATTTCTAAAACCGATTGGTCGGACAGCTTTACAACTTGCGAAAAAACACACTTTTGGTGTTGCAGATGAAATTATTAATCAAGGTAAAAGTCCGAAAGAAGCGTTGATGTCTGAAGGTAAAAAAGCTTTAAAATCTTTTGGCACACAAGCTAAAAATCAAATTTTGAACTCGAGACAAAAACCTAGAAAAAGAGTAGCGAATTCAAAAATGAATCATTCAGCTGTCAAACGCCGAAAAAGTCAGTCGAAAAAACATCCTAGCAGTCGAGCTCTTGATATTTTTGATTAATCATGGCACAAATGGTAAATGGATCATGCGAATGCAATAAATCGGAACTTGATATAACACATGTTCCACCAACAGTGGCTACAATGTCAGAATCGCAGTGGATCGAAAATCATCCGATTGCACCGCTGAATAATTCTGCTCCGATAGAGTTTGTCATACCATCTCAAACCGAAAAGTGGACAGATATTAACCAATCTTATCTTTATGTGAAATTCAAAATTACAAAAAAAGATGGAACTAATTTGCTAGCTGGTACGGAATTAGCACCTGTTAACAATTTCTTTCATAGCATGTTCAGCAGTATCGATGTTTACTTGAACAACAAATTGATAACTTCGAATTCTGACACTTACCCATACCGAGCATATTTCGAAAATCTGTTGGGATACTCTCCAGAATATAAAGATAATCAATTAGCAAATTTAGAAATGTGGTATGGCGATACAGCAGAACAATTTGAAGAGAATACCAAAGGTGGTGCCAATGCTGGATTAACTTCTAGAGAAAGTTTGATCGGTGGTAGTAAAATTGTTGAACTATGTGGACGCTTACACACTGATCTGTTTCTTCAAGAAAAATATTTACCAAATGGAATTGAAATTCGTATCAGATTAAACAGATCACCATCAAAATTTTGCCTCATTGGCGGCGAGGATGGACAAATTGTTTTCGAATCAGCAGTGTTCCATGTCAGAACAGTTAGTCTCTTTCCAGCGGTCTCAAATAAATTAAATCAAGAAATTGTCCAGTCAAAAATGAAAATACCTATCAGACGAGTAGAAATAAAAACTTTCACAATTAGTACTGGACTTAGATCAAAAATTGAAGACCACTTATTTCAAGGACAATTACCAAAGAGAATTTTTATTGCGTTGGTCGAAAATAAAGATATGAATGGAGATTTGGGTACCAATCCATTCCACTTCAAACATTTCAGTTTGAATAAATTGGAAGTTAGTCAAGACGGTCATACAATACATAACCGTCCATTTGAACCAAACTTCGCAACAAAACAATGTCTCAGATCATATTTATCTTTGTATCAATCTTTAGGAATGGTTGGTGTTAACAAATCAATTGGCATTAATTTAAACGAATATATGAATGGTTATTGTTTGTGGGGTTTCGACTTGACACCGGACCAAGGAAGCGACGAGGGACATCTACATCCTATAAAGACAGGGAACCTGCGTTTGGAGCTTCAGTTCTTGACAGCTCTCACTACAGCCGTCAACGTTTTGGTGTATGCTGAATTCGACAGTGAAATAGAGATCACAGCTTTGAGAGAAGTGCTTACTGACTATTAGGATGGAGCTCACAACACAGCTATGGAACTACTATGAAGAATACCGACGTTCACAACACGTTGCTCCGAGATTAAAACTGATCTTGGACACACTCAACAACGCTACGATTGAAGAACTACAAGAAATTATTCGCAAGGAAGTGTCAGCAAACTGTGAAGGATGTAAAATAGAACATCCTAGTCAACGTGAACATGTTCTGTGTTTGTTCTCTACAACTGATGATTGGACAAACCAGTTTATCGACTTAGCACTGATTAAACTTGACATATACAATGTTATGGAAAGATGGTTCCCGAAGCTGATGGAGTTAAACCCACACTGCAAGGAGAAGTTCGAAGCATACCTTATGTGGGATCATCTGAGAAACAGTTTGGAGCTCAACCGCAAAAAAATCGATGCAGAGTGGACTCTGATGTGGTCACAGCGAGTCAAAGAGAATTACAACGATGCAGACAGCTGAACTTCAATATATTCTAGACAATTCCTGGTTGCGTAAACTTAACACATATGTTTGTGCTAGAGATCTGTTACCAGAGAAGAAACCACAACATATTCAAGCATATATTGTGAACACGCACTCATCGGATCAGCCAGGAGAACACTGGACCTTGATGTTATTCAAGGGAAGATCAGCTGTATACTTCGACTCATTTGGACTACCACCACCGAGACGATATATGTTACCATTCATAAAAAGGAACTCATCAGCATGGACTATGAATACAACACGATATCAACATCGTGCGACAAATGTGTGTGGATTATATTGTATATTCGCACTCCACCACATGATGAAAGGAAAGAGGATGAAAAGATTATTCAATTCTCGGGATTTCTTCAAGAATGACAGAACAATAGTTCGATGGTTTGGAAAGCACTATGGTCGATTATACAGAAAAGCAAATTTGCTGTTGAATTAAACTTCACCAGGACATCGACGGCTGATATACATACAACGCAAAGAAGACGACGACCAGATAACAACGAATGTGTCAACAACTCCACAAAAATAGACTCTTTTGTTATTGATTCAGCGTAGGATGTTGTAGGATGTTGTAGGATGTTCAATTAAGTTTCTTCAAATCTGAGACCTTGTTTTGTACATAAATTATTGTTCTTTGTTAATATTATTGATGTATAATAATATATTATTGTTCATTGTTCTTGTTCTTGTTTTTGAAAAATAAAATGATAAATTTCAACAAAATCGTTTTCACTGTAGGATCCCCACCAATTGATTCTGTTCGTGTCGATGTGTCATCTCTGGTCAGAATTATACAAACTTTAAATTAGTAATGAAAAAAATGTCTAAGTCCATTTTCATTTTTTCGATCAGAAATGTCACATCAATGACAGGAACATCTATCCTCAGGCTGGGAACTATGGCCCAGTACCCCCCAGACATGGGCACTATGGCCCAGTACCCCCCAGACATGGGCACTATGGCCCAGTACCCCCCAGACATGGGCACTATGGCCCAGTACCCCCCAGACATGGGCACTATGGCCCATGGGCCATAGTGCCCATGTCTGGGGGGTACTGGGCCATAGTGCCCATGTCTGGGGGGGTACTGGGCCATAGTGCCCATGTCTGGGGGGTACTGGGCCATAGTGCCCATGTCTGGGGGGTACTGGGCCATAGTGCCCACCATTACTACTTAGCACTCGTATCATAATGAGTATTGGATACTTCGACGCTCATTTGTGAGCAATTATTCAATTCCGGTGGAGAGAGAGGGGGGCACATCATATACGCATGATCGGATCGGGCCCATATATGCAGGGATTGTACCCTGATAGTACTTTAATTCTCCATATAAGGGCCCACGCCTAGCATGTGTGGTTTTCGCTGGCGAATGTTGAACAGCAAGAACATTCAACATTCGTTCAACATTCGTGTGAAGTTGGCACAACATTCAACACTCAACATTCGTTCAACATTCTATTTTTCTTGTACATAAGTGTTTTGAACGTGAATGGATTAAGTGGGTCGTATATATAGCACTCCTATCAAAATTAGAGTATTCGATACTTCGATGCTCTTTTTTAGCTCCATGAATTCCGTTCCCAGTTCCCAGTTCCCTATTCTCCTAAAATTGCACTTTTGTTACTAAATCGGCTGCGTAGCCAGAGCCACGGTGATCACCCGGGAATCCTTGTATTTCCGTGCGGTGCCACCAGCGGGCATCTATAGGAAAGTCACGCCACCATGCAGCCCCTGCCAAATTTTCGAAAATTGGGCTGAAGTCGTGCATGGGGTGTCAAAATAGCACTTTTCTAATCCTTGTATTTTCGTGCGGTACCACCCAGCGGGCATCTATAGGAAAGTCACGCGATCATGCAGCCCCTGCCAAATTTTCGAAAATTGGGCTGAAGGCGTGCATGGGGTGTCAAAATAGCACTTTTTGTTCCTAAATCGGCTGCGTAGCCAGAGTCATGGTGGCCACCCGGAATCCTTGTATTTTCGTCCGGTGCCACCCAGTGGCCAATTTTAAGAAAGTCACGCGACCATGCAGCCCGTTCCAAATTTTCGAAAATTGGGCTGAAGTCATGCATGGGGTGTCAAAATAGCACTTTTCGTTACTAAATCGGCTGCGTAGCCAGTCACGGTGGCCACCCGGGAATCCGGCAATCCTTGTATTTTCGTGCGGTGCCACCCAGCGGACATCTGTAGGAAAGTCACGCGACCACGCAGCCCCTCCCAATTTTCGAAAATTGGGCTGAAGTCGTGCATGGAGCTAAAAATTGCACTTTTTGTTCCTGAATCGGCCGCGTAGCCAGAACCATGGTGGCCACCCGGGAATCCTGCAGGCGGGAGGCCCGTTCATCTTCAATGTTGCACAATCGCTCTGCGATGCGGCGCCTGGTATTCCCTTCGACAGCCCCACTGTCTGCCTCATCCGGTTTCCGCTTCTCCACTGCGATGTGTTAATCCAATGCGGATAGTTTGGCCAGGTTGTTGGTCAACTCGCCTCGAATGGTCTGCATTGCCTTGTCCAGCCCCTGATCTCGCGGAGGTTTAGTTGGGGTCATGCATAGTTCCGATGATCTCTTCAATGTCGGCATCTGTGAAGATGGTCTCCATTCGCCCTACCACAACCGATGCCTCTTTTGCAGTTTGCCCCAGGTCCTGCAGCTCTACACTATCTGCAGCATAAGCCACACAGCCGAGTTCATTCCTTGCTGTCTGATGGGCTGTGATCGTCTTTGATCGCGCCCCGTCCCTTCCTTCTGGGCGCCAGTCAGCAAATCCCAAGTCTTCTCGGATGGCCGCACTTCCGACCCGCCGGCCGGCTATCGTCGATATCGCTAGGGACTCACTGGTACGAGTGTTTGTGAGAATGATATCGGGATATGCCTTTAATCGGATCTGTCCGCGTGTGTCGAGCTCAAATTTTGAGGGGCGCGGCCAAGGGCTGGTGTTCGTCCCCTTCTGGCCATGGCGCCATAATAGTCATCAACCGCCGACTGCAGGAGTTCTTGATGTATCAGCCTGGTTGTTGCCGTCAAGAGGATCCTCGTCGGCTCTGATATCAGGATCAAATGTGAGGTTATCAAAGTCTGCCATTGTTCTGTTATATGTATATTACTTAGTGACTCTGTCACAATAATATAACATATATAATTGAAGGTAAGCCAGCCTCGATTCAATGGTCTGAATTGCGCAGCAACATATATATATTATTACAAAGTAATATAAATATTTATAATGGTTTTGAGTCAACCCATACCGAATCATGTGGGACCCCCTCGGGATCACAGGCATCAGACAGTCTGTTGTTATTACAAACAATCCCAGCTGGACATGTGTATGTGAACCAATTTGTGATTTCTAGATGGACTAGTGGTGGCACAAGAAGAATCCACAAGGATAGCCCCGTGACTGCTATGGTTATGCATATACGCAGGCGAATTATCAACGAAAAATGATTTTTTTCATTATTTTGACCCCACGCACGACTTACGCACAATTTTTGAACAGCTGGACAGGCGTATGTACACTAGTTTGTGATTTCAAAATGGACTAATGATGGCACAAGAAGTATCCATAAAGATAGCTCCCTGGCTGCTGTGGTTATGAATACATAAGGAATTTAGCAACGAAAAATGTCCTAATTTTACCCCACGCACGACTTACGCCCAATTTTTGAACAGCTGGACAAGTTTGTGTGACCTAGTTTGTGATTTTTAGATCGATTAGTGGTGGCACAAGAAGAATCCAAAAGGATGGTCCCGTAGATGCTGTGGATATGCATACATAGGCGATTTAGTAACGATTATTATTATATTTTGAGAATTTAGTAACAAAAAGTGCAATTTTGAGCTCCATGCACGACTTCAGCCCAATTTTCGAAAAATTGGAAGGGTCTATATGGCCGCGTCCCTGTCCTATTGATGCCCGCTGGGTGGCACCGCACGAAAATGAAAGGATTCCCGGGTGGCCGCCATGGTTCTGGCTACGCAGCCGATTTAGTAACAACGAGTGCTATTTCGACACCACATGCACGACTTCAGCCCAATTTTCGAAAAATTGGAAGGGGCTATATGTAATCGTCCCTGTCCTATAGATGCCCGCTGGGTGGCACCGCACGAAAATACAAGGATTCCCGGGTGGCCACCATGGTTCTGGCTACGCAGCCGATTTAGGAACAAAAAGTGCAATTTTTAGATCCATGCACGACTTCAGCCCGAATTTCGAAAATTTGGGAGGGGCTGCGTGGTCGCGTGACTTTCCTATAGATGCCCGCTGGGTGGCACCGCACGAAAATACAAGGATTCCCGGGTGGGCATCATGACTCTGGCTACGCAGCCGATTTAGTAACGAAAAGTGCTATTTTGACACCCCATGCACGACTTCAGCCCAATTTTCGAAACTTTGGCAGGGGCTGCATGGCCGCGTGACTTTCCTATAGATGTACGCTGGGTGGCACCGCACGAAAATACAAGGATTCCCGGGTGGCCACCATGACTCTGGCTACGCAGCCGATTTAGCAACGAAAAGTGCTATTTTTACACCCCATGCACGACTTCAGCCCAATTTTCGAAAATTTGGGAGGGGCTGCGTGGTCGCGTGACTTTCCTATAGATGCCCGCTGGATGGCACCGCACGAAAATACAAGGATTCCCGGGCGGCCACCATGACTCTGGCTACGCAGCCGATTTAGTAACGAAAAGTGCTATTTTGACACCCCATGCACGACTTCAGCCCAATTTTCGAAAATTTGGGAGGGCTGCGTGGTCGCGTGACTTTCCTACAGATGCCCGCTGGGTGGCACCGCACGAAAATACAATGATTCCCGGGTGGCCACCATGGTTCTGGCTACGCAGCCGATTTAGTAACGAAAAGTGCTATTTTGACACCCCATGCACGACTTCAGCCCAATTTTCGAACATTTGGAAGGGACTGCATGGTCAAAATATATAGGAGACTAGCGGATTAGCCCGCCACTGGCGGCAATCGTCAGAAACATGAATTTTTTTCCGCAGTGTCTATATAAAGAGCGTCGTTTTCGCTATCTACTTATCTGTATGACGGGAGTCGCTCGAAATATTATGCAGAGAGATTTCACGACGGAAAGCGTTTGTTTTCAATTCAATGCAATGTTATCGCTCGAAATATTATGCAGAGAGATTTCACGACATTAGGACGGGTACGACAGACTCGAAATATTATGCAGAGAGATTTCACGACGGGAAGCGTTTGTTTTCAATTCAATGCAATGTTATCGCAGAGAGATTTCACGACGGGAAGCGTTTGTTTTCAATGCAATGCAATGTTATCGCTCGAAATATTATGCAGAGAGATTTCATGACATTAGGACGGGTACGGGCAGGTTAAAAAAAAGAAAACAAAGAATGCGTTGTCTGTCGTTCCTAGGAAGGGGGGATTTCATCGGGTAAATTTTTCCGCCAGAAACAAAAAATTTAAAAAAAAATTATATTTCTGACCAACAGAGCACTGATTCTCCACTCCCAAACATCAAAATCACCGCAAACGCCACTTCGGGGGTTAAGGCATCAACGATCTTTATATTGACCATATTCGGAAATGTTAACGACGAACGCTCTTTATTGCAATCGACATAGCTAAACGACTACCCAATGCGTGCGAAATACGGATGAGAAACGCAAAATGCAAAAGGCAGAATTGATCTAAGATCTAAGATCTTTGTTTACAATCCAACGCAACGTTATCGTTCGAAATATTATGCAGAGAGATTTCACGACGGGATTAATTGACTGTCCGCTCTTTTCGGGGACTATTGACCATCTCGTAAGGGTGGACAACCTCTGTCAGGGGCTGCCCAATGGCCACGGGCAGGTTAAATAACGGGGAAGTTTAGGACGGGTACCATGAATTAACTCATTGAAAAACAAAGAATGCGTTGTCTGTCGTTCCTAGGAAGGGGGGATTTTTCATAAAAAAAAGAATTAAATTATAAAAAAGAATTAAATTAATTAAAAAATTCAAAAAAACGTAAATTAAATTTAAAAAACATTAAATTAATATTAAAAAATTCAAAAAAACATAATATAAAAACAATTTTTTTTTAAAAATGTCATGTTTCGGACAAACGCCGCAGGTGGCGGGCTAACATGCTAGTCTATTATATATTTTGGAAGGTCAAACGCCCGAATATCACGGGATTTCGATGAAACTTGGTATGTAGGGGTACCTTCGGCCGGGGAGTGGCATAAACCTATTAATTTGCCCGTGCGACGTGACCTTTACCTTGAAATCGGGTCAAATCAAGGTCAAATCGCGAATTTTGATGGGATTTCGACGAAATTTGATACGTAGGGTTACTTTTGTCCACTGAGTGTATTGGACGGGTCGAGTCGTGACCCCGACCTGACCTTGACCTTCAAAATGATCAATTCAATGTCAAATCGGGTAAAACCGGATGGATTTCGACGGGTACTTTTGTCGGGTACTTTTGTCAGGGCAGTGTTTTGGACGGGTCAAATCGTTACCCCACCTGACCTTGACCTTCAAAATGGTCAATTCATGGTCAAAGCCCGGACGAAGTAGGGTCACCTTCTAGTATAGTTATATACGGAGTTCTCAAATATATAGTAGACTAGCAGGTTAATTTTTGTAATTAATTTTTTAATTTAATTTTTTGTTTTTCAATGAATTAATTGTGCCTTTTTAATTTTTTTATTTAATAAATTTGTTTTAATTAATTTTTTAATTTAATTTTTTGTTTTTCAATGAGTTAATTGTGCCTTTTTAATTTTGTAATTTTTTGTTTTTCAATTTGACCCGATTTGACCTTGAATTGATCATTTTCAAGGTCGAGGTCAGGTCGGGGTCACAATTTAACCCGTCCATGACATTTCCCGTAGGTTGCAAGTTTGAGCTCAATCGGTTCGAGTCTATAAAGGACACACACATATATATCATTTGTGGGTACCCGTTTCAAGGTGAAGATCACCTCGGGTGGAAAAACTGAGCCGATGAAAATGTCCCCCGTTCCTAGGAAGCCCTAGGTACGTAAGAATCACACAGAAGCGAGTTCCATTTCGAGCGATAATGTAAACAAAAGCCGTATGCGAAAGCCGAAGGGAATAAAGAGCTAACCGGTTAACGAACCCAAATATGGAAGATATAAGGAGCGTTTAGCGTTATTGCGTTAAGTACTCCCGGCCAATGACGATGACTGGGGAGTGGATAAGGGGCGAAGGAGTCGTCGCACGGACTCGCGAATGATCCGTTGAGATTTCCCGTGACTTTTTACCCTTAGATGGGAAGTTTGGTCTTAATCGGTGAAGCCGTTTTCGAGTCTATAAAGGACAAACACATATATATACACATATATATACACATATATTTACGTATTTCTCAAAAATATATAGTAGACTAGCAGGTTAGCCCGCCACATGCGTGTTTGGTCAGAAACATCCCATTTAAAAAAAAAATTATTTTATTTTTTGTTTTTAATAATTAATTATTTAATTTAATTTGTTGTTATTCAATGAGTTAATTCTGCCTTTTTAATTTTTTAATTTAATTTACTGACCCGATGAAAATCTCCCCCTTACTAGGAACGACATACATAAGAATCACACAACACGCATTTTTTGTTTTCAATGAGTTAATTCTGCCTTTTTAATCAAGAGAAAACAAGAGAAATGATGGTACCCGTCCCTAGGGCGGAAAAACTGACCCGACGAAATCCCACCCCACCTTTCCTAAGAACGACAGACATAAGAATCACACAACACGCATTTTTTGTTTTTCAATGAGTTAATTCTGCCTTTTTAATCAAGAGAAATTATGGTACCCGTCCCTAAAAGAGGTATGATTCGATGAAAATCTCCCCCGTTCCTAGGAACGACAGACATAAGAATCACACGACACGCATTTGTTGTTTTCCAATGAGTTAATTCTGCCTTTTTAATCAAGATAAATGCATTCCGCCGTTCCGGTGCGTTTTGCATCCGTAGTTTCGTACGCATAGGTGACCGTTTAGCAACGCCGATGGCAATAAAGAGCGTTACTCGGTTAACAACGCCAAATTTGGTCAATATAAAGAGCGTGTCTGCCTTAACCTCCCCAGTGCCGAGGACGGTGATTTTGATGATTGGGAGTGGAGAACGAGTGCTCAGAGCTTCTCCAAAACGCCGCGACGACCATTCCCGTGGTTTTTTAACCTTAGATGGGAAGTTTGAGCTCAATCGAGCCAGCCGTTTTGGAGTATATAGAGGACAAATACACACACACACACACACACACACACACACATATATATATATATACGGAAGTCTCAAATTATATAGTAGACTAGCAGGTTAGCCCGCCACTGGCGTGGTTGGTCAGAAACATGACATTTTTTTAATTAATCGTTTTTTAATTTAAATTTTTTTTTTTTATAATTAATTATTTAATTTAATTTGTTGTTATTCAATGAGTTAATTCTGCCTTTTAATTTTTTAATTTAATTTACTGACCCGATAACAATCTCCCCCTTCGTAGGAACGACAGAAATAAGAATCACCCAACACGCATTTTTTGTTTTTCAATGAGTTAATTCTGCCTTTTTAATCAAGAGAAAACAAGAGAAATGATGGTACCCGTCCCTAGGGCGGAAAACTGACCCGATGAAATACCCCACTTCCTAAGAACGATAGACATAAGAATAACCCAACACGCATTTTTTGTTTTTCAATGAGTTAATTCTGCCTTTTTAATCAAGAGAAAACAACAGAAATGATGGTACCCGTCCCTAGGGCGGAAAAACTGACCCGACGAAATCCCCCCCCCCCCCTTCCTAAGAACGACAGACATAAGAATCACACAACACGCATTTTTTGTTTTTCAATGAGTTAATTCTGCCTTTTTAATCAAGAGAAATTATGGTACCCGTCCCTAAAAGAGGTATGATTCGATGAAAATCTCCCCCGTTCCTAGGAACGACAGACATAAGAATCACACGACACGCATTTGTTGTTTTCCAATGAGTTAATTCTGCCTTTTTAATCAAGATAAATGCATTCCGCCGTTCCGGTGCGTTTTGCATCCGTAGTTTCGTACGCATAGGTGACCGTTTAGAAACGCCGATGGCAATAAAGAGCGTTACTCGGTTAACAACGCCAAATTTGGTCAATATAAAGAGCGTGTCTGCCTTAACCTCCCCAGTGCCGAGGACGGTGATTTTGATGATTGGGAGTGGAGAACGAGTGCTCAGAGCTTCTCCAAAACGCCGCGACGACCATTCCCGTGGTTTTTTAACCTTAGATGGGAAGTTTGAGCTCAATCGAGCCAGCCGTTTTGGAGTATATAGAGGACAAATACACACACACACATATATATATACGGAAGTCTCAAATTATATAGTAGACTAGCAGGATAGCCCGCCACTGGCGTGGTTGGTCAGAAACATGACATTTTTTAAATTAATTGTTTTTTAATTTAAATTGTTTTTTTTAATAATTAATTATTTAATTTAATTTGTTGTTATTCAATGAGTTAATTCTGCCTTTTAATTTTTTAATTTAATTTACTGACCCGATAACAATCTCCCCCTTCGTAGGAACGACAGAAATAAGAATCACCCAACACGCATTTTTTGTTTTTCAATGAGTTAATTCTGCCTTTTTAATCAAGAGAAAACAAGAGAAATGATGGTACCCGTCCCTAGGGCGGAAAACTGACCCGATGAAATACCCCCCTTCCTAAGAACGACAGACATAAGAATCACACAACACGCATTTTTTGTTTTTCAATGAGTTAATTCTGCCTTTTTAATCAAGATAAATTATGGTACCCATCCCTAAAAGAGGTATGATTCGATGAAAATCTCCCCCGTTCCTAGGAACGACAAACATAAGAATCACACGACACGCAATTGTTGTTTTTCAATGAGTTAATTCTGTCTTTTTAATCAAGATAAATGCACCGGTGCGTTTTGCATCCGTAGTTTCGTACGCATAGGTGACCGTTTAGCAACGCCGATGGCAATAAAGAGCGTTACTCGGTTAACAACGCCAAATTTGGTCAATATAAAGAGCGTGACTGCCTTAACCCCCGTAGTGCCGATGACGGTGATTTTGATGATTGGGAGTGGAGAACGAGTGCTCAAAGCTTCTCCAAAACGCCGCGACGACCATTCCCGTGGATTTTTACCCTTAGATGGGAAGTTTGAGCTCAATCGAGCCAGCCGTTTTGGAGTCTATAGAGGACAAATATACACACACATATATATACGGCGGCTTGTCCGAAACATGACATTTATATATATATTTTTTTAAATTTTTAGCTCCACGCGTTTCAATAAGGAAAATTTGTACCCGGTAGCTCCACCAGTTTCCGAGATCTGGTCTGCGCATGCGCGAAGCTGGCGTCGCACGGGCTTGGCACGGGCACGGGCACGGGCACGGGCGTCGCACGGGCTCGGCGACCCGATAAAATTTGTACCCGGCGCAAGATACATTCACATAGCAAATTTCAAGTCGATAGCTCCACCCGTTTCCGAGATCTCGTCTGCGCATGCGCTGCACGGGCGTCGCACGGGCTCGGCGACCCGATAAAATTTGTACCCGGCGCAAAGATACATTCACATAGCAAATTTCAAGTCGATAGCTCCACCCGTTTCCGAGATGTCGTCTGCGCATGCGCTGCACGGGTGTCGCATGGGCTCGCCAATACGAAAACGACCACCGCCTGGTCAAACTACACACACGTACCAAGTTTCGTCCCGATCGGTCGAGAATCGTAGATTTGTATGAAGTACCCCCCCCCCCCCCCACACAACACACACACACATAAATATATAAGAGAGATATGTAAATTAGATAGATTGTATCAAAATATATAGGAGAGATATGTAAATGATCTACACACCATTACTGGTGTTTGTCAAAGTTTAGTGGGGTATATCAATACTCATTCACGATCATATCATTGAGGTCCGGAGGGTGTGGGCTATCTCTCGAATACACGGAGTTCTCAAAATATATAGTATAGAAGATAGAAGACTAGCAGGTTAGCCGGCCACTGGCGGCGTTCGTCAGAAACATGACAATTTTTAATGTTTTAAAAAAAAATTCCCAATGAGTTAATATTAATTTTTTGTTTATAACATGAGTTAATTAATTGTGCATTTTTAATTTACCGGATTTTTTAATTTAATTTTTGGTTTTTCAATATTTTACCCGTGCATTTTTAATTTACTGGATTTTTAAATTTTTTTAATTAAATTGGTTTTTCAATATTTTACCCGATTAGACCTTATTTTACCCGTGGTGAAGAAGACATAAGAATCACTAAACACGCAGTACCCGTCCCTAAAAGAAGTATGATTTAAGGTACATCGGGCGGAAAAACTGACCCGATGAAAATTTCCCCCGTGCCTAGGAACGACAGACATAAGAATCACATAACACGCATTTTTTTTTTCACACAACACGCAGTACCCGTCCCTAAAAGAGGTATGATTGAAAATTCCCCCGTTCCTAGGAACGACAGACATAAGAATCACACAACACGTTAATTCTGCCTTTTTAATCGAGATAAATGCATTTCGCGTTTTGCGTCCGTAGTTTCGTACGCATGTTTAACCGTTTATCAACGTCGATGGCAATAAAGAGCGTTAGTCGGTTAACGACTCCAAATACGGCCAATATAAAGATCGTTGATGCCTTAACCCCCGAAGTGTCGTTTGCGATGATTTTGATGATTGGGAGTGGAGAATGAGTGCTCAGAGTTCGTCCAAAATGCGACGTGGACGTATTTTCCCCCTTATATATGAAATTTGAGCTCGATCCGACCAGCCGTTTTCGATTCTATGAAGTACCCACATACACACATATATACGGAGTTCTCAAAATATATGGTAGACTAGCAGGTTAGCCCGCCACAGGTGGCATTCGTCCCTTCGCTTTGTTCGAAAAAGCAATTGCAACAGCTTCCGAGACACGTATGCTGCACCTAGGTGTAAAATTTCGTCGGAATCCGCCAGTTTTACCCGATTTGACCTTGAATTTATCATTTTCAAGGTCAAGGTCAGGTCGGGGTCACAATTTAACCCGTCCATGACACTTCTCGTAGGTAGCAAGTTTGAGCTCAATCGGTTCGAGTCTATAAAGGACACACACATATATATAATTTGTGGGTACCCCGTTTCAAGGTGAAGATCACATATATATCATTTCGGGTACCCGTTTCAAGGTGAAGATCACCTAGGGCGGAAAAACTGACCCGAACCCCTTTCCAAGGAAGCCCTAAGTACGTAAAAATCACACACACACGCTCATGTCTGTATACAGACATAAGAATCACATTACGCACATACGCTCTTTATCAACGACACTGCGGATAGGAACGCTCTTTAACTATCAACCAGATTAACTCCGCAGAGCCGTTTTGTGACTGGGAGTGAAGAACGGGTGGTCGGAGCTTCCCCAAAAACGCCGCGACGATCATTCCCGTGGGATTTTATCCTTAGATATAGGAAGTTTGAGCTCAATCGAGCCAGCCGTTTTGACAAATATACACACCCACCCCCCCCCCCCCCCCCCACACACACACACACACATATATATACGTAGTTCTCAAAATATATATTAGATAATAATAACTATATATGTACTATATACATCCTCATATATACACGTGCACATATATTCGCGCTACCATCGCGCATATACATATACATAATTTGTACTGCATCTTGGTATATATGATCATATATGTATAATATACCGGTATATAGGGCTCTATATATATCTACGGATGACCATTTTGTGACGGTAACCGGTGGTGCACCTTTAAATAAATCGACCGATGCATTATATTCGACGCGACGAAGATGCGTCCGTCTGAAACAAAGTTGACCGCAATCGCATCACCGACGGATTTAATACAATTAGATTCGAGTCGACAAAAATCCGTCGTTTGGAACAGGCCTATATAACGGACCCCGTAAACTCATGCTTGAATTTTTACTTTCCAGTTCTAAATTATATTTATGAATTCAAATTGGACATATATATAATTATGATTTCTTATCACTTAACTCTAAGCATTTCGGTGATGTTCTGGCTTTAGAAAACAGTTATCGTGTGCATGCCTTATCGGTAATCAACTGTTTGTATAAACACGCGCGTGTGATCCCTTCATATCGTTGTATAAACAGACACGCGATGATGAATGGTCAGTGATTGGTATCAGCATGAATCCACTGAGTTTGAATTGTTGTGAAAACATGTCTGTGTAAACATACAACTGGTAAATATTCAACTGATTTGTTGTTGACTGATTTGTTGCGGAGCTCATAAGAAACAGTCAGAATCTGATAGTAGAAGTGCAATTAAGCTGAACGTGCAGAGCTCCAAAAAGTATTACAGCAACGAGAACAACAAGAACGTGAATTTCTCGCAGACAGACGGAGAGAGAAAAAATAATCAATGTCTAGATCATATCCATCATCATTTTCATCGTGTCCTGTACTGTAACATGCATGACCACATTCAAAATTTCACAAATGGGTTGTAGGCGGAAGGGGTAAAAAAAAATTATGAACAAGAAAAATCGAATGTTGAACGAATGTTGAATGTTGTGCCAACTTCACACGAATGTTGAACGAATGTTGAATGTTCTTTCTGTTTAACATTCGCCAGCGAAAACCACACATGCTATAGGCGTGGGCCTATGGAGAATTAAAGTACCATCAGGGTACAGTCCCTGCATATATGGGCGTCGAAGTATCCAATACTCATTTTGATAGGAGTGCTATATATATACGACCCACTAAATCCATTCACGTTAAAACAATTTATGTACAAGAAAAATCGAATGTTAAAATTGCTCAAAAATGAGCATCGAAGTATCGAATACTCATTTTGATAGGAGTGCTATATATATACGACCCACTAAATCCATTCACGTTAAAACAATTTATGTACACGAAAAATCGAATGTTAAAATTGCTCAAAAATTAGCATCGAAGTATTGAATACTCATTTTGATAGGAGTGCTATATATACGACCCACTAAATCCATTCACGTTCAAAAACAAATGTACAAGAAAATTCGAATGTTGAACGAATGCTGCATGTTCTTTCTGTTCAACATTCGCCAGCGAAAACCACACATGCTAGCCGTGGGCCCTATGGAGAATTAAAGTACCATCAGGGTATAATGCCTGCATATATGGGCCCGACCGATCATGCGTATATGATGTGCCCCCTCTTTCCCCCGGAATTGAAATTACTCAAAAATGAGCGTGATTTGAAATTGCTCAAAAATGAGCGTCGAAATATCGAATACTCATTTTGATAGGAGTGCTATATATACGACCCACTAAATCCATTCACGTTAAAACAATTTACGTACAAGAAAAATCGAATGTTAAAATTGCTCAAAAATGAGCATCGAAGTATCGAATACTCATTTTGATAGGAGTGCTATATATATACGACCCACTAAATCCATTCACGTTAAAACAATTTATGTACACGAAAAATCGAATGTTAAAATTGCTCAAAAATTAGCATCGAAGTATTGAATACTCATTTTGATAGGAGTGCTATATATACGACCCACTAAATCCATTCACGTTCAAAAACAAATGTACAAGAAAATTCGAATGTTGAACGAATGCTGCATTTTCTTTCTGTTCAACATTCGCCAGCGAAAACCACACATGCTAGCCGTGGGCCCTATGGAGAATTAAAGTACCATCAGGGTACAGTCCCTGCATATATGGGCCCGAACCGATCATGCGTATATGATGTGCCCCTCTCTCTCCTCCGGAATTGAAATTGCTCAAAAATGAGCGTCGAAGTATCCAATACTCATTTTGATAGGAGTGCTATATATATACGACCCACTAAATCCATTCACGTTAAAACAATTTATGTACAAGAAAAATCGAATGTTAAAATTGCTCAAAAATGAGCATCGAAGTATCGAATACTCATTTTGATAGGAGTGCTATATATATACGACCCACTAAATCCATTCACGTTAAAACAATTTATGTACACGAAAAATCGAATGTTAAAATTGCTCAAAAATTAGCATCGAAGTATTGAATACTCATTTTGATAGGAGTGCTATATATACGACCCACTAAATCCATTCACGTTCAAAAACAAATGTACAAGAAAATTCGAATGTTGAACGAATGCTGCATGTTCTTTCTGTTCAACATTCGCCAGCGAAAACCACACATGCTAGCCTTGGGCCCTATGGAGAATTAAAGTACCATCAGGGTATAATGCCTGCATATATGGGCCCGACCGATCATGCGTATATGATGTGCCCCCTCTTTCCCCCGGAATTGAAATTACTCAAAAATGAGCGTGATTTGAAATTGCTCAAAAATGAGCGTCGAAATATCGAATACTCATTTTGATAGGAGTGCTATATATATACGACCCACTAAATCCATTCACGTTAAAACAATTTACGTACAAGAAAAATCGAATGTTAAAATTGCTCAAAAATGAGCATCGAAGTATCGAATACTCTAATTTTGATAGGGGTGCTATATATACGACCCACTCAATCCATTCACGTTCAAAAACAAATGTACAAGAAAATTCGAATGTTGAACGAATGTTGAATGTTGTGCCAACTTCACGCGAATGTTGAACGAATGTTGCATGTTCTTTCTGTTCAACATTCGTCAGCGAAAACCAGACATGCTAGGCGTGGGCCCTATGGAGAATTAAAGTACCATCAGGGTATAATGCCTGCATATATGGCCCGATCCGATCATGCGTATATGATGTGCCCCCTCTTTCCCCCGGAATTGAAATTGCTCAAAACTGAGCGTGATTTGAAATTGCTCAAAACTGAGCGTCGAGGTATCCAATACTCATTTTGATAGGAGTGCTATGCATACGACCCACTAAATCCATTCACATTAAAACAATTTATGTACAAGAAAAATCGAATGTTAAAATTGCTCAAAAATGAGCATCGAAGTATCGAATACTCTAATTTTGATAGGGGTGCTATATATACGACCCACTCAATCCATTCACGTTCAAAAACAAATGTACAAGAAAATTCGAATGTTGAACGAATGTTGAATGTTGAATGTTGTGCCAACTTCACGCGAATGTTAAACGAATGTTGCATGTTCTTTCTGTTCAACATTCGTCAGCGAAAACCCGACATGCTATATAAGCGTGGGCCCTATATGGAGAATTAAAGTACCATCAGGGTATAATGCCTGCATATATGGGCCCGATTCGATCATGCGTATATGATGTGCCCCCTCTTTCCCCCGGAATTGAAATTGCTCAAAAATGAGCGTGATTTGAAATTGCTCAAAAATTGAGCGTCGATGTATCCAATACTCATTTTGATAGGAGTGCTATGTATACGACCCACTAAATCCATTCACATTAAAACAATTTATGTACAAGAAAAATCGAATGTTAAAATTGCTCAAAAATGAGCATCGAAGTATCGAATACTCTAATTTTGATAGGGGTGCTATATATACGACCCACTCAATCCATTCACGTTCAAAAACAAATGTACAAGAAAATTCGAATGTTGAACGAATGTTGAATGTTGAATGTTGTGCCAACTTCACGCGAATGTTGAACGAATGTTGCATGTTCTTTCTGTTCAACATTCGCCAGCGAAAACCACACATGCTAGGCGTGGGCCCTATGGAGAATTAAAGTACCATCAGGGTATAATGCCTGCATATATGGGCCCGACCGATCATGCGTATATGGTGTGCCCCCTCTTTCCCCCGGAATTGAAATTGCTCAAAAATGAGCGTGATTTGAAATTGCTCAAAAATGAGCGTCGAGGTATCCAATACTCATTTTGATAGGAGTGCTATGTATACGACCCACTAAATCCATTCACATTAAAACAATATATGTACAAGAAAAATCGAATGTTAAAATTGCTCAAAAATGAGCATCGAAGTATCGAATACTCTAATTTTGATAGGGGTGCTATATATACGACCCACCCAATCCATTCACGTTCAAAAAACTTATGTACAAGAAAATTCGAATGTTGAACGAATGTTGAATGTTGAATGTTGTGCCAACTTCACGCGAATGTTGAACGAATGTTGAATGTTCTTTCTGTCCAACATTCGCCAGCGAAAACCACACACGATAGGCGTGGGCCCTATGGATAATTAAAGTACCATCAGGGTACAATGCCTGCATATATGGGCCCGATCCGATCATGCGTATATGATGTGCCCTCTCTCTCCCCCGGAATTGAAATTGCTCAAAAATGAGCGTCGAAATATCGAATACTCATTTTGATAGGAGTGCTATATATACGACACACTAAATCCATTCACGTTAAAACAATTTACGTACATGAAAAATCGAATGTTAAAATTGCTCAAAAATGAGCATCGAAGTATCGAATACTCTAATTTTGATAGGAGTGCTATATATACGACCCACTTAATCCATTCACGTTAAAAAAACTTATGTACAAGAAAATTCGAATGTTGAACGAATGTTGAATGTTGTGCCAACTTCACGCGAATGTTGAACGAATGTTGAATGTTCTTTCTGTCCAACATTCGCCAGCGAAAACCACACATGATAGGCGTGGGCCCTATGGATAATTAAAGTACCATCAGGGTACAATGCCTGCATATATGGGCCCGATCCGATCATGCGTATATGATGTGCCCTCTCTCTCCCCCGGAATTGAAATTGCTCAAAAATGAGCGTCGAAATATCGAATACTCATTTTGATAGGAGTGCCATATATACGACCCATTAAATCCATTCACGTTAAAACAATTTACGTACATGAAAAATCGAATGTTAAAATTGCTCAAAAATGAGCATCGAAGTATCGAATACTCTAATTTTGATAGGAGTGCTATATATACGACCCACTTAATCCATTCACGTTAAAAAAACTTATGTACAAGAAAATTCGAATGTTGAACGAATGTTGAATGTTGAATGTTGTGCCAACTTCACGCGAATGTTGAACGAATGTTGAATGTTCTTTCTGTCCAACATTCGCCAGCGAAAACCACACACGATAGGCGTGGGCCCTATGGATAATTAAAGTACCATCAGGGTACAATGCCTGCATATATGGGCCCGATCCGGTCATGCGTATATGATGTGCCCTCTCTCTCCCCCGGAATTGAAATTGCTCAAAAATGAGCGTCGAAATATCGAATACTCATTTTGATAGGAGTGCCATATATACGACCCATTAAATCCATTCACGTTAAAACAATTTACGTACATGAAAAATCGAATGTTAAAATTGCTCAAAAATGAGCATCGAAGTATCGAATACTCTAATTTTGATATGAGTGCTATATATACGACCCACTTAATCCATTCACGTTAAAAAAACTTATGTACAAGAAAATTCGAATGTTGAACGAATGTTGAATGTTGAATGTTGTGCCAACTTCACGCGAATGTTGAACGAATGTTGAATGTTCTTTCTGTCCAACATTCGCCAGCGAAAACCACACACGATAGGCGTGGGCCCTATGGATAATTAAAGTACCATCAGGGTACAATGCCTGCATATATGGGCCCGATCCGATCATGCGTATATGATGTGCCCTCTCTCTCCCCCGGAATTGAAATTGCTCAAAAATGAGCGTCGAAATATCGAATACTCATTTTGATAGGAGTGCTATATATACGACCCACTAAATCCATTCACGTTAAAACAATTTACGTACAAGAAAAATCGAATGTTAAAATTGCTCAAAAATGAGCATCGAAGTATCGAATACTCATTTTGATAGGAGTGCTATATATACGACCCACTAAATCCATTCACGTTAAAACAATTTACGTACAAGAAAAATCGAATGTTAAAATTGCTCAAAAATGAGCATCGAAGTATCGAATACTCTAATTTTGATAGGAGTGCTATATATACGACCCACTTAATCCATTCACGTTAAAAAAACTTATGTACCAGTATGTACAAGAAAATTCGAATGTTGAACGAATGTTGAATGTTGAATGTTGTGCCAACTTCACGCGAATGTTGAACGAATGTTGAATGTTGAATGTTGTGCTAACTTCACGGACCCTAGAGTACTCAAGCATTGTGCATCTTCTTTATGTGAACCACTTGCATCTTATTTTAAATTATTTATTGAAAGCAATTATTACCCACACCAATGGAAGATATCTAATGTGACCCCGATTTTTAAGGCAGGAGATCCCGGTATTACTTGTAACTATCGTCCAGTCTCCCTACTTATCTGTGTATCAAAGGTGTTTGAGAAGTGTATATATAAATATCTCTGGGAATTTCTGGAAGTCAATAAACTACTATCAATTTATCAATCTGGATTTGTGAAAGGTGACTCAACTGTTTTTCAACTGACAGAAATATACGACAACATATGCAGGTCCCTAGATGATGGAATGGAAATAAGATGTGTTTTCTGTGACGTTAGTAAAGCATTTGACAAGGTATGGCATCGCGGACTACTTTATAAACTAACGAAGATAGGAATTACGGGGGATTTACATAAACTGATTGAATCATATCTTGAACACCGACAACAACGTGTTATTATTGATGGATCAAGTTCTCAGTTGCAGAATGTTTCTGCGGGAGTTTCTCAAGGATTAATCCTAGGTCCTCTTTTTTTCTTGATATACATAAATGACATAACTGAATTCATAACATGCAACATTCGCCTTTTTGCTGATGACACTTCGATTTTCCTAACCATTGAAGACCCCAATCTTGCCGCAAAAGTTATCAATGATGACTTAGAAACTTTAATGAAATGGTCGACTAAATGGCTTGTCAAATTTAATCCGCTGAAGACAGAATCTCTCCTGGTTTCTCGAAAAGATACACCCGTATTACACCCACCCTTGGCATTGGGTGATACAATAGTGAACGAAGTTGACACCCACACACACCTTGGACTCATTTTTGATAACGAAGGCAGCTGGGAGATCCATATTCGCTCATTACTGGCTAAAGCCTGGAAACGAGTGTATTTGGTACGAAAACTAAGATATCGAGCAAGCAGATCAACACTGGAAAACGAATATTTTTCGTTTATACGTCCCTTACTGGAGTATGCCTCACCTGTATGGGACAACATTCCCGATTTCTTATCATCAGACATAGAGAAAGTTCAATATGAGATGGCTAGAATTGACCCATTTCGATACCGGGAAAAATTTAAAAGCGAATAATATTATTCGTATTTTGGAGCGCAAGGATTTAGTGCTAGGTTAAAGATACATAATCCAAATTAGCGCTCGCAATTTACTATTTCCTTGGCATCGGTGTTAAAAAAATTTGATTCGAGTCGATTAACCAACACATCAAAGCTCAGAGTGATCAGATATGGATGTTCGAAATCTATTATTTTTCACCATCGATGAAGATGGATAACTCTAAAATCATGGCTTTTTGTGTCAGATATTTGACAAACCGGCAAAATTTCGTTGAACAAAATGTTGATAAATAACAGGTTTTGGGCAATTTTATACTATAGTTAACTGTGGTTAGCATTATTTTTGGGCAATTACTCGATTCTGATAACTGAAGCGGCATTTCAAAAATGTTTGTTGTTGTTAATTAGGCATCTTGATTGAATACCTCCATTGATCACTGAATGATAGTTTTCATTTTCATCGAGATATTCACCGAGTGATTCATAGAAAGTAGGTTGATCCGTATATGAACCATATATATTCACGAAATTGAGAGGCTGCACCCTTCAATATACAGTTTTATTTCTAAGAATTGTGTACATACAGCGTGGGGAATCACGTGGGGAATCACGTGGTTTCGAGGTTGGTGAGTACCACGTATTCAAAATTTGCAAACGCACAAAATAATAATATACGAGGAACTGACACAAAACATAGCAGTTTTACTGTTACGAGCATATGCTGGTTTATATTTCAAACAATTTGATACCTTAATTATTTGTTCGGAAATACTCAGTGGCTTTCTATAACATTCTGGCCAAAGTTGCCAGTCGGACGTGGGGGAATACACCAGTCGTGTACATCTTGGAAAATCCTTCGACTGACAGCTTTGGTCAGAATGTTATAGTGTGAATTTGGACATTTACAAATGAGATATCAGCTTGTTTGAAAAACAACAGTATATCTGCTCGTAGCCCTTTTCCACGCTTCTGTCGCATTAAAGATCAACTGGGCCATTTTGAATGCGTGATACGCATCAACTCGAAACCACGTGATTACCCACCGTGACATAACTTATACATCTCATATATATTTTGAAGACCTCTGTTTGTCTGTCTGTATGTCTGTCTGTCTGTCATTGATACAAATCTACTATCGGGACGAAACTTGGTACGTGTGTGTAGTTTGACCAGGCGGTCGTCGTTGTCGTATTGGCGAGCCCGTGCGACGCCATATTCGCGCATGCGCAGACGAGATCTCGGAAACGGGTGGAGCTATCGACTTGAAATTTGGTATGTGAATGTATCTTGCCCCGGGTACGAATTTTATCGGGTCGCCGAGCCCGTGCGACGCCAGCTTCGTGCATGCGCAGACGAGATCTCGGAAACGGGTGGAGCTATCGACTTGAAATTTGCTATGTGAATGTATGTTGCCCCGGATACGAATTTTATCGGGTCGCCGAGCCCGTGCGACGCAGCTTCGCGCATGCGCAGACCAGATCTCGGAAACGGGTAGAGCTATCGACTTGAAATTTGGTTTTTGAATAGCCCGGACAACGTCGGGCTCATCGGCTATATAGTATATAAGTATCACTCTTTGGAGCCAAATAAACAGGCTGGCATGTTTATCTATTATATATTTTGGAAGATCTGTGTGTGTGTGTGTGTCTGTGTGTGAGTTTGTAATGACCTAACGATCGGGCTCACACACCAGACTTTAAACCTTCTAACCGGGCTCATTGGCCAAACGGGCTCGAACCCGTTTCTGAATCGCCCTCCAGCTGCTTCCCATGGGTCTAAAATACCTTTAGAATTGAAATCCCGAAGATGAGCCCGTTTTGAAAAAAAATCGAGTTTTTGTGTGAGATTTGGGACAGCTGGTGTGTGTTTGATGTTTTTGTGAGCCCGATTATGTTGTTAAAAACCAACACTAGGATTACAAGTGCGCACGCGTAGCGTAGGTGTGTGACAACCGGGGTGCGCGGGGTTGCGCATGCGCAATGTAAATCAAAGCTCCACGTTCGCCAATTTGCAAACGCTGCATCAAGCAGGTTACCATTTTTGGAGTAAAATTTCTCGGAACACTGAAGATGGAAGAACACAACAAGTCCTGATTTTATTAAAAGGCCAACTGAGAAAGATTCATAAAAAGAAAAATGTTTGAATACGCCGCCAGATTTTTGGTTAACCACGAGTAATCGAGTATTATTGATGGAAGTGAATTCGCATACACATTAAACAAACCATGCTTCGAATGGATGAAAAACTAGTAAACTCAGCCATCTTGCGACTATTAACCAATCAGAATATTTATTATTGGCATGCTCGATTGCTCGTTCGCTAGGGCGTGTTCCGTTTGCAATCTGAACCAGTTTGGTTAATATAGAACGCTGCTGTGGCAAATTTTCATTCACCTATTAATAGGTTTGGTTCGCAAGAGAAGCCTCGGGCTAGCTAATGAAAGGTGTCATTTATGGCAAGATATGGCTACATGTAGCATTCTGATCACTTTCTGTCCAAATTCTGAACTGCGCTTTTTGACTTGTAGCATTTAACCATGTAAGATGTGGATTTTTCTTGTAAATTATATTTTGTTGGTAATGCTCAGGATCAAATAAATGGGAGCTCAGTCCTAACTGAGCTAACTGAGTTCGAGCCCAGTTGTCTCACATAGTCATCTGTTGGTGTGTTCATAATCATAAGTATGCTGTTTTGTGTGTGAGACATCTGGGCTCGAGCTCAAAAGCTTCTTCAAAGCAAGCAGTGTTATCGCTGGTCCATAACTATACCCCCACTTTTTGACTGCGTCCATCTGTCTGTGTCTTGGGCCCATGGCATTGGGAAATTTTAATAGCTTCATCAGAGGTTAACTTTCACTCATAGTTGGTGTAAATATAGGATTATAGTAACAGCTTCTGTGTATTGGATACAGTCAGAGCAGAACATTGCAATTACGTTACTTTCTAAACAAGGCATGCAGAGTATAGTTCGGAGTATCACTCGAGTAAAAAACTATTTGTATACGCCTGTTTTTTTTTAAAACGGTCTTGTTATGTAAATGGTTCGTCCATCGTCCGTCCATTTTGGTTTCCGTATGACAACTTGAATATCCCTCATTTTTTTTAAACCAAATTTGGAAAATGTGTTTCTCAGGCCAAAATGCAGGTCAAGTTCAAATATGGGTTTCGACCAACAATTTTTGGGATCAAATAAATGGGAGCTCAGTCCTAACTGAGATCGAGCCCAGTTGTCTCACACAGTCATCTGTTGGTGTGTTCACAATCCGAAATATGCTGTTTTAGTGTGTGAGTCATCTGGGCTCGAGCTCAAAAGCTTCTTCAAAGCAAGCAGTGTTAGCGCTGGTCCATAATTATACCCCAATGGTGGGTTGCCGGATCTGTAAACCAGATTATCCAAAAAAAATGCCTAATACATTTGTCTTCAAATTTTAAGGCTATAACTGTATAAACATGATTGAAACATGAGTTAATCTTATAATTTAGTTATATTTAAATCCTCAGAAGTTTAGCTAGAAAAGTTTTAGCAGGCATTGAGGTTGAATGGGTCTAAGCTTAGGAGGTGTGATATTCAACCCCGTGAGTTAGTATTAAATGACCTGACGATCGGGCTCACACACAGTGACACCAGACTTTAAACCTTCTAACTGGGCACATTGGCCATATAGAACGCTGCTGTGGCAAAATTGTCATTCACCTATTAATAGGTTTGGTTCGCCAGAGAAGCATCGGGCTAGCTAATGAAAGGTGTCATTTATGCAAAAGATATGGCTACATGTAGCATTCTGGTCACTTTCCGTCCAAATTCTCAACCGCGCTTTTTTACTTGTAGCATTGAACCATGTAAGATGGGGATTTTTCTTGTAAATTATATTTTGTTGGTAGTGCTCAGGATCAAATAAATGGGAGCTCAGTCCTAACTGAGATCGAGCCCAGTTGTCTCACACAGTCATCTGTTGGTGTGTTCACAATCAGAAATATGCTGTTTAGTGTGTGAGTCATCTGGGCTCGAGCTCAAAAGCTTCTTCAAAGCAAGCAGTGTTAGCGCTGGTCCATAATTATACCCCAATGGTGGGTTGGCGGATCTGTAAACCAGATTATCCAAAAAAAATGCCTAATACATTTGTCTTCAAATTTTAAGGCTATAACTGTATAAACATGATTGAAACATGAGTTAATCTTATAATTTAGTTATATTTAAATCCTCAGAAGTTTAGCTAGAAATGTTTTAGCAGGCATTGAGGTTGAATGGGTCTAAGCTTAGGAGGTGCGATATTCAACCCCGTGAGTTAGTATTAAATGACCTGACGATCGGGCTCACACACAGTGACACCATACTTTAAACCTTCTAACTGGGCACATTGGCCATATAGAACGCTGCTGTGGCAAAATTGTCATTCACCTATTAATAGGTTTGGTTCGCCAGAGAAGCCTCGGGCTAGCTAGTGAAAGGTGTCATTTATGGCAAGATATGGCTACATGTAGCATTCTGATCACTTTCCGTCCAGATTCTGAACCGCGCTTTTTTACTTGTAGCATTGAACCGTGTAAGATGGGGATTTTTCTTGTAAATTTTATTTTGTTGGTAGTGCTCAGGATCAAATAAATGGGAGCTCAGTCCTAACTGAGATCGAGCCCAGTTGTCTCACACAGTCATCTGTTGGTGTGTTCACAATCAGAAATATGCTGTTTAGTGTGTGAGTCATCTGGGCTGGAGCTCAAAAGCTTCTTCAAAGCAAGCAGTGTTAGCGCTGGTCCATAATTATACCCCAGTGATGGGTTGGCGGATCTGTAAACCAGATTATCCAAAAAAAATGCCTAATACATTTGTCTTCAAATTTTAAGGCTATAACTGTATAAACATGATTGAAACATGAGTTAATCTTATAATTTATTTATATTTAAATCCTCAGAAGTTTAGCTAGAAATGTTTTAGCAGGCATTGAGGTTGAATGGGTCTAAGCTTAGGAGGTGCGATATTCAACCCCGTGAGTTAGTATTAAATGACCTGACGATCGGGCTCACACACAGTGACACCAGACTTTAAACCTTCTAACTGGGCACATTGGCCATATAGAAAGCTGTGTTAGCGCTGGTCCATAATTATGCCCCAATGGTGGGTTGGCGGATCTGTAAACCAGATTATCCAAAACAAATGCTAATACATTTGTCTTCAAATTTTAAGGTTATAACTGTATAAACATGATTGAAACATGAGTTAATCTTATAATTTAGTTATATTTAAATCCTCAGAAATTTAGCTAGAAAAGTTTTAGCAGGCATTGAGGTTGAATGGGTCTAAGCTTAGGAGGTGCGATATTCAACCCCGTGAGTTAGTATTAAATGACCTGACGATCGGGCTCACATACAGTGACACCAGACTTTAAACCTTCTAACTGGGCACATTAGCCATATAGAACGCTGCTGTGGCAAAATTGTCATTCACCTATTAATAGGTTTGGTTCGCCAGAGAAGCATCGGGCTAGCTAATGAAAGGTGTCATTTATGCAAAAGATATGGCTACATGTAGCATTCTGGTCACTTTCCGTCCAAATTCTGAACCGCGCTTTTTTACTTGTAGCATTGAACCATGTAAGATGGGGATTTTTCTTGTAAATTATATTTTGTTGGTAGTGCTCAGGATCAAATAAATGGGAGCTCAGTCCTAACTGAGATCGAGCCCAGTTGTCTCACACAGTCATCTGTTGGTGTGTTCACAATCAGAAATATGCTGTTTAGTGTGTGAGTCATCTGGGCTCGAGCTCAAAAGCTTCTTCAAAGCAAGCAGTGTGAGCGCTGGTCCATAATTATACCCCAATGGTGGGTTGGCGGATCTGTAAACCAGATTATCCAAAAAAAATGCCTAATACATTTGTCTTCAAATTTTAAGGCTATAACTGTATAAACATGATTGAAACATGAGTTAATCTTATAATTTAGTTATATTTAAATCCTCAGAAGTTTAGCTAGAAATGTTTTAGCAGGCATTGAGGTTGAATGGGTCTAAGCTTAGGAGGTGCGATATTCAACCCCGTGAGTTAGTATTAAATGACCTGACGATCGGGCTCACACACAGTGACACCAGACTTTAAACCTTCTAACTGGGCACATTGGCCATATAGAACGCTGCTGTGGCAAAATTGTCATTCACCTATTAATAGGTTTGGTTCGCCGGAGAAGCCTCGGGCTAGCTAATGAAAGGTGTCATTTATGCAAAAGATATGGCTACATGTAGCATTCTGATCACTTTCCGTCCAAATTCTGAACCGCGCTTTTTTACTTGTAGCATTGAACCGTGTAAGATGGGGATGTTTCTTGTAAATTATATTTTGTTGGTAGTGCTCACGATCAAATAAATGGGAGCTCAGCCCTAACTGAGATTGAGCCCAGTTGTCTCACACAGTCATCTGTTGGTGTGTTCACAATCATAAATATGCTGTTTAGTGTGTGAGTCATCTGGGCTCGATCTCAAAAGCTTCTTCAAAGCAAGCAGTGTTAGCGCTGGTCCATAATTATACCACAATGGTGGGTTGGCGGATCTGTAAACCAGATTATCCAAAAAAAATGCCTAATACATTTGTCTTCAAATTTTAAGGCTATAACTGTATAAACATGATTGAAACATGAGTTAATCTTATAATTTAGTTATATTTCAATCCTCAGAAGTTTAGCTAGAAATGTTTTAGCAGGCATTGAGGTTGAATGAGTCTAAGCTTAGGAGGTGCGATATTCAACCCCGTGAGTTAGTATTAAATGACCTGACGATCGGGCTCACACACAGTGACACCAGACTTTAAACCTTCTAACTGGGCACATTGGACATATAGAACGCTGCTGTGGCAAAATTGTCATTCACCTATTAATAGGTTTGGTTCGCCAGAGAAGCCTCGGGCTAGCTAATGAAAGGTGTCATTTATGGCAAGATATGGGTACATGTAGCATTCTGATCACTTTCCGTCCAAATTCTGAACCGCGCTTTTTTACTTGTAGCATTGAACCATGTAAGATGGGGATTTTTCTTGTAAATTATATTTTGTTGGTAATGCTCAGGATCAAATAAATGGGAGCTCAGTCCTAACTGAGATCGAGCCCAGTTGTCTCACACAGTCATCTGTTGGTGTGTTCACAATCAGAAATATGCTGTTCAGTGTGTGTCATCTGGGCTCGAGCTCAAAAGCTTCTTCAAAGCAAGCAGTGTTAGCGCTGGTCCATAATTATGCCCCAATGGTGGGTTGGCGGATCTGTAAACCAGATTATCCAAAAAAAATGCCTAATACATTTGTCTTCAAATTTTAAGGCTACAACTGTATAAACATGATTGAAACATGAGTTAATCTTATAATTTAGTTATATTTAAATCCTCAGAAGTTTAGCTAGAAATGTTTTAGCAGGCATTGAGGTTGAATGGGTCTAAGCTTAGGAGGTGCGATATTCAACCCCGTGAGTTAGTATTAAATGACCTGACGATCGGGCTCACACAGTGACACCAGACTTTAAACCTTCTAACTGGGCACATTGGCCATATAGAACGCTGCTGTGGCAAAATTGTCATTCACCTATTAATAGGTTTGGTTTGCCAGAGAAGCCTCGGGCTAGCTAATGAAAGGTGTCATTTATGGCAAGATATGGCTACATGTAGCATTCTGATCACTTTCCGTCCAAATTCTGAACCGCGCTTTTTTACTTGTAGCATTGAACCGTGTAAGATGGGGATTTTTCTTGTAAATTATATTTTGTTGGTAGTGCTCACGATCAAATAAATGGGAGCTCAGTCCTAACTGAGATCGAGCCCAGTTGTCTTACACAGTCATCTGTTGGTGTGTTCACAATCAGAAATATGCTGTTTAGTGTGTGAGTCATCTGGGCTCGAGCTCAAAAGCTTCTTCAAAGCAAGCAGTGTTAGCGCTGGTCCATAATTATACCCCAATGGTGGGTTGCCGGATCTGTAAACCAGATTATCCAAAAAACAATCCTAATACATTTGTCTTCAAATTTTAAGGCTATAACTGTATAAACATGATTGAAACATGAGTTAATCTTATAATTTAGTTATATTTAAATCCTCAGAAGTTTAGCTAGAAATGTTTTAGCAGGCATTGAGGTTGAATGGGTCTAAGCTTAGGAGGTGCGATATTCAACCCCGTGAGTTAGTATTAAATGACCTGACGATCGGGCTCACATACAGTGACACCAGACTTTAAACCTTCTAACTGGGCACATTGGCCATATAGAACGCTGCTGTGGCAAAATTGTCATTCACCTATTAATAGGTTTGGTTCGCCAGAGAAGCCTCGGGCTAGCTAGTGAAAGGTGTCATTTATGGCAAGATATGGCTACATGTAGCATTCTGATCACTTTCCGTCCAGATTCTGAACCGCGCTTTTTTACTTGTAGCATTGAACCGTGTAAGATGGGGATTTTTCTTGTAAATTTTATTTTGTTGGTAGTGCTCAGGATCAAATAAATGGGAGCTCAGTCCTAACTGAGATCGAGCCCAGTTGTCTCACACAGTCATCTGTTGGTGTGTTCACAATCAGAAATATGCTGTTTAGTGTGTGAGTCATCTGGGCTGGAGCTCAAAAGCTTCTTCAAAGCAAGCAGTGTTAGCGCTGGTCCATAATTATACCCCAATGATGGGTTGGCGGATCTGTAAACCAGATTATCCAAAAAAAATGCCTAATACATTTGTCTTCAAATTTTAAGGCTATAACTGTATAAACATGATTGAAACATGAGTTAATCTTATAATTTATTTATATTTAAATCCTCAGAAGTTTAGCTAGAAATGTTTTAGCAGGCATTGAGGTTGAATGGGTCTAAGCTTAGGAGGTGCGATATTCAACCCCGTGAGTTAGTATTAAATGACCTGACGATCGGGCTCACACACAGTGACACCAGACTTTAAACCTTCTAACTGGGCACATTGGCCATATAGAACGCTGTGTTAGCGCTGGTCCATAATTATGCCCCAATGGTGGGTTGGCGGATCTGTAAACCAGATTATCCAAAACAAATGCTAATACATTTGTCTTCAAATTTTAAGGTTATAACTGTATAAACATGATTGAAACATGAGTTAATCTTATAATTTAGTTATATTTAAATCCTCAGAAGTTTAGCTAGAAAAGTTTTAGCAGGCATTGAGGTTGAATGGGTCTAAGCTTAGGAGGTGCGATATTCAACCCCGTGAGTTAGTATTAAATGACCTGACGATCGGGCTCACACACAGTGACACCAGATTTAAACCTTCTAACTGGGCACATTAGCCATATAGAACGCTGCTGTGGCAAAATTGTCATTCACCTATTAATAGGTTTGGTTCGCCAGAGAAGCATCGGGCAAGCTAATGAAAGGTGTCATTTATGCAAAAGATATGGCTACATGTAGCATTCTGGTCACTTTCCGTCCAAATTCTGAACCGCGCTTTTTTACTTGTAGCATTGAACCATGTAAGATGGGGATTTTTCTTGTAAATTATATTTTGTTGGTAGTGCTCAGGATCAAATAAATGGGAGCTCAGTCCTAACTGAGATCGAGCCCAGTTGTCTCACACAGTCATCTGTTGGTGTGTTCACAATCAGAAATATGCTGTTTAGTGTGTGAGTCATCTGGGCTCGAGCTCAAAAGCTTCTTCAAAGCAAGCAGTGTTAGCGCTGGTCCATAATTATACCCCAATGGTGGGTTGGCGGATCTGTAAACCAGATTATCCAAAAAAAATGCCTAATACATTTGTCTTCAAATTTTAAGGCTATAACTGTATAAACATGATTGAAACATGAGTTAATCTTATAATTTAGTTATATTTAAATCCTCAGAAGTTTAGCTAGAAATGTTTTAGCAGGCATTGAGGTTGAATGGGTCTAAGCTTAGGAGGTGCGATATTCAACCCCGTGAGTTAGTATTAAATGACCTGACGATCGGGCTCACACACAGTGACACCATACTTTAAACCTTCTAACTGGGCACATTGGCCATATAGAACGCTGCTGTGGCAAAATTGTCATTCACCTATTAATAGGTTTGGTTCGCCAGAGAAGCCTCGGGCTAGCTAGTGAAAGGTGTCATTTATGGCAAGATATGGCTACATGTAGCATTCTGATCACTTTCCGTCCAGATTCTGAACCGCGCTTTTTTACTTGTAGCATTGAACCGTGTAAGATGGGGATTTTTCTTGTAAATTTTATTTTGTTGGTAGTGCTCAGGATCAAATAAATGGGAGCTCAGTCCTAACTGAGATCGAGCCCAGTTGTCTCACACAGTCATCTGTTGGTGTGTTCACAATCAGAAATATGCTGTTTAGTGTGTGAGTCATCTGGGCTGGAGCTCAAAAGCTTCTTCAAAGCAAGCAGTGTTAGCGCTGGTCCATAATTATACCCCAGTGATGGGTTGGCGGATCTGTAAACCAGATTATCCAAAAAAAATGCCTAATACATTTGTCTTCAAATTTTAAGGCTATAACTGTATAAACATGATTGAAACATGAGTTAATCTTATAATTTATTTATATTTAAATCCTCAGAAGTTTAGCTAGAAATGTTTTAGCAGGCATTGAGGTTGAATGGGTCTAAGCTTAGGAGGTGCGATATTCAACCCCGTGAGTTAGTATTAAATGACCTGACGATCGGGCTCACACACAGTGACACCAGACTTTAAACCTTCTAACTGGGCACATTGGCCATATAGAAAGCTGTGTTAGCGCTGGTCCATAATTATGCCCCAATGGTGGGTTGGCGGATCTGTAAACCAGATTATCCAAAACAAATGCTAATACATTTGTCTTCAAATTTTAAGGTTATAACTGTATAAACATGATTGAAACATGAGTTAATCTTATAATTTAGTTATATTTAAATCCTCAGAAGTTTAGCTAGAAAAGTTTTAGCAGGCATTGAGGTTGAATGGGTCTAAGCTTAGGAGGTGCGATATTCAACCCCGTGAGTTAGTATTAAATGACCTGACGATCGGGCTCACACACAGTGACACCAGACTTTAAACCTTCTAACTGGGCACATTAGCCATATAGAACGCTGCTGTGGCAAAATTGTCATTCACCTATTAATAGGTTTGGTTCGCCAGAGAAGCATCGGGCTAGCTAATGAAAGGTGTCATTTATGCAAAAGATATGGCTACATGTAGCATTCTGGTCACTTTCCGTCCAAATTCTGAACCGCGCTTTTTTACTTGTAGCATTGAACCATGTAAGATGGGGATTTTTCTTGTAAATTATATTTTGTTGGTAGTGCTCAGGATCAAATAAATGGGAGCTCAGTCCTAACTGAGATCGAGCCCAGTTGTCTCACACAGTCATCTGTTGGTGTGTTCACAATCAGAAATATGCTGTTTAGTGTGTGAGTCATCTGGGCTCGAGCTCAAAAGCTTCTTCAAAGCAAGCAGTGTGAGCGCTGGTCCATAATTATACCCCAATGGTGGGTTGGCGGATCTGTAAACCAGATTATCCAAAAAAAATGCCTAATACATTTGTCTTCAAATTTTAAGGCTATAACTGTATAAACATGATTGAAACATGAGTTAATCTTATAATTTAGTTATATTTAAATCCTCAGAAGTTTAGCTAGAAATGTTTTAGCAGGCATTGAGGTTGAATGGGTCTAAGCTTAGGAGGTGCGATATTCAACCCCGTGAGTTAGTATTAAATGACCTGACGATCGGGCTCACACACAGTGACACCAGACTTTAAACCTTCTAACTGGGCACATTGGCCATATAGAACGCTGCTGTGGCAAAATTGTCATTCACCTATTAATAGGTTTGGTTCGCCGGAGAAGCCTCGGGCTAGCTAATGAAAGGTGTCATTTATGCAAAAGATATGGCTACATGTAGCATTCTGATCACTTTCCGTCCAAATTCTGAACCGCGCTTTTTTACTTGTAGCATTGAACCGTGTAAGATGGGGATGTTTCTTGTAAATTATATTTTGTTGGTAGTGCTCACGATCAAATAAATGGGAGCTCAGCCCTAACTGAGATTGAGCCCAGTTGTCTCACACAGTCATCTGTTGGTGTGTTCACAATCATAAATATGCTGTTTAGTGTGTGAGTCATCTGGGCTCGATCTCAAAAGCTTCTTCAAAGCAAGCAGTGTTAGCGCTGGTCCATAATTATACCACAATGGTGGGTTGGCGGATCTGTAAACCAGATTATCCAAAAAAAATGCCTAATACATTTGTCTTCAAATTTTAAGGCTATAACTGTATAAACATGATTGAAACATGAGTTAATCTTATAATTTAGTTATATTTCAATCCTCAGAAGTTTAGCTAGAAATGTTTTAGCAGGCATTGAGGTTGAATGAGTCTAAGCTTAGGAGGTGCGATATTCAACCCCGTGAGTTAGTATTAAATGACCTGACGATCGGGCTCACACACAGTGACACCAGACTTTAAACCTTCTAACTGGGCACATTGGACATATAGAACGCTGCTGTGGCAAAATTGTCATTCACCTATTAATAGGTTTGGTTCGCCAGAGAAGCCTCGGGCTAGCTAATGAAAGGTGTCATTTATGGCAAGATATGGGTACATGTAGCATTCTGATCACTTTCCGTCCAAATTCTGAACCGCGCTTTTTTACTTGTAGCATTGAACCATGTAAGATGGGGATTTTTCTTGTAAATTATATTTTGTTGGTAATGCTCAGGATCAAATAAATGGGAGCTCAGTCCTAACTGAGATCGAGCCCAGTTGTCTCACACAGTCATCTGTTGGTGTGTTCACAATCAGAAATATGCTGTTCAGTGTGTGTCATCTGGGCTCGAGCTCAAAAGCTTCTTCAAAGCAAGCAGTGTTAGCGCTGGTCCATAATTATGCCCCAATGGTGGGTTGGCGGATCTGTAAACCAGATTATCCAAAAAAAATGCCTAATACATTTGTCTTCAAATTTTAAGGCTACAACTGTATAAACATGATTGAAACATGAGTTAATCTTATAATTTAGTTATATTTAAATCCTCAGAAGTTTAGCTAGAAATGTTTTAGCAGGCATTGAGGTTGAATGGGTCTAAGCTTAGGAGGTGCGATATTCAACCCCGTGAGTTAGTATTAAATGACCTGACGATCGGGCTCACACAGTGACACCAGACTTTAAACCTTCTAACTGGGCACATTGGCCATATAGAACGCTGCTGTGGCAAAATTGTCATTCACCTATTAATAGGTTTGGTTTGCCAGAGAAGCCTCGGGCTAGCTAATGAAAGGTGTCATTTATGGCAAGATATGGCTACATGTAGCATTCTGATCACTTTCCGTCCAAATTCTGAACCGCGCTTTTTTACTTGTAGCATTGAACCGTGTAAGATGGGGATTTTTCTTGTAAATTATATTTTGTTGGTAGTGCTCACGATCAAATAAATGGGAGCTCAGTCCTAACTGAGATCGAGCCCAGTTGTCTTACACAGTCATCTGTTGGTGTGTTCACAATCAGAAATATGCTGTTTAGTGTGTGAGTCATCTGGGCTCGAGCTCAAAAGCTTCTTCAAAGCAAGCAGTGTTAGCGCTGGTCCATAATTATACCCCAATGGTGGGTTGCCGGATCTGTAAACCAGATTATCCAAAAAACAATCCTAATACATTTGTCTTCAAATTTTAAGGCTATAACTGTATAAACATGATTGAAACATGAGTTAATCTTATAATTTAGTTATATTTAAATCCTCAGAAGTTTAGCTAGAAATGTTTTAGCAGGCATTGAGGTTGAATGGGTCTAAGCTTAGGAGGTGCGATATTCAACCCCGTGAGTTAGTATTAAATGACCTGACGATCGGGCTCACATACAGTGACACCAGACTTTAAACCTTCTAACTGGGCACATTGGCCATATAGAACGCTGCTGTGGCAAAATTGTCATTCACCTATTAATAGGTTTGGTTCGCCAGAGAAGCCTCGGGCTAGCTAGTGAAAGGTGTCATTTATGGCAAGATATGGCTACATGTAGCATTCTGATCACTTTCCGTCCAGATTCTGAACCGCGCTTTTTTACTTGTAGCATTGAACCGTGTAAGATGGGGATTTTTCTTGTAAATTTTATTTTGTTGGTAGTGCTCAGGATCAAATAAATGGGAGCTCAGTCCTAACTGAGATCGAGCCCAGTTGTCTCACACAGTCATCTGTTGGTGTGTTCACAATCAGAAATATGCTGTTTAGTGTGTGAGTCATCTGGGCTGGAGCTCAAAAGCTTCTTCAAAGCAAGCAGTGTTAGCGCTGGTCCATAATTATACCCCAATGATGGGTTGGCGGATCTGTAAACCAGATTATCCAAAAAAAATGCCTAATACATTTGTCTTCAAATTTTAAGGCTATAACTGTATAAACATGATTGAAACATGAGTTAATCTTATAATTTATTTATATTTAAATCCTCAGAAGTTTAGCTAGAAATGTTTTAGCAGGCATTGAGGTTGAATGGGTCTAAGCTTAGGAGGTGCGATATTCAACCCCGTGAGTTAGTATTAAATGACCTGACGATCGGGCTCACACACAGTGACACCAGACTTTAAACCTTCTAACTGGGCACATTGGCCATATAGAACGCTGTGTTAGCGCTGGTCCATAATTATGCCCCAATGGTGGGTTGGCGGATCTGTAAACCAGATTATCCAAAACAAATGCTAATACATTTGTCTTCAAATTTTAAGGTTATAACTGTATAAACATGATTGAAACATGAGTTAATCTTATAATTTAGTTATATTTAAATCCTCAGAAGTTTAGCTAGAAAAGTTTTAGCAGGCATTGAGGTTGAATGGGTCTAAGCTTAGGAGGTGCGATATTCAACCCCGTGAGTTAGTATTAAATGACCTGACGATCGGGCTCACACACAGTGACACCAGATTTAAACCTTCTAACTGGGCACATTAGCCATATAGAACGCTGCTGTGGCAAAATTGTCATTCACCTATTAATAGGTTTGGTTCGCCAGAGAAGCATCGGGCTAGCTAATGAAAGGTGTCATTTATGCAAAAGATATGGCTACATGTAGCATTCTGGTCACTTTCCGTCCAAATTCTGAACCGCGCTTTTTTACTTGTAGCATTGAACCATGTAAGATGGGGATTTTTCTTGTAAATTATATTTTGTTGGTAGTGCTCAGGATCAAATAAATGGGAGCTCAGTCCTAACTGAGATCGAGCCCAGTTGTCTCACACAGTCATCTGTTGGTGTGTTCACAATCAGAAATATGCTGTTTAGTGTGTGAGTCATCTGGGCTCGAGCTCAAAAGCTTCTTCAAAGCAAGCAGTGTGAGCGCTGGTCCATAATTATACCCCAATGGTGGGTTGGCGGATCTGTAAACCAGATTATCCAAAAAAAATGCCTAATACATTTGTCTTCAAATTTTAAGGCTATAACTGTATAAACATGATTGAAACATGAGTTAATCTTATAATTTAGTTATATTTAAATCCTCAGAAGTTTAGCTAGAAATGTTTTAGCAGGCATTGAGGTTGAATGGGTCTAAGCTTAGGAGGTGCGATATTCAACCCCGTGAGTTAGTATTAAATGACCTGACGATCGGGCTCACACACAGTGACACCAGACTTTAAACCTTCTAACTGGGCACATTGGCCATATAGAACGCTGCTGTGGCAAAATTGTCATTCACCTATTAATAGGTTTGGTTCGCCGGAGAAGCCTCGGGCTATCTAATGAAAGGTGTCATTTATGCAAAAGATATGGCTACAAGTAGCATTCTGATCACTTTCCGTCCAAATTCTGAACCGCGCTTTTTTACTTGTAGCATTGAACCGTGTAAGATGGGGATGTTTCTTGTAAATTATATTTTGTTGGTAGTGCTCACGATCAAATAAATGGGAGCTCAGCCCTAACTGAGATTGAGCCCAGTTGTCTCACACAGTCATCTGTTGGTGTGTTCACAATCATAAATATGCTGTTTAGTGTGTGAGTCATCTGGGCTCGATCTCAAAAGCTTCTTCAAAGCAAGCAGTGTTAGCGCTGGTCCATAATTATACCACAATGGTGGGTTGGCGGATCTGTAAACCAGATTATCCAAAAAAAATGCCTAATACATTTGTCTTCAAATTTTAAGGCTATAACTGTATAAACATGATTGAAACATGAGTTAATCTTATAATTTAGTTATATTTCAATCCTCAGAAGTTTAGCTAGAAATGTTTTAGCAGGCATTGAGGTTGAATGAGTCTAAGCTTAGGAGGTGCGATATTCAACCCCGTGAGTTAGTATTAAATGACCTGACGATCGGGCTCACACACAGTGACACCAGACTTTAAACCTTCTAACTGGGCACATTGGACATATAGAACGCTGCTGTGGCAAAATTGTCATTCACCTATTAATAGGTTTGGTTCGCCAGAGAAGCCTCGGGCTAGCTAATGAAAGGTGTCATTTATGGCAAGATATGGGTACATGTAGCATTCTGATCACTTTCCGTCCAAATTCTGAACCGCGCTTTTTTACTTGTAGCATTGAACCATGTAAGATGGGGATTTTTCTTGTAAATTATATTTTGTTGGTAATGCTCAGGATCAAATAAATGGGAGCTCAGTCCTAACTGAGATCGAGCCCAGTTGTCTCACCCAGTCATCTGTTGGTGTGTTCACAATCAGAAATATGCTGTCCAGTGTGTGTCATCTGGGCTCGAGCTCAAAAGCTTCTTCAAAGCAAGCAGTGTTAGCGCTGGTCCATAATTATGCCCCAATGGTGGGTTGGCGGATCTGTAAACCAGATTATCCAAAAAAAATGCCTAATACATTTGTCTTCAAATTTTAAGGCTACAACTGTATAAACATGATTGAAACATGAGTTAATCTTATAATTTAGTTATATTTAAATCCTCAGAAGTTTAGCTAGAAATGTTTTAGCAGGCATTGAGGTTGAATGGGTCTAAGCTTAGGAGGTGCGATATTCAACCCCGTGAGTTAGTATTAAATGACCTGACGATCGGGCTCACACAGTGACACCAGACTTTAAACCTTCTAACTGGGCACATTGGCCATATAGAACGCTGCTGTGGCAAAATTGTCATTCACCTATTAATAGGTTTGGTTTGCCAGAGAAGCCTCGGGCTAGCCAATGAAAGGTGTCATTTATGGCAAGATATGGCTACATGTAGCATTCTGATCACTTTCCGTCCAAATTCTGAACCGCGCTTTTTTACTTGTAGCATTGAACCGTGTAAGATGGGGATTTTTCTTGTAAATTATATTTTGTTGGTAGTGCTCACGATCAAATAAATGGGAGCTCAGTCCTAACTGAGATCGAGCCCAGTTGTCTTACACAGTCATCTGTTGGTGTGTTCACAATCATAAATATGCTGTTTAGTGTGTGAGTCATCTGGGCTCGAGCTCAAAAGCTTCTTCAAAGCAAGCAGTGTTAGCGCTGGTCCATAATTATACCCCAATGGTGGGTTGCCGGATCTGTAAACCAGATTATCCAAAAAACAATCCTAATACATTTGTCTTCAAATTTTAAGGCTATAACTGTATAAACATGATTGAAACATGAGTTAATCTTATAATTTAGTTTTATTTAAATCCTCAGAAGTTTAGCTAGAAATGTTTTAGCAGGCATTGAGGTTGAATGAGTCTAAGCTTAGGAGGTGCGATATTCAACCCCGTGAGTTAGTATTAAATGACCTGACGATCGGGCTCACACACAGTGACACCAGACTTTAAACCTTCTAACTGGGCACATTGGACATATAGAACGCTGCTGTGCAAAATTGTCATTCACCTATTAATAGGTTTGGTTCGCCAGAGAAGCCTCGGGCTAGCTAATGAAAGGTGTCATTTGTGGCAAGATATGGCTACATGTAGCATTCTGATCACTTTCCGTCCAAATTCTGAACCGCGCTTTTTTACTTGTAGCATTGAACCGTGTAAGATGGGGATTTTTCTTGTAAATTATATTTTGTTGGTAGTGCTCACGATCAAATAAATGGGAGCTCAGTCCTAACTGAGATCGAGCCCAGTTGTCTCACACAGTCATCTGTTGGTGTGTTCACAATCAGAAATATGCTGTTTAGTGTGTGAGTCATCTGGGCTCGAGCTCAAAAGCTTCTTCAAAGCAAGCAGTGTTAGCGCTGGTCCATAATTATACCCCAATGGTGGGTTGGCGGATCTGTAAACCAGATTATCCAAAATAAATGCCTAATACATTTGTCTTCACATTTTAAGGCTATAACTGTATAAACATGATTGAAACATGAGTTAATCTTATAATTTAGTTATATTTAAATCCTCAGAAGTTTAGCTAGAAATGTTTTAGCAGGCATTGAGGTTGAATGGGTCTAAGCTTAGGAGGTGCGATATTCAACCCCGTGAGTTAGTATTAAATGACCTGACGATCGGGCTCACACACAGTGACACCAGACTTTAAACCTTCTAACTGGGCACATTGGCCATATAGAACGCTGCTGTGGCAAAATTGTCATTCACCTATTAATAGGTTTGGTTTGCCAGAGAAGCCTCGGGCTAGCTAATGAAAGGTGTCATTTATGGCAAGATATGGCTACATATTGAGGTTGAGGTTTGTCATCTCTCCAGAATAAAACACATTTGCCTGAAGAAAAGAAGATTATTCAACATCAGTCGTCTTCACCTGATTCATCTCAGAGTCCTGTTTCTACCTTGACAGAAAGCATTGCAAAGACCAATGATGGATATGTTCTGAAGGTTGGGCTAATATTTCCATTTGGTAACTACAATTATGGACAAGCGTGGACACTGCCCTCCTTTAACCTTCTAACTGAGCTCGAACCCACTTATCTCGTACACTTGACTTGTTAGTGAACACACTGAACAGCACCTTTCTGAGTGTGAAGATGTGAACATACTAAACGGTAACTGTGTGAGGCAACTGGGCTCGAGCTCGGTTAGAACTGAGTAAGTTGCTAAATTCCTTGAATATAAATTGTGCATGAGAAAATGGAATAAAAAGGTATAGTATAGTTGCAATATATATATTAACTAGCAGCTGTGCCCGACTTCGTCCGGGTTGTTTATCGTCTGGGCTGTTTATTTGGAACCTAATAGTATATCTTGGTGACCTACTTCCACAGAACCTTCGTTATATTGTGCCTCAAAAACATGAATCCTGCTTCCTATTAAATTTGAATTCCGCTCCCGAAAAGAAAAACAATTTCCTCGTGTATCTGTACTGCTTGAACGGCGACATGATGCGTGTACGTAGTATTTCATCGTAATATTTGACAGACGACATGGTGCCTGCAATTCAGCTTGAATTGTAATGCCCGTCGCTATAATGCGAGCATGTTGTATTTCACCGTAATATTTTACCGACATGATGAGTGCATATTAGCTTTAATTAATTGAACGAGCTATTAGAACCTACGAAGCCCTGCACCATAAAATGCATAACTGTGACCACTTATGAGATACTTCCGGTATTCACTCAAAACACGCAGGTATTCTCTATGTATAATAAGTTAAAAAAGTCATGATAAACTATGAGAAAAGATGAGAATGGATTTTTTTTTTCATTGCAATTGTTTTCCTCGACCAAAACCAGACCCACCCCCATGGTTTCAACTGTTAAAGGGAGAAATTGTGGACAAAATATTAAAATATAGAGCCCCCCCTCACTTGTATAAGGCTATAGCATGCACTACTATATGAATCTGATTGTTTCAATACATTTTGAAGCTGTAATTTGTCTTAGAAATGATTTTGGGAAAAAATTGCATGACATCAGAACAAATCTGAATTCAGGGCTCGGGGACACCCACCCACCCGGTCCTTGTATCCTGTAATTTTTTTCCGACCCCCCCCCCCCCCCTGTTAGCTGCAGATAATTACCGACCAATTTCTTATCTGAAATAATATCATTCCCAATTTTAAGTGATACATTCCCTGAAGATATTTAAGAGACTTCCATAAGGCTTTAGAATTATTTTTGTTCATCTTTAATTTATTAGTAAAATATGTGGCTTTAATTTGCCTTATTTGGTACTGAATCTTATTTCTCGAAAATTTACAAGTTTCATAGAAAATACCATTTTGAGTCCGACGGAAATTTTGAAGAGCTTTATCCCTATCTCGGATATTCTGCAAAATATCTCCATCCATCCATGGCTCAGTTCGGGCCTTAGCTCTTATCTCATCATAGGGAGCTACAATATCAATAGCAGAAATAAACAAACATCTGAATTCCGTGTTAATGAATATCATATCAGTGATATTTCTATTAGTCACGTTGGAACAATAGAGAGCGTTCATTTTTAGTCTATTCCTATAATAAATAAATAAATTTTCTCTTCCGTACAAATACAAAAGCATTTGAAAAATTGCTGTGGTATATATATCCTGAATAAATGAAACCTCCGGGCTGGTGATCGATATTAAGTTACCCTAGTTATTATCTTTCCTAATTCCGACTATGTACCGTAATGTTGGAGTTCATATGGGCAACGTACGTTTGATGTTGGGGAATACTGAGGTCCATCCAGAGTAGCTCTATACCCAAATAGAGTTAATTCATATTCAAAAATATTTTATGCGTGTATATGGGCCTCTGCTGACTCGAACACGATGAATACACATATCGAATATTGAAAATATAATTCCGTGTTTAACCAATTTCTCAACAGATTTGAACCCCCGGGAAAATTGGAATACAATGTTGAATATACATGCAAATAAAGATCATTAAACTAAAATTGGAATGGTGAATCAGGGTAACCTTGCGGGTGATATGACGGTGTTAGTTTTACTAAAGTTTGAAAATGATATTATTATTATAATGATATGTTGATAAATACGCGGTATATTTCTATAACAGTTTCACCTGCTCTGAACAATACATGTATTTGATAATGTCAGAGATATTTACCAGCTGTACTCAGTGTTAGTAGACAAGTGAAATAAACGCTCTTTATTTGTGCCATGTAATGATTAGACTAACTGGGAATGATCTGTGTGCCGAAGAACATTCGGGACCCAAACGTTCTTTGATCACAAGAATTAATACAACGAGAAAGAGGCCGTTCATGTACATGTATAACAATGTTTAGCGTATTTATCGGCATATGCTGATCCATGATCCGCGATGTATCAAATCGATCATAATTTTGACTCTTAAACCAACAAGTGCCTTTAATTTGAGCAAGAAGTTGAAACTGAAAACATGATTGTTTTTTTTCTCAAGCCAACATGTCAAAAAGTTTAAAAGATCAAAATGTGCGCGAAGCCACAGTATAAGCAGAGACGTGGCGACAGGGGGGGGTTGGGCCAAATGGGGGGGGGGGTGTCTGACCCCTCCCCACTTTGGTAAAAAATTTCAACAGTTGGTAATTTCATACCTGCCAAAACATTAGTTGGAAATTTTACACCAACAATAGGTTGAAAATGTTTTTGTAGTTTGATTTTCAAACAATTTATTGGGGGGAATTAATTGTTTTTGGACCAATATTTGCATATTTCCCTATTTTGAACTGAAATGGTCATCAGTTGGAAATTTTCCAACCTCGGGGGGGGGGGGTGACAGGTTGGAAATTTCCAACACTTGGAAAGCTTGTGTCTTGGTCCCTCTCCCCCGTGGCCAGTCAAAAACTGCTAGTTAATTTAAGAAAACAATATTGTCATATATTTGGTCAACATTGGAATTGTCATCAGTTGGAAATTTTTCAACCTAAGTGGGGTGTCAGGTTTGAAATTTCCAACTCTAGGAATGCTTGAGGCTAGTCTAGATGCGAGGATTTTGCGATTTTCTTGTTCAGATTGCAAAATTTTCGCTCTCGCCGTGGCCAATACAAAATTGTCTCTCCCGCCATGGCCAATACAAAAATGCTAATAAGTTTAACAATATAATTTTTTTACTACATTTGGTCAAACTTGTAGACTGAAATGGTCAGCAGTTGGAGAATTTTCTAACCGGAGGGGGAGTATGAGGTTTGAAATTTCCAAAACTATAGGAAAGTTTCAGTTGAGGCCAGTCTAGTTGCTAGGATTTGTTCAAATTTCATAATTTTCTCACACCGGGCCGAAAAACCATTGTCAGCCTGGTGTGTCGTGGTCTCTTGCCCGTAGCCGTGTGCATTTGTATGAAGTACGTTAGACCACTAGATGTTAGGATTTATGCATGTGTTTCATGTTAAAATATCTTAATGTTCTCATACCGGGAATATAGAACCATGGTTTATGAAGATATAGGATATTAGGCATAAGCACTGAGGTGTAAATGGAATTATGCAAAACTTGTGTTCGGTCTGATTCAAGGGGGGGGGGGGGGGGGTGCAGTTGGAATTTCCCAAGGTGAACACCCCCACCCCCAAACAGAAACCCTCTTGCCTTGTCCCTGAGTATAATTGCAATTATAAGGGTTTCGATGTGATTGTCGGCGATCCATTGTGATTCGCGGTGATATGTAGTGAAGTGTGAAGAAACTTCCATCACAGTAGTAATGGGGGGCACTATGGCCCAGTACCCCCCAGTGGGGGGCACTATGGCCCAGTACCCCCCAGTGGGGGGCACTATGGCCCAGTATCGAATACTGGACCATAGATCGTCCAGTATTCGATACTGGGCCATAGTGCCCCCCAGTGGGGGGCACTATGGCCCAGTATCGAATACTGGACGATCTATGGTCCAGTATTCGATACTGGGCCATAGTGCCCCCCACTGGGGGGTACTGGGCCATAGTGCCCCCCACTGGGGGGTACTGGGCCATAGTGCCCCCACTGGGGGGTACTGGGCCATAGTGCCCCCACTGATGGGTACTGGGCCATAGTTCCCCCCTGAGGATAGATATTCCTGTCATTGATGTGATATTTCTGATCGGAAAAAATGAAAATGGACTTAGAATTATTTTTTTTCAAAAGGAAAATCTCACTTTGGAAAATATCAATTAGCAATCAAGAGTTTTTCTTTTCGAATATTTGGTGGCCCTGAAAAGGGCCGTTTTATTTTTGTTATAGTTTAGAATCCGCCACATTGAACTTCTTTGTTCGCCAAAACTTCAATTGATTTGTCTCCTCGCCTCATCCATATTTCGCATTCACAATAATGCTCGTGGCAAACGTGTGGGATCCACACTAGAGTTATTGATGACTTGAATCTTGGTGTTGATTTGTAGCCGCCTTTGGTAGCATCAAACATGACGATAGGTCGCTGTATAACAGTCGCCGCTAATTCAACCATCAATCTTGATTCAGCCAAAAGTGGTGTGCGCCGTAAATCTTGTGCCGACGCACCAAGTTCGTCACTCTCTGCGTAGTACAGGTCAACTGCCGCATCTCTCAGAACCATCCATCCATCGGTCGTCCCGTAAACCGCAACGCTGAGTGCCCTCCAAAACAGAGATATTTCTTCGCCGCCGCACACTGCTTTACAGTATACCCCCTGTACCATTATCTCGTCAAGATCTGTTATGTTTACAGCAGTCATCTTTGAATGTAGAATAAGTCTGAAGATCCGTCTTGAACATATATTACGATTGTGCGGGCGGTAGAGAAAGCACATAATACTTTGACGTTAAAAATGACAAATGCTTCCTGACGTTGTGTTTCTTTACAGTGCATTATCTGTAGTTTTCACTATTTCGATATGTTATAGATTAAATTCATGATAGTATATGCAATTAATTAAGATGTTTTAACATATGAATTCATCTTCGTTCATAAACGATGACCAAGTAAAGTTATCGATTGTAATGATGAAGAAAAATGTTCAGTATGTTTTCTTGTGTTCAGTTTTATGTATAAAATATGTACATCTCCAAAAACAAAACTAGAAAAACATTCCATATTTTCCTAACGAGGTAACAAATATATCAATCATGTGTACCAAATAATAGATAATGATCTAACGAAATAAAAAACATTTGTTTGATCGCTATGCAATAATGATCAAGAAAAATATGAATGCTGATCCGTCTCTGAAAAAACACAACGCCAGGAAACATTTGTCAATTTGAACGTCAATGCGACATGTGATTTCATTGACGCCTGTGTCAAATGTATAAAAATATTTTCGAATTTGATCAACGTTACATTGCATTGCTATCAAAGATGGATCCGTTAACAGAATTTCTTCAGAGTGAGATATACAGTAATCCTGTTGTACAGAATACATATGCGGCACCACAGTCAACAGGCCAAGCTAATACGACAATGACTATAGGTGGTGATACACTCATTTTAAAAGCGATTTTAGATGAACTGAGATGTCTTCGCAGGGATATTGACGTGAAAACACAAGTAACGCATCAAGAAGTAAAAGTGAATCTTCGTTTCGTTGCAGAAGAGATAGATATACCAATCAGGGTTCATGATGTTCAGAAATCGAAAGAACAGAAACAGATCAAAAAAGAAAAAATATTGGCTGCGAAAGAAAAAGAACCTAAAAGTATCATGAAGCCTTCTACTGAGACAAAAGTCAGATTTCGTCTTCCTTGTAAAGAATCTAAAGATACAGAGAAAAGTGATGAATTCGCAAAAGCTATTGGTTCTCATGGGAAAGATATGTCAAGATATAAGAAAAACACAAAACGATGTTAAAGTCAGATGATAATTTTAAAACGGCCCTTTTCAGGGCCACACACATTTCCCAAAAGGTTACTCTTTCATTGCTGAAAAAATCAAAAACACGATTGTTCAATTTATATTTTATTCAACAACAAATATTTGCAAGTATATTTTGTTTTAAATTATTCGTGGCGTGATTTTTTCAAAACAAAACATAGGGTACAAAGAACATTATTAGTTATTAAGCAATGCTAAAAGTTTTTCTTTTTGAAAAAATTGGTTGGTCCTGAAAAGGACCGTTTTTGTTTTTGGCCCTGCAAAGGGCCGTTTTGTATGGCATCAAAGTTCACGCCACGATTTTCTTTTGAGACTTTTGCTTTTGTTCCAACGCTGTTGTTTTTTGCATATTTGCATAACCAGTTTTGCACTGGCGGTTACTTCTTTTGCGTGTCCGGCCGGCATTATCTGGGGTGATAGCCCTATCGTTCCTCTTAGTATAGACATCAACGGTTCGGGGATTTCGGACATCTTTGAATGCAGAATAAAAATTGTTCACGGCCGTGTTTGAACATATATCACGATTGCGCGGGCGGTAGAGAAAGCACATGTCGCATTGACGTTAAAAATGACAAATGCTTCCTGACGTTGTGTTTCTTTTCAGTGCATTATCTGTTAGTTTCACTATTTCGATATGTTATAGATTAAATTCATGATAGTATATGCAATTAATTAAGATGTTTTAACATATGAATTCATCTTCGTTCATAAACGATGACCAAGTAAAGTTATCGATTGTAATGATGAAGAAAAATGTTCAGTATGTTTTCTTGTGTTCAGTTTTATGTATAAAATATGTACATCTCCAAAAACAAAACTAGAAAAACATTCCATATTTTCCTAACGAGGTAACAAATATATCAATCATGTGTACCAAATAATAGATAATGATCTAACGAAATAAAAAACATTTGTTTGATCGCTATGCAATAATGATCAAGAAAAATATGAATGCTGATCCGGTTCTGAAAAAACACAACGCCAGGAAACATTTGTCAATTTTAACGTCAATGCGACATGTGATTTCATTGACGCCCGTGTCAAATGTATAAAAATATTTTCACTTTTTCAGTGAACTTCATTCATTATGCCGTCTCTAAAGAAATTTATCAAGAAGCTATGGAGGAAGAGAGATTCGTCAGAGGAGACGAAAATCAGAACCTATAGGAAATGGCAGGATTCTCCTGAACAAAAGGTGGTGCAGAAACAGATGTTAACAGATTTTCTGGCTCGGCGACGACCATCGGCTGAAGTATGTGATCAAGAACCAAGCAATCTTGATCTCGTGGAGATCTTGTCACAGATCTCGAAGAAAGATCTGTGCAATGCAGCAATTGACAGCTTCGCTCAGGCTGCTGCGGCGCACAGATCAAACCCTACTTGGTCTGTGACAATTAATCCCAACGGGATATATCCTGATTTGGCAGAATTTTTATGAATTCTGGAAAAGAAAAACGGCCCTTTTCAGGGCCACCCACATTCCCCAAAAAGGTTACTCTTTCATAGCTGAAAAAAACAAAACAAAACACGATTGTTCAATTCATAATTTATTCACAATATAATTTTCAAATGTTTGTATCGATTCATTTATCTGTTTTTGGAATGTAGAATGGTCTCAGCTTCTTTTTCTTGGAAGTTTTCTTGGAATTTTCAAAATCTGGATTTTTATCTTCAGATTTGTTCTGTGAATCATTCGTAGGATCAACAGGTCGGGGTTGTTTGAAAACATCTGATGTTGTAGACATCTCTTCAGTTTTGATAACTGCATTTTGTTCTTGTATTGTTACTGCTTGTAGACTTTTTTGTATAGTTTTCACATTTTTTTTGTCGTCGAAATCTGTTTTACATTGGAAGGACCAATGGGAGTCTTGTCCGCATTTGTAACAGTAACCATATGGTGGTTTCCAATTTTTATCAGCTTTGTTTTTCTCTTTTTTCTCTTGCCATTGCATTTTGTTACAAAATTTAAACAAATCAGTAGAGATCTGTCTCAATTCGACAAGATTATCTTGAATTTTTCTAGTCTGTAGTAGTGTAGATTCTTCTTTATGCAGCTCAATATAGCTCTCTTCAATAACTGCAGGCCTTGGTCTTTTTCTAACAATATCTTCTTCGCTGGCGGAGTCGTCTGAAACAGGTCTTTTGATTCTCTTAAACATTTTTGTCTTGAGTTTTTGTCAGCAAAAAATATTGCGACTGGCTTCTTCGGAGTTGAAGTGTAAAGTGTATAATTACACAATTTTACACTTGCTTTTATAGCATTTTTCATCGTGACTGCTATAAAAGCAGGTGTTAAAATTGTGTAATTATACACTTTACACTTCAACTCCGAAGAAGCCAGTCGCAATATTTTTTGCTGACAAAAACTCAAGACAAAAATGTTTAAGAGAATCAAAAGACCTGTTTCAGACGACTCCGCCAGCGAAGAAGATATTGTTAGAAAAAGACCAAGGCCTGCAGTTATTGAAGAGAGCGAAATGGAAACTGATGAGGCAGAAAGTGAAGAGAGCGATATGGAAACTGATGAGGCAGAAAGTGAAGAGAGCGATATGGAAACTGATGAGGCAGAAAGTGAAGAGAGCGATATGGAAACTGATGGAGGCGAAAGTGAAGAAAGTTCTAGTGATGGTCAGATTGGACGCGGTCGAAGACAGAATAGAGAAATTGGTGGGAAGAGAAAGAGAAGTCTGGCTAGAGAGCGTGTTGTGTTCAATCCAACAAAATATTTCAAATTGGAGCTGAACTCGGAGAAATTTTCCAGAAAATTTAAATCAGCATCACGACAATTTGGTGTGAAATTCGAGAAATTTACAGATCCAATCGAAAACATTCCAGAGATATTTGAGAAGTTGACAGAAGAATTGAAACAGAAATGTTCAGCAAATGAGAAGACAAGAATCAGAGTTACGATAAATCATCCAGGACTTGATATGAACATTTTCATTCCATTCACAAAAGCCAGTGAATTGAATGGTGAGACACTCATGGATAATATTCAAAATGTGGTTCAATCAAATGCAGACTTTACAATTCATGACGGTGCACTCAATTTCGAAATCTTCGTTACAGATATTCCGGAAGGTGGTACACGACACTCACTACATTATGGACCATTTGCAGACAAGAACAAGCTTACAAAAGTGAAAAGAAGTATTGTCCGGATTGAAAATGCTGATGATGTTATGTGTATGGCAAGATCTATTGTCGTCGGAATGTGTAAGGCAGATAGTGATGGATCTGCGTGCTGGTCAAAGAAATGGAAAAGAATAAGACAATCAATATACACAGCACAAACAGATGCAGCAAAAAATCTACTCAACCGTGCTGGTATTCCACACGATACAGTTTGCAGTATCAATGAGTTCCACAAGATTCAAGAAATATTGTATCCAGAATATGTTGTGAAAATTCACAATGAATTTGCTGGCGCTGGATTTCTATTTGAACCTGCAGAAATGTGTTTGGAGAGCAAATGTGTACACATCTACTACAACAACAATCACTTCGACACCATAACATCAATCAAAGGATTTCTAGGCACCAGCTACTACTGCGAATTCTGTGACATTGGATTCAAAAGTCGTGGCGATCATCGATGCAGATTTGTTTGTGCATGCTGGTCATTGACACAGTGTAATTTCACAAATTTGGTGAAGTGTAGAACGTGTCGACGATCATTCAGAAGTAAATCTTGTTTCGACAACCATTTGAAGACGGAAGGAAAACAGAAAAGAAAAATATGTGATTTGGTTCAACTATGCAACATTTGTGATGAAGAATTTCTCATCAATAAATCAAACAGACATATATGTGCGGGGTTGAAGAAATGCAAACATTGCAAAGAAATCGTTGAAGCAGATCACAGGTGCTACATTCCAAAATATGAATCACCGGAAAAGAAACCTGCAAAGATTCCATATGTATTCTTTGACTTTGAATGCAGACAAGACACAGGTGTTCATATTCCAAACTTCTGTGTTGCACATACCGCTTGTGGAGATTGCATGTGCAAACCAATCGAAGAAAAATGTGAAACATGCGGACCGGATTCCAGAGAATTTGTATTCAAGGGTGACAACGTTTTAACAGACTTCACAAACTGGTTATTCCATCAAGATCACAAAGGATGTGTTGCAATAGCACATAATGCTCAGGGATACGATGCACAGTTTCTACTTCAAGCACTCATACAAAGTGGAATTCATAAACCAGAACTGATCATGAATGGAAACAAAATTCTCAGTTTAAAATGCAACAGCGTGAAAGTTATTGATTCTCTGAGTTTTCTGATGATGCCGCTTTCAAAATTTCCACAAACTTTTCAGCTGAATGAGATGGCAAAAGGACACTTTCCACATTGGGCGAATTCACCAAAGTTTCAAAATTACATTGGACCTTACTTGGCTTGTGATTACTACAAACCAGATATGATGAGCGTGGAAAATCGAGAGAAATTCTTTGAATGGTACAATGAGAAAATAGAAAATTATGCGATATTCAACTTCCAAGAAGAGATAGAGAAGTACTGCAAATCAGACGTGGATATTCTTCGCCGTGGATGTGGAAAATTCAGGAAATACATATTGGAAACAGAACAGATTGACCCGTTCATTGAGTCAATAACATTGGCACAAGTTTGCAATTTGGCATGGAGGAAGAATTCAATGCCAGAGAAAACAATTGGAATCATTCCAGATGGTGGATACCCATGTGCTAAAAACTATTCCATGAAAGCGATACGTTGGCTTCAACATATATCATTGTCACGTATGATAACAATCAAGCATGCTTTGAATGGAGGAGAAATCAAGATTGGTGGACACTACGTCGATGGATATGAGGAAGCCACAAGAACAGTTTTTGAGATGAATGGATGTCTGTTTCATGGATGTCCAAAATGTTACAACAACAGACAATACAAGAATCCCTATACGATGCTCACCATGGAAGAATTATATACAAGAACCCAACAGAAGAAAGATGAACTGGAAAGTCTTGGTTACAGAGTTGAATCAATTTGGGAGCATCAGATCGACGAAAGAATGAAATCGGATGTGAAATTCAAACAACAAATGGAATCTTTCTACAAACATCGAGACCCCATTTTGCCAAGAGAAGCATTGTTTGGTGGACGTACAAATGCCATCAAATTGTACGAGGAAATTGATCAAGATTCCACAAAAGAAATCAAGTTCATCGATGTGTGTTCGTTGTATCCATTTTGCAACAAATATAAATTCTACCCTGTTGGACATCCAGAAATTTTGAGCCAAGAGCAGATCGATCAAGAACACATTAGAGACTATGCGGGGCTTGTTAAATGTACAATTTTACCACCATCGAAATTGTATATTCCAGTTCTACCGATTCATTGTAACAAGAAAATGGTTTTTACTCTGTGCAACACTTGTGCCATCAATGAGAACGAGGCATGTAACCATTCAGAAGAAGATCGAGCTATAACCGGAGTGTGGACCACGCCAGAATTATTCAAAGCAATGGATGTTGGCTACAAAATACTTGATGTGTACCAAATTTGGCATTGGACAGATTGGACAGATGAAATATACAAATCCTATATCGATAAACATCTAAAGATCAAACAGGAATGTAGTGGTTATCCATTTGGTGTTGAGACAGAAGAACAGAAACAAAAGTTTGTACAGGATTATTATGCAGCTGAGGGTATAAAATTGGAGAACATCGAGAAGAATCCAGGAAAACGTCAAATATCTAAAATTATGATTAATTGTATATGGGGTAAGAATGCACAAAGAAATCTTATGTCAAAAACAGAGTATGTGGATAAACCATCACGTTATTTTGAATTGCTTACTAGTAACAATATAATTGTTCAAAATGTTACACTTCTTGATGGTGACAAATTCATTCTGGTAAATTATGTTGACATCTTAGATAATATTGAACCTCATCATTCAGCAAATGTTGTTGTTGCTTCTTTTGTTACAGCGTATGCAAGATTACAATTGTATAAAGTTTTAGA